>CM017476.2:7854050-9134153 GCA_007827005.2 Populus simonii
AGGGCGGCCTGCCCTTTTGATTGGGTTTATCTAAGATCTCATCTGGCAATCTAGAACCAAAATCGGTGTGGTTGGGCTAAACTAAGATCCCTTCTGGCGATCCCCTTTAACCAGAACCAAAATCTGTGTTCTTCTTGTTGGCAAGGTTTGAACTTGCTTCTTTTTTTAAAAAAAAAAATTCCTAATGGTAGGGTTCTTCTCATTTTTCTTCCCGTTCCAGGGTCACAACAATGATTCTCTTTTATTATCAGCTCAATGATTTATTTTTTTTGCTTTCAATCTTGTTGGACTTTTTTTTTAGTATTTTCCTGTAACGAATAAAAATATGTGTGCAATGCTTTGAGGTTAGATGACATGCATGCATCCTTACCTGATTTGAAATATAGGTCCCCCCTCTTTGATGTTCCATCGTCATAGGGTTTGTGAACCAAAACCTTCTTTGCTCTTTCCATGTACTGGCCCGTTCATGTGCTAGTCATCTACTCCACTGTAAATGCAGCGCCTATCCTAGTTTGTCTTCGATGATTACTGGTTTCATTGTTTATCAAGCTTGACAATGCCCCCCCAAGTGTGGTGTTACTTAATTCATCATGAAGAAGCTTAACAAATTATTCATCTCCTGGATTCTCTCGAGAATTATTCTTTGATTAGCTGTGTGAATCCTACCAGCACTCATTAAAAGGTTTTCTAGTGTCGCCCTTATCTTAGATTGCTAATCAGCCATTTACTTGCCTCCAATGCTCGTTCATCTGATTATCTTTCTTTGAACACCATTGTCCTCAGTTTCACTTATTCACCATTTAATCATTTTTTTTAATTGCCCCTAGCTGATTTGAATACTGCTTGTTTTTCTTCTCAAGGTCCACTGTATTGCCCCCGGCTACTCAACTTTTCAAGAAGTGTCGAGAAGTATTGATGTCACTTCTGTCAAGGATTTTACAAACTCGATTGATGCTCTTCTTGTTTGACAATATTTCTTGTTCGGGAATCAACTTCAATATTTCAAAGATCATGTCTATTTAAAGTCTAATTATTGAAATGAAATAAGAGAGATGTTAGTTTTTTTTTAAGTATTTTGAAATTCAAGCTTCTTTGGTCAAAGACCCAATACGCGTCATTCAATACATGTAATCCTTTGATTATCTTGTATTTTGAAAACAGAAATTGACCCGTTGAAAGATTAAAATGGCTTTTTTTCATGATTCTTTGTGTTAATTTTAGTCTCTGATCTTGGGTATATCTTTTGATAGTTTGTGATGAGGTGACCTTTTTGTGAATTTCAAAAACAAGATGCTAAAGTCAGAAATCAAGCTTTATCAAGAAAGGTTGTTTTTTTTAGCACTTATTTTATTAGCATGCATAATAACAAGTAGCTTAATCCATGAAGCCACGACTCTTATAGAAAAAACTCTTCAAGCTTTGAGAGCGTCATTTATCGGTTCAAACTGCTTACTTGATTGAAAAGGGCTTTTAAAAGCACGTAATGTAGGCTATAGTTTATAGCTATGAAAGAAAAGAGTTTACAGGCTCAAAAGGTGTTTGAGGGTTCCAAAAACCTAGGATCAACATCAACTATTCATCATTTCTCTTTCTCTTGTTGTCTTTGTAGAGAAAGTGACATATAACCTTATTAAGCTCAAATATCATAATTCTCTTAACACAGGTCATAATGCAAATTCAACTTTTTCTTTGATGAATAATCAATCTCAATAATCTGATAACATCAGGAGCTTTATCCTGGATACCAAAAGTCATGTTTGTAGCTCAGTTTTTTATTATTATTATGGTATTGACTTTTGACATTTGTTGTGTCTTTCCATGATTGAAACTTTTTTTGTCTTTCCTAGACTCAATAGGCATTCTCCTTCCTTCATCTTTGACCTGCTTGTAGGTAATATATATATATATATATATATATATATATATGGCTTTCATATAGCCTTTCTTACAGTTTTCTAACATGCCCCCAATCTAGGTCTTCTTTCTTTTAACTCTCTCTCAAACGTTGGACTTTTGTTCTAAGCCTTCCCTTTCACTTTTATTTTCTTCTATTTGCCTTTAGTGTGAGGTGTGATCCTGGTAAGGGTTTCTTTTGAAAAGAATATTTATCAGGCTCAAAATGGGATTGTAAAGGATAAATATCTTTAGAAAGTGAGGTGATATCAAAGATGGCCTTTTCTCATTTCAAGCAAGGTCGGTTAGAACCGATAAATTTTGACCTCGTTTAGTGTAATGATTTGGACTTGCAAGAACCTTGATTCGCGAGTCCATAACTATTGAATCCATTACATGTCATTATGCATACTGCTAAAACTTAGCTCCATAGTGGGTGATTCAGTTTCATGTGTGAGCTCAAAATTTATTTGGGCACCCTATATCATTTTAACAAGCATCGAGTCATTTCTGCAATCAAAATACTTTAATCTTTCAGGATTGATTAGCCTTAATTGCATGTTGGAGTTCGATCAAAATATTTTGCCAAAATAAACTTTGAAAGAAACATCTCGTTATTTCGAAACAACAAAGAGACAAATAAAAAGACATGTTTTGTAAAAAAGATGAGATGTGATCTCAAAACAAAATGCAAAATAGCAAAATTCCAATACAATTGGCAATTCATCACCATTCTTAAATTAGCTTTTCTGGCAATATCTGTGTTTTGCCAAACATTTTTGATCACTTGTCATTCTAAAGATGTTCGGGGGATAATATAGCTAATGACATCACCTTTTGCACACTCAACTTGCCTCTTGTTCATCCACCTTCAGAGTCATCTCTCATCATTGTTCTGGAATTCATGGCCGAAACTTCCCATTTTCTTTCCTTGGAGGCTTTGCCAAAACTTCATGCTTCAAATTAGCTAGGAAACTTTGTTTTTAATTGCTGGAATTTTCTCCCTTAAATTGTCTCCTCTTAATCTCCTTGATGTGCCAGGAAAAAATATAAAACAAGAAAAAGAACAATAAAAGAATTTCAAGTCTCATTACCATCACATACATTCCATAATGAACATGGAATCCCTGGAAACTATGGATAATAATTGTTGTCATAAATTTCTCATTATTTGACATGGAATCCTTGTAGAATAAATAAGTCAATATGTCATTATTTGTTTATTTCATTTATTTATCTAGGGGGTTCAATTTTAAAGGGATAATTATTTCCCTTCAAATAAAGGAAAATTTTATGATACATGAGTAACTAGTGATATTTTAATAATTATTTTTTGTGGTTCACTTTAAAAAAAGAA
Source organism: Populus simonii (assembly GCA_007827005.2). Lineage (NCBI taxonomy): Eukaryota > Viridiplantae > Streptophyta > Magnoliopsida > Malpighiales > Salicaceae > Populus > Populus simonii. Next base: position 7,857,301 of record CM017476.2, read on the forward strand.
ACACACAAAAATAAAAAAAATTCAAAACTCACTGAAAATAATAAAAATATTTTTAACTATGATTTATTATATTTTCTCCTTGTTTTTTTTTTTTGAAAGTGAATTCATGAAGTCTGGTATACTACAGGGTTCAAGTTAGATGCGTTGATGTAAAAAATATGGCATGCCAAGAGGTAAGGGTGGTGGGCGGTGCAGTAATGTTTGGAATGCTTATCTTGTTTGTCTATCATAGTTGGAAAATAAGTGTTAAGACTATTTCAAATTCATTTTTTTCAATGACAAGCTATGAAACACCCCACCCCACTAGCAAGATATTGTCCGCTTTGACCCATGGGCCTCACGGATTTGTTCTTGGCAGCCACGCATGGTTCCAATACGCGTCTTATTAGTCAAGATGAACATGCTCATATAAGGCCCTCTCCCAAGTCCTCACCCGTCGATGTGGGATATTACAATCCACCCCCTTTAAGGAGCCCGACGACCTCGTTGGCACCATCGGATAGCCAGTGAGCTGGGCTCTATACCAACTTGAAACACCCCACCATACTAGCAAGATATTGTCCGCTTTGACCCATGGGTCTCACGGATTTGTTCTTGGTAGCCATGCATGGTTCCAAAACACGTCTTACTAGTTAAAGGTGAATATGCTTATATAAGGCCCTCCTCCAAGTCCTCACCCGTCGATGTGGGATATTACAGTTTTGCTCATCTCAATAGGTTCCCATAATTTTCTTGTCCTAAGCAAATAATAAACACAAGTAAATAAACTCAAAACATACTGCAAATAGAAAAATCTCACAACTTTAATTAATCTAATAAACAAAGGATTACATGATATAAGTGCGTGTTTTATGCACAAAGATTGCATACTATACAGCCAAGGCTTTCCAGCCTATTTATAGACAAAGATATGTGAATTACAAGGCATAACTATCATCCCTATTTTTCAGGATATAGTGGGGCATTTTCTCTCCCATGTTCTCCATGAACTTAATGGCCTATTTTCCAGCAAGTATTAGACAGTTTCTCCCCTATGTTCTTATGATCTTAGTAGCTTGTAGAGTAACCCCAGCTATGCCCCACATTAAATAACTTGTCCCCCATGATCTTGATGTCCATAACTGCCACAACTAACCCACAATCTACATATCTAATTGTCAATCCCAACTATCAGTTTCTGCTGTGTTTGCTACCAGCTTATAAGAGTCTGACATCATTTTCGGAATAGAGGTGAGGTATTATTACACCTAATCTTTGAATTGCCATAAATTTATGTCCTTTCCCCACGAAACCTCTATGTTTTTCTCCCATTTTTTTAAAAAATCAGTTTGTTGATTCTTTATATGCTAGCCAAGTCAACGATGATCCATGATCTTAATAATACCATTGTCAAACTATTTGTGAATCGTTAGAGGAGCTTTTTACAACTTACTTCATTTTGAATCCTCTTGTTCTCCATGGAAAGGTCTTAAATAACTTACATGAAAAGTTGGATGAAGCTTTAGCTGTTCTGACAACTTCAATGGATAGGCAACAACCCTTACTTTTTTCATGATTTTGAAAAGTCCATCATATCTCGGCACCAACCTTCGATGCTTTGTCTTCTCTATAATTTTATTCCAGATTTGTGGCGTTAATTTGAGCAACACCTGTCGCCCTCATTGAATTCTAGCAATCTTTGTTTCTAGTTAAAATATTTTAACATCCTTTTTCTTGCCTTATGTAAGCTATCTTGGGCTTGCTCAAACAATTCTTGTCACTCCATCGTAAACCTATACGCAGCTGGATTTTCCCCACAAGATTTTTGCATCACAATCTTAGCAGGAATTTGAGGTTGAGTCACCAAAACCAACTTAAACGGGCTTGTTTTTGTTGCTAAGGATTTTTGAAGATTGTAGCAAAACTAGGTATTATCCAATAATTCCAACCAATTTCATTGCATTGTTATCACTTAGTGTCTTAAATATTCCTTCAACAAAGCATTTATCCTTTCTGTCTGCCCATCGGTTTGCGGATGATTGGGAGTGGAAAACTCCAGTCTTGTCCCCATCATATTGAACAACATTGTCGGGAATCTGCTGGTGAATCGCATATCACGATCACTTACAATGTTAAAAAGTACTCCAAAATACTTCACCATGTTTTGATAGAATAACTTAGCGGCAACTTCAGTTGTACACACTATCGGGGTAACCACAAAGATTGCATACTTGGTGAATCTGTTTACGACAACCATGACAATGTTCATGTCATCCACCTTCAGAAACCTAACAATAAAGTCTATCGAAATTGACACCTAAGGCTTGTCTGGAATCGGTAGCGGCTATAACAAGCCTGCCTCTCGCTGCCGTAAAGTCTTGTCTTGTTGGCACACTAGACAAGTCTTGACGTAAAGTTCTATGTCATCATCCATCTTCAGCTAATAATAAGTCTAGGATACAAGAGCAAGCATCCTTTATCTACTTGGATGTCTAGCCCACTGCGGGTCATGAGTTTTCATCATAAAATACTTTTGTAGCTCTCCCTTTGGCATAAAGATCTGACCTTTTTTTTTGCATAGAGTAGGTTTTATTCTAACCAATATCTTTGTATTGTCCCTTCTCGTACAAGATCAAGCAGATTTTTGTACACAACATATTCCCTAACAACTTGACGAAGTTAATCCAAAATGTCCAACTCCACCTGAACAATAGCAAGAATAGTAACAATTACCTCGCGTCTGCTAAGTGCATCCATAACCTGATTATGCCTCCCTAGTTTTTGCTCTCATACAAAGTCATACTCGACCAAGAATTCTTGCCACCGAGCTTGCCGTTACGATAATTTCCTTTATGTCTTAAAGAAGGTGTTGGCAACGTTATTGGTCTTGATAAAGAATCTTGGTCCCAACATATATACTCTCCATACACCAAAGTAGTGAGTGCACTACTGTCGCCATTTCCTTCTCGTGAGTCGAGTATTTCTATTCAACATCTTTCAACTTTCGACTCTTGAAAGCAATTAGATGTCCCTCTTGTACCAACACTCCTTTTATAGCCCTATCTGAAGTATTGGTATGCACTTCAAATGACTTCTCAAAATCAGGTAGCCCCAAGATTAGAGCTGATATTATCGCTGTTTTCAGCTTCTCAAAGGCTTGTTGGCAATCAACTAGTCATTCCCATCTCTGATTATTCTTCAGAAGATCCGAGAGAGGAGTGTTTTCTTGCTATAGCCCTCAATAAATCATCAGTAATAGTTTGCCAGCCCCAAAAAAGATCTCAACTCTAGGACTGTCTTTTAGTGTTGACCATTCAACGATGACTTGAATTTTTCATGGATCCATCTTCACATGTCCCTCCCCAATTAAGTGCCCTAAGAACATAATCTCAATTTTTGCAAACTCATATTTCTCTCTCTTTACATATAATTCATATTCCATTAATTTACTTAAAACTTTAGAAAGATAAATTATATGATCTTTAATTCCTCTACTATAGACGACAATGTCATCTAAGTGACTACAACAAAGTTGTCTAAGAAATTATATAAAATGTCACTATGAGATTACAAAATGTTTATGTAACATTTGTTAGGCCAAATGACATAACTAGAAACTCATATGAGCCATACCTCATCACACAAGTAGTCTTATGCTCGTCACCTTCAGCAATTCACACTTGCCAATATCCTGATCGCAAGTCTAGCTTTGTAAAGATAGAGGCTCCACACAATATGTCCATCAAATCTTGAATTAATGGAATTGGATATTTATTTTTAATGGTTACCTTGTTAAGTGCTCGATAGTCCACACACATACGAAGGCTCCCATCTGCTTTATTTTAAAATAAAACTGGAGCATCATATAGAGCCTTGGAAGGACAGAAAAAACCCGTGTCAATCAGTTCCCCCAATTACTTCCTTAATTTTGCTAATTTCATTAGCGACATTCTGTAAGGGGCTTGAGATAATGGTTTTTTTTCTAAGCACCAACTCAATTCGATGGTCTGTGGCCCTCCTAGATGGGAGTTTCTTCGGTGGCCAAGGCGACATCACATCCTCAAATTGTTGTAGCATATTAGCAATTTCTTTTGGCACCTCCTCACAACAGTCTGTTTTCTCATCCAATACTATCGTAAGATACACTTCTCCACCTTTTCATAATGTTTTCTCAATAACAATGACCAAGATCAAGCCTTTTCCACTTCTAATGGCATTCGTCATTGTGATATTGCAACATAAGACAAAACATAAGCATCCCTCACTTGCAATCATGACTCTATTGAGATATGACATCAAAACAATCTTGGTTTTTCTCAAGAAATCAAGACCAATAATAATATTATAGTCATCAAGATTTACAACCAACATGTCTTGTTTACCTCTCCACTCATCCAACATTATTGGCACATCATAAGACATACTTGTAATTTTTTGTGCCTTTAAGTTTATTGCATTCATTGATGTATAGCTACTACTCAGTTGTAAGCCAAGTTCCTTCACCAATCGATCAACTATAAACGTGTGAGTTGCACCTGAAGCCAGTATAACATTAATGTCTTTGCCATTTATCCCAATTCTCACATACATCAGATTGTCTGCAAACCCTGATTTCTTTTTTTGCAACGCATCAATCCTTGCCAAGTCTTGATCAACAAGGTTGGTTTCAGCAGCCGCAATCCCTTAAGTTAGCTACTAGGCAGTTTAACACATGTATAGGATTGACGTGCATGACTAACCCCTCATCCGTTATCTCCAACCCGAATAACATTCAAATTTTCCCTTTTCGGACATTCCCTCACAAAATAAGGACCATTACAGATGAAGTAAGCAAAGTTCAGTTAGTATCTTTACCTTGTGCACCCATTAACTTAGTCTTGCCCTTATTCACGACAATATTTGATGCACCCCCACCAAACTTCTTCTTCTTCTTTTCCTCATTGTCTTTTACTTTAGACTTGAAGGAGGCTGACACATAACTCTCTATAGTAGTTGATTTAAAATCAATCAAACTTTCAGCAACAATAATAATGGATGACAAATATTTTATTTTCTATCGTCTTAGTTTCGCTTGTGCCCAAGGTTAAAGTCCAAACATGAAGTTGAATAACCTATCCTCCTCAAACATATTCTCAATGTCGAGAATCAAAGAACTAAAAGATTTAACATACTCACGAACTAAGCTTTCATGTTTGAGCCTTTTCAATTCCTCTCGCGCAATTCAAGATGTGTTGTTTGGAAGGAACTGCTCTTTTAGTTCTTGTTTAAGACGATCCCACGTCTTAATTTTCAGACATCCAGCACTTAAGTCCTTTTTAGTTCTTATCCTCCACCAAATTTTAGCATCACCCGTGAGATACATCACAATAAGATCTACTTGTTCAACCACGTCGATCCTAGCAACACTAAAGTATTGCTCCATGTCCTACAAGAAATTCTCAAGTTCTTTGGAACTTCTTGCCCCATCGAAAGATTTCGGTTCAAGTACTTTAGGCTTAAATGTACTTACCCAATAAGAGTGTTTGTCACTTCCCGTTTTAGAATGACAATAGTCTCTTCAGTAGCTTCCAATCGTTCACTCAATTCTGTCGCAAGAGAAATGTACAAACTTTTATCCTTTTCAGCACTTTCCATAGCTTCCTTTAATGAATCAATGATATAACATTCTTCACCTTCTTTCTCTTACCCTATCAAAGCCTTAAGACACCAACCGTTCCCCAATAACTTCCATGACTTCAAGCTGCATGATCTTAGAACAAATCGTGCTCTGATACCACTTGTCATAGGGTTAAATTTGTAGCCCTAAAATTCAGCCCTATGCGGCAGTCTAGTCCTGACTAGACTAAACCTTACCTCACCCGTTTCACTCGTGTTTGCTTACAACTATGTGTTTCACTCACCCAAAGAGGTTCCTATAATTGCGTTGTCGTAAGCAAATAACAAACACAAGTAAATAAACTTAAAGCACAATGTAAATAAAGGAAAATCTCCCAACATTTATTAATCTCATAAACAAAGGATTACACGATATAAGTGTGTGTTCTATGTATAAGTAAAAAACTATTCAAGCGGAATGCTTTTCTGTATTGACTAAGTTCAATATATATACAAGATACATTAGGGTTCCCTTATAAATCAGAGACTGGTAAGGAATGATAGCTAATTGAATGCAGATTGATACAAAATATTCTTACGTATCTTTCCTACTTATCTCATGATATAGCTTTGCTATTTACATCAAAACACTATTAATATAATTTCCAACACTCCCCTTCAAGTTGGAGAGTGAATATCAATAACTCCCAACTTGCACATGAGCTGTTTAAACTTCTCTTTTCCCAAAGCTTTTGTAAACACATCTGCTAATTGTTGTGAAAAATCCACGTATCGAGTAGCAATTTCACCTCGTAAAATTTTGTCCCGAATAAAGTGGCAATCCATTTCAATATGCCGAGTTCTCTTATGAAACACATGATTTTTTTGCAATGTGTAAGACAGCTTGATTATCACAATGAAGAGTAACAGGATCTGAAACTAGCATATGTAAGTCTGTTAATAAATGTCTTAACCAAGTAAGCTCACAACATATACCTGCCATTGCTCTGTATTCAGCTTCCACACTTGATAAGGAAACTGTCTTTTGCCTTTTGGTTCTCCATGAAATTAAAAAATTTCCAAGGAATACACAATACCAAGTGGTGGAGCGGCGAGTGATAGGACAACCCGCCCAATCAGAGTCACAAAATGCCCTTAAGTCTAGTGAGTTATTTGAATGAAGAAGCAAACCTTGACCAGGAGCTGATTTTAAATAACGAACAAGTCGAAGATCAGTAGCCATGTGAGGTTGACGTGGTTCATGCATAAATCAGCTGAGAATGTGAACTGAATATGTGATATCAGATCTAGTGATGGTTAAGTAAATTAATTGACCAACTAGACGCTGGTATATACAAGGATCTTTGAGCAATTCTCCTGTATTTGAAAGTCTGCATTCTTCCATAGGGAACTCAACTGGTTTGGCACCCAAGTATCCACTGTCTTTGATAATTTCCAAAGCATATTTGCGCTAGGAAATGTAAATGCTTTCTTGGAACGGGCTATTTCAATGCCTAAGAAGAATTTCAGATCACCAAAGTCTTTGATGCGGAAACGAGTATGAAGGAATTGCTTTAAACCTTTGATGGATTCAATGTTGTTCCCGGTTATTAAAATGTCATCCACATAGATCAATAGGATAGTAAGAGATGTGCCGTCTCTTTTGATGAACAAGGAATAGTCGGCTTTTGACTGAAAAAAACCAGCAGCAAGAACAGCTTCTGTGAACTTAGAGAACCACTGTCGAGATGCTTGCTTAAGGCCGTATAGTGACTTGTGGAGGCGACACACAATGTTCTCCCCCTGTCGCCGAAGACCAGGAGGAGGAGACATATATATTTCTTCCAATAAATCACCATTTAAGAAAGCATTGTTAACGTCTAGCTGATGTAAATGCCAGTTCAGACTGGCAGCAATAGCAAGGAGGCAGCGGACAGTGACCATTTTTGCAGTGGGGTCATGATAATCAATTTCAGCAGTTTGTGTTAAACCACGAGCGACCAGACGAGCTTTATAACGCTCAACAGACTCGTCAGCCTTGCATTTGATGCGATACACCCATTTACAACTGATCGGGCATTTGCCAGGGGGCAAAGGAACAAGGCTCTATATCTCATTGTCAATGAGAGCTTGAAGCTCAGAATTCATAGCTTCCTGCCACTTAGGATCAATCATAGCAAGTTCATATGAAGAAGGTTACTCATCACGACTAACATTGGCAATATAACAGAGATGTGATGGAGAATACCGATTGTAAGAAATAAAATGACAGAAAGGATATTTCGTACCTTGTGTAGGTGTAGACGAGGCCGAGAACAATTGGTGTGAAGGCAGAATCACCTGCGAGCAAACATAATCCTTGAGGCGGACGTTGGCTTCTCGAGGGCATTGAGAATGGTGAAGTGGCTGATCAGGAATAACCAGAGTAGGTTCATAAAGGACAGGGTCATCTAGCTGAACAGGGGTTTGTTGTGCAGCTGGTGGAGTTAATGGAGTAGAGGAAGGTGGCTCAGGAAGAAAAGGTACTGAGTCGGTTGGTGCAAGTGAAGAGGATATGGGGGGATCAAAGGGGTTAATGATGACTGATGAGGGAGGAAGATGGGAATAAGAATCAGACACAATAAGAAGAGGAATAGGAAAGGCTGGTGGATTGTGTGCTGGAGGATTGGCTTGTGGTGGATGATAAAAAGTGTCCTCAATAAATACCACATCCCGATTGGTGAAAATTTTATGAGTTGCAATATCGTAAAGTTTGTAAGCTTTTTGTCCCATAGAATAACCAAGAAAAATGCATTTTGTGGCACGGGGAGAAAATTTTGAGGATGGATTGACTATGGTTGCAAAAGCAACACATCCAAAAACTTGCATGCGAGAATAATCAGGAAGTTTGTTGTAAAGAATCTCAAATGGTGTTTTTTTTTAAGCAACAGAGTAGGAAGGCGATTAATAATATGGACAGTAGTAAGAATACATTCTCCCTAGAAAGTAATGGGTACATGAGATTGAAAACGTAGAGCGCGAGCAGTTTCAAGGGTGTGTCTATGTTTGCACTCAACGACACCATTTTGCTGAGGTGTATATACACAAGAGTGTTGAAAAAGAACACCTTCCTCAAGAAAAAAAATTTTAATGAAAGAAATTCAGCCCCATTATCAGAATGGAGTTTTTGAACCTTTGTATTGAATTGAGTGTGAACATAATGAAAAAACTGATGAAGTAGAGTTTGTGTCTCACTCTTATTACGCATTAAAAAAACCCATGTAAAACGAGAAAAATCATCCACAATGGTCAAGAAATAAAAAGCACTAGAAATAGAAGGGGTTTTTCGACCCTAAATATCACAATGAATAAGAGAAAAACACTTCGAAGTTGAAATTGAACTAGAAGGAAAAGGTTGACGAGTTTGTTTTTCCAATGGACAAACGTCACATTTATGACCGAAATCAAAATTAAATTTAAGCGAATTATCAGCTAAAAATTGTAAACGATTAGAAGAAAGGTGTCCCAATCGGCAATGCCAAAGATTGGATGAGATAATCAAATTGCAAGCAAAACAGATAGAAGGAGGAGTTGAAGCTAACGCCACAAGGTAATACAGGTCATCGCGTCGCTTACCCACACCAATCATTGTCCTCGTAGCCAAGTCCTGTAAAATACACCAAGATGGAAAAGAAGTAACTGAGCAATGTAAATCATCGGTTGTCTTGCCAACAGACATAAGATCAACTTTAAAGCTTGGCACACAGAGAACATTATTCAATTGAAAAGAATTGTTAAATTGAATTAAGCCAGTCACAATAATTTTAGCCACGTCTCCACTAGGTAAGGAAACAGGTGCCAAAGATTGATTCTTGTCGACATGCTTTAATAATGTAGGAGAAGAAGTAATATGATGGGTTGCCCCACTGTCAAGTATCCAGCGATTGTGAGCAACCGGTAATAAACCTGATGTATGTTTGAAGGTTGAGGCGCAACAACATTAGCCTGTGGAGTGACAGGCTTGGTGGTCAAGGCATTGAGTATCTGAACATATTGAGCCTCAGTTAAGTTGGGCAGAGAGACCTGGAGTTCTTGAAAAGTGGGATTAAAATCCACTTGATTTGCAGAGGGGTTACCAGATGCAGAGTGTGAGTTATGCCTGTCATAGCCTTGGCGCTGGTGTGGTGCCTTTTCTTTACTTTTTGGATGACCAGGAGGGTAGCCAATTAATTTGTAACAGGTTGCTTTCCTGTGATACATATCACCACAGTAAGTGCACTGAAAAGGCTCTTTATTATGTGAATTATTTGATTGATTCCCATGAACTTGATTATTTTGCCGACCCTTAGACATGTTGTAATTGCCATGCACAGCCATGGCTGCTGTATTTGATGGTATGGTGACAGCAGCCCCCAACTCTCGTTGTTTTTCTTCCTGCACAACAGAGGCATAAGCTTGACGAACCAATGGTAAAGGGTTCATCAGTAAAATCTGTCCTCTTGCACCTAAATATGACTCGTTGAGTCCCATGAGAAACTGTATAAGTTTGTTTCGATCATTTTGCGCACCACAGGTACATGTTTCTGAATTAAAGGATACAAGCTCATCCCATAAACCCTTCAATTTTCTGTAATATGTTGCAACTGACATCTGAACTTGCTCAATCCTGTAGATGTCTCGCTGAACCTGAAAAATACAGGGAGCGTTCCCTAAAGAAAATCTTTCACGAAGATCTTCCCAGATGGCATGAGGAGTGTTGCATGAAAGAACAAAATCGGCTAACTCTGGTTTAAGAGAATTTAGGATCCATGAAAGCATCATGTTGTTGCAGCACTGCCAAAGGGCCTTCAGGATTTGAAGCCTTATGGGGTTCTTTGATTTTGCCAATAATAAAACCTGTCTTATTCTTGGCACTTAGAGAAATTTTCATAGCACGGTGCCAAGAATTATAGTTGTCACCATTCAATCGTTTTGAAATAAGAAGCAAACCAGGGTGATCTGAGTGGTGGAGGAATAATGGAGAACCAACGGTGCTGGGAGGAGAGGATGAATCGCCAAAACTCAAAAAATCAATATCATTAGCAGCTATGATTTAAAAGAGAAAAAAAGAAGGCAAGGCAGAGACGCAACAAATAAATGCGTTGAAGAAGAAGAAGAAAAGGGTTAGGTCGTAGCCTGCTTTGATATCATATAAGTAAAAAACTATTCAAGCGGGATGCTTTTCTGTATTGATTAAGTTCAATATATATATATAAGATACATTAGGTTTCCCTTATAAATCAGAGACTGATAAGGAATGACAACTAATTGAATGCAAATTGATACAAAATATTCTTACGTATCTTTCCTACTTATCTCAAGATATAGCTCTCCTATTTACATCAAAACACTATTAATATAATTTCCAACACTATGTGATTAGTACTTAAAAGTGCATTTTTATCAAGGTTGTATATCATCATTTTGCACTTGAAATATCAATAACTCCTTAACTAGAGCATGTTTTATAATAACAGGTCTGATAATATAAGATAGCTTTAATTTATGGTAAATGCTCATTTTAAATGCAGGTATATCTCACAATTCAAAGGATTGATTTTTGTGATTAACTATTAAAAGTGAAAAGACAAAGAAAAGGCTAAGCTTAGAAAGGAGATGCCGATTCAATTCAAATTCGAACACTGTTTAGTCATTGAGTCATATCTGGAGCTTTAGATCTTGGATTTAAGTTTGGTTTATATGGTTGGAAAGATGAGAAATAGGCCTAGAACTTTCATGAATAGGGAAAGACCCAAATCAACCGTTTTCAAATCCAAAGTTTGGTCATAAAAGAAAAGTCAGAATCTGTTCTGCAATCCAGCCTAAACACTGCTCAAAAGTTTACCCATATCTGGAGTTTTGGAAGGCAAAATGACGTGAAATTTGGTGGGTGGAAGGAAAAGACAATTTTCAACAACTTTCATGAGGAAGACCTACTCAAATTCTGATGGTAACAATGACATTTCATCCAGACAAGAGCTTGAAGGCTATCCACCACATCCACCAGCAACACTACTCAGTATTTAGACATATCTTGAGCTTTACTGCTCCAAATGCTCTGAAATTCGGTGGGTGGAAGGAAAAGACAATCACCGACAACTTTCATGAGGAACACTTTGCCAAATTCTGATTGCATCAATGTCATTTCATCCAGCCAAAATGCTTGAGTGCTACTGTCCACCAAGTCCACTAAATCAATAGTTGGCCACTACATCAATAATTAATTATCAAATGAATAGTTACGAATTTTAGCCTATAAAAGAAGGCATTTGCCATTCATTTAGGAATCCTTTGTTTTCAGATCAAGATCATATTCTTGCTCTCTCTCTTTATATTTTTGTAATGCTTAAGTTTTGCTTCCATTAATCTCTTGTTCATGCTTTTCATTTCCTTTACTATACTTAGTTAACTTATATCATGTTTATGTTCTTATATTGTTTATTTATGTTTTTCTTCTTCATAATGTCTAGCTAAGTTAATTATGTCAAGGTGAAAAGGTTTCACTAATGGTGTTAGGATAAGTATAATATAAACTCAACATGGACTTTAATGTTTATATCCAAGAAAGTTAGCTATTAACATGTATTATCAGTTTTATCTTATTAATTCTTAATACCTTGCTTGTTAAATGGTTAATCTAGATTTGTGTTGTATAACACTTGGTACATCAAATACTTGATCCTTCATAGTTTTCGGCCGACATCTTTGTTATGAAAGGAATTTGATTTGTTGTCGACATAAGTTAGCATCATGAATACCTGATAAAATTTATAAGTATGGTGTTACGTAAATAAAATGATTAATATGATCAATATGATCATGTTGATAATTTATAAAGAGTTTATACTTTACTTATCTCTAATACTATTAGTGGATCCTCTAACCTTGACATTTGTTTTTATCATTGTTTAATTTTCACATTTATCTTACATCTCAAAGTCCTCTTTAACTCATCATCATCATCATTGTTGTTGTTGTTCTTATTATTATTATTATTATTATTATTATTATTATTATTTATAATTTATATAATTCACCTCTCTGTGGTTCGACCCCGGTCTTGTCGGATTATTTATTACTTTGACACTCCTGCACTTGGGATAAGACATCAACTCTTTGATTGTGTTACTATGCACAAAGATTGCATACTACACAACCAAGACTTTCCAGCCTATTTATAGACAAAGATATATGAATTACAAGGCATGACTATCATCCATATTTTTCAGGACATAGCGGGGCACTTTCTTTCCCATGTTCTCCATGAACTTAGTGACCTATTTTCCAACAAGTATTGAACAGTTTCTCCCCCATGTTCCCATGATCTTAGTAGCTTGTAGAGTAACCCTTGCTATACCCTACGTTCAGCCACTTGTCCCTCATGATCTTGATGTCCATTACTGCCACAACTAACCCACAATTAACATGTCTAACTATCAGTCCCAAATGACAGTTTCTGCTGTGTTTGCTACCAGCTTAGAAGGTTCATGATCCAAGCCCCACGTCCATGCTAAGTCAAGAACTCAATGACTTGTATGAACTGTTGCACACTACTTGCCAAATTTGTCGCTGCCTATGCAAGGCTACCACTGTCAATCACTACCGAATTATAGGCAGTGTACATTTGTTGGCGTGTTCTCGTGTCTAAATCTCTAATAGTTGTCATGTTTACTAATTGTCTTAGAAATTTGTTTACAGTATGAATGACTAGTATCCAACGTAACATTTGATCTTAGATTCTTGGACATGTTATTGTTAAAAAAAAATATTACATGAATGAGAAATTACAATTTTGACTAAAAAAATACATTTTCTCTCTCTAGAATTTTAATAATTGTTTTTTTTATGAATATCTATTTTAATTAGTATATAATTAAATAAATATAATGCTGAGACCTTGGAATAAAATTCAATCATTATGAGATTCATCCTTTTTTGATATTGAATTGAAACTAACAATTCTAATGCCACCTAACTGAAAAAAAAAGCATCAGTTCATTATTATAAATTTTCAAGTTCTATTATTACTGTACCAAAATTATATTGAACAAGTAAAGAAATTCTAGTCCTAATTAGCGAGCCTAAACTCAAAGGTGCCCTCCCGAAAGCATGGAGATGGAATTAGATTAGTGTCTCGACAACTCTTCATGTAAAATAGCTCATCGAATAGTATAATTAAATTAAGAAAAAAACAATTAAGAATTTTTATTTAATTCATTTCGGCATATATTTTAAACTAAATAACTGAATTTAATTATGTAGTATAATATTTTATTTCAAATATAAATATTGTAATAAGTTATTAGCTCAATTTAAAATTAAATTTAATTTTGCATGTTATTTAGTTACAAAAGAGATATATCCATTAAAATATATAAAACCATCAGCATGAGCTTTGTTAATTAAAATATATATTATAACACGTGGAATTTCTTCAAGGAACGAGAGTTCCCTTTTAAGTCGAGCCATGGGCTTTGTTAGGGGAAAGAGGATATAGACCCAAGACCATCGGAGGCCCATAAGAAGCTGGACTTAGTTAGAGTCGAGGCGAGTTTCCGCGTCAAAAATCAGTGAGCCAGCAGAACACACCACTCGTCCTTCAATTTCATCCTCTGCCGCTGATGCCGCTGCTGCTCGTTTGTTTTCGTTTTTAAAAAAACCGAACAAAAACCAATCCATCCATCTATCTGCCTTTATATCATATTAGATAAGAAAACAAGGGAATTTCGAAAACAGATCGGTGAAAGAAAGGAAAACAAACCAAACCCTAAAAGGGAAGAAAATGAGAAGTCAGCAATTCTGAATGGAAATCCGATTCTCTTTACCCAGATCATCCACTTACACCTCTTTCCGGTTCATCCGCTTCTCTCTCTTCTTCTCTGGAGGCTGATTGATTTTCTTTTTCTTTTTTGTTTCCTGTAAAATAAAAACTGCATTTACATAAATATATATATATATATATAGAGAGAGAGAGAGAGAGAGAGAGAGAGAGCGCGCGCGCTCGTGGATGGAGGAGACTCCTGGGACGGCGGCCGATGGTGGCATAGGTCCGATTGTGTGGGTGCGGAGAAGAAACGGGTCGTGGTGGCCCGGTCACATAATGGAGGCGGATGAGCTCGCAGAGTATAATCTAACATCGCCGAGAACAGGCACTCCGGTCAAACTCCTTGGAAGGGATGATGCTAGCGTGTAAGTCTTTCTTGTTAATTTTGTTTGGGATTGTTGTAATGACAAGAGAAATGATTTGCTCACAAGTAAATAAATAAAACAAAATCTGTAAATGAGCTGCTAAATTGTGTAGTGCTCCGTTTAGATTGGATTGTAGGCAGGTAGGAAATACCATCAGGTAATCTTTTCTATACACAAATATGAACAAACTCATTCTGCGCAAGCTAATCCTAACATCCCTTTTGCTCCTTTTTGCAAAATCTTAAATCATATTGGATTACTTGGGAATAGTTTGATGGAATCATTCTTCCATAACCTCCCTAGTAGAGTTTCATTCTACGGTTATTGCTTCATTTTAACAGTGGCTTCTAGTTTGATCAAGTCCCCAAATGCCGGAGGCTTTTTCCCACCACCTTCCTTATGCATTGATAATCAATATAAGGTTTGCCCAAGTCCATTTCTAACCTCTTGGAATTGTCACATGCTGAACGAAATGAAAAGTTATTGTGTGATATACAAATCTTCTAAATGCCTTTTAATGTCTGTCTTGAAATAAAACAAACATGTTGGGCATACTGTCAAGATCGATTCCCATAAAATAACGCTCTGTGCATAGTCCATAGAGTCTGCAATCATCTATGATTTTGTTTCTTGAAAACCTAACAAGCATCGCATTTCTTTATGCATGACACTTTTTTGGTCTTTGTTTTGTTAATTTTCTGTGTTTTCTCTTTCTTTTCTATGCAATAATAGCTTATTGAGGTTTAAATATTCTCAAACTTGACGTGATGAAAAAAAAACAAACAATTGGTTCTTTAAGTTATTGATATTCAACCAAATGTTTTGCTACTCTGTTTCTCCTTTTCCCTACTGGAAGTGTTAAACCAAGTGTTCCTTGCCCTTATTTCAAGTTATTTTATTTCCCCATCTTTCAATATATCTGTCACATCTTCATTCTGATTTTATGTTATTCTGCTTCTTCACAGGGACTGGTACAATTTAGAAAAGTCAAAGCGTGTGAAAGCATTTCGGTGTGCTGAATTTTCTGATTGCATCAAAAGGGCTGAATCTGCCTTGGGCATGCCAATCAAGAAAAGAGAGAAATATGCACGTCGAGAAGATGCAATTCTTCATGCCCTTGAGCTTGAAAAGCGACTCTTGATAAAGCAAGGAAAATTGGTTGTTGCCCAGGGCAGCCCAAGAAGTAAATCATCTGGGTCTGTGAAGTCCGAGTTGGGTGCATTTTCAGAAGGCTTAGTAAGTAATATTGGAAAACCTGAGGATGTTAAATCGAACCTGCTTTCTAGAGAAGTTGATACAGAGATTCCAGGCAGTCCACTTCCACTGAAAGCCAAGGATGGAGATCAACCAGTTTTAGAAGATCGCAGTGAGGAAATGCTGCGGACGAGAGGTTTGCAGGACTTCAGGCTGAGGACTTCTTTAAAGCGAAAAATTTCACCTTCTGTTGATTTAGATGGTTCTTGGAGGAGACCTGTAGCAGACCACAAATATGAGGATCCTCCTAACAGTGCCCCTCTTGTGCAAATAACTGCTCATGCAAACGGTAAAACACTATTTAGATAAATGAAGGTGGTCACAGAAGGGTTGACTGGGAAATATCTAGTCAAGGGATGTGATGTGGCCTGCTTACTTATTTTAGCATTGCAGAATATTGCTAAATTAGAAATTACTCATTTATTGCAATCTGACTGTTCTTGTTTCCATCTTTCAGGATTGGAGAAGATGGGAGATATTTTCCAGGCAAAGAGGAGGGGATGTTCTAACTTGCCTGCTGATTCTAGTGATTCTACAGATGATAAAGAACTTCCTCCAAGCCAGAATAAGATGTCTTCTCCTTGCTTTGAAGACAGGGTGCGTTCCCATGCTGGTTCATCAAATGAAGAGGAGACGTCCTCTGGATCTATGGAAGATATTGAATCTGATTTTTCTGGATCTAATTCATCTGAATCCATGTCTGATTCTTCTCAGACTGAACCAGATATGGACAAAGAAATGGTTGTTTTTTCAGGTTAAGTATTTATTACTCTGTTCTCATAAATATTGCGATCCTTTTTGGACTTGCAAATTGATTGTTTTTGTTTTAAAGGTCAGTTGTTGAAGTCATGGCTCATAATGTCTCTTCTACTTCAGAAGGCACTGTCTTTTACTTTTATCTCACTGGTGTGTATTTATTTACTTGGCTGTCTAGATGTTGCTGTGCCTATAGAAGCTGAACAGGATGTTCTGGGACAGCCTGATGCACCAGCACAACATGCTAGTACATGCAGTGACGACTCAGATGGATCAATGTCTTCTGATGACATGGATAGCCTTTATCATGATGACCTCTTTCTTGCAAATGAAGCAGTGTCCAAATGGCAATTGAAGGGGAAAAGGAACATTCGATATCTTACACAGAAGCCTGTCAACATGGAATATGGAAAAGGTTCTAATGGAGCTTCTTACAGGGTGAAAGGAAGTATGTCTAGCCAAAGGGCATATGGTGCTCATGATGCCAATTTGGGCAGAAAATATACTGGGTCCAAACCGTATTGTCCTGGCAACAGAGGTTATTCTTACTCATCAAGATTGGCGTCCAGAGATCAAAATAATACTGGTCGTAATATGATAGAATGGGAAGGCATGGGTTTGGAGGATCGACATACCTTTAGGAGACACTGGGAAGACAGAGGGGAGCACTCTAATCCAATATTTGCTGGCCATCATCATTTTGGGGGAAGGGCAAGATCTATGTTAATAGATGTGGATTTAAAGGTCAAATCAAGCTACCAAAAAGACCGTGTTCCTATTGTTTCCCTTATCAGCAAGTTTGATGGGAAGGCAATAATAGGACATCCGATCTTAATTGAAGCTGTGGAAGATGGTTCATCTGAAACTTATTTCCCTCTGAATGATTATTATAGCAATGAAGCAGTTGACCATGATGAAAGCACTTCACTGCCACCAGCATGGCGGACTGCAAGAAGGACCAATTCTAGGGTACCTCGCCCCCATTTATCATCAGTGTTGGGAGTTGATACTGGTGCCGAGGATATTGCATTTATGGATCAAGAAAGAACAGTTCCGTTTAGGAAATCAAGTGCAGGCAGTTTCAGTTACAAGGCAAACCTGGTGAGGAAGAGTCTTCCCCACATTTCCCGGTCTTCAGTGGACAAGAAGCTCCCGAGAAAACTGCCAAAGAAAGTAAGCTTACCGTCTAATCAAAAAACGAGAACCCTGTCATCAATTGGTGTCAAGCAGAATTTTGTTTCTAAGCCCATGCACGATACTAGCAATGGTCAAATGGATGGGCTTATCAAACCTGAGACATCTGCGCCAACTACGGTTGCTTGCATACCTGTCAAATTAGTTTTCAGTAGATTACTTGAGAAGATCAATAGACCACCATCAAAAACAGCTATCAAAGTGGTGGTCTTGAACATGGATGGGGATAGGCAACCTTCATAGATAACATGTGTATTGTTATCAATCGCTACTTTGCACTGTACGTTGTCAGAAATGGCAATGTGAAGATCTTGTCTCTTCAATTAGATGGTGTGGTGTAAGAGAAGAGCTTTTATATACTGATCAGTCATGGCAACGTTGTGGTTCTGGTATCATTAGTGGCAGCTTTTCCTGGGCACTGGTGTCCTGGAATGGAGGCTTTAGGCACAAAAGAAGAAGATTAGAAATTATCACAGATGATAGAAGCTAGCTTGGAATTCAGATAGATGTGTACATATTTTCTTCTATATAAGGCTATACTTTCAATTTATCTTTTAGAAAGGCATAGAGAAACTTGCTACGGATCAGATCACTCTGCTTTTGAATCTATGGTTTCATTTTAAAGGTCATTAGATGAGCTGAGAGCCATGGCTCTTGCTTTGGCTATTTTCCTTGAAAAGACGAAGAGCCAATATGCTTAAATTGGAAGGAAATAAAATTACAGCTAAACAGTGCTAAGATCCTCCTAGCAAAACCAAGTTATTTAAATGGATTTCTTATTACACATCTCTGTTACAAATGAATCTTTCTCCTTCAACTACTAACCATCTAACTAGCTACAAATGAATCCTTCTCCCTTTTGTTATTCCATTGTCTGCCATCTGCTTCATTTTATGTCTAGCCATTTCCAATTGTTTCTGCAACACCTAATCCATGTTAGCCCTCCTACTCCTCCTCCTCCTCCTCCGAATCACCTCTTCTACTATCGCCACTGCTGTTGTAGTTTCCTGTGTGGTCATTTGCCAGCTAGGTGGAGGATATCCATTCAAGGCAGAAAAGCCTTTTATTAAAAGGGACTCATCTTAGTAGCAAAATAAACCACCATTTTTTGATGAGCTAAGGACAATAAATGATGCCACCTGCATTGTCTTACACCTTAAATAGATCTTCAAACACTGATATATCTTTATAGCTTGGCCATCAATTTGAGGGTGATAGGCAGAACTCATTAGCGGCTTAACCCCCAACACTTTGAACAACTCCTTCCAATATAAACCTGTGAAACCTTTGTCTTGTAATAGTTACCGGCAAACTATAAAATTTGTAAAAATAATCCATGAATACTTTGATCTATCTCCTGAACTATAAATGGTTGTGATAGAGTTATAAAGTATCCTTACTTCGGTGAATCTGCCAGCTATAACCATGATTGTATCCTTCTCCCCTAACTTGGGCAATTCTTCTATAAAATCCATAATGATATCTCTCTATATTTCTTATGGTATTAGTTGAGATTATAGTGGGTCATGATAGGCTATTATTTCCATTTTAGCTTGTCTTTAAATATCACATTCCCTTACAAACTTTTCAACTAATTTCTTTATTAATTGTATTCTTGTGTGACCTCCTATATATGAGTCATGAGTAGCACTCACCAATCTTTCATTTAATTTTCTCTTTGTTCCAATTACTGTAATGTTCTTAAATCTCAGAATTTCTTTTGCAAAAGTATAATCTGGCCACTTATTTGTATTAATTAGGGGTGTTCCAAACCCATTTTGGTCCAGGCAAAAAATTCTAACCAAACCAGGTTTTTAAATTTTTGAAAAATTTGACCCATCCCAAACCAGAAATTAGTTCAAACCAAACCAGGTTGATTCGCATGGGTTAGTGTTTTTTGCTTTTAAAACCAAAAAGCTAGAATATATGAGGGTTCGAAAATCATTTGAATAATTTAGTTCAATATCCTCCCACTAATTGCAAACACTTGCTTGCTACAAGGATATGACTCCTCTTTTATTTAACACAAGAAAGCAGAGTCCAGATTCTATTCCCAAACAAATCTCATTCGTCTAAAATCATGAACACAATAAACAAATCTCAGATTCTACTCCTGTTAGTTACTATAATTCTTAGAAAAGGTTTAGAACATCTCACCATGCTCTAATTATCATTACACCTTTTATTTTAAAAACAAGATTTACAAATATAAAGAATTATATAATTTTTTTTACTTTTACTATCAAAATTTGATTTGATTATTAACAAGACTTGTAATAATGATATAAAAAAAGTTGCAATTAAAACTATTTTATAAATGAGAGAAATTAGACAATCAAAAATAAATATTATGAAAGGTTTTTTATATGAAAACTTGAAAAAAGAAAGAATAAAAATATTAATCGATAATTTTAAAGTGTAGGAAGAGGGTAATATAGCTGGCACAATAAAATATAAACTCTTGAAATAGAGTGAGTCTATTGATTTAAGCATATAAATATTGCTCGTCTTATGCAAAGAAAGAGCGAAGAACTGTGCTTCCCAACTATCTGCTTGTTCAACAGCATGCATCATCAACCAAGTTATCTTCGAAATTTGCCTTCGCTAGAGTTTCATTCATCGAAGGAGCACCAACATTAGCTAGCTCTTAACTTACTTTGAACATCGAAGACAATCTCGTACATTCTACTACTTCTCGACAAACCTTTCTAACATGCAAGCCACAATCTTTTAAAAGCTATTGTCCAAAAGCTAAGCTTATCGTCAGGGCCATTTAACGGGAAGAACTGACTAAAGACTCTGACAATTGAAAATGAGGTGCTACTCCTCCCTTCTATAATAAACTTGTCAGCAAATCACTTGTTCAAGGGTATACAACTTAATGCCTTTATCTTGGCTGATCATGGAATCAACATCTCCATTTTAGTAAATCCCCTCGAGACTATATTGAATTATCAAACTGTCATCACTGTAGTCTTCATTATATTCATTTTCATCATCACCATTCCTCGTTAAATACTCTTTATTATTTCTGTCTTAACCACCCTGTTCAGATCGGTGTTAAACACCACAACGGCAGGTAACAGAACAAATTAAAAACTGATTAATTTTGCATCCTTCCAAACATAATTCATTAAAGGGGGAACGTACATACCTATTGTAAAACCTCCGGGGCCGCGGGGGCAAAGCCTCTTGTCTTGCATCATTTTAGGGGCGACAAAAATATACAAATTCCTTTCAAACCTCAAACAGCAAGATGGCCCCAGTAGAAGATAAAAGAAAGGGATAATGAATATTAATATCAGACCTTGATTAAATGCAAACAAACTATTAACGCAAGGAAAAAAATATGACAATTACTAAAATTGAGCAAGTTTTCCATAGTATTCGTCGTCCTGGTGGTTACAACTGCCCAACAATGCTCCATCACCTGGAAGGGAGCTCTGACAGGTGACCACTTGGAGAAGGATTCGATGTATTAGACGGAAGGGTCCCGTTATCTTGAGAGGATGGGCCACCCCACTTCATCTCCACATCAGATGGCTCAACCACATGTACTGCACCATCACTCATACCAAGTGCAATCTGATTGGGCTCCGATGGATGAGCAGCTATAACCAAAGGATAGGCAGTGCTGCTGCAACAAATGGTTTTTGTCAAAATAATTAGTCCCTCTGGTTTAAAAAGCCCAACATCACATCCCTATTTTTGTTATTTCCATTGACAACTTTGTCCCTCCATTAAGCAGCTATTAATAAGGAGCTAGGCTGTCACCAATTAGGTCAATAATTGAAAGAAACCTAGGGGCAATTTGGTCATTGTTTTCTAAGCAGAAAAAATTAACAATCACACGGGCAAGGGACTGGAACAAGAAGGATTAAATTATTATTTACGCAAATTAGATTCATCAATTAGAATATTGGTCCTAAACGCATGTGCTCCCCCACCCTCTTAATGAAAAAAAAAAAAAAAGTAACGAAAAAATAGAAGAAATGAAATGCCCAAGCTCCCATTAACAAAAAATCCAGCTTACCCTGCAGGGTGTGAAGGTATATAAGCAGAAGGTGCTATTCGGCATCTGATTCTTAAGCTGTCCGCGTCAAAAACTCCGACAGCACCATCACAAAAACCCGTATAAACCAAGAAACCATCACTTGAATATATTGCACTTGAAATGGGAGCCGCAAGGGTGTCTTTAGGAGACCACTACAAGATCATACATTAGTGAAAAAATAATTGAGACATCAATAATAAACTGCAAGACTAACCATGTTTCATGTATTTGATCATCACCTTTTAAGGGTACTGATTACAGAATAACAGAATAGATTCATTACTGCAAACTATCAACTTCCGATCTTTTAAGAAACCTGTAAATGACTCAATGTTTGTCTCGTTCATGACTATAGCGAACATAATAAAGAACGTCTATCCCCAAAGTTGGCAATTTTGACATGAATGTCCAATTCTTGCGCAGACATAAACTAAAAGTCAGGACTTGCAGTCAAAATCAGATTGACACTTGTAAAAAGTTAATTAAACACCACACAAAATCCAGGTTCTCTAAATCTGACCATAAAAGATATTGACAAGTAATCCCTCCTTCACATCTAATCTACCTCGTCCAGTATTCCTTTTTGTTCGTTGCTGAAATGCAATTGCTCATACAATACATGCTCAAAAGAGAATAAAATGCAATAGCTTCATTAACAAGAAATAGCATACAATGAGTTGACTTGAAAATGACCAACTAAAGGACTTTAAATAGACCCTTGTATCCTTACAAGTCTGACACACATTCATAGTGCTAAAAGAATTCAAAAGAAAATGCTGGTCATGCTCTAACTAACTAGTGGGATAGCTGGCACACAATTGAATTAACTTCCATAAAGTATCAAGAATATGGTTGTGTGATGAATTTACGAAAGTACAGCAATTTGTTCAATATCTGGGACCAGGGTTAAAACATGAAGTTCATTTTTTTGTTTTTCAGAGGGTTGAGGGGAGAAGGGTGGTAGGGCTTTTTTTTTTACTTGGTTTAATATGTATTTGAAATTGTCCCCTAACCTTGAGACTACAGTTGATGGTAGAAGTTGATACAAATAATAAAATAAACAAACCACCTGATTTTATAAATAGGGTAGTGACAGAATTTCCTTAGATAGCTATTTATGGACTATCAAAGGCAACTAGGTTGCTAAAGTGATGGTGCTTATTCCTATCTTGCCTTCTTTTCTCATTTGACCAATGATCCAACTTTAAATTGGGTTTTGTTCATTAAAAAAAAAATACTTTGGTGATAAAAGATATATGATGGAAAACTTACTGAGCGCGAACATTCAAGTTTGCTGTCATAGATGGCAATTTGGCTTTCATGGACAACCAACAAATGTGCTTGGTCATTATGAAATTGGACTCTAGTTTCGCCTACCAAAGGGGATTGACGACTAGGTGGTGCTTGAATGAACCTCATTTTCTTTTTCTCCCATCCATCAATGCTCCAGACACACAACTGCAACTCAACCCATCAAAGGCAGTATTGATACATAATACATCACATGGAAAAGCTTCAATAAGTACTTCTATTGACAAGAAAAGTGCAAAATGGCTTAAAATCAATATGAGATGACTTTATGAATCCATATTCCAGTTTGGAGTGAGCATCTGCCATATACATCCAATACTTCTATGGAACCAGTGCCAGTAAATTATAATTTATCTAACAGTTGCATTGGTTTGTGAAATAGTGAACAATGAATAATGTGATCGCCATGAAAACTTTCCATAAAAAATTTTGCAAGGTCCATTTCAGGACCATTCGGAATTATCAGAAAGAACATCAATAATGTTGTGACGATGGAAAAGTAGGGAAGAATTAAGGACCAAGTAGACAGTTGGGGCAGTGGGGGATATAATCCAATGAGGACCTCCTAAAAACATCACAAAGAAAGTGAATTGCAAAGCTGCAAAAGGACAAAGTAGCACATTGCCGGTGCATTAAGTGATCCGACTTGACATTCTTCAAGTGTCAGGCCATGAAGGCATCATACAACACACCATGTTTGTGTAAATGGCAACATAAGGACCTTAAAAAAACTCTCTTAACATCTGATATTCTAGATATAAGGCCCTGTATTTGTAAAGTTCAGTGAAAAAGGATTTTTTTTAAGAGATGCAACATCGATTTGTGAGAAAAAGAAAACTCAATAACGAAACTTCAAAGAGGAAACTTATAACTTAAAGCAAATTGGAAAGTTCAAGGAAGAAAAACCAAAAGCCTTACAGAGTTTATGGACAAGGAAAGAGCAACATGCTTGAGATCTTTCAAGGTTATTTATCAGACATGTTAACATAGCAGAATGGGAGAGTGAGTTCCATAGGACAAACTATCCAATTTTTCCTGCTTCAAGCATAAGCTTTCACAGACTCTCCTCAGGATAACATCAAATAACCCAACCCATAAAGATAGCAACGTTATTCAAATGATCCTATTAATCACTGACCTGTGCATCAGCCCCAGAAGACACTAGCACATTTAAACTCTGTGAAAAAGCAAGTCCTGTTATTCGATTCTGGTGGCCCTTGAGTTTGGTTTTGACCTGCAGTCAATTTCAAAAGTCAACTTCGCACCCATAACTAGATGCCTTGAGGAAAACCTTAAGATCGATAAGGGGTAGATACTGCAATAACTTCAACGGTACATATCACATGTTCTTAATTTCCAGAATTCAAGAACAGAACAGAATTCCTCATTATCTTGTTATGGAGCTTTGTTTGATTTACTATCAATGTGAGGTGACAGGAATCAAATCAAAAAAATATAAATAATCCAAAAGCTAGAATCTACAATCATTTGGTAGTAGTATGTGATAGTTTTATTTTTAAGGAATCTTTTCATAAGCATAGATAATTGTGTCCGATTTTTTCTCAGAACTTCCAAATCACAAGGAAGCTAGTTAGGCTGAAAGAATGAGCAAGCATTAGCAAAATCAAAAGACCAGCGCACCCACACACACATGGATGCACGCACATAGAGATCACCTCATCAACTCTGACATTATATATTTGCACAGTAGAATCCTCCATGCCAATTGCAATAATGTTATTATCTTGAGGATGGAATGCTAAAAAAGTGGCTGCAGGAGGTGGGGACATAAATGTTGTCATGACCTAAGAAGAAAGCTCAAGAGTTTTATTAAGTCATGCCAAACCAAAGTTCCAAATTAAAAATTAAAAATAGAAACAAATATAATAAACTTTAAATCAGAAATCAATTAAGTGCTGTAACAATAGACCTTGAATGTCATCATGTTGAACAAAGAGACCTTCCCACCAGAGGCAGACATGACATAAGAATCATTTTTGGATAGTGCAATGCATGCAGCAGATTCTTCAGCTGGTTTGCTCTCATTTATATCATTAGTCATGGGAGTTCCACTAGGAGGCTGCCACAACTGTGGTGCATTTGATGCAGTAGCCTACAAGATTTCACGCCGAAAATGAAACACAAAAAACAGTCAAAAGGGGCAGAGATTTCACCATTTAAAGACATGAGGCAGACCTTTCCTGTCAGATTTCTTTCACTGCGCTGCCATTTCCACAGCTTGTGGACAGCATTAGAGGCAAGGGCCAATAGAGCCAGCCCTGAGTTAGTATAAATCAGCCGCACAACCTGGAATTACTGACCTGTTATCCTCGATTATTACAGCAAGAGACAGCTATATAAAGCATAACATCATGTATACCCATGTAATAGGGAAAAAACTTCATTGATAGGAAGAAACAGAATGTGCAATAGAAGTATGAGATATCCTAATCAAAAAGCAGTAAAAAAGAATGAAACTGAACAATATTCCTTTCAAGTCTGCACATCTGTGAAAGAGACACCTATGAAACATCTGAGGCGGAGCACTCAAGTGAAGCTAGGAAAATCAGCCTATCCCATATCAAATGAAAATACAATCATTCATCGTGGAAAATTATAGAGTTTCAATTGTTCCAGACGCACTAAATTACAGAAAATTTGGCACATTGCCATAAAAATTTGCTACCACTTCTTAAAACCCAAAAACATATCAAAGAAATTCCGCCAAACTAAAAGGACAGACCAAGTTTTTCCGAACACAGAAAAGGTTACACCACAATCCAAGTTCTAGGCAATGCAAAAATAAGTGATTGGGAGTTTCACCACTACTGGCACCCATAGAAAGCACTTCAGGAGACAATGCTTTGGGAGGGTCTTCTTATCTGAAACATGTTATCAGTATTAATTTTTTTTAATGATTGACAACCAAAACAAGCTTTTAATGTTATGGGAACCTTATCTTTGCATAAAAATTTTGCTAGGGAGAATTGAGGGAACTTGGAGACTAGAAGCCATGTGCGCTCACATGAATGTCCAAATTAGTTTCAAATATATGGAAAGCTTATTACAATGCATCACAAAACATGCACAATTAGGCATGAGTGTTGCGTATATTGCGTCCCCATCTCCCACTCCCACTCCCACTCCCTCTGACTACTAACTATCAGCTGACTATATTGGTTTGACCCAAAAATACCACCACCATTTGCAACACAAGTGCTGCTTCTCCTCTAGTAGTAAGTAAGAGGGTAACAGGTTCAGCTTGCTAGAGGAGGATTTTGACAACAGGAAGGGGTCAACGCATATTGTATAGATCACCATTACCATTTACCAAAAACAAAGCAAGCAATAGATGGACTGACAAGGTTAAGAAATTTATTCAATGTTGCTCTTATTTATTGGAAAGAAAATCTCTCCAAACATGGCAAGAATGCTTAACAAGAAGTAACCAATTGTTTGGAACACAAATACCAACTCCCAGTCTTCTATTTTGACCCTTCCAAAATTGTTAATCCAATTTCTCTATTGCATTCAGCTAATCAGCTTTAAATAATCATGCACAACAATATATTGCTTGTGCATGAACTCAGGCAAATGTGCATGCCTATACCAAAAAAAGAAACATTGGCAACCAGTAATTTGGAGATCAACACTGCTGTACTGGGTCAGATTACCAAATCTAACTTTTATTTAAATGCATTTGAACATGCCATATCCATATCAGATGTTGGGGTTCCCTGGAGCTAAACTCAAGGGGTGGGGATGGTAAAGATAGAATGAGGTTTGGTTCAAAAAACCCCTTCTAATAGTTGCAAATAAATAAATAAATAAAAATTGATGGTGAAGCCAGAAGAAAAAAGGCGGAAAATGATCAGAAACATCATCCTCATAATATCATTTTTTTCCCATATCTGAAAATCTTATCCAGCTAATTGACCTAGCTCCTAAAAGAAGGGTCCGGTTTTTATTACAAACAAGTCTCAACTTCAATGCAACCCTAAGGAAGTTGATTGAATAAATGACTCAAGGGAAGTACAGAAGATGATAGGAAAACAATGTTTGGTGAAAAATGTGCTGAAATCTCTGTATTAATCAAGCCAAGAGAAGATTCAGCAGAGACTAAAAAATTCATAACTAACTTCCATTCTCTCCTTGTTCACTTGAAGCTTCAAGTCATCATAGTGCAGGCTTTAATTTGTTCATCAAACTTCTATAAATTTCAGAACCCATATGCATAATAGCATCTAAGGCATCAATAATGTCATCAATCTAATTAGTGCCAAAGGCATTGTAATCTTGCCAAAACTGATTAATGAAATGGGCTCTTGTACAAGGTACCTTGGTGAACCACTCCCTCGATTTGCATCCCAAAGCAAAAATTAACCAACAATTATGGGCTCAATTATTAGTTATATGGGACTTTTAGTTTATGTTAGGTTTTCTTTTTTAATTATTATTTAATAGTTGATTCACTTATACTTGACCTATTAGGTAGCTTTTAATTAGGATTCGTGTTCATTTTATTTTTATTTCCCTGTTTGATTTATGGTTTTATCAGTTGTCTTTTTGGTTTTATATTAGAGCACCTGTCCTATTGTTAGAGCAACAAATTGAGAATTGAGAATAGAATTTTTCATGTCTACAGTTCTAGTAGCTGCAGCTTTTCTTCTCTCCTACTTCCTTCTCCTCCAAATTTCTGCCTGCATCGAATTTAGTTTCCCTCAAGAATAAGTCAATTGTTTAAAATGACATCAGGATGTATTAACATATAATACACACATTGTTCCTGTACTTCAACTGCATTATTTATTTATTCTTTCATTTTAGAATATAAAAAGGATTTGCATTTAAAGAGTTAACACTCTCTTCAAGAAAGTACAGTTCTCAGTACCAACTTTGCAAAACATAAAAAACTTGGTCTAGGAGGAAGAATGCCTTCCCATCACCAAATAGAGAAGTTCATTTTTCGCGCGTAACGTAGAGCCAAAAATCATATTGCTGGAAAAAGATTTGGGGTTCTGTTGTGAGAAATGATCCACTTCTATTAATAGTTTCAAGAAAACAGAAAACTGTAGAAAGGAGTTTACTTTTCAAAAGTAAAACTATTTTCTTCAAAATGCAAGTTTTCTCTATTTTTTTTCCCTCCCCCATTTGCTAGAAAACCAGAAAACTACTTAAGTTGTTTTCCAAATTCCACGCTTTAGAAAACAACAGTTGAGTTCTGTTTCTTAATCCTTTACTTAAAAAGACAAAACAAACGAGGCTCTGGTTCCATATTTTGGAAAACTAATGGTATTAAACATGTTGTATTAGTTTAATATGGATAAATATTTCTAAAATAGAGATGAAAAATAAACAGCTATTTTTGAAACATACCTACAGTTCTTCATTGATCGATTGTAAAAATATTGCATGTTCTACAGGGTACTAGCTATTATTCTTTCAATTTTTTTTAGACTGAAAATTATATGCTACCCTAGCCACCCCTATCCACTTCATATAGAAGCAAATTTCACGAGCTCCCTGATTTTGCAGCAATCCTCTCCTTTGCAGATGAATTACCGGTGATGTTTCTCTCAAATAGGAAATATTTATGCAGTGGAGTTGCACCACAGCCAATGTACTCAAGCTAAACAGGAAGCAACAATACCATGCAAAATAGCAGTCCAAAAACCATACAATTCTGAAAGCAATATGGGAATAACAACTTCAATGATAAAGTAAACACGATGCCGACCACACACACTAAACCATACAAATAAGAGGCAGAAGTCCAGAATGATAGCAAAAAGAATCTAAGAACCCATGTAATTAAAAATATCTGCTACAAGTGGCAAAGATGCACATGGAAGAAAAACAAAATGCCATGATACATGCATGCATACATAGGTATACATAAATGTGTGTGCTTGTGTGTAAAACATCTTTTCCCAATTTAAAACTAGTTTGCAGTAAGAAATAAGTTATCAATCATATTGTTTAACTACCTACCTTGCCAGCTACTATGGAGTCAGGCAACCGCAAAGCTTTTAGCTGAGATGAATCTACAATATCACTCTTCCAGCTTTTCAATTTGTCTGTATCATCTGAAATCCTAGGTTTAACATCAACAAGCCTACTGTTGTCCATGGTACCCTGTCATGTTAAACAAAATAAAATTAGAGACCAGGTAGCACTAACAGCATGGAACTGAAAATTGCTTAACTTACAAGATTGCCAATAGAAACTGCAGGCTGGATTCTATCTGAGCGTTCCAGTGATGATGCGAGGCCAGAAGAAACATTTGCCACAGAACCTAGTGCGTTAACAATCAGAGGCTACAATAAGGTATAAGAAACCTCATTAGCACCGCAAACATGCCACCTGGCAAAGTAAGTATCCAATGCAATGATATAGGAGTATAGAACAAAAACAATACACGGGCATGCTGTGGTTTTCAACTCCAAAAGCCATTTCTCAAAATAATAATAATAATAATAATAATAATAAGCCACCATCCTCTTTCAAAACAGAAAATTAGGACTTAGCAAGGGATGCTATCATTTGAAAACTATATGATCACCGGAAGGCATCATATTTATAAGGTTTTCCTTTGTTAAGCGTCATAATACTGAAATTTAAGCATGAATTCTCCTTCCCTTCAACCAGTAAACACATTATTGAACTAATATCATGGTTTTCTTGATCCCCAGGCTCTGATTTAACAAGTTATCAGGAACATAAACATTTCCTGCTGCATTCTTATTTTATTTTAAAGCACTTTTAGAAAAGTGTCCTTTCCTTTAAGCTACCATTCTTCCAACACAAGATCTAAGCACAAATGATCCATCACCTTTGAAGAACTATACCATTATCAAACAATCATTTTGTATCTAAGTTATTAGGTTCGCTAATCCAGTTTTACTTCAGCATCTAGCACTTGAGCTTTGAATCTTTTCTCTGGAAACAAATTGCAAGAATTGAACGAAACGGTGTAAGAAGAAAATGTGTCGGATGCATCGAGATATTGAACACTTAATATTGATAAATGTGGAACACTTGGAATTAATTGATAACAGCATTTCATCAAAATCAAATGGAGCCAAATTCATGATACTCTGGTATAAAGGGGAATCTAAGGTCCACTGGTAAAAGTACCAAACAGATCTATACGAGTTCATGCACATGACAACCTCACTAATTTCACCCTGCTGACCAAACTTCTGCTCACTAAAGAAATATTAATGCCTTGGCCTTTACAAAGGGTAGTTTTTTTAACCTGATGTCTTTAAGCAGGCTCTCCTTGCATGTGAACAAGTCAAGGATTCTCTTAGTAACTTCTCTTTTTATGATAACAATCTTATTTCTTACCTCAACACAGCATATTGTACAGACCTTACACAAGGTAAAAATAAATAGATCAAACCAAAACATATAACTACCTTAGAGTTGATTGGTTCTGACGGGCTTCGACTTTTATCAATAGCCCTGCTCTCCAACATCCTTATCAAGCGCAATCCATCACTACTGGCTAGAATTTTAATACCATTGTCACTAGTTGTGACTGCCAACAATGAACCTTCCTTGTTAAATCTCAGTCTAGGACTAGCCTGCAAAGAAAACTAACGATGAACTGCAAAACCTTACATTTATACCCCTAAACAATTAGAAAAGGAATGCACACTAATACTAACAGGCAACCCCCCATCTGCATCAACAGCTGTCAACATGTTTGTATTATCCATATCCCAAAACTTAATTTGAAACTCATCACCAGCAGCTAAGAAGTGGCTCCTTGTTGTGTCAAACTGAACAACATCTAAAGAACGCTTCCTGAAACCCAAATATGTTCGTTTGATAGATCCTTCACTCTCATTCCACTCAACTAGGTGAGATTCACCTTCTTTACTTGTTCCACAAGAGAAGAGCCTGCGAAAATGGAACAGCAATACATCACCCATACCATTTTGAATGCTTATAGTCATGTAATCACACCTTGTAAGGGATAATAGAAGTGGCATTGAAGGAAAAGATAGTGCCTAAAGCAGGGTTTATGTCAAGCCCAGGACAGTAATCTCTCTCAAAAATAGTCTACTGAAAAGCTACCTGAGCTAAAACAAAGGAGGTTAGAGGAAACCTAAAAATCACGGACACATGGAATACAAAAAAAAAATGACTACAGAATCCATAACATAGAATAAAATGTCTAAGGCAAGATAGTTTTGAAAGATTGTGCAATGCAATTTTTATTTCTGACAAGACATGATGTAATTTAGGTTAGATTAGGAACTATAAAAAAAATGGTATATGTACTACAATAGACAAAATGTATAGGCACAAAAAATAGGAGTGAAAAATCAACTTCTCTAACTTTGAAATATTATTAATCCAAGTTGCTAGGATTTCATACGAGTAACAGATACAAGATTATGTCAGGGGTTACAGTTGGTTTTTTTCTAGAATGTCCTGGATCTTTCCATTGGTTTGAAGCGCCCAATAATGTCATTTTTTTAATCTGAGTGTCATTATCTGGCATGAGTATTTTAGACTCTTTAAGTGTTTGTCAAGTCAAATGGGTGTAATACAAGATAGAATTCCAGTTACTAAAGCTATATGCCTGTTTTTATATTTACAGGGATACCAATGGTAGCCAATGGGAGATATGTTTGGAAGTGTTTTCAAATTCATCATGTAAAAATGAAATGAAAAAAAAGCTGTTTTCATCCAAAAGT
This sequence comes from Populus simonii, assembly GCA_007827005.2. NCBI lineage: Eukaryota > Viridiplantae > Streptophyta > Magnoliopsida > Malpighiales > Salicaceae > Populus > Populus simonii. The sequence goes on from CM017476.2 coordinate 7,889,362, forward strand.
AACAAAATGAGGTATTTAAAATAAAACTCGCCATTATAAACTTTTAAACTCATGAAATATATATATATATATATATATATATATATATATATATATATATATATATATATATATCATAATAGACTATTTACAAAACAAACAAATGAAAATAAATCAATGAAACAGGTAGAAGAAAGAAAATTGCCTCAAGAATGTATCACGAATCCGAGGCATATCCTAAATGTACCCTCATGCATTTGGAACATATCCATACACACCTAATATGTATCAAGTACAACTACTTTTCATTATTTCATTAGGTATACAAGGCAATGATATTTTATCAGGCAAATATAGTTATTACATATGAGCTCAATATAGATATGGACAATTTATCTAAAGCATTTGTGCCTCATTGGAGACTGACTTGATGGTCTCGAGAGGGCAATAGTTTAGTCTACAAAGGATGTTTTAAGTGTGGGTGTTGATAGAGCTAGAGTAAATAACCCTAGGGAGCCAAGAGCTCCCTTTCCATCTTTGGGAACAAGTTATACATTGAAAGACTCTTAAGGCTATGCAACATCTTTTCCGGTGTAAAATTGGCTTAGAGCAATGTATATTAACCATATATAGCTCATAGAACCCCACCCCTAAATCAAGGTGTGCTCTCTATGGAGTTTCTTTTCTCTCCTCAGCTACAAATCTTTGGAGAAAGGAGATTTCTAGAGTTATATAATTTTCAGCCACTGCTCTTATTAATCAAGATTATCTAAACTGGCCAATTTTCAGCCCCTGTGTGTGTGTGTGTGTGTGTGTGTGTGTGAACTCTATTGAAACATTTGATTAGACTAAACTACCTATTTTATATTACATTGATTAATTCAACCTTTCAACTGAAACAAGGCCAAGATTAATGATAAAATTACTCTACTTTTCATAAACATTAGTTTCACAACAAAGGAGAAAAATTGTTCCTGCTGTTTAAGGTGGTGTTTGGCACTGCTCTGCGGTCCAGCTGTATTTTTGAGAAAAAAAAAATTTAGCTTCAAATTAATTTTTTTATGTGTTTTTAGATCGTTTTGATGTGTTGATGTCAAAAATAAATTTATAAAAATAAAATAAAATAAAACTTTATTTTGATGCATTTCCAAACAAAAAACACTTTGAAAAATAACATCTACCATGCTCTCAAACATGCAGGAAAAGGGTGGTTACTTCCCCTTTTACCACGTTTTGTTCTCTTTGTGACCTTCATTTAAGTCTTTTCTTTCCCATAATATGAAGAATTCTTCGGTCTCTAATAGATAATTCCATATTCAATAAAGACAGTTTAAAAAAAAATGTAAGAATAACATAAATAATAATGATGATAACAGCAACATGTCTACAATTTTCTTCCTATTTCTTCACATTTTTAGTATATAAAATAGATAATTAATTTATGATTCAAAATCTTGAGCAAAACTGCAAATTTTGCCAAAACAGCAAAATATCTAATCTCTAAACTATCTGTATAAAAAAGGACAGAATCAAGAAAACAATTCACATTGTTTAAAAATCCTTTGAATAAAAAAATAGCATTATCATGTTTCTAATGGTGGTAAATATATGTATCTACCAACATTAGGAATATTACACACACACACACACATATTTATAAGTTAGTGTGAAAATTAATCTTTTTATTTTCTTATAAATCAATGTAAGCTTATTTTAACTTGAATAATGCATGTGTTAAAATTACTAGTATCCTTGTGAGTGGACATAAATTAAGCACACTGGTAATACAGAAAACAAAGGGCAAAAGCAGAAAGTAAACCATCTTTATGACATATTTTACCTAGTCCCATCTGCACTATATGCCATCATGGTGCACCAAAGTCCAGGAGCATCATAGTCCACTCTAGATCCCAAAGAATCATATAGCCAAGCTTTAATCTTCCCATCAATTGCTGTTGAAAAAATAAACTGCAAATATAGACCAAGTGAGATGGATTATAAGGTGACCAAAATGATAAAAACCTCCAAACATGTTTTAAATTTGTACTGATAATTTGACATCACTCTGCTAACAACATACAGCATGGAAGACACTAAATTGTTAGTGAGAACCCAATACCCAGCTTCATAAAGGAGTTTTACCTGGATATTTTCTTTGTAATGGGGACACAATGAATACACAGGCGCTTCATGGCCTTCAAATATATATTGTCTGCCTCCTGCTCCAGCATCCCAAACCTGTCATGCAGGAGGCTACCATAAAGAAACCATTCTTCCTAGTGAAAGGAAACTAATTAGCCTCTGATAATTGATACCTTAATCATCTTGTCATCACCACATGTGACAATGCATAGTTGTTTGTTGGGATGAGCAAATGCAATATCATTCACACCACCGACATGGGCATCAATCTAAAAGATAAAATCAGGCAGTCACATGATATAATATCCAGCATGATATAGTATCCAGGATTACTGAACTTACCTCTAAATGCTGCCTCAGTTCTCCAGTCGGATTGTAAGTATATATTTGCACTATATGTTTCGAAAATGCAACACCTATACAAAGAAACAATAACTTAAACAATGCAAACAATGTCATACAAAGATGACAATAAAATAAATCATACTCAGGAAGTAGTCAAATTTAAATACAAACCAAGCATTAGTCCATCTGGCCCCCACACACATCGATTTACAGATATTGCAGCATCATTCAACAATGCTGTCTGTTAGCATGAACAAACCATTAGCAAGAAGGATCAGTCCGAAAGAAAAGGAAAACAAAGAACAATCAGTTAAAACTCCAATTCCCAATTATAATTAATTCTCCTGCCAAGCAACAAGGTCACCAAAGAGCAATACCAAAAGGCGCACATTGTCACTAAACTTTTTGAAGATTAGAGGATTTATGGGTGTTGACATCAACCAAAAGACAGATAAATTAAAAATTAGATCTATTAATATCTCCAATGCAGTTGAAACTCAAACTACCTGCAGTGGCATTGAAGAAGCAGAGAGATCCCAAACTTTGAAAGGTTTATGTGCCAACCTTTCCCGGGAGCCAACTTCCCAAAGGCTAATGTCACCAACATTTGTCCCAACTAAAAAATATAATTCGAAAGGTCTGTCAACACACCAATCCAATCAAATGAAACTTAAACCTTTCTTCTTCTTTTTTGTAAACTTGTAACATATGTTCAAATATTAACCTAGCAGGATGGTTTGATGCTGTGGATGAAAGTCCATGCTCATGACATTGGATCCTTGGTTAAGGGTCCGTACAACAGTTTTGGGAAGGTCATCTTGGGAATAGATATTGGGAGTATGTGCTATACCAGAAAAGGAAACCTGCAATACGAAACCAGATAATTATTACAGTAACAAAATGAAGGCCACTTGTACTTTAACATCAACCAAGCATGAAAATTGAACTTGAGGAAGAAAAGAACAAAAAAAGAACTTTCATCTGTCTACACCTCTTCAGATTGGCCAGGGCGCATCCGCTTCATCAAGTGTTCTGAATCAGCTGACTGATAATTCATTCCTGTCATTCCTGTGGGAGTCCTTGGGTGTTTCAAGAATGCAGCTGCACAAATCCATGAATGATTATATAGTTTTACCAAGCTAGAAAAAGGTAAGAGCACCACAAACTACATGAGTATTAATAGCTTCACCTGCACTAGAAGGCTGCACAAGAGTAGGGGGGCCTGCTGCCACAGCAGGGTGTGGTAAAGAAGGATTATTGGCCGACATCCAACCAGCAATAGCACCCGGAGTTGGGGAAACAACAGGTTGAAATGGCTGCATGGTGCAAGTAATTGCAAGGATTATATGAAAGCCCACAAGTGTCACTTAGGGAAGAGCAGATGCAAGAAAGAACTTACGCCATGGGCTCCAATAGGGGGGAATGCCCCAGCCTTAGGAATCGGTCCCACAAGGGGGGTGTTCGAGGGAGGGGGTGGATGAGCCCCATTAGCAGTTGTAGGAGTGCAAGAATGATCAATAAATAGAGTTTTGATGTCAGGGTTTGAACGAGGATTCTTACAAAGTTGATGCTGCCAATTAAGACTGAAAGTTCCAAAAGAAAAATAAGCCTTTGAAAAACAACTTCATGACGAAGAGCTCCAAGAGCAAAAGTAAGAATCTTATACATGCCACTCAGAAACTGTAAAGGCATACCAACATGCAAGTTATCTACATAATACAAATCAGATAACAAAATTTGCCTTTCCCATGTGAAGCTTATAGAAGAATATGCATGGATAACCTCTGGTTTATTAACGTTCTAAGTCGTGAACTTTTGAAGGGTGGGAAAGTAAGCTTGTCTCGAAACAGCGGGTTTGCTTCAATCAGCTTTTTAAGTTCGACAAGCATGATATTTCGAGCCGATTTTGTGTCCCCGTATTTCGAAAGCTGCTCATTTTGCCTGATAGTCCAGAAAACAAATGTTGATGGTAGAACATCACAACTAACATGAAAAAGATGCAAGAGCAGCTACCTGAAATTATCAAGTGTAAGCAACTGAGTTATTTCCTTGAAAAGTTCTTCATTGAAGGATGCAAAAACCTTCAGGTCCTTAACAAGAATCTCAACAGCCTTTGCCCGATCCTGTCTGATGGCAGGAAATATTAAAATAGTCAAAACATGCATGACAAAATATAAGCAAACTTCAGAGTTCATAACCCCAAAACAAACCAAATCACTAAATTATAACCCCATTGACAGATGTCAGCATTCTCCTTTTATTTTCTATCAAGTGGCTGGTAAGTATTTCTGATTAAAATGAAGCGCACAAACAAGAGAATTAAGGTGGCAAATATTCAAAACTCACCTATCAAGAGCCTCCAAATATTTCTGCTTTCTTATTTCAAAGAATATCTTCATAGAGTAACGGTTATCTTCAACCTTCGTGAATCCACATAAATATCGCTCAATCTCATCCCATTCACCAGCCTGAACTTGATCCTCAAAATGTTTCATATTGAAGAAAAAACCAGACTCTTGCTCTAACCTTAAAATCAGCATTTGATGACAACACACAAAACAAAAACAGAACATTAGCATTCTATTCAAGTACATGTTCATTATCACCCTTCCTAGCTGAGAAGTCAGGAAACAGAATGATGGTACATAGTGGTAAGCAGTGTAAAAGTATTTATGTGGCTTCATGAAGTCAAAATTAATCAATTTTCTACTAAAATTTAGAACCAGGAAAACCAAACCCTGCCTTCATCTAAGCCAAAGAAAAAAATATGATGAAGATTTATTTGTTTTTACGGTATCCATTTAACAAGCATGGACTTTTGATTTTTATAGTCTACCCATGTTTTCTCAGCATCCAAACATAGCATTGAGATGAAACGAAACATCCAAAACAAGAAAAGACTTACTTATGAACAGTTTCCTTGAACTTCTCCTCGTCCAAGAACTGCAAGATCAGAAACACCAGTTCCCTGCTTAAGGAAGACATAGTCCCCGATACCCCTAAACGCTCCAGTGCAGCGATTGAATATTATACTCAAAGGCACCCAAATTTCCCAATATAGCCAATGCAAGTCTCACTATAAAGCCCTAAATACTCATCAGTCTGATGAACTATAACATACCTAGAAGTGACTTAACAAAAACCCTAAACCCTTGCAAATAAAACCCTAATTCTCAGCTTCTTGTACACAGATCCAGCAAAGTAAGTCAAGCTTGAGATGCGAAACACTAGAGCAAGTTTAAGAAGACTGATTTCGCAATAAATTGTCACAAAATGCAAACTTTATGATTTCCATTTGTGCATCCAGAGAGTCAAGAAGAAAAATAACAGGCTTTACTGTTCACCGTAGCAGAAAATAAGCATTTCTTTCTAAGGTTAGAGGGTTTTCTTATTTATTTCTTTCTCTTGCGCTCTGGCACTAGCACCAGCAACAACAACCTTCACTCACTCTCTCTTGCGCTCTGGCACTAGCATTCTCTGCTCGCTCGCTCGCTCGGGCTATATTACAAATGACAGCTACATTACACTTAATTCCTTTTTACAATTAGATAAGAACGAAATCCAAAAGAGGTGAAAAAAATTTGCGACTCCCTGCATACAGCACTGTCGATTAGAATTTTTTTTTTTTTTTAATGTTCTTTTTTTAATTATTTTTAAATTATTTTTTTAAAAATAATTTTTTTATTTTAAATTAATATTTATTTTGTGTCTTCAAATTATTTTAATGTGTTAATATTAAAAATAATTTTTTAAAAATAAAAAATATTACTTTAACGTATTTTTTTAACAAAAAAACACTTTAAAAAATAATCATTACTAAATTTTCATGCAACTTTTAATTCTCTAAATATTTTTTATTTTTACTTTTTTTAATTTTATTTCACTTAAATTTAATTTTTAGAGCTCATGAGACATCAAAAAAACAAAAATCCTCACCTTGAAGTTAATATTTAATTTGGCAATATAGATTTTAATTTTATTGTTTAAAACAAATTAAATTTAATACTGAAATAAATAAATAAAATATCATTTTTTTTCTTTTTTAACCATTCAAGATGAGCAAATTTTGAAATTTTAATCCTCAAAGTTTCTTCCTTCTTTCATTTTTTATTCCTTTATTGAAGTTTTGATATTTTAGTCATGTATTTCATTTATTTTACATTTAAATCCTTATACTTAAGAGTGTTGTTGAAAAATAGAGGAAAAAGAATCAGCTGGCCAGTTTCTAAGAATAAAAAAGTCGAAGAGTATCGTCATTTAGATAATTTTAAATTTTCATATCACCAAATAAATAGAGATTAAAAAATAAATTTAACTTAATATGAAGAATCAAGAAGAAAAATAGCAAGCCTTAGTGTTCACCGTAGCATAAAATAAGCATTTCTTCTTAAGTTTTTGAGGGTTTTCTTCTCTATTTCGTTCTCTTATGCTCCGGCTCTAGCGCCAATAATTACACCAGTTTTTGTTTTTAACTACCTAGTAGGTGGTCCAGTGATACAAATTCATAACCAAAAGGATTGCTTCTCTTGTGGTCTTAAGTTCAAGCTCTGTGGTTTCTAATGTGATGACTATTTGAGACTTATATGATTGTTAACTTCAGGACTCGTAGAATTAGTCAAGGTACGCACAAATTGGCCCAAACATCCACGTTAAAATTTTTTTTGAACAATCTTCGCTCTCTCTAAAAACTTGGTCCTAGCTTCTTCTTCTTCTTTTTGTGTTTTCTTTTCTATATCTTTCTTTAACTATTTTGTTGTCTTTGGCACTTTTGTGTCTCCTGGAATCCATTCTCTCTCGCTCGCTTGCATTAGTACAAATTATAGCTTCAATTCCATTACAAATAATAAAAAAGGTAAAAAAAAAAAAATTATCATGACTCCCCACATAAAGAACTGCCATTTAAAGTAATGTTTTCTCTTTCTTTCTTTTTAGTCGTCAAGTATTTTCTACTCTAGTTGCCTGATTTTTTTTTTAATTTTGTCCTTTCATATTGTATTGAATAGAATTTAGACATGATGATTTGTTTTGATTAACTTGCTATGAGCTCTTGCGGTGTTAAAAAACATCTTGACATTGAGTTAATACTCGATTTGACAAAATAAATCTCAATTTTATTGCTTAATACAAATTGAAATTGAGGGGATCAAATTTCACATTGAATCAAAAAAAGCAGCATCCTTTTCTTTTTTAACTATTCATGAGGTGTGGATTCGAAATTTTAGTCCTAAAGTTTTTTTTCTTTCTTCATTTCTAGTCCTTGTTTATTAAGGTTTTGACATTTCAGTCTAACACTTTATTTGTTTTGTGTTACCATCTCTATTCTCAATGAATAGAGAGAATGTTGCTTGGAAATGGTGGAGGAAAGAAAAAATGGTTAGTTGGCTAAATTCTTGGAACAAAAAAGGCTAAATTTGGTGTTAATATGTTCCCCTTAATAAGAGAAGTGTCATTTGGCCAAACTTTGAGAATATAAAAAATAAAATTTGGTTTCAATATGTTCCTTTTAGTGAGACGAGTGTCATTAAAGTGTTTTTAAACTTACATATAATTGAAAAAAGTAGATCATTAAGAGGAATATTTAACTGATGTCATTTTTAAATTCTTTTCTTTAAAAGTGAAACTAAGTTTTGGTTGAGTTGACCAAGTCGTAGGTGGTCCACTAGGTCGACCAGGTCACACCAAGTTAATTCCCACTTAGTTTACTTTGAAACCCGACTTGATCTAAAGTCTAGGTCAACAAGTCACAACATTAACCTATTAAACATGGCTTAATAAAAATGTCAAAAAGTTATCCACGGTAATGCATGACAACCGACTAGTGATACATGTTACATTACGTTTTATTATCATTATTATCATCATCGTCGTTGTTGTCGATATCATTATCATCATCATTAAAAAAAAATGTATGGTGTTTTTACTGTTAATAAAACTAAATTGTGTGGATTTTTACTTTATATATATGCATTATTCGAGTTCTCACAATTCACTATAGGTTTCAAATAGTATTTTTTTTTAATTTAATCATCAAACTTTGATTTTATCCTTTCATGTGTTTTTTTTTGTGTTTTGTGAGTTGATGGGTTTTTTACTTTGCAAATGCTTGAGAAAAAACTAAGGTTCTGACAAGATTTTTATAACTTGATTGGAGGTCAATTTAATGAGATATAATTTAAATTTGTAGCATAAAGATACAATTAAAAAAATATTGATCAAACATAGAAACAAATAAAATCAACGTGGTACAACAAATTCACATGGAAAAATACAATTTAGTCCATATATTTTTCTTTGACTTCTTTTAAGGTCTTTAGTTTTATTATTTTAAGTTTTGGTCCAAAACTTCATTTTGTTCATGTTTAGATCCTTGAGTTTAAAAAAGGAGAAATAAAGTCGCTGATAAATAATGGAGGAGAAAGAAAGCATTTGATTGGGCACTTCCTCCTACAATAAAAAAAAAAGTTGATTTTGATGTCAATAAACTCTATTTGATAATATGAGTTTTATTAATGTATTTTTTACCCTTCATCTTATTGGAAAAAAGTATATTGAGGCTCAATGTTTTTTTTATTCAGATTGATTTTTCATTTTTCACACAATTAAAAGCTGGTTTGAAGTTAGAAACGAGTTTATTGACATATCTAGGATGTTTTTTATATGTTTTAGGTGAAAAAAAAAATTGAAAATGAGTTTTTTCAATCCTAAAAGTCAGACCTCAACTTTCTAATCACTAAAGGTGTTCAGAATTCTACCAATGGACCATATATTTGTTTGCTTTAATTTTCTTAAAACAAATTGGATAGGTGACATGTCACCGACCCAATTTAAAAAAAAAAAGAGAGAGAGAGAAATATAGGCTAACACATGACCCACTCTAGATTAGGTGTTTATGATATTTTTTTAAAGCCTTTTTTTAGTTTTTTTTTTTTTAAATTTTAATTACAATTTCATTGAGATAAAATAATTGAATTATATTTGTGATGTTATTCCATTAAATACCATTTAGTTTTGAATTTGTTTTTAAATAAGATTATACAAATTTGTTTTTTTATATTATCTAGCACCCTTTTCAAACAACCTTTCATGATTATTTTTTTAGATTTTAACCAAAACTAATTTTAATAAAATAATTAAATTTATATTTAAGATATTACTTCATTACTGCTATTTAATTTGGAATTTATTTTTGAATAAGATTATAACATTTTTATAATGTTAGAAATTGTTTCATTAATTATTATATGTTAACCTACTATGAAGAATTTTTTAAAGTTTATGGTCATGAATATTCTATCTGTAACATCCACATATTCGGGATTAAGCAACAATCTCATGTCAACTGATACACAGAGTAATTAATTTATATATATGTGCAAGGTGTTCATATTAAATTAGTTTCCCCTATATCAGCAGGTCCCAAGTTATTGACATTTAACATGTTTACACTTCAAATATTTCACATCTCATAACTTAATCACGACCCAATTGTCCTGAGTCTCAATCCCACAAACATCATCGTCATTACAACCATAATATTTATAACATACATTGAACAACAAATATCATTATAGAGGAATAAATGAGATAAATATGTATACATGGAGACAATCATATGAAATTCAGAGTTAAGATTATCTATTCAAGTTTAAACATTGATTATACAAATTAAGTTATATAAAAGTTGTAATATTACAAAATACAAGGGTATACTCCCTAGAACCTAGAATTACAAAAAAGTGAACATAAGCTAGGATATACTCCTGTCGTACATGCGATGATCCTGAAACAAAATACATATTATTGAAACATGAATATCACAATAAATATAACAACACAAATATCCAACAATTTAAAAAGACAAACATGTATTCATATTTTATTCACTTCTCCTTTCTAGTTTTCATTGGAAACTCTTTCTCATTCAACTACTAAAAACTGTTTCCTTTTCCATTATCAACCTCCAATCAGGAATTCATAAGATCAACCATGATTATTTTCGCTTAACACATTACTGATACCAATTTCACTGGTATTATCATCACCTCGTAAGAGTCGATGCAAGATGATCCCCTTCCCCGAGATCCTAACATACACTAAATGTATGCTAGCCAATACATGATGATCCCCTTATCCGGGATCCTAACATGCACTAAATGTATGCTAGTCAAAACATGAGGATGCCCTTACCCGAGGTCCTAACATATATTAAATGTATACTAGTCCAAACATGGCGATCCCCTTACCCGAGATTCTAACATACACTAAATGTATGCTAGTCCACGCCCCATATCACACTTCTTATATTTCCATTGTCAGCGATAACTTCATCACTTGACAATTCACACAACAACCTTTCACATCGAATACATATACATTCAGAATACTATTCAAAATATCGATATCATTACGCAAACTTTTCTCCTTTCAAATAATATCCAACATTCGGTAATTCACATTTCACATCAATAACATATTAAAATCATGGAATTTAACTAGAAAATATAAGTGCGGATCACCTACATGTAGTATAAGCTCTACTCGTCCTCCCCTACTACTGCTGCTGCACCACTTTGGTGGTCCCTCCTGTAATCACAGGCTTATCTCATAATTTTTACTCATTCAAGGATACATTTTATAATAATTTTATCAACAGCCAATAGGTTTTTCTTTCAATAATTCCTTTTTTTATATATATTTGGAACTGTTACTCTTTCGAACTGTTATTGTTTTGAACTGTTACTCTTTCAAACTGTTACTCTTTCGAACCGTTACTGTTTTGAACTCTTACTCTTTTGAACTGTTACTTTTTTGAACCGTTACTCTTTGCAAAGGTCTCATTTCGACCTCCTCTCAGATTTTTAACTCTATTTGAAGTTCTAGAACTCCGTTTCAAGCGAGGTTGGTCGCGCTAGAAAGCTAAGACATGAGGCTACAAGTCCTCTGAAGGAAGGAGAACCCATTTATGCCCCAAAGACAATCAAAATTGCTCATCAACAAATCAAACTTACTGCCCTATAGGGCCTGTCATGACCCAGTCTTGGTTGGTAACCCATAACTGGAGTTCTATAGCTCTAAATTAAGCAAGACTAATTTCCTTAGTTAGTCAACATCTAAAACTATAATTTCTATGAAGGAACCTGATCCTAATTCCCTCATCCTCTTACCTGAAATCTCACCAAAAGTCGGGAGACGAGCCTGTCCAGATTCGTCACCCCTTCCATTCACACATAACATTTACAAATTACATTTTCTGGGTAAATTGTCATGGTTTCATGCCCCTAATCATATACAACACATGAATTAACTTAATTTTAACATATATTACTTTTTTTCCCAATTTAAGTCTAAAAACTCTAATCTATAATTCAACATAAAACATCAATTCATAATTGAATTTGAAATGAATTATAAGATTATGTTTAGAACACCTTACCCGGTAAGAAATAAGGTTTTGATCTTCAACTAGTTGAAGATTTTCGACTCCCTCCTTTTTTTTCTTCTAATGACTGACCCTCATTCTTCTCTTCTTGTTCAAATTTTCTTGTTAATCCCTTGCCCATAAATATTTATTCCATCTATAAACCCTTAATCTTGGATGAGTTCTTGGAATTTTGGTGTTTTTCTCTTGATTTTGCAAGAATGGATACAAAAACTCCCTATTTTCTTTCTTTTTGGCTGCTGCAGATTTTTGGTGAGGAGAGGAGTATTCTATATAATTTTTCTTATTTGTACTTAAGCTCCTCCTTTAAGTGTATTATTTTTGCCCACACATCCTTTTCTTCTTATAACTCCACCCTAGAACTTTTCGTTTAGTTTATTTTGTTCAATTAAATCCAACCCTCAATATTACCGGGTTAATTTATAATGTCTCTAATTATTTCGCCCGGTAATTTATATCTAAAAATTTTGAATTCCTGTTTTTATTTAACCCCATGCATAAATTTTTTCACTTTTATTTCTCATGTAGTTAGTTTGCAATTTAAGTAACATTTATTTTTCCTAGGGTTTACACTGTCAAATTAAAGTTCAAATCATTATAGTTTTCAAAAATATTTTTTCATTGTTGTGTTTTTATTTAATGAACTATATTGCTTATGAAAACACATATTTTTGTTCGAACTATGCACAAATACAAGAATAAGAAAAGACAATTTTGATTAAAAAAAGTACATTTTTCTTTCATGATTTTATTCATTTTCGTTTTTATTCTTATGAATTTTTTTGTCTCATTGTATGACTAGTTAAAAAACAAATTTCAAAAGGCTATATGTGGTAGGATACATGTAGTATATTATTTATTTTTTTACATGCCTGTGCGAAAAACCATAATTATGTGAACATTTAGGGCATCCCAAAATATTTTTTCATACTTGTTGAAAAGCAAATTGGATTTTTTGCACTTTTATGCTTTAAAAAGCTTATTAGCCATGTTTAGTGGGGTCTCACGATATGTTTTTGCATACTTGTGCAAAAACCATAAATTTTATGAAATTGGATTTTTTGCACTTTTGTGCTTTTAAAACCCCCCATCGATCACCTTTAAGCACCTTTTAGGGGCTCAAAGTATGATGTTGCTTGGCGGTGCTAAAACCTTTTATTTAATAAGGTTTTTTTTTTCCATATTTTTGTGCTTTAAAAAGTCTGTTAACCACTTTAGGCACCTTTTGGGGCATAGCGATATGATTTACACATTAGTATGAAAACCATAAGTTCTGTGGAATTTGGTTATTCATAATTTTGTGATTTAAAAAGACTATTAACAACTTTTAGGCACCTTTTTGGCCAAACTGAAGTTGTTAACTGGACTTTGATTTAATTGTTAAGGGCTTCAAAAGAATCTTAAAAATTAGAATGATTGTTTGTCATTCATTGAATTTGCATATAATCGTAGTGTGCATTCTACTATTGATTATTCACCATTTGAGATTGTTTATGGTTTTAACCCCTTGACACCATTAGATTTGATTCCTTTACTTGTTGATGAAAGAGTTAGTCTTGATGGTAATCAAAAAACACAGGTGCTGAAAGATCTCCATGCAAAGATTCGGCAACAAATAGAAAAGAAGAATGAATAATATGCAAACAAAGCCAATAGGGGATGAAAATTGGTGAGATTTGAACCAAATGATTGAGTTTGGGTGCATATGAGGAAAGAAAGGTTTCATGAACAAAGGAGATCAAAGTTGATGCCTCGAGGAGAAGGTCATTATCAGATCATAAAAAGGATTAATGATAATGCCTACGTACAAAGTGGATCTACCAGGTGAGTGTGGTGTTAATGCTACATTTAATGTTTCTGATCTTTATTTATTTGATGTAGGTGAGGATTCGAGGTCAAATTCTTTTGAGGAGAGAGGGGATGATGCGATCCAACCATCAAAGGATCCATTGGAGGTTCCAGTTGGTCCAATTACTAGGCTCGGGGCTAAGAAGTTCAAAAGAAGCTTTCAATGGACTTCTTCAAGATACATGGGCTAAGATGGGCTTCAAAAGGATTTGTAATAATAAAGAGCAAGCCTTGATTAATTTGATTCATGTTCAAGAGGGGCTTGTTGGTGGAACCAAGACCATTACACAAGTAGAAGAAGACTAGATTCGGATAGTTTGACATTTCGTTACTATTTTGGTCATAAATAGATCTACAGATTGAATTTTGATGTGATTCTAGTTGGGTTGAAAACTAGACTTCCATACCTTTCTAACGGTATATGGCACGCTTTCTAATTCATTAAGACGAGAGAGAACCATCCATTTTAAGTTGGGCTTTGCTGCTAATAGATAGAATACAAAAACAATGAACTTGTTTTATTTAATTAGTTGGGCTATCAAACTTTATTTATTTTGAGAGGAGACATTTTGTTTGGGTTTTAGACTTGTTTATTTTAACTAGTTTGGGCTAGTTTTAATTTGGGTTGATTTTTATTTAAATTGAGTTTATCTGAGACCTATTAGGGAAACTAGGGTTTTGACTTGGAGTTTAAATATTCTTAAAGAATAATTCCAGATCAGACTTTTAATAATAATTTAAGCATTGTAGCCGACTTTTTAGTTGCTCAATCTTGGTTCTCGATTGAACTTTCAACTCTTCAAAGAATTGTCCATTCTTTGTTGTGAATTTATACTTTCTTTGCTCGTCTCCAGGTATAGGCGTTGTGATCAAATTGGTTTATAATCTTGTTGTCTTGGAGCAAATTTTTCATTGTGATAAGCTTATTCAAATCTCAAAAAACTTGGATTAGATTAATATTGGGGTTGCGAATTCCATTAAATTTCACTAGGGTTCGCATCAATTTCTCTTTCAAAGTTAGTCTTCTGATATTTTTATGAGAAAGTTTCTCTAATAAATTAATTTATTTTAAATCCCTTCCTATGTTTCTAAAGCAGAGTCTTCATCCTCCGATGATGTATGAAGGGAGAAAGATGAGATTTTGGGATATTTGAGGAGAATGGGGATAGCTTTGTTTTTTGTTAACATGGCCAAGGCAAATCTAGGAGAGTTGTTACTTAAGATGCTGCTATTTAAAGCAACCATGCCACGACGAGACCAGATTCTGTCACATCTCCGACTTCACCAGACTAGAATGAGAGAGACTAATTAAATTCTATATTATCTACAACACTAATTTGTTATGTATAGTGAGCTAGAACGCAAGGTAATAAATATTTCTTAAGAGGTGAAAAGAAATAAAAATAAAAATAAAATAAAAATAAAAATAAAAGAGAGGTATATATCTTACATACAAAATAAAAGCAATAGACTAATGAAGCTGAAGTCTACAGGCCAAAGAAACCTAACATTGACAAAACAATAATATAGCTGCCAAAACTAATGTCCATCGACTACACATTATTGCTTCACAAACTAGCTAGCAACATGAACTAAGCTCCATTGTATTAAATTACCCTCAAAACAACAAAATAAGAATGCTTAGCCTAAATAGAAACTTGAATATCATTTTTTATCCTTTTTCCTACGTATTCATGTTCCCTTTTCTTATTTTTTTTTTAAATAATAAAAAATTAATAACAATTTTGAATGCTATTAAGCTCATTCGTTTTTGAAATATTTCGAAAGCACTTTTTAAAAAAATTGATTTTTTTCTTCAAATTAATTTTTTATATATATTTTTATATTATTTTGATATGCTAATATCAAAAATAATTTTTTAAAAATAAAAATATATATTATTTTAATATATTTTTAAATAAAAAAATATTTTAAAAAATAAATATTACCATACTTTCAGCAACCACCATTAATATGAATTTGATTAAGTCTCATAGGAATGATCAAAAGCATCCCTTTTGTCTCCCCAACTCCGAGCAACTTTTAGATCCTTCACTACTACAGATTTACATGTGCCAAAATTGTCGGTAGTAATCCAGCTAGCAATTGAGTTCACTCATTAAATTCGAATCCCAACACACTCAGCAACTCATCAACAAATTAAGTAATTAGCTCACTTTTTTACCTCGAATCTATAACTGTTCACAGCGCTAATTCTAGCTAGGGTTTTAATCAAATGTGGAGTTAAAACAAAAAGTGAATATTTGAAGTAACAAGGAGGCCCAAGAAACATATTCAGTAATATATATAGCTAGGGCATTAATTTTCTTGATGGTGCATCTATGGAAGGGGTTTCCTGAAATTGTATATTGGCTGCTATACAATACGTTTGATTCAGTATACTAGTGGTAAGTAGCCTTTGAATGAAGAGGGCTGATACAGAAGTGAAAGCATGAAATTCAATTTATGAGAGGAGATGAAAGAAACCTGCTATCTAAATGACATATATATTTGTAGACTTGAATCAAGTATTTGGACTGTAATTAAAAAATAATTAATTAATTGAACAACCCCAATGCAATAAAATATATCTATTTTTTCCTTTTCTTTTTAGTGTTCAACCTGATTCATGATAAAGAAATAATTGTTTTATTTTCAGTCTCGAAATATAACTATTAACCAAAAAAGGAGACATTTTCAGTCGAAGTTGTGCTATAATCTGCAGCAGTACTACTGGTCGGTTGGGTGTACATGGAGGAAGATGAGGAAGAAGGAGGGGGCGATGCTGTTGGGGGCGGTGGCGTAGAGCGGGCTGGTGACGGTGCAGCAATTGAAACAGCCCCAGAGGAAAGCAAAGCTACATGAGAAGAATGAATTATGTTTGCTTCCCTATATCTGTATTTGAGTATTTCATTCCTTACTGCATTAAGTTCGGCTTCCACCGATTGAACTTGCTGTTGTAAAGCTGAAATTGCACCCATGCACCCATAAACTGGATCTCTTAGCCTCACATTAGCCTCATAAACAAGACTATTAGCTGCATCAGCTTTTTGGCTCTGTGGAACCTCCTGAAAATTATCCAAAAGCAGATTATATAATTGAAGAAAGCATGTGAATCAGGAACAAGAAGCGCGTATAATTGAAAACGCTAATCAATATAATATTCAGGGAAACAATATTTAATTGGTTAGGGCATAAGGGTTTTACCATCAGCATCTTTGAGACATTACTTGCACCAAAAACTTTGTGAACAGAAGCAAACTTCTGAGGTTCATGTGGAGAGAAATATGGAGAAAATGGGCATTCTTGTGCACACCTCCTTCTTAAGAGCTTACAGGCAGCGCAAGGAGTAATTGTATTTAGGGCTCCAGGAGGACCCAGCATGTGTCTTCTTCCCATCTGATAAGTGGCATCTAATTCTCTTTTGATCTTCTTGCCTAACTCATCAAATCTCTTCCTGTACAGTAAGCAAGAAGGGATGATGATCAAATTAGTACACCTGATCAGATAAGTACATGCTACATGGACAAAATGGATTAATTTTACATGAGAGAGAGAGAGGGATCGATCTAGAGATGTAAACATAGACATTTGTCCTTCTTACCTTTCTCTGGACATTCAGGCATGCTCTCTGTAAATTATAAATTTACGGATGAGAAATTGGGCGCAGAGAGAGTGAGGGTTTGAAGGGAAGAAGAAAGGAAAAATAAGAGGAGAGGGAGATTTAGACAGTGCTTAAAAGCGGACCAGAGTTTAAGTTAATACTCAAAAGAAATAGACAAAAGGGATACATATGAGTGGATCAGAGACTGAAATGAGAGAGGATATATATATATATATATGTAAAGCTTCTTGCTTATTAAGGTCAATATGCTTTCATGGCTACATGTGGTCTTAATTTGCTTGTCTAGGTACTCCTTTTCTTCTTCTTTTTTTATTGCTCATGTTTTTGTCAAATAATTATTCAAACTTAAGCATAGATTAGAGACTTGATCAAGAGCAGAATCAAAGAAAAAAAATTAAAGGATCAGGCATCATTAATTCCTCATGAACTGTACTTAATTAGTTTAAAGCCACTGGCCTTATATATATATATTAGCTTCTTGTGACAATCAAGGACGACCCACTTCCACTCTGAAAAGATCATATCTTGGGATCTAGTTCAGAAAATCAATTTTTATTAATATCGATCATGGTCGCCGTGTAGTTTCAGCAATCCCTTCTATGAAAGATGATTACTTATAAACTTCAACACTACCAGAATATTATATATCACATTTTATCTATGTTTAAACAATGATTCAATCAAAACTAATTTTATTGATGAAATCATGAATAAAAAAAATCATTCAAAAATATATTGTTGGTAATTTATATTTTGTTGGTCAATCTAGTAGTAATATAATTATTAATAGATTTACAAATAGAAATAGTACACAAAAATAAAATAAAATTATAGGCATTACATTCATAAGTAAATCCAATATTGATTATACATATTACCGACTTAATGTAACTGTAGGAGAATTACATTTAATAGTGGCACATTTTATAAATTTTTTTCTTACTCTTTGAAACTTTCTAAGGGATTTAGTTCATCGGTAATTTTATATATAATTTTTAGTGGCAAGTTCTTGTAATTTTTTTCAACTAAACTTTTTGAGGGACATAATTCATTGGTAATTCTATTCATAATTTATATTATGTTGATAATTCTGTCAATATTGTTTTTAATACTTAAAAAAATATTAAAATTTAAAATACAAAAAAATTAAAATAAAATAAAAAAACCAAATCTTTATTATTAATTTAAAAAATATTATTGACTACAATTTATCTAGTGGACAAAAGCTGAAGGAAGAGGTCAGAACAGATCTTTGTTGGAATCAGGAGGGTGATGAGGTTGATCACATATACCAGTGAGGGTTTGCCAACAGCTGCTCAAGGATATTCACTTTATCCCTTAGGTCAGCTATCTCATACCTAAGTTGGGTCATATTAACACTAAGCTGGGTGTCTAAGCTTCAACTTGTTCTTGTATAATCTCTAGGATGTCTGAAGATTGCTAGCTCCATCTCAATAGTGAGGAACCAATAGTCAATACACTACGACCCATCCATTTATCCTTGGCCGTAGTGTTGGAGATATCATAAACCCGATTTCTATCGGGTTCACTGTTAGATGAAGCCTCTAACCACAAATCTGGATTGTGCCCCAGATGGGTCGAAGTACTGTCCTTGCATCACTTATGCAATCAAGTGTTATATGTTTTCTAAAGAAAAAAAAAGTCAGGAAATTAAAAAAAATAACTTCAATTTTTTTTGTTGATATCCAACTTACCATGAACTTCTAAGTTCGACTATCCATAAGCTTTTGTATCTCTTTTCAACGGTTCTCATTTCACACATGAGTTTCAACAAAAAGCTTCATTAGTTTTGGATCGTGTCCAAGCACCATAGCCTACAAAAGAAAGCTATTGTTAGTTAAATATTTTCATATAATACAATTTTTTTTTAAAAAAAAGTATCTTGCAAAACAAATCATACCATCTGTTTTGTATACGAAACAAATGGAATGCATCGACCAGTGTGTGTGGTAATGGAACTAGGAATCTTCTTGGTCCGGTTCTTCGCACTGGACTGCATGCGATCGCTATAAGAAATGTTTAGACGTCACGAGATGGATATAAGCATCCTAGATATCCTCTAAGACGTGTGGAGGTTTGAAATCCTCCCACATGACCACGTCTTCCTAGCCTGGAAGACCTTTATATTTAGCATATATTTCTTTGATTTTTATGGGCCTCGTGCCATAAATCATGCAACCTGGTTCATATAAAAAAATTATTGGTTAGCATTACAAAAAATAAAATTGTAACATTAAAAAATCACAATTTGAATTCAATCCTACCTAATGGCATTATGATTCTCCCACACTCGACTGGAAATAGTAAAATCTTTCTTTACATGTCAATTTCATAAAATAATTAGTTTATTAAAATTAAACAACTAACCAAATTAAAAAAAAAAACTATTTATGTATATGCTAACCTTGAACTTTCTTAACTATGCATCAATCATATACTTCCATTCAAGATTTTTGAAAACATAACTCCATCGAATCAAAGGCACTTCCACGCATCAATCACAAACTTCCATATTTGTAAACCTAAATTTCCATTTGTTTATTGAAATTAATTATTAAAAAATTATTCATTGTTGTTTTATTTTTATTTTATCATGTAGGAAAGGAAAACAAACTCATATAATGTGGTCAGGCTTCTACTGAGCAATATACTTCCTAGTGTATATATCTTGCTCATAAATGACACCCCTCTGCGAGTCACCCTTGCACTCGACAAGCCTGTGTCGAGAGAGGATGCCTATGTTTGAGGGGCCTTGTCTTGGTCGACAATTAGTGACTTATGGTTATCGGAAGCGTTGCCAAAAAAACTAGTTGCACTCCTGTCCATATTACTCTCTAATGACATTTTCTTTGTTATCTAAACAAATTTGATAAAAAGTTAAAAAATTATTATCATATCCTATTTTTTTAAAAAAAAATTGGCAGCACCTCCACTCTACGGGAGATTATCTAAAATTTTAAAGCCTATAAATACGCATAAATAAATAAAGCCACAAACTAGTTGATTTTATTTATAACTAATATTTACTTTATTTATTTTGAAATTAGAATGGACAATTGCAAGTTGCAAATAAAAATAAACAAAAAAAAGGCATTCCAAAAATGTTTTTTTTTCCCATGTAACCTAAATAATCAAATTACTAAAATTAAACAACCTATGAAATTTAATTAGCTTATTAACATCCTAATTTATTTTACAATTAAACCATCAAAACAATAAGAACCTCAAAATTTACTCTCATTTAACCTAAACCTGTAAATTACCACGAATAATTTTTACATCGTCCTATTAACAACAATAACATCACTAATTTCACAATTAATACATCAAACCCTCTTCTCAAATTGCTAAAATTAATTTAAAAATAAAACTAACTATTAAGGAATATGAACCTTAAATAACAAAAAATGCATGAAATTAGAAAAATAAACATCTCTTAGACACTAGTTCAATTTTTTTTTGGTTTTAAAGGTCAATTATTGTTTAATAACTATTAAGGTATATCGAGTCATTCAATTGCATAAAACATAAGAAGACATTCCCCTTCATCATAATAAAATCCATCCTAAGTTCAAAACACATGTTTTTATATACTTGTTGATATATGTTTTCTGGCATATGCAGGCACATCCCTTCAAATGGCAAACCATTAAAACCATAATAAATTTTAAGTTTTCTAAAATAGGAGGAAATAGATAAAAGAACAGAAAAACTCTGTATTCGATACATGCAAATTTCTAAACAACCCATCAAATGATAAAAAAAAAATGATAATCAGAATCCAATAAACATTAAACTAACACATGCCACGACAACATTAACAAATAATTAAAGTTCTTGGTAGTCCAATTATGAACAAATGGCAGTTAGATTACACGGCAGGACACAAAATATATACAACTCTAAAGAGGTATTGTTATCTCATATAAGATCCTCGAGGCTATTATTAGAGAGACTCAATTCATAACCACACCACGTACATGAAAAAACAGAATTATATACAAGAAGTTAAAGAAGGAAAGAGATATTAGTACATCTAACCAACATACAAGATTATATATAGAATTATATACAAATCCTTTTAAATAAGTATCACCATCTTAGAACAATAACATTATGAAAAACAATGCAAAAACCTCAAATCTCCACACCTTTTACTCTTTTCTTAGGTTTTGATCAATTTCCATTTAAACATGCTTAATTTAGTTATATAATGGTAAAAACATTTTATAAACCCTCAATTACAGAGATTGAAAAACTAAATTGACAAATTTCTTAGAGTTTTCAATTTTAGGAATCATAACTCGGCAGTAAAAAATTGCAACTTTTCTTTAGCTATCATTTTGTCTTGAAATAACCGTTTTTTTTAATAAATAAAATGTATTAAAAGAAAGATATTCAAAGTTTTGATCGAAAAAATAAATTGTTATCTGTAATTGTTTTTGAACTCGTTAGAACTCTCCGAGTGATTTAGTCTGTCTGTAATTTCATCTGTAATTTTCAGTGGAAAGTTCTGTAATTTTTTTCAACTCTCCAGAATTTTCTAAAAGACTTAGTCCATTGATATTTCCATCATTATAAAACAATAATTTTTCCCTATTGTTTTTGTATTTCATATCTATATAACCTGTCAATATAATAAAATCATAACATAGTACCACAAATTATGTTCAATAACATAGTAATAAAACCACAACAATAAACATTCCAATTATGTTAATAGTTTATTGTAAAGCAACAATATATGTAAAAATTACAATAAAGTCAATTTCATTACACACTAATGTTTTACATATAAAATCAGTTCAAAATCTTTTTAATCATAATTGTCTTCTTCTTCAATTTCATCATCATCATATCCATCATAATTATCTTCATCGATTTATGTATGCCTATTGGTTCTCAATATATCATTTAAGTCCCTAATGTTAACAACAACAAAAATATTCTCAGTTACACAAAAAATTAAATTTTCTTCATCACCAAGATGTATGTGCTATGGTTCTATTGAAAACTAAGGATGCACCCAATTAAACTTCTTGCAGGCTTCACCATTATAAAGGTATATCATGACTCCATTTAACGCATCATGTAAATGATGTCATGTCATGTTTTTATCTGTCTTTTGAGATATGAATAACCTTTATAGTCTAGGAAATACTAGGAAGTATCTCAGTTTTCAATATGCAAAAAAGTCCTTCCCTTACCAGCTTTGAGTTTATACTGAGCATGCCAACAAGTTCTTCACTCTATCAAATCTATATTTTCTAGATAGTGCAACATTCAAAAGTTTGGACACATGTCAATTTTCTTGTATTATAGGCTAAAAGGTTGGAATTAGTAGCATAGAAGTTTTCTTTTAGTCTATTCCCTTCAAGTAAAATGCTTCCCGCCCATTTGATGATTTTTCATAACCGACCCCACTCAGTCTATGATCTGACTTGATGGTGAACACCTGTGCAACAACTGATAATTTACTGTAATTTATACATCCATCCCATAATGGTTCGTTAGAATTTTTTAAAAGATAAAAAAAACTAGTTGCGTTTGCATTTGGTTCTTCATCTACAATTGAACATTTACCTGCATCACCTTGATTCATCCTTATTACATCTATAACTATACTCTTAAAATAATTACTATTATCATATACAACTCTATACATGTTTCTAAAATTAGAAGTTGACCAAATCATTCTTTCTATCATGATTTTGAAGGAATATAGGGTTTTCCATGTGCAAACCAACATAAATGTTTTTCCACAAACCCTTTTTGTAGAAGATACATTGTAACAACATTTGGATCGAAAAACTTTTTATTTTTACACCTCTTACATGAACATCTAATACCGCCTCCACTAATATTTTTTGGATAGATAGCACGTAGTTAATAAAACCCTCAACCCCATTACAATAATTCATGTTACATAACCCTTCAAGTGAAACTCAATATATCCAAAAATGATTATCCATTACTTATATGAAACATATATAGAATATTAATGACAACATGTATTAATTAATAATGTAAAGTAAACAAATTATTGATACCGAGTTAATTAGCTATCATTAGTTGAATTTAAACTATTAATCTATTTTAATAGTACTCTTTAATGATTATCAATTTTTCCTAAAAAAAATCAAAATCCTCCAAATTTACCTAAATCTTCAACTTAACAATAAAATTGACAAAATGTGAAACATACCCCTTAAATAACTCATTATTTATTTCATTATAAAACACCTAAGTTATAAAATCAAACACAATACCATCAAATAACAAACAAATACAATTTTTCAAAATTCCAAACAAACCTTAACATGTATAAATCATACATTCATACAAGAAATTTCTATAAGAAAAAGCTATAAAACAAGTAAATACATAAACAAACTACGTATACTATATAAAAATGTCAAAATATTAACATAAAAAAGGTTACAACAAAAAATAGGTAGATTTTCTTATTTGATGTGACGAATCTTAATTCAAATTGAATCAGCACAAGGATATTGACAGACTAAGTATTGGGGTGGCGGACTTGTGATGATGAAAGCTTGATTTGTGACAAAATAAAAGGGGAAGAGTGTTGTTTTCTGTAAAAAAAAGAAGAAGAAGAAGAAGAAGAAATATGGGAGGGGGAGAGGGGGGTCTTCTGAGATTTTATAACTTAAATATTACCGTTTGTTTTCCTGACTGATATTAGCAACGATTACTTTTCATTAGTAATTTCGTTTATAATATTGACATGTCATATTTTCCAATAAAAATAACGAGGGACTGCCTGCTTTTTTTTATTCGTTGACTAATTCTTTTGGTATTCACTGATGGAAGCATTCCAGTCGGTGAATACCTATGAAAATAGTGACATTATTTTCTATCGGTAAGTATCATTGTAATTTATCGATGATAATTTTTCTATCGGTATTTTCAATTATATTTGATAATTTTTTGGTCGTGCAAACCATTTGAGTTTGCTAGTCCCGTTTTGAGAATATATACACACACTCTACCTTTTTATTGTATTATAATGCTGCTTAATTAATTTCCTTTATTTGTATGATTCTCTAGCAACACTTCACTTTAACTATCAAGAAATATACTTTAAACCATATTGTTCATCATATTATTTTTGTTTTAAAATGCTCACTCATGAAATAACATAAATTGTGAGATTATATAGGCTTTAACATTAGAACATGATATTAGATCCTGTTGTGAACTCTTACTTTCTTTATTTGTAAGACCTGTCAGGGTTTTGTCAAGTGATGTCCTGTATAAGCTCTCATGGGTGTGCATTCTTGTTTCTTTATACTTTATTTTAGAGAAATTAGTGATATAATGTCCTTAAAGGTTTCTTTATTTCTTTATACTCTGTTAATTTATAAGCAATTTATGAGCGAATAACGGAATAAGTATTGAACATGTTTCATAGAGGTATTAAAATTATTTTTCGTAATGAGTCGCAAGTCCAAATTAATATCTATGAATTAAATTTGATTAAAAGATATTGAATAATTTATGTAGTGAGTCTTATCAATCAGATGCCATTAAAGGAGATATTCACCATTATTATTTTAAAGGGTTTTGTCACGAAAAAACTATTTGTTACCAGAAAGATTCACCATTATTATTTTAAAGGGTATTGTCAATTTTTTCTATGTAACAAGTTATGATTCCTACCTTAGTATTTGTTATCACTATATATAATGATTTATTTCTTTGATTCACATAGTTAATTAAATTGTTATCCTTTTATTAGAAAAAAAAATTAAATGTATAAAAAATTTTGTTATTTAAGATATATATTAAAAGATGAAAAAAATGTATTTGTCTCTAAAAAAAAACATCATTAAATAGGGATTAAAAATGAAAAAAAAAACCTTTGAAGATTACAAAAGCTAAAACAACGCATGGGCTACAATATTATTTTTTTAAAAAATAGAGTTTCTGAATTTGTTTCATAGTCTATTTTGGTCATTGGATTTTTAATTATATTTTATTAAAAAATTAAATTTGATTTTATCATATAGAACAATAATTTATTGTGGGAACGTTTTTTCAACATTATGATATCCTTTAAAATCCTTAACATTATCTAAATAAAACATGTATGAGACCATACTAGATGTATTTATTTGGATTATTTTGTATGAATAGTTTTCTTATTAATTTTTGTTATATAAAATACGCTCCAATCGCTGCTTGAGTAGATTTTTTTTGTTAAATTTTGTATGATCCATAAAGTAATATTCAGAAGAATTGAACAAAATAAGGGTGTGGGCTTTTTAGTATAGTGATCGACATAATTTACTATGAAATTACTATTTTGTTATGGAGTAGAAAAAATAATGGTCTTGGTTGTGGGGGTGTTTGTGTCCTTTCATACAGGTGTATTTGTAATTTCAGGATTATACGAGGCTTTTTAATATTTTTTTGTTTAATTTTTAATTTTTTATTTCAAAAAGTTGTTGGCGCGTGTTTAATGTGTGTTAATGTATAAGTGGTATCCACAGTCTTTAAGTAGCATGTACGACATCACCTGATGGTCAAACTTGGCCTTTAATCGTGTCCTTAGAAGCATCATTGCATCCTCTACCTCTTTGTATGCCATGTGATGGTGCATTATGGGCGGTTTATTGCCAGTGATTGTTTTTTTTTTTCATTTCTTCTTTTCTGTCACTTCTAAAGAAAATGTATGTCTGTCCTCTTTTCTTTTTATTTTTCAATTTAGTCCTTATGTTTCTTATTGCTTATTTTCGTACATGGCCCTTTCAGAAATTTTTTTTTATGTTTTCTATTTAGTTCTTAAATAATGATTTGTCATATATTATTTTTTTCAATTCGCTCTTTATTATTTTGATTTCTGATTTTTTTTCTTGGTACTTTTGTTAAGGTTTTATTGATTTTTAATTTTTTCATTCAATCAAAGTTTATGTTGTTTTATTTTTTCAATTTAGCCCTCATTCTTTTGATTTCCTTTTTCTTTTGTTAAAGTTTTTTTATTTTCAATTTAACCATCCAATATAATTTTTTTTATGCTTTCTAATTTATTTTTATTTAAATTTTCACCCTCATGTGATTAATTTTTTGCCCGTTTCATCCTTTGATGTTTAATTTGTTTGATATTGAGCTTTGTAATTTTTTCATTTGTCATGCTTTCAATCTAAAGACATTGATAACGAATTTTAAAAGTTAATACAATTAATGATCTTTTTTTTCCTCATTTTCTTTTATGATTTTATTATTCTACATTATTTTTTTTAAAAAAATTGATTATCTTCAATTTATTTTTTATCGGTTTATCCCGGTCTCATGATTTAGACCACGAGTTTTGCAATCCTTTTTTGGATAGAGGTTTTTTTAAAAACAATATATACTTTTTTGTATTTAATTTTTGAAGAATGTGTTTTTAATCTTTAATAGATAAGCTTTATTTTATAAAAAAGTATTTCTTTTGAAATAATATTTCTAATATGTTTGACCTTACATAATATTTTTTTTCTTTTATGTTATTCAATCAGTTTCATATGCGTTTTTTTTTTATTGATTGTAATAAACAAATTCAGTTGACACAAATAAGTGCATGTCTCATTTTGTGAGATCAAATATCTTGACTATATTCATTTGTCATTTTTTTCTAGTTTCTCTTTTAGTAATTGCTATCAATTTTTTTTTATTAATTTACACAGATGATTATCAATTTATTTGATTATATACTTGGATAAGTTTTTCTATTTACATTTTAAATTTTTTATGTAAAAAAACATATTAAAATAGCTCTTATACTCATGGTTTTTTTAAAAAAAACTTTTACGACCCACAGCGAAACATGGGTCATATAGCTTAGAATAAAATAAATAGAGTATTGTGCGGGTGACAAACATTAATATTTTGTTCTAACCAACTTTGTAACTCAAGACTTTGTACACTTGAGTTACAATAGATTTCTGGGATTTAATTACGGCAGTGTCATTTACAATCATAGAAAAAGATTGAACACCTTTAACATACAAGTTTGTGAATAGTAACTTTGGTTTTGTCAAGGATCAATCGATCATACATGTGTTAATATTGAAGACATCTCACCAACATTATCATAAATAGAAAGCATTACCATTTGAAATCCCAGAGAATTTTTGCAAAACTTGTTTCATTTCAACATCCTGAAATGATATAACATCCTGAATGCTCTTCCAAACATGTATATAATGACTAATATCTAATTAATTGCTGTAAATTACAACTCAATTGAATTTCTTTGTTTGTTTAATACATTAAAAAAATTAAATTAAATAAGTACATGCTACTTCTTCAAATTGCTGGATCATGATCACTATTTTTTTATTGGCGAAAATAAATAAAGAAATAAAGGCAAATCAAAAGGTGTTCAAAGGGGTGTTTAGTTCGATGGAAGGAATTTCAAAGATGGTTCGTTATAAGCTCTGATTTGAAAGACAAGATCTATATATATACACCAGATTCGAGTACATGTGTGTATATAGAACTAATTAAATAATTTTTAACTCAATGATATTGAGAAATATTCATATCTCTCTTAATTTTTCTTAAGAATCTATGGAATCAATCAAGTTATGGGGGTTCATAAATTAGTACATCTTTCTGATGCTGGCAAGTAATTGATATTTCTTAATAGTTTTGGCATTAGATTGAGAAACTACTGCTGTGCCACAACAATTTTTTTTTGTACCAAATACAAAAACTGTTCAATTCCTTAAATAATGGAATGTTTTGATACAACTTGAAGAAGGACGAGATTTTGAGGAAGGTTATATCAAAGTGGGTGATGAAAAGGAGAGAAAGGTATATAGTTTGGGAGGGGATTAAAGCAG
This sequence comes from Populus simonii, assembly GCA_007827005.2. Classification (NCBI taxonomy): domain Eukaryota; kingdom Viridiplantae; phylum Streptophyta; class Magnoliopsida; order Malpighiales; family Salicaceae; genus Populus; species Populus simonii. Next base: position 7,917,614 of record CM017476.2, read on the forward strand.
AAATTGATATATATATATATATATATATATATATATATATATATATATATATATATATGATTGATTTGCTTAGATTGTAAGAAAATAGCACCATCCATTCTTGTTTGACCCGTATTTTGAGGCTAACAAGTAGCCTCGATGTTCTCTCATACCCAACCTAACTTCGAATTTTATCGTGTTCCTCACTGCACAAAGACCCACAACTCACACGAACCACCATATGGACATGCTCCTACTATAGCCTATAGGATAGAGACGCAGTCAAGGATTTCTTCAGCTCTAAAAATTACATCTTAAACCCTCACGCTAATGGCCATGTTCCTGCCCAACAAACATTCGTTTCAAATCTCCAATGCCTAAAATACATGGCAGCTAGCCGCCACATTACTATATTACTCATACATGAATTTGGTGCTTTGGATCTGTTGAGATCTGTATTTATAGTGTACGAGTCTCATCGCGTGTGAAAAATAAAATTTCAAATAAACTCGTTCTATTCTTTGAAATTTGAAATTGATTAAGAATCAAATTTAAAAGTGGATATCTATCATTATCTTGATAATAAGGATATAATGATAAAAGTACATTGTAATCCCTAGTTTTTGTGCAAGTTAAAAAATCACACTTTTCTGCAAAATAAATCTTTAATATTTTAATTTTATATTTTAACCTCTGTAAAATTAAATTAAAAGCTAACGGGTCAAAATTGAGTTATAACAAGTGTCATCGATGAATATTAGATTAAAAAGGAAACCGATATTTTTGTTAAACACTTAGATGTCATCGATGAATATTAAACTACATTAAATCAAAATAAAAGCATATTCTAAAATTCAAAGGAAGGGCTACTTCCTGTTAATATTCAAAATAATAGTTTGTTATGAGTATATTTATCTTAATTGTGACGTGTGGATAACAAAATATTTTTTTGTTGTGATTTCAAAAAAGAAGAATATTTTTTTAAGGGTTTTGGTTTGTCGGCCTTTTTAAGGCCTTTTAATGTGGGTTGAACCCTTAAAGAGTTTTTATAAATAAGTTACAAAACCCTATATAGATGCATGCATGAATGGGTATTGATTTTCTACTATTTGAAGTAAAAGTCCATGTCAATACATATTGTTGAATAGATTCATATTCATACACAAAGAAAACATGTTGCAATTTTAATGATAATAATGAAATCACCAAGAACATGAAATGAAACAATATGCAAAATTTAAAGGATTTTACCAAATGCATTCAAATACAAATATCAATCTAATAAACATTGTTCAATCCCAAAACCTCATCGAATCAATTGTAAAACAGGATGCATGATTTGTAGACTTAGCTAACATCATTCAAGCAATAGTATCAATACAATACAAATTATTCAATCCTACAAATTTCACCATAAAACATGTTAAAATCATCAATAAAGCAAGATGAATTATTCAATAAAGGTTTAAGGTTTGAAATGGATCTATTAGGGGTGGCTGACTAGAAAGAAAAAGGGCTGGAATAGTGAGGTAAGTGTTAGACAGTGTTGTTGTTGTTATGAAGTAATATTGTTGTTTCTTATACAATTTATGGCTAGATTTAGAGCATTGAAACCATATAATTTGGACTTGGACCGTTAAAAAAATGTTTTATATCTACTTTTAAGATTTCCAATGCATCTAAGTTTGCTTTTACTTTTTTTTACTTCTAAACAGAGGCCAAAAACCAAAACATGATTTGAGCTGCAATGAACTTCTGGATAGATTTTGACGTCTCTATTTAGGCCATGCTTTGAGATTTAAAATGGAAGAACTAGGATTTACACTCTCCATGAAAGTTTTATACATATGTCTTATCTTTCTACCAATATAAATAAAACCTAAAACCAAGGTGTGTAGCTCTAATTATGATCTAAAAAACTAGTAGTGTTTGAAATAGGGTTTGAGCTATAGTTAATTTTTAGATAGATTTTGACCCCTCTATTTTGGCTATGATTTGAGCTTTAAAATGGTAGGGCTGAGTTTTGTACTCTTCATGAAAGTTTTAGACATATGTTTTATCTTTATCTCTAGTAATAACCCAAAAACCGAGTAGTGATCTGATTTTGATAGAGTTTTCAAGGCTATTTTGTAAGGGTTGTAGCTGGAGTTTTCTGGGTTGTATAGTGATGTTTGGAGGGTGGTTACAATAAATGGTGGTGACAATTCAATCATGTATTTATATCCAATAAATTTTGTCATCTTCTTTGTAGTTATCTTGATCTCCAAGTAGCTTAATTTTGTTTTGGTCCCTCATTTCTCTTGTTTTACACTTTAGCCCACTTGACTTCTGTCATTTTCTTTGTTGATTACTTGGTCCTCAAGCCACTCCATTTTATCTTGATTCTTTATTTTTATTTTTGTACTTTAGTCCTTTGTCTATTTGGCTTTCTATTTTGATTTTTGATTTTCTCATATTTTTTATGTTTTGGTTCTTTTTCAAAGGACAATATTAACGCCAATTCAATAAGAAAATTAATTAAGTATTATGAAATGAACACATTAATAGTCAAAATGTGTCGAAAATATATTTTTGGGTTTTTATTTTTATTTTTTGAGAAGATATCAACAAGATAAAATTGTTGAAAATTACAAAATGGACATACGAATAATTGAAATGCATTGAAAACAATTTTTTTTTAAGTTTCTACTTTTTTTGGATTTTTTTAAAATATTTTGGAATTGGGGGCAAATATTGGGTTATAATAATAATAATAATAATAATAATAACAACACGCCTTGATCTCGATTTATTTAATTTTTTAAAGAAATTCAAGTCTTACCAATATTATTTGTATTCTACTTAGAATTTAAATAATTATTCTTCATTATTTGATAGTAAGCACACTGTCAGTTTCAAAACTAAGAGTATTTCATAGCCCCTCATGTCCTTTAAAGAAATTTTTTTTTTCTAATCACTCAATCTAAAAACTATACAGTTATCTTATATCCCATATTAATTTTCTTTTTAGATAGCTTTTTTATTCAGAGGAATATTTAATGAAAGGGACAAGTATTGAATAAAAAAAAACATTACATTTGGTTAGGAAAGTGAATTCAAAAATCGAAATTATCTCTATCTCAAATACATATAAAATCAGTGAAGTTTATGCACGACGACAAAGATGGATATTGTTGGTATATTTAAATAAAAAGGTTAATGTAACATACTAGATTTACAAGCCAGAATCTCCACTTAAATTACAAACTTCTTTGATGTTGTATGAAACAAAAAAAAAAGAGATCAATCTCGTTCTCTAAATGACTAATAGAGTCACCTAAATAAATAACATGTTACAAATTTTAGAACTTTGATGGTGTTCTATAGAGAACAAACAACGATATTGTGAGAGAGAGTGTTTTTTGTTTTTGACTAACAAAAAAAATAATTCAGAGAGACCACTACCTATTAACTATTAGTATCTTTAGATAGATGGAGATTTATGAGCTTATTAGGACTTTTTCAAACAAGATTCCTAGATTAAGTTGGCTCTCCAAACTTAATCTTAATAAAGCTAGACTTTGTCTTCTAAATAGAATACCCATATAAACATTCATCTACATCTCTCACTTGTATATATTAGGCATTCTAAACCATAACCTTGTTTTTATGATGATGTATCTTTTTTGTTCTCATTTTCATATGGGAAATGGTACGTGTGACCAAACAATAAAATCATAGGTAAGGATGTTATATTAAGTTACTATCAAAATCAACATAACATTATAACTCTATATCTCTTTTATACTCCAAACTAAATAATCACACTAGATCAAGCATCTTTGATCCCTCTTAGATAATATTAAGAGCTACACATGAACTCTCACTATATGTATTTATACTTATGACTCTCAAATATATTTATCTAACATAATTATTCGGGCAATAAGTCATAAATCATTAGGGCGATTCAAATAAATTTTTCCTTAGCCCTTTATGTCAATTAATTTTGACTTAGTTGTTTTCCTATACATGCATCGTAGGACTATTTGATTTATAACTCTTGGATAACATACTAAAGTAGCAACATCAAATCTCCACATCATGACATAGTTCTAAGTTCCAGATGGTATAATTATGGATTCATAAAAGAATTATAAGATTCACACAATGATGGAGAAGGGATAAATTATATCACTTCCTTTTACGGTCGACGTACATATAATATGATACTATATGCTATGATAGAGCTCCCACTACAAGGAATGTCATGCTTATACACCATACAAACCTTGGCTTAAAAGCTAAAAAATTGCTCCTAACCTCAGTATCTTAAGACAATCACTCTTCTAGTGCCTTCTTGAAATTCTCACATTTAGCTATTTAAGAGGCTTTATAGAGATGTGAACCTCTCTATTTTTTACTTATAAGTCTCATCTTAACTCTAAGTTAGGCGACATAAAATAACAAGAAATATTTCCTTGTTAGCTCACTGAGAGCTAAGTATATCATGAGCATTATAAAAATGCATCTTATGATAGGAATATATCTCGTCCTATTTGCTTTCTCAATGATAGGGTAATTTCTTGTGTGAGAATGACAATCATTACCTGGTGATATTTACATTTAATATGATATTACGCACTAATTTAAATTAACAATAATTATGCAAGAAAAATACTCATGAACTATTAATGCATAAAGGTCCATAATGTCCAATCATGTAAAATACAAGCTTATCAAATCCTATATAATCATAAACCTCTAACATGCCTAAGAAAGATATCTCTTAAGAGAGGTTTGATAAATGGATCAGCAACCATCTCATGAGTAGAGATATGCTTAAGGAAAATTTGACCCTATGCAATGATGTCTTGAATAAAATGGTTTTTAGTACCAATATGCTTTGATTTGCCATGATATTTGGGATCCCTTGCATAAGCTATTGCATAAGTGTTGTCATAATAAATAATAACATCATCTTCTATAAGTATTGTAACATTCGAGCTATGCAAGAATCATCTAAGACAGATGGCCTCCTATTCAGTGGCTACACAAGCAAAATATTCTAACTCCATCATATATAAGGAGACATAGATTGCTTTATACTACACTATGAAATGGCCCCACCTCTTAAAAATAAAAACATATCCTAAGATGGATTTCCTATCATCTCTATTAGTAGATACATCAACATCTCTATATCTGATCAATTTAAGATTGCCACCGTGGTAGCATAAGGAAATATTTATTGTTCTTTTTAGTTATTGAAAAATCCTTTAACTATTTTCCAATACGCAATACCAGGATTACTTTAATATCTACTAACCATGCCAACAAAAAAATATTTATTAGGTCAAGTACACATCATTGCATACATCAAACTACTAATTGCACTTAAATAAAGAACATTTACTAGTTGCTTTTTCTATTCCTTTGTCTTAGGATATTGTTTAACACTAAAAGCATGACTATTTACAATTAGAGTATCAATGGGTTTAGAATTACATATACAAAATCATTCTAAGATTCTTTTAATGTAATTCTCTTGAGATAAACTTAAAATTATCTTAGATTGATCCTTTTGGATCTTAACTCCTAATACATAATATACATAACCCATGTCATTCATCTTAAATATAGAGGACGACTTTTAAGTGAATATAATCAACTTTAAATCATTTCTAGCTAATAAAATATTGTCTATATATAAAGAAAGGATAAGAACTTTTTTCTTAACCTTTTTTATATACACACAATGATCTTTCTTAGTCATCACAAAACCAATCAAAATAATTGCTTAGTGAAACCAGTGATACCATTGCCTAGACGATTGTTTCAGGCCATAGATAAGACATTTGAGGCTGAAAACTTTGCATTCCTTTTCTTCTACCATAAAACCTTTTGGTTGATCCATATAAATCTTTTCGTCTAGTTATCTATTAAAAAAATACAGTATTTATTAGAAAATACAGTCTTTACATTCATGGAGTAACTCCCAATTCAAATGAGCGGATAATAGCAAGAATAAAATGAATGAAAGCAAATCTCATCACATGAGAGAATATGTCCTATTAATTTATTCCCTCTTTTTAGGTATAGCTTTTCACCATCAAATGAGCCTAGTACTTGTTTATTGATCCATTTATCTTGTGTTTAATCTTAAAAACCCATTTATTTTCTATAGATTTACGCTTAGGTTGAAGTTTTTGTTTTTAAATAGGGAATGTAGTTCTGCTTTTGATAAATCTGTGATTTCAAATGCTACAGATTTGTTTAATCAAGAATAGAAAGCAAAGTCTAGTTTGAACAATTTTGTCCAGCTAAATGTTTTGTTTGAAATAAAATCTGCTTCGTTAAAAGACAAAGTTCAGCAAAGCAAAGAAGAAAGAGAAAGAAAGAAATATGTCTTATGTGAATCAAAATTATTTCAATGGTGACCATTTTTCAAAAGATGTTAGGATTGGTATTGTGGCTGGGATGATTGCTTTGATGGTGAGACAACTTTTAAGGATTCAATGTGGGTGCTTAATCCTACTGCAGAAGAAAAAAAAGTGCAATGATTAACTTTTACTAATGTTTTTATTATTAATTTGATGCATCATGAATTTTTTGATTATTAAATAAAATATAATGATAAATTATTATTATTATTATTTTACATCATATAGGTGTCATGAACTCATAAAGCTCGTGTAAAATAAAATATTTTTTTTTAATTTAATGATAAAATTAAAATTTTTAGTATAAAAACTTTTTAATCATTAAATAAAAAATAATAATAATCTTGGAATTAATAAAATATTTTTTTTTGTTGCCTTTTACAGTATTACAAAGTCCCTGATATATAATTTTTCAATAAAATGAATCAATCTATAAAACTAAAGATAATTTTACATAGAAATGCCAATTGTGACTACAAAAAAATCACCGCCACTGCTGATTTTAAGATGGAACAAAATTAACTCTAAAAGATATAATTCAACTGGTTAGACCTTATGTTTACTCTTTAAAGATTACTAATTTGAATTCCACAAACCTCAAGGTCATTGGAAACTTATATGGTCATTAACTTTAGAGCCCATAAAATTAATCGAGATACGCGCAAACTGACTTGAACATCCAAAAAAAATAAAACAAAATTTGTATAGCATGTTTTTCTTATTATAATATTTTGTTGGGTCTAGCTAGTTCACATATGCAAATCAGCTCCTCCACCGTTTGATGAAAAATAGGTGAAATTTCAAATTAGTTTCTAACATATTATCCAATTCTCAATTCAGTCCTAAAACTAAACATTTTAGCAGCTATATCCAAAATGTTTCAGACATCGGCGTTTTATAGCAACAAAAAGACAAACATTGATCCAATGAAAGTACCCAGTAGACAAATGTCTGAAACATTATGAACCTGTTTTGTCACTCAAAATTAGGCACTAAATTGAGATTTTTCCCTTTAAAATAACAATGGACCCAGTAGATAAATTAGGGGTCCTATAACGTTACTGGCTTACTGAACATGGGAGAACTTACGGTAAGCTACTCTCGTTTTGTACAGCTACTCTCTTTCTCATCTGCTCCTCTCAAATTTGCATTACAGTTGGTCATCTTCTATTTTTTGTTTCTGATTTACAAAAAAGATTAATGGGCATGTCAAAATCCTTAAAACACCAACTATCAGAAATTATATAAGGAAGAAAACTGAAGAAAAACCAGCTACCATAGACATCAAACAAAATATAAAAACAGAAATGAGGGCCAAACTTCATGGTTCATAGATGCCTACCAAGTTAAATTCCAGAAAACAAGAACATGAATATAGATGGCAGTATCATTGAATCAATTCCCTTTTGATCGGAAATGAAAAGGAGATGACAGAGCCGATAAGAGGACTTCAATGATGGTAGAGAAGCACCCAATCTTACATAGAAAAGATACACAAATGGTTTTTATAATGAAAAGCTCTACCTGCTCAAGTAAGTTGATGAAATCTTTACCATGTCTGATCTGTCCCATGAAGCAAAATTTCGTCTCATAATCAGCAGAAGGAGCCATCCCCTTAATGTAAAACAGTCAACTCTGATTTGTTATTTGAGAGAGTCCATCCTGCAAAACAAAGAAATAGGCCATCTCTAAAACGACAAATATCATGAACAAAAGCCTTTGTCAACCAAAAGGGCTCCTATTGCAGTTTTTCATTTATTTGGTTTGCACATTTTAGTCTTTCTTTTTTTCTTCGACATAAGTTCTTTGACTCCAGAAAACTTTCAAAAGATTATTAGATCTTTGTTTTCATACATCAGCAATCGTACTGTCTACTGCAGCTTCTTTCCTTTTCTTGTAACGAACAACATGCTCCTGATAATTTTCAAGCTCTTTCTCCAATTTCTCAATGAACTGACTTGTATGCTCAAGTGACTGCTCGTACCTATATTTTTCCAGGGCCTGCAATTTTCAAAAGGAAAACCACTATAACGCCAGTAATTGAGTATTAACAAGATAAAGTAATACCTAGACCTTCACTGCACAGGATTAATGGGTGGTCAACAAGCCAAGAAATAATCTTTATTACCAAGAATTGATTCATGTCACCATGACAAAGACATTGCTAACTTTATTAAGAAGATGAGTTAAAATTAACCATGATTTCCGATGGCCAACAGTACATATTTTCCAGAAAAAAAATTAAAAAAAAATATAAATTGTTGGCTTATAGACTATCTTCAAGAATTTTTAAACAAAGAGATTTAGTCAAATACAAAATTCCAGATGATTCAAAAACCATACATAAACTATACACTAAATTCCCTTTCAAGGAACCACCTCCTAAATACACAATGATGCTATGTCAAATGTGTTGTCACTACTGCCAAAATAACCTGACCAAATAATATGCTGCCACCTACAACACAGGCCTTTTCCCCTTGGCAAGGGATCAAGAATTTTCATCAATTCACTTCCTATGCTTGGATCACTATAACAGATTAAGCCATTCAAGTGCCATTCAGTTATCCAAACCATTCAAAATAACAAAAACTTGATTCCTCCCGGTTCATTGAGATTTTGGGGCAAAAAAAAGCAAAAAGAATGAAAAGGCAAAGCCCTGATGAGACTTTCCTCGGGAAATGTTGTGTGAAAGCTGAAGATACTTTCCCCATAAGAGAATGACAGTTGCATCAGTCTATCCCACCATAATAACCCAAAACCTTTTAAAAGTCTCACCTAATGCAAACTACAACCTTCTGAAATTTGAATTGTTTGCAACCTTCTGAAAATCAAATCCTCCCACACTAACCTTCACCACATGCCTACAAAGCCTTGTATTTCCTCAGGAAATGTTGTGTCAAAGCTGAAAATACTTTCCCCATAAGAGAATGACAATTGCATCAGTCTATCCCACCATAATAAGCCAAAACCTTTTAAAAGTCCCACCTTATGCAACCTACAACCTTCTGAAATTTCAGTTGTTTGAAACCTTCTGAAAATCGAATCCTCCCATGCTTACCTTCACCGCCGCATGCCTACAAAGACTAGTATTTCCTCAGGAAATGTTGTGTCAAAGCTGAAAATACTTTCCCCGTAAGAGAATGACAGTTGCATCAGTCTATCCCACCATAATAAGCCAAAACCTTTTAAAAGTCTCACCTAATGCAACCTACAACCTTCTGAAATTTCAGTTGTTTGCAACCTTCTGAAAATCGAATCCTCCCATGCTTACCTTCACCGCCGCATGCCTACAAAGACTAGTATTTCCTCAGGAAATGTTGTGTCAAAGCTGAAAATACTTTCCCCATAAGAGAATGACAGTTGCATCAGTCTATCCCACCATAATAAGCCAAAACCTTTTAAAAGTCTCACCTAATGCAAACTACAACCGTCTGAAATTTCAGTTGTTGGCAAACTTCTGAAAATCGAATCCTCCCATGCTTACCTTCTCATGACTACAAAGACTAGTATTTCCATAACAACATCAAGAGAAAAAGCCTGGTAAGAGTACTAGCTTGCCAACCCATAATCCCCTCACACCTTGAAGATTGCAAACTGTGTCCTCGTCTACCAAATAGTTTTCAATTTCAGTGAGTCATTGAAAATACTGAACCAGAAAGAAAGAAAAAGAGAGCAAGATGCAGAGAAAACATTGAGCTCTAAAACAGAAAAAAAGATAAGAAATTATAGCAACATAGCTGAACAACAAAAGTCCCTCAGGAATAAAAACCTGAGTGGACAATCTTCTACCAATATCTTTTAGGCATAAAATGTGCCCATTAACAGAAAAAAAATTCACAAGAAAGTTAGTGATCTATTATTGCTTTCCTATCAAACAAAAAATTAAGAAAACTGAAGCTTCGAACTATTAGCTCCTCCACAAAATTTTTGAAGTTCATATCCTACCAGAATATTGCAACTATTTAAGCAATGAACAGTCCTGAAAATATGTATTTATCAAGAAGGCATTTAGCGAAACCAGCAGAAAAGAAGAGGAAAATAAAATAAAATTCTGTGCTATATTTTCAATTGAAACAATATGCTAATTCAACTGATATTTCAAAGGAAAAAAAAAACTAGGCAAACTCACTTTATCTTTAGATAGGGTATCTGGAGGGGACATGATTTTTGGCTGCACATAGTTCTTTCCCCTGTAGAAAATAATGGTGTTGTCAGGTCTTATGTCAATAACGATCCCTTTGCTAAGTCGAGCAAGCTCTTCAGCATATTCATGAATTTGGCCTGGCTTGCAAGGTTTGCAAGTAACCTTGACGGTTTCGTGCTTCTTCCAATGAAGATGCATATTGAGAACAACGCCTCCAAAAACCCCTCGTCGGCCAACTGGAACGTAGTTTTTCTTCTTCTCGCCAGTACGCTTGAGGTAATGCTTCTCCTCTTCTGTTAATATTTCAGGATCATATGCTTCACCTGGGGTTTTGGGGACTTCAAGTTTCCTGAGCTTTTCAATCAACCATGCTTCCTTCCTTTTGGCCTGAGCCAAAAAACAAAATTTAAGAACAGCAAGCCCAGCTTGAAAAAAAAAGTAAAATAAAAAAATGGTCCAACCTTTTCAAGTTTATATCTAATCCTAACTTCAGGATTAGGAGAATTCATCTTCTTTTTGGCCTTGAGGCGATAGAACCGGAGTTCATTAAGTTTCGCCTTTTTAGACATTTTAACATATCTGGGCACCTTTTTCATACTTTTCTTCTCTTTTGCTGAATACCCATCTTTAGTAATCGAAAATCTAACAAAATCATTGTCTGTCCTCAGCTCCAATGATGCAGTGCTCATATGCCTTGCAAAATTTTCAAGAACAACTCCAGGTCTTTGTGCCCATAAAAAACAGCATACAACAGATGGTGTGTAATTAAAACTGTCCGACTGGTTTTGAACTAGTAGATTACGGTACCAAGTTAAAGATTCCCTGCATAAATAAATGACAGTCACAGAGAACAATAAAAAAAATTATTAAAGAAAAAAACATAATGCAAAGGAGAGGAGAAGAGAAGAAAACACACTTTCTGATAGCGAAGCTAAGCCGGCGACCAATGCCTACGCCTCCTCTTATTGAAGCTGCTATACCCAACATTATTATTATTATCATTAATTCACTGAACCATCATAGCTGATGACCACATTCAGAGCTTGATTTATTAGTAGCAAATTCAACTCAAGTTTTCTGCTGGGTTTTTTTTTTGTTTTTTGTGTGAGAGAGAGAGAGAGAGAGAGATCTTCTTTTTAATTGTGTGTTTTATTGGGACAAATTGTCGAAAACCTTTCATGCAACAGGGAAAGTGCTTACAGAACTGGTTAGAAATTGTGATTTAGGCTATATAAGGCCAAGTCTTGTATCATGGTTGGTAATGGTGGCGTGATCTTGGGTGGTTCACAATGGAGGATTTGCGATTCGTGTGGGAACTATGGTGGCTAGGGTGGTGTCAACGTGATGTGAGGTGGTGGGTTATGGTAGCTGGTCACAACAACATGATGTTATGTTTTAGCCGGTGCTAATCAATGGTTGTGATTAAAAGAAAATTTATTAGTTTTTGGGTTTTATAAATGTTAATTTATTTCATTTTTTGTTTGATTTCCTTTAATAACATTTTTCATTTACTTTTATTTTTTAAAATATTATTTTGATTATCATATTATACTATAATTAAAAAAGCGTGAGAAAAACACTATATAAAACCACATTACAGATATAGTATTTATATTGTGGACGATACTTTAGCATCTAGAATGCATTGTTTTTTCTGTTTATTAGTCAAAAAATATTGTTGGGTCTGGTTTGGCCGCCAAATATTTTCATTTTTTTTTTCATCTTTAGATATTTTTTTCTTTTCACTCATTTCATTTTTTTTCATACAGTAAAAAAAAAAAATATTCATAGAACTTTTTTTATATTATACAAAAGTTGGGTGATAATAATTTTTTTTTCATTTCAGGTTAGGTTGAATTTTCTTATTAAAGCATGTTTGTTTTTGTGTTAAAAAAATGCTTTAAAAAATTGAAATTTTTTATTTTTTATTTTAATTCAAATTAATTTTTTTTTTATGTTTGTGTATTATTTTGATGTGATGATGTAAAAAATCAATGTTAAAAAATAAAAAATATATTATCACAATGTATTTTTTTTAAATTTTTTTATTTTAAAAAATAACCATTAATTAATAATATAATAGTTAGCATATTCCCACACTCTGCAGCGGTCAAAAACAATTTTTTTTAAAATGTAAAAATGTTCGAGATGGATTAAAAGCACGAAATGCATTTACACCATCACCATTTTTAAATTGACACAATTAATAGATTAAGCTATTTATACTAAAAAAATTATATAAAAACAAATTTTATAGATAAATAAAAATAGAGATACAAAACATGTCATTAATCCATTTTATTCAAGCCAACTTTAAGTGACATAGAATTCAAGAATTTTATATATATATATATATATATATATATTAAATCCTTTTACTTATTATTTGTGATTAGTAACTTGATTTTACAAAAAAATAATAATAATCTGACAATGCATATGATGATATTGAAAATATCTCACCAACGTTATTATAATAAATAGAAAATTTTTCTTTTATTATCTAAAATTAAATATCATTTTGTGATTAAAAACGGTCACTTTGTTTTTAACTTTTTAAATTCAAGTCTTTTAAGCTAACACTTCAAAGAATTTATTAAATTTTTATAAATGTTAAACATTTCAAAGTATAAATTATAAAACATATTGTAAGGCATGTCAAGAAAATTGTATGTATGATTGATAAGATAATTATTGGAATGGTTATATGCAGAGGATTAAGAAATTATGTGTAAATGCATAATATAAATTGGTTGCGAACTTGTTTGGATGTGTTGTATGGAAAATAATATCAATAAAATTCAAATTGGAATATGTGAGTGATAATGATTGTTATGTGGAATTGTAGGAGAAGCGTGCAGGGCAAGACTCAACTTCTCGATAACTTGGACAGTAAAAGTTAAGATAAGAGATTTACTCTATTTATCTAATTAAACGTAGTTTGGAAATTGTTAAATTTATGATGGTTAGTTGATTGTGTTGAGTATTGTATTATTAATTAAAGGCTTATGCTTTCGAGACAGAATTGATATGTGTTGTAATTAAATGTATAGGTGAAAAACACATGATATGTTATAAAGTGTGATTGATCGTAACAACAGTAAATTACTTATAATTGACTTTCGACCACAACAACATAAATTTCTATGTATGAACTATTATCAATCATAACGGTGATAATCATGTTTAATTTGTATTTGACCACAATGATAAAAATTTCTATGTAAGAACTGTTATTGATCATAACGGCAATAATCACGTGTAATTCATGTTTGACCATGACATCGAGAAAAAAAAAAGTCAATGTCTGAAATATATGGGTGACGAGAACAATAAAATAACTAACATGTGAGAAAGCCAGTCGACCGATAAATGGATATTATCGTGAGATTTGTACCCGGTGATGAGCTATGTTGTGAAACTAGTTACCCGGCAATGGAGCTAGTGCTCAGTGATGGGATATGTTATGGAATTAGTTACCTGAAAATGAGGCTATTGCCTGGTGATAGGCTATGTTATAGAACTGGTTACTCGAAAATGGGGCTAGTGCCTGGTGATGGGCTATGTTGCGAAACTAGTTATTTGGTAATAGGGCTAGTGCCCAATAATGAGCTATGTTGTTGAATTAGTTACCTAGTAATGAGACTAGTGCCCGACAATGGACTAGTGGCATCAATTTGTTTGATGACTGGAATATGTAATTTGGTTTAAATGGACTTGTGTGGAGTTATTATTGCCTAGATGATCGACTAGTTGAATTGTTAACAAAATCTTGGGTGAAACCCAACTGTTAAATAGAAGTGGTAAATTATGCTTATGGCATTGAGTGTTGGATTAATAAGAATTTGTGATTGAGTTCATGACATAAATGTTTTATTGAATTTTATTCTTGAATCGTGATATAATAAAGGTCCGGGATGGTTGAATCATGAAATTATTTAAAATGTTTGTGGATAAATAAAAATAATAATATTTCTAGGATTTTCAATGATTCATGTCTGGCAAATTATCTGAAATGCGATAAAAAATAAGGTTATTATATGAAATTACTCATGTTATAGTGACGTTGGAATTTTATAAAATGTTTGGTATAGAAAATGGCAAGACAACATTTAGATAGATTTTTGGATAAAAGAAACCCAAACGAAATCTCACTAAGTTAGGAAAGTTTCCATTAGAAATAATAAGTTAAGGTAAAGTGCAAGCCTTAAGTCTTTTCGGAAAAGAGTAAAAAATAGTATGAAGGATCATAACTTGGGTTAAAAAAGAAATTGAAACGATGAAACCTAGTGATGATAAGTATGGACTATGAGAGATTAAACTAGTCAAATAATCGTTCAAAAGGTTAAAATAGCAAATCACGTGGTAAGAGAACATGAGTGTTTGGTTAGAATAAATTGAGTATTTTGGAAGCCAAAAGGACATAAATATGTCTGGGAGATGAAAAGTGACATAATTTAAACATATTATGAATTAAAACACTAGTGTGAACTAGATATGATCGTGATACACACACACAATCATACAAATTAGATGTGTTTAATGAAACAAATTGTGGCATGAATTAAAAGTGTTGGGAATAAGAATTTTCATAATGTGATTGCTATAGTTAAATAAGTACTATGATGAAATAAAAGTTTATGACATAGACTAATGTATTTACTAAAAAGTTGGTGAAATTAGTTTTGCTTATATCATTGATATATGTGTGTTTATTATGTATTTATTGTAATATACTCTACTATTATAAAAATAAATTATTTTTAGGGATATCACTGACTCGGATAGAACAATAGACCTTACCTAGCATTTCTTTTGGTTAGGTGATGATGATGTAATTTTTTTAATACATTGAATACCTTTTGTAACATAAATGAAATCAACATAAAGGATGTTTCATAACTTAATTATTAATCTCTTTTATTGGGGTTGTAATATGACATTAAACCTACTTTAGTTTTATTCAGTTAATATTGTATGTAATTAGTTCATATATTTTGTTTATGTCACTTGGTGTAAAATAGCTTATACTATTGTCATACCCGGACATCGTGACGACCGATTAAAAATAAATCTCTTGAAAAAAGAACAGATATCTGACATCTTGTTCTTTGGGGGAAAAAGATCTTGTTTAAGGAGTTGTCACCTAGTACTATGTTCACTAGGAACCCTAAATGGTCACCAAAAATTCTATGGTATGGGACTAGTTACGCGAAATGGAAGATACTATCACCCCTTAAATGTCATACCTGAAGCAAACTGCATTGCTGGTTTTGTCTTAAATTACTAAGAGTTTGTCTTTGTTCTATTTTTAAGGTCATCCTATAATATTCCTGACTCTAGCGTTAGCAAATATTCACCTATAAATATTTTTAACTCTGGCGTTGGTAAATATTGCACAATCCACAAAGTACGGTGTTCCTGATCCTGACGCTAATGAATAGATCCGCAAAATTTGAATTTAAATGAAGAAGAAACAGTTTTTTTCAGGGGCTGGATCTAACCCAGCCGTACAGGTTAAGCTGGATCCAGCTAGCCCAGCCGGGTTACCGGCCCAAACCAGTGACCCGGTTTGGCCACTGTGCATGCATGCGTGAATTATTCATGCATGCTGTTGCTACCTAATTTTTGACCTATGTTTTGATAAATAAAAAAATAAGGGTTTACATGTGGCAAGAACATAGAGCATCAGGGTTAAGGAAGCAATATGTCAAGGAGATAATTACTGAATCATATATAATTACTGCAATATCATAGATATATGATTTGATTCATGCTGGTTATGGAAAATAATCATTGCAATAAAAAATACCATATATATTGGATTTGTTGGTACTGGTTATAGAAGATAATCTCTGCAATAATTATTGCAATATTTCTTTATATAGAACGTGTAGAGATTTTCTATATAAATGAACATCCAGCCATATACACAGGGGGAGAAAAATATTTGTAAGAGGGCAATTTTTCAGAAAAAAAGGCCACACACAAAAAAAAACCCTACAGATAAAAAAACCTAAACGTGTTTCTCCTCCTTAGCCGCAGCCCCTCCTCTCTGTTTTTTTTTTATAAAAAAAAACAAGCCGCCACCTTCCCCCCCTTTCCTGCTCCTACTCTCCCAGCTAAGAGAAGCCGCTCCCCCTCACTTGACTTTTCCCTCTCTCAGCTGTCCCTCCCTACAGACAGCCGACTCATCTTTCTCCTTCCCACGTTTCCCACTCACAGCCCCGTGTCTTGCCCTCATCAGAATCTCCCTTTCTCAGCCAAAACTTTCCCTCTGCACACAAGCTTCACTTCTCCCTTCGCCAGACCTCACTCCCCCAGCCTGCAACCACTGTAAACACCATTTACAGGCCTTCCCTCTCTGTCAACACAGCCCCCAGAAATGGCTCTCCACTCATCCTCTTTTGTCCCTCAGCTCAGCCCCGCCTGATAACATTCAAAACCACAAGCCACAGCCAAGTCTCCCTTTCTCTTCCATAGCCCTTCACCGACAGTAACAGAGAAGCACCAGAACCGCAGATTGGCTTCCCTAGAAAAATCCCAGTAGCTAGCAGCACCACCTCTGCTGAACCATGGTCAGCACCAATAACAACCAGAAACGAGCTGAGCGACTCGCCCAGCTATAGCCTCCTCCGCAGCCATATCCTTCCTCAGCCGCAGTGATGGAACCAACAGAAGCCACACCTTTCCTCGCCCGCAGTAGCACAATCAGCAGAAGCCATCCTTTCTGTCCAGCAACACGAGAAACAGAGGAGAAATATCGACCAGCCAGCAGGCCACCATTTCCCGTTTCGTCTGCAACCACGCCTGAAACAAACAGCGACAACAGCATGCGAACCTGGCTCCACCGTGAACAGCGAGCAGGGGCGTCCTTCGTGAGAAGCATCCACTCGTCTTCCTCCACTTCGCCTCTAGCCGCTGCCTCGCCAGGTAAGTCTATCTTTCCCTGTTCTGTTTTGCATTTACTAAACGATTTGGGCACTGTGCAAAGGTAAATTAATTACCTTCGCACTGTGCAGTGCATGCGTGAGTAATTCACGCATGCAATCTGCAACAGTGCCCAGCCGGGTCACTGGTTTGGGCCAGTGACCCGGCTAGGCCTGCTGGGTTCAGCCCAGCCACATGGGCCGATCTGGACCCAGCCCAGAAAAAAAACGAGTAATATCATTGGTTTTTCTCGTGTATTTAGTTTATGGTTTGTTATTTTTTATATTGTGGAAATACAAATCTGGTATTAAAATACTCGATTTTTTTTACGAAATGTTGGAAATATATATATATATGTCTGAAAAAATAAAAAATATTTTCTTGTGTGTTGCATACGGCCAATACCCTAACATGTTTTGAACGCTCTTTTTTATACAAAATATTGGAAGTTTCGAAAATGTGTTTTCGCATGGATTTCTTAAACACAACAAAAATTATTTTCTTTCATTTCTGGATTTTACAACATGTTTGTAAAACTTCAAAGGGTATTGGCCAATATTCCAAAAACTATAAAAATCTTATTTTGGGGGAATTCATCTATTATTTACCGCTAATGTTTGGATAAAGAAATCCCTAAGGGACGAATATCCAAAATATTATTGGGAATAATTTGTTATTATTCACTGTTAATATTTGGATAAAGAAACCCTAAGTGGTAAATATCCAAAATAATTTTCTAGGAATAATAAGTCATCACACATCCTTGAAAGAAGCCTCAATTATAATTGAGGACATTTCAACTTTTGACTCCACGGTTTACGAGCCGTGAAAGTATGAAACACTAAGGCAAAAGGAGGCTTTTAAAGCGCTCTGAATTTCCTTAGATTTCTAAATCTTTATCCTCCCTACTTGCGATTTACGAGTCGCAAACTCTTGAAATACTAAGGGAAAAATGAGCTTTTAAAGCACATGAAATCTCCTTAGATTTCTATCTTAATAAATTTAATCTGAATCAAACACAGATTTCAAGAGATCTGCATTGGTTCTCTTTGGTACTTTGTAGGCATATCTAAGGGTGTGATCCACATTGACCAAGGGTTATTTCTTTTTAAACTTTCAGCCCAAATCCATTCATCATAGCAAAACGTATCCTAGGAAAACACCAACACCATAGCAATTATAAAGCAAACCAAACACCAAGCAGCTTACCTTAGGTAGGGCGTACTAGGGGTGCTAATACCTTCCCTTTACGCAACCAGTCCCTTGCCTTAGAATCTCTGAAAGACCAGTTAGGTTTCCTAGTGACCATAATACTAGGTGGCGACTCCCTTTTATAAAAAAAAAAACAAAAAGACCCTGAAACCTATCGAGGGTCGCCGCGACGCCGCGCTCCGCTCGTGAGGGTGCGATAGGATGGCGACTCCACTGGGGAACCTAGGACTAGGCTTGGTAATTTGTTTGTTTATGCTATGTTGGTTTTTGTTTTTTTTATATGAATGATACTTTGTTCAAAAGCTTCAGCATGCATCTTTACATTCTGTCATACATGATATACTCATTCATCACTTTATGATTATTATCTTTTTGAGGGCACACACATTAAACTTTAAGTTAAGTGGGGAACTAGCAGCTTGCCTTATGACTTGAGTCATGGTTTAAGTTTGTGTAAACCCCAACTCTTTGCTGAGTGTTTAAACTGATAGTGATTGGTACATGTGCTATCCCACTATCTACTGAACCCCCATATTGCCTTTACGAGGGCGATCACTGGGACAACAAGAGACCCTTTTTTAGAGACCAAGTAGCAAACCTACCCTATGTCTCACGTAAAGGAACTAGAACCTATCCTTAGGGTGTATGATCCATAATATCTTTTGCATCAAAACAAGTCTAACCCCCAAGGCATTTTGAATTGCAGGACTTGTGAATGAAATGGACACCATTGCTAAATTTTCCATCATAAAATATGGGAAAAATTCTGAACTGTTACAATTGACTGAAGGATACTGCCTTAAAAGCGATGCTAAGAAATTGTCACCAATCAAGAACCTGAATTGCATTATGAATGAGGTGAACAAGTTAACGACTCACTTTCAGAATATGGATAAGGATGCATTTTTTAATAAATACGGACGTTTGATGGAAATTGCAAGGGTAGAAGTTTTAAGCCCAGCTGTGCGAGCCATAGTTCATTTTTGGGATCCAGACTACCGGTGTTTTTCTTTTGGAAGCATAGACCTATGTCCCACTATGGAGGAATATAGGATGTTGACTGAGTTTCCAAACAATCTATATCGGATTTATTTGCCTTTAAGATCTGACAAGATCATCCCCGAACTGTCAAAACTGCTCAGAATCTCCAACTTGGAAAAGTTTTTGGAAAAGAATGCTACCGATCTGAAATGAAGGATGCTAAAAATTGAACTGGAAAAGAAGACAGGATCAGAAAAAGAGAGATTGATTGCCTTGGGCATATTTAGCCTTGTGTTGTTCCCAAGCCAGACGGGTGTAGTGAGTTTGGAGGCCGCCGCTGCTTATGTAGAGTATGAGAATACACAAATCAATCCAATGGCTGCTATTTTAGCTAAAACCATCTTGACACTTAATCATTGTAGGAGGGCCGGAAAAGGAGCAATGAGATGCTGCACGCAGTTGTTATATATCTGGATGGTTAGCCATATTGAAACAAAAAAGCCTGTCTTCAATAATTTTTGGTGGTTCACCCAAAGACCCCTGAAGTTAGTAGAAGAAAAAGAATGGGGAGATCTAGACAGCCAAGGTTGGGTTGACAAATTAGAAGGTTTGCCTAATAGTGATTTTAAGTGGAGAGCTCCATGAGTAACGACAGTGGAAGTCCTAATGAGTTATGGACAAAGACGTTGGGTGCCATTGGTAGGGATTACAGGTTATGTGAGTTATGCTCCTGCCCTAGTCGTAAGGCAACTTGGGGGCATGCAGTTTATTCCAAGGACTACGGGAATTGCTCAATTCTTTGGTTTGTTCAAAGATCCCATTGCACAAGAAGTTTTGGAGATCATCAAACAAGATTGCAAGCATCTGGTTTTGGTTGAGATAGAAGGTTTAAAGGATCCAAGTGCAAGCGAAGGATATGCAAGATGGAGAGACTTAGCTGCTTTAGCCATGCCTTGTGTAGAGGCCAAATCTCCCCAAACTATAGAAGAGCCTGTTAAGAGGAAAAGGGTCAATAATGAAGAGGAGTTGAGAAGACAAGTGAAAAAGCTTCGGACAGAGTTGGGCAAAAGTAAAAAAAAGACAAGGCAATGTTGGAAGAAATGATGTTAAAAGAAGATAAAAGGAGAGCATTTCTAGATGAGCAAATACAATCTAGAGATGTGCGAATAACAAAGCTTGAGTTAAAGCTGGGTGAGGAGAAGATTGCTAGGGAAAGGAGTGAGAAGGAGCTAAAAGGATTGAGTTTGGATTGGATGCAAAGTTGCTCTGAACTTGAAGCAATGGAGATTGACTTTAACGATTGCCAAGGAAGTGCAGAATATTTCCAAGAAAAATTTGCACAAGTCCAGTTCGAACTGATGGATAGGATTGGGAAGTATGAGGATTTGAACAAGAAATATATGGAGTTGGAAAGCCGTTCGATGGGGATTGCAAAAGAAAAAAGTAAAAGGAAAGGTTTTGAGGCTATTGAAACAGAATTAGCGTTAAGAAGAATGAGATAAAATTTATGAGGATAAAACTTGACAAGGAACGTGAAAAGGTGAAGTATTTGGACGAGAAGCTAGCAGCAATGGAAAAACACAAGGATCAAATCGACGCCAACAACGCTGCTTTAAAGAACCAATATGTTGCTCATAGAAAAGATGACCAAGACAGATGAGCAAATGGATGAAGCTGCTGCACATGCTCGGATTATTAGAATCAATGCGCGAAATGTGGGAGGGGACATCATTCGCTATCGCCGAAGCCTAGCTGAAACCGATGCCTTTCTAGGGAAGATTGAGAACCGCGGCTTTGCCTTTTTACCTTTGGCTAGAGAGTTTATGGAGGAAAGGGATTAATATGTTGTATTTCCTTTTATTTCTAAATGTAATAAGCTTATCAAGCATTAATGAAAAGAGCGTTGACCCATCTTCTTATGCAAAATCTGTCTCTTGGTGAATATGATTCAAGCAAACGACTTGAAAGGCAGTACTCCTAGCAATGTGACAAGAGATCCTATGTTTATAAGGTGGTGGCTATTATTCGTTCACAAGAAGGCTGCATCCATACCCAATATACAAATACGTTCTTATCACAATCATGCATTATATCATGCATTTTCTTATACATCTATGCATGCATCTGCAGACCTAGAAACATAGGTCCCCCTTTTAGAATCCACAACACTTGACTAAGGAAAATGATGAAAGGTCATACCTAGTACCAAAAAGAGCTTGAAGGAATTTGGAATGATGATGCACACCTAATCGGTTTGCTCGAGCAAATGTTTTGAGACAACTTTTTCCCTTTAATGAGATCATGCATTTTCAAAAGTTCATCTTGATGTTTTTACACATCACTTTCCGTTTTCAAAGTGGATCTTCTAAAACAAACACCTGACTTTACACTGAGAATGAATGGCCAAACTTTAAAGAATACATAGTAGCTGTAGAAGAGGAAGAATGGGATAAAATAGGACAACATGAACAAGCTTGGAGGCCCGCTAAAGAGGAACTTGAAACCATAAATGTGGGTAATGAAGAAATCAAGAGAGAGCTGAAGATAGGGACTTGATCACTCCTAAAGAAAGAGAAGAGTTGGTTACTTCGAGATTATGTAGATGTTTTTGCTTGGTCCTATAGGATATGTCTGGCTTAGATACGGATACCGTAGTACACAGGGTACTGCTGGTAGAAGGATGCAAACGGTTAAGCAAAAGTTGAGAAGAATCAATACGGATGTCTTAATCAAAGTAAAAGCATAAATTGAAAAGCAGTGGAACGCCAATTCTCTAGAAGAAGTCAAATATCCACATTGGCTTTCCAACATAATGGTAGTACCCAAAAAGGAAGATAAAATCAGGGTTTGCATGGACTTTAGGGACTTTAATCGGGCTAGCCCTAAAGACAATTTCCCTCTACCACGCGTAGATGTGTTGGTGGACAATGCAGCACGTAGCTCTATAAATTCCTTTATGGATGGATTTTTGGGCTACAATCAGATAAAAATGGTGCAAAGGAGAAGATGATATTTATAACACCATGGGGAACCTTTTGCTACAAGGTCATGCCATGATGCACAAAAAGATTGAAGTATACATTGATGACATGATTGCTAAAATCTAGAGAGGGAGAAAATCATGTCCAAATATTGAAGGAATTGTTTGAGACCAAGAAAGTACAAGTTGAGGCTTAACCATGCAAGGTATTCATTCGGGGTGAAATCGAGGAAGTTGTTGGGATTTAAGATGAGTGACAAAGGGATAGAAGTGGACCTTGGTTAAGTAAAGGCTATTCAATCTATGCCAACTCCCAAGGTTGATAAGGATGTAAGAAAGTTCTTGGGAAGGTTGAATTACATTGTTCGGTTTATATCCCAATTAACCATGACTTGTGACCCAATCTTTGATTGTCATGGAAGAAGAATCTCGGAATTTGGAATAAAAGTGTGAAGAAGCTTTCGAGAAAATCAAGCAGTATTTGTATTCCTGATGAAGATGTGTTTTCAGTTGAGGAAGGGAAATTAGATTGGTGGACTATGTACTTTGATGGTACTGTAAACGTATGTGGTAACAAAGCTGATGCAATGATAATCTCTCATAATAAAAAGTAGTATTCGGTTTTAGTTAAGTTGCAGTTTGGGTGCAATAACTACATAGGAGTATGTAGCTTGCATTCTCGTTTTAGAGGTGACATTGGAGCTGAATATTAGAAATATAGATATGTATGGAGACTCGATTTTGATTATTTTCCAAGTGAAAGGAAAATGACAAACCAAGGACGAGAAGTTGAGACCTTACCAAGAATACCTGTCTAAATTGGCTAGAGAATTTGAGGAAATAAAGTTCACCCATCTAGGAAAGGAAGGAAACCATTTTTCTGACGCTTTGGTCATGTTAGCTTCTATGGCTAGAATAGACTTTGGGCATAAGGTACACATTGATATCAGAAATAATCCAGCTCATTATTGCTCAGTTGAGAGAGAAATAGATGGAAACCCTTGGTACTATGATATCAAGAATTTCATCCAAAAACCAGACATATCCCATGGGGGCATCCAAAATCAACAACAAGACTTTGAGGAGGTAGGCAAGGGATTTCTATCTTGATGGGGAAACTTTGTATAAGAAATCATCTGACGGGACTTTGTTGAGATGTTTGGATGATGTGGAGGCAAAAAATGGTGAAGAAATTTATGAAAAGAGATTTGATATGTCGATATGGTCCCCTAGAAAAGATTATATCTAATAATGGCCAGAACTTCAATAGCAAGATGATAATAGAACTCTGCGCTAGATGGAAAATCAAGCATTCTAATTCCTCGCCATATAGGCCAAAGATGAATGGTGCGGTAGAAGCTACTAACAAAAATTTCAAGAAGATTATTTAGAAGATGGTAGTCACATACAAGTATTGGCATGAGATGTTGCCATTGGCCCTTCATGCATACCGCACCGCAGTTCGAGCACCAACAGAAGCCACCCCGAACACTTTGGTATATGGAATGGAGGCGGTGATGCCTTTAGAAGTGGAAAACCCCCCATTAAAAGTATTGGTAAACTCTGAATTTAGAAGAGGAGGAATGGGTAAAAGTTAGATATGAATAGTTGAATCTGATCAGTGAAAAGAGGATAGACAATCTGTCATCATCAACTATACCAAAGAAGGATGACCAAATCATATGATAAGAAGGTCTGACCTCGAGGATTCCACGAAGGAGATCTCGTACTGAAGAAAATGTTGTTTTTACGAGGAGAAGATTAGAGTAAATGGATGCCAAACAACAAGGCCCTTACGTGGTAAAGAAAGCATTCTCGGGAGGAGCTTTATTGTTATCTAGAATGGATGGAGAAGATCTAGTTAGACCTGTGCATTCTGACTCTATAAAGAAATACTATGCTTCCCAGTCAATAAAATAAAATTCGACCATGAATTCTCTTTGTAAAGAACCTTCTTTCATAAAACGTATGATCTCATAGCATTTGAAATTTTTTACTTAAAAGAACTGTTTTTTTTAACACATGACTAAGGAGATGACTCCATCAATTAGGGAGAACCAAATCAAATCTAAACTTGACATATTTTTGCACACCACACTGGGGGCAAGAAGTGTACGAAGTGCACATAGGAGTCCATAGTGAACCAAAGCCTAAAGGGGTATCATCATAAAAACTTCTAAAAAAGCATCTTTTATGAGAATTGCTAATTGCATTGAAAGTTTCAGTTTTCATGAACAAAACCAAATCTTTTGAGTTTTCCTTTTAAAATAATAATAAAAGACAATACTCAATGGAGTAAGAAAGGGCCCCATAAGGAACCAAAGATCTCTTCACCAAGAGGATAGGAAGTATAACGCGTGGAGCATATTCTGTTTCAAGAGGGCGAGTCGGACAAACAAATGGAAACAAGAGCTCAATAAGTCTACAAGAGAAAGGGGGACCTATGTTTTCAAAATAGGTAACAAAATAAAAAAAAACATGCATGCTATATTGTCATAACACTAACCTGGTAGGAGAAGTTATGACGAAGGCCAAAATAGTTCCAAGTTTTTGGGAAAACCGCTGAGGTCCAAAATCTCAGGTCAACAAAACTACAGAAAATGATAGGAATTGTGAACCAGCACTGCTTCATTCCTCGAGGTAAGATGATTTCTTTTTAAGTTCAAAACGGGCAGGTCACCCGATATTGAGATCATTTGTTGAAAAAAACGTTGAATTTTTCTAAAAAATAGGACAGATCATCCGATATTGAGACCATTCATTAGAAAAGCGTGGAGTTTTCTAAAAAAAATTTAAGATGGGCAGGTCACCCGATATTGAAACGGTTTCTTAGAAAAGCGTGGAGTTTTCTAAGAATTTTAAGATGGGCCGGTCACCTGATATTGAGACCGTTTCTTAGAAAAGCGTGGAGTTTTCTAAGAATCTTAAGATGGGTAGGTCACCCGATATTGAGACCATTCCTTAGAAAAGCGTGAAGTTTTCTAAAGAATTTTAAGAGGGGTCGGTTACCTGATATTGAAACCGTTTCTTAGAAAAGCGGGGAGTTTTCTAAGAATTTTAAGAGGGGCCAGTCACCTGATTTTGAGACCATTTTTTAGAAAAGCGTGGAGTTTTCTAAAAAAACGTTTAAGTTGGGCAGGTCACCCGATACTGAGATCATTCCTTAGAAAAACGTGGAGTTTTCTAAGAATTTTAGGAGAGGTCTGTCACCCGATATTGAGACCATTTCTTAGGAAAGCGTGGAGTTTTCTAAGAATTTTAAGAGGGGCCGGTCACCTGATATTGAAACCATTTCTTAGAAAAGCGTGGAGTTTTCTAAGAATTTTAAGACGGGTCGGTCACTTGATATTGAGACCATTTTTTAGAAAAGCGTGGAGTTTTCTAAATTTTTTTTGAGGTGGGCAGGTCACCCGATATCGAAACCATCCCTTAGAAAAGCATGGAGTTTTCTAAGAATTTTAAGAGGGGCCTGTCACCTGATATTGAAACCATTTCTTAGAAAAGCGTGGAGTTTTCTAAGAATTTTAAGAGGGGCGGTCACCTGATATTGAGACCGTTTCTTAGAAAAGTGTGGAGTTTTCTAAGAATTTTAAGATGGGCCAGTCACTTGATATTGAGACCATTTCTTAGAAAAGCGTGGAGTTTTCTAAGAATTTTAAGATGGACAGATCACCCGATATTGAGACCGTTCCTTAGAAAAACGTGGAGTTTTCTAAGAATTTTAAGATAGGCAGAGCACCCGATATTGAGACCATTTCTTAGAAAAGCATGGAGTTTTCTAAGAATTTAAGAGGGGCCGGTCCCCTGCTATTGAAACCGTTTCTTAGAAAAGCATGGAGTTTTCTAAGAATTTTAAGATGGGCCGGTCACATGATATTGAAACCATTTCTTATAAAAGCGTGGAGTTTTCTAAGAATTTTAATTTGGGTAGGTCACCCGTCATAATGAGACCATCTTTCATTTTGGGTAGGTCACCCGTCATAATGAGACCACACACACATTTTTGTATTGGTCGGATTAAAGGAGATCGTCAGATGGGATCTCAAGTTAACCCCACCACACACAGAGTTTAGCTTTGGTTAAAGGAAATCATCAGATGGGATTTCAGGTTGACCGAGTTACACACCGACTTTGCTTCGGGTTAAAGGAGATCACCAGATGGGATCTTAGGTTAACTCAATCAAAAGGGTAGGTCGCCCGTGAAAATAGACCAGGTTGAGAGTATGAGGGCAGATCGCTCGTGAAAATAGACCAATTTTCTTTTAAAAAGTGAAGGCCTTGGATGAGTGGATCACTCATCTACTAAGGAATACTTTTTTTCTTTACAAGCTTACTATGCAAAACATTGAGGAGTTTTGCTTCGTAAGCATTCTAAAGAGGGGGCATCTGTTGCTACCCAATTTTTGACCTATGTTTTGATAAATAAAAAAATAAGGCTTTACATGTGGCGAGAACATAGAGCATCAAGGTTAAGGAAGCAATATGTCAAGGAGATAATTACTGAATCATATATAATTACTGCAATATCATAAATATATGATTTGATTCATGCTGGTTATGGAAAATAATCATTGCAATAAAAAATACCATATATATAGGATTTGTTGGTACTGGTTATAGAAGATAATCTCTGCAATAATTATTGCAATATTTCTTTATATAGAACGTGTAGAGATTTTCTATATAAATGAACATCCAGCCATATACACAGGGGGAGAAAAATATTTGTAAGAGGGCAATTTTTCAGAAAAAAGGGCCAAACACAAAAAAAAACCCTACAGATAAAAAAACCTAAACGTGTTTCTCCTCCTTAGCCGCAGCCCCTCCTCTCTTTAAAAAAAAAAAAAAAAAAACAAGCCACCACCTTCCCCCCCTTTTTGGCCTTGGAAAAGCAAACCAGAGAAACAACACAAATACACAGAAGCCAGCGGAACTCCCTCCCATTTCAACAGATCTTTTTACCCTTCGATCTTCCCCACAGCAGCCGTAGGCCACAACACCCACTTTCCTGCTCCTACTCTCCCAGCTAAGAGAAGCCGCTCCCCCTCACTTGACTTTTCCCTCTCTCAGCTGTCCCTCCCTACAGACAGCCGACTCATCTTTCTCCTTCCCACGTTTCCCACTCACAGCCCCGTGTCTTGCCCTCATCAGAATCTCCCTTTCTCAGCCAAAACTTTCCCTCTGCACACAAGCTTCACTTCTCCCTTCGCCAGACCTCACTCCCCCAGCCTGCAACCACTGTAAACACCATTTACAGGCCTTCCCTCTCTGTCAACACAGCCCCCAGAAATGGCTCTCCACTCATCCTCTTTTGTCCCTCAGCTCAGCCCCGCCTGATAACATTCAAAACCACAAGCCACAGCCAAGTCTCCCTTTCTCTTCCATAGCCCTTCCACCGACAGTAACAGAGAAGCACCAGAACCGCAGACTGGCTTCCCTAGAAAAATCCCAGCAGCTAGCAGCACCACCTCTGCTGAACCATGGCCAGCACCAACAACAATCAGAAACGAGCTGAGCCACTCGCCCAGCTATAGCCTCCTCCGCAGCCATATCCTTCCTCAGCCGCAGTGATGGAACCAACAGAAGCCACACCTTTCCTCGCCCGCAGTAGCACAATCAGCAGAAGCCATCCTTTCTGTCCAGCAATACGAGAAACAGAGGAGAAATATTGACCAGCCAGCAGGCCACCATTTCCCGTTTCGTCTGCAACCACGCCTGAAACAAGCAGCGACAACAGCATGCGAACCTGGCTCCACATGAACAACGAGCAGGGGCGTCCTTCGTGAGCAACATCCACTCGTCTTCCTCCACTTCGCCTCCAGCCGCTGCCTCGCCAGGTAAGTCTTTCTTTCCCTGTTCTGTTTTGCATTTACTAAACGATTTGGGCACTGTGCGAAGGTAAATTACGATTTACCTACTTGCGATTTACGAGTCGCAAACTCTTGATATAGTAAGGGAAAAATGAGCTTTTAAAGCACATGGAATCTCCTTAGATTTCTATCTTAATAAATTTAATCTGAATCAAACACAGATTTCAAGAGATTTGCATTGGTTCTCCTTGGTACTTTGTAGATATATCTAAGGGTGTGATGCACATTGATCAAGGGTTATTTCTTTTTAAACTCTCAGCCCAAATCCATTCATCATAGCAAAACATATCCTAGGAAAACACCAACACCATAGCAATTATAAGGCAAACCAAACACCAAGCAGCTTACCTTAGGTAGGGCGTACTAGGGGTGCTAATACCTTCCCTTTACGCAACCAGTCCCTTGCCTTAGAATCTCTGAAAGACCAGTTAGGTTTCCTAGTGACCATAATACTAGGTGGCGACTCCCTTTTACAAAAAAAAAAACAAAAAGACCCCGAAACCTATCGAGGATCGCCGCGACGCCACGCTCCGCTCGTGAGGGTGCGACATATGCTATGCACAGTGCGAAGGTAATTATAATTACCTTCGCGCTGTATCAAATAGCTGAATTTGTAAAGTGGGGAAGAGACTCACCTGGAGTTGCCGAACTAGAGCTGCGGTCCCAGAAAGAAGAGAGGAAGCTGACTCCGGTGGAGAAAAGCTTCTCACGACAGAGCTAATGGATGCTACCTGGATGAGCACGGTGGGGAGAGAGGGTTGCCTGTTGCTAGGGGTGGAGCCTTTTACAAGGCTAAAGAAGGCTGTAGCCTAGGTTAAAAAAAAATTAATGACCCACTTTCCCTTTTAATTTTTACACAGCAAACCTATGTCCCACTTTCCCTATCTTTTAAAGCTAACCTATGTCCCATTTTCCGCATCTTTTACAGCAAACTTAGTGTCCCACTTTTCCTTGTAATACAAATTAATTACTAGCCATTAGCCGCCACTTTACTTTCCGCAGCAATACTAATTAATTAGCCACCTACCTTCTCTTCCAATACTAATTAATTAGTTATATTTTATAGCAAATCTATCTAAATATAAATAATTAATTAATTCACATGTCTTCTAAATAACTTGGGGTTTTAGCTATTTTTCTTCTCAATAATATACAAATTTAGCTTGGATTTTGAAGAAGAATCTATATAGAGAGCCGCAAGAGTGTAAAATCATCAGGTAAGAATTTACAAGCCATGACTTTTCATTTTGAATTCAATGTTTCACATTCATTATAGTAGATTGTTAATGGAGTAAACAGTAGACTGTACCCTAGAAATGGATGCATGCTAACACACTAGTAGTCTAATACTAATAATTTACTAGTTATTTCAAAGTTAAGTTCTCCAAATCTCCCAGTAGTTTGCATCACTAGTTTATCCTTGTATATTCTACATTTTATAAATATTCTATTGTTGCAATAGTATCTTTTCATCTTGCACCTGACTTCCCTAATCCTTTTTTACTTGAATAGGTTATAAATTATAATGGAAAATCAAGGAAACAAGAGAGGAAAAACTATGTTTTCATTCTTTAAACCAAACGAACAAACATCAACCAGTAAAGGACATTCTCCTTCCAATGTTGATGTGTCAAATCGTAGTGAACAACCCCCTTTCAAATGTCAAAGAGTTGAAATTGATGTTAATACTCTTGAACGAGATCCTGGGTTACGAATTCCAGTGTGGAGACATCCTATTAATCAACAAGATGAAATTAGAAGAGCTTATATCAAAATGGGTCTATATCAACCAAAGTTAGCAGAGTATCTAAGGACTGAATCAGGGAGATAGTATCGTCGATTTCAGTACACTTGGTTTGATCAATTTCCTTGGCTAGAGTACTCTCCATCAAAGGATGCAGTATTTTGTTTTCCATGCTTTATCTTTGAAAACAAAGTGCCTCGTCATCTTACATTCACCACCGAAGGCTTTAGAAGTTGGAAGAGGGTTAATGATGGGGTTAGATGTACACTTTTGATGCATGCGGGAAGTCCCACTTCACCACATAATAATGCTGTGAAATCTGCTAAAGATTTAATGAAAGTAAGTAGACATATTGATAAAGTGTTGAATGCACAAACTGTTGAAGAAGTTCAGAAAAATCGGTTGAGACTTATGACAACAATTGAAAGTGTTTGATGGCTTAGCTTACAAGCATGTGCATTTAGAGGTCATGATGAATCTTCGGCTTCTAATAATCAAGGTAATTTTTTGGAGATGATAAGACTTATGGGGAGACTGAATGTTGACATTGATTATGTTGTCTTAGAAAAAGCTCCGAAAAATGCAAAGTATACCTCGCCGACTATTCAAAAAGAGATTTTGCATATTCTTGCGAACAAAGTGAGCAAAAAGATTTGTGAAGAAGTTAGAAATGCAAAGTTTTATATTTTGGTTGACGAAGCCAAAGATGCATCAAATAAAGAACAAATGGCTATTGTTTTGAGATTAGTTGACATTCAGGGTTTTGTACGAGAGCGTTTTTTTTAATACTGTGCATGTTTTAGATACTACTTCTTCAACACTTAAAAAAGAAATTTGTGATGTGCTCGCTCGATATAACTTGTATATTTTCAATATGTGAGGTCAAGGGTATGATGGTGCTAGCAATATACGTGGCGCATGGAATGGACTACAAGCTCTATTTCTCAGAGATTGTCCTTATGCATATTATGTACATTGTTTTGCTCACCGACTATAACTGGCGTTAGTTGCAGCAGCTGGAAATGAGATTTCTATTTGGTTATTTTTCTCAAAATTGACAACCATTATCAACCTTATTTGTGCTTCTCCCAAACGTCATATCGAGTTACATTATGCTCAGGCTATAGAAATTGCACATATGATAGCTACTGGAGAATGTGAGACTGGTAGAGGGGCTAATCAAATTGGTAATTTACATCGAAGTGGAACTACTCGCTGGAGCTCTCATTTTGATTCTATTTGCAGCTTAATAGATATGTATGGTGCAACTATTACTGTGCTTGAAAGTATGGTTTAAGAAGGATCTTCTAATTCTATACGTGGAGAAGCTGGTGGTTGTTTGATTGTGATGAAATCTTTTGAATTTATATTCATCTTATATTTGATGCATAAAATAATGGGGATTACTAATTTACTTTGTCGAGCTTTGCAGCAAAAATCTCTTGATATCTTAAATGCAATGGATTTTGTATCAACTACTAAAGCATTGCTTCAAACTTTGAGAGATGCCAGATTTGATCTTCTCCTTACAAATATGCAATTTGTTTGCACAAAATATGAGATTGACATACCACATATGAATGCTTCATATAAAAAGGCTACAGGTCGTTCATGTCAACAACAAGGTTCAGTGACAGTTTACCAGCATTATTATTATGATATATTTAACTCATCAATAGATTTTCAGTTGGAAGAATTAAATTCTAGATTCAATGATGAGACAGTGGAACTCCTTGTACTTAGCTCTGCTTTAGAACCTAAAGACAACTTTAAATCATTTAAAGTTGATGCTATTTACAAGCTTGCTGAGAAATTTTATCCTGAAGATTTCAATGAACAAGAGATGTATTATTTGGCCTTCAATCCCAGGGAGATATATAGGAGGCTTGTGAGGTGGAGTTGGTGGGTGGTAGTGTTGCTTAAAGGATATGCATGTCGCTGCTGGATTGCAGAAAAGGAAACATCGTTGCTGTTATGACCATAATGATGAAAGTTTACTGTTACCGTGACTGGGAGTAACGAACTCTGCTACTGCTGCTGCTGAGAGGAGTTGTTGGCATGAGCTTGGTTTGTGGGTGAAGACGGCAGGAAGGAGAAGGTGAAACACCAAGCTTCTTTTTTGTGAGGATGAGCTGGTTGTGCAAAATGATGTTCTTGTTCTTTTTTTTTCAAGTGATGTGCTCTTAGGTTTTTTTTTGTAATGGATTGTCCGAGGTTTCTTGTAATGGCCTCCCCTCCTTTTCTTTGTGCATACACTGATCGATATCTGTATTTATACTACAAGAGTCACATCATGTATGAGAAACAAAGTCTTAATCAAACTCATTCTTTTCTTTGAAGTTTGAATTTGATTAAGAATTAAATTTAAAAGCGGGTAACTATCATTATCTTAAAGATAAGGATAAAATGACAAAAGCACATTGTAGTCTCTAGTTTTCACACAAGTTGATAAATCACATTTTTTATCGAAATAAATTTCTGATCTTTTAATTTTACATTTTAAACCCCTTTTAAAATTAAATTGAAAGCTAACGGGCCAAAATTGGGTTACAACAGTTGCCTTCTCTTTACAATACTTAGGTTGTAAAGGCTTTGGAAAATTCATTTTCTTTTGACTTTGTATAGTAAGTTTGTAAAGAAAAATAAACGTTAAAACCCTAACTCTTATTCTTTTTATTTTTTGAAAAATACGGAGATTTTTCATAAAGGGGTCTCATTGTAATGGGTGACCTACTCAGGTGGAAAAATACAAAGATTTATTTTTTTAGAAGTGATTTTATTGTAATGGATGACCTACCCAGGTGGAAAAATACAAAGATTTTTCAAAAAAAAATCTCATTGTAATGAGTCTTATCTATATGAGTTGTGAAATGAAAAATTAGGAAGGATAGATGAATTCTATTCTTGTTTTGGCGATGTGATTAGTTAAGGTCTAGGAAGTTTGGATAGTGTTGAGATTGTGATATAATTATGTATATAGGAGTAAATGACTTGAGAATGGTCCACATTAAAGGAAATTATATCTAAATTTCAATAAAGTCTTAAATAATATAAAGGTTGGAAACATGATGCAAATATGTTAAAAAAAATATTACCCTAATTTCAATCGGTCAAGACTTGAAAGGTTGTGAAAATATTGGGTTGTTACATATATAATCATATTGTTTACTTAATAAAATAAAAGCACTAATATCATAATAAGAAAGCAAATACATCTACATGTAAAATTTTCATATCGAGGTCAAACAATTATAATTCTATTTATCTAATTGCTACCCATCCATCCAACCCCATCATGGAGTATTAATTTCAACCTTATCATAACTAAAAATATAAGTCTTTGATGGCTTCATACCCACACGCCTACCAAACAACGAGATAGACCCCAACACTTATAATATTCTATAATATATATAAAAAATAATGATATCTAAAAAAATGACTCAAAATACACCAAGAGATAAAAATAACCTTCAATAGCCATTGAAAGTTGTTTGGACTAGTGGTGGAACAACACCAGTATGTTATCATGGATGTGGCATGTGAATTTATGCCTTAACAAGGATGGAGCATTTGACTAGTTGGATCAGGTGCGTCTTTTTCGCCTCTATCTTTCTATATCGGTGGTGAAGTGCATTGCCATTTGAGAAGTGAGATACGAATGAGGGAGGTTTCAATTTTCTTTTGTTTTCTCTCTCTATATAGGTTTGTTGATTTGATGTGATTTTCAGTAAAGGTGGAATGGTTGCCTGATGGCTATTAGTGTTGAGTTGTTCTTGTCTAAAAATAAGCAGAGAAAGAAGGTTTACTATTGTTTGGTTTAGGTGGAGAGTGGTTGGTTTATGACATGGAAGAGAGAAGAAAATGATGGTTATTTGATGAGCGACTATGTTAGGAGAGAAATTGAAGTTCGATTGTGGTTGATAATTAAGGTGTAGGGAAAATAGTATTTGTGTATGGCTAATTGTGGTTAAAAGAGGGATGGTTGTGCTCTATTAGATTCTAGTAAAGGAAAAAATAAGGAGAGGGCGACTAGGTTTTAGTTTTGACAAAAGGAAATTTTTGTTCTTTTTTCCTCTATGTTTGTGTTTCTCTCACTTTCTCTTAATACACACACACACACACACACACACACACACACACACACACATATATATATATATATATATATATATATATATACATATATATATATATAAAGTAAGGGTATAAAATAGGTTATGACTATTGTCCCTCTTTAAAATACTTATGGTACAAGAAATTGCTTGAAAATTAAAAAAAAAAAGTATTTTTTTAGCTCGAAACTCTCTTTCTTCTTCTTCTTCACTCCTTTTCTCCTGGCATTTTTTCCCTTTAACTTTGGTCTCCCTTTTTCCTTTTATTTATAGGCTAGATGGAAGTTCAAGTGATCATGATCGTTGGTTCCTTCAATAATCTTAATTTCCCACCATGGTTATACCTTTTTGGCTAAAACATTGGCCTTTTTGTACCATTTTTGCAATGACTTTAGAGGGTTAGATTAATATTTCTTTATAAGCATGTATTGCATGTGCAGGGGAGGGATGGTGGGAGGGATGATGGGTTATTTGGCATTTGTAAAAGGCATCTGAGAGAGAAAATTCCAGCCAAAACCATGAAAAAAAAGAGAAAGAAAAATAGTGGCAGAAATCATGCACAAGCAAAAGGGTACTATTTGAACCCATGTACATAAATGACATTTTTTTAATGCTTTTTTATTGTTATAAGAGTGGAACATGTCATTTCACTTAAAACAAAATGATATTGTTTTGACACAAATGAAATAACGTTGTTTTAACTCTAATAAAATTTTCATGTTTTTAAAGAGGTCTTTAATTTTTATTTTTTTAATCCATTCCTTGCATTTTTAATTTTTATATTATTTTTATTTAATTTCAATTTTTTTCTCAATTTCTTCGCTAAACGGTCATTGCATGTTGTAGCCTTTTCTAATTCAGTCCTTAGTTTTCTAATTTTTAATTATTTAGCCAATTTCAACCCTTTTCACGATATTTCTTTTTAATTTCATCTTTAATTATTGTTTTTATTTATTCTTTGATCGAAATATTTTTCTTTGCTCTCTTTTTTTCCTCTTTTGTTTTTAAGATATTTGAGAGAAGTAAAAAATGGCGTGTTTTAAAAGTCAAAACAGAAAATAGTAAATAGAGAATGATGTGTTTTCATTTTGTCAATATTTTTAAAATTCATATTTTTATTTTAAAAAATAATAGATTCCACGAAAAGGGGGGTATTTTCAGTAATAGAAAATATTTTTTCTTTTTTCTTTTTTCTTTTTTCTTTTTCAATGGAAAATTAGAAAATATGTTCATTTGTTGAAAATGAAAATAAATAATTTATAAAACATAAAAATATATCAAGATTACAAATATTTTTTATAGAAAAATCAAAACCATAATTTATAATTTTCAACTTAATATCTTATATTGACAATAATTTAATTATAGAATATTTATTTTATTTTATTCAAAAGAAAAATTATCATGAAAAAGTTATATTGATAAAACAAAAAATATTCATATTCTATTTATAATATAAAACTAAATTAAATTTATGACTCTAACTAAATATGAAAATATTCATTCTCAAAATGAGATTTTTTTTGTTTTTTTTTTGGATGCTGACAAATTTGATGAACCAACGTTACGCGACAAATCCTAAAAATTTATAAAGATAAATTCAAAATCAAGAAAATATTAAAATATAAAGCTGAGAAAAAGAAAAGGATGAACATGAAAAAAGAAAAATGGAAAAAAAAGAAAAAAAAAGGGTAAAAAAATACCCGCTTCACTATTTATATGAATAGAGTAGCAGGTCAGGTGGCAAGCCAATTATTTTTGTTGTTGATGAAATAGAGAAAAATAATAAAAAATAAAATAAAATAAATAGGGAAAATATAAAGGATGAAAAAATAAAATAAAATAAAAACAAAAACATGCTTCTTTATTCATATAAACAATGAAGTAGGTGAGATAATAAACTAGATTTTTTAGATAATGTTAGATATACTGAACAATATTATATGAACCGGATGAAACTAGTCAAGGCCAAACTAAAATAAATAAATAATTGTTTTATTTTATTTAATGTTTGAAATCTAGATGATAACATTTATTTTAGCCCAAAGATTTAAATTTCACAATTTTCTCAACACAATCTGATTTTATTTTTAAGTAATTTCTTTTCGCAGAAGACTCATGGACACTGTTGATAAAAGGATTTGGCATAATCGGAGGGTTAATTGCTCTGGAGGTTTGAGTTTTGATGATGGTGAGAAGAATGCGCGCGAGGTGACTTAGAGAGTTTGTAATTGGCGGTGGAGGACGAGAGATTTGATTGGCGAGGTTGCCGGTTTGAGGGGTGGTGATGTTAAGTTTGCTCTGGAGAAAGCGGCAATGTAACGGCTGTTGATAGTGTTGTTTAGGAGAGAGGCTGTCTGTTTCGGTGTAATCTTCCGATTAAATGCCAGTTCCTATTCCGATGAAGAATGAGACTGGTCCAGTCATTATTATTATTATTATTATAATTTTAAATTTGGAAGTTGTTAAAATTCAGACAAGGGGAATTTACTGGGTGTTAAAAGTTAGTGTTATATTTTATACTAAGGGTATTATAGTCTTATCTCTTTTAGTAGACACATATTTCTCGGATAAAAATTATTTTTTGTATTATCTAATAATTTCACAAAAAAAAGTATCGAATCCATTTTTATCCATTATATCAAACACTCCCTCCCCAATTACAGTGTAAGTAAAATTATTTGATATTTTTATTTAGTTACTAATATTATATTACAATTATAAATTACTTGAAAAGTACAATAATTTCATCTAGAAAAGAAAATTGATGCTATTGGATCAGTAACCTATGCAACAATATTGTCGGTGATATTAATTGTTTTAGCATAAAAACAAAATGTTTGGATTTTTTTTATAATAAATTCAAAACTCAATGAACATTGGACAACACTTTTTTAAAAAATATTAAAAATAATGATATATTTAATTAAAAAAAAATTAAATACTTAGATGAAGACCTATTAAATTAACCCGTGCTAACCTAGAATAACCTGCCAAATTCAAAAATCCGAGTAACAAAACCGTGATAATCCTATAAAAAGTAAATAAAAAAACTCATGAAACTCAATTATCAATCAACAAAATGTTTAAAGATAAAATTGAAAAAACAATTAATCAATTAAAAAAAATAAAAAAACGATTCAAGTCAACTTGGAATAATCTTTCAAACTCGCAATCGAGGTCATGAGAATGAGATAACTCAATGAAAAAACATTTTAAAAAATAATTATGAAGCTCAATTCCCCACTAATCCAATATTGAAGGATTGAATTAGAGAACAAAAATTAATTTTTTTAAAAAAAAATATATTGGAATCAACCTGAGTTAGCTCGTCAAATTCACTACCCAAGTTAGCCATGAACAATGTACATCGCATGCGTCATCCAAGTGCAACAAACCTTTTCACACTCTGGCTTGTGAGTTACATGCAACAATCACTTCCCTCCATTACATTCAATTCAGTCCCTCACTACTAATTTTAATTTCAAATTTGATTTCTAAAGTTTCAATTATTCTAAATTAATGAAATCAAATTATATTTTGCCAAATCAAGCATCGATCAAGCATCAATTTTATTTTATTTTTTTTTACATTGTGAGAACCCAACTTGAAGTCAATTGAAGCAAGACACTAAGTCGAATCTCATATAAACTCAATTTAAAAAGATAAAATTAAAAAAAAAACTTGAGTGATAAAAAAACAATTATGGCACTATTAATACGATTCAATCAGTGTCTTGATTTACAATTGTTATCTTAAATGTTTTAGTTTCTTTTATAATTATAATTTATGTAAGTGATTTAAGAATTATTATGTAGATTGCCTCATTGCACATTTTTCTTCTCATTTTACCATTTGTATACTTCCATAATTTTGACAATCATGTATAATCAAGTATAATTTTCAATAAAGTTAATTATTTTGACACCTTCAATAAGAAAATATTTTTCTATTTACTTCCTAAAAAATACAAAACGAAATTGATTTGTTACTAGTAGCAGGATAGATTTGAAAGTGTTGCGGCCGGTGAGCATGCATGCAAGACTTTCGAGCTCATTTTGATAATCTTTAAAATGCTAAAATAATAATTCCCCGAAAGAATAACATCCACAAACAATACTCACAATATTGTTCTACATGATAATTGATATAAAACCGATGCATTAGCAGTACTACATGCCAACAAGAGGGGGAGAAGAAGCGGGGAAAAACAAGGCAGCGCCTTAGCTTGGCCTAATGATCCATGCCGTACGAGTCACAAAACTGCACTCTTCATGTTCCTCATGAAATGGTAACCATGGCACCCATTCACGGCTTTACGTTTAACATCATAACACAAAGTTGAAATGGGTGATCTAAGGCCATGTCCATCATTGTCATAGTCATCGTCTCTTTCATCAAACCTGTAACAGATAAGCGATCTTGCACTTGAAAAACAGTAGCTCTTTTTAGATTTTGAATTCATGAAGTTTGATTGTGATGAATAAAATGGCGAACAAGATGACGACGACGAGGAGGTTGAAGACATTGAAGATGATGGCGACATACGAGTCCTTTTAGGGACGAACCTATGGAATAAAGTGGTCAAGATATTTGGGTTTGCATTATTCTTGTGCATGGAGTTTGATTTTGAAGATGAATGATATGAAGGAGGAGGTGTCAAGGGAGGGAGACAGGTATCAGCAAGTGTGTGCTTTGGAGTACCTGGCCTTGATTCCCACATGAATGGAATTGCACCTGAAGCACCTCCATAATATACCCTGTTCGAAGAATTGGCCATGGAGGATTCTTTGGACATAATCCTTGTGAAGAACTTGTCATTTTGTTTGATTTCAAGTGATTGTTGAGATACTTCCTGCCCATCACTTGGCATTTTGGGATTTGCTAGCTAGCTAGGCAGGCAGGCAGGCTGCTGAAGTTCTTAGGTCTGCAAATCTGAAGGATTCAAGATCCGGGAATGAAGCTGATGATCATAAAGAATGGAATACCTCTCTGGCTCTCTCTCTCGCTGTGTGTGTGTGTCTCTGAATGAGTCTTTGGCAGTGTTAGCAGATTACGGATTAATTAAGGTTGCAGAAGAGACGGTTGGGGCTCATTAAATACGCCGAACAAAGAACACGTGTTAGCATTGATTTGTGAAACCTTGTCTCCACATGGTGTCAAGTAACAACAAATGCTTACATCAAAATAATATTTTGAAAATATATAAATGAAGTGAGACATCCTTATTTATTACATTACATTATATTATTATAAAAAACATAAAAGAGATTGATCTTGGAATAATATTTTGTTAAGTTTTATTAATCTTTAATTTTTTATTATTTTTTTTATTTTAATTTCAATTGTTTATATTATATTAACTGAAAATTAAATTTTATAATTTGTTTTTCTTATAAGTTATCACGGTCTCAAAACAACATCTTAATATTAGATTGGTGCTAATTAAGTTTTATTGTTTCAAAATATTAAAAATAAATGGGAAAAAATTGAAAGTGAGAAAAAAATACATCCCTTTTTTTTTCGTATTATGTTGTCAAGGCCTTTTTGGAAAAAAAAAATACCATCATATTTTTTTCAATTTCTTTTCTGATCCTTTTAGTTTGAAAGTTGTACTTTTTAATTCAAAAATTTATTTTATTCACATCTCAATCATTGAGTTTGAGAGAAAAGAGAGAAAGTCATCAACAAATAAAAGCAAGATTACCTTAACAAAAAAATCAAGTTTGGTGTCAAAATATTCTTCTTAAAGATAGTAGTCTCATTTAAGTATTTTTTTTACCTTTCATGTTGTCAAAAAAATTAGATTGAGTTTAGAGATAATTATTTTGATTGAATTTTGTGTTTTTGAATTGATTTAGATTTTTGTAGATGAGGAATGAGTTTATTGAGGTTGTTAGAGTTTTTTTTAGGTATTTTTAGAAGAAAATAAGTTAATTTGGTTTTTTGGCCTAAAAATCCCCAACCCAATTTTCATCAACCTCTCTGGTTACTAAAAACTAGGCAAGTATATGACACATTGTTTGCTTTTTTTTTTCTTTTTATCATAACCCAGTTTTTGAATCCCTATTTTAAATAAAGAATTCAAAAAAAATTATTTTCAATAAATCAAGTCAATTTTAATCATTTTGTTATTTTTCATCACTTTTATTTATTTTTATGTGTCAAGTTAAGTTAGGAATAAAAAAAAAAGTTACATACTCTACTTATAGTATGAAGTCATGAAAAACATTTTTTTTATAGGCTCTGTGTAGATTGTAAAGAAAATGGTATTTTTGAAAAATCTAAATTAGATCAACTTAGAGGTGACCATCTTCTCTGCAAAAATTTAAAATTGGTTCAATTTAGAGACAACCACTCATTTTTATGAAAAAAACAAAAAAGAAAATTGGTTCAACTTGAAGACAACCACCTTTTTTTGCAAAAATAAAAAATAAAATTCGGGTCAACTTGAAAATAACTACTCTCTTTACAAAGAACTAAAATCAAAACACGTTGAATTCAAATAAGTTAAAGGAAACCTTTTGGGGTAAAATTTGTTGGAGCCTTACTAGGTTAAAAAATTAAAATGAAACTTGTTGGGTTTAAATTTGCTAGAGTTTTCTAGACTGAAATTGCTAAGAATCTTGGTGGGTTTAAATTTTTTTAGAGTCTTGTTGGATTCAAATTGATTGGAGCCTTACCGAACTCAAAATTATAATGAACATTGTTACGTTCAAATTTATTAGAGTCTTGATATACATAAATTTATTAGTCTTTCTAAATTTAAAATTGCAATGAACCTTGGTGGGTCCAAATTTGCTAGGTTAACATGTGGGTCTCATAAAATCACTAGATCAAGTTTGATGACACTGCCAAAACATTCTTTTATATATATATGTGTGTGTGTGTGTGTGTGTATGTGTGTGTGTGTTAGTTAGTGTTAGAAAATATGTGAATTAAAACACATATATTTTCTTATATTAGAAAAATTATGGTCCGAACAACAGTGATGCGCGAGCCAAGCTATGTATATTTGAAGTGTGACCAATGTTGATATAGTGGGCTAGCTATGTACATACTGGTAAGATGGTAGATGCATCACCAATAGTCTTTTTTTGATGGAAAAGAGTCTAGGACTCTGACACTGAGTAAGATCCGTACGTGGGTGTATTCGAACGGTCCATCACAACAAGATGGTTGAGCAGCAAGGATATATGGTTAGAGGGAAAAATAAATGAGAACTGGTAGTGGTCCCTAACTCCATGAAAAGCTGCTTTAATGATGGGAGTTGTAAGGGAAGGCGGATGATAGGTGGTGCTGGCTAAGGCTCATACCTGTGCTGTGCTGCTTGTTTTGAGAGCCTCTTTTTGGTCCACACGAAGACGGAATTAAACTCCTCACCGCTGCCAAATCTTATTCAGGACCACCTTCGAGATTGTCATCTACAAGGTGATCATTGATGCTAACAATTCAGGCTCGTTTAATTTTGGCACAATGGAATCCAGGCGGTATTATTCATTAAAGCCTGTCGGAGAGATCAAGCTCTAACATAATGTGCATTGATGATGCCTTGTTCAGCCAGTGCCGGTGAACCAACCATGTGGGACTTGTCCAATGAACAAGTTTCCGTATAATGCTGATACGACAGTAGTTGATTGGCGATTTATTATAAGGAAGATTGATGAGGAAAAACAAACATATTTTCAAACAGAGTAAACGCAAGTCAACACCGCTTAAGAAATTAGTTTTTGAAAAAGAAGAAAGAAAGATTCGTTTACAATTTAATAAGTGGAGTATTCTGTGATGGATCATGCCTAATTTTTAGTTGATTCTCAGGGTCGTATTCTGTGAGCCCACTAGCAGATCATGTCTAGTTTCACTTAACGAAGAGGTTGAATTTGTAAGGCTAACACATTTACCTTGAGAAACTCAGAATCCTGAATTGAAGAGGACGGCATTTACCAGTAAACCAACGGTTGTGTTTAAACTATGAGCCTTAGAAACCACGTGCGCATGTGCAAACAGAACACTCTGAATCAAGTTTACATTGTTTTACCTCAGTCAAAGCTCACACATTATCTCCCTTTTTCTAGGTAGAAAACAAAGCTGCAGGGCTGGGCTTTGTAGGGGCTCCTTTCACCCTTGCTTCATATGTAGTGGAAGGTGGTTCGTCAAAGCACTTTACCAAAGTAAAGAGATTAGCTTTCTCCCAGCCCAAGGTAAATTTGTGCTAATCTCTCTTGTTTGTAGTTTCTGGATATAGGACATGCTGCACCTGCTAATCCTACTTGCAGCGAATGTAATGAAACTAAATTTCAAGTGACCATTTTTTCTATTCCCAGATTCCCCACGAATTACTTCAGACCTCTATGGCAAAATACATTCAATATCAAGCTGACAGTGGAGCTCAAACTGTTCAAATCTTTGCCTCGTGGGCCACAGAACTTAGCCCTGTGGATTTTGAGGAGTTTAGTCTTCCATACTTGAAGCAGATTGTGGACACTGTGAATCAATCCCATCCAAATCTCCCACTAATCCTTCATGCCAGATGATCTGGAGGCTTGCTTGAGCGGCTAGCTATGACAGATGTAGATGTTGTTAGCATGGATTGGTCAGTTGATATGGCTGAAGGTAGGAGGCAACTGGGGCCTGATGTAGCAGTTCAGGGAAATGTAGATCCTGGTGTTTTATTTGGGTCAAAGGAATTCATAACTAATCGAATCAATGATGTCGTCAGAAAAGCCGGTAAAGATGTCGTCAGAAAAGCCGGTAAAGGAAAACATATACTGAATCTTGGTCATGGAATTGTAGAAGGCACACCTGAGGAGAATGTTGCTCATTTTCTTGAGATTGCTAAAAGAATCAGATAATAACACGGCATGTGACTAGAAGATTTTTTGCAAATTTGAGATTTTTTTTTATTAGTTTTTCTACACGGGGTAAAAGAGATTCGGGAAAAAAAAAAAAAAAAGCTAAGAAGAAGAGAAAGTTGAAGAAGAGAGGATGAGCGTTTTACTTTGTGATTTTTATTTAATTCATCAACAACGGTTTAATATTTAAAAAAACAAGATATAAATATTAAAATTCTAACTAAAACAAATAATTAAGTTTATAGCCTACTAAATAAAATACCCAACAATAATTAAATTAAACTTAACAAATAAAGTCTAATTAATAATCCCCAACTAAAAGTTCAAATAAATTAAACCAAAACATATGTTAAAGCCCAATTTCTATATGGTTTGGGCTACCCTTCATCGTCTATGATCATACGAGTGCGTAAATAATGTCTCGAGTCAGGTGTCCCCATCAATTCTCTCGGGGTTAGAGAAACTCGACTCCGTCGAGTGTAGTTTAAGGAGACTCCAATAATGCTCCCAAAGATCATGATTAAGTTGTTGTGATGTCTCTTTGATAATCCAAGAATAGTTTGAATCTAGTCGTCTAGCTCATATATTG
Organism: Populus simonii; assembly: GCA_007827005.2. Classification (NCBI taxonomy): domain Eukaryota; kingdom Viridiplantae; phylum Streptophyta; class Magnoliopsida; order Malpighiales; family Salicaceae; genus Populus; species Populus simonii. The sequence continues at coordinate 7,961,435 of CM017476.2, forward strand.
GGATTCGTCGAAGTTCATTATTTCTAGTAAAAACAACTTGTGCATCCAAAGTAACATTAATATGTTCCTTTTGTGCTAAAGATAATATGAGGCAGGTGTTTCAGAAGGAACATTAAAGATAGGTTGTATTTTATATGTAATGAAGTCTTTCATGTAAAAAATAGAGCTAATATCAAAGTTTAATGACAATTTAATGACATAATTATTTAATTCAATTATTTGCAACACTTTGAATGGTTTAGCGCTACTCACTTGCAATTTATGACTAGTTTTTAAATAACATCGTTCAAGTCTAATCAGTTTCATGAAATAATCTCTAAACATTAAGTGCATTATGATACTTATGTAAATCAGCTTGAAATTTATATTGTTCATTACATGCTTGAATTTGTTTTATAATCTCAACATAAAAATTATGAACTCTACATGTGAACGATTCAATTGAATCATACATTTTAGAGTGAGGGGACATGTGAAGAAGATCTACAAGCTTCTTAGGTTCGTAACTATGAACACTATATGACTGATAGTGTGGAGTGGAACAAACATTATTTGAAATCTTAGTAGATATAGTTTGGACATAACAAAGTAAATTAGGAATCATGTGTCAAGGGTAAGGGATCAGGGAGCTCAACATGTTGTTATAAACCTATGACATGCTAGAAGTTAAGCATCAGGGGGTGAGGAGCATGTTGCTCTAAACCTTTGACATGTTTGATGTCAAGCATGGTGGGTGGGGAATCAGGTAGTTTAAAAAGGATAATATCATAACTCTTTTAAGCCCATATTTACCTCTTTAGGCAATTCCATTAAAGAGTTTCCTAAAACTTCTTCCTCTATCACTGAAAAAGAATTATTATATTCTTTATTAACTTCATTTTCAAACTCATTTGGACCTATAGTGTTAAGTTTCTCTTTTTGCACATCTTTTTCATTTAGGTCACTAAAATCCTCAGAATTGGGTTCATACACTTGAATACAATAGTCTTTCCTTTCACCTATATCTTTATATTCTTGGATGACTAAGGGTTTAGAGATACAATTAATGAAGATATGATAGAAACCTTGACATTTAGCACATCAAACCCTTGAACTTATGCTAGGTGTTTCATTTTTGACTCGTTTTTCCTTATCTTTTTATATATATATATATATAGGCACTACTTGGATTAGACCGACGAGGTGGAGCACCTAATAAAAATCATTATTTCTAAATTGAGACCTAAAAGGGATCCTAAGAGGGTCTTGATGTTTTGTGTATCGACTCTTTATAAGCAACTCATAATCTTGCACTACAATATATGCTTGGTTAAGAGTGAAAGCACTTATAAGCTTGGTCTTTTTTTTTTAATAAAATCATCATTCAAACCTTTACAAAATCTATGTAAAATCATGGTTTCATTTTCTCTTATAACACATTTCATCATGTAATTATTAAATTGTGTTATATACTCATTGACATACTTGTTCCCTTATCTTAGATTGTTCTATTGATCTAAGAGTATATTCCTATAAGACTGGAGTAGATACTTTTCCTGTAGTTTTTGTTTCATTTTGGCCCAATCAGTTATGAGAAGTTTACCTCTCTTCTCTAAACAATCCTCAACATCTCTCCAATAAAGTCAAGCGAACATCTTCTTAGCAAATCTAACTTTTTTTTTATTATCAGACAAGTTATGCTACTCAAAGAATTAATACATGTCACAAATCCAAATATCAAATATCCAAAAGTCATGATGACCATAAAAAATGGGGGCTTCTATTTTGTTAGGGCTCATGACTCGCTCATCAAGATTATCGTGTTTAGAGTAACCTAAATGATAGTATATTGGTGGTGCTCACGATGGACTTGCCTACAATGGTTATTCTTATGAAATTTATTGGTCTCTGGGTGCTTTACTCGAGAACTCTTTTGGGGTTTAATTCTTTTAAACATGTTGGTCATCTGAGTTTGTAGTTCCCCTCAAATGGCTTTAAGAGTATTACCAAGGGTCGGGTCCACAATAAGTATAGATTTAAGCTTGGATACTAGATGATTATAATATAAATGCTTGCAATACTAACTTAAAAAAAAATAGAATTGAGATCATATACGATTTTTACAAGTAAAATCACAATACAAAAATAAAACTAATTTCAAATTTTTTTAGGAGATTAATCAAAAATAGAAAATATCCAAAATATTATAAGTATACAGTGCTAGACTTTGTAAGTGTAAAAAATTGATCAAATAATAGTCACAATTCCCATTATTTTTGACAAGCTTCGCAATTACCAAAGATGCTCAATATAAATAAAGAAAGATGGTGATAAGCAAAAATAACATATATGAATGCAAGATCAGATTTTTTTTGTCACAAAAGTAATATTAATGACAACTCTAAATGACAAGTGCAAAACTAAAAAAATAAAATTTGAGAAATTAAAAAATAGAATTATTTATAAATCAAGTTGTTTAATGTTTATGATAGACTACTTGGATTTTGTGAGTTGTCGTTGATGTTATGAAGCTATCGACTGTATGTCCCGAATAATATCTTTTCGCTGCTTCCACTTTTCTCCTTTTTATTTTTTCTTTCTTTTGATCACTTTTTTTTTTTTGTCATTATTCTCTTCTTTTTTTTTACTTTCGACTTTCTTTTACTTTAAACTAATATAAATAAAAATTACAACGAAATAAAAGGGAAAACAAATGTTATAGAAATAGGCAGTAAAGTAAATTGCGGAATTTGGCAGTAGTCTGTCACAAAATCTCATCCTCCTCAACGTCTCCCTCTCCCAATTTTGATGTGTCAAAGAAAGATCTATCTTCTTTAATAGATAGTGTTGCTGCCTTTTAACTTTTAACAAATCTGCGAGAGAGAAACATTTGTCAAAGTGCTGCTGCATTTTTGTCCTCGCCTCTCCAACACGCTGCTATCTTCTCTTCTCTAAAGACTGTTGTGTGACGACTGGTGTGGCAGAGTTGCTGAATTATTGGTTCGTGGCTGGACTCTTACTGTAGTGGCTACTGGTGGACGTTGGATAGTCTGTTCTTGGTTCGGTCTGTTGCGCCTTTATTTGTTGGTTGGCGTGGTTGGCTGGTGGCTTGGTGATTGTCTTTTATCACTATTGACGAAAGCTTCCCACAAAATCCAGAATTAATAAGTGGATTGAATATCATGTTTTGATGTCCAAGTTGATGTGAGACAATAAAATTTAAAATGAAGTATTAAGCTAAGAAGAAGACTTTAGAGAAAGACAAGAGAAAGTTGAAGAAGAAAAAAAATAGGGTTGAAAAATTCCACACCTTTACAATTTTTATTTAATTTATTAATAATTATCTAACATTTAGAAACATAAGATATAAATATTAAAACCTTAACTAGAACAAATAATTGAATTTATAATCTATTAAATAAAACACCCAACAATAATTAATAATCCTCAATTAAAAATTAAAATAAATTAAATAAAAAATATAAGCTAAAACCCTATCTCTTAATACCCTTTATTATCTATAATAATATGATTACGTAAAAAATATCTCAAATCTAAGTGTCCCTACCCTTTTTGTTTTTTATTATATTAGTAAAGTTGAATATTCTTTGTATTTGCCATACTTTTTATGTAATGTGGTGTGGTGAGTTCTTAGCATGATAGCATCAGTGGGTTGCATGAGCTCTAGAGCGAGACCATATATAGTCGTGTGGAGCTTGGAAAAATTAGAATGTTGCATATATCTCATCTAATTGTTTTTGAGGCTTTGGCACCAGTTGTTTTCCAAGGCAGATAGGTGAGCTAAGGTAGTTTCCGGCACCGGGATCGTTTCCAAGGGCGTGGTGGCTGCAGGTATGTTTGCATCAATATTGAAAGCCCTAAGCCATATTATATGTTAGTGAGCGAGTAAACCTGCTGATTTCTTGCCTTTGGGCTCTCGATTTGCAATGTTCCGTTCATTTTTTACCCAAATTCACTGATTTCATGCGGGCTCGTTGTTAGGCTATTTGTATTATTATTACCCAGGCTCATCGATGCTGTGTAGCTTCTACTATTTTTGAAGATTGGCATGCAAATTAATGAAACAATAAATCAAAAAATAAAACCTTTCTCGAGGGTTGGTTATGTTGTTTCACATAGATTTTGATTCTCACTCATGATAATCAAACAAGACCTTTTAAGACGATCCAGTTATTAGAATCTATGGATTCTTTATTAGGGTTTGTTAATTCTTTCCTTCATCCCTCCACTTTATTTTCTTTGTTTAAAAGATTCATATTCTACTATTTTTATCATACCCGTACGTATGTTACATTTTTATGATCATGTTTCAATAGAAGGTCTTGCTAACACCATTTTTCTTGATGTACATTTTAGTCCCTGAGATTTTTAAATTATTTAATTTGGTCTCTATGTTTTGATTTTCTACAACAAATCCTTAATTGAAAGTTTTTCGGTCATTATATTTTACTCTAAATACATTAATAATCTTGAATCATTGTTTTTCTTAATTAAATCATTACATCTCAAAAAGTTAACTTAGTCAAAATCAGTTAAATACTTTAAATGGGTACTTGATAGGTAAAACAAGAGTACTAAGTGAATTTAAATAGGTTACTTATTTAAAAAAAAGATTTTATTTCATATATATAATAATATTGATATCTAATGTGATAATTTTCTTTTCATTTTCTCTCTTTCAAAAAATATTTCCTTGATTTTAACCTAAAAATCAAGACAAAAAAATTAAAAAAAGGAAAGAAGGAAAAATATTTCATGATAGATATATGATGTTATAGGAATTAATTATATCTCGAAGTAAGAGTCCAGTATCTAAACTTTTTGATTGGATTAATTGATCATATATATACTTATAATTGTGATTGATATTATTATTATTATTTAATTGAATTTTTATTTCCTGTAGTTTTATATGCCTATTTTGAGAATCTTGACAAAGTCTACTATTAGAAATTAATTGAGAAACAGTGATAGAGACTAAAAAATTTTCAATTAAAGACTTTTTTAAAATATAGGGACAAAATTAAATTAAGAACACGACAAGTATCAATTTTTAATGGCGTTAATAATACTAACCAACGAAAGAAATGCATTGTAGGTGGATGATATTAAAATAGAAAATAATAAATAAAACTTTAAAAAATAAAATAAAAAAATAAAAGATCGTACGAAAGCATTAAACAAATCATGTAAGGAGAAAAAGAAAGAGCATATATAGGGTTGATTATCTATTGTTGGACTTTACTAAGCTTGAGAGACCATAAAATTTAGCTTAGGTTAGTGGATCGTTCTATTGTATTTCTTTTCCTTTTTTTTTTATTTATTTAATTTTATCTTTATAATCCATGTTTCAAACTAGCCGTAATTTCGATTTAGAAACATTACGAAAGCAATGATGAGCCTACACAACGTTGCCTCCGGAATAGTTAGCACCATAAACATTTCGATTTAATACTTTTCAAGAAGAAATAAATTAAAAAAAATATTTAAAACACAAAAATATACCAAGTGATCTGAAGGTTCACATCCAAGAACTTGTCTCCAACAAAGAAGTGTTCTCCACTTGCTAAAAGCATAATGGAGGCCCAAAAACAGGCTCCAGAATTTTTGATATGACATGACTAAGCCATATGCAACGCATCTCAAGTTTTGCTACTGCTTGTCTACACTCTTTCGGCCCTTCGCACACACTCATACGTACCCAGAATTAACATGCAACCATTCAACTTTGCCACTTGCCCAAGAACAAACTGGTGGGACCTAAAAGCTTCGAGTACAATCACATCCGAGAGCAAAACAATGCAAGTGCTAGTCTCAGCTTTGCTCCCTCATTGATACCCTGATACTGTCAAGTCCAATCGATGCCTTCACTGCAATCAAAAGGCTCCCAGTCCAGTTTTCATGCCCATCGTTTCGTTTGCTTCTGTGTTGTTTCTTATTTATAGCACGTATGCCAAGCCATTCCTAATTAGAAATAAAGTTGATGGTGGCTGCAGCATTCCATCTAGACGTTCAAGACATGATTTAATTCATGTCTCTTCATGAAATGGATGGATGGATGGATGGATGGATGGATGGGAATCTCGAGTCAAATTAAGGAGGGGGAGGCTACCATCCTTGTGAACTTGGAGGATTCTCTTTGGCTCCATAGCAAGTACTCTGGGAGTAGAATAAGAGCATATTCCTTGTTGTTTGTATAGCATGGCTATAGCCTATATGTGTGATGGGCCTCACAAAAGAATCAAAGAAGCTTTATTCAAGTGCCTAGATATTGCCCACGAAAGGGAAGCTTAAAAGGAGAGGTAAAAATTTCACGACTTGCGTGTCAAGCATTTGTAGCAGCTAAGTGGCCGTGAACAATCCCAACATGTCTAGAAATGAAAGAAGAAATGGGAGAAATATTTAAACAGAATTTAAACTGCACACACTTCACCTCACATCACCTTTCACTAACAAAAAGGGAAGAGAGGCCCTTTCTTTCATTTTGCTTTTGAACATGCAAGAGTGGCAAAAAGGTCTCTCCATACTCCTGGGCCATTTAAAGTACACGACATGAAAATGTGGGCCAAATAACCTAAATTACAATCTGTTCTCTCTTATTGTGTCATCATTCGACCTGGTCTGGTTTGCTTCTGATCGTTGAATGGGAAAAAAAAAAAAAAAACCCTGAAAAACACGAGTCTGCCCCCTCGATATGCACAGAAAGTGACCATTTAAAGAACATACGGGGTTGACGATGAAGTTTTATAAAAGCGGGGAAGACGCGGGTCCAGCTAAGCAAACTTGTTGGTTTCTGTGGCATTCAACTCTTTAATCTCCAATATCATTGCCATCGCTTTCCTCTCTGATTGAAAGAGATATTTAGCATTAGAAATATATTTATTTCTATATTGGAAAATTAGCTTCTGCTTTATGCTTTGTCCAATGGGATACATTCCTTCCTTCGTGTTTGTCATTATCACTCTCGAGAAGATTTTGTACAGCACCTAACTTAGGCCAGATGGTTTCAACGGCTTAGCTAAACATGCACTTGTAATACTATATATATATATATATATATATATATATATATAAGTTTATAATTAGCTAAGAATTTGACGCTTTCATGAGATGAAGAGAAATAGGATAAAATATAAAGGAAAAAACAATGAATACTAAGAGCGTGTTTATCTACGTTGTTGTGTCTATGTTTTGCTTAAAACGCAGATGCAACAACGTTTGGTAACAAAAAAAAATGTAAGTTCCTATTCATGGGTCCCACCAAATTATGCGTTTGAAACACATGGAAATTGAAAGCAGGTCCTACCTGCTTCTCGCAGCTGCACCATGCAGCATCCCTCCAACAGTGGGAGTGAATTTTAATTCACTCGCACTGTTCACTTAAACATTTTTTTTAAAAAAAAAAACAGTTAACAGTTTTTTTTTTTGAAAAACCAGTGCAGTTAATTGATTTTACTCGCATTGTTCACGTGAATGTGATAGTAATTTTTATTTTTTAAAAAAATAGTTTAAGTTGAATTAAATTTATTCATACTGTAATCTCAATTTTATTCCTGATAATATTTTATCTAATTTGATTGCACACTCTAAAAATCATCGAAACTGTAGTTCTTGTCAGATGAATTTTGTATGTAATAAAATTGTAGATAGTTTAATGGAACAATAATTTTTTTTATATAAAGTATAATTTATTTCACGATGTAATAGCAATAGTTAAATCTACAATATTTAAATTAAAAACCATTAATATATATATTTTTTAACTTATTTTATAACCTCAATTTGAAAAGCATTTTTTTAACCAAATACATTAAAACTATTTTTTCTTCAACCTCAATTTCAACCATAGTTTTAACCAAACACCTATTTTTTCAAACCAACCTCAACTAAAAGTACTTTTTATAAAACAACTTTTTTCAAACCACAACCACAACAGCTACCGCAATACCAAACACACTTTAAATTATCTCTATTACTGTTTGGTTAACAAAGAAAGAAAACAATAAATATATATCAATCCTTTTAAATTAGATGAAGGATAGGAATATTTTTTTGTTTTTTTCCCTTATCTGTATTCTTACGTACTAAACATGACTGACATACATTTTACATAAATTGTATCTCGCAACTGATCCTCAGTTCTGAATTGAGTTCTGAATTTTCCAGGAAACTAAAAGCTTTTCCTTCTTTTTTTTTTTCACTATGCAAGATTAAAAAATTATTGTAGCAGGGGCACCTTTTAGCTTTCTTAATTCTTAAAGATTTTTATTATTTTTAATCCATGTTTAATGAGATTTTTACATTTTTATCTAGTGCTTCAATTCCTTCGTATTTCAGTATGTAAATTAAAGAGAGAAGAGAGGAGGTTGCCAAAAAGGTTAAAGGAGAGAGAAAGTGTTGGTTAGCCCAATTTCAACCATTAAAAATATTCATCTTGATATCAATGAGTTCTATATGAGGAAAAAAATTTCAATGAGGGTCTTCACCTGACTTGAAACGTGTTTTCAAGTCAAAATGGTTGAAAATGAATTTTTAGCTCCAATATCACCATTCCTAATTTTTCAACCACCTCTATGGTAGCCGGATTCTAGGTTGTAAATGACGTGTGGTTTGCCCAGTTTAATAAAGAAAAAAAAATATAATCCCCAAGAGTGTAGGCTGGGCTTTTCTTTTAAGGCCCAAGTATGCTAGGCCATTTGGACTCGTACGTCTAACCTGTTTTTTATTTTCTTTTTTTCTATTTTATTTTCATTTTATCCTTTGATATCGGATTTTAATTATGAATTTTTTCTCAGTTTTATTATTCAACATTTGGTTGATCTTGTGATCTGTTTTGGTTTACTTTTTGTGGGATAATCACGGTCTTGGATGAACATCCTAGCATTTTATTGATGCACAATTTTGCTAGCATTTATTTTTTGTTATATAATTAAATAGAAAACAATTTCATAGAAAATGTTATTGAAGCCAATGGATTGGATGACTAAGATCGTGAGTTTGACAAATTAACCTAGATTCTCTCAAGTTTTTTTTTGTCCTCTTTTTATAATGAATTTATTTTTACACTTTCATTCATCAATATTAGGCTGATTAAGAATTAAACTTCAAAATTTATTTTAAATTGCTTTGGTTATCATGGTCTCATGACTTGGGTTGCTGATACACTCATATTATTATATCTTTTTAGCACCTTATTCTTAGTGTTTGTATGAATGTTTTATACTTCACAATAACTTACTTAACTTGTTTTATGCTTAATAGTGTTGTGGAGACATAAAGTGTAAAGGGAAGCTAAATGAAGCATTTTTTAACACAATTACAAGTAAAGGACAAAAAAAAACACATTGAAATGAGTCATTGGAGCTAAGAAGTGCAAATCCTAATTGCATTAGGAATCCAACTTGAATAAGGAATCCTAGTGGGATTGAGATTGGTCAGAGCAACAATATCAAACTAGACTAATATGTACTTTGTGGACCATATCTGAAGCTACAGATAGACTTTTGCTGCAATTCAACTTAGGCTAAAAACTAGACATCTCAAGCTTCTCATCCATATATAGTAGGTCAAATAACTTATTCAAATGAGAGAGAACAACATATTTGAAATCAAGTTTAAAATCTAACAGCAAATTAGCACCAGTCTAACACAATCTTTTCATGGTAGGATGATGACATGGTAGACCATTAATGATGTGGAAAGGGTCCCACGTGATCAGGAAACCTCTTTAGAAGACCAAAGTTATTTAGAAGACCAAAGTCAATTCATAAGTCATTAAAGTCAGATTAGTATAAAGAAACCTTAAAGTAATCTAATTAGGAGTTAGTTATTAACTAGGAAACTTCTTCACCTTATCAACTCTATATATAACCAATTTTAACCTCTAAGAAATGGGAGATCACATTCAGAACATAGGAGAGGATAATGAGGTGTTTTATCGTTTTCAAAATTATTATTTTTGAATCTCTTTCCTTTTTTGAATTTACAACAAGCTTAGTTTCTAGTTTTAAAAGGTTATTGCCTTGCATTTTAAATTATCATGAGGATTTCTACTTAAAATTATTTTATATCTGATTGTGATGCATAAATATCTTATGTTTTTCTATGATTAAATTTAATGATTGATGACTAAAATTCTATATAATACACATCATATGTTTTTTTTTTTTAATCTATTGCTAGTTATTAGTTTATGACAGATTCATGACTAGTTAACTTAGGAAGAGTATCTAATTTTCAAACTCATGTTTGATTATTTGTTATATGGAAAACATAAGTCTTGATTAAATTAACTCTTTATGCATGTTTAATTATCATTAATCAATTGCACTTAACTTGATCTCAATGTTATCATGTAATTAAATCTTACAAGCTTAATGAAGGTTGTTGTGTGATTATGGTTAGTTGATGCATGAATGTTAGGTTAATTAAAAAGTAAGGATAGGTAAAAGAAATTTGTTGTTTTTCATGGTTGATTTATTTATTATTATAAATCAGATTAGAAAACATATCTAAACTTAATGATTGATGGTTAATTATCCTTGAGGAATACTTCTTATGGAAAAAAATATTTTTCTTTTTATTTTTTTTAACATTTTGTCTATTTGCTTGTTATTTCTAGAATTTATTTATTTTGTTTTAGTTAGCTTAGATCATAAACAATAACCCTAATTTTTGTTACTTTCAGAATTGATGTGTGCTTAGATTTAAAACTTGCAACTTTACTTGGTTTATTTTAATTTAAACTTAAATAGCTTGTCTTGATTGAGTAATTAAATTCTAATACTTGTATCTTTGTATGATAATACCTTTATTTTCTATATTACAAATAATTAATTTTAAGTGTTTAAATTTGCATGACTTTATTATTTGTTAAATTTTTAGCGTCGTTGCCAAGGATACTAATCCTTGTTTGCTTTAATCAAACTTGTGTTTTTGTTTAGTTTAGATTATTTCGTAATTTTGCATAAAGAAGAATGCCTTTTGGTTTATCCAATACACTTGCTACTTTACAAAAATACATGATGAGTATATTTTCATACTATAAAAAAAGAATCAAATAAGTTTTTACAGATGATATCACTGTTTTTTATAATTATTTTAATGTATGTCTTGAAAACTTAACTTTTATTTTTAAAATATGTCCCACTAACCTTATTTTGAATTATAAAAAGTGTCATTTTATGGTTGAAGAAGGGATGATTTTAGGGCATATAGTTTTTGTTAGAGGTTAGGAAGTTTATAAAGCTAAGATAGATATTATCTTATCCTTGTCTTATCCCCCGAGCATGTGGGAAGTTTGTTTTATTCCTGGAAATAAAGGTTTATATCGGATATTTATCAAGGACTTTTCAAAAATAGCATTTTCCCTATACAAATTGTTGGCAAAAGATGCAAATTTCTTGTTTAGGCAGAAAGTTCTTTTTCATTCATGCTTGAAATAATTTTATGAAGGTTTTAAGGAAGGTATTATAGTAGAGGTTAATTTGGCCAAATCTTAACATGGGTATGTAGTCGAGCCAAAGACAATACAAAAATAAGCTTATTGAGAGGCAACCCAACATACAAAAACAAAACAAAAATAAGATTTATTTTTCTATTTACCTTTCTCTTTTATTTTCATCTTCTTTTTATTTTTGTGTGATTATGCATGTTTTACCTATTTTAGCCATACTTGTTCGTGTTTGGGTGTTTTCCTTTGCATATGCAATTTACTTTACTTTGGGTATGAGTGTTTGTTTTTAATGAAAAAATTAAAATAAAAGGTTCTATTGGATTTTTATTTCAAACCCTTAATGTTTAATATTATCCTTTGATCTCTCAATGATTGATGGAATGATTGATGGGATTATATGTATGATAGGTTCAACCTAGTTGAATTTGATGAAGGTATAAATTGAATGAATGAGTTTACTTGTAATATTTGAAGCTTAATTGGTTTAGAGATTGACTTTGAAAGTATATCATGCTCACTTAGTATATGATTTTACTTTTTATAAACTTTTGAGCCTCTAACATGATTATTTGATGAGTGTTATTCTTTTAATATTATAATCTATCATATGCTTGCTCTTTAATCCTATCTCCACTACTATATATTACATGTAACACATGAATTAAAAGATCTTTATTCAAGGTTGTAATGGGGTTGTGGTTAAGGTAAAGAAAATGTTAAATAACAAAATAATATATTTACAACATGAAAATGATGAACTCAACAACATTTAATCATTAGAGTACACATATTTGTCATTATAAAAACATAAATACTTCAGTTCTTTTGATTTCAAATCCCCACAATATGTTCTCATTAAACTCACAAAGAGAATTTTTTTTCTTTTATTTCTTTTATCACCAACATGTTTTGGCTTTTTTATTTTAATTTTTTAATTGATTTGGCTAAAATTGATCATACTCAAACTCAACGCAAAAATCCATCAAATAACTAATTTTTCTCAGAATATCTAACCATAAACCCATATAAATATCACACATATGTTCTACTAGTCTTTTGGCTAGAAAAAAAAAACATATAAAAATTAAGTCTTATAAACATAGGTAAAGCAAAGAAAAGATAAATAAGAGCTTATTAATAGATAACATGCTTTAGGTTGCTTTTTAGATTCAAAATGGTTAAATTCCTACATGCCTTTATCATGTTCATGCATACATGTAATACATTAAACAAGTTCTGGAAATACATAACTTTTGAATGAATAAAGACCATTTGATTCATGTGTGTCATGTAATACTTAGTAATGAAGATAAGATTGAAGAGCAAGCATATGACAGATCATAACATAGAATGAATTTGAGTGGAAACACATAAGTTATAAACACCTGAGTGTTAGATTGTATACTAAAAAGAGAACTTACTATTTTGGTATGACATGCATTTCATTTAAGTTTCAAAATGTAAGGAATGTTTGAAAGTTGTATTATGAATAAATTCATGAAATTTTATGTTTGAATCTCTTTGAACTTGTTTCTTACCTATAATGCTTGTACTCTTTGATGTTGTTGGGAAATTGAAAGTAAAATTTAATGCTTAAGTGGTTTCAATTTAGTTTTATTTTCAATTTACATGCTTTTATTTTGAGTCATTAGTTTTTCTTTCTTTTCGAGTTTCGAGTCTTATTTTTTTAGTCTATTATCTTTAACTTTTCTATTCCTTGCTCAAGGGCATGTAAGATCTAAGTGTAAGAGAATTTAATATACTCATATTATTCTATCTTTTTAGTATCTTATTCTTAGTCTTTTATGCATATTTTGTGTTTTACAATAACTTACTTAATTTGTCTTGTGCTTAAAAGTGCTATGGAGACATAAAGTGTAAAAAGAAGTCAAATGAAGCATTTTTAGCATAATTTCAAGCTAAGAATTGGAAAAACACATTGAAATAAGTCATTGGAGCTAAGAAGTGCATATCCTAATTACATTAGGAATCCAACTTGAATAAGGAATCCTAATGGGATTAGGATTGGTCAAAGCAAATATATCAAATTGGACCACTATGTACTCTTTGGATCATATCTCAAGCTACAAATACAATTTTGATGCCATTCAAGTTAGGCTAAAAACTAGACATCATAATTTTGATGATGGGAAATGAGTAATGATGAGTGAATACCTTTAGATTGAGATTGTACTTGAATGCAAAGGTAAGAAGATGGATGAACCATACCCATCTAGTAATTAAAAGTGGAAAAAATAGGAAGACAAACTCATAGTAAGCCTATATCTCTTAAACAATCAAACAAACTAGTGATTGAATTTAGAGACACTCCTAAAGCGAAGATGTTGATGTCATAAAAAAAGATTAAACTTTTAAAAAATATGTAATTGGTGTTTGTCCCTCAATTCTGGGAAGTATCACTTAGATATAAAATCAGAATCATTTATTGTGCACAAGATGATATCAAAGAAAAAACATAAAACAAGTTCAAACCCTATGATCAGGAAGTTCATGCCATACAATTAGGAAGTTCATGCCATATAATCAGGAAGTTTTAAACCCTACAATTAGGAAGTTCTAGCCCTAGAATTAAAACTTTCAACCCCGCTATAAAGAGGTTTAAACTTTGCAAATTAAGAGGTTTATAGTAGAATATCATAATCAAGTAAGTTAAAACTAAACTCTATAATCGAGATGCTATTTTAGATTTATAATTGAGGTTGGTCATCTCTCAAGTTGACCCAATTAGATTTTCTAGTTGAGATTGGTCACCTCTCAAGTAGATCCATTTATATTTGAGTTGAGGTTGGTTTCATCTCAAGTCGATCTATTTAGATTTTCTAGTTAAGGTTGGTCACCTCTCAAGTTGCTCATTTTATTTTTCTAATTGAGGTTGTTGATCCCTCAAGTTGATCTATTTAGACTTTCTAGTCAAGGCTGATAGCTGTTAAAATTGACCATTTTATATTTCCAATTGAAGTTGGTTGCCTCTCAAGTTGACCTATTTAATTTTTTTTATTATTTTAGATTTTATATTATGGTTGATCGCCTCTCGAGTTATCACATTTAAGATTCTAACCATTTTAGATTTTCTATTAAGGTTGGTCGCCTCTCAAGTTGATCCATTTAAAATTCTTTCAATTTAGATTTCTTGTTGAGTTTGATCATATCTCAAGTTAACACGCTTAAGATTCTTACCCATTTAGATTTCTAATTAAGGTTGGTTGCCTCTTAAGTTTGGTTATTTAATTTTCTTGTCACTTTAGATTTATTGTTCAACTTGGTCTCCTCTCGAGTTAACACATTTAATTTTCTTATAATTTTAAGTTTATTATCTAGGTTGGTCACCTTTTGAGTTAATCTATTTAAGTTTCATGTATATAACATTGTTTCCCTAATATTGTCAAAACATTCTTTCATTTTTCGAGCACTTTCTTGTAGTTTTTCTACAAACTTATTATACAAAGTCAAAAGAAAATAAATTCTCCAATGTCTTCATATTATAAGAAGTAGGGGTGATCATTTTCGGTTCGGTTCGGTTTTTACCTAAAAAATTCAACCAAATCAGAAAAAAAAAGAGACCCAAAACCGAACCGAAACCGGCCCAAACCGACCGGTTTCGGTTCGGTTTTTTATCCAAAAACCCGGAAAAACCTATATGCATTTTTTTGGACTTTTTTTGGCTTTATTAACACAGTGTCACCACGAAAAAACTGAAGCTTCTCCATTATAGCAGGATGCATAGCAACCACAGAGTTATCATCATTGATTGCCTCGTCAACAACAAGACAATTGGCAGACTTCTTTCGCTCTAAAATCGCAGTAAAAAAATCTTTCTCACCACTTTTCCTATAATTATTTACGCATAAACAAGTTTGGTTACCGCATAGTGAAGACACTAAATCAAAACCCAGTAACCAAAAACTCAACGAGTATATAGTGCAACGAATCCATTCTCGATTCTTTCAAAACACAGTCAAGGCAAATAAGCTCATAAGAATAAACCAAACAAGTAACAACAATCATTCTTTAAAAAAACAAAAACTTCATATATTACAAAAGTTAGGGGTTTTTCTGTTTACTTATAAACAAACTAACAATTACATCATAAGCAAAAGAAAAAGGTAGATGAAACTTGAAACATATGGGTCAGTGGAAGAGAAGGGTTGGTTAGAGCTTGGATCCTCCATTGATTTTGAGATTTTGCTAGGGTTAATGAAATTGAGAGTGGTCATCTAAATTTAAATATTTGATTTTCCTGTATTCTTCTCTCCTAGGGCTGGGGATGTGAATATTTATATTATATATTTGCAGTGTTGGAGGTGGGGTTAACAGAGAGGGAAAGGGGGCGGCGAGTGCTTTTGCTTTGGCAGTTTGTTAGGGTTAGGAGAGAGGGGGGCAAAATTTTCTATTTATACCAGTGGAAATGGTGCTTACTGGTTAGGGACATTTTTTTTGAACCGGTTCAGTTTGGTCCGGGTTAACCGGTTTTTGCATTAAAAAACCAAAAATTAAACCGAACCGGGATTTTTTCTAAATATTCTAATCGGTTTTTTTTCTCGTTTTGGTTTTTTCGGTTAATTTTTTGTTGATTTTCTCGATTTATTTATTTTATCGGTTTTTTTTAACACCCCTGGTAAGAAGAAGGCAACTATAATAACCTATTTTTACCCCTTTTATAATATATATTTTTCAGAAAAAAAAATTGAGGAAAAAAAAAATTAGGGAATGAAGTGATGATAAAAAAAAAAAGGGATCAAAGTCAAAATAAGAGTTTATGTCTTTTTCCACAAGTATAGGATAAAGAAGAAAGGAGATCAAGAGATTTAGAGATAAAAATAAAAGGAAGATAAGTGATAAGAAGAGTTGGGAGGATAACAAGGAATGACTTATAAATAAACCACACTAGGTACATATAAAAGGATGACAACATAAAAAAAAAAAACACATGAGGAAAGAAACCATAGAAAAAAAAAAGAAGAGAAAACTAGAGAGATGTAAAAATGTTTAGATGAGAGTAGCCTATAAAAACTAAAACACAAAAAAAAATTATGAAAGAACAAACAAAGAAAACATAGAGAAAACAAAGAAACTAGATAAAAAAAACATTTTTGCTAAAAAAAAAAACTCTACCCTAAGAAGCCATCATCGTTGCCCCTTTCATCACTCATCAAAATAAGAAAAAAAATAGCAGGGACAACCCCACAACAATTATAACCAGCATTAGTCACTCTCCCCCTCTCTTGTTGGAGAAATGTAATAAAAACCAACCTCTAGCGATGGTGAACCAATAGAGAAAAAGGAAATTCACTGAAGTTTCATGAGGCTTTACCTCATGTTTTACGCGACATTGATCCCCACCCTCGACTTAGAGAGGTAAATAAAGTGTCGATACATTCTATCTCACTATTCACACGCCTTCTAAGTTATCAGAGTGTGTAAATCTATCACCTACAGTTTGCCCAGCTTCTAACTTGTGCATGACATGCGCCACCCGCCACCACTGTTTCTAGTTTTTTTTTGTGTGTTTTATAAGGGTAAAAATACTATTTATTCTCTCATTTTATTATTTAAATATTTATTTGAGTGATTTTCATATTTAAGGTTTTATTTATTTATTTTATATGTGGAAGTTTGATCTTTATACATAGATGAATTTCTTTTCATTTGGGAAGAAGTTTACAATAAAAAGGTTTTTAATGATTGTTTTTTTTTTTAGTTTAACGTGGGTGTCCGGGCCAGCTTGCGCGCACCTCGACTAATCCCACGAGCCCTGAAGTTAACAACCATGTAAGTCTCCAGTGGCCATCATATGAGCAACCACAGGGCTCGAACCTGAAACCATAGAGGGAGCAAACCTCTTGGTCCCAAGCTCTTATCACTGGGTCACCACCTAGATGGTTGTTTTTTTTTTAATTAGGAATGTTTGTGTGTGTAGGTTTGTTTAGATTTTTTTTTTCAATGAAACGAGTCATTGACAATGGTCATTAAACAAGTCTTGTCAATTAAATGTTGAAACAATTATTTATTTATTTTAAAAATAAAAATAAATTTTTTTATTTGCTTGTGTGATTTATGTTAAACCAAACCCTTAAATGAGTCTTATTTTTTGGACATACAGGTATGAGTAGAGGTCTTTAGACCCATTTTGAACATAATAAAGGAAAATGGGCTTAAAGACCAATTTATTTTTCATCTTTTTCTTGGGTCCAACATCCATATTGTAAAAATAAGAATTAGGCTTTCTTGTTAGACATGGATTCAAAATCATTATTTTAGGATTAATATTAGTTTAGGCCAAGTCTTAACAAGAGCAAAATATATATTTTTATTATTAAAAACAAGCCCAATACAACTTATCTTAGATAAAATATTTAGAGTAACAGTTATTTTTCTTATTATATAATTAATTTATTATCCAAAAATATCTAAAAATTAGTTAGGAATTTTAGATATTACTAGATGATTATCCCGGGCTACACTGCGGGTCAAGTCAAATTTTTCTTGAACATAACAAAAATATTCAAATATTACTAATGTTTTTTTTCTTAGCGGGAAAAAAATTAAATCATATGATGGTTTACCCAAAGTAACTCAGATGATTTTACTAGTCCAAAAACAACCCATACAACCCGTGAAAATAATATTTGACTAAATAAAATTTTAAGATGATTTCTTATATATATATATATATATATATATATATATATATATATATATATATATATATATATTAAAATAACAACTTATTGAATTGACCTGGAACAACCTGGGTTAACATGTTAAATTCATGACCCGAGTTATGAGACTATAATAATCATATAGAAAGCAAATCAAAATAAATTATGAAGCCTCATTCTCAATATTAAAAGATGAAATTGAAAAACAATCCATGAAAAAACGACCTAAAAAACAACCCAAAAAACGACCCGAGTTAACATATCAAACTTGCAACCCGGATCATAAGACCAAGATAACCCCATGAAAAGCAAATATAAACAAATTATGAATTTTAATCCTTAACCAGCCCAATATTGAATGATTATATTAAAAAAGAAATTAATTAAAAAAGAACATAAAAAACAATCGGAGTCAATCCACCAAACCCATGACCCATAACCTTATAGAAAAAAAACTAAAAAAACAATATGATTTAACCCAGATTAACCTGTCAAATTTGTAACTTTGGTCTTGAGACTAAGATAGCCCTATAGAGAGAAATTCAAAACAAATTATAAAACTTGATTTTCAATCACCACCGTCGGATCTAATGTAGAACGATAAAATTTATAAAAATCTTAATAAAAAATAACATAAAAAACAAGCCAAGTAAACCTGAGTTAATTGTTGAGCACTATCCTCGGGTCATAAGACTAGGATAACCTAATGAAAAACAAACTGAAACAAATCATGAAACCTAATTTCCAATAAAACACAATATTAATTTATGAAAATGAGAAAAAAAGTCGATTAAAAAAAAAGAGAGAAAATGAGTCAATTGGGTTAACCCGTCAAGTCCACGACCCAAGTCATGAGACATAGACAATCCAATAAAAATTAAGTCCAATGCTGAAGGACCTGTGACCCGGATCATGAAACTGATATAACTTCTTAGAAAGAAAAAAAAATGACATGATTTAACCAAAGTTAAAATACCAAAACTTGTGACCTTGATCGTGAGATCAAGATATTATCATAAAAAGCAAATCAAAACAGATTAGGAAGCTCAATTCTCAACCGACTCAATGTTGAATGATAATTGAAAAAAAATCAATTAAATAAAAAGACACAAAAAACAACCTGGGTCAACTCGTTAAGTACTATTCTTAGGTCATGAGACTATGATAACTTAATGAAAAGTAAACAAAACAAATCATGAAGTTTAATTCTCAATTAAATTAATATTAGAAGATGAAATTGAAAAAAAAATGAAGGAAAAAAAATCTGAGTCAACCAGCATAACCCGTCAAACCTGAGATCAGTGTCATGGGAGGTGAGATAACTAAAATAAAAAAATCTAATATTAATGATTGAAATTAAATAAAAAACATTAATTAAAAAGAAAAAAAAAGAAAAAGAAAAAGAAAACAAAGCAAAGCAATAATTTATACAGTCAAAACCAGTTCTCTTCGAGGTTATAGTTAATAAAAGTAATTGAGGAATTTTTAGTCATTTTTATTCTCAGTTGGCTGATATATATCTTCACTGCGCATGTCAACGATCTGACAAAGATTAAATTAAAACAACTACTCGTGCATAACTGGAGCCATACTGCTGGACTTGTCTTGCAAATTAAAAATTAAAAAAAAAAAGAAAAAAAAAGGAGCAAAAGTGAGAGTAGTTAGTGTGGACAGCCCATCCTGTCTGTGAAAGTAGGTGAGGGCATTCAATAAAAAAAAAGAGAGTACATTGTCCACCGAACGAGCCAATGAGGATGCCCGTCTCGTGACTTTGCTAACCCCTGGTTGGATCATGATGACCAGTTACGATCGAATTGGTTATAAATAGGAGCCAGAGGCCAGCCCTTGTACATTTAGTTCATTATGGTTCTGGATTTTCTTTTTTAAATGCTATAAATTATCTCAAAAACTACTCCAATGTTTAATTCCTGTGAGATCTTACCATTTTTTTAAGATAAAACAATTGGTTGATCTTTTTAGTCACACGTGGTAAAGGCCTTTAATGTTGACCCTTGAAACATGTTAGCTAGGCTAACCCATACATATATCACAGCTGGATTCAATTCTTTTTTTTTTTAAAAAAAAAAAAAGGAATCTACTATATCAGATCCTTCAAACGTGGGAGGCTTCTTTTTTTGTAGGCTTTCTAATCTGACATCAGCAGCTATGTTTATTTAAAAGTTTACCTTTAGTTATTTTTTAAAGTATTTTTTTTATTAAAATGTATTAAAATAATATTTTTTTTATATTTTAAAAATTATTTTTAAGATTAACGCATCAAAACAATTCAAAATATAAAAAAAAATTAATTTTTAATTTAAAAAATTAAAATTTTTAAAGAATGTGGTTTGCACCGTGTTCCCAAACAGAATCTTGTGAATGTTTTTTGTAATTGAGATTAGTTTTTTTTCTTCACAATCTTAAGAATATATTCATAATTATTCAAATTCTTGATTTGATTTTAAATTGCGTTTCTTCACAATCTTAAGAATACATTCATAATTATTCAAATTCTTGATTTGGTATTTGATTTTTTGTAACTAATTAAAATCACAATTCAAAATATACTTGATTTTGATTTCTTTTTTGAATAGTATGCTTTAAACACACATGAAAGGTTGAATTCAAACTAAATAATTTAATATTAAAGAGAGTCAACTTTAGGCATTAGTATGAAATGTCAAAATCTCTTGTTTCCAATTGCTTGCAAACTCGGACACTACTACCAACAAGTTGCCATCCAATTTAACGCCACCCCCTTTCACACCCTTCCACAAAATATACATCTTCAATATTTTTTTTATTTTTATTGAAGATTTTCTCTAAAAAAAAAATAAATTAAAATCAGCATATTGATTCGCCAGTAAATTGATTAGACGATACTTATTGCTGCAAAATCAATAAAACTAAAACGTGTATATGTAGCAGCATCAGCATGACAAGGAGTTTTTAAAAACTGGTCATAAAAAAAATCACAGTTCACACTCAAATTAAGGAACAAAAAGCTGCCACCACAAACTCCCCACCTCCTTTTGGGCTATATAAAAGCTTAAAAAGATCCCATAGCCCTTAGAATCTATCCTCCTTGTATCCACAAATCACATCTTGCCATCATTTATCATCTCTCTCCAAAAATATCCATCTCTCTGCCTTAACTTCTCTGTGTATATCAGAGAGAGGTTGATTAGCAGAAAAACATAATTCATTGGTGGTGCCATACATGGAGATTGAATCTTCTTCACCTCCACAAAATCAAAAGCCTTTAACAAGGCTGAACAACTATGTTGCCAGAACCCGAGTTGGTAAGAGATTCAAACTTGCTGAGCGTAACTCAACCTTCACAACCGAGTTACGTGCTGGCACGGCCACCTTCCTTACCATGGCATACATCTTGGCAGTCAACGCTTCCATCCTCACCGACAGCGGCGGTACATGCAGCGTTTCTGATTGTATCCCACTATGTTCGGACCCTACAGTATCAGTTTCCAACTGCACCGGGTCAACTGGTCTTCGAGTAATCCAACCCGATGCGTCATGCAAATTCGACCCAGTTAACCCGGGATACTCTTCTTGTTTAGAGAAGATACGTAAGGACCTGATAGTAGCCACTGTCGCATCTTCTCTTATTGGCTGTTTAATCATGGGTGCATTTGCCAATCTCCCATTGGCTCTGGCTCCGGGTATGGGCACTAATGCTTATTTTGCTTACACGGTTGTCGGGTTTCACGGGTCGGGTAATGTCTCATATAAGAGTGCATTAGCTGCCGTGTTTATTGAAGGCGTAATTTTTTTAGGCATTTCAGCAATTGGGTTACGTGCGAAATTGGCTAAATTAGTCCCTAAACCGGTTCGGATCAGCTCCTCTGCTGGTATCGGACTTTTTCTGGCCTTCATCGGGTTACAGAATGGTCAAGGAATCGGGCTAGTTGGGTACAGTTCATCTACTCTAGTAACGCTTGCAGGGTGTCCAAGTTCATCACGGGCGTCGTTAGCTCCTGTTATGACGTTAGCTAACGGGACTGTGAGTTTGATCCCGGGCGGTACCGTTTCCGGCGATATCTTTTGCCTCCGGGACAGGATGGAGAGCCCTACTCTATGGCTTGGCGTGGTGGGATTCGTTATAATCGCTTATTGCCTAGTGAAAAATGTTAAAGGGGCTATGATTTACGGGATTGTTTTTGTAACGGCCATTTCATGGTTCCGTGACACCAAGGTAACGGTGTTTCCTAACACGGAAGCAGGTGATGCCGCACATGAATATTTCAAGAAAGTTGTTGATGTACATGTTATTGAAAGCACAGCTGGGGCGTTGAGTTTTAAGAGCATTGGCAAAGGTTATTTTTGGGAGGCTCTGATCACTTTCTTATACGTGGATATATTGGATACTACTGGCACCTTGTACTCGATGGCTCGGTTCGCTGGGTTTCAAGATCAAAATGGTGATTTCGAGGGCCAGTACTTCGCCTTCATGTCGGACGCCACGTCAATTGTCGTCGGGTCATTGCTGGGCACGTCACCGGTGACGGCATTCATCGAATCGTCAACAGGAATTAGGGAGGGTGGGCGGACGGGTCTGACCGCTCTCACCGTGGCAGGGTATTTCTTCTTGGCCTTTTTCTTCACGCCGTTACTGGCATCCATACCAGCATGGGCAGTGGGCCCACCGTTGATATTAGTGGGAGTTCTGATGATGAAATCAGTGGTCGAGGTAGAGTGGAATGATATGAGGCAAGCCATCCCAGCCTTTATGACGTTGATTTTAATGCCTTTGACCTACTCCATTGCATACGGCTTGATCGGAGGGATAGGGACTTACATCGTCTTGCACTTGTGGGACTGGGGCGATGAGTTCTTGGTAAAGCTTGGCGTTATAAACAAGGGAAATGGTGGTGGCGGTGGGGCCAATGGGGTGCACGACCACCAGGATGGAAGCGTGAAATCGCCTGGAATTCAAGTCTAGATAGATAGATAGAAGATGATGGATAGAATAGAATATGTTGGTTAATTGCTTTTGGCCCCTTTCAGGATCTCGACCTTTTCAATTATTTAGGCAATGAAATTGTGGAAGCACAAGGGTTGACAAGGAGAGTCGTTGTAAATATTTATTATTATCGTGTAGTAAAACTCATTATAATTCTTGTTTTCGTACCTCTTTTTTTGGTTTTTTGTTTGTATTTGGCAACAATTTTGCTTGTTTTACCTTTGGAATATACCATCTAGTCTGAAATAAATTGTGCTTCTGAAGGGCACGTGTAGAGATGCCCAAAACATGGAAATAGCATTTGACTATTAAGACCGGCTCCGATGCTTATGACACCCATTGGCATTAACCAAGGGGGAAAATCCCACATGACCATGTTTTCTTTTCCTATTAATTTATTGTGTTCTTCGATGAATAATTAGCTGTTCTTGTTCCCTCTTAATCATTGAATAATCTTTTCTTCGAGATTGCTATTTTTTTCTCGTGTGATGTAATAATGGGGGCAGGTTTTTTTTTGAATAAGAAACTAAAAGTTGTTAAAATAATTATTCATAAATATCTCAATAATTTGATTAGGGAGTTTACATGATAAAATAAATAGAATGAAAAAATAATTATTCTTAATAAATCATGTAAACGTTTTATTATAACAAATAAAACTTTATGTATCATCAAAGAACTATCTCAACTCAATAACGTAAACGGTTAGGTGATGTTCTAACATATGATTTATATTATTCTCTAACATACCTCCTCAAGTGAAAGTCTTTTGAACTTGAAACTTGCATATGTCCACACTATCTTGTACTTAATTTTTATCAAATAAATGAAGATAGTGAGATTTGAACTCGTGACTGCTTGGTTATCAAGGCTCTAATACCATGTCAAAGAACCATCTCAACCCAATAACTTAAGCTGTTAGGTGAGGTCTCAAGATATGATTATATTATTCTCTAACATATATTTTATTCAATTAATATTCATGAACATACATATATATATTGCATATTAGTTTCATGTAAATTAATTCACAAAATAATTCTTATCTTATTTGAAAACTATAGCAAAATTAAATAATATTTGAAAGTCAGGTTCTGAGTTATATTAAAGCAAAACCTAAAAAAATGAATTATATTTTAGTGTTTTTTTTTTTAATTTCACCAAAAATAGCTTAAGTGTTTCTCTAAGTTTTTCTTCATCAAAGTAGGAGTGTCATGCTACCCTTCTCCATGGATTTAGACTCTTATCTTTTGGAAGTTAATATGATCGATTATGTTATAAATTTGAGCTTAATTATAAATTTCATAATATTAAAGATTATAGGGGTAAAAAAAATAATAATATATATTTGAGTTGTTGCCTTTTTTAACACACTATAAAACTTGACTACTTAATTATTTTAAATTAATAATTTAAATTCAATAACATATTTAAACATATTGAATTCAATAAGCATCCTTGTGACTTTAATTTTAAATAATTAGGTTTTGATAGTTTTGTCTATTATACAGAAGATATCTCTCCTTTTAGGTTAACTCAATTTTTCATTAATTTGTACTTTTAAGTGGCGACACAGGGAAAATTCATATTGGTTCCAATTACAAAAAAAAGAAGAAAATAAATTGATTTGAACTTCAAAAAATATATATTAAAGAATCCAATAAAATTTAAATAATTGCTAAAACAAATTTCTAACTTTTTATTTATACGAATTATTTTTATTTTTTTCTTGTTTGCATTAGAAATTTCTTAAACTCAAAAGAACTGTTTTTTTTTTTAATTATTACATTTTTTTGTTATTTTCTTATTAATTTATGCTGGATTTTTTTAAAAAAATTTAGATAATATTTATTTGTCTCCCATATAATTTTTTTACTTAATTTTCTCTAATGTTTTTCTTTGAATTTTGAAACTAAAATAAAAACTCAGCTAGAAAATTAAAAAAAAAATACTACAAAACAACTACAATCCAACATAATTTATGACCTTGTTTTAAAATAAATTTATAATGTAAATAAAAATACTGACATATGATTTCTAGGAAAAAACAATGTCATTGCTAATTACCAAATAAACATACAAGGGGGTGATTGATAGAGATTCAAAAGACTTGGTGATTGTCTTTGCATATATTCCACATCATGATAACATACGAAGGAAAAAGAAAAACATAATGAACCTAATTAGCTTAAAATAAACAAATTAAGAACTTAGGATTGCAGAATATTTTCTCAATATATTTCTACGTAAGGAATAAAAATTCAAGGAGAATCAAATCCTTTCATAATCAAAAGAAGAAGAAACGACCAAATATTAGGTTGTGGGGGTTGTCTTGTTCACACCCATATTCTTCCCTTAATTAATTTCCAAAGCGATATCGTTTTGTAAGAAATTTTTTACTTTTTTTTTTTGTTAATGATTCTAACATAAACCATTGATTGATTGAGAAATCAAAATAATTTTATAGCAAAACTAATATAAAAAATAATTTGGGTATAAATTGATATTATCCAAATAATTTAATGGTAAATTTGATGTTTTTGGAAAAGTCTTACCCTTTCATTAAAAAAAAAAAACATCTTTATGTCTCATCTAAATAATTATTGTTTTCATCTTAGTATATTTGTAGCTTAGACTCTTCCGCTAGTGAAAATATTTTTATCTGGCATAAAAAAACACAAATTTAGATCAGTAAGGACTGAATGTGAATTTTGAAAAGCTTAATTAATTTTATTGAGAACTTAATTATAAGAAAAATTACTTTTTGGAGTCAATTTATTTGTTAATTAGAAGAAATTAAAGTTTGAGAATTAAATTTAGAATTTGAAATGTTTAATTAATTGGTTAAATCAGGGGTTTAATTGTGAAAAAAAATTAAAGTTGGGAGGTCATTTAAGGACTTAATTGTAGATTCCCAAGACTAAGGACCAACTTATAAATGACATGTAATTTCAGGGGTAGAAATTGGTTCAATTAAGGATGAAATTGAACAAAGTGAACTTTGGGGTGAATATTTGAATTTGACAGGGGTGTAATTGCATCCAATTAAAAGTTAGGAGACAATTACAAGTGTAATTAAAAAGAATTGGAAGAATAGGAACCAAATTAAAATTGGCCAAATCCCAAATTTAAAAAAATTATAATTCCAGGGTTTAATTTAGATGACTTGTCGTTCAACCATTTTTCAAAGTAGGTATATAACGTGCCCTACTAGATCCATATCTAATAGGTGTATGACGTGTCTTGCTAGATCTAGAGCTTCATGTTAAACATCCAATGTTATAACCTCATAATTAAGTTTCATTTGGATATTATTATTTTTTTCAAGTTTTATTTCCCTCCCATTACTCTTTTCAAGAACAAATTCTTTTCTTAGTAAGATAATATGTTTTAATATAAACACCTTATGCTTAACAAGATGATAGAAATAATATCCAATAATATTTTTTTAGATATCTCACAAACTTATATCTATCTGTGTGACCGAATCATCAATATAACTAAGCTTCTAATTTTTCAAATATTATACACTTCACATAAATATCACATCCCTATATCTTTATGTATGATAAGTTTAACCTCTCACATTTTCATATCTTATATGGAGTCTTATTAAGAGATTTTGTTGAAACCTAATTTAAAATATAAACAATATTTTATACGGCATAGTTTTAGAAAAAAAAGTAAGATCTATATAACTCATCATGATCACACTATATCTAATAGGGTACAATTTCCCCTTTAAAAAACTCTATTATATTGTGATGTTTTAGGAGATGTCAATTGTGAGAGAATCCTATTTTTTTAAAAAATAATCTTGAACTTATTAGCTAAAGTATTCATTATCTTCATAAGATTAAAGTATCTTAATAATCATTTTATTTTGTTTTTCAACTTCACTTCTGCATTCTTTAAAGGTTTTAAATGATTTAGGATTTTATTAAATACACATAACCATATCCATTATGATTATTAATAAATGTGATGATATTTATAACCATCTATGACATTAATTGTCATTGGTACATAGTATATATTAAAACAAATGATTCATTAGATTTTTGACTTTCCAGTAAAAGGTGTTTTGGTCATATTTTTCAATAAACAAACTTCATAAGTTCTATATAACTTAGTGATTGTTGTTTTATTAATATGACCTAATCTATAATTCCATAAATGAGATGAATATTAATTATAAATTTGGATAAGATCTTTAACCAAAATGTGGTCTCTCACTATTTTCATTCAATTAATAGCCCTCCATATTAATTAAGAAAATCTCATTTAAATCTCCTAGTGAGTTAGGATCCCATTTAATTTATATGACTTTAAATAGCTTAAGAAATCAAGATATTAAATTAAATAGATAACATAATTTATCTATCTTATCTTTATGTAACTCTTAGATTAGTTAAGTGATAACATTAGATAACATAATTTATGCACTATATGTTTCACCTAACTATTACATCTAATTTTATATGATCATAAATAAATCATCCAAATCATATAAGTTTAGTTAAGTAAGATCCAATTTCAATATCATTAAACATATTCGATTTATAGAAACTTTAAGTGGCTCAATAAGTTATCCATAAATAAAAATATAGTATTATACATATAAAATTGGAAGGGAACAAATAATGTTATCAACATGTATTTAATATATGAGTGAGATATTTGTTTTATTAATTAGGTATCATTTCATAGCATGATTGATATATCATAAACAACAATTGTATGTAGACATACATCCCTAGCATGCAATTTTAATTGGATGGTTATAAACATATCTAAACAATTTCCTTAACCATCCGAGAGAATTAGGTGGTCAAAACCTAGATAATTGTTGCAAATATTTATAAGTCCTTGCAAGCACCACAATTATATCATTTTCACTATTTTTTCTTCATCTTGGATTACAAAATAACTTTTGTATTTAAATTTTTATATTTTAAAATTACATAATATTTACTTAATGAAATAAGAAACCTCAAGTTACATTTGAAGGGAATTAGATGAGAAAATAATTTTTATATTTCATAAAACAATATAGAGAAAAGGAAGGGCATACAAGCCCTATTTAATATTACAACTATTCAACAAAAAAAAAAAACATTGGTCTTTTAATATTCATCATCATCCATAATGCATAAAACACACTAATATGCATAAATTATTATATTACATGCTTCAATTCTAATTACTAGCTTTATGTGAAATTTAAAAAAAATATTTCAACCATTTAAAAATATTGAATAAGACTCAATTTCATAATTTTCCAAACTTTATAAATTTTAATAAATACATGTTTTTATATATATAAAAAATCCTTTTTCAATATTTAAAAGAAAATAACTCATATTAAAATTTTATTATCCTAAACTATTTTAGGATCAATTAAATAAGTTTTTTTTTTAAAAACTCTATTTATTTTATTTAAAAATAAACATTTTTATAAAATAATTCAATTATACATTTTAGTTAAATACTAATCCAATTAGGATATTTAATAAAATCATTTTTTTGACTGAATGATTTAATTCAATCCTAATCTGACTAGAAAAATTAATTCTATAATTAATCTAATTTGGAGTTTCATTTTTAATATAAAATCAATATTTATATATTAAGGGTAGAATGATAATTCTGCCCTTAAATGCCTAAATGTTATTATACATAGGTTGTAGGGGTAGAATTGTAATTTAGATCTTAACAGTCTTAAATTAAAAAAAATGAGCTTTACTATTCATATGTACAATGAAGCTTCATGATGTTTGTATTAGGTAATAAAACTATAGTTATCAAACCCAATCTAGAGATAGACCAAACCAAGGGTTAGGTCCTAGATCACACGGGTTGACCCAGGTTAACCAAGAAAAAATAAAAAATATATATTTGAGGTTTTAATACATAGAAAAATTAAGAAACATTTTATATAGATGTAGGCTATATATAGCCATCTCATATGAAAAAATTAAGAAACATTTCATGTATATATAGTCTATATATACAATTTATCCCATAAAAAAAAAAATAATCCATATGAATGAAGGCTGTCATCCCACACCAAAAATTAAGAAATATTTTATGTGGATGTAGGTTATAAATATAGCTACAACACATAAAAAAAGTTAAGAAATATTTCATGGGGACATATGCTAAAAAAATATATATAAGGCCAAGTATTGAAAAAATAATTTTATATTTTTTAGGTTTATTAAAAAATATTAAAAAAAGATCGGGTTTTACCCGAGTTTTGGATTGATCAATAAGTCACCCTAATTTAATCAGCCAATTGCAAGACCAGGATTTGATTATTTGAAACTCAGCTAAGATCTCAAGTCGTTAGGATCCCGCTGGACCAAACTAAATTTTATATTTATGAATAAAACCTCTCAAACATTTTTTTTAATATATTTCGAGGCATTTTCTCTTAGCCTAGACTTGTTTTCAAGACATTTGCTACTCCTAACTCTTGTTTTCATCCTTGAATGAGCATGGGATGGTTGTAGTGCTTGCCTTAAAAATTTAATAATATTGAGAGCTCTTCGTAATTTAGAGATTAAAGTACAATTCTAACGCTATACCTTTCTATTTCTCTACCTAAAGCCTTCTATCACACCCCTTTCTTTTCTTAGGCAACTATAGACTGATCCATGATTTATAGGGACTAATTAGAGCAAGCCAAACACCAACCCAAACCCTCAACCATTCAATATAGCTTCTTTGAAATGATATGTCAAATAAAAAAGTGAGATTTAAATCAATGTTGAATGAAAAATGATTTCTTATTATCTTAGATTAATTTGAGTGAGAAATTATTTTTATATGTGAGAAGTCCAAGTTCTTAGACCAGATATTATTTTTAAAGTTGACATGTTTTAACTCATACATAATTAGGTACAATTGTTAGCTACTTCTCTTTTTGTGAAAGTCTTTAAACTCATCATTGAGTTTTGCTTCTTTTTTTTTTTTGTCAATATCATTTATTGTCATTTTATGGAGTCAAAAATATTTTTATAATATTATTTTTTATTTAAATTTTTAAAATAAAAATAAAGTGGTGTCTTCATGTATCAAAATATTCTTAAACATAGATTAATTCAAAGTGGTTTAATAGATTCCACAGCATCCTTAATGAATTAGGCCCGTAGACCCAACAAAAAAGTTCACCCATGTGGGCCGACCACCCAAAGTAGAGGGTGGTTATGAGTGGAAGACTACGGGGAGTAAAGATTTTATGTGATTAAGAAGTTTATTAATTTGAAATAGAAAGGTGGGAGGTCTATTATTGAAGACTTGAGTGAATTCTAGTATTTGATTAATCAGTTGATCATCACCATGAAAATAATGCTAAATGATGAGTTCCATGCACTATTTGTTTTAGAGACTTTGCTTGATATTTAGATAGTGCTTGGAAACGTGAGCCAATCTGAGTTTTTAAAAAAATTATTTTTTTTAAAAAATAATTTTTTATGTTTTAAATCGTTTTGATGCGCTGATATCAAAAATAATTTTTTTTAAAATAAAAAAGATATTATTTTAATATATTTTGAAATAAAAAATATTTTACTACAACTACATTCCCAAAAGAATAAAAAATAGAATACCCTTGCAGATTTGTGTGTTGAATTGGTTGCTGACTCAACAGTTGCTACTTCGAGGAAGGAATTCTTTATTGTTATGATATGTGTATTAATAAAGATCGGCACCTAACACACTAACTTTGGAAGATACATTGCATGAACATACCTAATTTCTACAATCATTTTAGTAGTGAAAGATAAAATCTGACCAAGATATCAATGGTCTTTATTGGAGGCGAGACTTTCGATAAACTACTGCAGAAAGAGAGTATAGTTGAGTAAACTTGAAAAAAAGAAGACCTAATATGGACGCCATACGAGAGAGTATTGAATGAAAAAGATAAGATTGATATCGAGCCAATAATTGATAATGATAAAGACACAAACATGTGGAGTACTCATCAAGACCCATCACTTTAAAATATGAAGCCTCGGGCGAGTAGATCTACTAATCAAGAATTATAGTTCTAATTGTGTGATCATATTTAAAATATGAAGCCTCAAGTGAGTAGATCTACTAATAAAAAATCCATAGATTTTATAATGGATTAGGAAAAAGGTTATATGATTGGTGATGTCATTGATTTTGGAAGATAATAGAAAAACAATTGATGATATTGAAAATGATTCTCTTGAATAAAAGTTTTGCTAAAGTTATAGTCAAGAAAATCTAGAGTAAAGATAAAATTCATGGAATAAAAATACTTCGCAAAGAAAATTATAAAGTTGTTAATTTATGAGATTCCTATTGCATTAAAGCATTGTTCCTAAAATGTTCCTGGTCGATGCTCTATTAAATACTGGATATTTATTAGAGTTATAAAGATTGGTACATATTATGTTTTTTTTCTTTATGAAAGAAAGTAGTTGCTATAATAAGTTGAGGAATAAGGGATACATAAAACTAATATATAAGTGCTTGTCATAAACATGTATATTGAACTAACCTGTATGAGAATTTCATATAGAGAGATCACCTATGTTTATGGAAAGACTCACGTGACGGTTGTGTAGGTGATCGTTAGACTTGAGATCACTAAGTCATCTATATAGAAAATATTATACTTTGATGCTCTTACATGTTATCTTAATCGAGGTAACAAAAGGGTAAACATTGGGTGTAACATAACCTATATGAAGGTATTTGAGTGATCAAGAGATGATTCATCACCCTAAGTGAATTAAAGAAAATATTTTATCTGTTCCCAAACAGTATTGACTGAGAAATTCTTAGTTAAGATAGAATGAGATTTGAAAAGAGTTTCAAATCTATTCAAGCGATCAATGACTATTATGTAGAGAACAAATATGATTTAACATGACAGACATACTCCATGCTTTAATATTAAATCAGAATATTATTGATGAAAGAATATTAATTACATTGAGAAACACTGAAAAACTGGTCACTGAAAGGTTAAGTCAAACCACTAATAACTTTTCTAATATTTGGAGGATCATGATACGTCACTAGACAATGCACCTAATCTTCAAATATAAATTAATCAATTGATTAATTGATAATAAATTAAATTGTTTAATTTATTTAGTTCTATTTAATTAGAATTATATTTTATATTTGGGCCAATATATTAGAAAACTAATGGGCCACACACATTAAGAACAATTAGTCGAAAATTAAATTGAGATGATTTAATTAAGTTTGACTTGGTTAAAATATATTTTAGAAATTAAGAACTAGAATATAATTAATACGAGGATTATATTTCTAGAACTAGAAAAATCAAGTAAGGATTTGATTGATTAAATTTCTAAAATTATCCTCAAATAATATATGGATATTATTTAAGGGGCAAATATATATTTTGTTGTTTATAAGGTTTTCAAGATTCTCTATAAATATAAAGCTAAGCATATTATTTTGTAAGTGAAAAAAAAAAGAGTGGTTGTCTGTTAGACAAAAAAACTATATAAACATAATATTAGAGTTAGCACTCGACGCATAACAATCCCTCTCTTCTAAATAGCGATTTAGTATATTTCTCACGGGTGATTCGTGTGGATTACCATTGGAGGCTGAACAATTGGATGGTTTGTGGTTTGCAATAACTTAACCTTTAAAAAATTGTTCAAAAATAAAGAAGATTAGATTTTCAGATAATAAATCCCTAGACAACACTAGATCTATCTAATGAGATCCAAGGAACTCCCAAATGATTTTGTTTAATAGTTATCGCTGCGTGTATGATATTTAAAAATCCATCAATTTATTGGGTAATGAGTCTAGTTTATGATGACCTATTGTCGCACGTGTGCGGTGTCGCGGCGATCACCCTCCAAACTCAATTGTGTGTGGATCTGGAAAATATGGGGAGACAAGGAGTTCTCATCTCTTATAAGTGGAAAAATAAAATGGAAGTCGCCACCTAGTATTCTGGTCACTAGGAACCCTAACTGGTCTCAAAGATCGGGTACGGAGACTGGTTGCGTAAAGGGAAGGTATTAGCACCCCAAATATACCCTACCTAAGGTAAGCTGCATTGTTTTATTTGTCTGATCAAAATCTAAGGTTTGGTCGCGTTTTTTAATTGTTGGTCCTGGCTATCTAAGATTCAAGAAAAGCCCTCCTAAAAAAGAAGGTTCTTATCTTAATGGGGTAAAACCTAACCATTCTATCGTCAAATAAAAAAGCTACCTTTTTAATATCAGGAGTACGTTTTACGTATAAATTCGTAATCCCGGATATTAAAAGAAAACAAAATAAATTTTTTGGATTTTTTTGAAATATTGGCCAAATTCTCGTAACTTTAATAAACTGGTTATTAAAGTCAAAATGCAGGCTAAAACATTTTTTTTTTTTTGAAGTTTTCTTTGTTGTATGAAAATACAATATGAGTTTTTATTTATTTATTTTTAGAGACTTGGCCGTATGCATGAAAAAGAAACATGTTTTTTTTTTTTTAATGTTTTGACGAAAACCGGCTATTTTAATACCGAATTTGTATCTTTACGATATAAAAATACAGACCGATATTAATCAAAACGTTTTAGAAAAATAAGCAGGAAAATCACAAATTTTTAAAAATAATTTTTTGAATATATTTTTTTAACTGGGACGGGCCCGTCTCGGCCCAAAAAAAAATTTGGGCCTATCAGCTACAGGGCTGGACTCAGCCCAGCCGCGTGGGCTGGGCTGATGTTCCAACCCGAAAGAACAAAGAGCTGGTTGCTGGTTACTGTGCCGAGCACAGTAACCAGCAAATTATAATTAGGTGGTTACTGTGCTCTACCCATTAACCACCTAATTATATTTCATTTGCTGCAGAACGTGAATTGCTCACGTTCTGCATGCAAATGAAGCTGAACCAAAAAATGACAGCAGAGGGGGGAGAAGGTTACCTGGAATGAGGGAGCGTGGTTGTTGTCTCCGGTGGCTTGCGGCAGCGGCAGCGGCGGCGGGGAACCCCTGTGATTCTTCTTCCAACGTGGTGTCTGTGCATTGCGGAGCTGCTGCGCCGGTCGATCTCTTCTTCCTTCCTTCTTTTTCTTTTCTTTTGTTTCGTTCACTCTTTCTCTCTTTTCAGTTTCTGTTTTCCTTTTCTTCTTCTTCCCTCTCCGTTCTGTCTCCTCTGTTCTATTCCCCTTCTCTGCTTTTTTTGTGTTTTTCCCTCCTCTCTGTTGCTGCTGGTGGCAGCTGTTGTTGGCGGCTGAATGGCGGTGATGTTGTGGCGGTGGAGGCACTTATGGAGGTGCAACAGTGGTTCTTCTTCTCCTCTGCTTCGCTGCTTCTTCTTCCTCTGTTTCTGTTTTTTCAGTGTTTCTTCTTCTATTTCTCACGGTGCAGGGGCTGTTACCAATGACGGGGAGGACGATGGCAGCTTGTTGTTGGTGGCGCTGCTTCCAACGGCGAAGAGAGAGAGGCCGGAGAATGGCTTGGATGGTGGTCGACCTTTCTTCTTCTTCTCTGCGTTTTTTTCTTGTGCTCTGCTCTCCTCTGTTTCTGTTTTTCAGTGCTTCCTCTTCTCCCCGTTTCTGTCTGCTTTCCTCTCTGTCACTGCCCTTCTCTCTTTTCTCCAAGATTTTGCCCCCCTTCTCTTCCTTTTTCTTCTATTTTGCCCGAGCTCTTCTCCTCTCAAACAAAATCTCCCCTCTCTTTTCTGTTCTCCCTCCCCCGTTGTTTTCTGTTCTCTCCCCTGTATTTATAGGCAGCCGGGGGAGAGGTTCACCATACCCTGTACAAGCACAGGGCATGGTGGCCGGGGCATGGGTCTTCTGGTTTTGGTCATGGTGGGGGGCATGGGTCTCCTGTTTCTCCATTAATGAGGGTATGGGTTGTGTAAGTAGTTAGGCAAGTGGGCAGGTAGAGAAGGAGAAGTTAGCGGGAAAAGATTTAAAATTTTCTTCTCCCCTGTCTCTGCATTTGCAGGGGAGAAGAGCTGCACCGTGCCGTTCAAAACGGCACCGTGCAGTTTTTTTTTTTTTGGAGAAAAGGAAAATGAATTAGGAAGAACCCAAAAATGGGTTATGACAGTTGCCCCCCTCTTTACAATGCTTACGAAGCAAAGACTTTACGTAGTAAGCTTGTAAAGAAAACAAAAGGAAAGAAAATGATCTGATTATCTTGGGCAACCTGCCCACCTATGCTCACAGTGGTCTATTTTCAGGGGCGACCAGCCCACACTCACACTGGTCTATTTTCACGGACGACCTGCCCACACAAGCTCACACTTATTTTAGTCTATTTTCAGGGGCGACCAGCCCACACACACTTACCCTGGTCTATTTTCATGGGTGACCTGCCCACACACACTCACACTAGTCGTGGTCTATTTTCATGGGCGACCTGCCCAAGCATACTCAAAGTGGTCTATTTTCAGGGGCGACCAACCCACACACTCACACTTACCTTGGTCTATTTTCATGGGCGACCTGCCCAAGTAGAAAAAGAAAGAGTGGTCTCATTGTGATGGGTGACCTACCCAGGTGAAGGAATGGTCTCATTGTAATGGGTGACCTACCCAGATAAAAACATGGAGAATTGGTCGAGTTGTAATGGGTGACCTACCCAGATGGAGGAATGGTCTCATTGTAATGGGTGACCTACCCAGTTAAAAAACATGGAGAATGGTCGAGTTGTAATGGGTGACCTACCCAAAAATGGAAAAAAGGAAGAGTGGTCGTGTTGTAATGGGTGACCTACCCAGGTGGAGGAATGGTCTCATTGTAATGGGTGACCTATCCAGATAAAAAACATGGAGAATGGTCGAGTTGTAATGGGTGACCTACCCAAAAATGGAACAAAGGAAGAGTGGTCGTGTTGTAATGGGTGACCTACCCAAGTGGAGGAATGGTCTCATTGTAATGGGTGACCTACCCAGATAAAAAAACATGGAGAATGGTCGAGTTGTAATGGGTGACCTACCCAAAAATGAATAAGGAAAGAGTGGTCGTGTTGTAATAGGTGACCTACCCAAGTGGAGGAATGGTCTCATTGTAATGGGTGACCTACCTAAATAAAAAAAACATGGAGAATGATCGAGTTGTAATGGGTGACCTACCCAAAAAAGCATGGTGAGGGCTCAAAGGCGCACTCGAAAGGAGGTAGGGTTTGAAAACGCACTACCCAAGAGATGGTGGCTCAAAGGCGCACTCGGAAGGAGGTAGGGTTATAAAACGCACTACTTGGGGAAGTGATGGCTCAAAGGCGCACTTGAAAGGAAGTGAGGGCACAAAGGCGCACTCGAAATGAGGTAAGGTTAGAAAACGCACTACCTAAAAGATGGTGGCTCAAAGGCGCACTCGAAAGGAGGTAGGGTTAGAAAACGCACTACCTGAGAAGTGAGGGCTCAAAGGCGCACTCGAAAGGAAGTGAGGGCTCAATGGCGCACTCGAAATGAGGTAGGGTTAGAAAACGCACTACCCAAAAGGTAGTGGCTCAAAGGCGCACTCGAAAGGAGGTAGGGTTAGAAAACGCACTACCTGAGAAGTGAGGGCTCAAAGGCGCACTCGAAAGGAAATGAGGGCTCAACGGCGCACTCGAAATGAGGTAGGGTTAGAAAACGCACTACCCAAAAGGTGGTGGCTCAAAGGCGCACTCGAAAGGAAAGAGGTAGGGTTAGAAAATGCACTACCTAAAAAGTTTGATGAATGATTAACAATTTGCTGAAATGTTGAAAACAATGTATTATTATTGATATGCATGTATACTTACCTGAGAAATATAGGTCCCCATTTCTTCATGGTGTCTTTCTTTTCTCAAAAGTTGGAGTGTTGGTAGTAAACTTCAATGGCTTCTTCGCTCTTGCTTACTCGAATCATATCTTGTGATCTTGACCTCTGGGAAGGACTTGATATCATCATACTTATTTATCTCCCGCCCTTTATATCAAGGGTTGTCAATTTTTCCAGGCATTTTCTTAGAAAGGGAATCATGAAACCAGCCCTACCAGGAGTTTTTTGATTGCCCCCCAGCTTGATCATGCCCCCAAGTATTCAATTCGGGTTTGGGGATGAGGCTATATGAAGGAAGATTTGACAAGGAGTTGTTTTCATACAGAAATTTTGGAATTTCAAAGCTATTCCAGACACATAAATCATTTTGACCTCGATTCAAAGCAAACTCGTTCTGAAGAAATTCAAGTGATTCCTCTAGAGAGGTTTTCAGAAGCGATGAAAACTTTTTGTTTGCTTTTGGTGAAAAATATGAAGTGACATTTGGTTTGTCAAAAAAGTTTAAATTTCAATTTGAGGGTTATTGAGAACCGAATCGGTTCAAAGCATTTATTTTATTTGCATGAATAATGACTTGGTTTGCATGAGAAAGCACTGCCTACCGATCCAGATTGCTTGCCTTTGATCAGAAAGGGCTTGATTAGGCACGTAATGTAGGCTTGGGCTATTGGTGATGAAGAATGGGATATTTGCAAGCTCAAAAGGTGTTTAAGGGATTTCAAGACTAAGGATCACTTGTGCTTGTTTTCTGACCTTTTATCTTTTGAATTGTCTTTCCAAAAGTGTCTATCGTGCCCCCCAGTGTTGGGCTTGGGCTCTCTCTCTTTGTTTTTATTTTTGTTTTCTTGATTTGATTTTGAGCATCATTGCATTGGTTTTTTTTTTTCTCAAAATTTTTAGATCATTTGGATTTTTCTTCATGCCCCTAGCTTTGTTCGGGCACCTTTGATGATTGAGAATTTTCCTTTATGCCCCCTAGTGTTGCTTGGGCACTTTCAATCATTGAGGTTTTTTCTATGTCTCTTGCGCTTGCCCCCTAGTGTAGGGTGTGATCCTAGCCAAGGTTATTTCCAAAAAAAACTACCAGGCTCAAAAAGGGACTGCAAAGGTTATATTTTTAGCTTCGTGAAAGGATTATCAAAGATGGCCTTTCTTCATTCCAAACTCATGCATTTAGGATCGGTAAGCCTTGCTTTCATGCGAGTATGCAAAATTGTTTCTCATTATTCATCCAATTAAAACTGAGCTTTTGAAGTCACTTCATGGTTTTTTTTTTTTTCAGGTTTTCTAGGTGTATGGTTACCTTTCTAAAGAATCAATTGAATTTTCAGAACTCGTTTGTTTTGGACAAACACCAACATGATTTCTGTTTTTGTACTAAACTTTAAATTCCTAAAAAATCTTTGTGAACATGTGCGATCATGCATTGTTTTGGGAAGAAAAGGGAAAACACCAGTGGTTTCACGGGTAAAAATTATACTCAGTGTGTTATTTGCATAAAACAACAAGAAAAATGGAGGCATGTCCTAAACATAGAAAAACACATGATCTTATTAACAAGAAAGGCTCATTTGACAGAGAAAATCTTGTGGTATTATGAGCCAAATTACCAACAAGACTGAAATAGGTTGAAGCAAAAATGATCAAACAAAAGATAATAATAGGGCAGGCTTCATCCTTCCATTCTCATAAATCTCCTCTTAGGCTAGCCTTCCCACAACAGCTCTTGTGGAGGTCTCATTGATGGTGGGGACAAAAACTGTGGTCAAAATTTGAGTCCTTCAAAATTGAGGCTGCCTTTTTTCGCACCCTACCTTGACCATCGGTGCTTTATGAGCATTCTGCTTCTAGTGCCTTTACTGATCCACCGCTCAAGCATGATTAGGTAGAAGGGGGGCAGCCAACCAAGAAGAGAAAACACCCCCTTTCTCTAAGAAACCCGAAACCATGCATTCTTCCTTCTTTTTGATTAGTTGTTCAACAAACATGCAAGGCTAAACACTTTTTCTTAGTTGCACGGACACGGAAGCCTTCGGATTTCAAGAATTGTGAGATTTATTTTACCTTTTCTTTTTAGTTTATATGATGAATATGTTTGTTCTCCTATGCTTATTTCTCCTATGATTGTTTATTTTAATTGCTAGAGCGGACTCTAAGTTATTATTGTAGACAATCTATTGCTAAGTTTGATATTAAAACCGGAGTTGTAGTATATAAACTTGTGAAGCAACTGAGTTTAATAATTGTGGCGGATCTACGTTATTAATCTTAAGGAGAACATTCAATCAAATGAAACATAGACTGCGGACAGTTATGTTTTTTTGATTAATCAACTTATCCAGTTCTTAAGGCTGCCATTGAATTAAATTATTAGTGTGGACACTGTGATTGTTTGATGGTTAGGGTTAGTTATACGGCGGATCCGTTAACTAACCAATGTTAAGAAAAGATAAATATTCAAAATATAAATTGATGTTTCGTTTTCATGACCAGTTCTGATTTCTGTAGGTGGATGTGTGCTTGCGACCAAGGTTTGTTCTCTTGATAATTTTCTGAGTTTATTAAATTTCATTTTATGTTTTATGTTTTCTTTTGCTTTAGCCTAGATAACGTCCAAACCCCCCAAATTACATATCATCTAGCATAAAAATCTGACTTGAATCTTCCTCGTGGGATCGACTCCTTGCTTGCTCTATACTATCTTGTGTGTTGTGTTTAAAGCTAAGGTAATTAATTTGTGCGACCGCGACATCGCAACAAATTTTGGCGTCGTTGCCGGAGAAGTAATTTTAGTTGATTCTTGTGCTATTATTTTTATTTGCTGTGATTGTTATTTATTTTTCTGAAAAAAAAAGAAACAGAATTTTTACTTGTTGCGGTACTGTTTATTATGACAGCAGTGCTATTGAAAACATATGTTTTGGTGGAATTAGATATCGCCCTTTTGTTTCCTAAAGGAAAACGACATTCTAAACAGGACTCATGATAATCATTAGCCCCATCCTATCGAGGCCAAATTCTACTGTTTTCTAGGGTTTTTAGGCAATTTTAGTTTTCTAACGTAGGATTTTTGTACAATTTGCATTGTTTTTAATCTCTTGTGTGGTTGTTTTCTTTTGAATTTTCTTGAAAATTTATGCTTGTAACCTGTTCTACTAATCAGATTCAAGTGCAGATGGATCTCGAAATAGAAAACACTTTACGCAGGTTACGAAAGGAAGCTTGTGTCAACACCATGGCTGTTGAACGACAACAAATACTCAGGGAGCTTGCTACTCCTAACGTGGAAAATCAACCATTGTGCATCAACATCGATAATAATGTAAACTTCGAGCTCAAATATGGTTTTATACATTTGCTACCAACATTCAATGGTCTTGTAGGTGAAGATCCTCATACTCATCTCAAGGAGTTTCATATGGCTTGCGTTGGCATGAAACCGAATGGAGTTGACAAAGAACATGTTAAGTTGAAAGCTTTTCTTTTCTCTTTAAAAGGGGTAGCAAAGATATGGTTTTTCTCTATTCTCCTAGGTTCCATTGGAACTTGGAATGACATGAAGAAGATTTTCCTTGAAAAGTATTTCTCAGCATCTCGAGTTGCCAACATAAGGAAAGAAATATGTGGGATTCTACAATCTCATGGAGAGACACTTTCCGAGTATTGGGAAAGATTTGAGCAACTATGCATTTAATACCCTCATCATCAAATACCCGATCAGCTACTCATTCAATATTTCTATGAAGGATTGATGCCTACTGACTGTAGTATCATTGATGCTGCAAGTGGAGGGGCATTGGTAGATAACACACCTAAGGCTGCACGCCAATTGATCTCAAACATGGCAACCAACTCGAAACAATTTGGAACGCGTGGAGACTTCGCAAATAAACAAGTAAATGAGGTAAGTATTTCTAACCTTGAAAATAAAGTTAACGATCTTACTTCTTTTGTGCGTTCTTTGGCTTGTGGAAATGTACAGCAGGTGAAAGTTTGTAGCATATATTCCTTACAAGGACTTACCTAAGATATGTACCCAACAATGTAAGAAGATTACATTGAACAGGTTCATACAGTTGATAGAGGATTCAACAAACAACCCCAGCGTAAACATAATCCCTTTTCCAACACGTATAATCCTGGATGGAGAGATCATTCAAACTTATGTTATGGGAGCCCACCTCAACAAGACAATCAAGGCCGTTATTTCCATCCCTATGGATTTCAACCCCAACAGAATTATCAAGCAAGACAACCCCCTCCATTCACAAACTCCAATGTTATGGGGTCGTTATCAAGTGATGATCTTCATGAGATGATGAAAACTTTAGCTTCTAACACTGTGACCTTACAACAAAATGTCATGTTTTTTCAACAGGAAATAAGGTCAAGTATTCACAACTTGGAGAAGCAAATGGGGCAAGTAGCTTCAAGTGTGGGGAAATTGAAAAGCACAAATGAATGGAAAATTGCCCTTCCAAGCATTGAATCCAATAGAGAATGTTAGTGTGATCATGCTGCGAAGTGGAAAAGAACTTGAAGAGAAAAGGTCGAAACAAATTGAGATGGAGGAAGAAGAAGAGATAGAAATCAAATTGAGTACAAAGAAGAAACATCCTTCTCCTCCACAAACTGAAATATCGACCAACACTCCAAAGGTAACTCCTCACTCAATGAATTCCAGTTTTAAAACAATTCCACCCTTTCCTATGAGTTCTTCTAGGTCAAAGAAAGAGGACAAAGAAAAAGAGATTTTAGAGGTTTTTAAGAAAGTAGAACTCAACATTCCTTTGCTTGATGCTATCAAGAAAATTCCCAAGTATGCCAAATTCTTGAAGGAGTTGTGTACTACCAAGAGAGCTTCAAACTGAAAGGTTATGAAATGGTAAGTATGGATGAAATTGTATCTGTTGTTGTTGTTCAAAAGAATATGCTTTTGAAGCAAAAAGACCCAGGTGCGTTTACTATCCCATATGTTATTGGTAATGCTAGTTTCAAAAGGGCTTTGTACGATTTAGGTGCATCCATTAGTGTTATGCCTAAACATGTTTATGATTCTCTTAGTCTTAAGCCTTTGAATAAAACTAGCATTGTAATACAACTTGCGGATCGTAGTTTTGTTTACCCACATGGTGTGATAGAAGATGTCCTAGCCAAGATTGATAGTTTGGTCATTCCATGCGACTTTTATATTCTTGATATGAAACATGATTCTTGTGATTTATTAAAAAACAATCCTATATTGTTTGGGAGACCGTTCTTGAAAACTGCCAATATAAAAATTGATTGTGGTAAGGATATTTTGTCTATGGAGGTAGGAGATGAAAAAATTGAATTTAATTTTCATGATGCAATGACATATCCTTATAGCAATGTTTATTCTATCACATGTTATGACCAAGTTGATAAGTGTGTGCAACAAGTTTGTGATTTTGATAGTGAGGATGGATTAAGCATAGCTTTGAGCAATGTATATGATTTTACCAAGATAGAAGAGATGGAGAGGCATATATATGTTCCCCGAAACGTGCATGACTCAGCATTAGATTTGCAAGTTTTGCAAATTGTCCTCCATGATGCAGGAGTCATTTACCCTATCATGGACAGTGAATGGGTGGCGCCTATCCTTTTAGTGCTAAAAAAGATTGGAATTACGTTGGAAGAAATACAAAATAATGCTTATAAGAACGCAAGGATTTACAAAGAAAAGACTAAGAGTCTCCACGACTGAATGATTACAAGAAAAGAGTTTAATGTTGGAGACAAAGTCCTTTATCATTCGTGTTTGAAACTTTTTCCTGGAAAGTTACGCTCTCGTTGGATTGGACCCTTTGTTGTTTCTAATTTTTTTTCTTATAGTGCAATTGAAATAAAAGGTTTAGAAACCAACAAAGTACTCAAGGTCAATGGGCATCGTTTGAAACCTTTCTATGAAGGTTGGATGGTAGAACTCACCGCTTCTGCGGAGTTAGCTGAACCAATATATGAAGAATAAGCATGCAACATGTTGAGCTAATGACATAAAACAAAAGCGCTTACTGGGAGACAACCCATAAAAAAAAATAGATTTGCTTTCTTTTTCCTTATCTTTTATTTTTCACATTTTACTTTATTTTTATCATTCTCTTATATTCCTTTTCTTTTATTTCAACATTGAGGACAATTTTGTGTTTTAAGTGTGGGGGTATTGGGAGAATGTTGGTTTTCTTATTTTGATTTTTTTTGTTGTTCCAAAAGAAAAACAAATTCCTATGTTTGGTCTTTTGAACTCCTATTGGTTTATGAGAATGTGAGTATTATATATGAGAATTAATTGAGATAGATGAAGATATAAATTGAATGAAGGAGTGTGCATGCAAGTTTTAAGGTTTAATTGGTTTAGGGATTGACTTTGAGAATATGCCATGTTGACTTTATAGTGTTATACCAATGCAAGCTTTTGAGCCTTCAACATTATATTCTTTGATTGTGCATTCTTTCAATGATATGTATCTCTAGAACTTGCTTCATATCTTTCTAAGATTACATTCACATTACATATATACATGAAAATGATAAAGGCATTAGGAATTTTAACCACTTGATCCAAAAAGCCAACCTAAAGCATATTATCCTTAGTGAGCCCCTTTTAAGCTTGTTTATCTTTTCTTTGCTTTATCCATGTATAAGCCTTTAACTTTTTATACGTTTTCCTTTTCCCCTGGCCAAGGATTAGTAGAGCATATACTTGTGATATCTCATGGAATTATGATTGGAAATTATGTGAAAAGAAAGAAATGCTTGATGAAAAGATGAGCAAAGTTGCCAAAGGTAAAAAAGAAAAAAAAAGAAAAAAAGAAAAAAGTGTTCCTTTATGTTCTTAAGATTTTATGTTGAGAGAGCTTGAAATTAAAAGAAGTTCAGCATTGGTGATTAAAAATGGAAAATTTATGTGCTTTGATGGGATATCTTGTTTGAAATATTATTTTTTAGAATGCTCCACTTTCTTTGGTTTGAAGCTTTCCTTTTACTCTCTTTTACCTCGCCTTAACCTTAGCCCTATTACAATAAGAAAATAAGACCTTTTGATTCATGCATTGCTTGTAATATGTTAGTAATGGAGATGAGATTGAAGAGCAAGCTTATGGTAGAACATATTCATTGATTGAATTTGAGAGATTTAAACACATAAGCCTTAAACACGTGAGTGTTGGAGTGTATATC
The DNA here is from genome assembly GCA_007827005.2 of Populus simonii. Lineage (NCBI taxonomy): Eukaryota > Viridiplantae > Streptophyta > Magnoliopsida > Malpighiales > Salicaceae > Populus > Populus simonii. Next base: position 8,005,535 of record CM017476.2, read on the forward strand.
AATGAGAGGACCTATCACTTTGGCATGACATAGATTTCATTTAAATCCCGACGATTAATTGAGTTTTGAAGTTTGCATGTAAATAAATTCACAAAACTTTATACTCTTTATCCTTCTTAATTGTGTTCTTGTTTATAATGCATATATTCTTGGATATTGATGGGAGATTAGGAGATTAGTCATAATAATTTAATTTAATTTAATTTCAATTTCATTTTACCTATCCTTTCTTGAGGACGAGCAAGAGCTAAGTGTGGGAGTATTTGATGCAACCATATTATTCAATAGTTTCACCCATATTTAACTAGTGTTTTGCCTATGTTTTATATATAAAATGCCTTGATATTCTTTGTTTTATGTTTTAAAGGTATTTTTGGATGAAAGATGCAGAAAGGAGTAAACTAGAGGCAATTGGCAGATTTGACATTCGGTCGATGTTTTGTGCAGAGCGTGAGTTCTAGAGGTCAAAATGAAGTGATTCCAGTGGCATTAAAAAGCTAACATCCATACCTTTCTGGACATCTAAGGCAAGAAAATAAAATGAGGAAAAGCATGGAAATCGCAGTCTTCAAAGTCAAATATCACAATCTACCATTGTTGATCTTCGTTCATTTTGACTTGAATATATGGAGCTACAGAAGTCCAATTGATGCAAAATTATTTTTTTGGATTACTGACTCAAAGTCCTATCAACGATCTAAATTTCAACAATAAACGATATCATAAGAAGGAGATATGATTTTTCAAAGATGACAACTGAATTCTGCCAGCAAACAGGTTTCGTGAAGAAACGAGTCCAAATTATGTTCCGAAGCATCTAAACCGATATCCAAGTTTTTATTTCAGCAATTTAGCTCCTTTAAGTCAAAGCTTGAAGATTTCATGCAAGGCTATTTCTTATTTTTTAGGAAAATAGTTATTGAAGTACTTAAATGTAAACTGTCTACTTAAGGGAGGACTATTTTGTAAAATAGAGACTAGGGTTTCCTAGGATATAAAAACAATGAGAGAAGAGAAGGGGGACAGCCAGCCAAGAAGAGAAAAATGCCCCCTTCCTCTAAGAAACCTGAAATCATGCACTCTTCCTTCTTTTTGATTAGTTGTTCAACAAACATGCAAGGCTAAACACTTTTTCTTGGTTGCAAGGACATGGAAACCTTTGGATTTCAAGAATTGTGAGATTTATTTTACCTTTTCTTTTTAGTTTATATGATGAATATGTTTGTTCTCCTATGCTTATTTCTCCTATGATTGTTTATTTAAATCGCTAGAGCAGACTCTAAGTTATTATTGTAGACAATCTATTGTTAAGTTTGATATCAAAACCGGAGTTGTGGTATATGAACTTCTGAAGCAACTGAGTTTAATAATTGTGGTGGATCTACGTTATTAATCTTAGGGAGAACATTCAATCAAATGAAACATAGACTGCGGACAATTATGTTTTCTTGATTAATCAACTTATCTAGTTCTTAAGGCTGCCATTGAATTAAATTACTAGTGCGGACACTGTGGTTGTTTGATGGTTAGGTTAGTTATACAGTGGATCCGTTAACTAACCAATGTTAAGAAAAGATAAATATTCAGAATATAAATTGATGTTTCGTTTCCATGATCAGTTCTGATTTCTGTAGGTGGATGTGTGCTTGCGACCAAGGTTTGTTCTCTTGATAATTTTCTAATTTTATTAAATTTCATTTTATGTTTTATGTTTTCTTTTGCTTTAGGCTAGATAACGTCCAACCCCCTCAAATTGCATCTCATCTAGCATAAAAATCTGACTTGAATCTTCCTCATGGGATCGACCCCTTGCTTGCTCTATACTATCTTGTGTGTTGTGTTTGAAGTTAGGGTAATTAATTTGTGCAACCGCGACATCGCAACAAGAACCCTTAACTTTCTTTCTTTTTCATGCTTAACAATGGTATCCTTAAGTACTAATGTAAAACCTACCTTCATTAATTATTTTCAAAATTTCATTTATTGTATTCCCCATGTAAATTGGTGTATTATCAATAATTCACAAATAAACATGCTTAAGAAATGTCTTGATTCATTCCAAGAAGAAATCTCCAAGTGTAGAAATAATTTGCTCATCGAAAGGGAAAGGCTTCCTCTACAACAACATTATGTGAACCTCAACACTTAGGGAAAGTCTAATCCTATATGACCCACATTGCTATTACGAACTATATTGGTTTATTGAACAAATTGCAACACTAGCTTGGTAAGACATGGAAATGCTAAAAAGATATTTGACATGATTCAATTGCTTAGAATTCTTACTAAAAAAAACAAGGAACTACTAGTTACAATTCATTTGTTCCATATTCATGTGTAAGGATTTGATATTTTACCAATCTTTCTCCAATAAGGAGACAAGTAAGTTAACATGCATTTGAACATTCTGGAAGAAATGCTCATTCTACATATCATAGTTACCAAACAAAATAAAGTTTTTTAATTGAAACTTCATGATTTCCTTGATCTTACTAACTTTAGACTTTAGTGAATCTTCAGGAATAGGAATTTGTCCTATACTATTGAATCATAACCTCTACAAACCAGATGGAAACAAAAGCTAGATGGAGAAAATTAGGACTATTTTTGTAAAAACTTTCTCCTCAGATGTTTTGTTATTGTAATGAACATTTTTATTCTCATTGTATTTTTGATAATTTTATGAATGTAATTAAATTTCTAATTTTATGTTTTTTTACTTATTTAGCTTTACTTATTACTTATGTATTAATTCTTTGAATAAAAATGCTATTGATTTTCTTGTACAATTTTCTATAATGTTGTTGAACAAAATAATTCATTTATCTTTATTAACTTTTATACTTGATGACAACTCAAATTCATGTTATTATTGAGAAATTAAGAACAATTAAGTTTAATATGAAAATAGTCTAATTGCCAGGTTTCAAGTATAAATGTTATAAATATACAGAAACTTCACACCTGTGAGTTCCGAGTCAATCCTTTAGTTTTCTTAAAAATCTCCTTTTCTATTATCATATAAGGGCAGTACTTATTTAGATATTGACTATTAATTCATAATAATCATAATTAGTTAGATGGTAAGCTTATTCTGTAAGAACTTCGGGAATAACATATTGACCTTTCTAATTTAAAGACCATTTGCCAAATCTTATATTTTTATGGCTAATTGGTGGTATGGTCTTCCACACTAGTTCACCTACTGAAAATCTCTTTAATCAAAGATGTTTATTTCATGCTTTCTCAACCTTCTTCTTATATGCTAGTAAGTGATCCAATATAATCAGTCTTGATTCATCCAAATTCTTTAACTTTGCTAGTATAAAAAACTAATAATATGTACTAACTATATCACATTGTACATCTCTTCTAAGTGATTAAACTATTAGTTCTATGGGCAATATGACATTATAGTCAAAAGTTAAAGTAAATGGTGAAGTTACTAAAATAGTTTTTTTTTTTGAAGTCTTATATGCCCACAATACTTCTGATAATGCATTATGCCAGGCCTTATAGGTATTTCTAATCCAGTTTTGTATGTTAAGAATCAAGGCTTTATTGGTCAATTTTGTTTTCCCATTGACCTAGACATAATATGGAGCAAAATGAGTTATTTTGAATCCATACTCCAAAGCGAATTACTTCACATCATTCTTAGTAAAAATTGATCCTTGGTCATTGGTTGTTCTTAGGAGACCATGTTTATAGATGATTTGTTCTTTAATAAACTTGATCATAGTTTCTCGATTGATTGGTTGATAATGAATGGCTTTATCCCATTTGGTGAAGTAATCTGAACCTACCATAGAGTAGCATGACCTTTTAAGGAATATGGGTGTATTTTACCAATAATGTCCATTTTCCAACCTCTAAAAGGTCATGGTTAGACCACTATTATTACAAGAAACATCTCAAAGAACTAATAGGATTGATAAGGGTAAATTTGAAAAGGATTCACGACTTAGTTTTATAGTAACTAAGAAACCCTAACTAGTCTTTTAAGTAAGAGGCTGATTATGTGGTAGGAAAAATAACAACCATCTTACATTTCTTTTCTAAGATAAGGTGCTTCACGCTTATTTTTTTTGTTTTGTAAAAGATACATATTATGCTTACAAGCTAAGAGTTTATCTAAACTAGTATATATGTGTTTGTTATTGAACATAAGAGACTACTAAGATCTAAGGCACTAAGTTGAGACCTAGGCCTATCAACAAAACTCAATCCTCACTTTTTTAGTACAAGCATTAGACTTGATAGGGTGGTAATGGTTAATTAGGTTTTAGCCCATTCTATTTGATTATGTCCAAAATGGACCTAAAAGCTGCCACTCTCCCTTGATGGGCTTTTGTAGGGGTCACATTGACCCAACCTAGATCATTTACAATAATAGGGAGAAATGTATCTATAAAGCCAAAAACTCCTAAACCAATATTTGTATACATTGGAAATTTTTTTAAAAAATAGTATTTACAAATAGAGATTAAAAGAATATTTACATCATATATATAAAATTATTTTTTGAAGGAGAAGGTTGGTAAATGTTTGAATATAATGGTTTGAGTATGTTTGTAGTATAATCAACATTTTGGAAACTAGTGCTAGGAATATCATACGTCGATTTTCTAGAGAAGTTTATGTGGTAAGGCATATTTATAACCAAAAATATCCAAAATGAGCTTTTAGCCTTAAAGCAGATTTTGTTGTAAATAAAAGGTATTTTATTAATGATTTTTATAGCAACCATAATACTAAAAAGAGAACTTGGTTTTTCAAAACTTTCATCAACAAAAGACATGAAATAACAAATTGTTTTTATAATTTCTTTACATTACATAAAGTTCAAATTTTATTTTTTAACTAGCTTGAATCATTTTATGCAACTGAATATCATATTGCATATTCATTTGCAAAACATGCATGTCCCATAACATCTAGAAGTAAAACTCCTAATGGGGAGCTTGCCAATAGTACTTCCATTGAATCTAAACATCCACTTCTAAGAAACCTCAAAATCCCACATAATAGTCAAACTATAGATGCTGCTCCTTACAAAAAATCAAATGATGATATCACCACAAACACAAAACATATCATATGGCAGAATAACTTCATCAATACCAATCTCAATACTATAGGAAAACAATTGACTAGAATATAAAAACAGATACAAAAAACTATTGTTTCTCCTGTTGAAGTTACCAAATCCATAGACTAGAAACTAAAAAACCCAATATTCAAGCCATACCAAATCATAAAATCAAGCTTCTTAATCTCAAAACAATAGAGAAGTCTTTTTTAAAGCATTAAAAGTCACCTTAATCACCTTGAAACTTTGACTCTAATTGTTCCTAACACCCTAGAAGTCAGCAATGATCCCCATACCTCCACAAGTCATATACACATTATCCAAAATTACCGAACTTAAATCTCTGATGAAGAAGCATTTAAAGAAGAAACTCCTAAAATTAATAAACTTATTTAGAGGAATCATACTCCTATAACAACCATTTCCCCTGATATAATCACCCATAATGAATCAACCATTATAAACCAACCCAAATTCAATGCCTTTTCCCTATATGAATGGAACATAAATGGAATGTCTAAATACAACATCCTAAACATCTTACAATAAATGACCATGATAGCTAATGTCTATAAGACCCAAACTGGAACCTCAGAAAAAGCCATAGCTGAATTTCTTATAGCCAGATTTTCTAGCTAGTTAAAAGGATGGTGGGATTACCATCTCACTAAAACCCAACACCTTGAGATCCTTAAGTCCATCAAAATGATTGAAGATCAAATACCCATCCTTGACTCTAACGGAAACACTGTCCAAAATGCAATATCAACCCTTATTTTAACCATTTCTCTACATTTTATAAGAGATCCTTCCCGTTTTAAAGATAAAAATATTGAACTCCTCTCCAACTTTAGATGTAAAAAACTCAATGACTTCCAATGGTACAAAAACACTTTCCTCACTTGTGTCATACTCTGAGAAGATTCAAACCAACCTTTCTAGAAAGAAAAATTCCTTGTTGGATTACCAACCCTTCTAGGAGAAAGAGTCAGAAACAAAATTAAAGATACTTTTGTCTACAAAACAATCATTTATTACCCAAAAAAAAGGTCTTAAGATTTGTCAAGAGCTTAAACTTCAAAAACACCTCAAGTGGGAGATAAGAAGACCTCGATAAGAACTTAGTAGCTTTTGTCAACAGTTTGACTTGTCCCAACCAAAAAACCAATCTGTAATGGTTCATGCTCCAAACCCACTACCTTAAAGCCAAATAAGCCACCTCATAAAAGAATAGCTCAAAAATATAGAAAACATTTCTATACCAAAATTAAGCCTTACTACAAAAAGACTACTAAAAAACCCACAAAACCTTTCCAGTCAAAATCAAAACCCAAACCAAAATTTGACCCCAAAAACATTACTTTTTATAAATATGATCAGAAAGGCCATACCTTTAGATTTTGTCAGATTAACACAAAATTACATGAACTACATCTAGAAGAGGAAGTCATTCATCATATTAAAAGCTTTTTGATTGAAACATCTAATACTAAATCCAACTTATCAATCCTTCTGAAGAACTTTTCCAAATAGATGAGTTAATGACATCCAATTCTGACTCAGAAACATCAAACCACACCACTTCAAAAAAACAAATATATGTTCTAACACAGGACTAAGAGTTTATTCTTAAAGCTATAAAAAAGCTTGATGACCCTCAGCTACAAAAAAACCTACCTAGACAAACTTCTAAATTCTTTCAATAGTTTGGAAACACCACAGCCTATCCAAAGACCAACTTTATTGTCATCAACCAGTACAAACACCTATGACCTTAAGATCAAATTACAAAACCTCAAACAAGCCCAACAAAAAGATTTTGCTATTTTACAACACCTCCTCTTAAAATTAGAAAGATTCTAAACTAGAAACAACAGACCAGACCTTATAGAATCATGCATTATCAAACATTGAGCATGCTCTTGAAGATTTTCTGCATATTTTAACCCAAATTATTTCAAAGAACTATATAATAAAAATTACATTAATTTTTTCATATGATTTTAAAATAGATATTATTGCCTTATTTGATACAGATGCAAACCTGAATTATATTAAAGAAGAAATAGTTGTAAAATGGTTTTTACAAAACACTTCTAAAAAACTTTGTGCAACAAATAATACTAAACTAACTATTGAATATAAAAATCAAGAGTCAATTTTCAATAACAGACTTCATCTCAAAAATTTCTTTATCGTTACTAATGATATTAATCATTCTATAATTCTTGGCACTCCTTTTATTGATATGATTACTCCTTACAAAATTAATCATGAAAATATTATTTAAAAAATCAGTGGTTCAAAACTTGTTTTTCCTTTCCTAAAAAAGCCAAAGACTAGGAATTTAAATCTAATTAAAACATGTTTTATTTATACTCATTACATCAATGCATTGATCCACGGAAAACAAAGTCATCTTGTGCATCTAAAAAAAGATGCAATTTTATAAAAAAATTAAGCAACAATTACAAATCCTATTTTACAAAAAAGAATTTTAGAATTTCAAAATAAGATAGAAAAAGAAATTTGATTTGATTTACCAAATGCCTTTTGGAAGAGAAAGCAACATGTTGATTTTTTTTATGATGATAGTTTTAATGAAAAGCAAATTCCTACTAAAGTAAGGCCTATTCAAATGAATGTTATATTAGAACAACATTGTTGTCTTGAGATCAAAGACTTTGAATCTAAAGGCCTTATATGAAAATCTAGATCACCTTGGTTATGTGCAGCTTTTTATGCTAACAAAAATTTTGAGATTGAAAGAGGTACACCAAGGCTTGTCATAAATTATAAACCTATGAACAAAGCTTTCAAATGGATTAGATATCCAATTCCAAATGAAAAATAAATATTACAAACATTACATTCTGCATTCATATTTTCAAAGTTTGATATGAAGTCAAGATTTTGGCAAATTCAAATTCATCCAAAAGATCATTATAAAATTGCATTCACAGTTCTATTTGGTCAATGCATATTCAAAATTCTGCATTGTATAGATTGATGATATTCTTATCTTTTCAAATTCTATAGAACAACATTATATACATTTACAAACATTCTTTTGTGTCATAAAGAATAGTTTAGTTGTTTCAAAAACAAAAATTTCTTTTTTTCAAACTCGTGTTCATTTTCTGGGTCATTATATCTCCCAAGAAACTATCACACCTATAGAGATATCCTTTATTTTTGCTAGCAAATTTCCTAATAAAATCTTAGATAAAACCTAGTTACAAAGACTTTTAAGAAGTCTTCATTATGTTCTAGACTTTCATCCCAATGTGAGCATAATAACAAAACCTTTAAATGGTAGACTAAGAAAAAACCTTGTTTCTTGGTCTGATGAACATACTAGAATCATTTGATAAATTAAAAAACAAGCCCAAGAGATTACTTGCCTACACATTGCCAATCCCTTAGCTCCTAAAATAGTTGAAACAGATGTCTTGGAATTGGGGTACAAGGGTATCCTCAAGCAGGTTCAAGAAAACAAAGAACAAATCTTTTAATTTACATCTACATATTGCAATGATTGTTAAAAGAATTACTCTACTATTAAAAAATAAATTCTTTCTATTGTGTAATGCATTACGAAATTTCAAAGCGATTTACTAAATCAAAAAAAAAAATTATGTATTGATTACAAATCTACTAAAGAAGTATTAAAAAAAGATGTTCAAAAAATTGCTTCAGATTTTTGCTCAATGGTAAGCTATATTAAGTATTTTTTATTTTGATATAGAATATATAAAAGGAGATACAAATTATATTCCTAATTTTCTAACTAGAGAATTCCTCGGAAACAAGTCTTGATGCCTCCGAAATCCAAACCCAAAGACAAAGGAAAAGACTTATAAACAAAGTCTAAGTCTTCAAAATCTCAAAACCCTACAAAACTACATGCATAAGCAATTTCCTCTACAAAACCAATAAAATCATGGTATGAAGCAGTTAGATATAAATAAAAAAAAGAATGCTTTTCACAAATACAAAATTGGGTAGAATCCCTATCCAATTCACTAGAATTACTTCTAGCTTTACAAACTATTAACCAGAAGTCCTCACGAGATGAGAGATCTTCCCAGACAGGTAAATCCTCCAAATCAATTTCCAAAATCAAGGCAGGATCTTCCTCTAAAAAATCCCTGCTACCTTTTAATCTAAATTTTCTATCTGAACTATCTCAAAATGTTTAAAAAGAAAGGTCTGATTATATTAAAAAACCAAATTATTAAAATATTTTGACTATGGAAAATGGATTTTTCCATACCGATCCTTCTATTACAACCACAAAGATCTTCCCTCCAAATTGGTACTTCAAATCATGAGACTTATCCAAATCTCAATCTTATTACATATGAATACTTGAAATAACAGGATTTGTCAAATTTAAATATTTCAAACTACAACAAAACCATTCTCAATATGCCTATTCCACATGCATTATCCAAAATATCTTTTATCTTTCTGATTGGAAACAACCCCTACACCAAACAATCCAATTTTCGATCAGCTACCATATCAAACTTGATGATTCCATTGCTTACTCTTATTCATACTAGGATTATTAACAAGCATAGTTCGATGCCTTTTTTCTTCAAAATAATAAAGGTAGTCACTCCTGGATATTCTATTTCAATACTTCCATAAAAAATTTAAACTTACCAACTTGGTTCCTTCAATGGTAGGATTATTTTGGCTGTATTTATGAAATAATAAAACCCCATCCTTTAGTTAAAATTTAAACCTTTAGAAAATGAGAAGAAATTCCCACAAATTCTCATGTTCTATTCCAAATTATTTGTCCCTTGTGTTTGTTCTTGGTATTTTGACTATAATTACCAGTATAGGTATCCCATCCTTATCAGGACATACAAAGTAAAATGGCAAGACTCCTATGTAGCATAAAGCAAAAGTTCAAAACCTGTTGTAACAGAATGACTTCAGCAACACCAGAAGGACCAAATTATAGACCTAAATCCGCAATACAAATTTCTAGCCCAAATTATATAAAGAGACTCTTTCCAAGCTCTAGAGGTAGAACCACTTACAACAGATCATCTGCAGAAGGCATCAAAACCTCTCTCTTTATATTTCCTTGTAATCTTCTGTATTGCTCTCTAATATCCTATAAACATATTCATATTTTTGGATCCAAGCCAAAAATTTATATCTCTTGTACTGGTTTCTATATAAATTTAAGTAAAATTCCTTCAAATCTCATTTTATTCCAAATCCTTATTGTTATTCTGTGTTTATATTTCTGCAAAATTAAGTATTCTCTGTGTTTGTTAGAGAATCCTATCATTCCTTGACTTGCCTCTTCATTCAAATTAGAAATTTATTTTGTTTTTTTTATATATAGTTTTGCTTTGTTTTGAAATCAAGTTTATTGGCTGGAAACCTGTGACTAGATCTTTAGATCATTCTTAGGTGTAACAACGACACATACTGGTTTCTATTTCTATTGGTGTGTGTGCGTGCATGCATGTGTGTAATGTTTTCACTTCAAAGGTGACTCCGTTAGTAGGATAATGGTTTACTAGATAACTAGAAAGTGGATCAAGAAGGTATTGCTGAGAGCACCATTGAATCCATAAGTCTAGATTCAGACATCCAATAATAAAATGATTTTTTTAAAAAAATAAAGTAATATATTGACTATCTTCAATATCTTTCAACTTTTGAGGGTTGAGACCTTTTTAAGGATCTTACCATCCTAAAATATTACATATGCACCCAAAACATTAACGTAAAGAAAAGTGAAAACAAAACTCTGTTTTTTTTATATGAAAGTAATTCTAATATTTATTTAAATAGATTAAAATTCATTGAAAATCTTTTTTTTGGAATAAATTTCATAATAAACAAACATGTATATCTATATATAAATTTTTTAAAATTAAGGCCAAACAATTACAGCTTGGATAATCCTATTATAACCCATCCTTCCAACCCTATCATAGGGCTATTGATTATAACCGTCACACCTTGAAAAGTAAACTCCTAATGGCTTCATACCCCCAACATAAAATTAAATATAAAAGGTTTAAAAGGAATGAAAATGCCATAAGTTACCATTAAAATTTGGTTGGAGTAGGGTGGCGCATGGACCCGTAAGCTACCACTATTATTGATGCATGGAACCATGCACTGTCACTATTGGTGGCAAGTTTTGCTCAGGATCATTAACACATTCCTCTCATCTTCTCTTATACACCATCGATGAAGTCTACCACCATCTAAGAAAAGAGATCAAGCTAAAAGAAGTTTTGGGTTTTTTCTCTTTCTTTTATTTTTATTTCTTTTCATGGGTTCTTTGTTGCTTCTAATATTGTCATTGTTGTTCATTAATGGTAGTGCCGTTGTTGAGTGTATTTTTATGGAGGGAAGAAGAATGTTTCATGGTGGTTATGGTTGTTTGGTGAAAGAGGAATAAGGGAAAGTTTTGTTGTTAGTTATTGGATCGAAGGGAGAATATTAGACAGTGTGTTCGGTGAAGTAGAAAAGAGGTAGGGATTTGTTTGGGGCTTGGTTGATGGTTAGTTTTCTGCTACTATTGGCATTGTGGTTGCTATGTGATGGTGATGAGGTAGTCAATGGTGGTGTAGGTGGCTAGAAGGATATAAAGTTAAGGTTATTAGTGTGGGTTACCATATTCTGGTATGGGTGAAAAGGTTTGGCTGCTAAGGTCTTTCTTTTTCATTGTTAAAGAGAGAGTGTGTATATGTTTTCTTTTCTTATTTTTTTTGGATGGAAGCTCTTTTATTATTATTTTTTCTATTTTTTTATTTTTTTATTTTTTCACTCTCAAATATTTTCTCTCCCCCTTTCCTGGTCTCTTTTTTGGGTCTTCGTGGTGTCTTTTTTCTCTTTTCCCCAAGCATCAATTTATAGTGTTGGGAACCATTTCAAAATAGAAAATAAAATCCATTAACAATTAGAAGATCTCTTTTATTCTTTCATTTTTTGACGAGAATCTTAAATCTTGGTAATTTTATGGTCAAAGATCATTTTTTTTACATTCTTGAACTATGTAGGATCTTTTCCTTTCTTTATTAACTTTAATGAAATCCACAATTGAAAATGCTATAAATATCTTCATTAAAACTTTCCATGTAGTCCAAGTCAACTATAATCTTTTTAATTTTATTTGAATCTAAATATCTCATTATCTTATTTGATCTTCTAAAACGTTGATGTTTATTTTGGTCTTTTGCTTCTTTCTTGCTTATCACTTCACTAATTAATCTTTTTTAATATTATTATTTTAACTAGTTCACAAAATAAAATAAGTGAAAGTTCCAAAAATTATGAAATGACTGTAAATTAACTCAATTGCATTAAAAATAATTTTTTAGAAATTTTATATTTTTTGAAAATGCATTGTAAAATAAAGGTCAAAATGGATTATGAAAACTACATTGAGCTTGTTAGATGGCACATGCTAGATAATACCAAACTATTGGCATGCTTAACACCTTTTTGTATAACTAACACAATTCTTGGCTATTTCTTGCTAATAAAAATCATGGTTAATAATTAGTCACTTCATTTTAGTTCTAGATTGATGATCTCCAAAGAGTCCATCATGAATCTTAATAAGGACCAATAATGCCTTATTTGGTCCTAAAAATCCGAGTGAAACTCTAGTTTTATGTCTCTTTTAAAATATTTCTACTAAGAGAATATAATTTGTCATTTTCAATCTAAAATTTATGCGAAGGTTCCTATAAATAAGCTTTTATTTGTTACCTTCAATTAATTTATAGGTTACAAACATTTGTTTTATTAATTAATATCTTTTACATTCTTGACAATTGAATTTTACTACTTTTCTCATCATTATATCTATAATGCATATCAACAATAGCTAATGTATCAATAATCTTTATCATGATCCATGTTAAGCCAAGTCATTACCTTCTATATTATTTCATCTCAAAGGAAAAAAACAGAAATTAAATAAAAAAACCTTTTGATAAGTTTGTTTTTCCACTACATAATATAGTGTTAGTATAGGATGTTCACACTTATGTTTGTCAGCTAACTAGTTGATAATAAGTAGAATAACTTGTTACTTTGAGTGATTATGCTTATAACTCTTTTGACTGATTATGCTTATAACCTGATAAGTATTTTTATTCTTATGATTAAGGCCTCATATCCAGCTTGATTATTAGAACAGGGAAAATCAATCTAAAATGACAAGATCACCCCATAACCTACTAGGAAAATTATCACCTCCAATTCCCTACCTTATTTTTAGTTTTAAATTTATCAAAAAGTGATCAACATGTTAGACAACGTAAAAGGCATAATCGTCCACTCATGCAACCTAAAAGGCATAATTATCCACTTATGAAACCCCTCTTTTATCTTGAAAGCTAACTTCCACTCTTCCCAATGTCAAATTTGAATATGGTATTTTTTTTTTTTATCAAATGTAAGAAATTTATAGATCAAATGAGACAAAGCTGGAGAACTAGCGAGTCAAAGTATATATACAAATATAAACAGAGAAAGGGAACATGCTCCCTTATACATAGGGGGAACAAACTCCCACAAAGGCTACAAACAAACTAAGCCAAAAGAACTAGAAACTAATCTAGAAACATGAGCCTAGCTTATCTGCAGTGGAAACATGAGCCAACGACACAAGCTAACTCAACAACAAAAATAATGAGCCAAAAGCACCCAAGCCAGCAAGAAGTACCCGGCAAGCAACACCCAAGCAGGCAAAACACGTGAACAAGAACACCCAATATGAGCTTGAACAAATGAAAAGTTTTCCAACAAACCAGCAAGCTGACTACCAGCATATCAGCCCAAACCCAAATCTCATTAACCATCCACAATTGGAACCCCAACCAATCAATAGACCACAACAGTAAACCACAAGCAGAAGACATAGAACCATCACCAACAACTCTAAACCCAGCATACCAACAACTTGACTTCAGAAAAGGACGCTAAAAAAACACCTACAAGCTAGCAGCCTGACTACAACCACAACAACCTAGACAAATACCTCACAAACAAATCTCAGCATGAACAACAACCAACATAGCACAACATAAACCAACAAACGAGCCACATGACACGACCAAAGAGTTGATGTCTTCTTCCAAGTGTAGGAGTGTCGAAGTAATAAATAACCCGCCAAGACCGGGGTCAAACAACAGGGAGGTTAACTGTATAAACTACAAATAAAGAATTAGATAATAACAAAAAAGGAGTTGAAGAGAGCTTTGAGATGTGATATTGATATAAGGATTAAATAAGGATAAAATAATTATCAAGGTTAGAATTCCACTAATGGTATTTCAAACAAGTATAGTATAAACTCCTTTTATTACTCAACTGGAAACCACATACAAAGGAGGTTCCCATTGGATTATAAATTATTAATATGATTACATTAGTTATCTTATTCGAATAATGCTAATACTTGTAAATGTTGTAAGGTATTCATGATTATAACTTATGTTAACAACAAATCAAGTTCCTTTCATAGCACAGCTGTCGGTTATACCATACGGTTGGGCTATAAAAGTGCCAAGTATTTGTTGTACCAAGGGTTATACAACATAAATCTAGATTAACCATTTAACAAGCAAAGTATTAAGAGTGAATAAGATAACAAATACAAAAACATGTTAGTATCAAGCATTAAGGTCCATGTTGAGTTTATACTATACTTATTCTTACACCATTAGTGTAACCTTTTCACCTTGACATAATAAACTCAACTAAACATAATGAAAGAGAGAAACATAGATAAACAAGATAAGAACATAAATAAGATATAAGTTAACAAGAGATTAATGTAAACAAAACTTAAGAATTACAAAATATAAAGAGAGAGAGCAAGAACATGATCTTGATCTGAAAACCAAGATGCCAAAATACATGGTAAATGCCTCCTTTTATAGGTAAAAATTTAGAACTATTGATTTGATGACTAATTATTGAGTAGGTGGCCACATCTTGACTTGGTGACAATTCTTATCTTCTTGTCTGAACAAAACATCATTGCTAATGGCAGAATTTGAATGGATTGTCCTATGAAAGTTCTAGGAAATTGTCTCATCTTTCCAACAAAAAAATAATTGATGCATTTGGACTTCTAGAACTCGAGATATGGGCTGAACACTGAATAGTGTCTGGGCTGCAGGACAGATTCTGATTCTCTGTTGTTGCTAAAATTTGGACTTCCAAACAACAGAATTGAGTCTTGGACTCCTCATGAATGTTTTAGGCCTATGTCTTAGCTTTCTAGCCATATAAAAAAAATTGAAATCCAAGATCTACAGCTCTAGATATGACCTAATAACTGAATATTGTTCCAGTTTGGACGAAATCAACATCTCTTTTCTAAGCTTAACCTTATCTTTGTCTTCTCAATTTTAGTAGTTGAACTCATCAATCAATCCTTTGATTTATGTGATAGGCCTGTATTTAAAATAAGCATTTACCATAAATTATAGCTATCTTATATTATCAGACTTGTTATAATAAAACATGCTTAAGTTAGCTAATTTAATGATACTTTAAGTGTAATATGATGATATAAAGCCTTAGTGAGAATATACTTTTAAGTACTAATCACCACATAACAACTACCAAACAACACAGAGCAAACTAGGAACACCAACACCATTACACCAGAAGCCAATGGAGGCTTTCTTGCAAACCCTTTAACAGATTAGGGCTTAGGAGGCCTAGGAGGTTTGCTAATAGCTCCTAGTTGAGATCGATCAGGCCTCCTACCAGCAGTTTTAACCACACCAATCGGAGTATCAGATGGGATAAGCAAGCTTTTACTCCTAGTCATGTATGGTCTTTTACTTTGGACAAGACTTGCGTCGTAAAGGGGATAGTTAGTAGCAGATGGATCATCAACAACATTACCAGAATCCTGGGCATACTGAGAGCATGTAGGAAGCAATTTTTCCTCCCCCCCCCCTCCCCGTCTAACATCATCCCCACTACCAGTTTCAACAAATTGAGGACAAGGAAGAGATGCAGCAGGAGGACTAGATGGGACAGAGGCCTCTGGAGCCACATCCTCTAGAGAACCAAAAGGAGAGACATGGATCCTTTTGGTCATCCTAAGACTTGGAGGAGCTTCTTTACTGGTGCTATTATTGAGTCAATCTTCATACAAAATGTTTCATTATGTAACTAATTTAGCATGTCATCCAACTGAGGAATTGGTAACTTGAAACCCACTGTTACTTTATTAATGGTCTTTGCTTTGTTTTTATACACCTCTATTCCTCATTAATGTACCAGAAATCCTAAATCATTCCCTATCTGTACACTAAAGGTATATCTTAGTGGGTTCATCTTGATATTATCTATTATCATATGTTCAAAGGCAAAACTAAATTCACCATAGTGATTGACTTTAGATTTTGAATGATATCATTGATGTATACCTCCATATTGTATTTGATTATATCATAAAAGATCAAATTCATGGATTTTTGGTATGTAGCACTTATATTTTATAGGTCAAATGACATTGCTAACCACTAATACAATCTTAGTGAGCTAGGACACCTTAAAATAGTCTTTGACACATTGTTTTCAATAATAAACTTATGATTATAGCCTCATTCTATCCATAAAGATGAGGATTTCATTACTAGTTTTTTGAATTAATAAACATATCATCCATTAACATTGGATACTCATTCTTTAAATGTGTAAGATTAAGGTTTCTAAAATCTATTCATACTCTCAACTTGCAATTCTTTATAATTACTTTTATAATGTTATATATCCACTCAACATATCTTATTGGTCTAAAAAATTCACCATCTAATAGTCATTCAATTATCTCTTTCACATGATCAATCACATCTAGAGCTATTTTTCATGAAGATTTTTTGTATAACTTAAATCTAAGCTTAATTGGAGATAGATTTTTTTTTTAATCAAACTTCTATTTAAACCATATATTCCATTCTAATCTCAATCAATGTAGTTCTTATAACTGTGAAGTAATGGCACTAGATTGTTTTATAATCTATTAGTAAATTCAAACTTATGTAAATTGGTTTAGGCTTCTCTTCAATCCTCATATTAACTTCAATTAAAGGGTCATGAATTTTTCTTATACATCATCCATCTTAGATGGTAATAAAACAAGACTTATTATATTAGACACAATTAATAATCGTGATCAGTTTTATTGAGAAAATTTTGTTCTTATGGTAAAATATTTTTAGGCTGTATCAAAAGCCACAAACAAATGTAAATAAGTCTTGGTAATTCTTTTATTTTCATGTTTCAAATCCCTGCCCAATATCTTCGAATTGCAAGTCACTTGGCAAACAAACTCTAATGTTACTCACCCCATTCACACAATCTTCTTGTTAACTAAAAAGTTGATTAGATGACCCATATTATCTATTCCCATGAATTGGACCAGTCCAACACCATATTTATAAAACCATTCATCCGCCATCCTTGAGTTTACCATAAATTGCTTGTCATCTACTTCAACTATCTTTGTTGACCCATCTAGTTGCCAAAACATTAATGCTTGATGTAGAGATGATGACATACACATATTAAAATGTATTTAATCTCATACAAGTAAGGTGTTATAACTTGGCTTTCTTTTAACCATAAAGAAAGTTATCTCTTTGCCTCGTGTAAGATTTGATATGACCATTGTAAATAGAATCATGTCAGCCTTGTTGTGGCTAATTTTTGTTTTTATCATGGTCAAAAGCATAATTATTCAGTGTTGCAATATTATCAACTAAAAATCTCTATATTAGTAAACCATTAAAACTGATTATGATGTACCAAGTTTTAAGATGGTGACTCATAGCCAAGGTTGTTAAAATTGCGAGTTAACTAGTAAAATTTTATGATTTTATGAGTCAAAATATATTTAACGTGCTAAATCAGACTAAAAACTCAAAACCAGTAAAATCAGACTTAATCGTGCAAAATCGGTAAACTTGGTTCGATTTTACAAGTTTACTAAATTTATGATATGAACCAAGTCAGGTCCAAATTTGGCCTTAAAATGTCTGTTAACTAGTTTTGCGAGATTAGCATATTTTTCAAACCGTATGTTGAATAAAATTGAAATTTTACAAGGAAATATTAGATACATGAAAATATATTATGGTAAATTTTCAGGTCAAATGGAGTTAGGTAAATAATATTTCAGAGGGTCAAAGTTAGTAAACTAATATTGTCAAATATGTCAAACAAGACCTTCGTGTACTGTTTGGGACATATTTAGAGTTACCGGTGCAATTTTGCTTCAATTAAAATTGGGATAGAAACTAGATATCTGAAACTTTCAAACTATATATCGTAGGTCCAATAATTCATCCAAATAAGAGAATAACATATTTGAAATAAGGAGAGAACGACATGTTTGAAATCAGGACTCAAATCTGTCAAGAATATGCAAAAATTAAAGATTCAGGCTAGATGGATGAATTTTAATATGAATACTTTTTTATTTATTTATTTAATTTTAAATAATTATTTATAATTTGAATTTTTTTTCTAGCACATTAGACATTATTTAGGAGCTTATTTCATTATTGAATTTACGTTAGTTAATTACTAATTTAAACTCATTAGCTTGCAACCTAAAAGGGGTCTATCAAGACTTATTGTGATGGGAACAACCAGGTTGTCACTAGGTTTATATGTGCTTCCTACCTTTTAGTGATTCCCCTGTATTAAGAAATTTTGTTCTGAGACTTTTTATTTCTCCATGTCATTAATTTATTGATTCATAATATCTATCTCTCTCATTTTATTTAGATCACTCATTGATTATAATATTGTTGACTCATTTTATCAAATTTTAATGTAATTTAATTTCTTGACTAGAATTATATATCAATATATATTTAGTTAAAAAAAATTACTTATAATTTTACGAGTTTACAATCCGAGTTTATATTGTATTTTTCGTGTCGTGTCAAAAAAATGTTTTTGACAACCTTGCTCATAGCCACCATTGGTTTAGAAAATACTAGACTTAGTTATTGTTCGATCACAAGTTCTAATCGGTTAATTTCGATAGTTTTTGCCTTTTATTCTGCATTATATTTATTATCACTATCAATATAAGGCAACTGGCCAAGTTTGGCCTTAAATGAGAATGGAAGATAAAAAAAAACCATGTTTGTTGATATAACATCACCATGGTTACTCATTTCTTTTTAAGAAAGAATTTCCAATCTATTCATTTAAGTTATTGCATTCTATTCATCCAGTTATTGCATTAAGATTACAAATTCACTAACTTTTATCTCTTTAGGGTGTGCAATATCATAAATAAGGGTTTTCGTTTCTCTTTTTATGTTCTATCCTTTTTCAAGAAATTATGAGCATCAACTTTCAAATTATTTTCTTTTTTGAGCTGATTTTCCTTATTGATGAAGATATTTATAGTAGCTAGCTTAAGCTTTATGATAGTAAACGTTTTGTCTATTGGATAGTGATTTTTTCCTTAAATTTCTCAACTATCATTTTACTTATAAAGATTTTGGTTACTTTTTCATTGGGGTGACTTTCTTAGTTTCTTTAAAAGCAATGTCTTTTATTTTTTTTATTTCTTAAATGGTTGTTGACTAATAGAAGGTATGTGAATAAGGTTTTATCATTGCACATAAAGTAGAACGTATATTAATACTTAAAGCTATCTCCTTATCATGTTGCTTAACTATTAGTGCTTTTAGCCAATACTGTATAACTCATTTTCTTTACTCAAGTTCTTTAATTATTGGCCTAATATATTGGACAACTTTGTCCTGTTGATGTTTTTGGATGATTTCTATCTTATTTATGGTACTTGAATTGACCTTATTTTCCTCAATGCATGATTATTGTTTCTTACATATTACATTATTATCTTAGCAATATATTGTCTACTTTCCTAGAGACTTCTTTAGAAATCTATCTCTTAAGTTATTTAAGATTTAAATAACCCTTTGAATGTATGGGTATATTGTTTGGGTTGGAACTTTCTTCATTATTTCTTCCATGATTTTTTGTTTGGAATGCAATTTATTTTTAGCATAAATTGACCATTGCACAATACTACTATTTTATATAGGATTAGGCTTATTCATGTCTAGCATTGATCGAGAACAATCTTATACATCTCATGTTAGCAACCTAAAAGTGCTTGAGGTTATTAGTCATTGACCACATGACTGGTCTCTTCTATATCCAAAACTTATTTTCTTGGTAAGGTGTATGGTTTTGCCTTTTCCTTTCTTACCAATGTATTTTGTTATTGCATTATTCTAAACTGGATTTTAGATAATTGACCTTTTTTCTACCATCTTTCTAGATCTAGGAGATGTTAGTGGTTTATAACCAAATCCTTACCTTCATCATTACTTTTAGGTGATTTTTTTTATGTCTGGTATTTGTGCTGGTTAGTGTTAGTAGGTCCTTTACATTTTAAAGTCTTAGTCTATCATTGAGTTGTAAATTGTTCAGTTTCCCCCAAGTCTTCTCCTTTAGGAAGAATGAAATGACAAGTAAGACAACTATACCTTTTTTCAAGTAGTAGTATCCATGACTAACTATTGCCTCTATCATGGTTTATCATACCTTATTTTCTATAAGTTTTGCTTTCCAATCCTTGTAGTTTAAAGGCAGTTACTATTATTATCAGCTCATTTTAATCATTGTTTCCAAGAAACAAATACAACAACCTCAATTCCATCTAGATTTAATTCTTGAAGATAATAATTATTGGTGTCATATTTTCATGAGTCATGTCATTTTTAGTATTTATAACCTTTGAGTTGTTTTGATAGTAGGGATTATCTAACTGCCAGGGAGTTTGGATTACCCTACATGCATAAGTTGGCATAAGATTTCTTTAGGTGTTTTCATGTTAAAAGAGTATTTTATACCATCATTGCCACTTTGATAGCCTTTATTACTTTGCTACCAGGCTTGCTAAGTTCTTTAAGTGGTTTTTAATATAACAATCTCAAAATGTCTTGTCTCTTTGAATTCTAGATCCAAAATTAGCTATTATTGATCTTTCTTAAACTCTTCATCGAAGTTTAAGTCAATCATTAAATGGGAATTATGACCTTATTCAAGCAGCCAACTATGTAAGTTGCCTTTAATGACTTCTTTTCAACTTGTTTTCCTAACATCTTTTCATTCCAAGCATCATCGTCTATAAGGTTGTGGATAACAATATATTTGGTTTCAAAAAACCTCTTTTTAATATGTTATGCAATCCTTTTAGAGTTAAATTAATACACTCCTGCTTTGTTATATCTATGGTACAATTGCTTTTAAGAGTTATAAAGTTAAATACGTTTTCTATTGATTGTCCTAGGTCTTGAATGATCTAGCCAAGTCAGTTAGTGTTACATGTAGTTCTATTATGTAAAAGTTTATAAAAACAAGCCTTAATTTCATTTCAACACTGATGAAATTAGGTGGTAATGTGGAGAACTAATGAAAGATAATTTTGGTTAATGAAGAACTAAACAACCTTAGTTTTACAAAGGGATTGGTATCACCATCACCATATTGATGAATGAATTTAGAAATATGTTCCCTTATTAACTCATTGTCTTCCCTAAAGAACTATTTGAAATCAATAATTTTGATATATTTGAGAATTAGATAAAGTCAATTGACTCACTTAAGGCATGAACAAGGGTATACATAATTATTTGTATGTCTAATATCTTGCCCTATCTCTCATAAGTATTGGGCTAGTTTAATCCTATCAATCCTTCATCTTGGTTATTATTTAATAAGGGGTTCTTGAGGTATATGAGGATTTACATCGCCTATAAGGCATTGTATTGCCAAATTATAGGTAAGGTTATCTGGAGGCAAGGTTATTAGGCCATGTAACTTGCTTGAGGCTGCTTGTAGGCTTATAAAGTAAGTGGCACCTTGTTGTTACCCATTTTCAGGGCTTATATAAATATATATAAAAAATCAGAAAAGAGAAAACCATCAGAAAAAGGAAATACAAAAAAAAGTTGGGAAAAGTTGGGAAAAAAAATCAAAACAATATATCAGTGGAGAGAAAATGTAGAATGCCTAGAAAATTGCCAAAGACTAGTTAGGGAGGATAAAAACAGGTTGGAAAATTAACAATTCAATTTTGACTGATGAGGGACCTTATTGACTGAAAAATTAAATTTAGGAAGGAAAATTTAAAATTTGATATTTAAGGACTCAATTGGATTTTTTTCAAGGTTTAATTGAATTTATTGAGGGCTTAATTCCAAAAAAAAAAAAAGTTTTTGAGTTCAATTTGAGCTTTAATTGGAAGAAACTAAAATCTGAGGGTTAAATTATAATTTAAAAAAGTTAATTTGGTCAAATCAATGGATTAATTGCATAAATATTAAAGTTTGATGGGCAATTAGGGACTTGATTGATAAAATTCAAAATCAAAGACCAATTTGTAAAAGGTGCAAGACTTCAAGAACTAGCAAATCAAGAGCTAAATTGAAGAAAAAAAGAAGTTTGTTGATCAATTGAGGGTCAATTTGCATAAATCAGAAATCAAGTACTAAAATGAAAAAGGTGTTGAACTTTAGGGTTGGTAATTGAATTTGACAAGGATAAAATTGGAAGTTGGAGGGTAATTAAGGATATAATCAAGAAGATTTGAGAGTTTAGAGACCAAATTGAATTGTAGCCAAATCCTAATTTCTCGATGGTTAACCTAGATGACATATCAGTTGGAATAAAGGGCATATGACATGTTGTCTGCCTACAATTCATTTTCTTATTTGACAGTTCTGGGCTAATCAAGTTAACACCTTCAAATGAGTGAATATGATGCTACAAACCTTTAAATTTTGAGTAAAGTTAGATCCAAATGAAAGTTGTGCACCTCCTCTACCAACTTCTGGTCGTCTCCGATGATGTTTTACATCAGAGTTGCTTTAATAAAGCCTTGAAAGTGGTCAACTTAGTCAGCCTTGACTATGACACTCATTTTACAAAACCACTTATTCTTTTTGTGTGTTCACACTTCAAAACTTCTCATTGGGGTCTTATCAAGGGTTGACCATGTTTCTCTCAATATCAGAAGGCTAAAAAATAACTCTTTGGTGTCCAAGTTTAGGAAAATAACCAAAATCTCCAAAACTAAGTTTGTTGCTTAACCACCATTGCAAAACCAGCCAAGTGCAGAGCTTCCAACTATTTAAACCATTCAAAACCCTCCTCATTTTGATTATATGTAAAACATTGATCAATCATGATCAAACCTTTGATAAAAATCTTGACTTGAAACCTTATAAATACCCACTAAAAATTCAGAGAAAAAAGGGAGGAAAACGAGTGAAAAGAGAGTAGAAAAGTATTGATAAGAAAACCCTAAGTGTGAATATTCAAGAGCCTAGTACAAGGATTTCTTCAACTTTGAGAGAAAGTAACAAGCATAGAAAAGAAAGAATAAAAGGGCAGCAACCATCGTTTGAGGTTAAAATGTAAAAACCTTCATTTAGTTTAGTAGATGATGTTCATGAGGCACATCTCTAGCTTGTTCATGCATGTTTGATGATGTTTTTAAGCATTTTTGGTGTTGTATTTTTTTGTTTCAATTAATACATAAAAATGTTGCTTTTATTGTTTAAATGTTGCTTTGAGTTGGTTGTTGATGTTCTTGAATACTTAGATGATGTTTGTTGGATTGATTTTGATGAAATAAAATAGTTTTGAAATCTGCTGAATATGGCAGTAAGGTTTGTGATATTAGTTCTATGTTGGCTAATACATGGTCTTGTCTTTTGGTTTTGGTTGAGGCCTATTGGATGTTAAAATATCAGTTTTTAGCTCTAAATTCTCAAGTTTATTTGCTGTTTTGGTTTGATAGTTTTTTAGATTAGAACTTCATGCATGATTTTGATGGTTTGATGTTATTTGTTAGTTTTTTTTAATTCAAATATACTTGGTATTGGTAATGTGGTTTATTAGGACCCAAAGTAGTGGGTTTAGAGGTCAAAAATGCATTTTCTAGGGATGGGCAATAGTTGGGCATTTTCTGGTTTTCCAAGTCTCTGCTCTTCAGGTTTTTGGTAAAAACAATGTCTTAACTCAATTATTTGGACCAGCTTTGGTCCAATTCTTTGCACTGAAAACTTCATAAGGATTGATTAATCAATAATGAAGGATTAATTCACATCAATAATCATGATTTCTAAGTTTTAATCTTAGGGTTTTGTTTTTTTGCATCAAAACCTATTTTGATCAAATCATGATTATTGGTTAATAATCATTGATGTTTGATGCTTAATTATTGTTCAGTGATTGATTTCCAACATGTCTATGCCTTTTATTTTCTTGTATCTGGTCAGATTTGAGAGTCATGTGGCTAGGTTTGTTTTGAATGATCTTTGTGTTCTTGAGTTGTTTTTTAGTTTTGTGCATTTGATTCGTTTTGGTCAAATACTTTTTGTTTTTTTATGTTTTTGTTTTTTGCATGTGTGATCTCGTTTAGATTTTAATTTTGGTTTTGGTTTATTTTTTTTGTTAGATTAGTGTTTTTGGTTCAGTTTATGGTTAAACCGATGATTTCGAGTCAACTCGAGGATGTCAAATTCGGGTTAGAAGTGTAAGGCCTTGTTTGGTTTTTAACTTTTTTGATAAAGAATTTTTTTTTTTTTTTGCTTAAATGTGTGTTTGGCAAACATGCTAAAAATCCTAAAAATATTGAAGCATGTCTTAAAATTAAGAAAAAATATTTCATGGATTTTAAAAACAATTTGTAAAATTCCAAAGGATTTTGGCCTATATTTCAAAATATATATATATAAAAAAAATTGGCAAGAAAATATATTATCAAGTTTTAATATAAGGATAAAAATACTATAAAAAGGTTTAATATCCAAAATATTAGGGGTAATAATTTGTTATTATTTACCTGTAATAAAAGGATAAAAAATTGTATGGGGTCAACGTCCAAAATATTATTGGGTGTAATACAACTTATTTATTTTTAATAAAATGATAAAAATTACAAGGAGTTTTATCTGCAATATTATTTGGAATGATGTAGTACTAAAAAATGCCATGTTTGTTTGAAAGAAACCTAAAGGATAATTAGGGATATTTCAACTTGTTTCGCATGGAATAAGAGTCATGGACATTTAAAATACCAAAGGGAAAAGTGAAATTTCAATAATCACCAAATATCTTTGGATTTCTAACTTCATTTCCTTCACAACACTTTAGTTCTAAATGAGCTTGCTTTCTTCTAATATTTTTTTAAGCCAAGATCTTTTAGATGAAGTTCTTAACCAAAGAAACCTGGGTGTGTTTATTGTAGCAATCCTATCGTAGGTTCACTGATAGAAATAAAAATACTATTTGACCATAACAACCACAAAACAACAATACAGAGTTAGATCTAGTCCTGGGAATCCGATGGATGGAAATGTTGGGTTCGTGGTTTGCAACTAGAAACAGTTAAACTTGGAATTTCTTTGGAAGAACCAAATTAGGCGGTTACAAGGAATGGACGATAAAGCCATTCAAATTACATCAATCAATGAATTAACCAAAGAGGCTCGTCAAAACCATGCCATTTTTGCAATATGTCTACAGGTCAATGTTACGGAGCCGCAAGACAATTCATCTTGACATGAAGGCAATCTTGCATGAGTTATCAGAACTATTAAAGGAACCGATAGGTCTACCACCCATCAGAGAAGTTGATCACTGCATCTTCCTCAAGGACAGAACCAAACCTATTAATGTTCGACCATACCGTTATGCATACTATCAAAAGGAGGAAATTGAGAAATAACTCCATGAAATGCTAAATTCTGGCCTTATTCGACCAAGTACAAGTCCATTTTCATCACATGTACTGTTGGTGAAGAAGAAGGATGGAACTTGGCGTTTCTGCATAGATTACAGGGCACTCAATGCTGCCACCGTGAAGGACCGCTTCTCTATTCCCACAGTTGATGATATGTTAGACGAGCTCTATGGTGCTTTATATTTCACCAAGCTAGATCTTAGAGCTGGGTATCACCAGGTACGGGTTAATCCTATAGATATTCCAAAAACTGCTTTCCCCACTCATAACGGACATTATAAATACTTGGTTATGTCAATTGGCTTGTGTAATGCATCCTCTACATTTCAAGCTATCATGAACTCTATATTTTGACCTCATCTTAGAAAATTTATACTGGTTTTCTTTGATAACATATTAGTCTATAGTCCTACTTGGGACAAGCATTTGATGCATGTAACACAGACTATGGCGATATTAACGCAGCATCAATTCTTTGTCAAAACTAGCAAATGTGTTTTTGGCCAACAAGAGCTGGAGTATCTAGGGCACATAATCACCAATCATGAAGTGAAGGTAGACAAAAATAAAATTCTAGCAATGGTGGCATGGCCACGACCCACTAATGTTTCTGAGCTACGTGGGTTTTTAGGGTTGACAGGATATTACAGGAAGTTTGTAAAAAATTATAGCATTGTGGCGCGGGCTCTCAACAATCTCTTTAAAAAGGGCCAATTTGGATGGCATGAGGAAGCTGAAACTGTTTTCCTTGCGCTCAAACAAGCCATAACAACTACACCAACGCTAGCAATGCTCAACTTTAAAGACGTCTTCACTGTCGAAACTGATGCATCAGGAGACGGTATTGGAGCCGTATTAACTCAGCAAGGCAAACCAGTGGCATTTATGAGTTGAGCACTTAGGGTGGCAAAACAATCTTGGTCTACTTACACCAAAGAGATGTTGGTCATCATTGAAGCTATACGACTGTGGTGGCCATATCTTCTAGGCCGAAAGTTTTATATTCAAACGGATCAACGAAGCCTAAAGTATTTGTTAGAGCAACGTATCACCACACCAAAGCAGCAAAAATGGGTAGGCAAGCTCTTAGGCTATGACTATGAGATCACATACCTTCTCGGACATGAAAATTATGCAGCTAATGCTCTCTCTCGCAAACAAGGTAGTCTTGTTCTTTACCATCTTTTTGTTCCTTAGGTTACCTTATGGGAAGAAATTAAGCAAGCGGCAAAGGGAGATTCGTACATACAATCCATGAGCTAGGCAACCACAGACCAACTACACAGCTATTATGTGTGGCGTAATGGCCTATTTCGTTACAAGGAACGGGGTCATCGTCCCAGCAGATTCTACCCTACGTGCAAAGCTGCTGCATGAAATGCATGATACCAAGATAGACGGCCACTCTAGTGTACTGCGCACCTATAAAAAACTAGGACAACAATTCTAATGGTTAGGGATGCGTAAATCGGTCCAAGAATATATCAAGAATTGTGTGGTGTGCTAGAAAACAAAGTCGGAAACATTAGCATCCGCAGGTCTCCTCAAGCCACTGCCCATTCCTTGCCAAGTGTGGGATGACATCACACTGGATTTTATTGAGAGGTTACCCACGTCACAGGGCAAGGATACTATCATGGTAGTCGTCGATAGGCTCAGTAAATCAGTTAATTTCTTCCCTTAAAACATCCTTTTACAGCTAAAAATGTTGCAGAGAAATTTATGGAAGGTGTTATTAAGCTCCATGGCATGCCAAAGTCTTTCGTCAGCGACCGTGATCCAGTTTTTATGAGCCATTTCTGGCAAGAGTTCTTCAAAATGTCAGGTACTAAATTGCAGTTCAGCTCCGCGTATCACCCCCAGACCGATAGCCAAACAGAAGTTGTCAATCGATGCGTTGAACAATATCTTAGATGCTTTGTCCACCAATGGCCAAGAAAATGGAGCTTCTACTTAACTTAGGTAGAATACAGGTACAATACAACGTACCACATCTCAACCGGCATAACCCCTTTTCAAGCACTGTATGGAAGGCTACCACCCACTATTCCATCATACAATGAAGGATTATCGCTAGTGCATGAAGTGGATCAGCAATTACAGGACCAAGATGAATTACTCCAACAACTCAAGGTCAACCTTGCACGCTCAGTTAATTGGATGAAACAAATCGTAGATCAAAAATGAAGAGATATGTCATTTGATGTTGGTGATTTAGTGCTTCTGAAACTCCATCCTTATCGCCAGCAAACAGTTTTTAAAAGAGAATACCAGAAACTTGTTAGTCGCTTCTATGGGCCCTAAGAAATTCTAGAAAAAAATCGGCCTCATCGCTTACAAACTCCACTTACTAGCAGAGTCGCGTATTCATCCGATATTCCATATCTCCCTGCTCAACCGTTATAACACTAACACAGATGTTGGCAAACACAGCACATAGATACCATCATTCAGTGAAGATGGGGAAGTCCTACTGACACCACAGGCTGTTATGGATCATCGCTGGATAAAAAAGACACCCAAATTGTCGAAGAGTGTTTATTGCACTGGAAATATCTACCGTAGAGGAGGCGACATGGGTATCCACCAAACAGCTACTGGAGTTGTTTCCAGACGTGAACGTTGGGGACAAGTTTCACATAATGGGGGAGGTATTAATAAGTCACGTCGATTAGCAAGGGCCTTTAGGCCAAATCCCAAATATATGAGTTGAAGTTGAACGTGAATTGTTAGCTGTATGTGCCATGCAGGAAGATTGGAACGTGAATTGTTATCTGCATCTGCCATGCAGGAAGATTGGAACGTGAATAGTGTATACATGTGGCATGCAGGTATGTAGAAGAGAGTTTATAGGCAGGCAACATGTATCTATGGTCACATAAAGAATAAAAAGATTGTGTAAGGGAAGACTGGGTCACCTACAGGACTGGGTCATTTGCTTGCAAATTTTTCATCACTTTTATTTCAATTTGTTATAGTTGTTATGCTTATTGTTTCGTACATGTTACATTCAGTTTTTACGTGGGTAATATCAAATCGTGAGTTACCAGCTTTCCCTTTATTTCATTTTCCTGTACCGGTTTTGCTTATTTAAGGCAGACAAAAATTATCAATAAGGCGATCAATCAGTATCTTATCTTAAATTTGTGGTACTTTCTAACCCGAAGAGATACAACATTTATTGTTAAATATTTGTTAGGGCTTATCATTGTACCTTTTGGCTTTGTCTTTTTTAATTCATTCTTTTTTCAGTGTAATTCTCTCGGTATATACTGAAGAAGTATTTTCATCGGTATTTACCAACGGATACAGCAAGAGACTATTCTATCGGTAAAGTTCATCGCAATCTACTGATAGAAAATTTTTATCAGTATTTTCATTTGTATTTGCTATTTTTCTAGTGGTGAAATATCTTTTTCTTTTAGTTTACAGTGTTAATAGAATCTGAATTCATATTCAATATTTCCTCCAAATTTATCCAAATTTATCGACAACAAAACTAAAAAAGTCAAAAGGTTATCTTATCCAAATAGTCTTTTGTTTTGGTTAGTGGGTTCTAACACAATCAATGAAAAAGCAACTATTTTACAAAACGAAAAGAACAAATACTTTGAAAACAAAGAGAATCTGTAATGACGTGTGAGATTATTAAAGGCATGTACCTATGATGATTCTCCAACAATGAGGACATTGTACAGGATTGGATAATGTTAGCTTCGTTTTGAGCTTCCAAATATGATAACTTATTCTGTTCTTACAACATAATAACCGCTATCATATCGGTCAATTTTGGGTCGGCCAAAAATATATATATAACAAAAATAAAACAAAAAAAATGAAAAAACAGGTAGTTCAAGAGAACAGATTCTTGCCGATGGTTGTCCTAACATGGAACATAGTTTACGATGAAAAGGACATTTTTGGAGCTTTCTAAACAAAGGTCACCCAACCAATTTAAATTCCAAACAATTATGTTGCATTGCACATAACTAAATAGGTTGCTGCCCTGTTGCCGTGAGCTATTTTTAAAAACATATAATTATTTTTAATTTTGAGATAATTAAAAGAAAAAAAAAATTTCTAAGCATGCAATCAAGAGCTGATAGCATTAAAAGGTATATAATTTGGCTTTCAAGCAACAGATAACTAACATGTAAAAAACTTGCTTAAATTGTCTCGAATTTCATATAAGAATCAATTTGTAAAATATAAAGGGACATCAATCTAACATAGACATTGTTTGAGCAACTCAAAACAAAAAATGGCACTATAAACAAAAAGTTGTCGCAGGCTACTTTTTAAAAACCCGCGCTGCTTTTAATTGTAAGACAATTGAAAGAAAGAAAAAAACACTTTCTAAGCATACAATCAATAGTTGGTAGCATTAAAATGTATATGATTTGGCTTTCAAGCAACAGATAACTAACATGCAAAAAACTTGCTTAAACTGTCTCGAATTTCATATAAGAATTAAATTGTAAAATATAAAGGGACAACAATTTAACATGAGCATTGTTTGAGTAACTTAAAACAAAAGGTAACACGATGAACAAAAAGAGTATGGAAGCTTAACAATTGTTCGCAAGTAAAGAGTCGCAAAATGTTTGTTAACTCCTTATTACTGCAAGTACCTAAATAACTTAGTTAAGTGTCTGCAAAAACATTTAATGTATAAAATGAGTATTGTACATAGTGCAAACACTCGCTTTATAAGGCAAATTTTTCCCCCAAGTGAAAACAACCTAAGAACACCTAAAGCCTTTAAACTTTCTTAGACAAGCATTGGCCAAATAGTTTCCTCCACCAAATTTTGCATATATAGCAAAAAATGAAAAACAAAATATCTCGCATCGCAACACTGGTAATTTACCTCGTCATGTTTAATAAATTCCTCTATGAAAATAAATTTGTAATAGAAAAACACATAAAATTTGTAATAGAAACTGACACACATAAAATTTATTGAACAATAATTATATATAAAAAAGTAAGGCTACACATAACACATAAAATTTATTTGAAAAATAATTTTAAAAAATGCAAGACTGCATATATGAAAAATCTTATAAAAAATAATATTAAAAAAAAATTAATCTATATAAAATTAACCATAGATAAATCATACCTAGTTTTCTAAAACCTAAACACACCTAGTATCATTTAAAAATAATTACAATCTACATAAAACATAAACAAAAAATTTATTTGAAAAAATATACACAAATAATATATTATTTTTGCCAGACTCATGTTATGTGGACTTGGCTAACCGCCAAGTCCATGCATTTTGGACTTGATGGTCAGCCGAGTGCAAACATCTTGGGTCTGGCAATCATGCCAGACCCACATCACTTTAGACTTGGCTAACCGTCAAGTGCATGCACTTTAGACTTGGCTAACACCAAGTCCAGACATCTTGGGTGTGGCACCATATCAGACCCACGTTACTCTAGACTTGGCGTCTTGGTCTATCAAGCATGCCAGACCCATGTTAGTTTGACTTGGTTGTCCATCAAGTCCATGCATTGTGGACTTGTTTGACCGCCTAGTCAAGACTTCTTGGGTCTAGCAACCATGTCCGACCCACTTTACTCTGAATTTGGCTGACCGTCAAGTCTACGTATTGTGGACTTGGCTAGCACCATTTCCAAACACCTTGGGTTTGGCAAATATGCTAGACCCACGTTACTCTAGCCTTGGCTGGCACCAAGCCCAAACACTTTGGGTCTAGCATGGTTTATTTATTTGATTTCAAGGGTAAAACTGTCATTTTACCATAATTTAAAAAATAAAAAGACAAAAGTCCTCTTCTTAGCTAGTCTTAAAAATTCTATCTTGGAGAGCAATTATGTTATTTTACATTGATTTGTTTTTAAAAGACACGCATCATCCTCATTTAATTCTTTAATGATTAATAAGTCATGTAAAAGGAATAAAATACCCCCAACATAAGTGATTAGTATTTAAAAGTGCATTTTTATCAAGGTTTTATATCATCATTTTGCACTTGAAGTATCAATAACTCCTTAACTAGAGTATGTTCTATAATAACATGTCTGATAATATAAGATAACTTTAATTTATAGTAAATGTTCATTTTAAATGCAGGCATATCACACAATTCAAAGAATTGATTGATGTGATTAACTATTGAAAGTGAAAGGACAAAGAAAAGCTAAGCTTAGAAAGGAGATGCCGATTCAATTCAAATTCGAACACTGTTCAGTCATTGGGTCATATCTAGAGCTATAGATCTTGGATTTTAGTTTGGTTTATATGGCTGCAAAGATAAGAAATAGGCCTACAATGTTCATGAATAGTGTAAGACTCAAATCTACTATTTTCAAACTCAAAGTTTCGCCACAAAAGAGAAGTCAGAATCTGTCTTGCAATCCAGCCCAAATACTACTCAGAACTTTACCCATATCTGGAGTTCTAGAAGGCAAAATGACATGAAATTTGGTGGATGGAAGGAAAAGATAATTTCCAACAACTTTCATGAAGAAGACTTGCTCAAATTCTGATGGTATCAATGTCATTTCATCCAGCCAAAATGCTTGAGTGTTGTTGTCCACCAAGTCCACTAAATCAATAGTCGGCCACTACATCAATAATCAATTACCAAATGAATAGTTTTCAATTTTAGCCTATAAAAGGAGGCATTTTCCATTCATTTAGGAATCTTTGTTTTCAGATCAAGATCATATTCTTGCTCTCTCTCTTTATATTTTTGTAATGCATAAGTTTTGCTTTCATTAATATCTTGTTTATACTTTTCATTTCCTTTACTATACTTAGTTATCTTATATAATGTTTATGTTCTTATATTCTTTATTAATGTTTTTCTTTTTCATAATGTCTAGCTAAGTTAATTATGTCAAGGTGAAAAGGTTTTACTAATGGTGTTAGGATAAGTATAATATAAACTCAATATGGACTTTAATACTTATATCCTAAACAACTTGCTATTAATATGTCTTATCATTTTTATCTTATTAATTCTTAATACCTTGCTTGTTAAATAGTTAAACTAGATTTGTGTTGTATAACACTTGGTACATCAAATACTTGATCCTTCATAGTCTTCGGCCGACATCATTGTTATGAGAGGAACTTGATTTGTTGTCAACATAAGTTACATCATGAATACCTGATAAAATTTATAAGTATGGTGTTACATAAATAAGATGATTAATATGATCATGTTGATAATTTATAAAGAGTTTATACATTACTTATCTCTAATACTATTAGTGGATCCTCTAACCCTGACATTTGTTTTTATTATTGTTTAATCTTCACATATATCTTACATCTCAAAGTCCTCTTTAACTCATCATCACCATCACCATCATCATCATCGTTGTTGTTGTTGTTGTTGTTGTTGTTCTTATTATTATTATTATTATTTATAATTTACATAGTTCACCTCCCTGTGGTTCGACCCCGGTCTTGTCGGGTTATTTATTACTTTGACATTCTTGCACTTGGGATAAGACATAAACTCTTTGATCGTGTCAATAAGACCATTTTTTTTTGAATGGCAAAAATGTAATCACACTAATATAGTAAATAGTAAATTTTATGTGTATAGTAGAAATTCCTTCAATTTTAGTGTTTTTTTTTTTAATTTAATTATATGTTGTATCTTGAATTGAAGAGCCTTGAGAGAAATGGATAATAAGAAGAAATCATGATTTCTGATATGATGATATTAAGGTTGTAGGTTTATTAAATCTTTGATCAACCATACTTCCTTGGTGAGCATGCTCTAGCATTATATCAATATAGGCATACCTTGACCAGATTGTCTGTCCTTCATCTAAAATTGATTTTTTCATATATCATATACAAATCCTTGTAATCTAGCTTTAGAGTGGATTTATATGATATGCATTTGGATGTTCCTACTTTGTACTATAAATTATTCACTTGAGAGCTATAAGGTTGTATTTGGTAATTAGTGTCGACATAAGGGAGCAACACAAAAGGGATAAAAATACATTTGATTCACGTCCATGCAATTTGGACTTGGCTGGCCTTGGATTTGACAAACATACCTGACCCACATTACTTTGGACTTGGCTGGCCGTCATATACATGCTCTTTGTACTTGGTTGGTGCCAAATCTAGGTGCCTTGGGTCTGGCAAACATGTCTCACCCACGTTACTTAGGTTTGGCAAACATGCCTCACCCATATTTTTTTGCAATGGGCAGCATGATTTTCTAGGAGGAGAGAGGGGAGGGAGGGAGGGAAAAACCCTTGGTCGAAGCTCCTCTGTAGGCCGCCTCAGCACACACACCTCGCCATTATGTTTAGGGTGGCCAAATGCATTGAAAATCGCCCCATAAGGCAGGTCTCGGTTTTGTTTTAGGGCCGCACGCGACATCCAAATGACACAAGTGACGTCCACCCGTTGGAACATGCTTAGCACGCATCAGTCATTTCTGAATATAAATAATAATTTATATACATATAAATACCCAATTACCCTTGACCTCACATGATATTTACAATAAAATCGTATGGAAACGACAAAAACACCCTACATGCAACCTTGTTTTTGTTGAAACCCAAGGGTAATTTTATATTTGAACTGTTTCAATAATAGAAAAGGACGTAGAAGCCCCTCAACACATGTATATTTTCCCTCCTCGGGGGCATGGTTGTATCTTCAGTGTTTATTAAAAAAAAAGACAAAAGAAACCCCCAACCCAAAGGTTAAAATTTATACCTTGAATGGCAAATCAGTATCTATATTATAGCCCAAAACCCCGAACGAACCATTTTATCCTTGATCATTCTTTCAATTTCAAATGTATCACATGAAAAAGACAATCCTACCCCCAACTGCATGCGTAACAAGTTTCTATAGCAAAGATAATTTTATCATTACACTGCTCCAATCCACAGTAATTTGTGTCTAGGTGAACAGTAGCATACTAAACTCTTTTAGTATTTTTTGTAATAAAACACGTATTAATATTCTTGTACATGAAGAGTTTTGTCACTCTAACTTTTTAGATGGAATATGTGGTTGAGTGCTCCTACTCCTTTTTGGTCTTCACATTAAGACATCAGTCAAGTCGAGAATATTACATTGCTCACTTCAAAAACCAATAATAACGATGATAACACAAATATTCGTTAAAAGGTTATGTTGGATTCTTGAATATTATACACGCAGTGTAAACAATAAAATAAAATTATTTAAGAGTTTATAAGATCTCATTAGACAGATCTAAAGTTGTTTAGGGATTTATATATGAAAATCTGATCTTTTTCGGCTTTGAATAATTCTTTAAAGGCTAGTTTTTCGCAAACCATAAGTTGTCCAATTATCCGGCCTCCAACGGTAATCCACACGAACCACCAGTAAGAAATCTTCTAAATCTTTATTTAGGAGAGAGGAATTCCTATACTTAGAGTGCTAGCTCTTTATTATGTGACTTACATAGTTTTTTTATCTAACATACAACCCCATAAAAATAAAAGGCCTAGCTTACTATTTATAAGAAAATCTAAAAAACCCTATAAATTATATTTTAATCAAATCATACTTAATTAAATCATCTCAGTTTAATTTCAAATTAATGGTTCTTAATGTGAATGACACATTAAGTTCCTAATATGTTGGCCCAAATATAAATTCTAATGTGTAATGTGTCATTGATTAATTTATATTTAAAGATCAGGTATATCGTTTAGTAATGTGTCATGATCCCCTAAATATTAGAAAAGTCATTAGTAGTTTGACTTAACCTTTGAGTAACCGGTTTCTCAGTATAATTAATATCATTTCATCAATAATGTTTTGATTTAACATTAAAGCATAAAGTATGTTTGCCATGTTAAATCATGTTTGTTCTCTACATAATAATCATTGATTGTTTGAATGAGATTTGAAATTCTTTTCAAATCTCATTACACCTGGCCAAGGATTTCTCGTCAATATTATTTCAGAACAGATGAATATTTTTTTTCTAATTCACCTAGGGTGATGAATTCTCTTTTAATCACTCAAGTACCTTCATATAGTTTATATTATACTCAATGTCTAACCTTTTGTTACCTCAATTAAGATAACATGTAATATGATCAAAGTATAACATTCTCTATATAAGATAACTTAGTGATCTCAAGTCTAAGAATCACTTACACAATTATCACATAAGTCTTTCTATAAACATGATTGATCTCTCCATATAGAATTTTCATGCGGGTTAGTTCAGTGTACATGTCTTATGACAAGTACTTATATATTAGTTCTAGGTATCTCTTATATCTCAGCTTATGAGAACAACTGTTTCCTTTCATAAAAAAAAGGTAATATATAGTCTCTACGACTCTAATAAATATCCAATATTTAAGAGAGTATAGACCAAGAATATTCTAAAAACAATGTTTTGATGCAATAAAAATCTTATAATTATAATAATTTTATAACTTTTTTTGCAAAGTATTTGTGCCATGAATTTATCTTTACTCTAGATTTATAAATCAAATATTAGACTCATTGACTACAGGGCATATTAAACTAACATATTATATGTGTATGTATAGGTTGATCATAGGTTTGAGGAGGGAAATTGTGTTTTTTATATTTATATACATGCATAGTAGTTATACTATATTTTGTAAGGGGTTAAAATTGTCTTAGAGTATTTTGACAACTGATTTAATCAGATATAGACATCTTTTCATAAAGGAAAAAAAAAATCCTACACTCAAATTTAAAATTTGAAGACGAATGGGTGTTTTCCTTGATATCTAAAGAGGGAATGTTTCAAAGATATGTCATCACTCACAAGTTTCAGGTAAAGCCGCCCAATTTTCCAAAGCACGAGCTCAGTCGCTCACGTCCTGAACTTGACTTAGGGCTGAGGATGCTGCATGCTGAATACTTGGATGTGGTGATTATTTGGCTTACTTTTTTGTTTAGTGTAAACTGAAAAATAAAAATTTGCACAGCTTTAAATTTATTTTTTTATTAATTTTATAGCACGATTATGTATACATGTATTTAATTACTTTGTAAATGTAAATTAGGAGAATTAATTGTTTATTCTTTTTCTCTAGATAACATAAATGCCTCTATTTCAAGATTATATTATACAGGATGGATTGTTAATTTTATGATTAAAAAAAGGAGAAACTACATTATTCTAAAAAAAAATTATTTCTTGAAAGGAAAAATAAAATAGATGGTAAATAACGAATAAAAGAAAATAAATTTGTAAAAATAGCTCAACAAAAACAAAACTCCATAAATAAGTTTTAAACAAATTTTGTGAAAGATCATGTTTGATTTCAAGCCTATTGACACAAACCCGGATAGTAAGAATATTTAAACCCATAAATAAAGTACAAACAACTAAAGAAAACTAAAATTAAATTGATAAAAAAACTCAACTCAATGATTACTTGAATAAAAAACTAAAATTATTGGATAAAAAATCTCAAACCATTATTGAAAGTATATAAATGAAACGCAGCATATAAATGTACACCTAAAAAATAATTAGTCTTTGATAAATGTTGAATAGTTTAATAAGGAACCAAGAGTATGAGTGACCTTACATGCACAATATTATTCTAAAATAAAATCCGAGCTAAACCGTTTAACCTTCAAATAAAGTATATATAATTTACAAAATAACTAAATTTAAATTTTAATAGACTAATAAGCTGACATTAAGATCCAATTAAAAATAGCCTAGAGTTGTAAAATATATATGGAAACCCAAAACTAATTAAATTAACACGATGCCACATGTTCTCTTTGTAAAGAAAGAAGGTCCCGAACTTTTTCTTGTAGAAAACTTGGATTGCCGACTTACTAAAATGCTTGTAGAATTAAATTTTTACCAACCTTTTGTGACCTTAATCAATTAGGAATAAGGAAAACTTTGTAAGCTAAACTCCCTGATTGCCGACATTAATTTCCTTGAAATAAAAGGATGGTGCTCTCGACTTTGACTCGTTGTAAAATAAGGAAATCTGGTAAAATAATTAATTTCAAACTGCCAACTAAGAATCCTTGAAAAGTTAGGAGTCATTGTAAAATAAAGAAACCACTTGCTGCCGAAATAGAGTAAGGAAGCTGCCTTCTAAGAAGTCTACAAACCATAAGGAAACTACCATTGTCGGCTCTCCCCCTTTGCTGCCAAGCTTTGCCTCATGTTCAAGCTCAATAAAGATCTCCTTTCTTTGTATATCTCCTTTCTTTGCCTCATGTTCATCTTTTGTTAAGTCTTTTAAACTTGTGTTGGCTAAAATATCTCAATAAAGTTACATGTGTAATGTTCAGTGATCCAAACAGTATTGGCTCTGCTTGGTAGGTTTGGGTATGGATGAAGTTTAGCAGGGAAGAATGGCAGGATTCAGCTTGTGAACATGGCGAGGGCATGGGCAGGTGGTTTACAGTAGAAGGTTTGTTAATATTCCTAAATTGCAGGAGAGTCATTCATTTCTCATTTATCTTTCACGTAAAAACTCATGCAGTCTGTTACAGGTATATATAGCTGAAGACTACCCTCAGCTGCCCCTGATGGAATTATTACATTTAATCAAAATGTTGTGTTTAAAAAAAAATACAAAACGGTGCAGTTTAAAAGGCTTAATGAAACGGTGCGTATCTAGTAACGGTTATTTCATTTGAATCTCATATCAAGCCTCTTCTTCTCCCTCTTTAGTTGGTAACAATCGCCCCTCCTTGAATCCAACCTTGTCCTCAAGGTTGAAAGTGGGAAGCCTCATGCTTAATTCATCAATGAATTCCCACGTGGCATCAGCAGGAGGTAGCCCCTCCCAATGGACTAGAACTTGGGTGGTAGCTTTGTGATTTTGTCTTGCTAAACGTCTGTCTAATATGGCTCTTGGATGCAGGTAAGGTGTTGGTTGTGGAGCTGGTAGGGTCGGCTGCACTATCTGGTTGCCCACATGCTTCTTAAGCTGAGATACGTGGAAGACTGGATGAATCATTGAAGATGGTTGCAGATTGAGCTTATACGCCACGGTTCCCACCTTTGCTAACACCTAGTAAGAACCGCAGTATTTCGCAGCTAATTTGTGTGAAACTCTAGCAGTTGTAGATTGTTTTTTGTATGGTTGAAGCTTGAGATAAACATAATCTTTCACCTTAAAACTTATTTCACTCCGCCTTCTGTTTGCAATAGTAGTCATTCGATGTTGAGCTGTCTGTAGATGTGACCGGACTCTCTTAATCAGGTTTTCTTTAGTAGTTAGATATGCATCCATTGACTCTACTGTAGAATCCCTAGGAAAGTAAGGAATGTGTATGGGAGGAGGAACCCCGTACAACACTTCGTAGGGTGTCATCTTGGTAGCGGAGTGATAATTGGTGTTGTACCACCACTCCGCGAGGGAAAGCCATTTTGCCCATTAGTGAGGATGATCTCCGGTCATGCATCTTAGGTAGTGTTCGATGCATTTGTTGACAACTTCGGTCTGACCATCAGTCTGCGGGTGGTATGTTGATGCAACCATATTATTCAATAGTTTCACCCACATTTAACTAGTGTTTTTCCTATGTTTTATATATAAAATGCCTTGATATTCTTTGTTCTATGTTTTGAAGGCACTTTTGGATGAAAGATGCAAAAAGGAGTAAATTGGAGATAATTGGCAGATTTGACCTTCAGTCGATGTTTTGTACAGAGCGTGAGCTCTAGAGGTTGAAATGAAGTGATTTCAGTGGCATTAAAAAGCTAACATCCATACCTTTCTGGACATCTAAGGCAAGAAAATAAAATAAGGAAGACCATGGAAATCGCAGCCTTCAAAGTCAAATCTCACAATCTGCCAGTATTGACCTTTGGCCATTCCAACTTGAATATTTGGAGCTAACTACAGAAGTCCAATTGATGCAAAATCAATTTCGTTGGATTCATAACTCAAAGGTCTATAAACGCTCCAAATTTCAGCCAAAAACGATGTCATATGAGGGAGATATGATTTTTCAAAGATGACATCTAAATTCTGCCAGCAAACAGGTTTCGTGAAGAAACGAGTTCAAATTACGTTCCGAAGCATCTAAACCGATATCCAAGTTTTTATTTCAGCAATTTAGCTCCTCTAAGTCAAAGCTTGAAGATTTCATGCAAGGCTATTTCTCTGTTTTAGGAAAATAGTTATTGAAGTACTTAAATGTAAACAGTCTACTTAATGGAGGACTATTTTGTAAAATAGAGACCTAGGGTTTCCTAGGATATAAAAAGAACAAGAGAAGAGAAGGGGGGCAGCCAGCCAAGAAGAGAAAAACGCCCCCTTCCTCTAAGAAACCCTAAATTATGCATTCTTCCTTCTTTTTTATTAGTGGTTCAACAAATATGCAAGGGTAAACACTTTTTCTTGGTTGCAAGGACATGGAAACCTTCGGATTTCAAGAA
The DNA here is from genome assembly GCA_007827005.2 of Populus simonii. Classification (NCBI taxonomy): domain Eukaryota; kingdom Viridiplantae; phylum Streptophyta; class Magnoliopsida; order Malpighiales; family Salicaceae; genus Populus; species Populus simonii. Next base: position 8,045,870 of record CM017476.2, read on the forward strand.
CTGTGAGATTTATTTTACCTTTTCTTTTCAGTTTATATGATGAATATGTTTGTTCTTCTATGCTTATTTTTCCCATGATTGTTTATTTTAATTGCTAGAGCGGACTCTAAGTTATTATTGTAGACAATCTATTGCTAAGTTTGATATCAAAACCGGAGTTGTGGTATATGAACTTGTAAAGCAACTGAGTTTAATAATTATGGCGGATCTACGTTATTAATCTTAGGGAGAACATTCAATCAAATCAAACAAAGACTACGAACAGTTATGTTTTCTTGATTAATCAACTTATCTAGTTCTTAAGGCTGCCATTGAATTAAATTACTAGTGCGGACACTGTGGTTGTTTGATGGTTAGGGTTAGTTATACGGCGGATCCGTTAACTAACCAATGTTAAGAAGAGATAAATATTCAAAATATAAATTGATGTTTCATTTCCATGATCAGTTCTGATTTTTGTAGGTGGATGTGTGCTTGTGACCAAGGTTTGTTCTCTTGATAATTTTCTGATTTTATTAAATTTTGTTTGATAGTTTTCTGTTTTCTTTTGCTTTAGCCTAGATAACGTCCAAACCCCCCCAAATTGCATATCATCTAGCATAAAAATCTGACTTGAATCTTCCTCGTGGGATCGACCCCTTGCTTGCTCTATACTATCTTGTGTGTTGTGTTTGAAGCTAGGGTAATTAATTTGTGCGACCGCGACATCGCAACATATGTTGTAGAGTAGTGAAGATCCACGCCTTGGATGTTGAACATCTCCTTCCAAAACCTGCTGAGAAATATTGGATCCCTATCGCTATTGATAGATGCTGGTAACATATGTAGTTTATATATATTGTCCATAAACATCCTAGAAACCTTAGGAGTAGAGTAGGGGTGACTTAGTGCAAGGCAGTGAGCATACTTACTGAACCGATCCACCACCACCAGAATAACATCATTTCCCTCAGGCTTGGATAGGCCTTCGATGAAATCCATACTATATTGATGAATGGATGGTACATACGGAATATGCAGTGGTTGTAGAAGACATGGGCTAGCCACATTTTCGTGTTTGTTTTGTTGACACACGCTGTATTCTTTGACAGGCTGCCTTTTGTGTTTTTGTTGTCCTCTCCAGTAGAATAAGCTTCCCACCGTCTTAGCAGTAACCATCATGTCGGAATGCGCCCCCCCACAGTTGAGTTATGGAACATAGAAATGAGTGTACCCCGTAGTTCTTGATTGTTGCCTACCACTATCTTCCCCTTCCTGTTAAGATGGCCATTAACCCATGTATAGTGTGGATGAGAGGCTGAAGATTGCTACAATTCATGAATGAGAGTTTGAATGATGGGATCATTGTCATAAGACTGCACAATCTCCTGCATAACAGTTGTAGAAATGGTTGAAGTTGTCAATGCATAGAGTTCTTTACTTGGAATCCTGGAGAGTGCATCTGCAGGAACATTCTCCTTTCCTTACTTGTATTCTATGTCATAGTCATAACCCAAGAGTTTGACTAACCATACATGTTAGGCAGGAGTCATCGGTTTCTGGTGTAGAAGGTATTTTAGGCTTATGTGATCAGTCCAGATGTGAAAGTGTCTTCCCCACAAATAGTGTTTCCATTTAGTGATTGTAGGATTGCCAGCATTTCCCTCTCGTAGACAGACATGATTTGTTGTTTTGGACCCAAGGATTTGCTTATGAAAGCAATTGTATGGCACTCTTGCATTAGGACTGTCCCGACCCCTGTTAGAGATGCATCTGTTTCGACTACAAACTGCTTATTGAAGTCAGGTAAAGCCAACACGGGGCGCTTGTCATTAGTTTCTTCAAGTGTGAATGCCTGTGTAGCTTCCTCATTCCATCCTAAGGCTTCCTTTCTCAACAGATTAGTTAAGGGTTTAGAAATGCTGCCATACCCCTTAACAAAACTTCGATAGTATCTTGTCAACCCCAAGAATCCCCTTAGCTGTTTCAAATTTTTAGGAATGGGCCAATCTAGAATGGCCTAAATCTTGAGAGGGTCGTTTGCTACCCTTTGTGCTGAAATGATGTGACCCAAGTATTCTACATGTCTCTTGCTGAAAAGACACTTGTTAGCCTTGGCAATTAGCTGATGCCCCTTTAATAGTTCCAAAACTATCCTTAGATGTTTGTAATGATCGGTTAAGGAGCTGCTGTAAACTAATATGTCATCGAAGAACACCAAAATGAACTTCCTGAAATGATCTTTGAAGACTTCATTCATGAGGCTCTGAAAAATGGCGGAGGCATTGGTTAAGCTGAAGGGTATAACTAGAAATTCTTAATGGCCACTGTGAGTCCTGAAGGCTATCTTGAATTCATCCCCTATAGACATTCGGATTTGGTGGTACCCTGATCGAAGATCGATCTTGGAAAATGTTGTTGCGCCCACTAATTCCTCCAGTAGTTCTTCGATCATGGAAATGGGGTATTTGTCTTTAATAGTGAGTTTGTTTAAGGCTCTATAGTCGACACAAAATCTACAAGTGGAGTCTTTTTTCTTCACCAGAATCACTAGCGATGCAAATGGGTTGTTGTTGGTTCTGATAATTCGAGCTTCCAGCATTTCTTTCACCATCTTCTCAAGAATATCCTTCTAGAGTCCAGAGTATCGATAGGGCCTTAGATTGACTCCTTCACTATCTGCTTTCAATGGAATTATGTGGTCCTAAGCTCTAGGTGGTGGCAATCCCTTCGGTTCATGGAATAAATCCTGGTAGGATTGAAGAAGACTTAACAGATCAGTATCCTTGATGTCAAGGAACAAGGTGGTAATTGTTCTGACGCCTGTTGTCTCTTCTTCTCCATCTTCAACTATCATGAGACTACATAATAAGTAGTTGGCCACTTGCCTATGATTGCCCACTAAGGAACTCAACTATTTTAGCTCAATGGTCTGGAACTTGGGTGGATTTTCTCCTTTAAGTAAGACTCTCTCCCCTTGCTAATCAAAAGACATCCATAGGTGTTTGTAGTTGCATAAAATGTCTCCTAACATGGATAGCCATTGTATCCCCAATACCATTTCATAGTTGCTGAGGTCAATGATATAAACATCTATTCGGAAGCTTATCCCCTGCATCTTCCACTTGAGTCCCCTGCATATGGATTTGCATACCATCTTCTCCCCATTGGTTGCTTGCACTATCATGGGTTTTATGGTTGTTAACTGAAACTGTAGTTTAAGGGCTAAGGTGGTGTTTAGGAATTTATGGGTGCTGCCTGAATCTATCAGAATACAAACTGTAGTCTTATCTATTTTGCCATTGACCTTGATAGTGTTTAGTCTCACGGTTCCTTCCAAAGCATCTAAGGAAATGTGGGGTGTGAGCTCCCTTTCATTAACTCTGTCTTCAGTCACCTCTTCCTCCATTACTCCCTCTTCTTCCTCTAGAACACTAAGGGAATACACTCTTTTATTCTTACATCGGTGTCCTGGCACAAACTTGTCATCGCACCAAAAACACAGCCCCTTCAATCTTCTATCCTCAAAGTCTTGGTTGCAAATGGATTTGGTGGGTTTCATGTAGGTTTTTGTGTAGCTACTGCCAGGGTTATTAGTCCATGGGGTAGGAGTGGGTTTTTGTGGAGCTGCATGAGGGTTTGCAGTGTTGGTAGTGGAATGTGGTGGGCAAGTAGTCGTGGTTGGCACAGAATGGTGTTGGAAAACACTGGGTGGTCTCCTGACATAGGTTGGGGATCTCCTGTATGTTTGTGTATTGGATTGTAATCGAGACAGGTTATATGCATGTCTAAGGGTTTTTGGTTCGAACATCTTGACTGTGTTTTTTATCTCTGTTTCCAGTCCCCCTAGGAAGATAACCAAAGCTTGTTTCTCACTTACTTCAGCCTTGTTCCATAAAATATCATAGTCCTGGATGTATTCCTCCAACTCTCCCCGTTGCTTCAATTCCATCAGTTTCTCTAAAGGGTCTTGTTGGCCCCCAAACTGGTAGCAAATGGCTTCCACATAATCTTCCCACGAGGATTTTTGGTTTCCCAAACCTTTCAGGAAGTTTTGATGCCAATAAAGAGCAACTCCATCAAGATAATAAGATGTAATTTGTAATTTTTCTGAATCAACAACCTCTTCTATCTCAAAATACTGTGTGCATTTAAAAAGCCATTTGTGCACATCTTCCCCATTGAAAGTAGGGAAAAAATGTTTGGGTATGTGTACCTTATAAGTCGACATTCTGTCCTCATGAGGTCCTTGTCCTTGAATGCAACTCCCTCTAGGCTTGGAACTGGCCTCTCAGTGTTGTAACTAGAGCTTCCTAGAGCTTGAGAGAGTTTCAAGAGGGTAAACTCTATTTGTTGTGCCATGGTGCCCATCATGTGCCTTATATCATTAATCTGGGTCCCCTGATTCTCAATGGTTTGATCAAGCTTTAAACTCTGTCCCTTTAGTATGTCCACCAGTTATTCATACTTCTGGCCACTGTCCTGCTTGACTGCTGCGATGGCATCTTCCATGCGTTTGATTTCAGTGGTTCTAGTGTCCAATGGCATTGTCACAGTCCGTGGATTGTTAGCTCTGATACCACTTGTTACGTGTGTAATGTTCAGTGATCCAAACAGTATTGGCTCTGCTTGGTAGGTTTGGGTATAGATGAAGTTTAGCAGGGAAGAATGGCAAGATTCAGCGTGTGAACATGGCGAGGGCGTGGGTAGCTGGTTTACAGTAGAAGGTTTGTTAACATTCCTAAATTGCATGAGAGTCATTCATTTCTCATTTATCTTTCACGTGAAAACTCATGCAGTATGTTACAGGTATATATAGCTTAAGACTACCCTCAACTGTCCATGATGGAATTATTACATTTAATCAAAACGTTGTGTTTAAAGAAAAATACGAAACGGTGCAGTTTAAAAGGCTTAATGAAACGGTGCGTATGTAGTAACGGTTATTTCATTTGAATCTCATATCAATCCTTTTCTTCTCCCTCTTCAGTTGGTAACACAGTTGAAGGTCTTTCTAATTTTCTTAGCCTTTGAACTTGTAATTGACTAAATCAACACCTCTAATAGATCCTTTGATGATGCTTGTTGGTTCTCATCATTCCTCGTCTCTTTAAAAGAATTCAATCTTGTTCTTCAAAATTGTCGGCATAAGTCGACAAAGAAAAATTTGGTGCAGATTCCTTTTTTAAAAAAAAAAAAATTTCAGACTCAACTGTTTTGAGCCCATATCTTTTAGACTCAACTGTTTTGACTCCCTTTTGTTGGCCTATTATTTTAGGCTTTTCTTACAAACATTACCTGGTATTACAAATAGATAAATTAGGTTTCGATGGCAAGAAGACAACAAGCGAAAATTCCCACAACAAACATGGGCAATTTCCAACTTGTAGTCATCCAATCATGGAAAACATTAGCACATGGATTCAGGAGGAATCTCCAGGCTTTTCAAAAAGGCATTTTGGCCTCTTCCATTGAACTCAGCTATAAAAAGGAAACCCCTCAAGCCTTCAGGGGTATACTATCATTTTTCTCTCAGAAAAAAAAAAATCTCTCCCAAAAAACAATATCCTTCTGTAACCCTCTCCTCTATAATCAATATCTCATGTATCTCCATTCTTGATTTCTAATACAAATTTAAGATTCATTTTCTATTTACATTCTTGAAAAAAAAAATCTGCAAATTTAAGTATGCTCTGTGTTTGATCAAGGATCCTGACATTGTTGGTCTTACCCTGTTCATTCACATCAGAAATTTGTTTCTTTTCCCAAACTCAATATATCGGCTGGAAACCTGTGACCCAATCTAAAGATTATTCCCAGGTGTAACAACACAACGTACTGTGTTTTTCTCTTATTTGGTACTTTGTGTGTGTGTGTGTTTCTATCAAAATTTATGCAAAGTTTCCTCTATAATTTCAATATCAAGTTATAAACCAAATAATTTCACAATCTACAAACAATACTTGTTCCATTATCCGAGACTCTCAAAACTTAATCATCACATCAACATCCCATTTTCTTCCATATTTATTCAATAGAATCAAGAAAATAAATTTTATTACTATGACCAATTATAAGACTAATATCAAATGCGCGCGCGCGCGCGCGCGCGCACACACACACACACACACACACACACATATATATATATATATATATATATATATATATATATATATATATATATATATATATTAACAACCTTTATTTATCAACAATTTATCTTTTACTACACCATTATTTTATTTTATTAGAAATCATCCAAATTTTATTCTTAATTGCCCATTTATTAGGGCATTAATCCTTATTATCCAGAGAAGTAGTTTCTCTAATTGCCTATGAATTAGGGTATCGATCTCATTCACCAGGAAATTAATTTCCTAAAATCATCCATTAGTTAAGGCACTAATTCTATTAATTAGGGAATCAGTCTATTGAATCGCCCCTTAAACAGGACACTAATCCCATTAACTAGGGAGTTAATCTCTCAAATTTTATTTTCCCGTTTTCCATTTTATACTAAGATTCAATTAAAAAAATTGAAACTACTTTTTAGAAAATTAAATAGTTCCTTTTAAGATATCAAACACCTACCTAATGTCTATACACGCAAGTTGGTCTCCTACTGCTAATTGGGTCCCACAGCCTCTCCTATACTAATAGAATTAATACATCATCTGTCATTCATCCATCATATCAGTCAATTTTATTCTCCATATAAATTTCAAACTCTCACTTTATTTGCATAAAAAATTCTCATTCTAGCCATGTATAAATGTCAATTTCTTTTCTTTCATTCATTTTCATTTTTATTTTTTAATTGACACATCTTTATACAGCTTACTTACTAACTAATCCAACTAAAATTGATTCTTTTACATGAGGTTGACTAGGTTTCTTACCCATAACGAGTAAAATTCTCTTTTCGTTTCTTTACAACTAATTTATTTTTAACCTTTTGATAATTCAACCGAATTTGTTTAAACATATTTTCTACATTAATAAGTTAAGAAAAATTACAATCCTCCTCCTTTTTAACAAGCATTGGTTGAATATAAAATGAGGATTCTTTTCTCCTTTCTTTCGAAATTCCTTACCCTTTTTCCATCCATTAATTTTTCATCTAACCATAATCTCATACAATCCTAAACAATTGCATCAAAATTCCCAATTCTATAATTTTCCCCTTTTGGCTGTAATTCAAAGATAATAAGGGAGGGATTTTTATCCTTTCAAAACTTGAAATTAAATCATTACCCAACCATAATACATACTTACAAGCATTAATCAAGCATAATGACATTCATTCATCACCCAAACAACACATTTTCATCCTCACATAACCCTAACATTTCCATTTCATTAACAAAACCACAAATTAAATGCAATTAATCTTTTTGGATATATTTCTTACCTTAATTGGTTGGTATTTCAAGTGTTGGATGTAGGAGAACCAAAGCTCCCCTCAACTCCCTCTTTTCTCCCTTTTTCAAAACCCTAACCCTTAATTTATCCTATGAATAACCCACTAAAACCCTTAACTTTCTCTTTTGATTTCTTGCTTAACCCTTGCACACTCTAATTTTTCTTTTTCCTTTTCTTTTTTGGATGAATATAACAAAAATTTGGAGGAAGAAATTAAAAAAAAAATCCCCTCTCTTGTGTTGAAACCACTGCCAAGAGAGAAATTTCAGGTATTTATATCCAAATTTTTCATTAATTACATATTAACCTCTATTTGTATTATATTTCCATTTTGTCCCACTTCTTTTCCTTTTAAATTAATTTATGCCTTATCACTTTCTTTTATCCAATTTCACCATTCTCTTTTATCTAAATTTATTTCATTTGGCTTAAACCAATTTATTTTCCGGGTTAAATAAATTCTTTTATTTTTCTAATCGAGAAAAGATTTAATTGGGTTTTTACAATGTATCTCAATAGATAATATTTATTATTTTCTATCTCTAAAATATCCATGTAAAAAAATCTTAATTTCAAAATTGTCTAACTAAATGTAAGAATTAAAGTAGTTATTTTTATAATTTTAAAACTCGACCTGGAGCAAGGTTTCGATAATGAATCAAGAGGTTCTACCCCAATATTTTTTAAAAAAAAAGAGCAAAAGAATATTATTTTTACCTAAAAATTTCAACAAAAAAAAAAGTCAATGAATTTTAACCTGGGTTTTACCTCAGGCAGATCAGGTTATAGGTCAACCTAGTTTTTTACTCGATCAAGTTAGGTCAAATCTTCCTCTCTTTTTTTATGAAACCTGAACTACTTTAGATTTAGGTCAACCAAGTCTCGGGTTGACTTGTTGGATTGATCCAGGTTTTATAATTAGAATTATTATATTATTGTTAATCTCAAAAACTCAATATAAACTATAGTAAAATAAAAAATTAATATAATTATTTTTAATATATATAAGTTTGACATTAAAATATATTAAGAAAAAAATATTTATATATTATATTTTGTGTTATCCATCGTTTAACTAAACATAATAAAAGATAGGTACTCTTTCTTATAAATCATTATGAAACATTGTCTTTGTCTCCTTTATCACTAGTGTCTTCTTCTTTTAACCAAAGCCTAGCTAAATGTCAAGTGCCAGGCACTTCATGCATTAAATTTGATGAAAATGGGAGAATATTGGTTTGCAGGCAAGATATTGTTCTGAACAAAGCATGGAAAAACGGTGAACCAAGAAGTGGTGGCAAAACTATGCTGTTCTTCCATTCTTTTACTCAATTTGTTAATTCTCCTTGAAGACAAGGGAACAATATGATAGGAAAATATATGAAGTCCGAAATGAAAAAAAAAAAACATACCATCAATGTAGGATTTAAAGAAATCCCTGTATGTCCCTCCATTTTTTCTTCTTAGAGCACCATACTGCAAGGAATTAGAAACCAGTCACCATACACTATCTATGATGAACCACTAGGAAATTTCTTGTATGCCGCGGATTGTGCAATGCATTTTGAGTTTGAAATGAAAGTCCCTCCCATGTTTGCTTTTTCCAAACTGTAGCAGTTTCAATTCCCACTCCACAACTAGGTAAGTTGCTTTAATATCTTTAGGGTGGCTGTATTTGGTCCTTTCCTGCTAAGGAGAACCACTTTTTTACAGCAAACTGCAAATTACACGTAGAATGGTTGCCACTTGAAAGATTTGGTGGCTAGGGGGAAACTACGCGGTCCTTTGCCAAACTAACAAGATTGAGAGGAGCAATTGGTTTTGCAATTTGATCAAACATATGAAATATCAAATATCTACTGACCATATTATTCTCTTTTCTCAAAAAAAAAAAAACATGCACCTCTTTACTTACATGTGTTCGTGTGTCTGAAGAACATGGATGGTTATGATTTTGCACTTGTCTCTTTGTCAATTCAAAAACACCAAACTCCTGGTAATAATTCATTCCGTTGAAGGCAGCAACCACTCAGAAAAATTAATAAGAGGTGGGCATTTGAAAAGTATTGTTTGTTCTACAATTTTTCTTTAATACAACAAAACCACTCCTTTGGTCAAGTACATCCAGCATGCCCTTTGAGAAATTGCCATTGAATTTGCGAGTCGAATAATTCTGTTATGATATTGTAGATTGTCCGTCATGGAGTGGGATCAAAGTACAAGCGTGGACTAAAACAAAATCAAAACAGAAACTCTCCTAGCAGAGAAAACAATGAGGTTCAGATTTGATTTCTAGCCACTGGAAACGTGTTTGCATCTTTATCCAAAACATGTAAAGAGGAATCCAGGGTCTCAAGCTGCAAATCATCACCTTAAAGTTTCATCAAGCCCATGGCAGGTAATATCTTCTTAAAAAATAATATAAATTATATTTTAAAATCTTATTTAATAGTTTAAGCTATTAGATCGAGACAATTCTTTAACATAATATCAGAACTTTAATTACCAAACGATCACGAGTTCGAATCTCACCTTCCTATTTATTTTATAAAAATTAAACACAAAATAATATGAATTTATGAAAGTTTCAAGCTCAAAAAGCTTTCACTTGAAACCTTACCTAATAACTTAAACTATTAGGTTGAGATGATTTATTAACATATCTCTATCCCTATTTGCTTATTAATATTATTAATATGATAATAGTTGTTTTTTAAAGTATTTTTCATTTAAAAATATATTAAAAAAATTATTTTTAACATTAAAATCTAAAAACACTAAAAAGTTGATTAGAAGAAATAATTAAAATAAAAAATCATTTTTTTCCAAAAACACTGTTGAAACTCTAAATCAACCGGCTTAAGTAATTTCTTTTTTCATATGTATATCATACTGCATTTGATGGTTAGTGACGCATCACTCTGGGAAAGAGTTGCCTGCTAGTCTACATACACATTACACACTTTCCTCACTCCTCTTCAGTTTACCATTATATAAAAACATGCAGACAAAATTACTTACACTGGAATCTTACATAACATAAACCATACCGACCTCTAGAAGAGACACTGGCGGAACCTTGAGTGCCACATCTGGCCCTCGGCAGTTCCGCCTGAGAAAATTATACCCAAAATTAAGAGCCAATCTCTTCAGAAGTGATGATCCTTGCTTTGCTTTAACATGCGAGTGCCCAAGTATAAATGCAGTACCAGCTTGTTGGGCTGATAACAAATCTTCTAGCTCTTCTTGTAACTGCAAATGCATATCAGCTGGTGAATGGGATCCGGACTCATCATCAATAGCAAACCTCACTCTTCTTTCTACTACCCCAACCGGTTCCATTTCAATAACATCTGTCACACTTTCTACTGTAGAGAAACCACCAGATATACTTGCTAGCTGCACACTCTCCTCAATCTCATAAGCTGGTATGCCTGAGAAAGCGACAGTTCCAATCACTGCCAAGCTATACTCATTTGATGATTCATTGGATTGAGACGCATCGTCCTCAGGAAATGAGTTAGTCCCATGACTTCGATGCCAATCATAGTTGATGAAATCAGCCAGTCGAGCAATGAGCTCTGATTCAAAAGAATCAACATCCTGGTGCACATCACGATATCCATAACGGACAATGCACCTGTAAGACCGATGACCTGGAGGACCCACACGGCCAACAAGATACCTCTCCGCAGGGGGCACAAAAGGCACAGGCACTGATTTTACACACACAAAAGACAAGGACACGATGGAAGGCAGGGAGGTTGGTGACAAAGCGTGAGAAGTTAGCAGGGATGCCAGAGGTGAGATCAGTGAAAACTAAGCCAATGCCAGGGACTCTAGCAATCCCCAAGCTTGGACCTAAGGCTAAGAGCCATTCTAGGGATACCTTGTTGTGTAGATCAAATTCATATTTCTTAATGGTGGCATAATGCCAAACAAACATGATGGTCATCAAAATGAGGGCTAGAAGGATGGGGAGCCATGCACCCTCGGTGAATTTGGTTAGTGAAGCTGAGAAGTAAAGCAACTCAATGGAGCCGAAGAAAAGTAGAAAGGATAATGCTAGAATAGGGGGTTTGTGCCAACAAAGGATGATAACAAGGGAAGTAAGGCATGTGGTCACTAGCATCACTGTCATCACTGCTAACCCTGCAACAGATAAGAACGAGTGAAAAAGTTCAAGTTCAATGAATCCGTCATTACTGACCTAATTTTAATGTTGAACTTCAATAATACTACAATATAATAAGGTTAATGCAGAAAATAGATTGATGGAATGAAATAGTGGTAGGCTTGCCGCAGAAGATTTAAGCTTAAAATTAACAATGTTCCTTATCAAGTATCAACAGAAATGAACTTCAATTTCCAATCTAACAAGTGCATGTGTTGGGGTTAGAAACTTAAATGGTGAAACTAACTTCAACTTCCCTATAATTAAATGGCAGGTTAGAAAGAAGGGAGGTGCGACTTACCTGATGCATTTCCCATGTGCTTCGTGTCTCTAAATCCAATTGTCACAGCAATACAGAGGATCATGAGCATCCAATTGATCTCAGGGATATAAATCTGGCCATGTATCTTGTCAGAAGTGTGAACAACCTTCACTCTTGGGAAACATCCAAGCGACTGGCTCTGGTTTATGATAGAGAATGTTCCACTGATGATTGCTTGGCTTCCCACAACAGAAGCAAGAATAGCTATTATGAGGACAGGTATCCTTAATTTCCCTGTTCCAGAAAATTGTCATGATGTATTCTCATTGTCAAATATATATACTAGTTAAGTATAAGCACAAATTGATAGAGGAATTGATATAGAGATTTTGCACTTTATTTTCCTGACTTTTTTCTTTCTTTCCAAGTGCAGGGACCTCATAATTCATTTCAATCTGAATTAGCTTGCATATCTTAGTAATTCTGCTAACAAAATTATAATCTATCCTTCAGCCAGCTTTCTATCAATTACATGCATATGCAATTTCCTTAGAAATTACAATTGAAGACATACCTGGGACCGAGATATAAAAACCAATATGGTTTGTGTTGTCATGATGCTGTGACAAATAAGCAGCTTGCCCCATATATGCCAATATAAGGGCTGGATAAACCAGAAAGGTGAATGCAATCTGAAATGGGTCAATGAGTAGGATATTTTATCAGGCATTCAGAACCGACTTTCTTTGACAAGAAAAGATTCTGAAAGACTATATAAGTGTCAGATTTACCTGAATTGCACTATACGAGAAGTGGCCAAGATCAGCAAACATTGCCTCAGAGCCTGCATACAGAGTCACACAGAACATTGGTACTTGGTAGCTGAATTATGAAAAGATTGAATCATTCAGAGGTTCATTCGTAGAATATGATCCATCAAATTTATATCATGGAAAGAAAATTATAAGATATTCTGCTATTGGTTTAGCAATATATAGCAAACAAGGAACAGGGTGAGCTTAAAAATTGGTTTTGCAGGAAGGGAAAAGGCAAACAAGAACCTGTTATGCACAACAATATTCCACCCAAAGACATCCACCCGCCTTTCTTTGTTTTCTTCATGAACTTGAACATGTAATATGGAGAAAGAGCTTGATAGACGTGTGGGTTCCAGTGGATTATATTATACAGACCAAGGGCACTTATGCATAGCAGCCATGCCAAGACAACTGGTGCAAAGAGAAATCCCACCCGATGTGTGCCATAGTGTTGAAGTGTAAAAAGGCACACCAAGATGAAGCAAGTGATTGGAACTACTGCATCTGCAATACGGATGGCATAAAGAGTGCTATATGAGACAAGAATAGCAATAAAATAGGATATAAATGATAATCTCTTTGGTCTAAATTAATAACCTTTATAATGTATATTAGTAGTAAAAACAGTGCAGACAGTGATACATTATTATATTTTCGGTTATTTTCCTTTCTGCTATTGCAACATATATTGATAGCCATTAATCACTTTGAATTCATGTTAGGAATTTATTTACTCCCATTCACCCATTTCAACTCAGCGACAATAAAAAGGCAGTAATAAGCATAACATATTACTAGTACTTTACCAATTTAATTTCACATTCTTACTTGCGTAGCTGCTTATCCACATGGCCTAAAACAAAATTTTGACAGGACTAGAAAGGGATAAGAAATTGGGGAGACGATCAGTCAAGACCACAAGATGGGCAATTGAAAGGTCCCCAAAGTTCAGGCCAACTTATTCACCAACTGGACCAGAATGACCAAATGAGACCCCCTCCCATTCTTTATCATTTTCAGTGGCCCTACACAGACACATCTTACTCTGAATAATTTACATCACCTTGGTAACACTAGAAAATCTCCCGTTTTCTCATAAAACCATAACCTCTCTTTCTATACTCCAGAATGATCACGTAAAAAATGGTTCGGAAAACTCAGTTATATGATACTTAACTAGCATGAAATAGTCAGCTGTTTTTGCAGACATAGCCTGCTCCCATTGCAGCAGACGTTTTCTCCAAATATTTGGTTTGGCAACAGAAATCTATTTCTAGGTTTGAATATCATCTACTATTAAACGACTCTGCATAAAATATTTAAATGCTTCAACTCAATTCAGCTAAGAAGCTTACATTGATGATGGTTACTGGACATGGAAAGCTCGAGACCAGACACTGCTGTGAAGACTGCAAATGAAATGATTTTAGAATAAAATGCTAGTCAATTATATGAATGGAAGCGATGCTAAAATAATAATTACATGTTACAGGAAAGAATTTTACCAGAAATTGCTGGAGTGAGCAGTCCATCTCCAATTACCATGCAAGTGCCAAGAAGAACCAAGATTAGCAATGCAGTGTGCAAGGCCTTGTGCTTCTCAAGGTACATTTTAACCCTTGAGCTGTCCTTCTCTGGAGGGTTCTCTAGTTTGTATGTGGAGAGTGATTCATCTGCAACCTGTCTATTGGGCAGAAGGCTAACCTTTGCATGCCGGCATATCAATGAATACAATGCAAAAGTACCACCTATTGGAACATATACAAAAAATAAAAATAAACTTGATGATTGAGTGATACAAAAAATTGCATAATTGCTCACACACTTACCCTCTCCATTGTCATCTGCTCGAAGGACCACAAAGACATACTTGAATAAGGGGACCAGAGTGAGGGTCCAGAAAACAAAAGATAGAACACCAAAAATCTCTTCATTGGTATTTGAATGTTGAATGTCTTCTGCGAATGTGCTCTTGTAAACATAGAGAGGGGAAGTGCTCAAGTCACCATATACTACTCCAAGGCTCTGATAAGCCAAAAGCAACAATGTCTTCCAAGAATCCTTCTGCAATGCAATTTCACAAGCAAAACTCTTAAGAATCAAGCGAAGTGGCAGAAGCATATCAGGTGACCAAAATTCTATCAACTGAATTTGAGTCTAAGACATTATGCCATATTAAATTTCCAGCATTCCAATTGGAAATGCAATTGAAAGTAAAGAGCCGCAAAAGGTGAGCTCAAAATGCAAATGCAGATACCTTCGAAGTATCCCAACACTTGCCATGCCCAAGATCCATTGGGTCCTATACCTCAAGCTTCACACAGAATGTTTTGCTGTTATTGGAAGAAGCTAGCGGTAGGTCTGCACGGAAACATATAATTTGATCGAACACACACTAAACAAGAATGAGAAATTTGAAAACGCAAGTGAAAGGAAATCATTTTTATGAAATTTTAAAGGCCATCCATGCATATCAAAGCTGTAACACCCGCAAATAGAGGAGATAAAAGGAGGTCAAATTCAATCCACTTTTTCCAGAAAACCCACATGCCATCCATACCTCCATCACATGCCCACCAAACTCCTAGGAAAATGAGCACATCTTGATGTAAAATTTTTCACAAAACAAAAGAAAAATCAAAACCAAGTGACACCCACTTCCTAACTTCTGGTAACAACTTGGAAGCCATAAAAAAAAATTGAAGCTCAACTTATACGCTACAATTATTCAGAGAGAGATAAAGCATCATAAACGCAGAAGGGCCCCCTATTTTAATGCCCCACTGATTTATTCTTACAGACAATTAAATGGATAGCTCACTGTTTCTTGTAATTTAGTCAAAGCTAGGGCTGGTCCAACAGCGCAACCCAATAAAGACAGATAAAAGGAAATAAAACAACAGCAAGCAATACCAACTTCCTCAAAGGTTGAGTAGCACGTATTACTACTATTTATTAACCTCAAGGCTGCTGCTGCTGCATTGTTTCAGAGGGAGAAAGAGGAGGTAAAGAATGTATAGAATCTTAAGAGAAGGCAACCCAAAGGCACGATCACATGATGTTCGTCAAATCACTTCTCCCACCAACAATAAGTGCCCATGGAAATAAAGCCATCATATACATGTCCCCACCCACACACACACTCTCTCTTACCTGTTGATGATAAGAAAGAAAACCTTTTCTCCAAACCAAATGCTTTACCTAACAAAACAAGCCCTTCGAATATCTTTTGCTTGCAAAATCTTTCAATTAAGACTGCTAAAAAAAACAAAAAACTGAAAAAGGTGAACTGTTGCTATAATGGCCATTAATTAAACAAACGGGTCTCGCTAGTGATTCAAGAAATCAGAAACAAAACCAATCGCAGCAATTCACATTTTCAAAAACCTTACCTAAACTAATCTCCAGAAATTGGCCTGAATGATAAACTATACAAACCCATGTGAGCAAATATATATTATCTCCAAATTAATGTACTAATGATCACCAGATTATTTCATAACTACTTTTCTAGCAAACATCACCAGATTATTGCACAACTCAATTTTTTAAGAAAAAATAGCATGCTTAGCGTAAATCATAGATTACGATGTTTCTAACAAAATAATCAAATACGCAACTCATAAAAATAAAAATGTGTAAAAACAATAAGGTTTGTCGAATTGGTGCTTTCATAACTTCATTAATCCACTGAGCAACTGAGAAACCTTTCCGGGCCTAGCGGTACATTTTTTGCATACTAATGGGAAAACCATAAGCTCAAACGAGTCAGACGCGCACTCGCTAAAAACAATCATATAAATATTCATAATTTTTAATTTTTAATTAAAACTTATTTTCACAGTTCTTACTTGAAAAAATACTTCTCACAAAATATTTCTTAAAATTTGTTTTTAAAATTTAAAGTTAAGTTATTCATGTACTTTTTTTATTGAGATAAAAAAAATATTTTTTTTTTGTGAGATGTATTTTTTTCAAGTAAAATGTAATATGAGCATCAAAAAAAGTAAATTTTAATTAAAAATTAAAAATTAAAAATTATGAATCAACTATTTTTACACACTTAAAAATTAAAAAAAATTATATAAAAAATTAAATAAATAGATGTTCTATTCCTTTTATAATATTAAAGAGCAAGTTATTTAAAAATTATGCATATTAAGCTAATACATAATTATTCATAAAACAACAAATAATATCATCATAAAAAGCTTGTCTTCTTATAAATAATAGCATAATTAGAAAGTCTTTAATAAATTAATTCAAAGACATTTTTTGTTATAAAAAAAAAAGGATATCTAAAAAAAATCAGGCATTAATTCCTAGGGTTTCAAGCTTTTGAATCATAAAAATCTTATTTTGAAAATTATTTTCATCTAAAGCACACCCCAAAAATATCCTAAATACCTCAATAAACTCATTTTAAACCCTTAAAAAGCCTATAATCAATCTCAACAACCGAAATCCAATTGAATTAAAAACAAAACTTTATGAGTCTCATATCTTAATGAATAAAATGTAAAATAAGTGAAGTTTCAAATTGAGTAGTTTTACCCTACTAGGCTAGTTTCTAGCCCCAAGAAAAGTAGGCCAAGCGAGTATGGATATGTTTTGAAGTATCATGATCTTTTTAATTGAGAAACCCAAATACATATTTTATACTTAATATATATATATATATATATATATATATATATATATATATATATATGAGAAAGATTTGTTATTAGTTCTTATTAAAAAGTAAAATGGAAAGCTAATCTTTCTTTTAAAAGCGAAAGACAAATGGGAATGCAAATATTTAACTCTAATTTTTTTTAATTGATAAATTTTAATTTATTTTTAAAATTTATTTTTTCATAACAAGAACAAATAACAAATTGTAAAAAAAATACAATGTGAATGCACGATGCAATATGTCTTGCTACACATCCTTTTATTTTTTTTTAATATATATAAATACATGTGGTAATATATAAATCAAGGTTTTAATACGAGACCTTAAATCAAGGTCTCGGTGCAAGATGAAGCAAGTTAGGCTAGAATACAACCCTATGCCTACCACATCACGAGCTAACAAGTTAGGCTCTGAAAAGTCCACGCCTTTTTGAGTGTTAGCTCGCTAGAGAAAAACGTTTCCATGGCATGCCATAAAAGCTACACTCACTTTTTGGAGTCAAACTCGCCCGCTAGCTAGCAATGGAAGACAATTTGGACACTCAAATTGGTTAGACGACAACGGAGGCCAACAACACCGTGGAGAGCGGTGCAAGGACGCTCATACCATAGGCTAGGTCTTTTTCAAATAAATTTGTTTCCCTGGAAAATTCTACAATGCCGCTCTTAGATGGAAGATGTCATTGCCCATCAAGCACATCTCGTTTTTTAGTGATGTAAATATTAGCCATCAAGCATAAGTTAGCTAGTTCCTTCAATTTTATCATCATCATTCAAAGAGGTTGTGTTATAATCTTCATCATTCTAAATACATTCAAATAAGCATAATTATTTCTCTCAAAGAAGAGATCAATATAGTTAAATATTGTTCCTCTTGTAACAAGATCTTTTCTTCTAGAAGATTAAACCTCGAAAAAGGATCCAAACTCTAACACAAATTGAAAGACTAAAATAGCCAAAAAAAAAAGAAGATGAATTAGGGTTTTATCTGAAATTTTAGCACTTTAAAAATCAATCATGAATTACTTCAAGAATGATGAAATTCATAAATAATGTCAATGATAAATTATTATTTAAGGCATAAAAAAATTGAGATAGAGAGAGATAAACACACTAATTTTTTTGATAGTTTTAACAATCATTCACTCTACTTTTTAAACTTCCATTCAAGTATTTACTATCATACATGGTTTTTTTTACACGTGAGATCTTGTCTATTACACAATCCTTTTACAAACTCTAGATTAAAGTCAATCTTTCTATAGGATAAGAATTGAACCTATTTCATTTTTATTTTGGAATTAAGATTAAATCCAATTATTTTACGGGATAAAAATCAAACACATCGCCAAATCTTTTTATAAGCTTAAGATTAGAAAACCTTATAAAAATCTTTTTCAAAGCTTAAGATTATATACCTCTATTTGGCTCTCAACCAAATAATATACCCAAGTGGTTCAAGTTCCACATTCACTGTCACCATAGGGTTTTTTCTCTTACAAGAGATTGAATACACCTCACACAAGTGAATCATTCTCTCGTTCCAGCATCAACACGATAAGCAGGAGTACACCTCATGCCAGTCCTGGTAGCCACTTTGCTTTGGAACATCAAAGACAAAAGAAATACTACCATCAGCACTCTCGAGTAGTGGATTAAAATTCTATTGGGATAATATAAAAAATAAAATAGAATAGAATTTGATTTTTTAAATATGTGAATTTAATTTATTTAGTAATTGAATTTAAATCAAATATTATAATTGAATTTAATTACAACAAAGAATTGATTTATTTAAATGTTATAAGCAGCCTCTAAATTACACTTCAATTGTAAGTCGTAGAAATCAATCACATCTACAGCAAAATGAACATAAAACAATGACTTTATTGAATATTAAAACAATAAAATATGAATGATCTGTCAAACTAGTTGAATCAATCCTATAATATCAAATGTTAATCGCTTTAGTTATATTTAATTTAATTTGTTAAAAAAAGTAATAGTTTTTTTTTTTAAGAAATTAAATAAAATATGAATATTGTTTTTTCAAATTGCATTATTTTGTAAAATTATTGAATTTTCTCGAGATAACATGATTTGACAAAATAAAATAAAATAATACATTGTGGGTTATTTATTAATTAATGGATAATTGATTTGACAAAACTTAATCCATCCAATAGACATAATCATATAAAAAAAAAACATTTTTTCAAATCTAACTAAGATTTAACCAAATAATTCATGTGTTGATCTAATTTCTCAGTGGCTCAAGTATATAGTTGGGTTATAGTTGCGTACTAGATTTAACAACTAGCAATTTTTGTGCTTGTGCTGTGCTAGTAGCAATATTTCAAGTTAATTTTTACTGCCAAAGAAAAGGTTACTAAAGTTATGAATATGTTTTCTAGTTTCATAAAATTTATTAATTAAAAAATGAAAAGATCATGACTGTAAAAAGAGTTATTAAAATTAATCGAAAGGTAAAATAAGAAGTTGGTTTTTCTAGTAAAAAAAAAGATAGATAAATAAATATATGGACATATAAATATTTTATAAATATAGGCAAAGACAATAAACTATAGAATAAAGGAAAGAGAAAAGACAGTGGAATCATTTCAAAGCTCGTTTTTATTTAATTATGCATAAATTAAAATAAATATTTGAAAGAGTTTGAAAGTTTTGAATTTTGGAGAAAAAGATTGTGTTTCTTTAGCCAAAATAATTTTTTTTAATCTATGCATTTTCTATATGTTCTGATTAAACATATATATATATATATATATATATATATATATATATATATATATATATATGTTTTTTTTAATAAAAACTTAAGGTAATTTAAATCAAAATTGGCATCAATTCTATTAATTTAAAGTCTAGAGAAAAAAATACATTTCTTGAGGCAAAACTCCATTTTATGTATTCATTTATTTTTTTAATTTTGTTTTGATGAAAACATGTTTTGTTTTAAGCAAAGCATATTTTTATTTATATAAAACTTATCATGATATAAAAAACAAGTTTCAATAAAAAAAATAAAAAAAATTATATCTTGATAATTTTTATGCTTTTTAATGAAATAATACAATAATAATGATTTCATGAAAAGTTATAAAAAAAATCACAATAAAAAATAATGTATATTTTATTCTCATTGAATATTCATGTGCAAACTTTTTAAATTTTTTTACATATTAGGTATATATATAATTAATTATAAATATTAGTATAAAAAATAATATTATTTAAACATCCTGACATCATCGAATATATATATATATATATATATAAAGTGAAGCCCATGCACATCTAGAAATGAAAGGATGACTTGGGCTTTGAAAATAAAATGCCGAAGGAAAGGTTTCTTTCTCGAAGGGACAGGGAATCAAACTAGCCGTGCCTCCGAACCCATTAGGAGTAAAATCCTGGCCTTTAAGAGCAACTGGACCATGACTGGGTGAGCATAAGGCCTCAGCTCTTCTTCTGGGTGAGCTTATCATTTCTTACAAAACAAGTTTCAATAAATAATAATAAAAAAAACAAATATGCCCCCATAATTTTTATGTGTATGTATCCTGATCTAAATGAATAATTAATCTCAAATATTTTTATAAGAAAATAAAATTTTTAATATCATTTAATATTAATGAAAAATTATAATTTCTTTTACAAATTAGATTTATATATAATTATTTACAAAATAATTATAAATATCATTATAAAAGATAACAAAGTAAGTATCATCATATAATTTTTAAAACATAATAATAATTATTTTTTTAATTTTAGTGCATAAAAAGATTAAATAGAAAATAAAATGAAAAAACTAATCTCTAGGCTTTTAAAAAAGGCCTAGCTTGCACTTCTTTTTTTAAAAGCTAAACAGGTAAGCTATGCGTTATCTATTAAAGAAATTTCTAGAAACTTTGAACAGATAGGACTTGAGGTTTTTTTATTTTTAAAACCCAAATTTTAATTTTTTTTCACCTATAAATATTGTTATTAAACCTGACCTGACCCAACAAGTTAACTTGGTAACCCTTCAAACCGACCTTGGTTAAAAAAAAAATTAGAGTTAACCCGATCGACTTGGTCAAAACTTTCAATTTATTTTCTTCCAAACAACTTTTTATTAACTATTTAAAAAAAAAAATTAAAATAAAGTTATTTTGAATTAATCTAGATCAACTTGATCAACTTATAACCCTTGTCAAGTTTAATAATGTTGCTTGAAAACACCAAAAAAAAACTTCTTAGATTCTTTAATAGTTGAATTTTCAAGCTCAAAACACAATGAAAAATGCTTAAGAACTAAAAATAAAATAAAAAGAATCTCAATATAATTTTTTCAACATCATTCAACAACTAAACCATTTCTATTATATTTTTTTTATTAAAGACAAACTAATTGACACCATGACTTTTTTGGGTTGGAATGTGGTTAACCGGAGCCCTTTTTCCTTGTTATTTTTCGGTGATTTTTTTTTTTTAATAACAAATAATTAAAATGCAAACAAATGAAAATTTATGATTAAAATATAAAAGTGAAAATCTATAGGGATAAAAATTATTAATTTGAAGAAATTTTTTTTATTTTTTTTTTAAATATTTTTAAAATATAAAAATAAACAGATTTAAAAATTTAAATCCGACCGTCCTTAAAGTTTTTGACTACCTCCTTCTGTTTAGAGCTGGTTTGACTAGTTTTGTTGGTGGAAGTAGTTGAGATTCTATGCTCGGGCCCTACTGGCAAATAAGGAGAAATTCAGTGAAAGACCAGAAGATTGTATCGCAATAATAATTATTTTTAAAAATATTTTTTATTTAAAAAAATATTTTTTATTTTTTTAAATTTATTTTTAATATTAATATATAATAAAGATTCAAAAAAATTAAAATTAAAATATTTAAATTTTAACCATAAAAAAATAAAAAAGGGTGAAATTTACTTCCAAATATATAATTTCGTAACGTGTGACATGTTTCCACCATCTAAAAAAGCTTTCAAAGGTGGTTGTTTCCAGTCAAATCAACTTGAATTGAATGTACCGAACAAATATATAATTTCATGCCAAAGCACATTAATGAAACTTCCCATGAAATTCTCTTCACCACCGACGGTACTTTCTGTGTGCCAAAACTGTTTAATACATAATATCTATACATGTACGTATATGTAATTTAAGATTACCAATAAGATTTTCTACGGTAAACTACATTTTTGCCATGATAGATTCATCGATATTCCACTTCTATCCCTATAGTTTTGGGTTTCCTACTATGGCCATTATATTTTTTTAAAAAAATTTCTTGTCCTACTAACTAAAAAAATATATACAAAAAGCTCATTTTGTTCATATTTTATTTTACTTTTTTTAATTTCTCTCATTGTTCCTTTCTAATCCCCATAATTGTTATAATATTCCATATAAACAATTGAAAATCTTAAAACAACAATTTCTTTTTTCTAAAAAGTACATTATTTAATGGTTGAGGGAGAAATTAAAACGTTTTGGAACTTAGAAGAGTGATATTGGAAAAATCTTAACTAAAGGAACATAAATAGAATCTTTCTATGGGAAAAAAAAAAGGATACCCAACAATCTAAGTAAAAAAAGACACTATAGAGAACAAAAACAAATATATCAAAGCAGTATTGCAATGTACTCAGTAAACTAGAAGAATGACCATTTATTGAATAAAAGCTTTGGCTATTGATAGCCTTACAACAGTAACAGAAAGCAAAGAAAACAGCCCACTAACTACACTAACAGAAAATGGTAACGTGCATAAAAAAATAGTCTAATATAGAAAAAGTCTTCCTATATAGTAGAAACTTATTAGCAACAAAAACAAAACTAATTGATTTAAACTAGTCTTATCAATCCCTCCCTAAAACTTACTTTCATCAAACAATTAGTTTATAATAACAACCTCACACACACCCATTATACTTCGAAGCCTCTGGGAAACATCAACCTTTAATGGTTTGGTCATTATGTCTGCCACCTGATCTTTGCTCCCACAATGAATTAAAGCAATCGAACCTTTCTTTGTGAGATTTCTTAGAAAATGATACCTTACATCAATATGTTTACTTCGACCATGCATCACAGGATTCTTTGACAGCTTAATGGTTGAACTGTTATCACATCTAATTAGAGTACAAGTCTCATTATTGTACTCAAACTCCCTTAACACTCTCTTCATCCATATAGCTTGACATGCACATACTATAACTGCTACAAATTCTGCTTCTGTAGTGGACAATGTAACGATAGGCTGCTTCTTTGAACTCCATGTTACAGTACCCAAACTCAACAAAAACACATAACCACTTGTGCTCTTCCTATCCTCCACATCTCCTGCATAATCACTATCCGTGAAAGCAAATAGTCCATCATCTCCACCTTTCTTGTAATGAATACCATAGTTCACCGTCCCCTTTAAATATCGAAGAGCTCTCTTTGCAGCCTGTAGGTGAAGCTCGGTTGGTTTTGCCATAAATCTACTTATGAGACTAGTGACAAATATCATGTCTGGTCTTATGGCAGTGAGATACATCAAGCTTCCCACTAATTGCTTAAAGTATGTCTCATCCACAGTAATTCCATCCTCATCCTTATTGATCTTAAAACCTGGGATAATCGGACTACTCACCTCATTGCTTTCCAGCATCCCAAATCTCTTCAGAATCTCCAGAGCATATTTTTTTTGATATATGAAAATACCATCTGTTTCTTGAAGTACTTCGATGCCAAAGAAGAATCTCATGCTTCTCAAATCAGTCATATCAAATTCTCTCAACATGGACCTTTTGAAATCACACATCATATCTTTATCATCACCAGTAAAAATTAGATCATCAACGTAAATACTTACAATGATGATTTTTCCTACTCCATTCTTCTTTGTGAACAGGGTTTGCTCACTGTCGCACTTCTGAAAGCCCTCCTTGATAAAATGTGCCTCAATTCGACTAAACTAGGCTCGTGGAGCCTGTTTTAATACATACAATGCTTTATGTAGTTTGTAGACCAAGTGCTCCCTACCTTTTTTCTCGTAACCCCTTGGTTGCTCAACGTAAACTTCTTCACTCAATTCTCCATAAAGAAATGCTGACTTAACATCTAACTGGAAAATCCTCCAACCCTTTTGTGCTGCCAAGGCAATGATCATCCTTACGGTGTCCATCCTTACCACTAGTGCAAAAACCTCTGTGTAGTCTATACTGTGCTTTTGTGAGTAGCCTTTGGCTACTAGACGTGTTTTGTGCTTGGCAATCTCTCCATGTTCATTGTATTTGGTCTTGTATGCCCATTTGACGCTAATTTTTTTTGCTCCAGTAGGCAACTCACTTAAAGACCATGTTTTATTCTTCTCAAGGGAACTGAGCTCACTGTCCATAGCTTGCCTCCACTTTTCCTCTTTCACTGCTTCTTCAAAATAGAAAGGATCTCCTGTTGAAACATTTTGAACCATGTATGCCTTGTCTTTTGTTAGCTTATTTGTAGTGATATAGTCACTCAAGTAAGAAGGAGGACGTCTTACTCTTCGTTCATAAACCCTCCCTGCATCCTCACTAAAAACATTAGAAATTCTCTCACTCTCACAGCCCCGTGGTACACTGCTCTCACCTTCATCACAGCCCCGTGTTTCTCTTCTCATTTTCACAGCCCCGTGATACACTACTCTCACCCTCATCACAGCCCCGTGTTTCTCTTCTCTCATTCTCATTTTTTTCTTCATTAGCCCCACTGTCATTCTCATTTTCACTCACCCTATCTTTTCCCTCACTATCTTCTCCCTCACTGCTGTTTTTATCAATTTCTCCCCACTTCAAATCTAATAAGATTTGTCCCTCATAACATAAGTCCCAATCCCACTGTTTGTCTTCCTAAAAAATAACATCCCTGCTCACAACAATTTTTTTAGTTATAGGATCAAACAATATGTATCCCTTGGACTCTTCACTAACCCCCAATAAAACATAAGGAAAAATTTTATCATCTAATTTATGTCGTTTAACATCTAGAACGTGAACATAAGCTAAACATCCAAAGACACGGAAATGCTCAACTGAGGGTTTTACTCCACCCCACGCCTCTTGTGGTGTGATATTCTTCATTGCCAATGTGGGACATCTATTCAGAATATAGAAGGTCCAGTTCACTGCCTCTGGCTAGAATGTTTCGGGGAGCTTCTTATCAGACAACATAGAACGAACCATATTCATCACAATTTAATTTTTTCTTTCAGCCACCTCGTTTTGTTGTGGCGTGTAGGCAGTGGTTAACTGCCTCTTGATTCCATTTGTTTTGCAGAAATCAGTGAATTCAGTTGAAGTGAATTTACCCCCTCTATCTGTCCGTAAACATTTGACACTTAATCATTTCCCCTTTTCCACCAACTTTTTAAAAAACTGGAAGCAAATCAGTGCCTCACTCTTTGTTGTCAACAAGTATACCCATGATTTACGACTAAAATCATCAATAAAGCATAAAGTATACCTCTTTCCATTATTTGAAATATGAGAAATTAGCCCACAAATGTCTGCATGAATAAGTTCCAAAGGCTGACTTGCTCTCCACGTACTCTTTGTTGGCATGTCACCATGATGTTGTTTGCCATGAATGCAGTCTGTGTATGTAGTGTTTGAGACTTGAAGCCGAGGAAGTCCATGAACCATCCCCTTATGTTGTAAAGTTTTCAATCCCTTGTAACTCAGGTGACTATATCTTCGATGCCAAAGATGAAAAAGATCATGGGAACTTGTATAAAAAAATCTTTCTGATGGGGCATTTGGAGAAACTGGGGTATGAGATAGCAATATAAACATTCTGTTTATACTCATCTCAGTCTGAATAATCAGACCCTTTAGCGGATGATAAATTTTGCAAACTCCTCCTTGAATTAAAATAGCCAAGCCTCGTTCTTGAAGTTGTCCTATGCTCAAGAGATTGTTTTTGAGCTCTAGAACATAATACACCTCATGGACAACATGGTTGATTCCATTAAAAAACTGCTTGATACTTCCCTTTCTAATCACATTCATTCTACTATTGTTTCCCAATTTAACTGAATGAACAAAGCTCTCATCTAAGTTTGTGAACATCCCTCTATTGCCACACATATGGTTGGAGCATCCTGAGTCAAAAAACCAAACATCAATCTGTATGTGACTCAACATATGACATTAACAGCATATCATATTCTTCATTTTTTTCTGTGTAATTTGCCTCTTTATTCCATTTTGGACATTCATACTGGAAATGTCCAAGGTTATGACATTTGTAGCATTCCACCGTAGCCTTGTTGAATGTTGGACCTCTTCTTTCACGTCTTCGTCCTCTGTAATAACTTCTTCCATGCCCTCTGCTTCAAGTTTTGTCATCAGTTGTCACCTTCAGAGCTTGCTCCACACCGCTGCTTTTGTGAATTTTTTTTTCGTGTACAGTGAGGGAGCTTTAAAGCTCATCAATGGTAATTGCATCCAAGTTCTTAGATTCCTCAATTGAACAAACTATATAATTAAATTTTTCCGTGAGAGATCGTAGGATTTTTTCACATATCGTGACATCAGTCATGATCTCCCCATATACTCTTATCTTATTTGCTACTGTCATCACTCTAGCAAAATAGTTAGTGATTGTTTCACCAATTTTCATCTCAAGAAGCTCAAAGTCTCTTCGTAGAGCTTGAAGAGTGGAGCGCTTTACTCGAGCATTCCCTTCATATTTTGTCTTCATGGAATCCCATATCTTCTTAGAGGTATCCTTTTCCAAAATGGTCTTTAGGATACTCCTATCAATTGCTTGGAAAAGATAGTTTTTTGCATTGAGATCTTTGAGTTTTACTGCATCTAGCTCTCTCTGTCGTCTTTCTGATAAGGGTTGTTCTCTGTGTGCTGGTTCTTCATAACCAGTTTCAATTAAACCCCAATACTCCTTGCTTCGAAAGGAAATTTTCCATGAGCATGATCCAGTGGTCATAATGACCCTCAAAACGTGGAATGGATGGTTGCATAAAATGTCCTTCAGAAGTCATCGTCCTCTCTTTATCTCTCTGTGTTTGAAAGTCACTTAAAAGCTGCGACTTTTATTTTCTCAGTCCCAATGGGGGCTCTGATACTAGTTTGTAGAGAACAAAAACAAATATATCAAAGTAGTATTGCAATGTACTCAGGTAAACTGGAAGAATAACCATTTATTGAATAAAAGCTTTGGCTATTATATAACCTTACAATAGTAACAGAAAGCTAACAAAACAACCCACTAACTACACTAACAGAAAGTGGTAACGTGCATAAGGAAATAGTCTAACATAGAAAACATCTTCCTACATAGTAGAAACTTATTAGCAACAGAAACAAAACTAATTGATTTTAACCAGTCTTATCAGACACTACTACCTTTTGAAAAAGAAAATTATTGCTGAAATTTTATATTAATGCACATTCTAAGAAAAAATCGGGCTATAAATTAATTTTGTCTTATCATAAGTCATAACTATATATAAAAACGAGAAAGATTCTGAATCAAACAATTAAGTGGTGACTTCCAAACCCCCCGATGCCGCTCGTCCACATGCAACAGAGAGTATAAAAGAAAAATTATTTAAAAATAACATGTTAATATTGTACTTACTGAATAAAATGTTTCAATTCATTGCAATTCAATAGCACATAATTATATGCATATCTGAATTTGATTTCTATCAATATCTTCCCATAAGTACATTTTTTTAGTAAAGGTCATCCGGGATGGTAAAATATTGACAAATTCCTACTTGAAGGCATTCTCCACCGTCATCATGTCTTGGAATGCATAAATATTGAGATCTCTTTAATAATATAAGTATTGCATATCAAAACCTTAATATGCACCTTGTTTTTAAATTTTTTTCTTTAGGTAGGATGAATGTGTAATCTTTAACCTCTCGAATGAATACATTTATCTATATTAGACAAGGCCTCCAACGTTTACCTCAAATGATAAATATATCGGTAAATGCTCCATTAAATCGAAGAAAGATGAAGGGAATATCATCTCAAGTTTGCAAATTGTCTAGATGATATTCATTTCAAGCTTCTCCATTTATTGGGTATGCAACTTGTTAAAGCATATATCTTTAAAAAATGATTGATCTTCATGAGTGCATATCATATACTTTTGCCAAAAAATCTTGGTCAGCAAGTGGAATGAGGGTTTGCGTAAACATGTAGTAGTCATAACTTTCCATTTCATTTAATCTGTTGTTATCCACTTTTGGCCCCATAAAAATCAAGAAAAAAATAGAAAAATAAAATCTAAAATATAAAGGATATACATGAAGAATGCCTAAAAGATTTCTGTTGGTGGTGCAGGATCAAAATAACAAGTGGAAATGTTAGAGGACCAAAATGTATAAAATTGAAAAAATTGGCAACCCAATTCTAATTGATAAAGAGTCCTATTGGTGAAAATATTTTTATATAGGGCAAAGAAATACAAATTTGGATAGCTAAGGACTTAATGATAATTTTAAAAGGTTTAATTAATCTTAATTGTAAGGAAAATTAGTTTTTGGAGTCAATTTGGATGTTAATTGGAATAAATTAAAGTCTAGGGACTTAATTGTTTTTTTAGGAGCTTTAATTGGACAAATCAAAGGCTTAGTTATAATAATATTATAGTTTGATGGGAAATTAGGGACTTGATTGAAGAAATTCAAAACTAAGGATCAAACTAAAAAAGGCGCGTGATTGTAGGGGTTGAAATTGACCAAATCAAGGGCCAACTTGAAGAAAATTAAAAATTTGATGGTCAATTAATGGTCCAAGTGCACAAATCATAATCCAAAGACCAAAATAAAAATGGTGTTAAACTTTGAGGTTGATAATTGAGTTTGACAAGGGTGAAATTGCACGAAATTAAAAGTTTAGAAGACAATTACGAGTGCAATTAAAAGCAATTGAAAGAATAGGACTAAAGTGAAATTTATCAAATACCAAATTAAAAGCACTTTTTCTTTACAAGCTCACTATGGAAAACCTTGATGAGATTTTGCTTCGTAAGTATTGTAAAGCCAAAAGTTGTTACCCATTTTTTATCTCATAAAAAATCAAGAAAAGAAAAAAGAAAAAAATAGAAAAAGAAAATCTAAACTACAAGAGGATATACATGAAGAAAGCCTAGAAGATTGCCCAAGTTGGTGTTTAAAAACCAAAATGACAAGTGAAAAGTTGGAGGACCAACATGTCTAAGATTGGCAAAAGGCTCATTTGGTGAAAATATTTTTATTTGGGGTAAAGAAATACAAATCTGGATAGGTATGGACTCAATGAGAGTTTTGAAAGGCTTAATTAATTTTATCGAGGACTTTATTGCAAGAAAAATTGATATTTGAAGCCAATTTAGGCTTTAATTGGAAGAAATTACAGTTAATTTTAAATAGTTAATTTGGTCAAATCATGGGCTTAATTGCATAAATATTAAAATTTGATGGCAATTAGAGACTTGATTGAAGAAATTCAAAATCAAGAACCAAACTGAAAAAATCACGTGATTGTAAGGGCTGAAATTGACTAAATCAAGGGCCAAATTGAAGAAAATTGAAAGTTTAATGGCTAATTAAAGGTCCAAGTGCACAAATCAGAAACCAAAGACCAAGATGAAAATGGAGTTAAAATTAGGGGCTGATGATTTTGTTTGGCAGGGGTGAAATTACATAAAATTAAGTGTTTGAGAGGCGCAATTATAGGTGCAATTAAAAGCAATTAGAAGAAGAAGAACTAAAGTGAATTTTGTCAAATCCCAAATTTAAAACCTTAATTTCTAGGGTTTAACCTATATGACGTGTCATTTGGCCACTATTTAGCTTATTTTTTAGCAGTTTTGGTTGATCGAGTTGGCACTTTCATGCGAATGAATATGACACCTTTAACCACCTCTAGGGCTATAACTATCACCATTCAACTGAGAAACACCCTCTTCACAAAGATTAGCTACTCCCACCAATCATTTAGATCCCATTTTTTTCAACGAAATCAACAACATCTTATCTATGATCAGCTATCATTGTATTTTTAGATTCTCAGCTGATTGAGTTGACACCTTCGAAATGAATGAATGTGAAGCTACAAACCTTCAAATTGAGCAAGAATGGATCAATTCAAAAGGTATACATATCCTCTACAAAGTTCAGTTGGTCTCCGATGACATTTACATCAAAGTTGCTCCAGTGAAGCCTTAAAATTGGTCTACTCAGTCAGCCTTGATTGAGATATCCATTTGTGCAAAACTACTCAACTTTTTCGTGTGTCCACACTTAAAAATTCCCAGATGGTTTTTATCAAAGCTCATAAATCGTTCATCCAAATTAGAAGGTGAGGGATCTATACCTTTGTCTCCAAGCAAAAGAAAACCACCTAGATAAATTAAAAATTAAAAGTTTGATGTTCAATTAAGGGTCTAAATGCACAAATAATAAACCAAGGACTAAGATAAAAATGACGTTAAACTTTGAAGTTGATGATTAAGTTTGGTAGGGGTGAAATTGTATGAAAAGAGTTTGAGAGGTAATTACTAGTGCATTTAAAAGAAATTGAAAGAATAGAGACTAAAATGAAATCTATCAGATCTC
The DNA here is from genome assembly GCA_007827005.2 of Populus simonii. Lineage (NCBI taxonomy): Eukaryota > Viridiplantae > Streptophyta > Magnoliopsida > Malpighiales > Salicaceae > Populus > Populus simonii. The sequence continues at coordinate 8,076,837 of CM017476.2, forward strand.
AAATTAAAAACTCTAATTTCTAAGGGTTTAACCTAGATGATGCGTCGTTCACCCATTATTCATCTCCTTTCTTAGCAATTTTGGATGATCTGGTTGACACCTTCCAAGAGCTTGTTGTGGAGTTCTAGACCTCTAAAAGACACTAGGTTTTTTGCAAATGGAAGAAGAGCATCCCCTTTACAACCTCATTTCCCTGAAATTAGATGTTTACATCCCAATTCTTCCATAAAAGTCGCCAACATCTTATTCTTGATCAACCATCACTACAATTTTAGATTATAGGTTGATCGAGTTGACATCTTTGGACAAATGAATGTGAAGCTATAAACCTCCAAATTAAGTAATGTTGGATCCAAATGAAAGGTAGACACCGCCTCTACCAACTTCAGGTGGTTTTCGATGACGTTTACTTCGGAGTTGCTCTAGCAAAGCCTAGAAAGTGATCAACCAAGTTAGCCTAAAATGTGACATCCATTTTTCAAAAGCCACCATTTTTTTTTCATGTGTTCACACTTATAGCTTTTTAAAAGGTTCTTATCAATGACTTTGAAACCTCCTTCTTAAGATGAAAGGGCCAAAAATAACTTTTTGCCCTTCAAATCTAGCAAAACCACTAAGTACCCCTAAAATCAAAACCACAATTTCAAAACCAGCCTAGTACAAGAGCTTATAGTTGCTAGATTCTATCTAGAACTCTCTCATTTTGATCAAAGGGTTGAACTTTGATCAATGTTTGAGGAAATCCACCAAAAAATCGTAGAAAAAAGCCTATAAATACCTTTAAAAATCAAAGAATAAACAAGAAGAAGGAAAGAGAGAGAAGAATGTGAGGATATATTCTTTAAAAAGACCTTAGTGTGAAGGTTCAAAGACCTAACATAGAAGGTCCAACAAGCTTTGGAAAGAATATAAATTGAAAGGAAAGGAAGGAAAGAAAATAGAAGGGAAGTAACAACTTATGACTAACAAGCTTGAAGAAGGTATAACCATGTGAAAACTCAATGGTGGAGTCCATGTGGCCTCCTTATTCATGCTTTCTTAATGTTTAAATCAAATTTTTTTAAAAGCGATTTTGAAACACAAAAACAAACAGGATTTAGACTACATAAGAAGTTGAATAAAAAGTTTTCAAGATTGAGTCATTAGATTGAATTTAATAACAATAATAATTTTTTATTTGACATCCAACTATGATTTGTACAAGATCCAAACAATACTCGCATATAAACTCATAAGGCTCGATCATCTACCGTAATTTTTCAAACACAACTAGTATCTTTATTTGCTTTCTACTAAACCCCTTTTTACATAATATTTTTGTATATATGTTATACGTTATAAAAGAGATGCTTTTCAAATCATTGCTTTTTTTTTTTTGTTCGAGGAGAATGCTTTTTCCTCTCCTTTTAGAAGAAGATGAGGTGGCATGCCCGCGCGCTGCTGCGGGCTTATAAAAGAAATGTACTTGATAGTGTTATAATTGTAAACCAGCGTTAGATAAGTAATAAAAACTAAAAGTATGATGGAGCCAATATTTCATGATGGAAAAAGTAGTGTTGGTTATAAAAAAACTTAGAGACTGAACAAAATGATTGTTTTCGCCATATTTTTAAAAAATTACAAAGCTAAATTCTCTAACAACTTAACATTAAAAAAAAAAAACCAACAAAGATAATCTTGGAAGGAAAAAACCCATGAGGAAAAACATTGTAGCAATTGACAATGTTTTATGAGGAAAACTACAGCGCTTTCTCCAATAAAATCGACAAAGATAATTTTAGAAAAAATCATAAAAAAACCATTTAGAGAAATACTGTAGCAATTTACAATGTTTTGTGAGAAAAGCTACAATGATTTCCCCATATGATTTAGCGTTATTGTAATTATAATTTTTAACCAACTCAATATTCAAAAAAAATAAATCGACAAAGATAGTTTTGGAAAAAATCATAAAAAAATCATATGGAAAAACACTGCAACAATTAATTCACAGTCTTTTAAAGAAAAAACATTACAAAGCTAAATTCTCAATAAGATCAATACTAAAAAAATAAAATCGATAGATACAATTTTAGAAAAAAAAACAAAAAAAGGGAAAAAAACCATGTTAGAAACACTATAGCAATTCACAATGTTTTGTGATGAAAGCTACATTGCTTCCCCACATGATTTAGCCTTATTTGTAATGACTTGTAATTGTAATTCTCAACCAGCTCAATATTAAAAAAATAAAATTGACAAAGATAATTTTGAAAAAATCATAAGAAAAAAAAACCATGTTGAGAGACACTCTAGCAATTCATAGTGTTTTGTGAGGAAAGCTACAATGTTTTCTCCACATGATTAAGCTTTATTACAAAGTTAAATTCTAACCAGCTCAATATTAAAAAAATAAAATTGACAAAAATAATTGTGGGAAAAAATATTACAAAAAAAGAAAACAAAAAAGAAACCGGAAAAAAATCATGTGGGAAAAAACACAATGGCAATTCACAGTAATTTGCGAGAAAAGTTACAGTATTTTTCTTACATATTGTAACTGTAATTTTTCACCAGCTCAATATTAAAAAATAAAATAAAAAAAGTTAATTTCGGAGAAAATCATCAAAAAACAAAACAACAAAAACCATGCGGAGAAACACTATAAGCAATCAACAATGTTTTAAAGAAAAAAATTAGAAAACTAAATTCTTAATCTGCTCAATATTAAAAAAATAAAATCAACAAATATAATTTTGAAAAATCAAAAAAGAAAAAAGAAAAACCACATGGGAAAACACTGTAGAAATTCATAGTATTTTAAAGAAAAAAATTACAAAACGAAATTTTTAACCAGCTCAATATTAAAAAGTAAAATCGACAAAGATAATTTTGAAAAAAAAATAAAAAAAGGGGAAAGTTGGAAAAAAAAGTAATTTTGGAAAAAAAAAGAAAAAAAAGGAAATTTGAAAAAGAAAAAGATGAAAAAAAAAAGAAAAAGTAAAAAAAAAAAAGAGAGGAATGCACTGTGGATTACTATTGTAATCCACAATGCATTGGGTGTGGGTGAACAATGAATTCCTCACACCCTTTAGCTTATTACTTAATTGTAATTCCTAACTAGCTTAATATCAGAAAAATAAAATTGACAGAGACAATTTTAGAAAAAAAAACTATGTGGAACAAAACATTGTAGCAATCCACAGTAATTTGCGAGGAAAGCTACAATGCTTCCGTCACAAATTGTAACTGTAATTTTTAACCAGCTTAATATTAAAAAATAAAATTGAAAAAGATAATTTTGGAAAAAATTATAAAAAAAACAAACAAAAAAAAACCTTGTGGAGAAAAACTGTAGCAATCAACAATGTTTTAAATAAAAAAAATTACAAAACTAAATTATCAATCAGCTTAATATTGAAAAAATAAAATCGACAAATATAATTTTAAAAAATAAAAAAATAAAATAGAAAAATCATATGAAAAAACACTGTAGTAATCCATAGTATTTTAAAGGAAAGAAATTACAAAGTAAAATTTTTAATCAGCTCAATATTAAAAAACTAAAATTGACAAAGATAATTTTGGAAAAAAAAAACAAACAAAAAAGAAATAAAAATAAAAATAAATAAAGTAAAAAAACAAAAAAGTGACAAAAAAATAAAAAAAAGGAAAAAAAAGGAAAAAAAAAAGAAAAAAAAGAGAGAGAGAAATGCACTCCACAGTGTGATTTTAGGGTAGGGGAACAGTAACTTAAAGTATTGTATAATATAATATAATAATAATAATAATAATATAATAATAATGGTCTTTTGATTATTGATTACTGTAGTATTTTTTTATTTGGACAGTCGGTGTACAAAATCTAAAGACCGAGCACGTACAAGCCAGAAGGCAAGCACTAAATACAGTGCCAAAGAGAGGGGAGGAGAGGTTAACGTGCGCTACAAGTTTGGTCTCGCGTAAGCTGTCGTCTCATAGTGTCTCTCCAAAACGCGTTAGTGCTTGCACCTGCACACGTCCAAAAAAGTTACGGAAATTTGCATCTAGAGAAGACAGCTACTGTTTAAAACTAAACAGAAATGGAGTAATTTTAAATTAATTCATCTGAGTAACAAAAAAGTAATAGATATTCCTATGCACACAAATACATCATGACCTGAAAATAGTTTCTTAATTACGAATTTTCACTCAACTTTCACCACTTCATGATGATTAGTCAAGATTGAAAGTCTTAGGCACCTCAATGCAAACGAGCTTCCTATGTAGACTTCATATTCTCACAACCTTAATTTGACTACCAACCTCTGACTCTGTCAACTCCGTCTCTCTCTTCTCCGTCTCATCTTCTCCATATAAACCCCACAATTCCCTGATCAATCCCAACAATATTCAAAATCTTCTCTCTACTACCCCATTACATATTCTCTCAGTTCTCGATCGATTTCTTATGGCAAACCCAGCGAAATCCGGAAAAAATCTCAAACCAATTCTGTTCTTTTTCATCATCGTATCCCTATCTACTTCATCATCAGCCAGACCACTATATACCAATCTCTTACAGAGCCTAACAGCAACAGAACCAGCTCTTCCCATGGAAAACATGGATGATGTGTATGAGAATCCCACTATGGAGAAAGATTCTAAGCATGTTTTACCATGCCACATGGAAATCGGCGAGGGGTCCAATATCAGATCAGCAAGACTCGCCGGTAAATTTGGACCCATGGTTCTGAATGTGCTCCCAAAGGGAACAACACCACCATCTGGACCAAGCAAAGGAGGCAACAGCCTTAACGATTAAAGGCAGAGAGCTAAAGGTTAAATCAAGTTCTAATAACTCGAATTTATTTTATTTTTATATAATATATAAAAGTGGTTGACCTTGAGTTTATTTAATACGTAGAAGCGGTTTAGTCCGTGGGTTAGTTGTGCTATTGTATATAATCCGATGACATAGTCATTGGATTTATAGGCTATTATAATTTCTGGATTGTCAATTTAATTTCATCAATGAAATGAATTCACTGTACTTTAAGTACAATTTTTATATTTTCAATTGCCCTTTACATGAAAATTAGGGGTATTTTTTTCATACAACTATAACCATAAGATCTGTAATAACTTAACATCTAACAATTTTATTAATAAATATACTGGTACATAATCTCTATTTATACTGTTGTGTGAGTACATCACTCTCTAATTTATTTACATAAAATTTATGTATAAATATTCACTAGACAATACTAAAATCTATCATAAGGTATTTTTTTTTTATCATACTGTAATTTAAGTACAATTTTGATATTTTCAATTGCCTTTACAAGGTATTATATATATATATATATATATATATATATATATATATATATATATATATATACCCCAATTATCTTTGGTTTACACTATTGTTTCAATCCCCAACACATTTAATTTATAACACATTTTTTCTAACAAACATATTTATGCCTTTTCGGCTTCTCGAGTATTCAATTTGCTTCAACCAATATTTAGATTATTTTAACTCGTTATATACCATTGTGGCTCTCTCTTATGATTCATTTCAGATACATATTCATGTTCTATCAACATATATTTTTTCGTTATAACTTTTTGTGTTATTATTTGCCTAGTTCAATATCGCGTAGTTTGCATTCATTATCATTATGGTTCATCATCTCATTTTCTTTTCACATAGACCATGCTATTCTCTTTCATATTATTTTTTACTCTTTTTGCTATAACTAGGGATGTTGTTTGAATTTTGACAACTTAGCTAGAAATTGATGCAATTATGGTTGATTTCATGCAATTGAGCATGAAAATAACATCAATTAGGTTGAATTTTTGTCAATTATGCTTTGGGTTGAATTTTGAGATAAATTATTGTAATTGGGGATGTTGTTTGAAATGTGATAAATTAGCGAGGAATTGATGAAATTTAAGTTTATTTCATATAATTGAGCATTAAAAATGTTTCCAGTTGACTGAAATAGGTTTTAGTATTTTTTATAGAATATCTTATAATATTTTTATGTTATGTCATTGTTATAATCCAACTTTTTACCTCTATTTTTCTAAAAAGTATAAAAAAATCTCAAAAAATTTCTTTTCAATAAATTTTAATCATTTCACTATTTTCATTTTGTATGCCAAGCTAAGTGAGAAATAGTAAGATAATGATTAAACAAATATAAAAAAATATAAAAAAAATACAAAATATAAAAAAATAGGTAAAAAATACAAGGTCTCAACAAAGAGTCTCTAGGGTTTGACTAATCCAATTGTAAGTCCAGTTTTGCCTATTTGAAACTCAACTAAGGTCTTAGGTCTCCCAGGTCCCTATTCAACCTGTTAGACCGGGTTTCAAAACTATGATTTTTTTACCTTTTTAACCTTGAAGAACCTACAATGAATATTTTTATAATTTATGTGTTTAACTTCTGTATATCAATGTTTTTATGCATGAAATTGATTTATATATGTTGTTTAAGTTCAAATATATTTTTAGCAATAATATTCTAAAAAAATATTAAATAAAAAAGTAAATACTAAAATTTTAAAATAAAATAAAAATAATGATTTATTGGTGTAGGTTTATTTTTTGTTGTGTAACACTTTGTGCAGATATGATACAATAATTTGGGACGTGTCGAACCCAAAATCCAAATATCATGAAAATACTCTTTTTGTGTGACACATTACATGTTTTATGGGCATGCAAAGTATCTAAACTTCAATTGACAAATTGTATTCAAAATAATGCTTTGTGAATCATTAATTAATTAAAACCCAATTTCATTAATCTAACATCAAATAATGTATACTCATTGTGAAATAAAACTAAATATATTACAAGTATATATTGATGCAATTATTGAAATATTAAAGTCTAAAAATCAATTATAAACTTTCAAAGCAACCACTTAAGATTCTAAACCTCTTCCAAACCATCTAAAAAAAAAAAAGAGATGATGTGGACACCTTCCAAGATATATTAAAATTATATTTGAATAGTTTACAACCTGCATTAAAAAATAGTATAACCTCAAAAATTCTCTACAAAAAAATATTTATACTAGAAAGAATCCTAAACTAATAGGATATACCTAATGGATATGTATAAACCTAATAAATAATAATAATCCAATGAACCAAAATTTAAATAAAGGCTCTAGTATCTCTTAAAGGCCTAATAATACTAAAATATATATAAAAAATAGCCTAACTAATTTAAATAAACAAAGTCGCTTTCATAATCTTTTAGCATAATCAAAACACAATTTTAAATGCATGGTTATCTCTCGTCTTAATGAATTAGAATTGGATCAAAAATCCTTTTATCTCTCAAGTTATGACAAAAAAAGTAGTGAAAGGTAAAAATTAACAGATTTTAATCTTCTTCTTCCAATCTTGTTGTGATGTCTGAATGCCCATCAACAAGTCTTTCTCAAACATGAAATAAATTAATAAAGTCTCTTTAAATCTCTTAGCCCTAACTCTTGTCACTAGACTGATTAGAACCTCTAACAGATCTCTTGGTGTTGCTTGAGTTGTATCATTTCTTTTATCATCAAAAGAATTTGTCCTCGAATCATCTCCTACATCAAATAAAAAGATATCAGAAATATTAAATGTAACATCAACACTATACTTACTCGGTAGATCTATTTTGTAGGCATTTTCATTAATTCTCTCTATGATATGAAAAAGACCATATCCTTGAGGCATCAGTTTTGATATCCATTATTCAGGAAACCTTTCCTTCCTTATATATACCTAAACTCAATTTCCTGGTTTAAACCTTATTAATTTTCATCCTCTATTAGCCTTAAATGTATATTGCTCGTTTTTTCCCTTCTACTATTGTCGTATCTATGCATATAAGTCTTTCACCTGTGCTTTTTTATTATCATCAAGACTAACAATTTCATCAACATATAACGGAATCAAGTCTAATGATGTTAAAAGATTAAAACCATAAACAATCTCAAATGGTGAATAATCATTAGTAGAATACACACTACGATTTTATGTAAATTCAATAAATGACAAACAATCTTCTCAGTTTTTAAGATTATTTTTAAATGATAGCTCTTCTCAATCTTTTTCTTAAACAATCCTTGGAACACCATGTAACCAAACTACCTCCCTAAAGAATAGCCCACTATATTAATTCAAACATCAATTTTATGGCAAGATATGAAATGTGTCTTCTTAGAAAATCTATCTACAATAACAAGTATGAAGTCTCTTCCTTTCCTTGACCTAAATAAACCCAAAATAAAATTCATAGAAATATCAACACAAGGTTCTTTAGGAACAGGTAAAAATATATATAACCTATAAGGCATCACGTTAGACTTAGCTTGTTTACATGCACCTATCACAAATTCTTCACATATTTCTATTAATGTTAGGCCAATAAAAATATTCATGTAAAAATTCTAAAATCTTAGTAATCCTAAAGTGTCCTATTAAGTCGCTACCATTAGCTTTCATTACAAGCAATTCATGCATTGAATAATTAGACACACATAATCTTTTATCTCTAAATAAAAATTCATTATGCTTTAAAAACTCATTAGTTACTGCAAGTTCAAATTGAAAATAAATTTCATCGAAATCAGCATCATTCTTTCACTTTCTTAAATCTTAAAGGTCTAGTATTCAAAGTATTAAGAAGAACATGCCTTTATGATAATGCATTTGTAACTATATTTTTCATATCCTATTTTTATTTGATGATATATAGGAATGTCTCAATAAATTCCACCCACTAACATGTCTACAATTCAACTTACATTGACCTTTTCAAATATTGATGATTGATATGGATCTCAAACTTCTTAAGCCAAAAGTAATGTTGCAAGGTCCCCAAAGTCCTTACCAATACATATAGCATTTTATCATATCTTAAATAATTTAGAGTTACACCATTAAGCTCTAAAATAGACCATAAGTCTTTTATCATGTATTAAAGCAGCACTAATATCTATACCTGAAACATAATATTTAATCTTAAAAGTTTTCGTATAGTTAGGCAAAACAAGTAATGGGGTCAAAATAAGCTTTTCTTTTAACAAATTAAAAGCTTTCTCTTGTCCAATTTTCCTTTTAAAATATATTGTCTTTAGAATTTCAGTTAATAGAGTAGTTATTGTACTAAAATATTTCACAAATCTTCTATAGAAACTAGTCAATCCATGAAAACTTCTTACCTCACTTACCGTCTTAGATGTAGGCTACTCTTTTATAATCTCAACCTTAGCCTTATCCATCTCAATACCTTTTGCACTAACAACATATCCAAGAATAACAATGATCTATATGCTCATCTAATCCTTTACTGTAAAACTACCATTATCAATAATTATACTACAAATCTTATTTATTATATGGCATCTAATATGAAAGATATTCTCCATCTCTTACTCAACATCGTCTTCAATAACCTAAACATTCAAAAATCTTCTTATAACCAATAATTCACCATTAACAACATATTCAACATTAATATCTCGCTTATGGTTTGATTGAACATTATTTCTTTCCTTTTCCTTTATTGCCACAACATGCTTTTTAACATATGAGGGTTCGACAACTTTAGGTATTGCTAATGGCTTTATTTGTGCATTACCCCTTCTCTTGAAATTCAACTTCCAACTGTGAAAGTATCACAAATAATTGTCTAGTCTTACATTACCTTTTCTTTTCAATTGTTTTTCCATCTTTATAATCACATGTACCATATCTTCAATTTCTAAATAATGTTGTAATTCAATCATATTAGCAATATTTAAAAATCTAGCCATTATGGCTTCCCTTTCTTTAAAAACATTGTCATAACCCAATTTTTGAGCAAATAATAAAAATTAAATATAGTTGACAATGGGGTTAAGACAACACAAAATTTGAAGTTTGGGGATGTAATTATAAAATTTGAGAGTTAATTGATCAATTTTGAAAGAATTAAAAGTTAAAGATTTAATTAAAGGCCAAATTGAACAATCTAGAAATTAAGGACTATTTTGTAAACAATGTTACAATTTAGGGATTTAATTGAAATTAATCCAAAAGGGAAAAATTAAAAGAATTAATTAAGGACCAAATTGAACAATCCAGGAATTAAGGACTGTTTTGTAAACAGTGTTATAATTTAGGGATTTAATTGAAATTAATCCAAAAGGGCAAAATTAAAAGAAATTTTTAATTGCTTAGAGGTCTAATTGCTGAATTTCCAAAGAAGCAGGGGTCAAAATGAAAATGTGTCTTTTGGCCGAAACGTCGCCGTTGCTGGTGGAACAGTCGTGTGATCTTCTTCATCCCGATTCAAACGAAGACCTGAAAATCTGCAACAAATCCAATCGTGGACCACGTCTCTTGCCCACGATCTCGTTCGTGGAAGATAACAGTCCTGCAAAGGCAAGACTGGTTAGAGGTAAGCTACTGGGTCTCTATAAAAGGGGAAGAAAAACCCAGAGCAACAGACCGAAAAAAAAAATCAAAAGAAAAAAACAAAGCAAAGAAGGGAGAAAAAAAGAGAGAACGCAAACAAAAACAAGGAAGACAAAACAAAAAAAAAACAAAGGAAAAACCAAGAAAACGCAAGCCACACACAGATAAAAAACCTAGACCCAAATTTGAAAGGAAAAGCCAGCACCGTCCTCTATTGTTCATCACAAGGACTGAGAAAGCAGGAAAAAACCAGAGAAAAACCAGAGGCAGTAACAAGAAGGCAGGAAAACTGAAAGATAGCAGAAAAGAAGAAGGACCCAGAATCAAAACCACCCGGGGAGAACCAGCATCATCATCATCTTCGTTCCTTCATCTCTAAGAAAAAACCAGAAGTAGAGAGGAGACGAACGACCGAGAGAAGAAGAAGCAGAGGGCAGGAAAGCAAAGGTAGAAGAAGGAATTACAGTTTCCCAGCGAGGAGCGCCTTCACTGATCTTCGCCCAAAACAGTAGCACTCCAGCAGACTAGGTGAGCATATTCTTCTTCTCGCATTATTTCAGTTGGCATTTACACTATGCAAGTGAATTTTAATTCACTTGCACAGTGTAGCAACATGCGTGCGTTAGAGCATGCGTGTTGCTTCACCCAGCCAAGCCACTGGCTTGGGTCAGTGGCCAGGCCGGGCTGGCTGGGCTATATGGGCTGAGCTGGGCCCAGCCCAAAAAATAAAAAATAAAAAATAGAAAAATAAAAAGTAAAAAAATAAAAAAACAAAGATGTGTGTATGTATAAATAAAAAAATAAATATGAATTTATTGTTTTTATTCATTGACGCCAGAGTCAGAATAAAAATATTGATTCAAATTTATTTCATTATATTTTATTTAAATTACATAAAAAATAAAAAATATGAATGCAAAAATAAAATAAAATAAAGTAAATTTATTGGTTTATTCACTGACGCCAGATTCAGGAATAAAGATACTAATGTAAATTTATTTTATTTTATTGTATTTTACTTTTATTTAGTTACATAAAAAATGTGTATGCGTAAAAAAATAAATTTATTTGATTTTTTTATTCACTGATGCCAGAGTCAGGAATAAAAAATACTGATTTAAATTTATTTTATAGCTACGTACTATTTATCAACGTCAGAGTTGGAAATATCTGTAGTTAAATATTCACTAGCGCCAGAGTTAGGAATATTACACGCAAACCAACATAGCATAAACCAACAAAATGTTAGCAATTTATGACAAAACTAGCAATGCATCCTGCCTTAGGCAGGACGTTTAAGGGGTGATAATATCTTCCCTTTTGCGTAACCAGTCCCGTACCATAGAATCTCTGCTGACTAGTCAGGGTTTCTAGTAACCATAATACTAGGTGGCGACTCCTTAAAACAAACCATTCCCCATCAAAGAATAGGATGCCAGAAATCCATTCTTTTTCATTAAACGTTTAAATTTTTAAGTCCGCCACGGTGTCGGGTGCGACAAAATGGCGACTGCACTAGGGACTAATGGACTAAGCTTTGCCTTTTGTTTGTCAATTGCTATAATGTTTGTTATGTTGTGCTTATTTGTTTTTTTTTTCTTGCATTTACTGCTTTAGCATGCATTCTTGTTTATATTGTCATGCATCACATTAAGAGCACACACCTTAAAATCTAGGATAAGTGGGGAAGTAACGGTACCCCAATGGCTTTAGCCTGGGTAAGACTCGTGAAACCATCCAACTCTTGCTTGATTGTTTACTTGGAAGTGGTTGATATGCCAAACTGATATTACTCAGGGCCTCTATCTTCACACTACTTGTAAGCCTCATATCGACCTTTCAAGAATGATCACTGAGCATGCGAGAGACCCTTTTGAAACTAGATAATGACCAACCCCTTGATGCACTCAACAATTAGGATCTTCCTATTAGGTTGTCATCCCGTGAAGGGAGAGTCCACATTTCATATGCATTTTTAATGGAATCAACATTTTTGCATAAATTGTATGATTTACATTTACAGGTTGGAATATAGGTTCCCCATTGAAACCCATCTATAACACTCGTTCGGGAAAAAGACAAATGGAAAACGAAGAAAGAGCCCAGTTGGAAGCCCAACATCAAAAAGAGGTGGACAATCTTAAGGAAGAAGTCACAAGGCTTACTAGTCTACTCGAGCAGGCCTTGAGAGACAAATCCAGAAAAGCAACACATATAGCTCAGCCTGAACCTATGCTCGTAAATTCCTTCACTCCACAGAATCTGGGGGAAACGAGAAGGAATCTAAAAAAGGCAAGATGGTAAAAGAAGATGATCTGAACAAATTCATTGCCCTAGAGCAAAGGATGAGGGCATTTGAGGGAATTCGCCTATATGATCCTATAAAGGCTATTGAGATGTGTTTGGTGCCCAACATTGTCATTCCCAAAAAATTTAGAGTGCCAAAATTTGTTAAATATACGGTAACTCAATGCCCTATAACTCATCTCAAAGCATACTGCAACAAAATGGCTGAGGTGTTTGATGATGAGAAACTGCTGATTCATTTCTTTCAAGACAGCTTGAGTGATGTTTCCCTCACTTGGTATATGCGGTTGGACAATACCAACGTAAAAAAATGGAAGGATTTAGTTGATGCCTTAGAGAGGCAATATAAGTTCAATATAGACGTGGGCCCTGATCGGTTAAGCTTGCAAGCTATGGAGAAGGACAACAAGGAGTCCATAAAGGAATACGCTCGAAGATTGAGTGAGGTAGCTGCACAAGTTAACCCTTCTATGTTCGAAAAAGAGATGATTAGTTTATTTTCCAATACCTTTAAAGCTCCGTACTTTGAATACTTGGTTAGAAGCTCTACACAACATTTCACTGACCTGGTTGTTATAGCTGAGAGGATTGAACAGGCCATTGGGTTAGGTAAGATTACTAACCCGACTGAGAAGAACGGTTTCACTGAAGGTGGTTGCCAAGGCACTTATCGTTCCTATAGCTAATTGCTTCACACCGACTCCCAGAAATCAATTATCTTGAAGAAAAGCTATGGTGATATTAGGTTGAGAATGATCTACATATGATTTCAATTAACTGTTGAAAAGATGCTCTTGTCGAGGAGAATGAATGATTGAAAGATTCCAGAAATTCCAATCAATGATTGCTAAATGTTTAACCCCTTTATGTGTTATCATGCCAGTGTTCATAGCCCAAGATGTTGGCATAAGTTCTTTGTTGTTAAACTTCTTTTCTAAAGTTTCAATGAAATAATGAGTTTGTCATTCAATCATGTTTACGACCAAGCATTATTCATTTTCTTGAGAGAGTTTTCTTATAAGAACTCACGAATATACTCTAGAAGTCTCGCGTGATCTTATAGATGCAATTCATCTCTTTTACCAAAATCAGTTTCCCTTTTGGAGTTTTGAAAAAAAAAATTTGATCTGGCATTTTGATTTCAAAAATAATTTGATGTTTATTCAAAAACGATATTTTTTGACAATCTACTTGTAGAATGATAAGTGAATCGACCAGCTCCATTATTGAGGTGACTAAATTATAAACCAAAAAAAAATTGTGAAAAAAGTAAAAAAAAGAAATGAATAAACACCCTTACCCCATGACTCTTGAATCATGTGTTTTTAAATGTATGAATAATGATATGTAGTGAACTCGTTGCTCATGACTCATGAAATGCATCTTTGCAAAGACCAAACCATCATCCTAGATGAAGTCAAAGTTTATTGATCATTGCTGCTTGCGCTTGAAATGAGAAAAGGTCATCTTTGTTATTCCTTTCACATTCTGAAATAAGTACATCCCTTGTGATCCCTTTTTGAGCCTGAATAATTTTTCTTTCATAAAAAAATCCCGACTAGGATCACACCCCACACTGGGGTCAAGTGAACATTCAATGATCATGAAAGATGATAAAGCCGTAAGAAAGCCAAAAGGCAAAAGAGCCCAATAAACTTAAATGCTAGGGGGCATGCCCAAATCATAAGAAAAAATGATAACCAAGATAAAGTGAGTATGCTCTAGCAAAGCAATGAAAAAGAAAAAAAGGGGGCAAATCAAAGAAGAGCGGCAAAAGAAAATATGAATGACGTCAAGAGTCAAACTGTTGATAGTGATCTTCAGTCTTTGAAACCCTGAAACACTCTTTGAGCCTTATGAATCCTTTTCTTTCATAGCCAAAAACCATAGCATATGTTACGTGCATGTAGAAGTCCTTTCTAATCAAGCAAGCAAGCAACCTAGAACAATAAACAATGCTCTCATAATGCAAAGAATATTTTTTTCATAAGATTCATGACATCAAGAATAAATTACTCATTATTATTCATGCTGATAAAAATAAATGTTAAAAAAAGAGACAAGTTTTTCTCATACAAAACCTCGAGCTTTTTCTCGAGCCCTTCACTTTGAAACAAAAGGTCATCTCATGACATATTTTCACCGAATATCTCATTGCCAAACACAAGAGCAAATAATCTCTTTTCCAAGAAAGAAAATAACCAAGGAGTTGCAAGATTTCAAAAGCAAATTGTTTTAAACTCACATCGAAATAATTTTTTGTTTTCAAAATGCAAGATCAAGATTTCAAGATTCATTCTAGACCCATTCCTTCACCAAACTGAAAAAGGATAGAAATGAGAAAATGGCCTCTTAAAACCATTATTTGTCTAAGTCGCTGACAAAGCACACTTAGGGGCAATGACCAATACAAGGGGGCAACATTGTGTTTAGAAGGGAAAATTCTAGAAAAGGAGATGTTAATTTCCTTCAACAAGACAAGGGGCCATTTTGGTTTATAAAGGACTACTTCATCCTTTCAGTTAGTGATACCGAATGTTTTTAGCAGTGAGACAAGGGGTAATGAATGATCCTCTCAAATTATTTGACGAGTAAGAAATCTTTAGCAAGCAAGTGGGTCACGATGGGCACCACAAAGGCTGAGTTGTGCAAACAAATCTGGAAATAGACTTACATGGGCTAATTCGAGTGGGCTAGAAAGCCAAACAACAAAGATGACCCAAATCAAAGGTAGCAAGTCTTCATCAATCAAACAACAAGAAGATTAAGAAGAAATGGGGGCCTATATTTCAAATCAGGTGAAGATGCATGCATATCATTTAAACTTTGAGACACTGGAAAATGATTTTTGCAAATTTCATTAGAGAAAAATTCTAAATGGAATCCATCAAGAGGAAGGCCAAACATTAACTTTAATCATAACTATTTTCATCTTTTTAAAACACTCATCCACACTTTTAGAACCTTGAGATAAAAATTGCAATCTATTATATACTTTCATATAGTAATGATTACGGACAAACATCTTCCTTATGATTGTTTTCATCTCCTTCTATATGTCAATGGGTCCTTCTCCATTACGCCTCCTACCTACAACAAGTTGATCCTACCAATTAATAACATAATTAGTGAATTCAACTACAACTAGTTTTACCTTCTTTTCCTTTGAATATTGATGGCAATCAAATAAAAATTCCACCTTATTTTTCCAATCCAAACAAACCTCTCGATCATTCTTTCCTTGAATATTGGAATTTTAAGTTTTATACTACCTAAATTACGATTTAAACCACAATGATCATCAAAATTCCTTAATTGGCTTAAATCCCTATTTGACTGAAATCTACCACCAAACTCACTCCTTGTCCATGTCTCATATAAAAGATTTTAGTGTGTATGAGACTTCCTTTCATGATTAAATACATCATCCTCATCCTCATAATAAGAGTTTTCAGCTACACTTTCATCTGGAGGAGAAAGTGCTCGTCTAGTCAACCTTTTAGCCTTATTCCCTTTACGACTAGGGATGTTATATCTACTAATCATTTTCATACTTAATTTAACCATATTTCCTATCAAAGCCTCCATCATTACCTCAAACCTATCTTTCCTTTCCACAAGATCTTTCATCTTTAATTGTATCACACTTTTTTATGACATTATGAATACCTGCAATAAAGGTTAGTAGTAAAGACAAATTTCCACACACACTTCCTCACGTGTTTACACTCAATTTAATATCACTTTGCTCGAGTTTCATATAATTCAATCGGATTTTTCACTCTAATAATCTTACTATGCTATTTACCTCCTTTACTTAGGTTCTTAAAAGCAACTTATCAAATAATTAATCAAAACAACATAGAGACTTTTTATAATAAATACTCAAGAATCAAGGAAATATATGAATAGCAATGTAAATTTATGCGGAATATAATAATGAAAAGAAGACATGATATGAAAGAAATGGAGTTTATGTTAAAGATTCAAAGAAAACTAACTAATTCAACTTCAAAAATTCCAAGAAAATAATTAAAATAAAGCAAGAAAGATCTACACTATCCAAATTTAAATGAAACAATGCAAGATAATACAAGAAAAACAATAATTCAATTCATCAATATCAAGATTTGGTATGTATCTATTCAAGAAAATCAAGAAAATATTAACAATTAAAATAAAGTAAGAAAGATTTATACTACCCGAATTTAATGAAACAAGGCAAGATAATCTAGAGAAAACAAGAATTAAATTCGACAAAATCAAGATTTGGTATGTACCTATTCGACAAAATCAAAACCATATTCAAGAAACTTTCGGCCAACCCTAAAATTCAAGGGCGTGTATTCGTTTATGTCATAACTTGTCAATTCAATCAATTCATGCAATTTTTCTTCAACTTTTCCCCTTTTTTTATCCACACAATTTAGCAAGAACAAGATTTTTTTTTACTCTAGGCCAAAATTAAGAAAGATAGAGAATGAAGATCAAGAACATAATTTTCTTTTGATGTGTGCGACAAAAATCAAGAACCTAAGAAATATGATTTTTTTATATATGGTTTGACTCAAAATTTAAAATAATAAGAGAATAATATAGTCTTTTTTGTTTTAAGAAATAAGACCCTAGCAAAAACTAGGATGAAAGAAAATCAAGAAACAACACAAACTAAAGATTAAAGGGATATAACCTAATAATAGCACAAACTCTTATACCAACTAATGCGGACACCTCCTAAGATACGTTAAAATTATATTTTAATGGTTTGCAACTTGACCTAACAAAAACCTATCTCGGAGAACCAAAGTTTTACAGAATGATACATCACCCCTATCCTGCATCTATAAAGAGATACAAACAAGTAGTATAAAATCACAACGAAGTTGATCAATCCTTCAAAGAGTTTGCAAGTTCAATTACGAACTTAGTATGGAAATCACTTAACCATATAAAAGATAACAAAAATATTGACTTCTTTATTAAAAATAGTCTAACCTCAAAAAGTCTTTATAAAAGAGTATTTATATTAGAAAGAATCTTATGTCTAATAGGAAATATTTAATGGGTATGGATAAACCTAATAAATAATAATAATCTAATGAACCTAAATTTAAATGAAGTCCCTAATATCTTTAAAATGCCTAATAATAAGAAAAAAAGATAAATAAAACAATAATTCAACTAATTTAAATAAGACTAAAGTTGTTTTTGTAATTTGTTGGCAGAATCAAAGCCCAACTTCAAATGCATGGCTCTCTCTATTCTTAAAGAATTAGAAGGTGTGACATATATCACTAGCAATATATGGATGTCTACTTTTGTCCAATTATCTTGGACCTTATTTCATATCATTACAACTAAGAATAGATCACACCTATTCTTTCAACCCTTATTTTATCACACATCATTCAATAATTATATCATGTTCATCTCATAGTAATTTAATTATAAATAAAAGCTAAACGAGTAATAAATTCAATCTCGTGCACTTATATTTTGAAATATAAAAGGTACAATCTAACCACATCATTTAAACTTATATATATATATATATATATATATATATATATATATATATATATATATATATATGTTATGCTTATCTTATTTATTCTCTATTTAATCCATTTGCTAACTTATGTGTACTTTTTATTTCTCTTAAAGAAATTTAAATTAATGTTCAACATAAAATGTGATTATTATATTATTGATACATGCCATGTAAAAGTTATGTAAAGATGTAAACTGACTTGCATGATAATATCCTAGATATAGATTTCATACACAATTCCAAACTTGGATAGAAAATGTCACTAAAGGAGAGAGTAAAACTGTACTCTCAATTTCAAGTCAATTAGTGTACTTCGATTAATATAGTTATAAAAAATTTGTAATTATTTATTATTGACCTTTGTCTTATAAAAAACAACTCAATTTACCATGGCTATCAAATAACTTGGGCAATAACATAACATTGACTTTTGCTGTAACACCAATAATTTTGTTCATTTTATATTTAAAGTGTTACGGTTTAGCTGTAGATTTTAATATTTGGGGGTGTAAAACTACACAGTGAAGTATACCATTAGGTATTAAAGATATATAAAAATAAATGTGATGCTAAAATTTTGAACCTAAAATGGTTAGGATTTAACCCATTAAGGTAGAGACTTCTTCACGAAAGGAGATTTACCTTGAGCCTTAGACAAGACCAATGGACAAAAATACAAATTAGAATAACAATCAAATAACAATGCAGTTTACCTTAAATAGGGTGTATTGGGGATGATGTGTCTTTCCCTTGCAAAACCAATCCCTTACTCGAACTCTCGCAGACCATAGGTTTTCTAGCAACCATAATACTATGTGACGACTTCTAAACTCATAATTATAATTTTATAATTATCCCTAAATTCTTTTTTTAGCTTTTAGATAACATATCCGCTGTTTTTGACACCACGATAAATGTTATGATAAGGGAAGAAGAAAAAGATAAAAAGAAAGGAAGATGAAGGGGTTTGGTCACGGAGGGGGGAGGGGGCAGGTTCGTGGTTATCTACAGATTGGATAGCCAATAGACTTGAAATTATTTATTTGCACACTTTTATTTGAGTTTGTTGTTTCTTTCTTTCACTTTTATTTTGCTCTTTTTTCACATTTTTTTTATATCTTGATTTTCTCAATGCTCATTTTATTAATTTCACTCTATTTTCTCACTGAAAAATGAAAATAATTTAAAAAAAATAAAAGAAATGGTACATATAAATGAAAAATAATAACAAGAACAAGAACCTATGTGGATATGAAATTGATACAATTATTGCTCGGCATAATAAAAACAGTATAAATAAATAAAATTTTAATTATTGACACAATGCTTAAGATCATTGTACAAAAATTTATAACTAACTGACTAAAACTTTCTCATTTATAAATAATCAGTCAATCTAAGCAGACCACCCCTTATCATGGGGATATATGACTAGGTATTACGTAGTACCTATCCTACCCACCTCTAATTATGAAAGAAGAAAAATCCTTGAATTTAAAAATAATATTTATGAGTATTTGATATCATATGCGGTTTTTATGTTCATTTTTATTTTCAAATTTTTGGGAATAAAAAAAACTTGTACTTTTTTGAATTTTATTTTAGTTTTAGAAATATAAAACGAACAATATATAATATTTTGAAAATAATTTTATTTAATTTTGTAGAACTCTTAGCATGTTGTTGTCGATATTTACACCTTGAATTATATACATAGGACCTGTCTTTCAGCCGATACAAAGGGGCAATATTTATTTTAATTGGCATGAAATAATTAATGCAGCCAAGTCACTAAAGATTTTCGAGATCAACAATGCACTTGCGAAATTTAGACTCCCTTGGACACGGGGAAAGGTTCCATTGAATGCTATCGTAGAGGTTCCATGGGAAGGACAGCATTCACCATGGTAATAACGTAGAAGCTACGCAGAATATATGTGCCTTACTGTTTGTAACAAAAAGTCAACTACTTTTATAGCAAATTTGAAAGTTCAATCTGATCCACTTGACCGCATCAAAGCCAGATCCTTACAAGATGGTATAGCTATAGAACTTTAGAACTAACACACACACAACCTCTAATCAAAAGAGATAGGGAAATTGATCACATAAATTTTTATTTTCAACTGAAATCAGAAAATGGTCGCGCGCGACGCCATGTATAAATTTAATTGATCCTCCTGCAATTATTTCTAATCTCTCCTCTGGATCCAGTGAGGGGCCTGATATCTCCCATCTTGATCATGCCAGCAACAAAATCTGATCTGAAGGTGTTTTCATTGGAGCTATAGGTACGGACTATTGAATCAGTGGATCCTCCATTGAACAATTGTTGATCAGAATGGAGCAAGCCCCTCCTGTTAATCAAGTTCTTGTAATAATTGTTCTCAAAACGTGTAGGAGTTTGCAAATCAAGTGGTGCCAAGTTGTTGTCCCCCGAGCCAGAAGTACGTGGGCAGTTTGACCTTCTTGTCTGAGCCAAGGAACTGTCTATGGTGGTCTCATTATATATGCGTGCCCTAAAGTTTGTGCATCTTGCTTGTCCAATTGTGTGGGAACCTTACATGTATAAGAATTCAAGAGGAAAATTGTTTCGTCATTAACTATTTCATTTGAGACATGATAATACAGTATGAGTTTATATATATATATATATATATATATATATATATATATATATATAGAAAAAATAATACAATAATAAGTTAGGAATAGCTGAAGAATTAAGAGGAAGTACATATTGTCTTTTAGTTATATAATGTCGATGGTGATTGTGATCTACTCTTGAAAGTGTATTTTTTAGGAATAGCTTAAGAAAAGGAAGTGAACCTAATTCTATATCTTCCTTGGTTTAATTAAAGACACTTTTAACAGTCAAGATATGCCATAAATTAAATTACATATATAAAAGAGGTCAAAGAATAATTTAATTTATTTTATTTTTTTTAAAAAAAACACAATTAGTGGGGTCTTAAACAAAGCATGAAAAATTAAGTGAAGGGAGAGCAAACCAGATAAAGCCACCATATCTCTGGTGGACAGGCCAAGAGCATTGAATCTAGAAATGAGCTGGTTCAAGTTAGAAGTTGGACGTGGAATGCTATTGTTGGCAGCAGCCTGGCTCGCAGTTCTTGCATCTCTCCTTCCAAGTTTAACGTCCCATTCGGGTCCTCCAAGCTACGAATAGTACACGAAAATCCATGTCAGTAATCACATGAATATCAAACAATTTATACCTAGCTAGCTAGTTGTCTGGAACATTTATCTGGCGCCATTGACACCAAAAATTAGGATAAAAAACTCACAATAACAGTGGAGTCTCTAGCAGCAATGGCCAGTATATCAGCACATGAGACCACACCAGGACATGCTTTCTCAACTGCGGACTTTATGTTGTCAATGACCTCAAATCCTCTCGCAGAATTCTGATTTGGAGCTGCATTTTTCTCTCCGGTGAAAGAAGACGTGTCATCAAGTAAAAGTGATCCATCACATCCCTGTCATACATATCAAGATGATACAAAAGTTAGACAGTGCCTATTTTTAACACGTAAACCATGCATGTGGCATTGTATTAATTAGTAGGAGAACCTATCAGGTAAGTCAGCGGAGAAAATTAAACCAAAAACAAAAAAGTCAGTGGAGAAAAAAAAAAACACCATTCGTTTGATGAAAACAATATAACATTTGTGCTCCTTTAATTAATAAAGAAAAAGTTCGTGTTTTTTTTCAAAAAAATAAAGCAAACTTTATATGGTGAAGGAAGTGCCGAAGTATCATTAGACGCATAGGTTGCTTTCACCCTTGACAAGCGCTCAATATTGACCTTTATGACTTAATATAAATTCTAGTTACTTCAAGAATTGGATCTGTTTTTTTTTTTTTTTTTTTTTCCCGCAATAAAATATGAGAGGAAACTAACAATATTGCATGCATGCAAAAGCGAAGAAAAAAAAAAAGGATCACTTCCGATAATGAAATGGCTAGGGGAATTACATTAACAAAACAGTCGTGGAAGAATAAACGAAGAATTGATGCACCCATTCGTGCTTCTTTGTTTATGGCAGATTGAACAACAGGTTTAACTGTTGAAAGGAGATGTGGGCAAGATTTGGAGTAGAAATCTATTGAAAGCTGAGCATTGGAGCTCCCCATGGAGAGCATAACTAGGATGGCCAAGGTTACAATGGCTTTGGAAAATGACGAAGAATCCATTGATGAAGCAAGAGCTGTTAGATGATTAATTAGCTAGTAAGATTTGTTTGAGATGTTCAAAAGGAGTGGAACAAAGTGGTATTTATACACTGAATTAGAGAGCCTTCTCGAGGTTCTTAGGCTCGGCAGGTTACCTAACACAGGCTCTTGGTGCATGGTATTTTCTACGTTACGAATATAGTTAAAGATGACTATTGCTAAGTGATTTTCATTGATTGATGAAAAGATATAAAAAGAGAAGGGTTAGGATTAGACTTTGAGAATGAAAACACGTTTTCTCGGCATTGAATTGTCTTGCTACAAAGACTTATGATGTGAAGCGTGACAATTTGTCAAAAATCTAATGGTTTAGGTAAGAATTGCCAAACACAAGGGGTCCCATTAATTTGAAGCTCCTTGATCTCTATGATTCTGTGAAGAACAAGGGTATGAGATAAATTAATCTCAATATAAATATGATGGTGACTTGCTCTCTTTTGAAAATATCGTACAAATAATCTTTGACCATAAGCCAAAAGTATAGAATTTATCCCTCTTGGAATTTAGCGGTTAAGTTCTTTGAAGTCGTCAATTTGTTTGCTTTATGCTACGCGGGTTTTACCTATGACGCGATGGCTATAGAAGCTTCTAATTGAGTGCTGGATCTCTAACAAGCAACAAACCCTTCGTCGAATCTAATTTCCGTTCCACACCATATGTAGTCCGAGCTAGTGTCTATACTGATCATCGATCACCCTCGGAATGAGAATAAAACAGCATGTTCACTGTTGTTTCTACATCGAATTTCTGTGCATTCCTTGAAAGATTTTAAGCGTGCACTCCTTAAGCATTTACATGAATTTAATAAAAAATATCTTCGAAGGTTTGAACCTAAAAAGTCGAAGAAAGAACCACTATGCCACCTTCTTAGAGTTGACTGTCTACATAACGAGGCACGTAGACGTATAGAGAGAGAGAGAGAGAGAGAGAGAGAGAGAGAGAGAGAGAGAGGCATATTTACAAATTATATTTAGCAATGAATGGAATTAGTTGGAGCTAGACTTTTTTCGACGTACTCGATCACATGTTTATACTTAAGCGTTGAATTTTGTAAAGTATGTCCATGTGAAAAGAATCAATCCTTCTAATGCAGAAATGGGCTGCCTTAAAGCATAAGATTTGTGCATATCTACCTCTTTGACTTTATAATTTAGTTAGGCGTGTTGATATTGAAGTTTGGTCTTAATATAAATTTAATTAGATAATCATGAAATTTTATATTAAGTTGATCTAGTAAAACAACCTCGTAGTTTAGACAAGACGATCATAATTGTTTAGTTTATATATAATCAAAGAAACTAACTAGTAAAAATGATCACAAACTTGATTTATATTTTGTTGGTATAAAAATTGTGTTTTTATCGTCATAAATATTAATTATTAATAGACTTATTAAAGGAACTGTTTCATCAACTAGCTAGGATCGTGTTGATGATTTAAGACTCATTAGTAATTACATTGATGATTTAAACGATAAAAATAAACAATAATCAATTTATGTCAGTTAATCTGTGATAGTAATTACTGATAATTAGACTGACAGATGAATTATTAATTATATATCTAACCAATAAATTAACCTACAGAATTAGTAAAAACAATCATGCTGTATCAATAAATTCAACGGTATATATATTAGAATAGTAAAAAAATCTTTATAACTTTACAAAAGAAAATGGGTCTACTTTACAAACGGAATAGCCCAACAGATTTTTTACGTCCCTTTCATAGCCACAAAGAATGACTTTTTCAGGAAACATGGCCTGAGAAAAAGGTTGGCTGTTTAGTAATTTGATTTTTATTATTTTTTAATTCTATCAAATAATTTGACAGAATATTCTAATTGAGTACTGGATCAGTGGATCTCTAACAAGGAACAACCCTTCATCTAATCTAATTTTCGTTCCAAACCATAACCCAAGGGTCTCCACTGATCATCGATCACCCTCGGAATGAGACAGCATGTTTTACTGTTGTCTGAGTGCTCAAAGTTCTACTTCAACACCATGTTCGTTGCTCTGTCTTTGTCATTTATGCTGTCCCTTATACTGTTTAGGGGACGACTATGTGCGTGAATTTCTACTCGCGGATAACTTGTGCAAGTTCTCTTAGATACTCGCTCTAAGAGTATTGCTAATATACTGAGAAAATTAAAAATAATATTTTATTAGTAATATGTTATATTTATAGGTGGATATACCGATGAAATAAAACATGTAATTGTTTTGGCGTGCTTTGTTTGTATATAAGTCATTTAGTATATTTATTATTGACAGATTCACTGATAGTTCATAAATTACCAACAAGAGTTTTTTAGATGAACTATTTTTGTCTATGATTCGGTTGGTAACATATATATATCGACGGACTACTAGTGTAAATACTAACAGAAGTTTTTGTCAGTAAAACTGTTAAATCTGGTAGTGAAGTAAACTGCATGGAAAGCAAATTGTGTAATAAATAAATTGCAAGATAGATACAACATAAAACCGTAAAAAGAAAATTATAAATAAAATGAAAGATTAAATATAAAGATAGAGCATTGAGTTGAAATTAAATAAATAGAAAATAAATTGTAAAAAGATAAATTGCAAAAGAGTAAATTACAAGGATAAATATCTTGACAAAGCTTGTATTGAAATTGCATATCAAGGTAGGCAAAAAATAGTACAAAGAGTTATACTGCTTAAATACTATTTTAAGATCTAAGTATATTTATGATGCAAATATAGAAAAAAAAAAAAAACAATAAACGACTTAAAAGTTAGTTTTTGACTAGAAAAAGGTTTTAATTAGGATAAATTAGTGAAGGAAACAAATTATTGATTTTCAAATTAATAGAATAGGATTTTAAATCTTTTAAAAAATTTAAACAGAAAAAATCTTGTGTTAATTTCAACTTAAAATTGGTGCTGTTTAGCAAGAATTGGTCGTGCTAGCTGCCAACTTTTTACTTGAGAAAATGTGTCCGTGGTTGGAATTTTGTTTTTTTTTTTTTTTGAAGCTCAATATCTACCAATGAAATCTACTGGGGCAAGGCCATCTCCATCGTTGGTCCAGACAAGACAAGATTTTATTAATAAAAAGTTTCTTTTAATGTTAAACACCACCAGTTGAAATATGCCACGTGTCACTTGAAAGTCAAATTTTATGGTGACTTCCATCGACCACTAACAAATAAACCTGTTATGTTTACCGGAGCTAACCACGAATTTACTTGTTAAAAATACTCCATAAAATTGATAATGATAATAATAATAATAATAATAATAATAATAGCTAATTAACAGCCTCAAACCCGACAAAAATCCACCAAAAAAATCAAGCAGGATTGACAACCTTGTTCTGCCACAAATCAAATCATTTTGTGTGTTTTTTCTAGGTTTCAGCATCGGCGTGTGGGACAAATGCGCCAGCTCTCCACATTGTATGCCCACGCGCCAGGGCGTGAGGCGCATGTGCCACCCCTATCTAGTTCAGGTCCAGTATTCTCCAATCCGTTCCAGCAGCTCTCCTAGGTGTTTTCCGGATCCCAAATAAATTTTTATTCAGTTTTGAATAAATCGTAACACATTCATTATTTTTATTCAATGCAAAACAATTTCTTGATGTTAGTGTTGTTTGATCTTGCTTTGTTCATTGATATGTTTATATATATCATTACTCAAAATTAGCTTAAGAATTTTAAATCTTAATTAGGTTATTACTTGAAAATTACATTAAGCATGAACGAGTTTTGATATGTAAATATCATTGATTTTTATATTTTTATACTTTTTACTTTTTTCAATTATTTGAATGTTCTTCATCAATTTAAATCGATCCATGAATTATAAATTCTAATTAAATTTTTTTCTTGGATATCGCATTAAAACTAAGCGAGCTGAAGTTATTTAGATTAGATCGATATAGTTTTATATTGGCTTATTAAAAGTAAATAGCAACTTTTTATACTCATTTCAGAAGTAAAGATTAAGCCTTGTTATTAAGTTCTGGTCTCAAATCATGCTAGATCTTAATAGTTTCTTGCTTTCAATAATAAATGCACACATTTCAATTTAGATGAATTTTTATCATATAAGCATAATAAATACTCTATTATTAGAAACAAAAATGAATCATCTTCCTTCAAGTAAGATAGATAAAGTAATTGTTATCTTTTCTATTATATAACCAGCTTACCAATAACCTTTAAAAATTAGATCGATAAAGTTATTATCTAGTTTCTAGGAATTATAAAACTAGATAATAACTTCTATTTTCAATTTTATATTGGCTCATTAAGAGTATATAACAATTTTTTGTGCCCATTTCAAACAAATAGGATGGGTCAAAGATGAATTAACCATCATCATCATCTTCATAGGTTTAATATCAATATTTCATGAGTGAGGATTAGACCTTGTTGTCAAGGTTAGGTCTCAAATCACCATCCTAAATCTTAATAATTTCTTACCTTTAATAATAAATACACATATTTCAATTTAGGTGATTTTTTATCATATAAACATAATAAATACCTTTTTTATCATATTTTATTTAATTTGTTTTTTTTTTAATTTCTTCTGATTTTTTATATAATATTTATTTCTTCTCACCAATTAAAATTATTGACCCATTCCTATATTTAACTCAACAGAGACTCAATTTCATGAGATTATATATATATATATATATATATAGTAAGACAATGCTTAATGTCATGATCCTTGTGTGTGAGATAACAAACAAATTAAATGGTTATGGTTCCTTACAAGTTTCTCACGCTTTATTATCTCCTGGTAGCTTGTTCTTCTCTCGTAGCTGCTTGCATGCTATCACCAAATCACCACTCGAAAACAAGCCAAAAGCGTTTGCTATATTTGAGCCATAGTTTTCAGCCCCGCCAGTTCAAGACTTGAGTTTTGGATTTTTATCGGGTTATCAGTTTATCTGTGTTACTTAAAAAAAAAAAAAAAAACAACATTATTTTAGTAAAAAAAAATAAAAATCAACGGATTGCAATTAGATTTTTGACCGGGTTTTGCCAGGTCAATCAGGTTATCGGGTCAATCAGGTTACACCAAATTATTTTTTTTTAATTTTTTCTTTAACCTTACCTGGTTCCAGCCCCGAACTGGTTCCAGCCCCGAATCAGTCGAGTTTCAAAACAACGATTTGAAAAAGGAGTTTCTGAAGTTATAAAAAAGGAAAACACGCATGGGGGCATTTTTCACTACTGCTTCGTTAATGTCAGTACATGAAATTAATTCTGGCATGTTTTATCCTTTAGTATATGTATTACAACTTCGCAATCTTGCATGTTTATTAATTATTTAATTTTTTTTTCGTTTTTTCCTGATTAAAAACTGATGATCAGCAATCTATTTGGACAATGCTGCCGCTAGGGTTGTGATGGGTCTCTTCTGTTGGATGACATTGCCATGTTTACGGGTGAGAAGACGGCCGTTCCTAACAACGGCTCTATTAGAGTGTAATTGATGACATTAAAGCTCAAGTAGAAAGAGCTTGTCCTTGCGTGGTGTCTTGTGCTGATATTGTTGCTCCGGCAGCCAGAGACTCGGTTGTTCATGTAAGCTCCAAAATAAATAATTAGTAGCATGCAAAGCATAAAATTTCTCACCCTTATTTTAGTCAATATTTATGACCTAGACTATCTAAATGTTGGTATTTCTCATTCTAGAGTAGAAACATAATTATGATAGCGAGGCCAGTAATACTTGTTAGGCCTATGTAGTTGGGTTGGGAAGAAATATTCTCTCACATGTGATGTTGTTTGTTTTTGGGTTTTAAAAATATTTTTAAAAAAGTTTAGATTTTTTTTATTTTAAATTAATATTTTTTTAATGTATTTAGATCATTTTGATGCATTGATGTCAAAAATAATTTTTTTAAAAAATAAAATAAAAAATATTATTTTAATATATTTTTAAATAAAAAATAACTATAATCATACTCTTAAACAGGCAATAGTAACCCCTTCTAATCTAAGTGCTCTCATAACAAGCTTTTCTGCACAAGGGCTCTCTTTATAGGACATGGTAGCTCTTTCGGGCGATACAGTTTTATTTTACTACAGCTTCGTATTATCATAGCACAAAATAAAAAAGGAAAATAACTCAGCTGTGATTCCATTGGCCCGGAGGAAAGAAATTATAGATTCTCCATTTCAGCTGATATATATCAGATAATTTAAGCTTAATCTGAAAAAAATCTTGGTATAAATTTGACTGCTGCTGCTCTCAAAATTACTTCAATCTGCATCCTTATGATTGCAATTCAAGATTTTTACCGGTGCACCAATTAAGACTCACCGTGACTTCCGTCGAACATTCTTTTGTTGAGAAAAACAACTCGGCTTGTATCAAAATTCATTTGCAGAAAGCGGCCCATCTTTTATGACTGGCAGCAGTATATATCCTACAGCGGCTCTAGGTTCCCTTCAAGGAACTGGAGTAACGGAGAAAAACCATTACCATCCCATGAACTGGACAAAGAAACAAAAGAGAGAGGAAATTGTGATATCATTCAAGATGTTTCGCCCATCTCAGAAGCTAGAGCTTGCAACATAGTTCCACTAGAAATTGTGTAGAAACAAGAATCAGAAACTCAAATGGTCAGCAAAATGAAATAAATGCATAATATTTACAAATCTTGTAAACAGAAAACTCATTACCCGTAAATTTTACTCCCTGCAAAATAGAACTTGGAAAATTGCAGAGAAATCTATCCAGGTTCATTTCCTAGAACATTTTTCTATGGAAAGACATAATCTTTCGCCCAAGGATTTTCCGTGCATTAAACTACACCCAATCATTGCCAAGCACACGAGTTAGGAGGCATTTACAGCAGAACATGAGCATTAAACTATTCTACATGTACATATAAAATTTCATGGTTAGTCTGACTTGATAGCTCATCCTATAGTGTAGAATATTCTCCATCTCGATCCAATCAGTCCAACTCATTACTTGAACCAACCTCCTCCTCTGAGAGTTCAAATGCATCGATTTCTGCAAAGTAAGCTCTCTGCTGCTCAATAAAATCCTGTGGCAGGGCATGCTTCTTCTCATCTCCATCAGACAGTGCCCCGCATCGTCTCTGTAAAAACATCGTAGAGTTAAAAGTCAAGCTAAATGAGTTTAGATATGCATTTCTTTTAAAATCTAGAGCAAGAAAGCTAATTTACAAAATGATGCAAGAAGAAACAGAACAGTTAAATTAACAACCGACTCTACATAGGACAAACTATTTCATGACCACAGAGAAGAATAATTCCCTTAAAATTGCCAGCGATGCTTCAAATGAATCCTCTATCAACATTATACAGGATGTAACCTGATTATGCTCCTAAAAGAAAATAGTAAAAGGGTTTCAGAAAGCTAAAAGTGTGCAGAACTTATCAAATGCTTCTTTATAAGAGCACAGCCTGAATTTCTCAGCTTGAAATCAATGGGAGAGGGTAGCAATAACAATAAAAATCATCCATATGAGCACAGAAATCAAAATGACCCAATGACCAGGAGATGTACGCCTCACAAAATTTTAGAATTAGAACTGATTTGCTTAATAATAGTGAAAACAATGCCGAAGCCAATGGTTAGAAGTACAGACTACATTGATCCCCCCAACCTTTTTGCGATGCACTGCCAAAGACTTGGATGGACAGGTAACTCCAACATCATTCATTTTATACCTACAATGGAGGCAAAACCAGAAAGACTTTTGTTAATGAAGACTGGAAACAAGGTTGAGAGAGCATAATGGTATGACAAAACATTTGTTTTTCATCAATCAGAAAGATCTATAATGAGAGAATCTGCACATGAATGAATACATAGGGAAGCACATGGGAGCAGAATATTACATGAAATTAAACCAATTAGCAATATTTTCATGCAACAACAAAAATAAGTTTTTTAGTTGAAGCAGCATATGCTATTACAATTGCTAAGATTTCAGTTCATAGACTTCAAGGCTTTTCATATCTGTGTTCGACCAATATCAAAGTCAGAGAACCTAAGGAAAACTGAACTCAGTTTCACCAGTTTAAGCATAATGTTGTTTACTACACCTTCAGCATCCATCAGAATACAAGTATGAGAGAGGAAACCAAAATAAACAACATGAGTTCCAATAAGGAAAAAAAAAAAACATTTACAATTTACATCCTTTTAGACCATTTTATCCCTCCACTTTGCACAGAGTTTCAAATTATTAGAAATTGAATTGCTAAAAGACCACAGACCTCTAGAACATAAGTTGCTATCATGTTTTAACATGTGAATTCACAATTGGCACTAAATACCACAAAGCCACTACCATCAACATTCAAAATTCCACAATTCAATCACGTATTCATTTACAGAGGGAGTAGATGCTTGTTCAAACAATAAAAGTCCAGTTAGACATTGTCAATAAAATGTTATGCACTGCCAGCTCTTCTAAATACAAACCTAGGTAAATTGATGATTCATTCATCACACGAACGATGTAAAGTAGCTGGCTGTTTCGAATCACAGTTATAACAATCTCTATACGTGTATTCATCTTCATGTTAATGACTTCGTATTAAGTGGGTAAAAAAAAATAAAAAAAGACAAAACAAAGATAGTGAATGAAACTTTACGAGGCGAATTCGGTCTTCGGTGCAGGAGTGAAACTTGCCCTCCCTTTACTCTTCCTTTTACCTTCGGTAGACTGTCTCCGAGTGTAAACTGAATGCGGCTCAAAAATTTCATCACTAAAACTTCCTAAATATCTCGCATCATAAAACATGATCAATCTCATTAGCTCTCAGAATTCATTTAATGAATAAATACATAAACCCGGAGAAATTTACCAAACAAGCATACTCCCTCCACAATAATATTGCATCCAAAAAATAACATTGAGAAATCGAATTGTGCTATATCAACAACAATACACAAAAAGGGTAAAAACCCATTAAAGAATAATATCATTCATGGCAAGAGTTAATAAGATAACAAAAACCCATAAATCTAAAATCACGCAAAGAGCAATTACTCGATAAAAAAAATAGAAACGAACTGGAAACCCTAGATTACCAGGGAGAGGAGAGGATTCAGGTGGGTGAGAAGGTGTCGGGGGCGAAACGGCGGCGGATTTGGAAGCACGGGTCTTGTGGGAGGGGATGGATCCAGGTTTGTTTTTGGTGTTTGGGAATTTATGAAGAGAAAAGGAGAGAAGGGGTGGTTTCTTAAAAGAAGAAGAAGAAGGAATGTTGTTAGTCGATGATGTTGAGGAAGATGGTGAAAGGTTTGTGCAATCTGCCAGTGGCTTTCTGCTGCTTTTTTTCTTATTATTATTATTATTAATCCTATTATTCTCTGCTTCCATTGTTTTCGATAGATTCTGCTGCTGTTATTAGACACACTATATAGATGGTGTGAAGAGGAAGCTAATAATGAGAATACAGCTTCCGATATTTATTTGTATTGACGAGCGGGAAATTCTGCAATTGGAGGAGAATGGAGATGTTTAGAACTAGATAACCGGCCGTGATTAAAAGTTTTCTTGAATCGTTAAATTCTTTTTTTTTTTGTTTAAACAGCATGAAATGTCCTTAAAGTGTAATTAACTTCAACGTTAATCTTGACTCGATTATTAATCCAAATTTTAAATTAAACTATTTAGGTTATTTATATGACTTAATTGATTTAACAATATTTACATGAATAATATTTTTTTTATTGAGAAAAAAAATATTATTTATATTTTATAAAATAATTTAAAAAATATATAAACTAGTAAATTAAAAGGAGTTGGTAATATTAATTAAATACTACATCAAAAAACTAATTTTTATAATATAAATAAAATATAATACATATGCAAATATCTTATATTGACTGTCATTTTTTTTATTTTAAATGTTTTTTTTATTTTTAGCGGCTAATTGTTAATGCTAAAAATGTATGATTTTTTTTTTTCTATAAAGACTTTTTACAAATATAGCTAATTTATATGAAATATAAAAGAAAAAAAATTAAAGACAAATCAAACTAATCTCTTTAAAATATCATGTAACTTAAAAAATATAAGAAAAAATTTACTATTAAAAAACAAACAGCTAATTTAATAGAAATAGTTAATGAAAAGGAATAAAATAAATAAAATAAAAAATAAGGCCAGACATTGATAGGTCACGGCAACAAGCTTGATCTTAATAAATAAATATAATCTGTAGCTAAAAATCGAGAGGGTTTTGGTCTAAAAGCCATTTTCAATTTAGTTTGATCTATAAACCTCCACAAACCACCTATTTGTCTTAAAAACACTTCAAAATCACTCTAAAAAATAAAAATAAACTGGATAAAAAAATTTAGACAAAACCCAATCTATTTTTTCAGGCTTGTTAATAGAAAACAAAATCTCTCATCATTGAACTTCTCACGTTGAATTAAACCAGTTGACACCATGAATGACAAGATTCCCTTAAAAAATGGTCATTCACCATTTTTTTTTTCTCTCCTTGGCCATTTTTAGGTAATTTTCTCTTCTCTCTCAAACTTGGGGACTAAAATATTACAAAAACTAAAGGAATTGCAATGTAAGAAAAAAAAAAGTGGTCTAAACAAAACTTTATTTGAGATTGACCATAAGATTTTCATGTTTTACATTTTGGTCCTTTGTTGTTGATTTTTTTTCTTTTCTTAACAAATTTTAATAAAAGGGTCATTAATTTGAGCATAGAAGGCTCTTGCAATTTGTTTTGAGATTTGGAGTCTCATAAAACATTTATAGGTTTTACTTTATTTTTTTAGTCTCAAAGAACTCTTGCAAATTTCAGTCAAAGCCTACCATCAGAAGGTTCTTGCTATTGAGTCTCAAAAAACTCTCATAAATCTTTATTTACTTTTGAGTATTAAAGGAATCTTATAATTTGTACTCAAAACCCGAAGAGTCTTAGAGGACTTTTGCAGGTATTTCTTTAGTTTTTGAGTCTTAAAGAATTCTTGCGAATTTAAGTTAAACCCTGTCATCAGGAGGCTCTTGCAATTGAGTCTAAGAGACTATAAAAATCTTTCATTGCTTTTGAGTCTAAGAGAACTCTTGCAATTTGTTTTGCAAATGAGTTTCAAAGGACTGATGAAAAATTTTCTTTACCTTTTATCTTAGTGGACCCTTATGAATTTAAGTCAAACCCTACCATCATTAGGCTCTCATGATCATGTCTTGGAGTTACTTTTGAGTTTTATAAGACTCATGTAATTTGTTTTACATTAAAGTCTTAGAGGACTCTTGCAAATCTATGTCCACCCTTGCTACTAATAGGCTTTTGCAATTAAGTTTTAGACAACTCTCACAAATCTCTCTTTACTTTTAAGTCTTAGCGAACTCTTTCAATTTGTTTTGATATTTAAAGCTTTGAAGGACCCTCGCAGGTTTTTCTTTAGTTTTGGATTCTCAAAAGACTCTTACAAATTTAAGTCAAATCTCATCATCAAAAGACTCTTGCAATTGAGTCTAAGAGACTCTAAAAATTTTTCATTGCTTTTGAGTCTAAGAGAACTCTTATAATTTTATTTTATTTTGCAATCAAGTCTCAAAGGACTCTTATTGATTTTTCTTTATATTTTTTGTCTTATCAGACTCTTGCAACTCAAGATCATGCATGAAGTTTCTAAAGCAAAACTGCAGTCCCATTGGCAACAAAAAAATTCATCAAATTTCAATTTAAAATTGACTCTTTAAATACTTGGGACCCAAATTAAACTCAAGAACTAAGAACATGCATTTGCAACCCAGAAAAAAACATCAAACATCCATTGCCACTTTTGACAGATTCCAAAACTACTACATTTCATCTAATCTAAACATCCAAACATCATATAAACATCCAAGAACATTAAAAACAAACAAATCGAAGGAGGATTAAACAAAGAAAAAAACAACATTTTATGCATTAATCAAAATCAAAATTAAAGATATTATAACACCAAGACAAGTTCTTAAACATGTAAAATAAATTAGAGGTGTGTCTCATGGACATCACCTACTAGGTTAGAGGAAGCTTATACCTTCAAAACTCACTAATGGTTATGCCACTTTATGTTTTTCTCCAGCAAAGTTTAGCTTTACCACAATCAAAGCTTAAGAAATCTTTGTGCTCTTTTAAACCTTCACACTTAGTTTTCTTATCAAGATTTTCCTACCCCTTTTTCCAATCCTTTTATCCCTTTAATTTTTTCGGGGGTATTTATAGGGTTTCAAGCTAGAATTTTGATTAAGGTTTGATTATGATTTATCAATGCTTGACCTTCTAATAAAAACGAGGAAGGTTTTGAATGGTTTTAATATTGGAAGCTCTATACCTTGCTAGTTTTGTAATTGTGGTTTTGGAACAAACTTGATTTTGAAAATTTTGGTGGTTTTGTTAAACTTGGAGACCAATGAGCTATTTTTAGCATTTTGATCTTGAGATAAACGTGTTATCCTTTGATAAGAACCTACTAAAAAAGTTTAAAGTGTGAAAACATGAAAAATGTAATGGTTTTGCAAAATCTATGTCACAAGGTTAACTGTTGATCACTTTCATGACTTTGCCAAAGCAAATCCGATGTAAACATCATCAAAGACCACCTGAAGATGGTAGAGGAAGTGCATAATTTTTGTTTGGATCCAACTTTACTCAATTTAGAGGTTTGAATTTTCACATTCATTTATTTGAAGTGCCAACTCGATTAGCTTAGAACTACGAAAAGAAGAAGATGATCAGTGCATTTTGAACATGAACTAGACGTCTAGGTTAACCACCGAGAAATTAGGTTTTTTAATATAAGATTTGGCCAAAATTCAATTTAGCCCTTACATCTCAAAATGTCACGACCCGAATCCCGGGTCCATGACCAGCAGCGCAGGAGCGGTGTCGAAATGACACATCACCTACGTTAAGCCTCAGAATGGACATATCAAAAGAACAAGTTATTCAAAAATATGCAGCATTTCATAATCTTTAGAAATAATATATTATTCAAAACTGATGAAACCAAAAGATAGTTCAAAACTTCTCATCAGTAATTAAAACAAAAAATAATAATCCATAATACTCATTACGTTGTCAAAAATCCAAACTTAATTAAAATAGGGTAACAGTGGAGCGTCTAAGACATCGAATCAAAACTAAAAGGAAAGCCTTGCAAAATAAGCAAGGCATACCGACCAAAACTAAAGAAGTAGGAACACTCAACAAAGTTCATCTGCTATCAGAAACGAAGAACCTGAAATAATATTAAGAATGAGGGGTGATTCAACCAACTCAGTGAGTGAATAATATTTAATATACATTTTAGATATTTTAGATATTAATAGTTTGCAAGACGATTTATCTTGATATACATATACATATACATACTAAACATATTATCATAAAGTAGTGGAATACATGTCAGAGATCAGATAACACCCGAAGATGACTAAATGACACCCGAAGATGACCACTATGGGATGATCAGTCGCCACAGCTGATGCCTCTCTTACCAGGTAGGTATACAGAATACTATGTGCACATAGGCTAACTACTCTCCGTTAGCATGGAGTTACTGACAAGTCCTATATTAAGGCATAATAGATATTCACAGAATCATCAAAGAAACATATATCATATCAAATAGAATTTAGTTCGACAAATTACGAGTGCAAATTCAAGAATAAATAAGTACTCGAAAAATAAAACAACATATATAAATATTCAAGAAATTAACTAGTTGTACTCATCGTATAATCAACATACATATTTATTTATAATATATGCATATTAAAGATTATCCACTCACCCGAAAAATATAGAACTAAAAGGAATATCAGATGAAAAACTCGAAAAACCTATTGAGGATCATTAGGAGAACCTACAATAAATATACGAACTATATACTCAAAAGCAACTCAAAGCAACACAAATAAAAGATTCCAATAAATAAAAGAAAACCAGGTTTAGTCTCCTATGTTTAGGGACTAAAACGACAATTATCCAAAACAGGGACCAAAACGTAATTTTACCAAAACTAGACCAAACTGTAAATACATAACCATACTGAAATTTCACCCATAAACCATCCTCAATTCTTCTTAGAACAAAACAAGGACCGAACTGTGATTTTTATAAAGTTTAGGAACTAAAATGTAAATTCCTAAAATTGAGGGACCAAACTAAAAATATTCCAAATCAATTATCAAAATGGGATTCATCATCCTTAAACTTATAATAACACTGTACAGAACCTCAAAATTTCATCATCTTCAACCTCAAGATCATTCTGTCTAGATTTTCCAACAAGGTTGAAGTGAATTTCTTAACCTATAAAAATCAATTTAAACAAGTCAACTTATAAATTCTTATTTCCAATAATATATTCAAAATCAATCACTTTAAATAAAACCCCTAATAATCATAAATTAATTTTAACAACATAAACTTCAAATCCTTATAAATCCTAATATCTTCTTTTTTACCCTTCCATAAATAAATCATAATCAAAAGTATCATGAGAGAGAGAATCACTTACTTGCTACTTCCACCTTTCTTGAACCTGGAGAACTCAAGATCATATACTGAAATCCTTGATTTGACGAGGAGAGGGTTATGATGGCCATAAGAATTAGAAAAGAGAAAAGTAATTCTCTTACAACTTTTCCTTATATACCTAAGTTAACTTAAACTGGATTTGGGCTGACTTAGGCTTGTTTGGGCCAAAATTTTGGGTCTTACATAAATTTTCTTGATTATATCCTAAATTACCCTATAACTTCTATTTTTTTGCAATTTTTTCCTTACCAAATTCAATTAACAACCCTAAAGTTCAACATCTTTTTCATTTTACTCTTTGGTTACTGATTTATGCAAATTGACCCTCAATTGACTATTTATCTTTCCATTTTCTTCAATTTTAGCCTTGGATTTTATAGATTTTAGTCCCTGAAGTTGCGTGCCTTTTACAAATTGGTCCTTATTTTTGCATTTCTTCAATTAAGTTTCTAATTGCCCATCAAACTTCAATATCTGTGCAATTAAGCCCCAGATTTGATCAAATTAGCTTTTCAAAATTTCAATTAAACCCCAAACTTTAATTTCTTTAAATAAAAGCCTAAATTGAACTCAAAAACCAAATTTTCTTGCAATTAAAGCCTTAATAAATTTAATTAAACCCTGAAAAATCCCAATTGATTTTTTAAACACTCAATTTTGAATTTTCCTTCCTAAATTCAAATTTCCAATTCAAAAGGCCTTCATCAGTCTATATTGGACTGCAAATTTTTCCAACCTTGTATATTTTGATCCTTCCCAACTAGTCTTTGATAATTTTCTTGGTGTTCTTCATGTTCTCTCCACTAATATATATATATTTTCATTTTTTTCATTTTTTGATTTTTCTCCTTTTCTCTCTTTTATATATTTATGTGGGCTCTAAAATTAAAAAAAAATAAAAATGATTTTATTCAATTAACAATATCATCCATAATGAATTTAAAAATTCAAAATTTTGAAAAGTGTGGTTGGACCGCGTAATGCCGAGCACTTAATGTACAACTTTAACCACCAAATTATGAATCATGACCCAAAACTTGTAAAGGAATTATGCGACAAAATACACATATCCAAATACATTTTGTATACACACAAAATCATTAGAGAAGATGGCGTAGCAAGGGTAAGGTGTGAGAGACCAGGCTGGCTGAATTATAAAACAGCAATGCTCCTTTGCTTTTGTTTTAGTCTTAAAATACTAGTATGATGTTTTAGTGTTGAGAAAGTAGTTACTTCGACGTGGTAGCCCCACACATGTTGGCTGTTGTAAGGTTGGAAAGTCCCTCTCCCTGTCCTAACTTTCGGATTCTTCCCTTAAAGAAGCAATTATGCGAAGGGGCTATTCTTAGTTTTATTTAGAACTCACTCAAACGCCATACCCACCCAACTACACGTCTCTCTCATTGACAACAAAGCCCTTCACCCACTTTCCTTCGTTAACCTTGTTCTTTCCTTCTCTTCTGTTTTTCATTCAACAACCGAGCTTTACTCTAATATTTTATAGCACAATTGTTGATTATTGTAGTTGTTCATGAGTCTATATATATATATATATATATATATATATATATATATATATATATATATATATATGCATGAATTAATTCATTGTTTATAGAAAAGGGTGGTGTGGGCATTTCATTCAAGGTAGCATGTATAATTAATTACATACAGCATAAAGAATCATGGTCTATTAATCATAATTTAATGTATATTTATATATATATTCAGGTATAACAAACGGTTTGGTGATAACTACTTAGGAAAGTTGGCATGAGTTTAAAAGAGGAAACACCTTTCCTCCTCCTCGCTCTTCCTCCTCCTACCTAGCTCATCTTGCCTTTCCTTCTGTTATACAAATAAAGGCCAAGCTTCAAATGGACTGCTCAATTTGTTGCTCTATGCCATTGATCTTAAGGCCTCCAAGGAATACCATTTGCGGAGCATGCTACGAGGGAGCTAAGAGCGTCATCACCTTGATGAACAAGCTTGAAAGTGATGAAACAGCTGACAAGGCCACCAATTCTCTACCTTCTTCGCCAAATCCGTGTAAGGCAAGCTCTGCTTTTCTACTAGCTAGTTGATTTATTTATTGTTAATTAGTTAATATATATATATCCATCAATGCAGTAGGCACATGCCTTTAGCGATATTTAATCAATGGCTAAGAGTTTCCATCAGCACCACCTAAAGAAAGAACACAAAGATCACTGATTTGAGGTGTATTTCTAGGTCCTAGCTACAATTCTTACAATTGTACAACTGCTCTTTTCTCTCTCTTTTTCTTCAGCCTCAGCCACTTGCTAATATTCCAAGATGGATGATTAGTATGAAGGATAGAGAATCTGAACTGAATGAGAAGATAAGTTTTCTCAGTAGCTTTATTGCCTTATTTAAAGATCAAATTCTCACGGACATACAACTCAAGCCTGGCAATGATGGGCCTTCCATATCTGCACACAGAGCATTACTGGTGAGCTCAAACACAATATGTATATTTCTATTATTATCTACGGAAGCTGAATTCTATGGTAATTGCTTGGAAAGTGCTCCTACCTATTAATTGCTTGGAATATACATTCGATCTTGTGTCCAATGCTTGTCGAAAAAGCATTCTTAAGCAATCATGTCTTGTAATTAACTGTGTACTTGTTGTCCTTGTAAACGCCCAGGCAGCAAGATCTGAAATATTTAAGAACATGCTGGACTCAGATGCCTACAAAGCTCCTGCAAGCGACACCATAATGCTCCCTGAATTGAACCATCAAGAGCTTGAGTCTCTATTAGAATTTCTTTACAGTGGAAACTTGCCTAGCGAAAAGCTGGAGAAGCATGTCTACACATTGACCCTTGCAGCTGACAAATATGATATTCCATACCTGCTCAAATTTTGCGAAAGACATATGCTCAGATTCCTGAACTCATCTAATGCTCTTGACGTGTTAGAAATCTCGGATACTTGTTCCAACAAAACACTAAAGGAGACTGCCTTGAATTTCATTGTAAAAAACATGGAGGATGTAGTTTTTTCTACTAAATATGAAGCTTTTGTAGCAGAGAACCCACATTTAGCTGTGCAGATTACGAGGGCTCTTTTGATGGATGTCAAAAATAGAAGAAACAGTGGAGTTTGATCAAAAGAGCATCAAAGTATTCTATAAATTGACGCCACATTCAAATGTGCACGATTCATCTTTATGCGAAATAAATTACTGAGAAGTTTATTAATTTATAACCACACCCCGTTATTCTCACATTTCACATTTTAATGATATAAGAGGTTCTTATAGTATTGATTTTATTTTTTTTGAGAATCTTTTTAACATGACACATGAATTATTAATTTTTACTTTGAGTCATAATCCAAAAGATGAATAACCTTTAAATTATGATTCAAAGTTAAGAATTGCTTTTTATAAATCATGTCCAACATAACCTTAGTTTATGAAAAAAAAAAAAAAAAAGAGTTAAAATGACGGTAAATTAAAACTATTTTTTTATTAAAATATTCAAAGAAACCTTTTTGAAAAAGAAATATAGCATGAGTTAGAATCAATAAATTAAAAGTTAAAAAATTTAACTTTGGAGTAAACCAAAATGTTTACTCGATTTTATAACTAGTTTTTTAATTAAGTGAAATATTATTTCTATCCAATCATATTTATAACTATTTTTTGTCAAAATTCAAAAAACAAGTTAAATCAGTTTATAAAATGCATGTAAAATATAATCTAAGACACTCTAGTAGGTAGGGCAATTACATCATTATAGTTAGGTTTGTTAGAAAATAGAGGTTTCCTTGTTAAAGACAAATAAAATTTGATTAAATATTTTATTTTTATTTTTATTTTTACTCATTTTCATCATAGCAAATAATTAGCAAATATTACCCTACAGACTTCTAATGTCATTAAACCTTCATCTAAAACTTGAAATTCACGCGCACACATATTTTCTTAATAAACACTTTCATACTTATGCTTTTCCTAATCTTTTTTAGTTTGAAGAATGATGACATTCAATAGTTTGATATCCCAAGGGGTATAAAAAAAGCTAATATTATTTTTTTTATTTAAATGTCAATCTATCAATTAATCATCATAAGAGAAAATATAATTAGGAATTTAACCCCAAGCAGATAAAAGAAAGTAGTAAATTACATAAAAATTGAAAATAAATTATATATATAGGACTTACTATTATTTTCAATTGCTAATTGATCTATTTATAATTTTACAAATATCAAGTTTTATGTAAACTATAAATCATAGTTTTATACAAACTTCTTTCATAGAGAAGGATTTTTTTAACATGAATCCTATTACAATTCATACTTTCTATTTGTGTGCCTTCTTTTATAAATTATGTGTTAGAGCGATAATTAAATTGCGACATTCATCAACGTCAACTACTAAAAACTCTTGTTCAAATAAAAATTGATTGTCGATCAATAACTTGAATCATCATCTTCTTAGTCAATGGTCAATCTTAGCTATCTTCACTGGTTTACTCAAACTACAAAGTGCAAGGCTACAAATATTGATCAAATGATTCGTGGCTATTTATTTTTGGTATAAATAATGCACCTCTATATTCATTTATTTAGAATAAATAATGGAATATCGACATGCCTATTTTTGTTCCTAACAATTGAGGTTACTTTTTTATCTTGTTAATTCGGAGGCATGCTTTCGGTTATTGTTGAACTGCTTATTTTCTTTGGTCTAGTTTTTTTTTATACTACTGGCCTTGTGTATTGGACAACTTTATCTTATTTATGCTCTTGCTTGATTTTTGGCTTGCTTACATGGTTAGCCCCTACCTTTGTCTTTTTAACTTGTGGGTGGTTGCTTAATACAAAGTTGCTTATAATCTGCACAATGATCTTTTCTATTTTTGTGTGTATATTTTTAGGAACATGCATTTTAAGTTGTTTCGGATATAAAGTGACCTTTTTAGTGGATGAAGATGGTGTTTTTATTAGAACCTTTCATGCCCTTCATGTTAAGGTCCTTTCTTGTAGAGTTATTATATCGTTAGCAAATATTTATCATTATGTATTATTGTTAGTCTAATTAGCACAATCATATCTAGCATTAATCATATATGTGGTTGATCTTTAACACTACATGTTAGCAATCTGGAAGGTGCTTGTCGTTGTTGATTACTAACAAACTAACTAGTCTTTTATTATCCTAGAACTTATTCTCTTGGTGTGTCATATAGTCTAGCTTTATACTTCATTACTTGTTTGTTTAGACGATACATCCTTTTGAACTACATTTTTTTTTAAGTCCAAGAGATGCTAATGATTAATGATCAATTCATCATTCTTGTCACTGAGTTTGGATGACTTTTATTGTGGCTGATATTTATTCCATTCATTATCAATAGACCTTCTAGGCCTAAAGGTCTTAAACTTTCATTGCTTAATCTTTTTAGCTTTTCTACTCAAGTCTTCCTTCTTTAGGTAGAATTGTATGATAAATGCATGACTTGTATACTTCCTAGGGAGTTTTTTCATGATTTTCATGTGCCGACTCTTTAGATTTACTATAATCGAGATACCTCTTTTTTATAATATTATAAGTGCTAACTCTAGCCTTTGTCATGATCGACCAAACCTTAACTAATATATTTCTCATTTACCAACAAGTCTTAATGTAGAAGCAACAAACCATTATTACCTTAAAAACTAAGTCATTATCCACATTTATCTTTATTCTCCAAGAAACAAATATAAACAACTTTCAATGCCATATGGATTCAATTCATAAAGATTACACAACTATTGGTTTTATATTTCCATGATTCATGCCACATATTATAATTATTCCTCTACATTTGTTCAACAATAAGGATTATGTTATTGCTAAAGAGTCTGGTTTATCCTTCCCTGATCAACTAGTTGAATATCTCTTTGACTTTCTTGATGTCAAATTAAGTACTTTTTTTATTTTCAGGATTTCTTAATAAAATGAGTCGAGTTTGGTTTGTCTTTCCCTGATCAATGGGTCAAATATTTCTTCCCTTATTAGCCTTTTTTGGATTTCTTAATAAAACAAGCTCAAATGGTTTTTCCTTTGTAAGTTTTGTAATCGATATTAATTATTGTTGAAGTTATTGAAACTCCTTATTAGAGTCTTAACTGACCATTGAATTGGCAATCACAACCTTGTTAAAGTAGCCAATTAGGTAAGTTCCTCTAAATGGTTTCTTTTCTGCTCCATTAACCAATATCTTTTTATATTAGACAATGTCATCTATAAGAGTATAAATACTTAGATATATTTGGTCTCTAAAAACCCTTTTTTTATATTCCATTACACCCCTTTCAAAATTAACTTGCACTCTTACTCTATTATAGTTGTAGTGTACATGGTTTTCAAAGTCCTAAAACAAAGGACAAAACTTTTTATAGACTCTCCTAGATTATAGTCTATCTTGGCCAAGTCAATAATGTTACCTTCGGTTCAATTATATAAAAATGCTTGTAAGAACAAGCCTTCATTTCTTCCTAGCTATTATTGGAGTCAAGTGGTAGTGTAGAAAAATAGTGAAATACAGTCTTAGTCATTAATGAATCAAATAACATTCGTTTTGTAAAAGGATAAACAACACCATTGTCATACTGATTATTGAACTAAGCAATATTCTCCCTTGTTTATTAGTTGTGCTCCCTGAAAAACTATTTAAAGTCAACTATTGTGATTCCTATAGAAATTGGATGTAGCATGTCAATCTATTAAGGATATGGATGATTGTATATAGGTATGGATGTACATCCAATATTAAACTTTATCTCTCTTAAATATTAGGCTAATTCAACTCTATTAATTCTTTACCTACCTTGCTAGTTGCCAATAAGTCCTTAGAATATAGAAAAATTGAGATTGCGTTATAAAAAGTAGTCTATGGGGACACTAAACTACCTAAGTACATGTTGTGTTTGTTATAGATAAGGTTGTTAGGACATGTAATTTGCTTGAGACTACCTATACACTTGTGGCGTAGGTGGTACCTCGTGAAGGATCATATGCCCAAATTAGACTGACCTTGTTATGGTGTCTATTGTGTGGGCATGTGATACCCAAAATCTGGTTGAAAACTTTTAAACATTCTTATTAAAGTGCTTCTTATCAAAGTATATCCTAGGACTTGGCCCCCAAAAAACTAGCCAAAATAAGAGTATAATCAACTCTACTTAAGCTTGTTTTGGATTTGATTGAACTGATTGGTTATTTTTTGCATTTGACTGCCATAATATTATTATGGTAAGTTATTTTATCAATATTTTTCATTTATAGTTGGATGGGCCTTATATCAACATTAAATAGACTTAAGTTCTTGTAAATAAACATACCTTTAAAAGGAGCCACCACTAACTGCCTAGAGTTTGGCTAAACTTGTTAGGATCATTTAATCATGTCATTAGGCCTTAAAAAGGGATAACCATAAGTTTGTGTTGAAGGCATAGAAACACCAACATACCTACAGGTAGTTGGTAGATGCAATGATGTTGGGAAATATGGTAGTGTTGTGGACTTTATTAGGGCACTATGGTTTAGGTCCAAGTTTATTTCTTTGTTGATGTTAAAGATCCATCATATGGCACATTTGATTAAGGTTGCTCTTTTAGCTTTTGTTTTTATAAGTTGTCTTTAGACTTCTTGTGGCTAGTGGAATGACCTCTATCAACTATATGGACTAGCTAATCGTCATTCATTATAACCATGTTTTTACCAAATTGTTTTTTTTAAGATTACTAATATGTTATTTTTTAACAAATTAGTTCCGCTA
The DNA here is from genome assembly GCA_007827005.2 of Populus simonii. Classification (NCBI taxonomy): domain Eukaryota; kingdom Viridiplantae; phylum Streptophyta; class Magnoliopsida; order Malpighiales; family Salicaceae; genus Populus; species Populus simonii. Next base: position 8,121,737 of record CM017476.2, read on the forward strand.
GTTATTGATTGATTGAAATGAAAATTTAGTGATCAATCATTGTTTATCTATTAATCAATCATTAACTCTTCAATTAATATGCTACATGTTATTTGTATCTTCTTTTCAATGAAAAGAAATTATAATTAGGAACTTTATACCAAGAAAAGGAAGGTAATAGCCTCACAAATCAAATAGAGTGTGTAATTCTTAACTTGGTTCAACTTCAATCTCATTTGTTTTCATAATTTACTAAAAAACATTAAGTGAACAACAACTTCTCTTGATCATATGGCTGTTTATTTTTGGTATAAATCATACATAATAATGTTCTCTTTTAATCCTCCATGACTTTTTAAAAATACTATTAGGATATCATTTGACCAACTATCATGTAGTAAGAGAATTCACCTTTTAAAACAAATAGAAATTAAACTATTCATGTAGTTTATATTGAGAATTTACTTTTCATAGTTTATCTTGGGATTTCAACTATGATTACTAAACACATCCACTTAACTATCAATTTAGTATTATAAAAGTTTATATATCTCAAAATTTATTTATTAAAATATGGATTTAAATCCATTTATCTTATATTTAATTCCATATGCACTGTACATCTTGGAATTTTTTTAATGTTTAATCGGTACTTTTGTTATAATTTTTGGAGTAATTTGATATGTGCTCATTAAATTATTCGTGTTGTCAATAATTGATCTCTTGCTTTTATGTTGTCCATCATTGATGCCATGCATGTATGTTATCCCAATCTTTATGGGTGTATCTCTTAAATAGTTAATACCACGTATGCTTCCTTCTAGCTAGGAAAGAAAAGGATATACTTTTTGTTTAGAATTATGGTTATGGATCACGAGTAAAAATGAAGTGAGCATATTGCTATAGTATACTCACGTATTGTAACCGGAAAGAGAGTTTGTCTGGCCTTCGATTTTTCTAATTTTTACATTCATATGTATTTGATGAGGATTTTAATACTTCATTTATTCAAGGTGGAAGGTAATTCTATTGTTATTATGAATTTGAATGTTTTATATTATATTTGCCTATAAAATAAAATAAATAGACTTTCATCTTAAAAAATATTTCTCATGCTTTTTAAAATGAAAACTAATATGTGTGTGTGGATCTTAAGTAAATTATATAATAATATATCAACTTAGAAAACCCTATGTAATTGATAATTTTTTATTTTTTTTGCTTATAATATTTAATAGACTTAATGTATCAATGAAAGTAATTTTTGGTTATGTCCTTAATAATAATTTCAATTCATACTACACAACAATAGATTACCAATGATTAGGTGATTTAAATACCAACACATTTATTCATAAATAAATAGTTTAACATGTTTAATCTAATAATACAAAGCAAATCAATCACTACAGTAGGCAAAACAATACAATAAAACACAACAAGTACCAAAAGCTCCTAGTCTATAGAAATTAGTCATGATTGAGAAAAACATTCATGTTTGGTATCTTAGCCACCTAATTAGATTGTTTTATAAAAGATCCATAACTAATCTTAATATGTGGCACTCGAGCCATGGCCTCTATAAGTGTTAATCTATTTTTTTTTTACCTATTTTTTTCTAAGGGTTTTTATTACATTAGAAAAGAACCCCTTGTATATGTGTGTGTAATTTGTTTTTAGTGTGGAGAAAAAATAGGAAAACAAAGAGAAAAAAATTAGAAAACATAAGAATGCATATATATAGTGAGTTTTGAGAATTGTGAAAGGCTAGCACCAAGGAATAAGTGTTCTTAACCCTAGATTCTACTCTATAATAGTTTTTTTTTTAAGTTAGTGGATTATTTTTGCATTGATTTAGCCATCCCGCCCTAGGGTTTTATCATGTTAAAAATTATTTTTCTCTGTATTTTTTTTATTCAATAGTTGCTTTGTTATGGTTCTAAATTACCTACTTGCATTTACAATTGTTCCTTACGATATTGATTTTATATCTTAGCATCACATCTGAAAAAGAGTTGGTTAGCTTTAAGATCAAGTTTTAGGTATAAGAGCTTGAATGTCCATACAAGGCAGAAGGTTATTGAATCTTAAATTAGGAGAATTTGATCCTAAAATTGGTAAAATAATAATAATAATAAAGTTTAGCATGTCTAAAATTAGTGAAAAAAAAGATAATTAAGATGATAAATAGATGTAGTCTTTAGAGAACCAATTAAAAGACATTATGGGGTTATTAAAAAATATTAAGAGAGAAAAAATAATAATTCATACAGTTCTAAGACACTTATAATTGAAAAACTTGTGATGGAGGAGCAAGTGGAACTAAGATGGTAAAGCCATTAAAGATGATGGTATGTATTGAAATTCTACTACATAATGATGAATTGGATCCTATAAAAATTGGATGGGTTATTGAAGTTTAGAGGTTTATTCCAGTATCTAAAAAAATAAATTTTGCAATGAATTGGCAGCAGCATACATTCACACTTTGGGAGGCATATCCTGATGGAATGGAAGTCGGCAATTTCCACATATCCAAACATGCAGTTACAGATTTATTACAAAATTGATTTTCTCCATATGGTTATCAAGATGACTTGAGAAACAAATGATAATATCTAAGAACATGGTCAAAGTGTATAGGATTATACTACAAATTTTTTAAATCAAGCTGTTATGTTAGGTGTTAACTTGTGTGATCCTAGCATTTTGGTAAAATATAAAGATGGAATGAGAAGATCTAAAATTATGAACTCAGTCGTGGAGGGAGCGTGACGAATCTAGAGAGAACATGAAAGAGAATGAGAGAAAATCTACTTCAATTGTTCATAAAAATAAAAAATTTTAAAACAATTCTAGCAAATCTGCGCATATCAAAGAAAAGTGTAAAAGAAGCCAAATAATTGGAATGTAAAGAAAGAAATAGTTGGACAAGACAATTGATATGTACGGTTTATAATATGAATTTTGAAAATTCTATAACCGCTAACTTCAACTCAATAGTTATGGGTAAATCGAATACTTATGGTAGTATCGAGGAAGAATTATTTTGGTATGTATTCAAATTCATAGCAGTAAAGTTGTAACTTTGTATATATGATATGACATCATAAATAAATCTTTGGATCAATAATTGAAATATCTAGAGTTACAAGTAAATTCACAACCTTAACTATATCCGTTTGGGTGGTTAAATAAGAAATCTAAATTATAGGTGATAGAATAATGCCCTTTCAAATTATCGTCGGGTGCGCCGCAACGTCGTTAGGCGATGACGGAGGCTTTTATCATGCCTTCTGATGAGATGTCGTGTTGGAAAGGTTTTTGGATTTTATTATAAAATTATACTTAATGTTTAGGAATCGCCACCTAGCATTATGGTAGTTAGGAACCTATGGTCTGCGAGAGTCTAGGTAATGGACTGGTTGTGCAAGGGGAAGATGTATCACCCCCGCTACACCCTACCTAAGGTATGCTGCATTGTTGTTTGATTGTTTTTCTAAGTTGGGTCTTTATTCGTTGGTCTTTTCTAAAGTTCAAGGAAAATCTCTCTTCATGATAGAGTCTCTACCTTATCGGATTAAATCCTAATCATTCTAAAGTCTGAATTTTAGCATCACATTTGTCGCACATGTGCGGCGTCGCGACGAAAACATACACCCTTAAAATTTTATAAAATGTATATCTGGCAAATACGGGGAGACAAGGAATTCTTGTCTTTTATTAGTGGAAAAATAGAATGGGAGTCGCCACCTAGTATTTTGGTCACTAGGAACCCTAACTGGTCTCAGAGATCGAGTACGAAGATTGGTTACATAAAGGGAAGGTTTTAGCACCCCAAATACACCCTACCTAAGGTAAGCTGCATTGTTTTATTGTTTGATAAAATCTAAGGTCTTGTTGTGTTTTCTAGTTGTTGGTTCGTCTATGGTTTAAGAAAAGTCCTCATCGGTAAAGAAATCATTATCTTATCGGGTAATTCTGACGTCAACAAAAGAATTTAATATCCAGAATTCGTCTTAAGTATAAGGTTGTAACCCCAAATATTAAAAGAAAACAAAATAATTTTTTTAGAATTTTTGAAATATTGACCTAGTTTTCGTGACTTTAATAAACTGGTTATTAAAGCCAAAATGCATGCTAATACATATTTTTGAAATTTTCTTTGTTATATGAAAATACAATATGATTTTTTTTAGAGACTTGGCCATATGCATAACAACACATTTTATTTATTTATTTATTTATTTTTTATGAAAAGCAGATATTTTAATACTAAATTTATATCTTTACAGTATAAAAATACAAACCGATATTAATTAAAATGCAGTAAAAACATTTGCAAAAAAATCACATATTTTTTGAAATAATTTTTTTTGAAGAATTTTTTTTTATGGGCTGGGCCCAACCCGGCCCATGTGGCTGGGCTGGACCCATCTAACTTGCGTAGCTTGGCTGGATCTAGCGCCCAGCCTGGTCACTGGCCCATGCCACTGACCAGCCCCATCAGCCCATGCACACGTAATATTTTACGCGTGCATGAACAGTGCGAAGGTAATTAAATTACCTTCACACTGTTCATCATCTTTGTTGCAGTGCGAGAATGAAAAAAAGAAAAAAAACAGAGTATTACAACTGGCAATTTCAGGTGTTGGTTTCCTTATGTTTTCTTTCTGTATTTTACATGCTAACATGCATCATCTCATTTTGCAGGAACTGAGAAAGACAGTGAACATACCTGGTTTTGAGAAGACGAAGACGATGGTGGTGTTGTGTTCTCTACTTCACCGTGTCCTCTGCTTCCATTCGGTTTGCCTCTTTTGCTCCTTCCCCTTCTCTCCCTTATGCTTTCTCACTATTTCTCCACTCTCTCAATTTCTTACGTTCTCATAAGCTGTCTCACTCCTGTTTTTCTCCTCACTATAGCTTCTCCTCTCTACTCTTCTTTTTTCTCTTCTCCACCATGGTCACTCTCTCTGTTTCTCTCATTTCTTTCTCTTCTTCCCCTTCCTGTTCTTTGTGTGGAACCTGTTTCTATCTTTTTCTCCCTCTTTGTCTCGTCCTCTTTTCCTCTGTCTACCCTCGTTCCTCCTCTGTTTTTTTTTCCTTATTCCCCTTCTCATCGGCGACGGTTCCTCCTCTGGATTTTATAGCCCAAGGAAAGCACTGTGGTGGTAACGGTCACCGGGATAGCAACCATAAAACGTGCCCCATAATTGGAGCAATTTACTGCAAAACATATCCTTGTTTTAATGCTGAAAACGGCTTTCTTTGAAGGAGACAATGAATAATGGAAACGACGTCGTTTCAAAATTTCAAGATGTATTTTCAATTTGGTCCTTGGGTGTTTTGAAAATTTTATAATCAAGCCCCTCGTATGAATTGTAATTGGATCCCTTGATTTTAGCGCCTTTTCTGGTTTGGTCCTTGATTTCAGATTGTTTCAATTAAATCCCTAATTGGCCATCAAACTTCAATAATTATGCAATTAAGTCTCTTTTCAAAATTATAATTGGACCCCAAAACTTTAATTTCTTCTAGTAAAAGCCTAAATTGACTTAAAAATCAATTTTTCTTGCAATCAAACCCTCCAAAAATTCAATTAAACCTTAGATAAAATTTAATTGAGTCCATAAACATCTGATTTTGGACTTTTCTTTCTCAACTTGAATTTTCTTTGTCAATAGGGCTCTCATCAGTCAAAAATATACTGTCAACTTTCAATATTTTGCATTTTTTAACCTTCTTAACCAATTTTGTAAATTTTTTCAGCATTCCAGCATTCTTTTCTCGCTCATATTATTTGTTGGATTTCTTTCAAATATTTTTTGATATATTTTTTATATTTTCTCATTTTCATTTTTTTTTGTTTTGTGGAAACCCAAAAATGGGTAACAATAACATTTATTTACACCTTATATCTTTATCGTGAAATTTTACACCCTAGAGATATTAAAGTCTACATCTAGACTCTAAAAGAAATGATTGGAAAAAGGTTTTTGATAATTTGACCAAACCATCATGGATGATCATAAACTGGTTATAATATTCATCTTTTCTTGGATTTTCAAAACATGAGAGAGATGCAATTTTTTTATGAAAATATGCTTGGAAAACATTTTAGGATTTGGGCGTATGCATGAAAATAAAATCTTTTTTGTTTATGAAAAGTGAAATTAATTTAAAGGTTTTGAATTATTTTTTTTGAAATATTTCAGAGAAAATAAAGTATTTTAATACCAAATTTATATTTTATAGTGTAAATATACAACCCAATATTATTAAATTGGTAGAAAAACATTTAAGAAAATCAAAATTTTTGAAATGATTTTTGAATTTTTTTTGGATTTTTTTTTGTTTTTTTTAATATTATAATATATATTATTATAAATATATATATATTAAATATATATGGGCTGGGTCGGTTCAGGTGACTAGGCGGAGCCAGAAATGTTGGTTTAGGCGGATCTCAGCCAAAAATTCAAATTATTAGTCTAGCCCGACAAGTATGGGATCGATCTCGGCCCAACATAGCTTTCTTCTTTTCTTTTCTATTTATTTTTAGGCTGGACCCAACCCAGCCAACTAGGCTGGGCTGAGACAAGTCCAGCCCAATGCAACTTAGTTACTGGCACAGCCAAGTGACTAAGGTGCATGAATAATGCAACCTGAATTATAATTCACATTGCACTATTCATAACAATGTGTATGAACATTGTAACATGAATTATAATTTGCGTTCTACTATTTGCATGTAATGGCAGTAGAGAAAGGAGGAAGAAGAAGAAGAGAGAAGGGAGGTTTACCTGGTATGGAAGGAGTTGTCGGCCTAACTGGTGGCATACAGTGTGACTGGAGGTACTGAGGCCAAGGGCTAGCCTTGGATGCAGCTGGAAAAGGAAAAAAGCAGAGGCTTCCAAAGAAGAGGGGAAGCTCGCAATTGGAGTGGTTAAGGAGAGAGTCATCGCCCCAGCTGCTGTTGGGAAGGACGAAAGCTTCTGGACGAGATAATTTCTGCTGTTGGGAAGGACGAAAGCTTCTGGACGAGATGATTTCTGTTGATGTTGTTGTTGCTGGGGTTATGGTGGCATATAGGAATAAGAGTTTTGCAGAGGGGAGAGAGAGAGAGAGAGGTGGTGCGACCACCACGTGAGGTGGTTGGGCGTCTGATTGTGGAGTAGATTGTAGTGGGAAAGTTGATGGTGAGAGTGGTGGTGGTTGAAGGTATGGTTGAGAAGGGGAAAGAAGAGAGAGATGGCAGAAAAAGAAAAACTGGGGAGCGAGGCTGGTTTTTTGTCAACTTAGGACTCGATTTTCTTCATCCTCGGGCCATTAAGTCCACCTTTATTTATAGGGAATGAAACTTGTCAAAGATGAAGTTGGCTATCACATTCATCCTTCTAAAAATTAGAAAAAGTTTTCTTAAATGGTTACTTAAAAGACTAAGCATTTAGTTTATACTAGTTGATGCCATCTTTTAAATCTCATAACATTAAAGATGGGGTCAACATTTGTGAATGCACATTATTCCAAAACAAAATCCCAAATCTTTATTGGTAGAGTTTTCTAAACATCTAAATAAATTCATTTGGTACTTGCTCTTGTGAAATTAAATTATAAGTGTTTAAAATCTTATGAATGATTATTGTTGTGGGAATGACATGTTTTGCATGCAATTGTGATAAAAAGAGTGAAATAAGTGCATGAAAATATTTGGTTGTGTATTAGACCTATCAATTGGAAATCTGAATGGTGTTATTAGCTAATTTGTGGCCAAACATTGGGCTAGTTAAGAACAAATTTTGAGATGTTATCCTTTATAAAGGTTGCAGATAAGGGTGTTAAATTTTAAACGGGACTGGATTTTCTCAAATCGGAACTATAAAACTCTAGATATAGATAAAAACCTAAAGATAGGTCAGGTTGGAAGCTACTAGACAAAAGTAAATTAAAACTTTAAACTAGAATTGAGTTTAGTAAATGAGAAAATTTGAGGTGGATGTCTAATGAAAATTGTGGTTAGTGATGTTAGCTTTCACAGGGAACAAACCTTATGTCATTTGGAGTTCTAAAACTCCAAATATGGATAAAACACTAGAGAAAGGTTAGGTTGTACATTACAAGGCAGATTCATATGTTGTAAATGGCAGAACTGGATTTAACCCTCTTCACCAAAGTTGTGTATTTGTGTCTTAGCTTATGAAATAAATAAACCCCATTTAAAACTGAATTCTACAACTATGGTGAGGTGTAAAACAGTAAATAGTGTTCTGGTACCTTGTTATGAATTGTTAAACATAGTGAGTTTAAGTATGAAATTAAAATAAGTATTTCTTATACAAAGAATAAATATGTGGATTGTAAAAAAAAAGTACTAATGAAAAGTATTCATATGGTTCAAGGGGACACCAAGGACAGGATCTTATATTGATGGAGCTCACTCGATTGGAGGAGCAAGTAAGGTCTTACCTACAATCTTATGATGTCAATTAAGTTTTTGGTTATAACTATAAATGCTATATATGTATGAAATGAATCTAGATGAATTGTAAACCGTTGTGTGAAATAATAATGTGATTAGATTGCTTTCGCTAAGGCGAAAGCCAATGCTGTGATTGTTTTCAAAATTGTTCAGAAACCAAGGTGATTGGGTTTCTTTCAAGCCAATGTTGTGAGTATTTTTTAAATTGTTTAGAAATCAATGTGATTGGATTTCCTTCACAAATGCAAAAGTCAATGTTGAAATTATTTTCTAAGTTGTATAGAAATCAATGTGATTGGGTTACTTTTGTTGAGACAAAAGTCAATGTTGTGAAGTCTCTAAAATTGCTCAAAGACTAAATGTGTTTTATTACAAATACGAAGGTCAATCTTGTGTTATTGCCTAAGCTATTTTGAGAATTATGGAAAATTGAGTTATGTTCGATAAATCAAAGGCCAATAACAAGTTGTTACAAAATATTTGATAACTATATAAATCGAAGTACACTAATTGACTTGAAATTGAGAGTAAGACCTTACTCATGTCGAGTAAGAATATCTTAATGTGTTATTATTGTTAAATTTATGACTATTGTTCATGAAATTTTCTATAGGGTTGGATAAAAAGGATGGGTGCTCTCACTTTCATACATGTTTAGAAGAAAAATTATATTTTAATATGATTTTATGCTTAATAAACTTTTGTTGCAGGACCTTCTCATATCGGTGAACCTAATAATTAGGTTGTAGTCGGACTTTAGAGTCAGAAATTTTATTGTACATGTAAATAATTTTGTAGACCTAACTATAAGGTCTCCTACTTCAATGACATTTTCTATATATGTTTGGAATTGTGTATTAAATCCTTATGTAGAATATTATTATGTAAGTTGGTGTACATTCTTACATAATTTTTCATGGCATGTAACAATAATATAATCATGTTTTATGTTGGACATTAATTTAAATTCATATAAAAAAATAAAAATAAAAATAAAATGTACACATTAGTAGCAAATAGATTAATTAGAGATTGAGTAAGGTAAGCACAATATATACAATCATGGAAGAAAAGTTTAAAACATATGGTTAGATTGTACCTTACTTTTTTTATATATAATTCACGATATAAATGTATGAGATTGGATTTATTACTTTTTTAGCTTTTATTTATAATTAAATTTATATAGGATGAACATGATGTAATTACTGTAAGGTGTAAGATATAATGAGGGTTGAAAGAATAGGTAGGGTCAATTCTTGGTTGAAATGATGTGAAATAAGGTCTAGAACAATTAGATCATGTTTGTGATAATGACTTGTAATATGGAAGGAGTATTCAATAACTTGGTACTCTAGATATAGAGGAAACTCTATTAGTACAATTGTTAATAAATAAAGGACATTAATACGTGTATAAGTAAGTGTCAAAACAAAATAGCCATGATAAAAGCTCATCTTCGATGGAAATGTGTAAAATTAATGTAAAATTTCATGTTTTAACATCCTCTGGTTGGCAGGGTTATTACATTATTTTATTAATTTTGATAAAAAAAAAATATACACTTATACATAATATTTTTTTATAAAATCAGAATTTGCAAGCCTTGTCACAGACTTGTTATCGTGACGACCCGCCCTTTCTTTCTAAGAAAAGAATTTTGAAAAGGAGTTGTCACCTAATATTATAGTCATTAGAAACCTTAAGTGGTCTTCAGAGCTCTAAGATATAGGACTAGTTATGCTAAAGGAAAGATACTATCACCCTAAAGCATCATACCTGAGATAAGCTATATTACTAGTTGTCTTCAATTCATAATGCTTTATTGTACCTAATATGCCAATGGTCTACTCGTGTGAATGATGGTGGGTCTACTATAATAAGTTAATGCAAACCCCCATGATTTGATAATATAAGCTTTAAGTTAATTAGTGGAAACCACGATCAAAGATAATAATAAACTTTTATACAAAAAGTAATTATGGTGGAAGACAATGAAAATAAGCACGTGTGACATGAACAGGGGGGATTAGTAAAATTGATTGTAAACTCTATTTTTAGTACTATAAACCCTAATTAAGTAAATACATGTAAAACTAAAAGAAAATACCAACAATTGATGGTTTAATGGAAAATAATAAGTGTTAGTGACATGAGAACAAGGGTAGGATGGTAATTATATATATATATATATATATATGAAAGGAAAATCACATATAAGCTACCATATGGCCACCGGTTTTAGGAGAAAGAAATTAAGAGAGGTGAGGTTTCATCTTTGGTTATTTTTTCTAACATACTTCAAAGGAGTGTTAGGTTGCTATTTTAATTGAAAACTAAATAAAAAACTTGTGGGAATTAGAGAGGATTGAGTGTTTGTAATGTTTAGTTAGGGTTTGTAAAAAACTAAGATTATGGGTGGAAGAGAAAAGGTGGGTACTTGGATCCTCTCATAAAAATTCTTATAAATTGGTGTTGTTTGAGGGTGTATGAAGGTTTATCTTCCTTTAATTTAATTAATGTGCTATGTATTTGATTTTTCCTAAATTGTAGCATAGATTAAGATATTGTTCGGTTATATGAAATTAGAAATTGATTAGGGAAATGATAATTGGTTCATTTTCATGGGGATTTTATTTTATAAAAGGTATAATTAGTAAACAATTTGATGAGTTTAAGGCCAACCATGGATTCTCATACCATGGGTAGCCGACCATGTTGATGAAATTTAGGAAGTTTTGGATTTGGGCATGATTTGGGGTTAATTGTGTGTTTGATTTTGATTATGTATGTTATGATGATGATTTGAATGACTAGGTTTGATTATGATCATTTTAAATTGAGTTATGATGTGTAAATCTTAGTTGTGCTTAAAAAAGATAGGTATACAAAATTTCTATGAAATTGATGGGTTGAATTGATACTCACCATATATTTGACAAAATGCTAAACATTGAATTTGAATATGGAAATAATTGATGAAATACTTAGACATTAAAATTGGGGTATGAAATTGGTCAACAAAATTCTTGGACATTGAAATTGAATATGAAGACAGTTGATGAAATTCTTGGACAATAAATTTGAATATAGAAATAGTTGATGAAATACATAAATAATAAAAGTAGGCTATGGAATTGGTTGAAGAAATGCTTGGACATGAATTTGAACATGAAAATAGCTAACAAAATGCTTTTGAATTTGAATATCAAAATAGTTGACGAAATGGTTGGACATTGAATTTGACTTTGAAAATAGTTAATGAGATGAATAGACAATAAAATTAGTTTATGGAATTGGTTGATGAAATGCTTAGATATTAAATTTGAATATGGAAATATTTGATAAAATGTATAAATAATAAAAATAGGTTTTGGTTGAAAAAATGCTTGGATATTGAACTTGAATATGAAAATAGATGATGAAGTACTTAGACGTTAAAATTATGTTATAGAATTGGAAGATGAAATGCTTAGACAATAAAATGAATGATAAAATGATCTATTTTCATAAGCGACTTATTCCATTTTAAAATTAAAAAACTAGTCTATTTTCATAGGCCACTTTTTCTTTTTAAATTTTAAAAAGAACTTCAGCAAGCGTCTATACTTCTTTGAAATTGGTCTATTTTCACAGGCGATCAACCTTATTTTAAAATTCAAAAACTAGTCTATTTTCATGGGCAACCTGCCTTTTAAGATTTTTAAAAGAACTTCAACAAGCATCCATGCTTTCATGAAATTGGTCTATTTTCACGGGTGACCTACTTTATTATAAAATTCAAAAATTGATATATTTTCACAGGCCACCTACCCTTTTCTGATTTCAAAAATAACTTAGTAAGCATTCATGCTTCTCTGAAATTGGTCTATTTTCACGGACAACCTATCCCATTTTAAAATTCAAAAACTAATCTACTTTTTTGAGTCACCTACCCTTGTCAAATTTCAAAAACAACATCAGCAAGCATTCATGCTTCCCTGAAAGTGGTTTAATTTCATAGGTGACTTTCCCCATTTTAAAATTCAAAAAATGATATATTTTCACGGATCACCTACCCTTGTCAGATTTCAAAAAGAACTTCAACAAGCATCCATATTTCCCTGAAATTGATATATTTTCACGAGCAATCTATCCCATTTTAAAATTTAAAAACTGGTCTATTTTCACAAGTGACCTGCCTTTTTAGATTTCAAAAAGAACTTCAATACGTGTTCACGCTTCCTTAAAATTCATCTATTTTCACGAGCAACCTACCCCATTTTAAAATTTAAAAACTGATATATTTTCATAAGTGACCTGCTCTTTTTAGATTTCAAAAAAGAACTTCAGCAAATGTCCATGCTTCCCTGAAATTTATCTATTTTTATGAGTGACCTGCTCCATTTTAAAACTCAGAAACTGATCTATTTTCATAAGTGACCTATTCTTTTTAGATTTCAAAATAATTTCAGCAAACTTTCAAATTTTTTTTAAAATTGGTCTACTTTCACAAGTGAGTTGCCCCATTTTGAAATTCAAACTAGGATTTTCTTCGAAATCCTTCAAAACTTTCCTAAAACAAAATTTAAAATAAAATACCCTCCAAGGGTAAACTCTTAAAACAAGTGTCTTATTTTATGGCCTTAATTATCCACGCCATATGGGTGGGATTTCTTTGTCATTTCTCGACTTCTATTCACCTATACAGTTTTCACCACTTTTTTTCTTGTTTGATGAATCTTGCACCAATATTATTTTAAAATTGAGGTTAAACCATATGCAATGCATTCTTTTTCAAAATATAGGCCCCTCATTTCTTTATAATCCCTTCTTTTGATTGTGAGGGGTTGTACTTTTCAAGGTGGTCATTTTTGCTAACTCATCTTCCATGTTTAATCGAGTAAGTCCATGCGAGTTACTTTCAAATCTTAAGCTTCGAGCTGCCTTTGTAGCTTTCTCCCTTTTATGAGTATTTAGGCCATGTCGAATACTACCCTGATTGGCATTGAATTATGTCATCTTGGTGATTTTTGTTTTCAGTTTAGTTAACTTGAACTCCTGCATCTTAGCGATTCCCTTCAACTAGAACTTTGGTGTCACAACTCGGTTAACCTGAAATCCTAATATGGCAATTCCTTCCAGAATTTAAACTCTTCGTCTTCAGCTCGATTAACCTAAGATCCCAATCTGACAATCCCCTTTAACCAGAACCAAAATCTTTATCTTTAGCTTAGCTAGGAAATGTATTAGCACCCTTAGTACACCTTATCTAAGATATGTTGCATTATGTGGTCTTCATGTGATTTAAAGGTTTTGATGGGTTCATAACTTAAGGTCAGTCTATAGCTTAAAAAATATTTACTCTTATGAATAATTCTGGCATTTTGAATTTATTATGGACTCGCCCAGATAAATTCTTATGGGAAGGGTTTATATAGGTGCCCTGACAGAGTTTAACTATCATGAAAGGCAAAATGGTTTTCCACAACTCATGTCCATTAATTTTCATCTATTAAAAAAAATAAGAGAGTTATTGAAATAGTGGTCAAGTTCTTATGTATTTAATAAATTAATTATTATATCCAAAAATACAAACAAAAATACTTTTGCATATAAAAAAAATACTAAAACTCACCATATATTTTTTTATTTCTTTTTAAATATGCTTTTTCATTATATTTGTTTTTTAGAGACTTGGTCATATACACACCAAATAAAACACATTTTTATATTTTTTAAATGAGGAGATTTGTTTTTCAAAATTTCAATTAAAAATAGGTTTTTTAATAACAGACTCACATCTTACGAAGTACGTATATTGCCTTAATATTAAATAAAAATGTTGGAAAAAGATGTGAGGGACCCACAAATAATTTTAGATTGATCTTAAAGTTTTTTTGGAATTTATTTGGGGTCTGTTTGGCAAAATCTATTTTTATTAAAAAATAAAGCAATCATAATAAGTTTAAGGGTATGTTTGCCAAATAACCCCTTAGGCCAAAAACACCCTTTTAAAAAAATACTAGCAAACCAAATAGGCGTTTACAAAGTGTCCCGATTTTAACTTAATCGGGTCGACCTGAAAACACTATTCAACCATGAACCGAATAAAAAACAAAACAAGGTTTAACCCAAAACTAAACTAGAATAGAGATTTAAACTGAAACAAATCAAAACTAAAAAAACACAAAAAAACATAACTTTTTCTTACAAAAATAGATCAAACACCAAGAAAAACAAAGAACCTCAAGAACACTAAAACCGAACCCAGCAACATGGGTTTCAAATTAGGCCAGATTTGATAAAAACAAAAGGCATATACATATTGGAAAATCATGCAAGGATCAATAATCTAGCATCCACTCACTTCGATTTTCACTTAAACATCATGATTTTATCAAAATGGGTTTCGATTCAAAACCAAAATTCTAGGATTAAAAACCATTTAAAATGTGTTATTAAAAAAAATGAACACTAGATTATTGGTTAATCATGCATTAAAAAAAGGTTTATGTGCAAAGGAATGGACTAAAAATGATCCAAATCTAGGGGCCAAGGCAGTGTTCTTCCCAAGAACACGAAGAACATTGCTAGAAAAACCCAAAAAAAAACCAGTTATGATCTTTTAAGCCTCTAAACTTCTAGTGTTTGGTTCATATAAACCACATTACCAAGAGCATGTTTGGATAAAAAGCATTAACAAATATCACCAAAACATCATGATCATGCAATAAATTTTGATTTCAAAAGTTGCCAACTTAAGAATAGTCTACATACCATACAAATTTGAGTTCAAAACTAGCATGTTGACACTTAAAGAACTTGAACAAAAAAAATATATTTTTTAGCATCAAACTAAATGCAAGTTTAACACCATATGACATTAAAAAGAAATGACAGGACACTAATTTTCACATCCAACGCATCAATATATTGGAAAAAAATTGCACTATAGAGTAAACAAAAGGTTTTGAATCTAGCAGGCCTCATGGACTTCACTTTCAAAGTTTGTAAAAGTACATTCCCAGCTTTACATCTTCAATGGAACAGGACTTATACTGCTGCTTTTCTTTCTTCTTATCTTCTTTAAACCTACCAAGGCCAAACCTTTGAACCTTTATTGAGTTCTTGAACTCATTATTGAATCCTTTAGACTTAAGCCAAATTTCTTTCTTTTTGTCTTTTTTTTCTTCTGTCGAATTACCTCTCATTTTATAGACTAATTCAGAGCTTCTAGATGAGTTTATTAGGGTTCTAATAAACCAAAACTATGTTGGTTTTATCACAAGATAGATGGTTTTGGATTCAGGTGGTTTTGAACAAACTTGGAGGCCAAGGTAAGTGTTTCAGCCCTTTGATCTTAAAAGAAGTGTTCTTAGCCTTTGATAAAAACCCTCTAGAAATTTCTAAGTGTGAACACACGAAAAATTTGGGTGGTTTTGTGCAAATGGGTATCTTAGTCAAGGTTGACTGGGTTGGCTACTTTCAAGGCTTCGTTGGAGCAATTCTAATGTCATCGTCATTGAAGACCACCTAAAGTTGGTAGAAGATGTTAACATCTTTTGTTTGGATCCAACCTTGTTCAATTTGGAGGTTTGTATCTCTATATTCACTCACTTGAAGGTACCAGCTTGATTGGCCAAGAATCTTAAAATTGAGTGATGAATGATTATGGACAAAATATTGGGGACTTCTATGGAAAAATTAGGATATAAGCGTCCAATTTCATAAAAATAGGGTTGTAGAGGGAATGTTCCTCTTTCATTTGTAGAAAACCACATGCCATTTGGTGGTCTAGAACTCCACAACAAGTTCTTGGAATGTGTCAACTTGATCATTATGAATTGTCAAGGAAGAAGATAAACAGAGGCTAAACGACGTATCATCTGAGTTAAATCCCTAGAAATTAGTATTTTTAATGTGTGATCCGACAAATCTCATTTTAGTCTTTGTTCTTCCACTTATAGTAAATGAACCTTTAATTGACGCAAAAACTTTTAATTGTATGTAATTTAGCCTTTTTCAAACTCAAATATCAACCCCGAAGTTTAATGTCATTTTCATCTGGGTCCTTGGTTTTTTATTTGTGTATTTGGACCTTTAATTGATCATAAAAATTTTAATTTTTTTTTAATTTGGCTCATGATTTGGTCAACTTTAGCCTTTGAAGTCTCGCGTCTTTTATGATTTGATCCTTGGCTTTGAATTTCTTCACTCAAACCTTTAATTGGTTATCAAATTAAAACTTTTTTTATAATTAAGCTCCTAATTTAACCAATTAAACTTTTCAAAGTCCAATTTTAGTCTTTAAACTTCAATTTCTTCTAATTAACACCTGAATTGACTCCAAGAAAAGATTTTTCTTGCAATTAAGCCCTTAATAAAATTAACTAAGCTTTCTAAAATCCTCATTAAGCCATTACTCATCTAAATTTGTATTTCTTTACCCCAAATACAAATATTTTCACCAATGGGCTCTTTCATAAATCAGAATTAGGTTGCTAATTTTACCAATCTTGTATGTTCTAGTCCTTCAACTTTTCCACTTGTTATTTTGGTTCTTCATCACCAACTTAGGCAATCTTCTAGGCTTTCTTCATGTGTATCCTCTTGTATTTTTAGATTTTCTATTTTTTTTCTTTTCTTGATTTTTTTATGGGTAAAAAATGGGTAACACCACCTCTATTGATCAATTAAATACCTTCATACGGTTCATGTTACACTCAATATTTACAAGTTTGTTATCCTTGATTAAGGCAACGTGTTGTTAGGATCAAAGCATAACAATTCATATATGAGTTAACTTGGTGATCACTTACGTACCTATCATATGAAGCTTTCCATAGACATAAGTAATCTCTCTATATTGAATTCTCATGCAAGTCGATTTAGTGTAAATATCATCTGACAAAAACATACATATTAGTTCTAAGTATTCCTCATATTTTATCTTATAAAAATAGATACTTCCTTTCATAAAAGAAATGATATAATATTTTGATCCTCCATTTGTTGCGTTAGGAGTTTTCAAATATTTCATAACCTTATATGTTTTTATCCCACTTGATGGGTTTGGATTTCTTTGCAAATAATATTCAATCCGATGAAGATTATTTGATGTATAATTATCCTTTAGATTGCTAATTTGAGGTTTGAAGAAAGTTTGCAACTTGACCCAACAAGAACCTTGCCTTGGACAACCAAAATTATATGAAATTGATCACCCCCACCCTACACCTATATATAAAGAGATGCGAATGAAAAGTATAAATTACAACGAAGTTGATTAATGCTTCAAAGAGTTTGCAAGTTCAATCAAGAACTTAGTATATGAATCACTCAATCACACAAAGAGAAATAAGCACACAATAAACAGTAACTTGTAGATGAAATTCATCAACTCCATAAAAATCATTACATAAAAGTATTTATATGTAAACCCTAAAACAAATAGGTCGACATGCACTCAATTCAAATAAATCTCAAACTAATTAAAATTAGGTTCAAAATAATATAAATAAATAAAACAATAGTCTAAGATTATTTTTCACTATTTTCCATATATAATAGTGAAAAATAACCAAGAGAAATATTGTTTGAAGAATCCTTGTTGAACAAAAGTCAGATACCCTTGTAAAATAAGAATTAATTTATGTCCAATTAATTATTCTAGTTTGATATGGAATCCTTGTAAAATAAATAAGTCAAAGGTTATCACATAAGTTTGTAATAGCATTAAGAACTCCTTATAGTGAATGGAATCCATAACTCTTAAAGAAACTATATATTTTCTGTTTTCATACTTTGTTGACAGATTCTAGACGCAACTTCAAATATGTTGTTCTCTATTGTCCATATGAGCTAGTAGGTCTATCATATATAGTTGAAAATGTATTGATATCTAGTTTTCAATTAGAATCACATCAAAATTCCTCCTGTAACTTTAGATATGACTCGAAAATTAGACAAAGGTTTAAACTGACAGATTTGAACCTTTTTAATGTAAGTCTCTTGACTTAGTCCATTAAACTTCTATTGGATTTACTTCATTTCTAGGCCTTAGAATAGACATAATAAATATTTTTAATTGATTCTTTGATGTTCTAATCGGGATGGCATAATTATTCGTTCATTTGATGTGTTTAGAGTTTTCATTTTTTTAAGCGATGTGATTTATTCCATTTAATGCATGCAAATCTTATTTGAAATAAAAAATTTTAACCCGATGCATGTGATTCCTTTAATTCTAAATCAATCATTTGTTGAATAATAAAATTGAAGAAAAAATTCAACTAAAATAAACTCGAGTTAACCCATTAAACTTATGACTTGGATCATGAGACCAAAATAAACAAACTCGTTAAATGATGAAATTAAAAATTATAAAAAAAACTATAACCTTAAAAAATAGAATAAAAAATAAAAAAATATTGTTCATATAGACTCCTATGTGAGGAGGGAGATGGTGATTTCCCTTCCTCAATTAGTTTTTGTTAATTTTATTTTTATATGATAAAATTACCTTTCAACCTTTCAAATAATTACGACTTATTAGTTTGTAAATACGACATTCATTTGTTTCACACAAAAAATCCTGAGCTTAGTTTTCTTCCTTTGACAAATTCCTAAGCTTATTTTTATATGAAATTGAAATTAGTTTTTTTATTTTTCATATCCACCTCGATAGGAAAAAAAATTATCTGTGCCCTTTTTCAACATCATTTTTAATATTAATTTAATCGAACACTCTTTACTTGTCTTTAAACTTAACATCACACAAACAACAATCGTAATTTAATAATTATCAACTTTAATTATTACAGCTTTAATTTCCAGCACTTATGCCTACACCAAAAGCTGCTTAGCTTATAAGCACACTAAGGTCACATAGCCTGAATATATACGTTGGGGTGAGCGATGATGAAACGTCTCATCTAATAATCGAAGAATGTTTTCCATTGAATTTCTTTATAATAAAAAAAATATAATTAATATTATTGTCTCCATTGCAAATTAAATATGATGTTTTTGGTATCATGCAATTTAATCTATGAGAATCCTTGAGATGGAATTTGTGGTGACTTGCTAATCGATTGACTGTCTTGAAAGCTGCATGCATCGAATATTATACGTACCAAATTGTCTTATTTCTACCCTATCGACCGTGACAAAGATCATTTGCCAGATTTCATTGAGGGAAATAAATTGTTGGGAAAATATACATTGGTACTTGTCGTCTTCTTCTTCGCATGTAAAGAAAGCCAGATAAAATCAAGAGGGATACATGAAAGGCTTGCATACCTGTAAGAGACATTTCAATTACTAGTTGTTTTCAAGCACTGTTTGCGTCTCTTTGTACATGAAAGACAGAGAAATAGTTGCTGTTTTGGCTTGATGTCTTGCTTTTGTTCGCAACTTCTTCAAGCCCCACAAAAAAACTGGAGAGGTCTTTTAGCTTTTCTAATGGTTGAAAACCAGAGTTTTAGCTGTTGGAAAATGACTCTCCTCCAATTCGCAAAGATCACAGGTCCAGCTTTTGTCTCATACATGAGGCCATGATGGAACAGTACTGAGCACCGTAAGTCTTTGTGACAGGGCTGTTTAACCAACTCTTGAAAAATAAGATAATTGAATTGGATAAATGTTTGATTTTTAGTGTTTTTAGGTAGAAAATAATATAATTTATATCTTAAAATTTTATTTAATAATTTAAGTTATTGGGTTAAGATGGTTTTTTGATATGGTATCATAGCCTTGATGACCAAGTAGTTACGAGTTGAAATTTTATCATCTCTATTTATTTGATAAAAATCAAGTACAAAGTAATATGAATTTGTATAAGTTTCAAATTTAAAAGACTTTCACTTTGAAAAATGTGTTAAAGAATAATATAAATTATAACTTGAGACTTTACCTAATAATTTAAGTTATTGAATTAAGATAATTTTTTGATATTCATGAATACCTGTAATTAATGCTAAATATTGTTGTTGTTCTCACCTAACAAGTAATATTGTTAGTTAATGCTAAATAATGACCGGGTCGGTGCTTTTTTAAAAAAAAATGATTATCTTTTTATTTTAACTTCTTGTCGGTTGGTGCTATTAACTTTCAAAATTTGACAAATATCATGTGCTCATATCATGTATTTTTTGCTCATATGTATTTTGATGTATAAAATTTGTGAAAGATATATTTTGGCTATTATATTTTATTTTTATTAAAAATAAGTCTGTAATTGAAAGTTTATGATAAATACAACTTAGTCCTTGCATAACTAAAAATTTCCATTATAATCCCTATATGTTAAATCGTAGTCATTATAAAAAATAATCAAATAATTTAAATATGTTTATGGACAAGGTATGAAAAATTTATAATTACAAGTAATTTGGGAATTGCCCTTTAAATATTGTAGCAACTTTTGCTTTTTAAACTATTTTTTGTTTGAAAAAACATTAGATTAATTTTTTGTATTTTTCAATAATTTTGATGTGTTGATATCAAAATTAAAAAAAAAATCTGAAAAAATAATATTTTGTTACATTTTTAATTAAACAACACTTTTAAAAAGCACTATACATAATAATATTAAACACATTTTAATCCTCCACTCCTTAAGCTAGGTCATTGTCGGATCACGCATAACATTTTGTCAATACTAAGATGCTAAAAATCAATTAAGAGCCCTAATTTTTAGGGTTTTTAGTAGGTGATGTGTTGTTCAGTTTTAATGAAAGGACACGAACGACACATCATCTACTAGTTTTCTTCTTCTTTTTCCAACAGAAAATGATGATCGAATTGGCACTTTTCAAGAGCTCGTTGTGGAGTTTTAGACCACCAAATGGCACGAGGTTATTTGAAAATGGAAGAAAAACATCTCCTCTATAACCTCATGCCCATGAAATGAGACATATAAACCCCAATTCTTTCATATAAATCTCGAACATTTTATCCTCAACCAGCTTTCCTTGCATTTTTAAATTTTGAGCTAATCGAGTTGGCACCTTTAGATGAATAAATGTGAAGCTACAGACCTTCATATTGAGCAAGGTTGGATCCAAACGAAAGGTATGCACCTCTGTTACCAACTTCAGGTGGTTTTCAATGATGTTTATATCGGAGTTTCTCCGGTAAAGCCTCGAAAGTGGTTAATTGAGTCAGTCAAGACTATTACACATATTTTTCAAAAACCATCCATTTTTTTTTGTGTGTTCACACTTAAAGTTTCTTAAAGGGTTCTTATCAATGGCTTTAAAATCTCCCTCTCAAGATTAAAAGGCCAGAAATAGCTCTTTGTCCTCTAAGTCTAGCGAAACCACCAAGTACCTTTGAAATCAAAACCACCATTGCAAAACCAGCCTAAAAAAGAGCTTCCAGCTGTTAGCTTTTGTCCAAAACATTTTCACTTTGATTAAAAGGCTAAGCTTTGATTAATCTTTAAGGGAATCCACCAAAAACAAAATTAGAAAAATCATATAAATACTCCTAGATATCAGAGCTGAAAGGAGGAGAAAAAAGGGAAAAAAAAAAAAGAGGAAAAACATGGAAAAATACTCTGTTAGTAGACCTTATTGTGAAGATTCAAGAGCCTAACATAAAAGGTCTAACAAGTTTTGAAAAGAAAGAGGGTGAAACAAAAAAAAAAGTAAGGAAAAGAGAACAAAAAACAACAACCTATAGTCAGCAAGCTTGGAGAAGGTATAACCATGTAACAACTCAATGGTGGAGTCTATGTGGCCTACCCATTCATGATTTCTTAATGTTTAAACCTCTTTTGATATTTTTTTGAACTTGTTTTAGTGTTGTGATGTTTTCTAGTTTTGTTTTGATTAATATGTAAAAATATGTTTTTTATTGTTTAAATCTTGTTTAGAGTTGTTTTTTATGTTATGGAGTGTTTTTTATTTTGATAACATAGAGTGGTTTTGGATTCTGCTAAAAGGTGACAATGGGCGTTAGATGTCTTTTCTGTTTTGTTAGTGTATGTTCTTGGTTCATAAACATGGTTTGGATTCCAAGTGTTCAAAGAGTCAATTGAGAATCGAAATTTGATGTTTTTTGGCTATCATTAGGGTTGTAGCTATAAAGTTGAAACTTTATCCATGTTATTGATGATTTGATGTTATTTGTTAGTTCATTGGATTCAACTATGTTTGGTATTGATAATGTGGTTTGTGAGGATCACAAGTAGTGTGTTTAGAAGCCTAGAAGGAAGGCCAAATCTGGGTTTTGGCATTAGTTCTTCAATTTCTGAAAATTTTCTAGATTTTGAGTTCATGTTCTTCGCATAAACTTTGCGTTTGCCTCTTTTTTTTAGTTGTTTTAAGTTAATTATTGGCACATACATATTATTTTGTCATCTTTAGTAAATAATATAGAATTAAAACGCATCAATAACATGAACTTATGCATTTAGATTATAGGATTCTTTCGACTGTCAAAACATATTTTGATCAAATCATGACTTTTGAGTGTTAATCGAAGAAAACGGATACTTGATTCTTGATCTATGCATAATTACAAACAAAACCTTGCCTTTAATTGCATGAAAACTTGTCTAGTTTATGATTTGTGTTTGTTGGGTTTCGGTTTGAATGTTCATCGTGTTTTTTATATTATTGGTATTTGATATGTTTTTGTTAGAAAATTTTATGTTTTTAAGTTTTTTTTAGTTTTAATATGTTTTTAGTTTAATTGTTTATTTTGCTTTAGTTTTGGTCTCACCATGTATTTTTTAGGTCCATAAGGTACTAGATAGTTCAAAACCTTGTTAGACAGCATGATTTTTTACAGTTCTTCCACGAGACCCTAGCTTTAATGACTGTCTCACGTAACCATGCTGTTGCCTAACATTTGAATGAGAAGAGGAGGATTTTGTTTGAAAATCTGTAATTTTGTTATTGATAATTTTGACAACTACTTATAACAGGCACAAGAAGATGGAACCTCAATATATATATATATATATATATATATATATATATATATATATATATATATAGAAAGAGAGGGGCACTCTGACTTCACACAAATCATTACAAAGCCAATGTTTTCCTCATCTAGTAAAATCCAAAAGAAAGAAACATGAGCAATAATCAATTGAAGTTCAGACTGTCATCATGGCTAACCTTGGGTTGCATTACTTTGCTACAAGCCTTAAGTGCCCCCCGCTTCATTTTCTCTGCTTGCGCATCCCTGATGGAACAAAATTACCACATCTCACATGTGCAACTCAACAATCTAATTGTTGCTTCAGAAACAGGAAGGTTATTTGGTTTCGTATCTACAGCCGCTGCCACCTGTTTTCCTGCATGGATGATCCTATTCATTGGCCTGGTTTTTGGTTTGGTTGGTTATGGCGTGCAGTGCTTTTGTATTTCACATAGAATTCCTGCTCTATCTTTTTGGCAAGCTTTATTGCTAAATATTCTTGCAGGGAACAGCAGCTGTTGGATCAATACTTACTGTCAATTGTTAGCCACAAGAAACTTCAAGGACAGTTATCGGACGATAGTCGAAATAACATCAACTTATTCAGGGTTGAGTGGAAAGATATTGACTTCTTTAGTCGAAGGAATTGAAGGAAGGAAAGGCTCTACAAATTCCAGTATTTACCTCCTCTTGACTTGCCTGGTTCCTGTGGCCGCTGGGTTAATTGTTGCTCTCGTTCATAGTTGTCTCGAGTTCATGGAATATGGGGACTCAGATGTATTTCCAGCCGTCTTCGTTCTCATCATTGCAACTGGAGTGTATACAGTGATCGAATCCGTTGCACCATTTTTCGGGTTTGTGTCCTTGCGATTACGCGCAGTGATTTTAGCACTGGTGTTAACCATACCGTTTAAAGTTGCACTATTGACAGCTGCTGCAGACTGGTTTTCAGCAGAGAAATATCACTCCCAGGTGACACGAACGGAGTCGAATGACTCTGGCGAATCAAACCCCGAAAAGGTATCCAAAGAAGTCAAGATTGCAATAGGCGAAGAAAGAGAAGCTGATCAAAAGGCAGGGGGGGAGGTTGACAGTGACGACAAGGGCTTGTTTAAAGCAGGAAAGGATGCTGGTATGAAACAACTACTGTTAAATGTGGATTTCTGGATGTTCTATTTGGTGAATGCATGTGGACCTACGCTGGGAATGGTTTATTTAAACAACCTAGAGAGAATCACCCAGTCTCGCAGCATGGGCGAAGCATCATTTTTATTGGAAATATCTTCTGCGTTTGGCTTTTTTGGAAGGATGTTGTCTATTATGTTCCACTGGTATACAAGGTTAGAGCATTTTCCACTACTGAAACTCTAAAAAGCTGACTGCACCTTGTAAGATGTAATAATCACGTATCTTTTTATGGAGATATTTTCCTTTGTTGATACTATATTTGTATAACCAGGGAAAAATCGGTAATAGCCAACCCAGCGTTGACAGTGCTCCTAATGATCCCCATGCCCATTGCTGTCTTCTTGCTCCTCGACAGCAACAGATGTTTATACATCAGCACCGGAATCTTGGGAACCTGTTCAGGAGCCTTAATTGCTATAAATTCAATGACAACGTCTGAGCTGTTCGGCTCCGAGAACTTGGCTGCGAAACAAACCATTGTTCTAACCAACATTCCCTTGGGCTCTCTGCTTTTTGGGTACTTGGCAGCTATTAACTTACAAAGCGAAGGTGCTGGCGATCATGGAGTATGCATAGGGCTGCAATGCTATCACAAAACTTTCATCATCTGGGGATCCATTTGCTTCATAGGAACAATTCTAAGTTTTCTTCTGCATCTTCGCACGCAGAACTTCTATTCTCAAAAATCCTAGAGTGTTGGCAATTGAAGACTATTGTCCATGTCTTCTTTGGATGATTCACACTATCAGTTCATCTAGTTCCACTTATACGAGGCTTCGGGGGAGGATTTGTTACATTCTACATTTTTGTAACGCCAGCAAATTCATTTTTACAACTTGCTACGACATCACATTCATCACCCATCCCCATGTGTTGAGTCTTACACATAACACGGAGTCGACAACTCTAGTCTAAAGAGAGGAATTTCATACAATTCTCCTATTTTCAATTTACCGTACAAAGATGATACAACTACGTCGCCTACACCAAGAGAGGCGGGTGGTGGGGGGCGGGAAACCTAGGCCATTTCACTACCAAAACCCCTCAAAAGCCAAGCTAACAGAACGACGAATGAGGTAACTCCTCTTTGTCTTGAAGGACATAATTTTTTTGGTTAGAAAGTTTACCAAGCATGCCTTCGAGTTCCAGATCTATTTGGATGCATTAGTGGTTTTGGAGTGAATTTGCCAACTTCGGCGACAGTTTCATTTCACTACCCATGTTTATGGGTCATGATAACTGTCGTTTTCCTTAAGAACCACGAGCTTCTTATAAAAACCGAGCTAAGCACAACAGGGATGAACTATACTCGAAAGTTATGATATTTGATGCAAGTATACCTACATCTCTCCGCACTGATCATACAAGACACTGTTACTCGGATGAACTACCATAACCTTCCTAAGATAAATGATACGCTCATAAATCATGAGATTTGATGCATGAACATTAACCTCTCTTTGCACTGAGATATATGACACTGTTATTTTCCGACTTGAATCACATCAATGAATCCTAATGTGAATGTCAAGGAGTCCTTCTACATTAGGAGAGAACCTGCACGCAGTAATAGCAATCAACATATTTCTAAAACTAAGGGTACAGATATAGTTATAATTAATCTCAATATACTCATCAAACTTCGTTCAAAAAACAGGTAAAAAAAATAAAGAGGGTAAAATCCATTTGGTCATCACTGATGTATATGAATCTGTAATGGATGGATTTCTATACCACCTCACCTCAAACTAAAAAAGAAAATAAAAGGTAGCTTCGTAACTTTTGAAATTAAACAGTACACCAGTATCAGCTGTTACGCACATGGAATATATTTTCCTTGATTTCCTTTTTGACTCAAGTTGAGGATTTTCGTTGATAGAACAATTCTGACAGGATATACTGACAATGATGTGAATTATTGGGTTGTATTACAAATCTTCCATTGGAAGGGCTTCTATTGTTGTCGCAAACTAGTACATAAAACAGAAGAGATATCAACCTGCAGTAACAATTCAGGTTGCTTTCTTTTTCCCAAACAACAAGCTCAAAGAGTATGTATTGCCTTTTTGTGCAGCAGCTGCTAATCGATTTCCACCAATCTATGACATTTCAACCACAAATACTATTCAAGTGGTGTTCAAAATGATGAAAAATAATAAACGTTAACAGATATTAATCGTGTGGCTGTGAATGAGAACTGGATTCACAAGGTATGATGGTGCGGTTGAAATTAGCCCTTAAATGTTTAAGTGGAACATGATGTTCTGAGAAGATACCTTGTCCATGAGCCAATACCCAACAGTTGGCATGTACTGCACTAAATACAGAACAGCTAGCACAGGCTGAAAGATGGAACGAAATATTAATATTTGCAAAAAAACTATGATAGCAAGGAAATGGAAGAACTTTGTCAGCATATTCTTACACATGAAAGGAAAGGAGATATGCACATTCCATTGCAAAATCACAAGTGTGATACACAAAACATATTAGAAAATGCTAGTTTATGAGGATAAGTTTTTGTCCTCAATTTGAAAGTTAAAAATATAATATAAAATAATTCCTCGTACGAAACTTTATTATTTGCATATAACTAAGAAAATGCCATAGATGACAATAAAGCTGATAATATGCCTAGTTTCTATGGTATATTTTAGTTTCAATCGAGAACTCCTCATATTCAGATTTTCACATAGTTATACTAAGGTCCTCATAGTAAAAGCTAGTTGACCAGTCTAGATGGGAGAATTGTATGGTCTCAAATTTGAAAGGTTGAAATAAAATCCAGAATTCTATCATCATTCCTCAAATCCTCATATTATTAACATAGTCATCCTAAAGTGTTGCCCCATGGTACAGGCAGCATTTCTGTTTCGAGAAGCATTACATATCATTTGTTGGAGTCAAGAGTGTCGTATATTTATTAATCAGATTATTATATGATGAACTAGTATTCAATTTGTGATGGTTCCCTAAGAGGCACCTGAGATATATTAAACACTCAACTGCTCAAATTAGAAGGGCAGGCTACTGATCTCTTACATATCCAAAAAACAAAAGGCCAAATATGGAGGGAAAACTAATCTTCTGTGCATATATGACAGAAACATAGAGTTATCCACCTTGGCCCTAGCTCATAAACATCCCACATTCAAACTAATCATTCATGCTCATACATTTGCACATGTGTATACTGAATGCTTTAGGTTTGAAGCTGTGACTCTCAATTTACTTTTACCAAGCACACCTAACATACCATTAATCAGATAGCAAGGGAAGTTTATTTGAGTTTTACAATTTAAGCAATTTTTTAAGAAAACAAATCAATGAGGCTAAACCCTAACACAGCAAAAAAACCTAAAAGAAAAAAGAGCACATTGAAACACATCAGTACCTAGTAAAGTTAAATTAAATTTTAACCACAAGAATTACTGAACCCTGAACAGCCAGACGCAAACATTCAAGAGGCTTGTCAATTTTTCCAGGTTCGCTTTAAAATTTAACACCTAGATTTAGGATCACAACTCTATTATTAAAACCTCAATGTCTGTCATGAGGTGGCTATATAGTAAGTTATAACTAGTGTGCAGTCATGCGTCATTTTTCATTACACTAGATTAGGTAAAGATAGACCGTTGAATGTATTTCCAGATAAATCATGATAACCAATCCCAAGTATTTGTGAATTACATTTCTTCGAGTTGAGTCTTTCAAGAAACCTGGTGCTTATCAACAATTCACATTGCTAACAAAATTAAATCTCATAGAATGATATTATCATGATACAAGCTTTCCAATGTTTCAAGGACAGAACATACGTCGAGTGTGGTCAAACGTCACAGAAGAAATTTATTGTGATTCAAGGTTGGTTGTATTGTGAAAGTACTAGAATCAAATTTTGTTTCATTTTATTTTAATCTAATAGAATGATTCTTTAGTGAAAATTCAAATACCTGGTCTGATATCCAAACTTCCTTTAAACCATGGGTTGCCGCAATAATTGTCAGTTCTGCACACCTTTCTGACGACACTCTCCTCTGTCAAAAAGAAAAAACAGCAAGATCTATATTAAAACCAAGCAGGCAGCATAGAAGTAATCAGTAGTTACTGAAGGAAGGCAGATGGATGAGAACATGTGCTATAAGAACATAACTGTTTTACAATATACCAATCTGCACAATCATAGATGTGCACCCCTTGCTGCTTCACAATATTTGGGTTGTCCAAAAGATAGCAAGAAAACTAGTTACAAGTAAAGCCAATTCCACTCATAACATTACAGTAAGAAGCTCACCTCAAAAGTACCTTTCTTTCCTGAGGTTGTCGATCCAAAACCATTTGACGTTTCTATTGGCCCAGGACAAACAATGGTCACCTTAATCCCTTTCTGACAGAGCTGCAATAACACAAGTTTAAGAGAGAACGCAAGGACTCAGCAACAAATAGGAAAACAGTTGTACAACATTCATTATAAGGTGAAGCATAACAATATGGAATAATGTATTTTTTACTAATACTTAGAATGTGTTTGGCAGTATAGTAGCGGTTGCTTTTCAAATAACTTTTTGTGCCGAAATACATGCCAATGATGTTTTTTCATTTTTTAAAAATCATTTTTGATATCAGCACATCAAAACGATCCAAAACGTACAAACTATATTAAATTTTAACAAAAAAAAATTGAATTTTTTGGGAACGCGGTGCAAAACACATTCTAAATAGCATAAACCATTACAAACATCAATACCCACAATATAGCCTCTTGTGCGTCTTGACTGATGTAGTTTGGTTCTGATGTTTGTTTTCAATAAGTATCTTGATGGACACTTGGGGGAACGGACCAGGAAAACAAACTCCTTATACCCCACTTAGTTTCAATTGGGACAAACTGCCATTCTTTTAAAGTTATAGGCCCTAGAAACTCTCCCTGTACATTATAGCACATAATAGAACCAAATAATCATAAAGCTCTTATTCCTAGTGTACCATCAAAGCACACATACCATGCGGATCATTCTTCTAAGCTTGGGTACATTTCAGTTCAAGTACATACTCATCCAATCAACTTAACTAGTAACACCAACATCTTTTATTCTCTGCAATACCTACAAATCAAGGTACTCGTGTTTAAAGTTTCTTATCCACATCATACACCTTTATAAGTTCTAATTAGCTAATTGGCCAAATCACGAGCTCATATTTCAAAGTTTATTCTTTTCTGTATGTAGCATGCAACATACTTGGCACAATTAGCCCAACCACCTTCCCAAGTTCCAATTAGCCAATCCAGGTAAACATTTTTCAAAGTTCATCTGCTATCTCCAGCATTAAGGGAAATAAACTAGGCACAATTAGCACAACCACCTCTAATCCTCTTCCAAACATTAACATGAGAGAGAGAGAGAGAGAGAGATAGAAAGATAGAGAGAGAGAGAGAGAGAGAGAGATCATAGATAGATGAAACGACTAAAACGGAACTATTACAAAAGCATGCTTGAGAATGTGTGTGTGTGTGTGTGTGTGTGTGATAGAGAGAGAGAGAGAGAGAGAGAGATGAACTGACTAAAACAGAACTATTCCAAAAGCATGATGGAGAATGAGTCATCCTCCAAAATATGAAAGCAAATGGAATATAATAGAAGAGAAATCCGATCTCTATCAGCTCAAGAAACTCCCCTAAAAGCACTTGAAGCATGGCACTCCAAATAAGAAAGTAAAACAATCTTGTCCCTCACCAATTGTGTGAAGTATAATGGCTTTAAAGAATTCTACCATCTCTCCAACCAGGGACATCATCCAAAGCAGCCCCTTCTTTCACACAAACCATTTTTTTGTGAAAATCAGCCAGGTCAGCAGTTTATATCCACTTATAGTGGTTTCTCTTGCATTTTATGATCTTATATAAACATGAGAACTATTCACCAGAACAATTTCCCAGTAACATCTGAGGTTATATATGGACTTTGTACATGTTAGTCAATAAACTAGAATAAGATAATCAGAAGTACTATTCTCTTATGGTATCTCTTGAATTTGGTTTCACTATTATCTTATGAAAGTTCAATGACCAGGAGTACCACCGATAACCTAATGAATTCAACGTAAAATGCATTAGTCATACTCACTATTCAGTGGTATAACTTATATAAATTTTGATATATTAAATAATAGTGGTGTCAGATTCTAAGGGTAAATGAGAAACAATAAGTTAACAACTTCCTAGTTTAAAAGCTTTATAAAAGGAAATCATATTTTTGTCATAAATTTGCAAGCGTGCCAAAGTCAAGATATTTCTATGCTTGAATTTTCATGTGGTTTATTGGCTAGCCTTCATGGTGCAGGAGATTTTTTTTCTAATGCATAGTTTTATGTTAATAAACATAACTTTCAATACAACCATTGAATCGGACTGAAATTTTGATAGATGATTTTAGAGACCCTATTTCTCATAAGGTTAAAATTTTGTATCCATCCGAATACAAGAAAGCCTTCAAATAAAGTCTAGAAGTTCCTGATCGGAATTAATTATATTTTCCTAGTTGATTTAGAATTCTTTTTTCTATTTGATTTAGAACTCTTTCATTATTTTTTCAACTTTGTTTAGGTTGTTTTTTTCTAGTATAAATAGGGTTATTTAGCTTGTAATATAAGCAGACTACTTGAACAAAAAATATTCGATAATAAAGTTTTGAATTAGGATTTCTATAAGATCCCTTTTCAACGACAGAATTCTGTGTTCTTATGCTTGTTATTTTCTTGTGTTTCTTTTGTTTGCGTCAATTGATATGAGAACCCAACAATCCTAGATTATTCTTGTTGTGTGCTGCTAAATAACTATGGCTAGAAGAAGTTGCAGAGCAGAACGTGTTAAGGTAAGAAGGATGAGAACATCCCCTCGAGAGAGAAACGTTGTAATAGAAGACACGAAAAGACATATTGCAAAACTAAAAAGAGATTTTCAAGAACTAGTGAGAGAAGACATGTGAAGATAGATTGCACAATTAACTTGTCAGGTGGTGAAGGTAAGGAGCTTGAGGGATCGTGAGAAAAGTGATCACGGATTCATGGCTAGTTTTGAGAACTCGTTTCAGAGGCATAAGGTAATTTCTTGAGCGGAATGAATATGATATGATATTGAAATTTTTTGATGATTCTTGTTATTGGTTACATTGGAATTAACCACCAAAATATGTCAAGGAAGAAGCTCAAGATATCATTGGGCTTGAGGGTTGCAGAAATCCTAAAAACTCTGTAAATTGGGATCCATGAGGATTCTTTCATGAAAGTGACGTATCCATTGATACTCCAAAAGAGTGTTTTGTAGCTAATTTTGAAGATATTGAAGTAATAGAAATTTTCAACCACAAAAAAAATCAACGGACCAACCTATTATTTATTGCCAGCAATCAGTGTCTAAAGTTCATGTTTGAAGAATTTCAAGGTGGTTTTGGCGTTGTCAACAAAGATATGTTATTGTTGTCAAGGATAATAAAGTTATGTTGAATTTTGAGTTAGAGTTTGAGAAGGCTACTACAAGAGTTGTTGCACATGATCTTCAATGTAACATTAAGATTGGTTGTTAAGCATGTAAAGGGTTTGGAACTTTTGATTGGACAGCCACAAGATCGAGGTAAGAGAAATTTGAACTCGAGACAAGTTCTCTTTAACCTGGGAAGACGGATGCAAAAGATTTTTTTTCTAATGAGCAGTTTCATGGTAATAAGCATAACTTTCAATCCGACCATTAGATCAGGTTAAAATCTTGATAAACGATTTTAAAGGCCCTCTTTCCCATAAGGTGGGAATTTTGTATCCATCCGAGTATGGGAAGGCTTTCAAATAAAACCCAAAAATTAATGTTCAAGATTTGTTATATTTGTCTAGTTAATTTAGAATTCTTTTTTCTATTTGGTTTTAAATTATTTTATTATTTTTTCAGCTTTGTTTATAAATTTTTTCTAATATAAATAGGGTTATTTAGCTTATATTTTAGACAGACTATCTAAATAAATAATATTCAATAATAAAATTTCAAATTGGAGTTTATGTGTGATCCCTTTTCGACAGAATTCTACGTTATTGTTCTTGCTATCTTCTTCTTCCTTACATTACTTTATTCATTTTATAGATCAAAACAAATGCAACCTTTTTGGCCATTGTTGCAATACTTTTATGTTATAGTCACACATAGCAAGAAGTCTAGTCTACCACGATGAGCAATTCCCAACACATTTGACTTAGAAATAATATATATACCTCAGAACGCAAGGAATGAAAGTATCCATTTAAAGCAAATTTTGAAGCAGAGTATATGGCCTGACCCGGGGTAGGTGTCTTGCCTGCAGCACTGCTCATCTGCATGCATTGTGCATCTAAAAAGTTAGTGTATCAACGTGGATAGATGGTATGTACAATTATAAAACTAATCTATTTTTTTAGAGAAAGGTGAGAGGCAAGAGCTCTAATATAGATAATTATTAGATTTCCTTGTTTTTTTTATATATTTTGGTCCTTTGTTTATAATATACCAATCAAAGCAATGTAGCTAGGAAACTAAGAAAAGAGAACACAACTTTCTAGCAACCAATCTCATAAGTGACAAGAGTTACAACGGACTATAAGAAACAATTGGTTAATGTGTAAGGATCATTCAGTAATAATTTACTTATCAAGTTGAGGTGTACATCCAAAACAAATACTGGTTAAAATATATATCACTAATCCAAACATACCACAACAAAATGACCCCGCCCCCGGCTCAGCATAGAAGATGCCAATAGTCGTGTGAGAGATATTGGCCCAAGGACATTGATGTTGAATGTAGCCTACTTCCATGATAGAAGCACCATTAGTAGTTTTACAAGAGAGTCGCAGAAAAAAAATTGATAGTATCATATTAGTGATCCTTTGATGAATGCATCCTGTTGACTGAACTCAACTTGTAACTAAATGCGGGCAAGACAAAGCAAAATAACTCAAGTAAACTAGTGTTATTTTTTAAGCGATTGGACTAGATCATCATCAGGATGCCTACTTCCTTGATTTGATACCTTGAGACTTTCCTCATTCACATCCAAAGCTGTTGATTTCTGCCAAAAAGAAATAACAAAATAAAGTCATTCACCACTGGAAGACAAATCAACTTTACAAGCCTATCAGTAGGTTATCACAATGATGCATAAAATAAACATAACCTTAAGACCTTAAACAGTTTACCACATGGTATTGCTGCATATTCAATGCTTCCAAAGACATGTATACTAGGTAACCTGAATTAACATGAGGAAGTCTTGATTGATGAAATATTTCTACAAATCTCTAGTCAATATTGTGTTTGCAGAATCAAAATGTAGTTATACTGGATAACACACTGATTATCCCTAAGCAGCATCCACTTTTAGCACAGAGTAAATAAATTGAAATAACAAGGCAGCACAATCATGAAATTTAATCGATGGCGATAAATTCGCTTTCCCAAAATCTTCATGCTTTTTTGTCACAATAAAGAAATCTTAAGGCTATTCTAGGGCTTATGACCAAGCATTCTCACATCTTAACACAAGTAAGAAAACAAAAGGAATGAAACTTACACAACCTCTTAGGGCATAATGCTACTTGTTTTTTGGTCATCAACAACCAAGAATGCAAATACTATATCACATGTGTAATCACATTCTTTGATAGGGAATGGCAATAGCAGGCAGGCAACAGTGAAAGAGGTTCAGATAAAATTATCCTCACAACAATTAGAACCACATACCATTTCTTTTGCAATAGCCAATGGTACTTTCATCATTTTTAGTTTTTGTATAATTCAGGCAACCCTCCACCCCCACAAACACAAATATTTGCTTTGTTTACTTTTTTGCCTCGCTCAATGACAAGTTTTTGTCTGCCATCCACTCATCACCACAAAGATCTCGGTCCAGGAGGACAATTACCGTGACGTCGCACACATGTGACATTAGTTATGAGTACTTTTAGATAAAAATGCACACACTTGAGAAAGTAGAACTGCTCTCTCAAGAATCAATTTCGATCTCTCTTTGAAAACACATCACATTTGAATCTCAAATCCCTTTGTAGAAAATGTAAAAGCCATCATGGATAGTTTTGTTTGTGTTATCTTCTTTTAACATCTCGAATTCTCATCATTCTCCACATCATTTCCAGCGAGGTTGTTACTTCTCTTGACCTCAACTCAGTCATTCTTTTCTTCTCTTCTACATTATATCCTCTCATTTTCCATAATCCTAACTTAATTTCCCAAGCAATCCTCACCTATAGTGTCTTGCTAACACCAAATCTAATGGTTTTTTGTCAGTTCTCCTACAATTTCCTAAGCCTAAGTTTTGCAATCAGCAGAAGCACCTTTTGCCCTCAAATACCAATCAACCAAGTTTCAATTCAATCAACAAACTATAAGGCATTGTTCCATTCCTCACATGAAAAACAAAATTTAACACGCCCAAGCACATAAGGCAGATTATTAAGAACCTGTCTATCAGACAAAAGGTACACAAGAAGTTGGTTAACAGTGTTTTCATTCTAGAGGCACAGGATTGCTTCTGGGCATAGTGCAACATTGACCTCCAGCCCATACAGTCAGTATAGACTGATACGGGACACCCTCCAAATGGTTGATAATTTGTTAATGGTTGATAATTTGTTAATGGTTGGCAGGAAATTAAAAAACAAAAAACAAATGCATCTTTCAAAGAAAAAGGTAAAGCAGCTTCAAATTACAAAATTTAAGAGATTGATGAACAATTTATGCTTAAAAACATGAGTAAATTGGTGCAAAAACAAGGGCCATGTCAGGGGACAATATATGTATGAACCAAGCCTCGCTCAAATCATGACCATGGAGATCCATTTTTATTTTATTTTTTTCGTCATGAATGAAAATAAGTCTCTCAAAATGGGAAGTAAAGCGAGATACCCACTATAAAAACCGTTGTTAGTTTGTAACAATGTTTTCAAAGCAATGTTTTAAAGATGGTAAAGTGAACTAGAGGTCCATTATTTGATGAAAGGTAGTGAAACATTCACAACCTTGTTGAAGAATCACAGCGGTGCATGATAACTTGATAGGACATACTGAAATTTGTAATGAGTTAGCAGGTTCCTTAGCTAACTAAGAGCAGCTATTGATTTTGTAACATGATTTCCCTTTACTTCTTTATCACTAGACTACAATGACCATTAGAAAATGTCTATGCACGTGCCTCTTTGGCTGATTATATACATGTATAGCAATGTATCACTATCCCAGATCAAAAATTTCATGCTTACTGGTCGTTCATAAGCTGCATTGTGGATCATATAATCAACGCCAGCACCAGAGAAAAAGGACTCTGCTTTCTCTACGGCCTCCTTAAGAAACTCTTCACCTGATGCCAAATCCAAAGGTATAATCTTTACTTCACCAGGTGCATGTTTACCTGCGAGTATACTAATGGCCTGTTAAAAAACTAATAAAGAAGGAAATGGAAGGCCAAGCTCCACATTGGATGAATTGATATACCAGTAAGTTGGTTCTTGACACGCTCCAATTCTGCTTCATTCCGTGATGAAAGAATTAGTTTGGCACCTAAACTTGCCAGTTGTTTAGCAAGAACCTCACCTGAAACCACCATGAAAAGTGAAAGAGATGAGGAGTTTATCTAGGACAAGGAAATTAAGAAAATTTCAGACATAAAAACACATCACACAACAGATATGGAGGACAAAAGCTTCATAAGGACAGTCCGGACCAGAAAACCATTTTCCTATACGGCCAGATTTTCTCATAGCAGTATTGTGCCGTTTAATTGCACAAAACACAATGACAATATAAATTGACAACCATAGGATTTTTGGGTAAGAGATGTAGTTGCAAACACATTATATGCACTCAGAAAATAGTTGTAAAAGAAAAGATTAAACTTATCACATAAAATAAAATAAAAAGGCACACCAATTCAATGGTTAACTTTTTAATTGCACATGCAAGCTAAGTTATTTCTGATCAGAGAAAATGAAATCCCAAGCTATGTATTAAAATCAATCAAATTCGACAAAAATACATCAAGAATTCAAAATGGGAATTTCCATACCTATTCCACGGCTGGCTCCAGTAATCCAAACAACCTAAAAAAACATCTGTAATAAGTATACAAAACAAATACATATATATACACACACACACACACTTCAATGTTTCAAAACAATACACAGATTATGATATGAAATCGAAAGAAAATTAAGAGAGAAAAAAGAGACAATATTTTAAATTGGGTTTTTCACCTTATCTTCAATTTCTTCACGCTTGGCATGCCTCTTTGACATCAAAGTGAAATCCCCTTAAATTTAAAATCAAATTTTAACAAAAAAAAAAAAGGAAGAAGAACACCCCCATTAAAAATAGATACAGTGAGCTCGCAATTGACATGTAAATGGATGCATGTGATCTCAGTATACATACCATCAGAAGTGAGGAACTTGTAGAATAAAGCAACGAGAAGGAGAAGTGAGAGAAAAATGAAGATCATTGTTCGTTGTTTGTTCTTCGCGTTTCTCTTGGGTTATTGCGGGATAGATTGATACCAAAAATACCACAGGGACGTTTTGGATATTGTCCGAGGTCACAAGGACACCATTTGTTTTCTAAAAGCATCTATCTCCGATCGGAGATGGTAGCCAAATTGATAATATAATTTTTTAAATAATGTAAATAAAGTATTTTTAATTATGCATTTTAATAGTGAAAGTTATTTAGTATATCTAATTTTATTTTAATATATTTGATATATAATTATTTTAATAATATAATATGACTGGATCAACTTAACAAATCTAAAAATAACCTATCAATTTTCAATTAGCTTAATAATAAAATTAAAAAAAAATCAATTAAAAAAATAATCTAGCCGAACTCGTCAAACTCATATAAGATAATAAGATCAGAATAATTTTATAAAAAATAAATCAAAAAAATAGATTTAAATAAAATTAAAGAAAAGAATAGTTAAAAAAATATTATTGCAATGAATAATATTTTTTACTTTTGTAAAATATATAAAAATAATATTTTTTAAAAAAAAATATAATAATATTTTATTTAGCACTTCCTTTAACATATAAAATAAACATTGAAGAGTTAAAATAATATATTTATTATTATTTTTAACTCTTAGATGCTCTACTTCTATTTTTAAAATTTATTTTTATTTAATTATATTAAAAAAAATTATTAATACAATTAAAACATTTGAGGTGTTCGCACCTCAACTTTATTTTTTATTTAATTTTTTCATTGGGTTTCCTTTTCAATTCAAGTACTTTTATAAATTGGATTTTTAAACAAATCTTAACCCTTTTATTTTATTCACGCCCCTTTTTTTATTAGTTGCTTTTACTATTTATTTAATAATTATAGCACAGTTTCAAAAGATTAATACTTTACAAAATATAAAATAGTATTTATAATTTTAAACACGATAAAAAATAAAAGATAAAAAAATATTATTAAAAATAATAAAAATATAGCATAGAAAAAAGACATAATTTATTATTGGTTGCAATAATTATCCTAGTATTTTCTTTTTCTTTTTCTCTTTCTATTTAGATTTTTTTTGTCATTTAATATTATTTATTTTCAATTTAATTTTTTTACATTAATTAATTTGAGATTGGGTTCGATATTTTGTTTTAGTTACCTTTAAATAAGGCTCTTACAATATTAAAAATAAGTTTTAATGTTAAATTAATGATTAATTTGATAAAATTTAATTTAATTTTATTAATTCAAACTAATTAAAATTGGGATTAATTTCAAACTAAAATAAGTTTTCAACCTCTTTTTCTTAAGAAATAATATTTTTATCTTAATTTTCCAACTCAATTTTTAATTATACTCAAAATTTATTATTATTTATTAATATATATAATTTTTAATTTATTTTTTTAATGCACATATAAATTTTTTAGTTTACAGTAAAAATAATTGATAGTGATAAAAACTTTAACGATGTCTACACCTTTTTATTCATTGAGAAAAAATGTTTTATCCCACTACGTACGTAAGGCAGTGAATCAAACTAGTATTTGCAAGTAAAGATTTCAATTTGAAAGAAAACATTTATTTTGTTAGCAAGAATTTTTATTTTTATTTATTTTTTCATTTTATTTTAAAAAACATTTTTTATTAACAACATATTTTTTGAAATAAAAACTAAAAATAATTAGAATAAATCCTAGTAAGAATTTCAATAATTTGAGTTAAAAAGAAAAAAATATATCTCTCAAATCAAAATCCTATTTTTTCTTATTGTGTATTTCCTTAATTAGAAAAATTATTTCTTAAATAAATAATTATTATGATCTAAACAGTAAATTTCAATTAAGAAAAAAAAATTATGACTCGTAATTATAGAAAAAAATAAAATGATGATTAATTGAGAAATTCATGTTAGATATTTATATATAAAAAAAAGATTTTTTTATCATTGTATAATCATGAGCATATTTCTTAAAAAATTGCATATTAGGTTAACATATAATAATTAACAAATTAATAGTTACTATTACATTAAAAAACCTATAATCTTAAATTTAAATAATGTCCCAATTGGATAATTTCTTAAAATTATTTTATGAATTTTATTTATAGTAAATTTTTATTCTAAATTAAAAAGAACAATCTAAGAAAAAACATTGTTAAGTTTTTAAAAATATACCATTACGTATGTCACATGCTTGGTCTAAAACAAAATATCTTAGACATAACTAAGAATATTTATGGTTTGGTTTGGTTCTGTTCGGTTTAGATTTAAAAAACTAACCGAATCGAGTTATATTAGTTTTGTAAAATATTAACCAAATTGGACTGAAATTTGGTTCAAACTAAATCAGTTTGGTTCTGTTTTTTTAGCAAAAAAAAAACTGGGAAATATAATCCCATTATATTTGGGTTTTTTTTGTTTTTTTTAATGGACTTACATTAAAATTATGCTTTAAAATTACAATCTATATAAGCATAAATATAGTTTTATTATATCTGCAGTGGACTTTAATCAGTCCACCTCACCACGTTCTTCATTATTCAATGTCAGATAGATCTCTAATTAGCACGAGAGCATTTAGATTAGATGTCTGAAGACCAGGACCACTCTAGGAAGACGGAGGTCATGGGGTCCAAACCCACCAGCAAGGTGAAGATTATGATGGTGGTGGTGGGGCCCTGGTGCAGGCGAATGCATAGACGTTGGAAGCCCCATTTACAAGAGCAGCAGCAAATTCATAATCTCCTTCACTGTTCCTCCATTTTTGCTTCCTTGAATTCCAAAAGAAAACCATAAAAAAAGAAGAAGAAATTATTTGGTTTAGTCCTTCTATTTATTCTAAGTTGAGAAATTAGTGAAAACAAGACATGAAAGTTTAGATTCTTACATATTCCATCCAGAGGTTTTCATGTCTCTCCTCCAAACTCCTTACCTGCAATTTATCAATAACAAGAGTGATTTGTTCTTCCAAAAGCTGCATTCATGAAATTGAAAACGCATTTTATATATCACTAACCTTCTTTTTATAGGTTTCGGTTTGTGTTTTGATAACATGGTACTGTAAACTATCAAAGAATGTTGAAATTGTTGGTATAAACTGTTAATTTAACAAGGCATGTTCCTACAATATGAATTGATGAAACTGAATCCTCTATTTTTCACTAATAATAGATAGTGTTCTTTTTAGACGCTAAGAACACTGGAAGATATCCAACGACTTTACTATCAATCTCTTGTATCAATACAAAAGTAAATACTAATAACATGTTATAACCTCCTTCCCTCCCTCACCAAAACACAGTAACTGAAACAAAAAAAAATAGAAAAATTATGTATTAATCAAACATCAAATCAATTACACAATCTATCAAACACCCAATTTTTCATTGAAACAAATTAATATAACCGAAACATCCAAACTCAAACAAAGCAAAACATGTCAATAATCATAGAAACTGTACAACCAACTTAAATGCAAACACAAACAAACCAAAACCAGCCCTAGTGACTAGAAGGAAGAACAACACAAGAGTGTCAAAAAATTATTCAAGAGCAAATAAGCAAATTTGAAAAGGTAGAACTAAATTTAACATAATATCTAATGAATGAGCTATAAGGATAAAATTTACCTTATTGTCTTTTCTCTAATGCAAGAGCCCTTTTCTTCTGTTGCAACTTGCAAGAATAGAAGAGGATCGCGACGGCTTGCGCAAAAGTAAAAAGAGAAGAAAAGCCAGGAAGATGAAGAGGTAGGTTTGTGTTTGGCTAGAATTTAGATGGAGACAGATGCTTGGAATTTGAAAATGAAAGGAAGATTGAGAATTAATTGAAAAGAAGATTCTCAATTTCTCAAGGGTCAGGGTAGCGACTTTTTGTGAGGGCATGGGGGATTATGTTAGAATTTAACTATTTATACCCCTTACAAATTTTTATAACTTTTAGGTTTTTGTTGGCCCGGTCTGGTTCGGTTTGTCAGTTTCTGTTTCAAAATCAAAACCAAACCGGACCTGTTAGAATTTATGGTTTTCAAAATTGGTTTAATCAGTTTTTCATCTTGGCTCAATTTTTTAGGTTAATTTTTCTTCGATTTTCTTGGTTATTTTGAACACCCCTAGACATAATAACTAAGCCTACAAGGCTAACCCTGAGGACCTGATTATTTTTTTTTACTTGGTAGGCTACATATTATATTTTTTTTATTAATAAAATATTTTCTTAAATAAAAACTAAAAATAATTAGAATAAATACTAGTAAGAATTTCAATAATTTGGGTTAAAGAAGAAAAAATATATCTCTAAAATCAAAATCTCATTTTTTTTTTCTTATTGTGTATGTCTTTTAATTATAAACATTATTTTTTAAAATAAATAATTACTATGATCTAAAAGTAAATTTTAATTAAGAAACAAAAGCAATTACGCCTTGATAATTTAAACGTGATTATAGAAAAAAATAAAACTTGATTAATTGAGAAATTCATGTTAGATATTTATATATAAAAAAGATTTTAATGTCATCTTATAACCACATATTTTTTTAAAAATTTGCATATTAGGTTAATGTATAAAAATTAACAAATTAATAGTTAATATTGCAATAAAAAAACTATAATCTTAAATTAAAATAATGGCCCAATTGGATAATTTCTTAAAATCATTTTATAAATTATATTTATAGTAAATGTTATTCTATATTAAAAGGAAAAATTTAAGAAAACAATTGATGGGCTTTTTAAAAAAATGCCACACACGCCTATATGCTTGGCCCAAAACAAAAA
This sequence comes from Populus simonii, assembly GCA_007827005.2. Classification (NCBI taxonomy): domain Eukaryota; kingdom Viridiplantae; phylum Streptophyta; class Magnoliopsida; order Malpighiales; family Salicaceae; genus Populus; species Populus simonii. The sequence continues at coordinate 8,163,628 of CM017476.2, forward strand.
ATCTTAGACATAATTAAGCGTATAAAGCTAGCTCTATGAGCCTTTTTTTTTTCACTTGGTAAACAACACATTATCTACCAATTATTTTTTAATAAGATGGATAGCATGTCATCTATTTGAGTAGATAGCATGTTGTCTACTAGCATGTTTTTTGGCCATTTTGATAACTATAAATTATCAACCAACCATTTTTTTAATAAGATAGATAAAATGTCATCTACTTGAGTAGATAACATGTTGTCCACTAGCATATTTTCTAGCCATTTCAATAACTAGAAAATCAAAATCTAGATTTTTTTACCCTAAAAATTTATTTTTTAACTTGTTTTCACATTAAACACCCTCAAAAAAATTCCAAGTAACCTAAACAAACCCATTTTAGATCCTAAAATACTCTTTACTCATCCTAAAAAAAAATTTCAATCCCAATTAAAAACACTTTCTAAGATCCAATCCAATTTTTTTGCAACATTACTAAAAGGTTCAAAATTATCTCAATGGAATTAATGTAAAATTATTAACATCAAGATTTATCTTTGTTATAATTATAACGTGGTCACCAATTTCTTTGTCACTTTTTTTTCTGTGATTTTATCTCTCTTCTCTCAACATCTAAGAAATGAAATAAAAAAGATATGAAGTTTATGATGAAAATACAAATTTTAAAATGACTCACACCACCAATTATGCATGAATTGCAATAATTTTAGGGAGTCCTTCATCTTTCAATTTCTTTCGCTAAAATTCTACTTTGTAAAATTGATATTTCATTTAATGTCAAAATTTTCTTATACATTTTGCATATGTGAAAGCATGTGAAGAGAAGCAAATCACAACACAAAATAATGTCAACTTTAATGGCACGAATATATAGAAAAAAAATAAATTTTGATAATAATAATAATAATAAAAATAAAAAATTGTAGAATGAACAATGTCGTCTATAGTTAATTGTAAGAGAGGGAATAATGTGGAATAATATAGTTGTGTCCAGTTTTAATTTCCTATATAATTATTCGCACATGTTTTCATTAATTCCTAAAAAATATTTTTTTACTAATTCAATTAATTAAACATGAATATTTTACATTTCAACTATTTGAGTATAATTTTTCAAAATAAAATTTTTTTCTGAATCAATCAATTAATTTTTTAACAACATGATTCATTATTATCAAATTTTCTTTCATTTCTTTTAATATTATCACCCATCCAACCTTTTGGATTGAGCAATATCCTTTTTAATTTAGGCTAACCATACTTAATTGATTAAAATTTGGACCACAACAGAGGGTGAAGCTAGATCATAAAAAGTAAAGGAACTATGCTAACAAGTTATTTTGTTTTAATTCAGCTTTTACTTTTTTTTCAAAAATAAATATTGACAGGTATTTTAATTAAGAAGTTAAGTAGCATGATGTGTTATGAAATTATGTTTTTTTATTTGTATCCGTCACTTAGCCTCCTATTTCAATCTTTGTTTATTATTAATGATTTTTTAGTATTTATTAACACATATGGCGATCAATTAATTTTATTGAACATAGATCAAACTTTTCAATTCACATTTTAGATTTTTCATCATATGTAAAAAAACTTAATAGCATCCACATCTTTTTTATGCTAGATTTGACTTTTGATCCGACCAACAAAATAGTGCATACACTAGGACTAATGATAACTAAAAGTAAACAATTTTGATCGATTACAAGCTACTTCACTCATAAGTTTAGTATTTCAGAGCTTGTGTTGAACCATCTGAACAATACAAACATAACTTCACTCTTATTTAGTATTTCAGAACTAGTGTTGAACATTACAATGAAGCCTATTGTTTTTTTCTTGCCAAATGACTTACATATAGCAACACCATGCTAATCTCATGACCATATAAGTAAAACATTTTTTTGTATATGCTTTTTTTTTAATCGAATTCAAAGTCCCAATGTCCAACATGCCTTTGAATGTCACTAAGCTGCAAAACAATACCCCATACTGCTTTTACTTTTGAACAACTAAAAAACAAGTGACTTCTATTTTTCACAACCTGATTGCAGAATAAACAATTAAGATCTATACTCCTCCCTATATTTATTTATCAAGCTTTAGATGTCGCCATGTTTAAAATGGTGAACCAAGCTATAAAATTATATCTCGGGATATGAAATTAATATGTATCTAAATAAAAGAATCTAAAAAACAATTCATATTAGTTATTTGTCTAGTTTAACAAAAACAATTTAAATAATATAAACATAAAATTAAACTAAAATCTTAAAACGCAACAAGCATGTTTGAACAAAAATTGCATAACAATATTTAAACTAAATTTGTTAAGTATCACTTAATTGTTGAAGCATTAAGAATCTAATTCAAATGAAAATTGTTGTTTTCAAGGATCAATCATTTGTCTTAAAGTCTTATTGCTCGTCTCTTGATGCAAACAAAAAATTGTAACTAACCTTCCAGTTTTCTAACACCACCACCTTGTTTAATTGCACTCCTAAACAATGTCAATTAACTTAAGAAAATATTACTCAAAATCTCTTTATAAAAATAAAATCTATGCTCTATAGTAGAAGAAAAAACAAAGGAGAAATAAAGCTTAAATCTAAATAAGGTAATTTCCAAAATTGAGGTGAAGAAGAGTCTGAAAATCTTTGTAAAATATTATTCCTTCATGCCTTTTTTATAGTGGATTATGAAACCAAATCTGATGTGGAATTACTCCAAAATTAATTTTCACAATTTATCAATCATAGGGTATATTTGGGAACGCGGTGCAAACCATATTCCTTTAAATTTTGATTTTTTTTGCTTAAAATAAAAAAAATATAAGTTTTCAAATCGTTTTGATATGCTTCTGTCAAAAATAATTTTTAAAAAGTAAAAAAACTTTATTTTGATGCATATCTAAGTAAAAAACACTTTGAACCGCTACTGCTACCGCTACCACAATTTCAAACACACCTAATTACCCAACATAAAAACAAAATTAACCTTATAGTTTTTGGGTTCAAAATTTGACATTTTCTGTATAAATAAAAATTATCCAAGTTCAAGAAGAGGATTATTCAAACTTTTTATTCATGGGCTATACAAATACAAAATGAGCTAAAACAAATAATTGTTTATGGGCCAAAAAATTATTTTATAGTAAACTAAAACCCAAGCCTAAAATAGACTAGTAAAAAATGATTCTTTATAAGTCAAAAATTATTTTTACCATAAACCCAAACGCAAACTCAAGCCCAAGCTTAAGACCTTATACCCGGGGCTCAAGGATTGGGTTCAGACCTAACTGAGCTAAGTGAGCACTTATATGTGGCTTAAGATCAAAGCTCATTTTGCCTAGGTCCTCTATCTTATAATAGCTTATGCACTTTATGAGCCCGTTTTTAACTTTTTAACTTCCTTCATAAATGCTTCAGAGAATTTTAACTTTGTTCACTCATAGAGGTGATCTCAATAGGAGTGTTTTGCTATACTTCACTTAGTATACCAAAATATTAAAATCACTAATAGCAAAACTCACAATTTATCACAATGCATCTAACACTTTTTTTTTATCATGAGAATAACCAGGAAATAATAATTTCTGAGTTCCACTAAAAATATTATATGAATTAGCTTTTCCTTTGAATCTTGATCTCGGGATCCCATATCAACTAGTTAGAGTTACTATCATCACACTATTTCATCCTTAAAGCCTTTAAGTCAATTTTCGCCAATGAATTATACATAAGCTCTCTTAGCAAACCTTTAGTTAGCAAATCCACAATATTCTTCCTTGACTTTACTAATTGCATTTGAAAACAAATTTTTAATGTTGCTATATATATATTACCATTATACATGCTGCTTTGTGCCCTTGCTATTTTTTACTAACTATCGTAATGGACAAAAATTGTTAGCACTATTTTTTATCAATATGAAATATCCTTTATGAAATTTTAAAGAATTTTGGCTTCATCTTTAACTTTATCAAAAGTAATAAACTATTATTTCATTGCGGATCATGTTATACATATTTGCTTAGAGGATCTTCATGACATAATTGCTCCACTAAGTTTGAAGATATATTCAGTAGTGGATATCGAATTCTTAGTGTCGGATATCTAATTCACATCAGTATACCTTTCTAGGATCACTAGGTATTCAGTATAGTATAATCCATAGTCTAAGATGTACCTTAAATATTTGAGTTCTGTATTTATTGTTTTCCCATGATCATACTTAGATTACTAGTACATCTACTTAGTTTACTAACTAAGTATATAATATCTAGTTTGTATAGTTTATAACATACACCAAACTCTCTTAAAAAAAGCTTTAGTTAACAAATCCATAATATTTTTCTTAGACTTTACATGATCAATGAAAATAATTCAATTCGAGAGCGAGTGTTTAATGATATTATGTATATGATGTCCATGTTTAGACTTACCATTACACATGCTACTTTGCACCCTTTCCATTGCTGACTAATTGTCGTAATGGACATAAACTGCTTATACTAGTTTTGGCCAACATGATCCTCTAAGAAATTCGAAACCTTTTTGGTTTCCTCTCTAGCTTTATCAAGAGCAATAAAATCATATTTCATTATAGATCTTATGATACACATTTGTTTAGAGGATTATGATGACATTGTTGCTCCAATATGTGTGAAGACTTTATCCACTAGTGGATTTTGAATTCTTAGTGTCAGATATCAATTTCACATCACAATACCCTTTTAGTACTACTAGGTATCCAGTTTATTATAGCTCATAGTTTAAGGTGTACCTCAAATATTTGAATCTTTTATTTAATGTTTTCCAATGATCATACTTAGATTACAAGTACATCTACTCAATTTACTAGCTGAGTAAGCAATATCTAGTTTGTGTAGTTTATAATATACATCAAGCTTCTAATTATTCTAATTTTTTATTTCATTTATTTTTAAATAGATAAAAACTTATGTCTATTAGTGTTTGATAGTACTATCATCACATTTAAATATTTCTAGAGAATTTTCTCAACAAAATAAGATAGAAACAAAACTAATCCATAAGATGTCATAGTAATTTTTATTTCTAGTATGACATCTGCAACACTCAATTATTTCATGTCAAACTTCTTAGTTAATATTTTCTTAGAATACTTAATAATTTAATTATTGCTATAAAGAAATTAGCATATCATTAATATAAAAACATATAATGACGTAACATTTATTTTTACTTTTCACATAAACACATTTATCAATTTCATTAATTTTAAATTTATTTGACAATATAACCTTGTCAATTTTTTTATGCAATTGTTTAGGTGCTTGTTTTAAATTATATAATGACTTTAGCTTACAGACTTTATTTTTTGTCTTTTAATAACAAATCTCTTCAGGTTGTTTCATGTATACTCCTTCGTCAAAGTCCCATCCAAAAAAGTTGTTTTTAATATATATTTTAAACTTGTTAATTTCTATAATGGCTATTAATATTTACATGGAGGTTATTATTGACATATATAAATATGTGTCAAAATAGTCTATACCTTCTTGTTATTTAAATCATTTAATAATAAGTCTTGCTTTATATTTGTTAATAGTTCATTTAGCTTTCATATTTCTTTTAAAAATTCATTTATGACCTAATGGTTTAATTTTGAGTGAAAAACCAACTAGTTCTCATATGTGATTGTGTATAGTTGATTCAATTTTATAATTGACTACTTTCTTCCAATAATAAGCTTCAGGGTAGGACCTTTTCACCAAGTAACTTTGAGGTTCATTTTATAACAAGTATGTTAGAAAATTTGGATCAAATATTATGGTTAGTTTTGTCATCTTACTCCTTAGTCCAACTTCATCATCTTCTAATTGATGATGATACTTAAGTTAGCTTTAATCATTCTCTTATATGAATTAATTTCTTGTGCTTTCTTGAATATAAACATTTCTTCAAAAAATATAGTATTCCTTGATTTTATTATAATATTCGGTAAATATCCTTAATACTTGACTTGTGTATAAAAAACTAGTATGTTACTATTGTAAGCATATCAAATAAAACACAATACATAGTTTAAGGTCATATCTTGATCTTTTTGGGATATGATATTGCCACTTTTACAAGACACCCTCATACTTTGAGGTGTTTATAGGAAGATCTTCTACCATTTCACAATTCATATGATGTCTTTTCTATCTCTTATAGGTTACTTTATTAAGTATATAATTGGTAGTCAGAATTGTCTTCCCCCATAAATTTCGAGGTGCTCTCAAATTTATTAATATAGCATTCCTTATTTGTTTTAGAGTCTGTTTTTTTACGTTTAACAATGTCATTTTATTAAGGTGAATAAAGAGTAGTAGTAGTTTGGTGAATAATATCATTTTAAGGATAAAATTCACTAAAAGGGTGTCTCGAGCCCTTCACCTCTATCATTTCTTAGTACTTTTATATTCTTATTATGTTGATTTTTAACATCATTCTTGTAATATTTAAATATTTCAAAAGCATCATCTTTGCTTTTAAGCAAATAGCTATAACAATACTTTGTGTATTCATCTTAAAAGTTATGCAATAGTTTTTCCACCTTCAGTTTGCATAAATTTTAAACATCAATATTTGAGTGAATTAATTTTAAAGGTTTATGTGTTTCGAGTGTTTGAAATGAAGTTTTTGTGAATTTTTTGAAATGAAGTTTTGGTGATAATTTAAGATTAATTGACTTTTACATATAATTATAATTCACATGTCCTAACCTATCATGCCATATATCATAAAACTTAAGTAAGAAGAAAAGACATTATTAATCATCTCATCTTTGGTTAATGTCACACCTAACTTGACTATGGGACCTTTGAAATTAAAGGAAAATATGAAAAATAGAGTCGTCATCTAGTTTTTTAAGGAGACTAAGAAACTTAAAATATGCAATGGTTTTAGAGAATCAAGTAAGAGGCTAGTTATGCCTAAAAAAAGATAAAGATCACCCTTGTCGTTTTCTTTCAAATAAAAGGTTTTCTTAGCTATGTGTTTTCTTTAAATTTATTTTATGTATGCCATTTATTGTTCAAGTTATTTTTAGAGCTTACTCATGAGTCGTTTATTATTAGTGGATGTTTATCAAGTTATTATTAAGCCTTGAATCATGAGTCTCATAACTCGACATTATTTTATTTTTAATTTGTTTAGTGTTTAGTTTAAAAAACCATCATGTTATACTGCATTGGTCTCTAAAACTAGAAGACTCATTGGCTTAGCCATTAAAACTATGTTTAACCAAAACATTTCTAATTTGATGAACACTTGATAAAAACTCCTAAATGTATTTTTGAACTCATTTTAAGGTCAAAATCGTTGTGTTAGGTCCATGTAGGTTCCTTAAACTAGGAGATTTATCTACCTAACCATTCAAAAAGCTTAAACAAAACTTGATGAAAACTTATCGATGCATTTTTGTGCTCATTTTAAGTTTAAAAATCACATGTTAGGTTCATATAAAGAAACTTTTAAAAATACAAACTGAACTTAAAAATTCAAGCATAACTCATTGTTCAACCAAGAGAAAATAAATCCAACACATAAATAGTTAACTAAACTTTGTCATTCGAGTTGTTAAGAGGGAAAAAAATCAAGAAAAAAAAGTATAATATTATATAGATATATTCTAAAAAGCAAGATTAGATGTGAACAAAGATATTCATTCCAAAAAGGACATGAGTTTATACCTTGATGAAGCTGTTATTATTGTTGTGAAAAAGAATGTTATTGTTTCTTGATTTATAGCTTCAAAACGATATAATTTGTAATTGGGCCTTCTATAAAAGTTTCTGGTCTCGTTCTCATCATTTCAACTCATCTAAGCTTGTTTTATTCTAACTTCTATAACTTTAGATGTAGGCTGAAAATCAAAACAAAGTCTAAGTTATAATAAGATTTTGTACAGATTCAGACATCAACATTTATTCTATTTTCTTTTAACTTCAAAACAATATAACTTGGTTTTAAACTCTTAATTATTATCTTTTTAGCAAGCCAAAGAAAGCGTTGAATATAGGTATTTGGCTTTAGTAAAAACCTAAAAACCAAACAATGTTATAGTTTGACTAGACCAAACTGCCTCATCCAAATCAATTATCTTTTAGTGTAATCTTTTTTTTTTTTAACTTATCTTTTCTTGTTCTTTTTTCGTTTCACCCCTCTTTTAACACCATTGCCCTTCTATAATCCTTAAATAAGGTTCTAAAATCTCTCCTTTAATACTTAATCTTGATCCTTACTTTTTCCATAAAAATCTTGATCGTCTGGCCTTTCATCTTAGCTATTCTTATATAACATTTTGTAGTAAGAGCTAAGGCATGAAAAAGGATATTCTTTTATGGTTGTTTTATAGCAGAATGAAAGCTAGTTTAGAGTGTCTTTTGGTTGTATTTTACAATAATAAAAATAGCACCAGGGTTGTACTTTTTATGGTAGTGTGGATGCTAGCTTAAGGTGTCTTTTATGGTGATGACATAATTGATTTTAAGATGAAATGAAGATGTTCTTAGCTTGTTTTAGAAATTGAAATATGGGATGGAAAGGTTGTTTTTTGTAGCCGGTTGTATGAAATTTGTAGCAAGAAACAAGGTTTACAAAAGGCTTTTTTCATGGGGAAGGTATAACAGTTGCATAAGTTGCAATGGTGTACCTTTTGACATGTTTTTATAGCATATAAAAGGGTGTAAGGATTGAAGTTTTGAGGTAGAATGACATATGGTTTGGGGTTGTTTTCTTGGTAGGATGTGTAGTAAAATAAAAGGTGTAAAGATGTATTTTTTGACATTTTTTTTTTATTTTTAGTGTATTAAGGACAAATATGACTAGAACGATACAATAATGTTTTTAAATAATTATGAGAGAAAAAAATAATTTTGAAAAAAATATTTTTTGCACATATAATTAGTTCATAATTAATGTCAATAACAATCAAAACATATAATAAACAACCCTAGTTGTCTAACGATGGCTCTGATACCACTGTTGGGTCTCCCAAAACATATAAATATAGGGGAGATGGTATTTTGAAAAACAAATTGGTAGTCCCAAGAATCTCGTTATATAATCTAAGGTCATCTAGGGTTTGAGTGAAGATTACCTAAAGATCAGATCTTCTTTTAGAGATTTGATTAACTTCTTTAAGGTTAGGTTTTTGCAAATAACAAACCATCTAAGTATTTGACTTTTAACAGTAATCCACATAAACCACTAGTGAAAAATCTCTTAAAATCCTTTTAGGAGATAACGATCGTTAAGTCTTTGAGTGTTAGCTCTCTCTTTTATGTTTTTAAGTATTTCTTTATTGTATATTTTGTAACTTACATAATTTTTCTCTACACAAAAAATATGAGGTATAACATTATATTTATAGGAAAACTCGATAACCCATACATGATAAAATATCAATTTCACCCCTAAATAATACACATATATTATTTCATGATAATTTTTAGAAATCTATTCAATCGAGTCTCTATTTGATTTTTCAAGGTCTAGAATTATAATCCCTTATATATTACATTCAAGTCCTCAATTTCTAAAATTTATTTACAATTAAGTCACACCTGATTAATTATCTAGGTTTCTAATAAGTTGGCCCAAATATAAATATTTTTTTTCACTTTGCCTCCATTCTCTCAAAAATTATAGTTTACATCTTTTATTTTATAAGTTCATAACACTTTACATAGGTTAAAAAAAAGTTAACAAAAAAATCTATTTATTTACAAGATTACCATTATATTTCAATTAATAACTAAATAGACATTGCAATGTTAAAATATTGTCATAAATTGTTTTTTTAAAAAATCTTATTGGAATCCACAACCTAATCCCAACAAAATCCCCTTTCAGAATGATTTTCCCAACAAATCATCTTAAAAAAAATAAATGAGGTAAAATTTCAGTAAACATTAAATGACATCTCTCTCTTCTTTTTTCATGTATGAACCCCCCTAAAAATATCATCTCTTTCCAATTTCAAAAACTCTAAAATCATCAAATTAATTATTCAATGCCTCTATCACAATATTTCAAATACCAATTTCTACCAAGATGAAATAATTTTGTTGATTTGAAAACCCCTAGACTTTTCAAAAATTTAAAAGGTATTAAAACATTCTCTAAGGTTTTTTTTGCCTTTAGAATTGAAAAACCTATTTTTTCCCAATAGATCTCCATCTCATGTTTAAAAATCTTCAATGCCAAAAAAGAAAAAAATTGAAACCATCAAGAAAGAGATTCAACAAGACCTGATGAGATGAAAGCATTCAGGCTAAAGTAAAAAAAGATCATGGCCACCAAAATTCTTCTAATAACAATGACAATTCTTCTTCTTGAGCCTTACTTTGTGTTATGCCTTTATAGCAATTCATTTTCTTATTCATATAACAACTTTAACAAGGAGCAATTTGTGTGTCAACAGAAGGATCGTGGATCACTTTCTTTTATTTAGCCTAGATTGGGTCATGAACTTATATCGTGATTGATATCTACAAAGAAATTGATGTTATCATAGAGCTCCTTTAAAATTGAGAGTGAAAGGGGAGGATTAAAGTGGGGAACTGATGAATAAAATTTAAGAATTTAGGTTAGGATTTACAAATTAGAAATAAGAGTTTGTGGGCTATCTTTGTTATATTATACATGAGGGTAAATCTAACTTTTTCATTCAAATTTGAATTTATATTGATTAAGGATGTAAACTATAATTGTTTTAAAAAATTGAGGCAAAGTGAAAAAAATGACTAAATTACGAGAAGATTAGGGTAATTTTCCCTTAAATAAATTAAATACTTTAATTTATTATCAATTCAATAATTTATTGATCTATGTTTGAAGATTAAGTGTATCGTCTAACAACATATCATATGAGTATAAAATAATTTTTAAAAGAATAGAAGCAATATAATTTTTTTTTTTACTAAACTACGAGGTGGTTAGGGTAATGTTCTCTTAAATAAATTAAATAATTTAATTTATTGTTAATTCAATAATTTATTCATCTATATTTGAAGATTAAGTGTATCGTCTAACAACATGTCATATGCATGTAAATATTTATTTTTACATGCACATGACACATTATTAGATGATGCACTTAATCAAACATAAATGAATATTATAGATAAATGTGCGTGTAAATATTTATTTTTACAGGAACACGACACGTTATTAAATGGTGCACTTAATCAAACATAAATGAATATTAAAAATAAAAAACCTTTATTAATAACATTTATGATTTTAAATGAACAAAGTTAGAGTCACATATAACTAATCAATTGACTATAAAAATATACACTAACATAAATAACCAAAAACACAACCTATAATAGCTTAACCACTTCCAGTCATCTTATCCTTCCTCAACTTTTTGAAAACACTCGAGAATACTCTACTTGTAATAAACCGAATGATAAAAACCATCACAAAACCCCTTCCTTACTTGCACGCTGCCATATCTGGCACCAGTAGTAACTGTAACAACTTCTTCCTCATTTGGAACTGGCCTAAGGTAAGCTCGGTCCTTTTTCTTTCTTTATTTTCTTTTCTTTCATGTAGGTTGTAGGAATTTGCTATTTAAAATTCTAAATAATGTATATTTTCACTATTCATGCATGGTTATTTATTTATTATTGGCTTTGTATTAATGTTAGTTTCATTTTGTAAAAAAGTGTTTGCATCTTTTTACGTCTGCATGTTCGTGTAAATATTTTTTTTTTGAATGAATACAAATAATGAGTTAATGAATTTTTATCAAGTTAGCATTATGTTTTGATTAAACTTGGATTTTAATGGTTAGACGACATGTCTTCTAGTTTTAGAGGTTGACATAGATTTTATGCGATGCTGAACATGAGATTAATAGTAAGTCAACAAGTTTTCTCATAGTAGGAACTGATGTTGGTGGAGCATAATATTATGTTCAAGTCTTGTAATGTGGAAAAAAATAAAAAAAGCAAGAAATATAAATAAATAAAAAAAAGAAAAAAAAATCATGAAGTTAGATTTAGAGTTTGATGTTAACTAAATAAATATCTATTAATAGTCAATGTCACGTGTAAAATGAATTTAAAGAACGAAAAGTATCTACCACTCTATTTGAACTTATGCTTATCTAAGGACTATGTTGTCCGTCCATCCAAGCTAGTGTCCCGGCTGCAACGCAAACCCTTGATTAGATTCCAGTGCAAGTCAAAGCTACTAACTTTATTAATAAATATATTTTTAATAATAATCTCTTAAAAGGGAAAAAGAACAAAGGCGGAATAGAAAGTGACCTTTTTTCTCCAAAATCTCCTTGCAAATTTTTTCAATTCCATCTTCTCTCACAGAGAGTATCCTCTCTCAGTCTCTCTCTCTCGCTCTCTCTCTCTCTGTTTTTCTAGTCCAAGATAACAAAACAAGGATAGAAAAAGCAAAGAAGAAAAGAAAGGCGGCCTTCAAATAAAATCACCTTTGAGAGATTGGCGAAGAGAAAAGGAAAAAAGAGAGAAGAGAGATGTGTACGGCCTTACCTACTGCTATGAGGCTTTTGTTAACCACTTCTACTGTTACAGGTTTTCCCTCCAAATCCCTAAGAACAACAACAATCCCTAATTTGAACCAATCTTGTCTTGCAAGAAGAAACAGCCTCTCTTTCTCTAAACCAACGGTACCCTCCTCTCTCTCTCTCTCTATCTCTCTCTGTTTGTAATGTTCGTATTTTTTTTATTTTTGGTTTTATATGCAGTGCTTTTTTAAGATGCAAAATTTATGACTCTTTGAGCTTTGATGAATTGGGTTTTATGCTGTGCTTGTGTGTCTATAAAAATGGTGCTCATTTGTGTGTGTTGGGGTTTGAGAGGTGGGTCTTGTTTGTTTCTTTTAGCTTTTACTCTCTCAAAACTTTGGAAGAGGACGTGTTGTTTGGTTATAGGTTTTGAGATTAAAGTATTAGATATTTGAATGAAAGATTTTTGAAGGTGAAGGTCTATAATGGTGTTCCGTTCCTAATATGTTTTCTGATGATTGTTTCCTGTTACATAAACTTCAATTGCATTCAAAATTTGTTCTGATTGACATTTAAAATCCGTGATTAACTAAATTTACTAGCTTTTTTCCGCTGTATTGCCCCCCCTTTTTTTGGGGTGCTATTATAGCTGTTAATTTTATCTATTTATTTATTAGCGTAGGTCTGTATGATTCTGTATAGGAAAAAGTTCCATTCAGTCTGCTTCTATAAGAAAACAGGAAAGTTGATAGCTTTGCATGTAATCACAAGTAGTAAACGGTAATATTCCCTGTAAGTGTTTGGGGAAGATCACTGGCTAATAATTGGGTAACCAAAAAGTATTTTTTCTTTGTATATGCTTTGCAGATCAAATTTTGGAATGCCTATGAAAAATATGTTTGATTTGATGTTGTATGTTAACGTAAATGCCTGTTCTTGAAAGTTTATAGGACATTGCATGTTGCATTGGTCTTTGCATCAAATACAGTGCTTATCTGATCATACTTCTAAATCTTGTGTGTCGGTTTTAGGTTCTTGGAAAGAAACTGTAAACACTCAACTGACAAGGTGTGTGGGGCACAGGGATAAATGAAGAACAAATATTCTTCTTTTAGGCCATGATATAAACATGTTAATTTTCACTACTTGCTTGACAACTAGGGTTTATAAAGTATTTATAAGCTCTTGTAAATGTGTTTCATCTGTTAGAAAATTAAATCTATCAAGGTAAAAGGAGAAGAGTGGAAGCAATTATTTTGTTCTCCATGCTGTCTATCAGAAAAGTTAGATATCAAAGGATAGATGAAGAGTGGCTTTTTGAAGAGAAAAGAAAAACGAGCAAGAATCCTTAATTAATATCTGTGATTCCGGGGTTGACATGAAAGCTGCATAAAAATATCACTTTTATCACTCCTCCTTTGGGAATTAATTGGATTCATGTGGTTGAAATAGAGATTACTCCGGGGTTGACATGAAAGCTGCATAAAAATATCACTTTTATCACTCCTCCTTTGGGAATTAATTGGATTCATCTGGTTGAAATAGAGATTACAATTTATATTCCTTGTTTGCTGGATATGCACGTGGCCTATGAATAAAAGGACTTGTTATAGAAGGAAGCTTGCTTAATTTGCTTTAAAATTTGATTTTCCTCAAATGCATCAAATCTGAACCATCCTTGTTTGATTGAAAAGGGCAAGGAAGTTTTTTTGAAATATCAAACTTTCCCAAAAAAATTATTCATATAAATGCTTCTTGGGGTTGTGGGCATGGCATGTGAGAAACAAGTGATTCAGGTTATTGAGCACCATCAACCTAGAATTTGATGGTAAGAAAAGATGCATGGTGTGGATAATTGAACCTGTATGTTTACTGTGGGCTATTGGGATGGAGAAAAATGGGATAATTTTTTAATTGACTGGAGGCTTTATTTCTATTTGTGAGATTAAAATCTCTTTCTGCTGATCTTTACCCCATGTTTTACCAGATTTTGTAGACTGACTTGTATTTTTTAGCATACCATTTTTAGGTAGCTTGTGAAATAACCCTATACTTATTTTCTTTCATTTTAATAAATTTCCATTTATCAAAGGAAAAATTTTTGGGCCTACTAAAACCAATTATCATTCATTATTAAACTCGCATACACACTGATCTGCGACGCCAGTCAAGTATGTGGCTTTAATTTTCTGCATGCAAGGCAACTCCCCCGATTTTCTATATATCACTTTCAAAAACCTTCTCTTTTTTCAGATTTATGATTTGTAAAATATGCTGCTTTTTACTGAGTTGAGTTGATATTATGTGAATTTATGTTTCTTTTGAGTGTGGTATGATTTTATGGGGGTGATCAAACAGACTCAAGCTTTATGTAAGCTTGCTAGGTCTTAAAATATATTCATTTTGAGGGAAAAAAAAGAAAGAGATGATAATATTTGTTTCTAGTACGCCACGTGAGCTTGCCACGTGATCAAGCAGACTACTCTAACGAAACATGCCTCAAAGCTCATGTGAGCTTGAGCTTGTCTGATCACCACTCTCTGTGTGCAGTTGGTTTTCACTAATGATTTACTACCAGGGAATCTGTTTTTATGTAATGGAAATAGTGGCTTTGTGGACATAAGAGGAATGATCAGGAAATGGATAGTTGGAAAGCTGAAGAGGAGAACATTGAGTGCATGTTTGGTTCAAATGAAGATACTGGCAGCCAAATTCCAACACAAGCGCAAACTATTGTGGAAGGATCAGGGACAGTTGTGTTGTCAGAATTTAAACCTGTTCCTGATGTAGACTATCTACAGGTGTGTAATCTTTCCATTACAAACTTGTTCTTCAGTCAGCATAATTTATTTTTGGCAGTTAATTGTTAAAATCAACCTTGTCATCTTCTTCAACAGTAATATCATTTCTCCACCACTGACATACTGGGTTTGACAATTGAGAAATTGTTTACTGATGCCTAATTTGGGATATCATGTGTTATAGTACTCAACTTTTTTAAAAATGCCCTTGCAAGTTAAAGGTTGGGACCACTAACAACCAAGAGGACCTGCATAATAAATTTTCCATGATGGACATAACAATGATTAAGTGATCATCTGCTGTCTGATATTAGGCATTTTATATAGATAGTTTTATTTTATTTTTTAATGTGATTCTTGGGGACAAATTTTAGAGAGTAAAATTTCATCTCTCTTTGTATTGGTTGCAAGTTTTGCAAGCACCCCAGCATTTTTTTCTATTGTGCTAAACCTTAGGGCCTCGGATATCTGTTTGAAAGGTTAAGTTTTATATGCATATACAATTGTTTGCAGGAGTTATTGGCCATCCAACAACAAGGACCAAGATCTATTGGGTTTTTTGGAACGCGGAACATGGGCTTCATGCATCAAGAACTTATTGAGATTCTCAGTTATGCTTTGGTTATAACAGTAAGATGCTTATGACATAAATCTCATTTATTTTATTTCTATTTGTCTCCTTGGAATACTCATTAAGCATTCTAGAAATTTACTTGATACCGGCCTCACCGTGGACCATGTAAGTAAATTCTTCTGAGATTCTCATCTTCCTGAAATGCAACATGATTTCTTTTCCTGCAGAAAAACCATATTTATACATCAGGTGCATCTGGGACTAATGCAGCTGTTATAAGGGGTGCTTTAAGAGCAGAAAAACCTGAACTACTTACAGTAATCTTGCCTCAAAGTTTGAAAAAACAACCGCCTGAGAGCCAGGAGCTATTGGCAAAAGTACGAAATTAGTTTTGATATTCATTCATGTAATATTCCCTCTGTTCTGACATTAGTCAGCCTCTGGGTGCATGCAGGGGTATTTTAATGACAGTTAAGTTTTAAATCTAATTATGTTATTGAATTCATGTTAAAAAGCATCTCAAATGTAACCTCAAAAATTTGATATGCTTTCAGACATCATTGAACTTGTAGTCTATTTAATTTGTTCACCTATTAGGTGACTTTTTGAGAGATTGTCACTGCTTACAGTAAATTAGATGGTAAAATTTCAGCCCACCTCTCTTTGAAAGTTTCTAAGTACATTTTGTGGATAGATTAGGGTTGAAGTTAGTTGTTCAAAATATTCCCTTGATCCCAATCATTCAATTCTAATTCTTTTGCTATGAATTGTTTGGTTTGTAATCATCTGACTGAAAGTCAAAGTTCTTAAGGTACTGGCACTTTTTGGAGATATGGCTACCAAAAGAAGATTCCTATTTTACACACAGCAATTAGCCTAAGTGCGAAATTTGTTTATAATTTTGGCCAATTCACTTTGGAAACTTTAGGCATCAAAGATAATACTATGTCATATTTGCAAACCAACTTTACTTTAGGGAGAGAGATCCTTATTGTTGGCTTATTAAACTTTTAATTTGTTGCTCTACTATAAAGTTCTTCACATACTGTGAATGGGACTGTACATCCATTTGGATGCTAGTTGCAGAAGAGTCTGCAATTTAACGAACCATGACTTTTTATGAAAATAACTGGGGCCTATGAATATGTTTATTTTGTTGATGTACTGAAAATGAATCCCTGTTTATTTATTTATTTAAAAAAAAAACAGAACTTCAAAGGAATCCACCAAATTGAGTTAATAGGAAAAAATAATAATATCCATCGCTGATGGCAACTGTTGGTGTTGTGGTAACTGGTTATGTTTTTTTTTTATTTGCAGGTGCAGAATGTGATAGAGAAGCCTCACAATGACCATCTACCACTGATTGAAGCCAGCAGGTTTGTGCTAACATGTTATTCTTTCAGTTACTCTTCCAGTATTTTATTTTTTACATCATTTACTTTTGAGAGGGTACTCTTACAGTAATGTAATAATTACCTATGAATCTGTCCTAGTTAATGATTTTTTTTCCCTTAAAAATTATGCCAACCAACAAGGATAGCAAAATAAAGAATCCTGGCTGATATCATATTTGTCGAAGGTGAAATGATAATGAAATGTTTCTCTGCTCTTTTAAATGATTTGATTAATAAACATGTTGCCTGTGAAAAGTATTGAATGATGAAAGCTTTGACCGTAAATAAAATGCAAAGTTGCTCAGCATTAAATGCTGAAAATTCTCTCTGCACGTGTAGACATACAATATTTGACAGATTAGCTGTGAGAAAGTATTTGCCTTGCTTTGCTTTTCATGCATGTTATTTCTACGTTTGTATATGGTTTTATTTAACAGCATGATCCCCAAGAATGGAAAATGAAGGTTTGTGTCGCAAATAGAACTGAAAGTTCTGTGGTTGAAAATTATGCAGTTCCCTGCTTTTAAGTCAAAATTTACTGCTTTAGAATTGAGACCTTTTTACTGAGAACTGTAATGGCATAACCATGTCAAGCAAACAAATTTACAAGGGGTTTGGATTTTGAACCAGCATCGTATGGAACTAATTTTGATTTGATGATTGATAAAGCCTCCACAAGATTAACTAAGTATGCTGATTTTCTGGATCCACTTATGCAAAATAATACAACACAAATATTGAAATTGAAGGATGGACTGCCTTCTCAAGCCATTGGCAGTTGCATTCCAATAAATTGGTCTGACTTTTATTGTCTGTAAATTTTGCCAAGTTGTTTGATCTTACACGTGCAAAGCAAGTAGATTCAACTGGTACAGGAGCTCAACTGAAATGCAAGCTTGACATGCAGTGTTTAAAATGTTTAGTCTAGTGAATGAGCTTGGCTGTTAGTTTTAGTTTGCAAGTTCATTAATTGCTCAGTTGAGTTCTGCATTGGTGGGAAGTTCTATAGAGTGGTTGCAAAGTTGCTTAATGCTGAAGTTGGAAAATGACTGCATCTTCTATAATAAACGGAATTAATCTGATGGTTTTTAATGGTGAAATTGCAGGCTGTGTAATATGGACATTATTTCCCATGTACAACAAGTTATTTGCTTTGCCTTCCATGATAGCAGGTTGCTCATGGAAACTTGTCAGGAGGCCAAAAATCTCCGGAAAATTGTTACTCTCTTTTATCTGGACTGAAGCAATTTGTTAATTCTATACATTGTTTTGTAAAAGAGAGGTGGACGTCGCTTATTCTTTTTCGTTTTTTCTTTTTGTAAATGAGGCAATGAATTGGGAGAAATCAGTTGACTTTATGCTTATTGTAACAGTGATGGAGCCAATTTGCTCCACATAGTTGGATAGATACCGTAAAAGTTCTTATTCACCTGACTTTAGTAGAGGATATGGGACAAGAACTATGCCTTCCCATTGAATATGCCTCCATGCATCATGTTGTTTCTGTTTTGCCTACGTCAAGCATTTCAATCAATATTTTGTGATTCATCTTATTTTATTCTTCATTGAATCACATTGTAATGAACCCAAAAGCATTTTCTACTCTTTCAATGGATTTAAAACGCACAGAAGTACATGTATGCATGCTACTTTCTCGTTTCCATTGAAGTGAAATAATACCAGTTGTCTTCATGCTCCCAGAGCAGGAGTAACGCCACTCTGGTTTTCTCGGTTCAGCAACTCCGATTCTTCACTATATATATAATCAAAATTATTTTCTCCATTTTATACCATGACCTCACCATAATTTTATTTTCTTACAACTTCATAGTTGTCTGAAATATTTCTTAGAGTGGCGTTTTAGATGTTTGTCCCAGTTCTCCCAACAAGCCCACCATTTCCACAGCTAGGCGCTAGAAGACTCATCACGCGGAAATGCACTCACCTCTAATTTCATTTATGTGAACGAGGTGGGTTCTGTATTTGACTCGATTTCTTTAAATCTCCTTCAGCTTAAAAAGAAGAAGAAGAACCAAAACATTGCTGTTGTTTAAATAATTTTAAATTTTTTTTTGTGTTTTTTATATTATTTTAATATAATAATATTAAAAATAAATTTTAAAAAATAAAAAATATTATTACAATATATATATATTTTAAAAAAAACCTTTTAAATCACAACCACAGCCGTAACTAAACTCGCAAGCGCCACGATGACAAACGGGTGGTAATTAACCACAGCTGTAATCGTTGTTGATGAAACTGCTTGTTAGACCTTGGATAAAGTAATGATCGGTGAGAAATCTAGCGTCCAGGCTTTTGTAGCAGATCAAACATCAAAATTCTGACAAAAACGTACAAAATAAAGCTGCTGCCACAAACATTCGGCGCATATATATATAATTGTTTATTCTGTAATCATATCTGTGCATTAAATGCTCCCTTCTATTGCAATCATGAGATTTTCTTCGACTTCCACCTCTCTGGTCGCCACTCCCGAACAAGTAACTCTTGAACACGACCTTGCAGCTCACTTGCGTGTTCGCCACCCGCCATTCTTCAAAGATTGCACTAAAAAACCAGTCTTCACTCTCTGTAATCAATTGCTTCCATGTTTCCTACTGATGGAAACAGTACCAGCCTGAATCCAGAAGCACCTGAGTTCTTTCCTCATAGTTACCTTGAAAACGACATGGTTGCACCTTCGCATAATGTTGTTAACTATAGTGACCAAGATCTCCCAAATTTCTCGTTTCTTCCTGCAATAAATCAAAACCCATCATCTTATTTCTACTACCTCTGCTACTCTACATCAGGGCCATCTTCTCATCCTTATCCTTACTATACTGACACCGATTATCAATATCCTAGCAATGCACAGTACTGCGTTACGTATGCTCACAACCATAACCTCTTGGTCTCTACAGTACTGACCAAGCCAAGCCCTATCATGGCAGTCTCTGAGGAAATGCAAGCCCAAGATGAGCCCAAAAAGGACATGCAACAGTTGGTGACTGCAAGGGTTAGCACAGGAAGTAAAAAGAGAGGAGAGTGTAGCAGATATGTTGGTTCTTTTAGTGGGAGAGAAGGGAGGTATAGAGGGCACGAAAAAAAACATGCCAAGAAGGAATATTTGAGAGCCAAGTCTAGTGGAAGTAGTAGAAATCGCGAGAGGCAATATTCTTCCACCGGAAGGAGTGTGAGATCTTGTGGTGGTGCCAATTCTAGGCAGAAGCATTCTGTGTTCCCTGTGCTGCCCGATGGCCAAGATACCACAGTTATGATCAGGAACATTCCCAATAGATACACGTAATTGGTTCACTTTCTGTCTCTCCTTGAATCTGTGTGTAGTGGGGTTTCTTCATTAGCTACACTCTGTTAGATTTTTATCAAGCATGCAGTATCGTATCAGTACCAATCCGGTTCGAAATTAGTCCAAAAGTTGCCTCCCTTTATTTTTCTGAATTGTTTTTTCCAGTTTCTCATTATTTCTCTACAAAATCGCTCCTAACAGTACCACTTGTTTTCTCGCAGCCGTGAAATGTTAATGGAATTCCTTGACAGACATTGCATGATGGAGAATGAAAAGGCAAAGAAGCATCAAAATTCTGACTCTGCCAAGGAGGCAATTGTGTCAGCTTTCGATTTCCTGTATCTGCCTATTGACTTCGAGTACGTTTCTTTTATGTTTTTGATCTTGAATTTCCAATTGCTTGTGCCCATCAGAAACATTATTGCTGGGTTTAATTGAGAGTTCTTATACATATTTATTCACAAAAGCGTAACTTTATTGGCTCTACACAAACTAAAACAACATCCATCACTTTTAATTGATGCCGGATTTGTGGTGGGATGCAGAAGAGAGGCCAACAAAGGCTACGCTTTTGTTAACTTCACAGATGCAAGAGCTGCGTGGAAGTTTTACCTTTCCACCAACCATCAAGCATGGGATGTATTCCAGTCCAGCAAGATACGTGAGATAGCCTGTGCTAGGCTCCAGGTACGGTAATCGTGAGAGTATTTTTCTTGAGAGACAGCACTCATAAGACTCCCTTGATTATTTCTCTTATCTAAACAATATGGGGTTTGATTTGAAAATGTGATCTCAGGGAAAGGAGCAGCTAGTGAGGCATTTTGAGAAGTCAACTTTTGAATGCGACTCTGATCAGTATTTACCAGTATGTTTCAGCCCAGCCAGGGATGGTTCAAGGGCAGTGGTGGAGCAAAGGGCAGTGGGTAGACGTATTAGTAACAAAATCTAGCTATGCGGCCTAGCTATTAGATATGGTGACCAGGACGTGACAAGAACAAGATTGTGTGCTTTTGTCATTGTCATTTTGTGGCCATCAATATCAGGCCTATATAGCTACTTTGGCTACTGTAATAGCTCAGTTTCAGGTTTCTTGTTTGATACATGCTAATTACTACCAGTTCTGTTCGGGTTTGTAAGTTTGGTCTCTACTAGATGATGGATTGATTTTGAAAAATAACATGGAGAGAATAACATAGGTTTTAAAAATATTTGGAAAATAGCATAATTTGAATATAATAATGTTTTTCAATATCAATTATGTTAATTGAGAATAGTAATTGTGGCACTTGTGTATTGATGTTTCTTTCCTTTTTAAAATAATTAAATTTATTAAAAGTCAATTTAAAATTTCAAAATTGAAGGAAAAAAATGAAAATAAAAAATAAATCATGAGGGAGATATTGGGAATATGTTTTTGATACATTTCATACCGTTAAAAAAATATTGATAATATGATGTTAATTATATGTTGGAAGACTAATGAAAATTTAAATTGATTTTCATCTGTCATTTAATTTGATTTATAAATGATTTTTTAAACAATTACTATTTTTAAAAGTGGCATGTTTAAACTGAGTTGTTTTTCAAATGTTTTTCTACTTTTATTAAACTGTGTTAGAAATGATGCATGCAATTGTGGAGGATGCTAGTCTGGAGACCCGAGAGAGGGTGGACCTGGGCACATGGTTCCGAAGATTATGGAAGGACATGTGTGAGATCCACCCTCCAAATAAGTGGATGTGATTTAATTGATAATAAGAAGGTGTTTCAAAGTTTAATTGTTCTTTAAAATGTTTTTTTTTTAAATATATTAAAATAATATATATTTTTATTATTTAAAAGTTATTTTTAACATCAACATATTAAAACGATAAAAAAACATTAAAAAATTAATTCTAAACAATTTTTTTTTTTAAATATGATTCCAACCACGTTTTAAAACACAACTTAAAATTGATAAGATTGGTTTGAATAAATTGTTACGTTTTTATTGCTAATAAGTTCCTACTATGTAGGAAGACTTTTTCCTTGTTAGACTATTTCCTCATGCACGTTACCACTTTCTGTTAGTGTAGTTAGTGAGCTGTTTTTTATTGGCTTTCTGTTACTGTTGTAAGGCTATATAATAGCCAAAGTTTTTTTATCAATAGGATTGTCATTCTTCCAGTTTACTTGAATACATCGCAATACTGTTGTTTTTTTCTCAACAAATTGGTATCAGAGCTCCCACTGGGATTGAGAAAAATAAAAGCCGCAGCTTTTGAGTGACTTTTAAACACAAAGAGATAGAGAGAGGACGATGACTTCTGAAGGCAATTTTGTGCAACTTTCCATTCCACGTTGTGATGGTCATTATAACCATTGGAGCATGCTAATGGAAAATTTCCTTTAAAGCAAGGAATATTGGAGTTTAATTGAAACTGGTTTATGAAGAACAAGCACACGGAGAGCAGCCATTATCAGAAGGACGACAACGAGAGTTAGATGCAGTAAAACTGAAAGATCTCAAAGCAAAAAACTATCTTTTCCAAGCAATTGATAGGAGTATCCTAGAGACCATTTTGGACAAAGACAACTCTAAGAAGATCTGGGATTCCATGAAGACCAAATATGAAGGGATTGCTCGAGTAAAGCATTCCACTCTTCAAGCTCTACAAAGAGACTTTGAGGTTCTTGAAATGAAGATTGGTGAAACAATTACTAACTATTTTGCTAGAGTGATAACAGTGGCAAATAAGATGAGAGTATATGGGGAGATCATGACTGATGTCACGATATGTGAAAAAATCCTACGATCTCTCACCGAAAAATTTAATTATATAGTTTGTTCAATTGAGGAATCTAGGAACTTGGATGCAATTACCATCGATGAACTTCAGAGCTCCCTCACTGTACACGAAATTTTTTTTCACAGAAGCAACAATGTGGAGCAGCTCCGAAGGTGACAACTGATGACAAAACTTGGGGCAAAGGACGTGGAAGAAGTTACTACAGAGGAAGAGGACTTGGAAGAGAAGGACCAACATTCAACAAGGCTGCTATGGAATGCTACAAATGTCATAATCTTGGACATTTCCAATATAAATGTCCAAAATGGGATAAAGAAGCAAATTATGCAGAAGTAAATGAAGAATATGATATGTTGTTAATGTCATATGTTGAGTCACATGAAACAAAACAGATTGATGCTTGGTTTCTTGACTAAGGATGTTCCAACCATATGTGTGGTAATAGAGGTATGTTCACAAACTTGGATGAGAGTTTTGTTCATTCAGTTAAATTAGGAAACAATAGTAGAATGAATGTGATTGGAAAGGGAAGTATAAAGCTGTTTTTGAATGGAATCAACCATGTTGTCCATGAGGTGTATTATGTTCCAGAGCTCAAAAACAATCTCTTGAGCATAGGACAACTTCAAGAACAAGGCTTGGCTATTTTAATTCAAGGAGGAGTTTGGAAAATTTATCATCCGCTTAAGGGTCTGATTATTCAGACTGAGATGAGTATAAACAGAATGTTTATACTGCTATCGCATACACCAGCTTCTCTAAATGCTCTATCAGAAAGATGTTTTTATATAAGTTCACATGATCTTTTTCACCTTTAGCATCAAAGATATGGTCACCTGAGTTACAAGGGATTGAAAACTCTGCAACACAAGGGGATGGTTCATGGACTTTCTTAGTTTCAAGTCTCAAACACTACATGCAGAGACTGCATTTGTGGCAAACAACATCGTGGTAACATGCCAACATAGAGTACGTGGAGAGCAAGTCAGCCTTTGGAACTTATTCATGCAGACATTTGTGGGCCAATTTCTCCTATTTCAAACAGTGGAAAGAGGTATACTTTATGCTTTATTGATGATTTTAGTCATAAATCATGGGTATACTTATTGACAGCAAAGAGTGAGGCACTGATTTGTTTCCAGTTTTTCAAAAAACTGGTGGAAAAGGAGAAAGGATTGGGTATCAAATGTTTACAGACAGATAGAGGGGGAGAATTCACTTTAACTGAAGTCACTGAAATCTGCAAAGCAAATGGCATTAAGAGGCAGTTAACCACTGCTTACACGCCACAACAAAACGGGGTGGCTGAAAGGAAAAATCGAACTGTGATGAATATGGTTCATTCTATGCTGTCTGATAAGAAGCTCCCCAAAACATTCTGACTAGAAGTAGTGAACTGGACCTTCTATGTTCTGAATAGATGTCCTACATTGGCAGTGAAGAATATTACACCACAAGAGGCGCGGAGTGGAGTAAAACCTTCTGTTGAGCATTTCCGTGTCTTTGGATGCTTAGCTCATGTTCATGTTCTAGATGTTAAACGAGGTAAATTAGATGATAAAAGTTTTCCTTGTGTTTTATTGGGAGTTAGTGACGAGTCCAAAGGATACAGATTGTTTGATCCTGTAGCTAAGAAAATAGTTGTAAGCAGGGATGTTATTTTTGAGGAAGACAAACAGTGGGATTAAGAGGTGTGTTATGAGGGACAAATCTTATTAGATTTGGAGTGGGGAGACACTGACGAAAACAACAGTGAGGGAGAAGATAGGGTGAGTGAAAATGAAAATGACAGTAAGGCTAATGAAGAAAATGAAAGAAGAGGAACACGAGGAGAAAGAAATGAGAATGAGAGAAAAGAAACACAAGGTTGTGATGAGGGAGAGAGCAGTATACCACGGGGTTGTGAGAGTGAGAGAAGACACACACAGGGCTGTGATGAGGGAGAGAGCAGTGTACCTCGAGGCTATGAGAATGAGAGAATTTCTAATGTTTTTAATGAGGATGCAAGGAGGGTTTATGAACGAAGAGTAAGACATCCACCTTCTTACTTAAGTGACTACATCACTACAGATGAGCTAACAGAAGACGAGGCATACATGGTTCAAAATGTTTCAACAGGAGATCCTCTTTATTTTGAAGAAGCAGTGAAAGATGAGAAGTGGAGACAAGCTATGGACAGTGAAATCAGTTCTATTGAGAAGAAGAAAACATGGTCTTTGAGTGAATTGCCTACTGGAGCAAAAACAATTGGCGTCAAATAGGTGTATAAGACCAAATACAATGAACATGGAGAGATTGACAAGCACAAAGCACGTCTAGTAGCCAAAGGTTACTCACAAAAGCACGGTATAGACTACACAAAGGTTTTTGCACCAGTGGCAAGGATGGACACCGTGAGGATGATCATTGCTTTGGCAGCACAAAAGAATTGGAGGATTTTCCAGTTAGACGTCAAGTCAGCATTTCTTTATGGAGAATTGAGTGAAGAGGTTTACATTGAACAACCAAGGGGTTATATGATGAAAGGCAAGGAGTATTTGGTCTACAAACTACATAAAGCATTGTATGGATTAAAACAAGCTCCACGAGCCTGGTTTAGTTGAATTGAGGCACATTTTATCAAGGAGGGTTTTCAGAAGTGCGATAGCGAGCAAACCTTGTTCACAAAGAACAATGAAGCAAGAAAAATCATCATTATAAGTATTTACATTGATGATCTAATTTTTACTAGTGATGATAAAGATTTGACGTGTGATTTCAAAAGGTCCATGTTGAGAGAATTTGATATGACTGATTTGGGATGCATGAGATTTTTTCTTGGCATTGAAGTACTTCAAAGAACATATGGTATTTTCATATATCAAAAAAAAATATGCTCTAGAGATTCTGAAGAGATTTGGAATGCTGGAAAGCAATGAGGTGAGTAGTCCGATTGTTCCAGGTTTTAAGATCAATAAGGATGAGAACAGAATCACTGTGGATGAGACATATTATAAGCAATTAGTGGGAAGCTTGATGTATCTCACTGCCACAAGACCAGACATGATGTTTGTCACCAGTCTCATAAGCAGATTTATGGCAAAACCAATCGAACTTCATCTACAAGTTGCAAAGAGAGCTCTTCGATATTTAAAAGGGACGGTGAACTATGGTATTCATTACAAGAAAGGTGGAGATGATGGACTATTTGCTTTCAAAGATAGTGATTATGCAGGAGATGTGGAGGATAGAAATAACATAAGTGGTTATGTGTTTTTGCTGAGTTCGGGTGCTGTAACATAGAGTTCAAAGAAGCAGCCTATCGTTACTTTGTCTACTACAGAAGCAGAGTTTGTAGCAGCTGCAGTATGTGCGTGTCAAGCTATATGGATGAAAAGAGTGTTAAGGGAGTTTGAGTACAGTAGTGAGACTTGTACTCTGATTAGATGTGACAACAGCTCAACCATTAAGCTATCAAAGAATCCTGTGATGCATGGTTGAAGTAAGCATATCGATGTAAGGTATCATTTTCTAAGAAATCTCACAAAGGAAGGTTTGATTGCTTTAATTCAGTGTGGGAGCAAAGATCAGGTGGCAGACATAATGACCAAACCATTAAAGATTGATGTTTTCCAGAGGCTTCGAAGTTTAATGGGAGTAGTTGAGGTTGGTAGTATAAACTAAATGTTTGATGATAGTGAGTTTAAGGGAGGGATTGATAAGATTGGTTTGAATAAATTGTTACGTTTCTATTGCTAATAAGTTCATACTATGTAGGAAGACTTTTTCCTTGTTAGACTATTTCCTCATGCACGTTACCACTTTCTGTTAGTGTAGTTAGTGGGCTGTTTTTTATTGGCTTTCTGTTACTGTTGTAAGGCTATATAATAGCCAAAGTTTTTTATCAATAGGATTGTCATTCTTCCAGTTTACTTGAATACATTGCAATACTGTTGTCTTTTTCCCAACAAAAACACATAAATAGTGACAGTTCTCATGTACTAGCTTTCTCGGAGGTAGTATTTTTTTTGTGCTGTGTTCAAATGGCATGTAACGGTAGCATTTGAATATGTGGTTGAAATTGTGTTTTTTTAAAGTTTGTATTTTTTTATTTAAAATTAATTTTTTATGAAAAAATTAAAAATCAATTTTGTAGGAAACTGAGAGAATTAAAAAGAAAAGAAAAATAATAAAAAAAATTGAGTTCGCGCGCCTAGGCTGAGA
Source organism: Populus simonii (assembly GCA_007827005.2). Taxonomy (NCBI): domain Eukaryota; kingdom Viridiplantae; phylum Streptophyta; class Magnoliopsida; order Malpighiales; family Salicaceae; genus Populus; species Populus simonii. Next base: position 8,191,233 of record CM017476.2, read on the forward strand.
AATGCTCTTTTTTCCTCGGTCACCGGTAAATGAGCCAACCTGCGGCAGGCTTCAAAATCTATCTTAATCTACTCTAAAATCATTAAAAATCCAACAAATCTTCAGAATTTATTTTCGGATAATTTTTTCAGTTACTAAGAAGTCTTTTATGGACAATAATGAACTCAGCATATCATTAAGAATCTAATGACACCCTTTTCAACCATAATAACTGTCAAAACAAGGATTTCCCATGGCTTCTCTCTCAATTTTCTCTTCTCTCTATAGTGAGGGACCTAAACATGAAAGGAAACTAACTATAAGGACCAAAAGTAAGATGAATATTTAAAACAATTTTGGAATGTCCAAAATGCTCCTTTAAATTGAAATAACTTAGAAAAAAACCAATTACTCCATCTAGATTTTGTTTATAGTATAAGGTCACACACAACATATCTTTGGGGAACAAACCCCACTAATTTCTTGTAAAACTAAGCTAAAACAGCCAACTGGAGCGGTCCCATAAGATACCTTATGCTATGATTTTACATTTAGGACAAAAGTTTCAATGCTACTTGCAATTAAGCATGTCATAGATCTCACTTTAATCATATCCAAAAGATATCAAACAAGCATTTGAATTCTACAAGAAAATCTCAACATACCAAGAGATTTTTTGGAGTGAAAGCAATAGACTAAGAATAAAAGGATGCAATTATGCTGAGAAATTTAATAACAAGAGTGATAAATAAAATTGTAAAGAAAGCACTAAATTCTCAAAATCAATTAACAAAAATTTAAAGCATAAAGAAAGATAAATTGGAAATCTTAATTGAGAGAGAATTGTATTAAGATTTTTCAAATGAAGTTAGCCCAAAAACAAATATAAATATATCTTTTTTTAGCGTTCAAATTGTGTTATTATGTTTAATTTGATTAATGAGTTTTTTTTATTTAAGCATAATCATTTGAGTGTTTTTTAAAATAATATTGAGTTAAGAGTGACATTAAATCAATACTTAAGTTAAAAAGTAGATCAACTATTGTAAAAGAGTTATTCCTCACCTATGCAAGTAGGAACACTCAGTGAATAGAAAAATCTAAAAAAAAAAAAAACATATATAGGCATTGCTAAACTCGAATATGTTATTGTGTTTTCTTATTTTCTTTCGTATCTTTTCATTTATATTGAAATTTATTTATCTTCTTATCTTTAATCTTTTTGGCATCAACTTTTTATTTCTTTATAAGTTTTCAATCTTTTCATGAAGGTTTATTCACCTTTCCTAGACCTAGCTCTTGATTTTATATTTGGTATCAAAGCTTTAGGCTCTTGAAGAAAACATGGAGGCTTAAAAAAAAAACAAATCATGATCAACTAAGACACCTAGGTCACCTTGGTTTCATGGCTCTTATTATATTTATTAGAGTTATAGAATGAGAGTCTATTTGCTTTCATAGAACCTTGAGATGTGGGATATTGTTTAGAATGATTTCAAGATTTCAATAGAAACTATAGAAAGTTTGACCAGGAAAAATCCCACAAAGAAACTTAGCGCCCTTTAAAAGAAAGAAATTGTTCTTAGCACTAAGGGTTTTAATGCTTTGCCTTTTGTTTTGTATGATAGTGAATTTAATAGTGACTTCATTTTCACTATGGCTCATGACATACGGAGAACATTTGAATATTTTTCATGAATCAATAACTCGAGCAAAGAAATTCATAATCAACACTTTGATATGTGAATTTGAGATGACTAAAAAGGATCCTAATAAAAGCATCAAGAAGTTGAGTATAAAGTTTATGACTATTATGAATGGTTTTCCTAATCTTGAAACAATCATCATGTAATACAAGATGATGCATAAGATATTAAGGTCTTTGCCTGTTTCTTAAGATCCTAAAATGACAACCATTGAAGAATAAAAGGATTTGAGGACACTTAAATATTATGAGCTTTGGGTCTCTCATTATCAATCCATTCAATGGTAAGAAATAAGAATTTCATATCATGAAAAATGATATTATACTCAAATTTTCATACGATAATGATGGTAAAAATGATGTAACTCTTCTTATAAAGAAGTTTAAAAGTATTAAAAAAAAAGATATTACTCTAGGTCCAAACATAACTTTTTTTTTAATCAAAATCCATCCACGTATTAAAAAATTATGTGAAAAAGTAGCCACACAACTAAAAAGTACCCACACCAACAAAAACCACCATAAGACTAGATTAAATCACCTAAGAAATTGCCCAACCATCAAACCCTTTCCTTGATCTTTATTTGAAGGTGGTGGCAAACTACACAACTTGTGTAGGAAGAAGAAGAGGAGGAGCCCTTGATCTACTAACCCATACACCTTCCTAAATTGCCAGCGTGTGTAACAACATTCCATAAAGTCGATTTCAAACCCTAACTTGCTAATTTATTTGTTTTGGATAATTCGTAACATGTTTGTTGACTTTTGTTATGTGGATGTATATTTTATGAATGTGTTTATTATGGGATTTGTGTGTTAATATTTCTAGAATGGTGTGATTTTGTATTTTTTTTTTCACTATGTGTAATGTTGATTTATTGTCATTGAATCGAGTATGGTAAAATCCTTAAAAGGGTTCTATTGTCAAACATTTGAGATTGGTTGTTTAAAAAAAATATGGTTTTGTTTTCTTATAAAAATAAAAGTAAATAGAAGTTCTGTTTTTTTAACCGAAAAGTCAACTCAAGGACAGTAAAATCATTAAAATGGTTTTGTCATTGAGAAGTTAAGATTTTGTTTTTTTTTAAAAATAAAATAAAAAATATTGTTTTGCTTTTATAAAAGAATTGACCCGAGTATAGTAAAATCTTAAAAAAAGTTTTTATCCTCGAGAAGTTGAGACTTTTTTATTTTTAAAGAAAATATAAATAAAATATTTTTGTTTTGTTTATACTAAAGAATTCATTAGAGTATGGTAAAATCCTTAAAAGGATTTTCTTCCTATAAAGTTGAAACCTTGCTATTTTGATTAAAAAAATATATACATATGCAAATCATATAAGTTTTTTTTTTTTAAAATGTTATTTGATTTTGTGGTTATTTGGAAGTATGGTTATTTGGAAAATCCAAATATCAAATTAATATAACATGCAAATTTTATGGTAAACAAGCAAAATGAAGTATCATTAAGGATTATTTTTGAAAATTAGCATTGTTTCACCTAAAGTTCCTTAGAAATAACATAGAAATTTTTTTTAAAAAAATAGCATAATTTTAATAAAGGTACAAATGAGAATCATGACTTTGAATGAAGTTACAAATGGAAATCATGACTTTTGAAAGTCACGAGCATAATTGTGAAACCCGGCCCGGCCTGACGGGTCGACCTAGGACTAGGCTGACCCGGGGCTGGAACCGAGCCGAGTTTAAGAAAAAACCAACCAAGAATTTGGCCTGAAAAAACCAGGTCGACTTGGGACTTATAAGACCCGGGTAAACCCAGATGAGACCCGACTATTTTTTTAATATGTATATATAAGTAAATTGTCACTGTTTCATTGAAAAGTCGAAGACATAAAACCTAATTTGTCTACTTAAGCCAACGAAGCAGCTGCAAAACCCACTCTTAACATTCAATCTCTTCCACACTCTCTGTGCTACCATTTTTTTCTAAACCATTCTTCTCTCTCAGCTCCTTTTTTTTTTTTTTCTGATTGTTTAAGCTAACCTGTAAGGCTGTAATCAGACACTTGGAAAACCCTATTTTTGCAGGTAAACTATTTATATTTTGTTTTTTATTAGTTGATTCTTCCATGTTGGTTATTTCTTTTCTACATTCTTCTATCTCATATCCCTGTTCTTCACTGATTGCTTAAGCGAACCAGTAACCAGACACTTGGAGAACCTCTTTTTGCTAGCAGAAACATTTAGGTAAACTATACATTTTTTCTGTTTTTATTGCTTGATTCATCCAAGTAAAACAACATGCTGGTTATTAAATTACCAAGGTTGGTAATTTTTGCATATTATTTAATTAAGTATTTTCATTTAGGAAGTCATGATTCCTGAATTAGTTCTTTATTTGCATCTCTCCAGTTTTGGGCAAACTAGTATTTTTGGTTTTAAAATATTCTTAGAGTATGATAGCAATGAACTTAGAAACAAAATTACCTTTGTCTATAATGAAGTCAAGGGGTGTTGTTTTCATGATGGCATGGAAGACTTTCTTGTGTATATATCATGAATGAGAAATATTTAAACTATAGTATTTAATGCTTTGCCTGCATTATTCTCTTAGTATTAGTGTAGGATATAAATTAATTTGATTGAAAGGAGGAAGACATACAATCAAAGAGGAAGACATGCATATAAAATATATCATCCAATTCTTTTTTTTGGGTTGACCCGGGTTAACCCATCTGACTCGTGACCCGATCATTATACCGGGTCGGGTTTAAAAACTATGGTCATGGGTTGGAATTGCGACTTTGACAAATAAATAAACTTTAAACCCAAACTAATTTCAAATGCAAACCCTAAATAATATCCTAATCTCAAACCACAACCTTAAACATTAACCCTAAATCCTGAAAGTGATGCACACAAAAGCATATCATGGATAACAATAAGGACAAAAAGACAGAGTAATGATCAAAATAGGATTCAAACACAAAGAACTATAATTCATAGTTTTATTTCTAAGAACAAATTTTGATATATTCTACATCTCTAGGAGGTTTACATCCCTTTTAAATAGTCTATAAAAACCGATGTTAACATAGTAAAAATTTCATAATCCTAAAATAAAAAGAAAAAGACATAAAATATGAAAATTACATAAAATCTACAAAAATAAAGGAAACATAACGAAACTAGCTCAAACAAAATATTTGGGCCCTAATTTAAGGGTCTTCCAAAGCTTGGCTAGTTAAAGATAACTTCCTATAGAATTGGGTCTTAGAGATCATATAAAACAATTTGAGCCCAATCCAACAATTAAATCTCATTTTCACTATGATAGTCTAGCAGAACCAGATCTTTTTTTGGGTCTAGTGTTATCCCACTACTATGCCATTTATATAATCTATTTGTGACAAATCTCTGTCTAGCAATGATAGATCTTCATCTAACTACTCATAACTTTTAAGTTTTACTAGCCTAACTACATAAAAAACCAAACTCTAAACATTAACACTACTCACTAGCCTGACTATATATCTTACAAGTTTAGGGTTTGGATTTAGGGTGAATATTTGAGGTTTGAGATTTACATTTAGGGATAGTGTTTAGCATTAAATATTGGGGGTTTAGGGTTTGGATTAATATTTGGGGTTAGTGTTTGAGGTTTGAGGTTTAAAGTTTAGAATTATGATTTAGTGTTATTGTTTAGGGATTACAAATTAGAAGCTTGGATTTAGTGTTAGTGTTTAGTGTTTGAGGTTTGAGATTTGGGGTTAGTGTTTAGGGTTAGTGATTAGGAATTTAGGGTTTGGATTTCGGGTTAGTGTTTGGGGTTTGATTTTAGTGTTTGAGGTTTGGATTTTAAGGTTATTGTTTAGGGTTATGGTTTAGGTTAGGTCGGGGTTAAAGTTTATTGTTTTTTACTTAAAGTCGCAATTTCCACCCATAACTTTGACTAAATTGTGGTATTTTCTAAAATAGTCTTAACATGTGCTGTAATTAGTACTTAAAAGTATATTTTTATCAAGGTTTTATATCATCATATTGCACTTAAAGTATCATTAAATTCCCTAACTTAAGTATGTTTTATAATAGCAAGTCCAATAACATAAGATATCTTTAATTTATGGTAAATGCTTATTTTGAATCCAGACATATCTCATAATTTAAAAGATTGATTAATGTGTTTAACTATTGAAAGTGAAAAGACAAAGAGAGAGGTAAGCTTAAAGAAGAGATGCTGGTTCAATTCAAACTAGAACATCATTCGGTTATTGGATCATAACTAGAGCTATAGAGCTTGGATTTAGGTCTAGTTTATATGGATAGAAATCTAAGACATAGACCTAAAACTTTCATGAGGACTCCAAGATTCAAAAGGACCGTTTTCAAGTTCAAATTGTAGCAACAAAAGAGAAGTCATAATCTGTCATGCAGCCCAGACACTGTTTAGTGTTTAGCCCATATCTCGAGTTGTAGAAGTCTAAATGAGCTCATTCTTGTTTTGTTGGAAAGCGGAGACAAATGCCCAGAACTTTCATGAGACTAATTGTTCAAATTTTGATGTTAGCAATGATGTTTTGTTTAGACAAGAAAATAATGATTGTCACCAAAGTCAAGAGGTGGCCACACACTCAATAATTAGTCATCAAATCAATAGTTCTGAATTTTACCCTATAAAAGGAGGCATTTGCCATGAATGTAGACATCTTGGTTTTCAGATCAAGATCTTGCTCTTGCTCTCTTTCTTTGTAATGTTCAAGTTTTATTTCATGTTATATTTTCATTAATCTCTTGTTTATGCTTTTCATTTCCTTTACTATACTTAGTTAACTTATATCATGTTTATGTTCTCATGTTGTTTATTTATGTTTTTCTTCTTCATTATGTTTAGCTAAGTTTATTTTGTCAAGGTGAAAAGGTTACACTAATGGTGTAAGAATAAATATAATATAAACTCAACATGAACTTTAATGTTTGATACTAACATATTTTATATTTGTTATCTTACTCACTCTTAATACCTTGCTTTTTAAATGGTTAATTTAGATTTGTGTTGTATAAACCTTGGTATAACAAATACGTGACCCTTTCATAGCCACTGCATGGTATAACCGACACCTGTGCTATGAAAGGAACTTGATTTGTTGTTGACATAAGTTATCACCATGAATACCTGACAACATTTACAAGTATTGACATTACTCAAATAAGATAATTAATATAATCATGTTAATAATTTATAATCCGATTGGAACCTCCTTTGTGTGTGGTTTTCAATTGAGTAATAAAAAGAGTTTATATTATACTTATTTGAAATACCATTAGTGGATCCTCTAACATTGATAATTGTTTTATCCTTATTTAATCCTTACATCAATATCACATCTCAAAAGTTTTCTTCAACTCCTTTTCATTTATTATTTATAATTTTATATAGTTCACTTCCCTATGGTTCGACTCTGGTCTTACCGGATTATTTATTACTTCGACACTCCTGCACTTGGGATAAGACATCAATCTTTTGATCATGACAAGTTTTTTGCGCCGTTGTCGAGGAGGTAAGTTACTGTATAAATTATATATTTTATTTTTTTCTTCACTTTTATTGTTTTTCTAATTTTTATTCTTTTTTTTCCTTTTCTTTCCTTTTGCACTTGCATGAGAGTTTGGTCACACACATTAAGTAATAGACTTTGTAGGAAATCTTTATCCTCTTCAGAAAATATAGCCGAAGAGGATAACCAGTCACTTTATAATGAGAATAATGAGAATAATCATGTTAGAGCACTTAGAGACCACATGAATCCTACAAGAACAAGTGCACCATCATGTATAATTTTTTTTCCTCATGCATCTCATTTCAAATTTAAGCCAGACATTATCCAACTTTTACCTTCTTTTCATGGCTTAGATTTAGAAAATTCATACTTGTATTTGAGAGAATTTGAAGAAGTTTGTAACACTTATAATGACTCAACTTATAGCATGAACACCATCATATTAAAGCTTTTTTCTTTTTCTTTAAAAGATTAAGCTAAAACATGGTTACAAAATTTGAGACAAGGATCCATTCGTGCTTGGGATGAAATGCAACAAAAGTTTTTGAAGAAGTTTTTTCCATCTCATAGAACAAACTTTTTCAAAAACAAATAACCACATTCACTTAAAAGCTAGGAGAAACATTTTACCAGTGTTGGGATAGGTATAAAGACTTGTTTAATACTTGTCCTCATCATGGTTTTGAAACATGGAAATGGCTTTTAGATTTTTATGAAGTGTTAACAACTAAAGATAAGAAAATGGTGGAATTGATATGCAATGAAACTTTTAAAGATAAAAACCCTAATGAAGCAATGAAATATATGAACTTATTTGCTGAAAATGCTCATAATTGGGACACTACAGGTACTTATGAGTCATCGGGTAAAACTCAATCTCATACATCTAGTGGAGGTATGTACAACCTTAGGAAAGATCTTCCAAGCTAAATTTGCGTCTTTAGCTAGAAAAGTCGAGGCACTAGAATTGAAAATGAGTGGTCACTTGAAATCTATTCAAGAAATTGTATGTCAAATATGTGAAACTAATAGACACCCAACCAATGATTGTCCAACTATGTCTTCTTTCAAGGAATGTCTCCATGAACAAGCCAATGCTTTAAACAGTTTCCAAAGGCCAAATCAGAATCCATACTCACAAACGTATAACCTTGATTGGAGAAATCACCCAAATTTCAGTTGGAAGAGTAGTAACAATAATACACAAACTTCACAGCCACCTTTTCAAGCACACCATAATTTTCAAAATTCTTATGGATATACAGCTCCTTATGCTCCCCCTTCTAGAAGAAATCTTGAGGAAACATTGCATGCATTCATTGAAAAGCAAGAGACAATCAACACTCAAAATGCTCAAACTATGGCAGATTTGAAAGATACTTTTGTAAAGTTCACATATGCTCTCAGTTTTCAGGAGAAAGATAAGTTCCCATCTTAACCACAGTAAAATTCTAAAGGGTACTACAATTCAAGTGCAAGTAACTCTGGAAGCCAACACATGGATCAAGTCAAATTAGTCAGTACTCTCTATAGTGGTAAGGTTATTGAAAAACCTATTCTTGAACCTTCTGAGACAGATGATGAGTTAATCTCTGAGGGTAAAGTTTAACCTGAACATTGCAAAGAAAATACTAATTCCCCATTAGTATTTTCATTTCCTCATATCATGACCAAACAAAGGAAAGTCAACTACAATTATGAAATCTTTGAAACTTTCAAACAAGTAAGTATCAATATACATTTGTTAGATGCTATTAAACAAGTACCTTTTTATACTAAATTTTTGAAAGACTTGTGCACCGTGAAGAGAAAATTGAATGTGAAAAAGAAAGTTGTTTTAGTCGAATAAGTAAGTGCCATTCTTCAAAACAATAATGCTTTGAAATATAAAGACTTTGGTTGTCCTCAATTTCATGCTTTATTGGAGAACATAAAATTGAAAAAGCTTTACTTGATTATAGAGCTAGTGTGAATTTACTTCCATATTCGGTTTTTCAAAGTCTCAATCTAGGTGAGTTAAAACCAACTTCTGTAACTCTTTTACTTGCTGATAGATTTGTAAAACTACCTAGAGGAGTAGTTGAAGATGTATTAGTACAAGTTGATAAATTCATTTATCTTGTGGATTTTATTGTTTTAGATACACAACCTGTTGAAAAATATAATTCAATTCCAATTATTTTAGGATGTCCATTTCTTGCAACTTCTAATACATTGATTAATCATAGGAATGGATTGATAAAGTTATCTTTTGGAAACCTGACATTAGAGATGAATGTTTTTAACATTTACAAGCAACCTGAAGATGATAATGATTTAGAGGAAGTAAACTTTATTGAAAAATTAGTTTATGATCAATTTGAAAGTACTTCCAGTGAAATTGATTTAATGAATCTGAAGATTTGCAAATGGTTTATTTTCAGAAAGAATCAAAGGAAGTAATTGAAGACCAAAAATTGAGGAATTGCCACAATGATTAATGGAGTCCATACCTTCAAGTGTTCAACCACCAAAACCTGATTTAAAGTCGTTACCATTCAATCTCAAATACTCATTTTTAGGAGAAAATAAAACTTTTCCGATAATAATTTCTTCCAAACTTAATGCTCATCAAGAAGTACGTTATTACAGACTCTGAAAATGCACAAAAATGCATTAGGATGGACCATAGGTGACATAAAAGGAATTAGTCCTTTGATTTGCATACACAAGATTTATTTGAAGAAAAATGCTAAACCCTCTAGAGAAATGCAACGAAGGTGTAATCCTAATATGAAATAAGTACTAAGGAATGAAGTCATTAAGCTTCTAGATAATGAAATCATTTATCCTATTTCTGACAACAATTGGGTAAGTCTTACCCAAGTTGTACCTAAAAAGTCTGGAGTCACTGTGATAACAAATGAAAAAAATGAGTTAATTTCAACTAGGACTATTACTGTTTGGCATATGTGCATTGATTATAGAAAACTTAATTTAATGACTAGAAAAGATCATTTTCCTTTGCCTTTCATGGATCAAATCCTAGAAAGAGTTGCAGGTCATAAATTTTATTGTTTCCTAGATGGCTATTCAAGTTACAACCAAATTGAAATTGCATTGGAAGATCATGAGAAGACTACTTTCACATGTCCATTTGGTACTTTTGCATATCGAAGGATGCCTTTTGGATTATGTAATGCACCAGCCACATTTCAAAGATGCATGCTTAGCATATTCAATGATATGGTTGAACGTTTTCTTGAGATTTTTATGGATGGTTTTTCTGTTTTTGGTGATTCATTTAATGATTGTTTAACTAACTTGGAAAAGGTTTTGAACAGGTGTTAAGAGAAGAATCTTATGCTGAATTGGGAAAAATATCATTTTATGGTAACAAACAGCATTGTACTTGGTCACATTGTTTAATCAATAGGAATTAAGGTTGACAAATCTAAAATTGAGTTAATTGGCAACTTGTTAACACCAAAATCTATTAAAGATGTTAGATCATTCTTAGGACATGCTGGTTTTTATATAAGGTTCATCAAAGATTTTAGTGTAATATTTGAGCCATTGTGTAACCTTCTAACAAAGGATAATATTTTTGAATGGACTGAACATTGTGAAGAAGCCTTTGTTAAACTTAAAAACTTGCTTACATCTCCTCCTGTCATTCAACCTCCTGATTGGTCATTATCTTTTGAAATAATGTGTGATGCTAGTGATTATGGTGTGGGTGTTGTTTTACGACAAAGAAAAGATAAGAAACCTAGTGTAATTTACTATGCAAGTAAAACTTTAAATAATGCTCAAATGAATTACACTACCACTGAAAAGGAATTACTTGCAGTAGTATTTGCATGTGAAAAATTCAGATCTTATCTTGTTGGATTACCTGTTGTTGTTTTTAGTGATCATGCATAATTGAAATTTTTTCTTTCTAAGAAGGATTCTAAGGCTAGATTAGTGCGATGGATTTTGTTACTTCAAGAATTCGATATCACAATCATGGACAAGAAAGACACGGAAAATATTGTCGCGGATCATTTGTCAAGATTGATAATAGATTTCAAATCTGACATCACACAAATCAATGATTACTTTCCTGATGAATCTTTACTTTTTATTTCTACAATGCCTTGGTTTGCTAATATTGTCAATTTTCGTGCAGCAGGAGATTTGCCAGCTCATTGGAGCACCTAAGACAAAAGAAAGTGTTTGAACGAAATGAAGAACTTTTATTAGGATAACCCTTACTTATTCAAAAATTATCCTGATCAAATATTTCGTAGATGCATTATCGACAATAAGGTAAGTAGTGTCATTAAATTTTGTCATTCTGAGGCATGTGGGGGTCATTTCTCATCAAAGAAGACGACTGCAAAAATCTTACAATGTGGATTTTATTGGCCCACCATGTTCAAAGACACGCATGCATTCTGCAAAACTTATGAAAATTATCAAAAAGTTGATAGTGGTAAAAAAGTTTTGCTTTATAATTCTCGACTCCATTTATTTCTTCGAAAACTAAGATCAAGATGGAGCGGTCCATTTATTATGAAACATGTGTATCCTTATGGGGCCTTTGATATCGAGAATCCAAACAATGACAATGTTTTTAAGGTAAATGGACATCGTTTGAAAGCTTATTTTGATAATTTTGCTGGTGAAAAAGAATCCATTGATTTGAGTGATCCTGTATATAAATATTGATTATTTTATTTTTCTCATATTGTTTTTGTGTTTCTTTTTTGTGTGACTTTTGTTTTGCTAGTCTTTCTCTAACCCAGGTCAAATGGCGGATAACGGTACTCTGTGACTTTTAAGTCGGTTCTTTCAGTTTCCTATGATAACTGATATCTGTGTATATATTTTGTTCAATTCCTTGTTCCTTTTCTTTTCTTTGCATCTCTTTTCCACTTCTCATCTAAAAAAAATAGACACCACTCTTGAAAAAAATTGAAAAAGTATTTTCCCGCTATGCCTCAAAATGTGATTGCAAAAATTTATCGTCCTAGGTGTGAAAGATTGAGGTTGTTAATGAACCATGGAATTCCTGACGATATTCACTGGATAATTGAAGCAAAATCCGATTATCAAGGGAGTCTTCCAATTCTTTTATTTCATACATGCATGGGACAGGTAAAAGCACTTTTGCAAAGAAACGTTGAGCAAAACAACTGAAAGTGTGTCCCCGATGTGCCAGATGAACTTATAATGCATAATGTCATTCTTTAAGAATGATATCTATAAATCATGAAGATAAAATACAATTCATTAAGGATGGCCCGAGTAAGGAGTCTTTAGATAATCTTCTATTAACTCTTGAGATGCATCCTAGTGGAGATGTGCAGAATGCAATTCATGATTTATAACCCCATTTTCATAAATAACATGATCGACCTAGTCTTGGGAATCTGACTTAAAAAGACTATGGTTGTCAATTTTTAAGAAAACTGGATGGGAAGCTTATCCCCGACCCATAGAGGGTATTTAAGCCGTTCTTGGATGTAAAACCAAGGGAAGATGTGAGCCACAATCACAACTACTTCTATATACACATGTTAAAAAAAAAACTAACTAACTATTTTTGCTATTATTAAAACCATTTGACAGAACTGTTATTAGGATGGCAGAGTAAGGAGGAATTCTATTGACTCTTGAGATGCATTTTAGTAAATATTTTTATCAACGTGTAACATAACCATTCTTGAAATATTCAGGTTTACAAACTCTTGTTTTATTATCACTTGATTCTGCTCATATTCTCATTTAACAAGTATTCTTAAACCTTCATTTTCACACACACACACATACACACTTTAACATATGATTGTGGGTTGCACATGGGATTATTACATTATTTATGTTTTTTGTTAAAGGTAACAACTAATGGAAATGAATTGTATATAATTTGCAAAAAAAAATTGATAATAAAATGAATAAATAAAAAAGTAGATAAGTTTGGTTTCGTAGTCTCCTTGACTTAAGCAATTAAGCCCGAAGGGGTGTTTTAACACCTAGTACCCTAAAGTCAACTGACTTGGGAGCTATTGGCCTAGTGCTTGTTACTTAAGTTGAGGAAAAAGCTTAAGGGAATCAAACATTACACTATCTACATTTTAGTATCTGCAACCCGAGTTACAAAGCTCGAAGGGGTGTCTCAACACCTAATGCTTTAAGACCAACTGGTCTAGGAGTCATTAGCCTAAAGCTCGTTACATGGGTTAAGGATGCGTTGTATTTCAAGTTATCAAAATAATAATAATAATAATAATCTCAACCCAAGAAAGTTAACATTAAACATTAGAATAAAATTTTAAATTCTTTCAACAAAAGCCCCATAATTATATTAAGCACAAAATGAAGGTTTATTAATATCTTGCTTAAGAAATATGAAGCAGATATATAAATTTAATGAGAGTTTGTTTATTTGGAAATATTAATGAAAGTTGAATGATGAATGCCTTGCTTTTTGAATGTCGCAAATTGTTTTAACGCTTTGATTACTATGGACTAGTAATAAGCTGGTTGGGGGTGTGATTAGTACTTAAAAGTGCATTTTATCAAGGTTTTATATCATCATAGTGCATTTAAAGTATCATTAAATTCCCTAACTTAAGCATGTTTTATAATAGCAAGTCCGATAACATATGACATCTTTAATTTATGGTAAATGCTCATTTTGATTGCAGGCATATCTCACAAGTTAAAGAATTGATTGATGTATTTAACTATTGAAAGTGAAAAGATAAAGAGAGAGGTAAGTTTAAAGAAGAGATGCCGGTTCAATTCAAACTAGAACACGATTCGATTATTGGATTATAACTGGAGCTGTAGAACTTGGATTTAGTTCTGGTTTATATGGATAGAAAGCTAAGACATAGGCCTAAAACTTTCATGAAGAGTCCAAGATTCAAAAGGGCCGTTTTCAAGTTCAAATTATAGCAACAAAAGAGAAGTCGGAATCTGTCCTGCAACCCAGACATTGTTTAGTGTTTAGCCCATATGTCGAGTTCTAGAAGTCCAAATGAGATCATTCTTGTTTTATTGGAAAGCAGAGACAAATGCCAAGAACTTTCATGCAGATTAGCTGTTCAAATTCTGATGTTAACAATGATGTTTTGTTCAGACAAAAAGATAATTGTTGTCACCAAGTCAAGAGGTGGCCACCCACTTAATAATTAGTCATCAAATGAATAATTCTGAATTTTAGCCTATAAAGGAGGCATTTTTCATGAATTTGGGCATCTTGGTTTTGAAATCAAGATCTTGCTCTTGCTATCTTTCTTTGTAATGTTCAAGTTTTATTTCATGTTATATTTTCATTAATATCTTGTTTATACTTTTCATTTCCTTTACTATACTTAGTTAACTTATATCATGTTTATGTTCTCATGTTGTTTATTTATGTTTTTCTTCTTCATTATATTTAGCTAAGTTTATTTTATTAAGGTGAAAAGGTTACACTAATAGTGTAAGAATAAATATAATATAAATTCAACATGGACTTTAATGTCTGATACCAACATATTTTATATTTGTGTTGTATAAATCTTAGTACAACAAATACTTGACCTTTTCATAACTAATTGTATGGTATAACCAACACATATGCTATGAAAGGAATTTGATTTGTTGTTGACATAAGTTATCACTATGAATACCTGACAACATTTACAAGTATAGATATTACTCAAATAAGATAATTAATATAATCATGTTAATAATTTATAATCCGATTGGAACCTCCTTTGTGTGTGGTTTTCAGTTGAGTAATAAAAAGAGTTTATATTATACTTATTTGAAATACTGTTAGTGGATCCTCTAATCTTGACAATTGTTCTATCCTTGTTTAATCCTTACATTAGTATCACATCTCAAAAGTTTTCTTCAACTCCTTTTTATTTATTGTTTATAATTTTATATAGTTCACCTCCCTATGGTTCGACCCTGGTCTTGCTAGGTTATTTATTACTTCGACACTCCTGCACTTGGGATAAGAAATCAATCTTTTGATCGTGTCCAGTTTGTATGATTAGTACTTAAAAGTGTATTTTCATTAAGGTTTTATATCATTATGTTGCACTTAAAGTATCATTAAATTTTCTAACTTAAACATGCTTTATAATAACAAGTCTAATAACATAAGATGTCTTTAATTTATAGTAAAAGCTCATTTTAAATGCAGGCATATCTCACAATTTAAAGGATTGATTGATGTGTTTAATTATTGAAATTGAGAAGACAAAGAGATGGGCTAAGCTTAAAGAATAGATGTTGGTTCAATTCAAACTGGAACATCATTCGGTTATTGGAACATAACTGGAGTTGTAGAATATGGATTTAGGTCTGTTTTATATGTATGGAAAGCTAAAACATGGGCCCAAAACTTTCATGTAGAGTCCAAGATTCAAAATGACCGTTTTCAAGTTCAAATTGTAGCAATAAAAAAGAAGTTGAAATCTGTCTTGCAACCCAAACACTGTTCAGTGCTCAGCCCATATCTCGAGTTCTAGAAGTCCAAATGAGCTCACTCTTGTTTTATTGAAAAGCAAAGACAAATGCCCAGAACTTTCATGTAGACTATCTATTCATATTCTGATGTTGGCAATGATATTTTGTTCAGACAAGAAGATAATGGTTATCACCAAGTCAAGAGGTGGCCACAATCTCAAGAATTAGTCATCAAATCGATAGTTTTGAATTTTAGTCTATAAAAAGAGGCATCCAAGATGTCAAAATGAATGGAAAATACCTCCTTTTGATTATAACCAATACCTTCTTATTGATTATAACCTTTGGCAACTAGTCTAGCTTTGTTTCTAACAATGATCTCGTGCTCATTAACTTCATTCCTAAAACACCATTTTGTTCCTATAATGGATTGATTGCTAGGTTTAGGGATTAATTCCCACACACCATTCATTTCAAATTGATTTAGCTCATCTTGCATGGCTAAAATCCAATTTGTATTGTTTTCAGCTTCTAGAAAAGATTTGGGTTATATATGAGAAATAAAAATAGAATGCTCACTAATGTTTCTAAAAGATGCTCTAGGTTCAATAACTTTAAAAGGATTACCAATAATTAACTTAAGAGGATGAGAGCTTACATACCTTAGCTCTTTTAGTGGCATAAATGAGTTACTTATCATCTCTTGTTGATTGCTTGTACGTGGGTGGTCTTTATCCATTTCTTCATTGTTAGCCTCCATAAGAGTCTTATCATTAAGACTTAAATGTTAAACACTTTTATTAATGTCATCTAGAATCTTTAAACTTTTATCCTTTTTAGTTTCCTCAAAAGTAACATGTATGGATTTCTCAAGACAAAGTGTTCTATTATTGTATACTTTATGAGACTTGCTAGAGAAGGAATAGCCACGTGAAATACCAACATCAGACTTTTCATCAAACTTATCCAAATTATCCTTGGTTTTAAGAATAAAAAACTTTGAACAAAAAACTTTGAAATATTAAATGTTGGGTTTCTTATCTCTCTAAAGCTCAAAATGAGTCCTTTTCAACTCTAGTCTCAAGGTAACATAATTTAAAACATAGCAACTTCCAGTAAAAAACATTTAGATGTATCACATTCATTTAACATTGTTCTTGTCATTTCTTGAAGAGACCAATTTTTCCTTTCCACAACCCCATTTTGTTAGAGAGTTCTAGAAGTTTAAAAGTTATGGTGATATCCTTTCTCTTCATAAAACATTTCAAACAAATCACTTACAAATTCACCACTATGATCACTCTTTATGTTTATGATTGAAAAACCCTTTTTATTTTCAACTTTCTTTGAAAACTTTACAAATTTATAAATAGTTTCATCTTTTAATTTTAAAAACAAAACCTATGTATATCTTGTAAAATCATACACAATCACAAACATATATCTATTACCACTTATGCTTCTAGCTTTAGTTGGTCCAAATAGATCTATGTGTAGCAATTCTATAGGTAATTCAGTAGAAATGTAATTCTTAGTCATAAAAAAATGTTTCTACTTGTTTACCCATTTAGAAAACATCACATAACTTTTACTTTTTGAATGAAATATGATGGGGATACTTTAACAAGTTCATTTCTAACAAGTTTAGAAAGAATGTCCATGCTTATATAACCCAATCTTCTACGCCAAAGAAAACTATCATTAATGCTAGCAATAAAACAACTTTCTATCCTCATGCAAACATCAATCTTAATCTTATAGACATTTCCTTTTCTATTACCAACAAATATAACTTTATCATTTTTAAAGATTAAACAACATGTATAGTCAAACATAATTTTGTAGCCTTTATCATACAATTGACAAATACTTAGAAAATTATATTTTCGACTATTTATAAGAAATACTTTTTCTATTGAAGGAGATGACTTGCCTCTAATATTGCCAACTCCAATGATCTTTTCTTTTGAGTTGTCTCCAAATATGACTTTTTCACCATTGATCATGGTAATCCTTGAGAATAATGAATCATCGTCGATCATGTGTTTTGAGCAAGCACTATCTAAGAATCACTCCCTATATTCCCTTGATTCCTACACAAATAAAATCAAGATGGGATTTTTAGCACCTTTCTTAGGTCCTTTATGGTTATTCGTGGTTTCTTTTGGAAACCAAGTCATATTACTAACTTTTTCCTTCTTCATAGGAGATGCATAAATCAAGTGATCAATATTTCTACAATAATTACATGTTTGGTTTGAGTTATATGATTGTTTAGCTTTAACAAAATAATTTTTTAAATAATTTTTATTCTTTTTAGGTTGATAACCTAAGCCTCTTTTATTGAAAACACATATTTGACTATTAGGTATGGTTTCTAAGATCTTAGTACCTAGAGTGAATTTAGCTAGTGTAGTGTTCAACTTATCAACCTTTTCCTTTAAAGCCTTGTTTTCCTCTTCAAGTTGGTTCATCTTATCGCAATCACCAACTAAAATACATGCTTTCTTTTTTAAAGTATCTTTCTTAACAAGTAAACATACATGGTTCTTTTTCAATAAGCTATAATTGGAACCTAACTTCTTGTACTCATTATACAATGTCTCAAATGCATCATGCAATTCATTATAAGAGAGATCGAATTCATCATCCAAAGAGATTACTTCATTATCACTTTTAGTTGTCATGAAACACATGTTTGCAGCATGCTCTTCATCATCACTTGAGCTAGACTCTAAGTCATCGCTCTACATTGCTTGTTTATGATGGTGATTCTTTTTTATCTTGAAGAAGAGGACAATCAACCTTTATGTGTCTTGTCTTGTTGCACTTGTAGCATCTAAGTGCTTCCTTGCTAGATTCTGCCTTATTTCCATCCTTCTTAAAGTTTAAAAACTTTTTCTTCCCTTGTTTATTTCTTAGAAAATTTTAGAATTGTCTTGTAATAAGTGCAATATCCTCCTCCACTTCATCATCATCATCACTATCAATATGATGTATAATTTTGAATGCTAAATTATTCTTTGACTTCTCTTTTAGTTTTTGCTTTTCCAATGATTTCACGAGTCATAATGATCTAATGAGTTCTTCTAATGAAAGTTTGGTGAGGTCCTTAACTTCTTGAATTTCCGTCACCTTTATTTCCCAATTCTTTGGCAAGGACCTAAGAATTTTGCTCATGATATCAACATTAGTACAAGTCCTATAAAGAGCATCCAAATTAGTAATGATAGTTGTTATTCTAGTAAAGATACTAATTATGGATTCATTTGGAAATATTTTAAATTACTCATATTGATGCACTAACATGTTAATTGTTTATTAATTTGCCTGATTCGTTCATTCATGTGTTATCTCTAATATATACCTTATATCTCTAGTATTCTTGCATGATGTGATCCTATTGAATTAACTTATACTTAATGCACAATACAAAGTATTTATAACTTTAGCATTCATAGATAACAACTTCTTATCACCATCGGTATGCTCAATTCTATGTTTAGAAACCGTTATATCATTTTCACTCTTAGTAGGCTTGTGAGGTTCTTTTTCAATAGATAATCATAAATCATAATCATTAGATTAAAGATATATAATCATTATAACTTTTCAATAGGAATAATCATTACCATCAAAGAAAGGTGGCCTATAGGTTGATGATTTTTCATTTTGAACATTAAAATGAGTGGTTGTCATTCTACTCAAAGTATAAACAAATTTATATAAATAAGAACTAAGCTCTGATACCTATTATTGTTCTAGGATTAAGGCAATAATAACACTTAAGAGGGGTTGAATTAGGTGTTTCACTAATAATAGTAATAATTACAATTAACTTAATTAACTAACATTATAATTAAAGTGGTTAAAGTGAAAAGTATAGGGATATAAATTACAAACTTGGTTTTTAACATGGTTCAGCAAACTTACATCCACACCTCAAGCACCAAATCAATCTTGAGTATTGTACTCTTTACTAATTCAAGCCAAAGATTACTATGTCTTTAATGAATCCTTACCAAGCCCCTTTTCACTACTTGAAGAAATACTCTCTTCAAGATTTTCACCATGATGTTGTACCTCATCAATGACTAAAAGTTTTTCACTTAAACTCTTGAAGGATTATAATTTGTTGAAAATGTAAAAACACTCTCTTAAAGAGTACATAATACAAATGAAGCTTATATCTTTATAACTCACTCAATAGTACTTATAATGTATGAAGGTGTTTAAGTGTAATGAGTGTGAGAATTTATACTCTTATGCAAGATTATAAAGGTTTTAATGCACAAATATGGGTATGATTTAGGATTGATGATTTGAAGTTGTTTTTCCTTATAAAATAGCTTATATATGATATCTATTAAATTTATGTATTTAATTCTACAATTAGATAAGCTATCTGTGTGTGTGTTTCTAGTAAAAAAAGTCATTTTATAGCCGTTATTGTTCCTCTAACAGATGAAACGGTCGACCAATTTAGATTGGTCAAACCAATCAATCGACCGATTCCTGCAAATTCCTATTTGTTCATCCTTGATGAACAATCAGTTGACTGGTTCACTTGGAATGGTCAAGTGGTTGACTGGTTACTGCAAATTCCCATTTGTTTATCCCTAATGAACAATCGCTTAACCGATTCACTTGGTATGGCAAAGTGGTCGACCAGTTCAACTTAAAATCTAGTTTTAGCATTTTTAAGCTTAGTGAATATTAAATCAACTAAAATGCATATCAATCCTATAATGCATGCAATGTGAAATGTGTGAATTCATTTTTAATTTGTGTTATCACGTAAAATATAAAGATTAACATAATTTTCACTAAAATAAATCATTCAAAACTAAGTCTTCACTTACTTTGCATCTTTGACTTATTGATTGATTTCTTCATTTAATTCTTTTGTGCTTGTTAATAGTTTTCATATAAACTTGTTTAAACTTATTCTCAACCAAGCATATTATTAGTTTATTTCCAAGGTAAATTGTCTGGTAGCACTAGGAAGATGTTCATTCCTTCCAAAGTAATTGTGTTATCGCACTAGGGATAATGAATCCATCTCATCCTTAGAAGCTTGAGAGGCTGAGGCAGTGTTCATCCTATCCTTGGATAGATGTGCGATCACACTAGGAAACCATAGCAATCCCTTTTAAGGTAAACTATGTCGTAGCACTAGGGAGATATTTATTCCTTTCAAAGTAATTATGTTATCGCACTAGGGATAGTGAATTGATCCCATCCTTAAAAGTTTGAGAGGCTTGTGTCCTGAGGACAACGTATCCATCCCCGTTGTTGAGGCAATGTTCATCCTATCCTTAGAGAGATGTGTGATCGTACTAGGGAGACTATATCAATCCATTCCAAGGTAAATTGTGTCTTAGTACTAGGGAGATGTTCATTCTTTCCAAAGTAATTGTGTTATCACACTAGGAATAATGAATCCATCCCATCATTGGAAGGTTGAGGGGCTTGTGTCCTGAAGACAACATATCCATCCCCATTGCTGAGGCAGTGTCCATCCTATCCTTGGAGAGATGTGTGATCACACTAGGAAAACCATGTTAATCCCTTTCAAGATAAACTATGTTGTAGCACTAGAAAGACGTTCATTCCTTCCAAAGTAATTGTGATATCGCACTAGGGATAGCAAATTCATCTCATCCTTGGACAGTTTAGGGGCTTGTGTCCTGATGATAACATATCCATCCCCGTTGCTGAGGTAGTGTCCATCCTATCCTTGGAGAGATGTGCGATTACATTAGGGAGACCATGTTAATCCTTTCCAAGGCAAACTAAGTTGTTTCACTAAAAAGACGCGCATTCCTTTAAAAGTAAATGTGTTATCACAGTAAAAAGAGTGAGTCCATCCTATCCTTTGATGGTTAAAAGGTTTGTGCCCTAAAGGGAACATATTAATCCTCGTTGTTGAGGTAGTGTCAATCCCATCCTTTAAGAGATGTGCGATTACACTAAAGAGACCATGTTAATCCCTTCTAATATAAATTGTGTCGTATCACTAGGGAGACGTTCATTCTTTCCAAAGTAAATGTTCTATCGCACTAATGAGAGTGAACTCATCCCATTATTGGAAGTTTGAGGGGTTTGTGTATTGGGAAAAACCTAGAGAGTAGAAAGCATCGTTTCTTTGAAAAATTTAATTCACATATAAGAAACATACATTTTTAGTCATTGACCATAATATATTGATGTCTCCCTTTGAGGTATAATCAACTAGAATATCATTATAGTTTCGGCCCTAAAAAGAAGGAAATGGTGCTTCTTCAATATAAGTTTTTTTAGGTGATCATTAAAAAGACCCCTCCCAAATCAATATAATTCTTTGAATTATTGAGAAAGTATGATTGGCAAACAAGAAGGCAACCGCCATACTCAAGGATAATCTACCTATCCAAGTTCAAAAACTTAGATGAAGTCCTCAGCTTGCAATAAGTCCTGAAGTTGTACAACTTGAACCAACATTTTACTGGTACCTATTATCACACCTGACATCGCGGCGGCCTTAAAAATTATCATGGAAAAGAATGGATTTCTGGCATCCTGTTTTTTAATAGGAAATGGTATTATTTAAGGAGTCGCCACCTAGTGTTATGATTACTAAGAACCCTAACTGGTCAACAGAGATTTTATGGTACGAGACTGGTTACGCAAAAGGAAAGATATTATCACCAATTGAGCGTCCTGCCTAAGGCAGGCTGCATTGCTGACTTTGTCATAAATTGCTAATGTTTTGTTGGTTTATGCTATGGTAGTTTTGCGTGTAATATTCCTGACTCTAGCGTCAGTGAATATTTAACTACGGATATTTCCAACTCTAACGTTGGTAAATATTACGTAGCTATAAAAACAAAAGAAATCTAAATCAGTATTTTTTTAAACCTGACTCTGGCGTCAGTGAATAAACAAATCAAATAAATTTATTTTTTACGTATACACATTTTTTTATGTAACTAAATAAAAGTAAAATACAATAAAATAAAATAAATTTACATTAGTATCTTTATTCCTGACTTTGGCGTCAGTGAATAAACCAATAAATTTACTTTATTTTTTTTTATTTTATTTTTGCATGCATATTTTTTATTTTTATGTAATTTAAATAAAATACAATGAAATAAATTTGAATCAATATTTTTATTCTGACTCTGGCGTCAATGAATAAAAACAATAAAATCATATTTATTTTATTTATTTATACATATACACATCTTTGTTTTTTTTGTTTTTTTATTTTATTTTTTATTTTTTTAGGCTGGGCCCAGCGCAGCCCACATGGGCTGGGCTAGACCCAGCCAGCCAATGACTCGACTGGGCAAAAAAACTAAAAGCACGCATGAAGTGAATTCACGCGTGCATGAACACTGTGTAAAGGTAATTAAATTATCTTCGCACAGTGTTCTTGTAACAATTCAATTTGAAATGAAGATGCAAAAGGGGATGAAGAAACGGGCGTACCTGCTTCTGGAGACTGAAGATGCTTGCAGCGCTGATGATGATTCCCGCCTACTGCTTCCCTTTGTCTTCCTTCTGTTCTCACTTGTTTGCATTTTCCTTTTGTTTTCTCAGTAGCTTTTAAAACTACGAAGATGATGCCGGCATGCTATGAGTTTTCTTTGACTGATTCCGGATCTTTCCTTTGTCTGCAGGGATGAAAGCAATGGAAAAACCAATACTCCTATCTGTCCTGCTCCTTTACTTTTCCTTGTCTTTTCTATTTTTTGTTTTTTGCTTTGTATTTCTACTCTCTGTTTTTGCTCTCATTTTTCCTCCTCCCTGGTTTGTTCTTACTCTAGCTTTTATAAAGCCAAAGAACGTGGTAATGATCTTGGGAGTGAGCCATAAAAACTGGGGACCTGGACTGCATCATGTCCCACGATCTGCAGTTACAGATTTCCTACTGAACCAGTCTCTCTTGGGCAAGGAATAAGGTGGAGAATAACGGATTCAGAAATGGCGTCGTTTTCTTGAAATGTCCATTTTTAACTTGGCCCCTAAACTTCTGACATTTTACAATTAGGTCCCTGATTCCTTTAATTAAATAATTCCAAGTTCAAATGAGCCTCCAAACTTCTAATTTATGTTATCTTGGCTCAAATTTCAATGTTCATCAATTTTTCATTGCATATTTGTTTTTAATAAAATAGGAGTCAAAAATTGGGTTATGACACCTATTAAAAGCTTTCCAAAACCTCGAGGATCCAACTCTAATGGTAGTTAGAGATGATAATAGCTCGACTCTAGAAAGAGAAATTGATGGCTTTTTAATCAGTTTCTTATAAACAACACCACTGATGAGGTCCAAATTTATTCTATGGACTTATATGCCAAGATGATATTTAGGATATTTGGTTAAACTTCTGGTTATGAAAATTTGATCCATTTTTCTTATAAGAGATGGTTGGTGGATCATGCTTGATACTTGTAAAAGTTCCCCTCTTATGTTTTTTAAGGGCTCTTTGATGATTAAATGAGTATCATATAAGAGAAAAAACAATTATAATTTAAAAGAAAGCCATATATATATGTTATTTGTAGTGGAGAAAAACTAAGCCTCTTTTTGGAGGATCTCGCAGTTTTTATAGTCCCTAAGGCCCTTTTTTTTTAATTAAAGTGAAATGGTTAAAGTATAAGGAAAATATCTCTAACTTGTCAAGATAAAATATCTTTGACTAATATTCCAAACAGGGAGCATAAGATTCTATGGAGTTAAAAAATAACATATATCTGGGCATAGCGTGTGACTGAACCCCGAGATGAAAGGTTTAACAATTTGCCAGGCCTAAGTATCCCTAGGCTCAACGCCTGGTTGAGCCTAGAGATGGTGAGTATGACAACTCATTAGACCTATATATGTAGGACACAATGTTTGGCTGAGTCTAGAGATGATAGACTATTGTTATCCTATCTCTAGCCATTCTTTTGAAAGGCAAATCCAAACAAAAATAATAAATGTTGATCAATTAGTTCCCTTTTCCTTTTTATTGTGTTTTTTATTAATTGTGTTGTTTATGTTGAAATTATCATGATTTTGATAGATGGGATTTTTTTCCAAAAGAAAACAAAATGGATTTTGGCATATTATAAGCAAGTAAATTGAGTTCATATAAAAAGCTTAGAAGATACATTTTATTTTATTTTTGTTTAATTTTTAAGCTTTAGCTCTTTTCTTTAACCATTAAAGACTTAAACATTACCGATTTGGAAGAAATAGATCAAAATGGGATGCAAATTTTCATTTTCTTCTTTTCTTTACCTTTTGTTCCTTTAAATAAATAGGAATTCTTCTCACCATAACAACTCAAAGAAATAACTATTGGGTTAAAAGAGTCTAAGTTAAATTTCTTATAGGTTGTCATTACCTATTTTTGGGTTATTCCACAATTCTCTCTTCAAAAAATAGTTAAAAATTGGTTGAGGAGGTTTAAAAATATAAAAAATAAAATTTGACAATAATTGTTGACTAATGAGAGCCATGTTGACAAAGAAAATTCAATTTGCGGAGAGAAAAGTCTAGAAATCAGGTGTTTATGGACTCAATTAAATTTTATTGAAGGTTTAATTGAATTTATAGAGGGTTTGATTACAAGAAAAATTGATTTTGAAGTCAATTTGGCTTTAATTGAAAGAAATTAAAGTTCTAGGGTCAAATTATAATTTTTGAAACTTAAATTTGATCAAATCAGGGGCTTAATTGCATAAATATTGAAGTTTGATGGCCAATTAAGAACTTAATTAAAGAAATTCGAAACCAAGGACCAAAATGAAAAATGCGCGTAAATAGAAGGGCTGCAATTAAACCAAATCATGGGCCAAATTGAAGAAATTAGAAGTTTATTGCTCAATTGAGGGTCAAAATACATAAATCAGAGACCAAGGACCAATGTGAAAAAGGCAGCCAACTTTAGGGCCAGCAATTGAATTTGGTAGGGATGTAATTGAATTGATTTTTACAATCAAAATTGCAATTGAGGACTCGATTGAACAAATCACAAATTGAGGACCGATGTGAACTCTGACACGTTTTTGCCGCCTTTTCCTTTTAAATGAAACGACGTGTTTTGTCCAAAATGACGAAATTTCATCCACTGTTCATAAAAAAGCCCAAAATTATGCCATTTTGAACGGCACTGTAGCCTTCTTCTTCCCTTGGACACGCGAAGCAAGGGAAGAAGAAGAATTTTCTTCCTGTTTTCCACCACCATCTCTCTCTCAAAAAGACACCGACCAACCCCACTTGTCCAAAGCTTTCCACGTGTTGGAGAAAAGGGAGAAGATGTGTCCTTTGGGTGGTAGAGGGGCGGCAGCACAGGGGCCGCCCCAGCCATTTCTCTCCCTTGTTTTCCTATAAATACAGGGGAAGAGAGCAAAAGTGAGAGGACAGAGGAGAGAGGAGATAAAGAAAGAAAGAAAAAAAGAGAAGAGAGAGAGAGTAGGAGAGGGGGGAAGACCGAAAGAAAAAAAAAAAGCAAATAAAAGAACAAAAAAACAGAGGAGAGAAAGAGAAGAAAAGAAAAGAAAAGGCCATTGCCACCACCATGAACCACCAGCACCACCACTAGTGCTGCTGCCTGTCGCCTCCAGCAGCTCCTCCAACGACAGCAGCCACCACAAGTTAGCCCTTCTCCCCTTCTTTTTCTTCTCCTGCTTCGTCTCGCCACCCCAACCTCTACTATTCACGTAGCATGTGAACAGTGGAGAGCACTGTTCACACGGGCTGGGTGTAGTTGGCTTGGGTTCGGCCCAGCCTATGCATTTGGGCTGGGTCTGGCCCATTTCAAAAAAATAAAAG
Source organism: Populus simonii (assembly GCA_007827005.2). Lineage (NCBI taxonomy): Eukaryota > Viridiplantae > Streptophyta > Magnoliopsida > Malpighiales > Salicaceae > Populus > Populus simonii. The sequence goes on from CM017476.2 coordinate 8,217,688, forward strand.
AAAACAATATTTTTCAATATTTGTGATTTCCCCACCTTTTGATGTATGCCTTTTTTTTCTTTATATTGGTCTGTATTTTACATTGTAAAAATACAAATTCGATATTAAAATACCCAGTTTTTGTCAAAACTTCCAAAATACAAAAAAAAAATTAAAAATGAAAAAATGTTTTTGTGCATACGGTCAAGTGTCTCAAAGCTAAAAAATCATTTTGTGTTTTTCATACACCAAAAAACAATGTTTTAACATGCATTTTGGCTTTAATAACCAGTTTATTAAAGTCAAGAGATCATTAACCAAAATTTCAAAAACAACAAAAATTTTATTTTGTTTGTCTTTTAATATCTGGGGTACGACATTACATGTAATACTTATTCCGAATATTAATTTTTTTTTCTTTCAATGACATAGAATAGTTAGATTTTACCTGATAAGATAAGGATCTCCTTACAGAGAATGACTTTTCTGGACCCTTTAGACGGACCAACAATTAGAAAACGCAACCAAAAATTTTATCAGACATTAAAACAAAGCAGCTTACCTTAGGTAGGGCGTAGTTGGGGTGCTAATACCTCCCCTTTATGCAACCATCTTCGTACCCTATCTTTGAGACCAGTTAGGGTTCCTAGTAACCAGAATACTAGGTGGCGACTTCTATTCAAATTTTTCACTTATAAAAGACAAGAACTCCTTGTCTCCCCATATTTGCCAGATAGACTTACACCATACATTTTCCTTGAGGGTGGACGATTCGTCGCGATGCCCCACACGTGCGACATGAGTCATGAGATCCATAAAGCCAGAATTTAATGACGGGTTTGAACTCGAAAAGAGTATCACCGATAAAGGAATTATAGTGAGAGAGTGGGTAGATCGAGGGTTCTCTTTGAAAGATTTCAACCTTAATGAATAGTTAAAACCTGAACCAGCTAAATCAAGAGTATGAAGGAGAATTCATTTTTCAGCCAACCACACAGGAATTTACTCTATAATTGATTTCAAGCGTTGATATGCCTTTACCTTGTATCCTGGGGATGATCTGGAGAAAGAGAGGTTGAGAGTTGGATTGAATATGGTGAGTATGAGGGAAAATGTTAATGTGAAATGGGTTTAATAAGAAATCATATTAAATCTCTGGGCAATAAGAGAAAAGAGAGGAGAAACTAATGGTTAGTTTTTTTTTAATTTGATGGTAAAGTCATAATATTATTATTGTAATGTTTTTTAGTCGTTATGTGAAATATAATGATAAACCTATAAATAATTCAAAACATTTTGTTGACTTTTTTTTTTTATTGGATGTAGGGCATATTTGGGAACGCGGCTGCGGCTGCGTTCCCAAAAAATTTGAAATTTGTTTTTTTTTGCTAAAATTTAATATGGTTTGTATGTTTTGGATCGATTTAATGTGCTGATGTCAAAAATAATTTTTAAAAAATGAAAAAAACATCATTGGCATGTATTTTGGCACGAAAGGTTATTTGAAAAGCACCCACAACCACACTGCCAAACACACTCGTAAAGTGTTATAAAGCTATTAAAGTTTAGAATATAAAATGTAGTTTTTCAAAACATAGAGGCGAAACAAAAAAAAATACAAAAAAAATAGTTTCTTGAATTCTCCCTAAATGCTTCTAAGAATAGCAAAAAATTTTAGAATAAACATAAATGGCTCTCATTGCACTTGTTTTACTATACATATATATATTGCACACTATCTAGAGACACCCACATTTATCCTCTTTGACTTTTGTTTAAACCCAATTTGTTGGTCGTTCTTCATTTTTTAAATGCTCCTCAACTTATTGTAATAAAGTCTTTGAGACTATTACTTGGTTCTTATATCTTCCACCTAATGAGTACTCTTTCTGAGCTAAATACAGATCTCTCTCTAACTTGTAAAAACAAGCATCTTTCCATATCTTATTCAAGTCTAAAATTCCGATTCCAATTCTAATTCCAATTCCTATTCTAGGGATTTCAATTCCAATTCCTAAGGAGAATTGACTAACAAACACATCACCAATTATGAGGACTAGGTTCTGCGCTAACCTATAAAAATAGAGACCATGAACTAGCAAATTGATTCAAATATTTTTCAAACATCCCTCACAATCAAACAAACACAACTAATCGAACCTTCAGTTGAGCAACAACGTAGCCTTGAACTAGCTATAAACACTTATCGAACCAATAAATTTCGACTAACCATTCTAGTACTAGCAAACACATCACCAAACCATCAAACCTTAACTAGCCACTCTAGCCTAAAACCTCCATTTAAACCTCAGCCAACCTGAACCAACATAGCTTTATCGAACCTTTTCATCTCTCTCTAACAATATAGCATAGTTTTAAAAACAATAGATTAGCTTTCATTTGGGTTTAGAAATTGCATTAGTCATACGAAGAGAGAGAAATCATAAAGAAATTAAAAAAAAAATCTGATATTTTTTTTGGTAAGTGATTATTACTTAAAAGTGCATTTTTATTAAGGTTTTATATCATCATTTTACACTGGAAGTATCAATAACTCCTTAACTAGAGCATGTTTTATAATATCATGTCTAATACTATAAGATACATTTAATTTATGGTAAATGTTCATCTTAAATTTAGACTTATCACATAAATGAAAGGATTGATTGATGAGTTTAACTACTGAAATTGAGAAGACAAAGAGAGAGCTAAGCTGAGAAAAAAAATGTTGGTTCAGTCCAAACTGGAACACTGTTCAGTCATTGGGTCATATCTGGAGCTGTAGATCTTGGATTTCAATTTGGTTTATATGGCTTCAAAGCTAAGACATAGGCCTAAAACATTCATGTGAGTCTAAGACTCAATTCTGTCTTTTGAAAATCCAAATCTTAGCATCAAAAGAGAAGCCTAAAGCTGTCCTACAACCTAGACATTGTTTAGTGTTCAGCCCATATCTCGAGTTCTAGAAGTCTAAATGCACCGATTCTTTTTTTGTTAGAAAGCTGAGACAATTTCCTAAAACTTTCATAAGATAATCTATTCAAATTATAATGTTATCAATGATGTTTTGTTCAGACAAGAAGATAAGGACTGTTATCAAGTCAAGATGTGGCCACCCACTCAACAATTAGTCATCAAATCAATAGTTTTAAATTTTGGCCTATAAAAGGAGGTATTTGCGATGCATTTAGGCATCTTGGTTTTCAGATCAAGATCATGTTCTTGCTCTCTTTCTTTATTTTTTTTTTAATGCTTAAATTTTGTTTTCATTAATCTCTTATGCTTTTCATTTCCTTTCTTTTACTTAGTTAACTTATATCTTATTTATGTTCTTATCTTGTTTATTTATGTTTCTCTCTTTCATTACGTTTAGTTAAGTTTCTTATGTCAAGGTGAAAAGGTTACAGTAATGGTTTAAGAATAAGTATAGTATAAACTCAACATGGACCTTAATGTTTGATACTAACATGTTTTGTATTTATTATGTTGTTCACTTTTAATACTTTTGCTTATTAAATGATTAATCTAGATTTATGTTGTATAACCCTTAGTACATAAAATACTTGGCACTTTCATAACCCAACCGTATGGTATAACCGACACCTGTGCTATGAAAGGAACTTGATTTGTTGTTAACATAAGTTATAATCATGAATACTTGATAACATTTACAAGTATTAACATTATTCGAATAAGATAGCTAATATAATAATGTTAACAATTTATAATTCGATTGGAACCTTCTTTATGTGTGGTTTCCAGTTGAGTAATAAAAAGAGTTTATACTACACTTGTTTGAAATACCATTAGTGGATTCTCTAACCTTGATAATTGTTTTTATCATTGTTTAATCTTCACATTAATCTTACATCATAAAGTCCTCTTTAAACCATCATCATCATCATCATTATTTATAATTTATACAGTTAACCTTCATGTGGTTCGACCCCAGTTTTGCCGAGTTATTTATTACTTCAACACTCCTGCACTTGGGAGAAGACATCAATTTTTTGATGATGTCAATAAGTATTCCAAATATATATCTATGGAGGTAATTTGGATAATTTATTAAACTTAAATATTTGAGTTAACACATGATATAAACTATAATTTTTATATAAAAAATAGAGTTAAAGCAAAAAAAGAAAAACTAAACAAGGGATATAAAGTGTAAATTTTCCAAAAACAAATCTTCTGGCAAAAACAATACTATAGGAAAGCTATCAATGTAAATAAGTGGTGTTCATTGTCTGATTCGGTCCGGTTTTGGTCCAAAAAACTAACCGAACTAGGAGTTGAAATTTTTAAAAATTTAACCTAAATCGAACAAAAAACTAGTTCAAACTAAATTGGATCGGCTCAGTTCGGCTTTGTTTTTTTCTAATTAAACTGGCTGGACCTGTTTCTAATTAATTAGGCCTTTTCTTATTGGGCTTAGGCTTTTCTTACAATGTTTTGGATTGTTTAGACAATGGCCTTAAAAGATGTTTTGATCTTTACTTTTATTTGTTATGTGTCATTTTACTAATGCAAATTTTAGATTGCTTATTAGATATTCTTCCATTTCAAGGAGGTTTTTAACAAATGATCCTTCAAACACAAACAAATAAGTTTTTCCTTCATTTTTTTTTCCTACTTTACCCTTACCTTCTGTTTTTCTTACCTTCTTAACTTAGAAAAAAGGTTGATGTGCCTATCTTAAAACATACATGATGATAAATATAGCAAATACATTCCGATATGAATTTCAAGTTTACAACTTCCCTCATATCAAAAGATATAAACCTATGTATAATAATTTATGACGTTGCAACTTTTATAATATTGTTGGTAACATGAAAATTCAGAAACCCACAAAAGAATTAAGCATTAATAAAAGCATAGAAAGGAAAATCAATTATCTCCTCTTAATTGTTTTTCATGTTAAACATAATTAACATAAAATACATTTTCGACATCAAAATGCATATTCCACTTAGAGATTCAAGCCAACAACTTGAAAAGTCATAAAAAAAATCACATTTGCATGTTTTAATAAACACATATCAATAGATTAAACGAAACCAACCATCTTTATTCGGACTAAATAGAAAGAAAATTATATATATATATATAGGAATGTAATTTAGAAACTAAACATGTCATACAAAACAGAATTATAATTGAAAGAGCCATGTTAATTGTCTAATCCAAGTAGATTAGAAATAAATACAAGAACAAGAAAATTTGAAATGAGATTTGTATATTTTAATTTTTAACATGTATGAAATTCTATTTTTTCTAACAAGATGATCCTCGAGTTTAGGGGGAAACGAGATGATCTCAGTCAAGATCACCATTCTACAAGCTTTATAATAGGAATACAACATAATACAAAATCTACTTATAACTCAACTGCATCGATGGCAAACAAAGTCCTCAAAGCTGTATGATTTCCATCCCTAGGCCCTAGCAACACAAATTTAAAACTTAAGCTACACTATAGCTGTTTTATTTATCTCAATTATCTTCTTAATTTTAGTATGGATTTGTTGCTTCCTTATGATTCTTTCCAGGTACAACATAATTAACAAACTTTAGTCATGAAGCTCCTTTTTAAGATCTTTTATTACTTGTATCATATATTAATTTCAATATATATATACACACTAATTTAACAATACTTTAAAAACAATTATGTGCATGACTAAAGTAAACTAATAAATCTTATTTTTTAAAAAAAAAATTGTTATTCCTATAGCTAATCATTCAAAGATAAGGATTCATTCCCTAGAACCGAAGTAAGTAGAATAAATTAAAAAGGCATGCATCACAATCAATACTCATGGTTAAGGTTGTTAAAATCGCAAGTTGACTAGTAAAATTGTATGATTTTAGGAGTCAATATATGCTTAACGTGTAAAATCACTTTAAAAACTCAAAAATTGATAAAATCGGGTGAAATTGAATTAAAACACAAGTTTAGAACTGTGTTTATTATTTCAACAAAAAAACATATACTACAGAATATGTTTTCCTCCAAGCACCAGCCCTTCACAGTCCACATCAACATTAGCCACACACACATACAACATTTACCTTAATCTCTTTCTCTTAGTCTCAGCCATTAACTAGCCACCGTGAGATCGATGACTTCCTCTTCATCAATAGCGGCAACACTCTTTTTTTCCCATCATCAACGACTTTCTATTTAGTCTTCATCAACAACGCTCTCTCTTTTTTTCCATCATCAATGACATACTCATCAATCTTTACTCTTTATCAACAGCGCTCTCCTCTTCAGTCTTCATCAATAACTTCCTCTTCAATCATCATCAACATCACTCTCCTTTTTTCCCCATCATCAACGACTTCCTCTTCACCGTAAGTTGTTCTATTTATAATGTCTACTGAGTCTAAAAGTGAAAATGTGATATTCTTCTTTACAGATGCTTATTTTCATGGTCCTGATTGCCCAAGATTTTGAATAACAATTTTTCCCTCTATAATGTTTTGCTTGATGGAATGATTAGTATGATGATTTTGAAGTTTGCTTTTGAAAGCTCTCACATGCTTTCACATGCTGGGACATGTTCTGTGGTGTTCCATGTCTATATTTTTGTTATTTTTTCTTCCTAATAGGGTTGCTCAATCTATATTTTTACTATAGCATCTTAAATGAACCCTAGTAAATTTTTGCCTACCTTATATTATTAATTACACATCTGATTGGTGTTGCAACGAATACTAGTGTGCAAAGGTGTTGTTGAGTTCGTTCCAGTAATTCTACTTCTTTATAAGTCTTTTCCCTTGTTGATCTTTTAAAAAAAAAAACTAAAAAAAAACTGATCGATCATATCTAAGATTAATTATATTTGTTGTTGGAAGCGAGTTGGTATCATCTTTATATTACTACGCATATTTCTTTGGAAAGCATGTTCTCTATGAGGGTAATGTTTAATTGTTTATGTTGAATTTTTCTTGCTGGAAAGGGATTTTTAGTCCCAGCTCCCTTTATGTAATTGATGGTGTTTTTGTCTTATTTTTAGTCGATGCTTGGGATGTTGGAAAGAGATTGCATTTTCTCAATTTTCTTGTGGTCTTGGATAGCTTTGCTTAAGTTGTGTTTGTATTGATTACAATTTGGTTCTAATAATCACATTTGAATTGATTACATAGTTGATTTAAATTGATTCTTAAATTACTAAACACATGGCATCTAGGAAAAATAGGCTTGATGTGGGATGACAACATGGTATAGATATTAATAAGAATTCAAGAAAAGTTCAGTGCAAGTATTGTCAAAAAATTATCAATTGAGGCATTTTCCGTTTCAAACATCATTTGGCTTGCAACTATGTATTTATATTTATTTGAACCATGTATTTTTAGGTACTTAAACTATGTATGAATTTTTATTTGAATCATGTATTTTAAGGTGCTTAAATTATGTATAGGAAAAAAATTTCCTTACGATTTTACGATTCATTTTTATAATCCGAGTGTATATTGCATTTTTCATGTCATGTCAAAAATATTACAATGAGTAATTAGTTAAACCCTAGATACTAATTAGTAATTAATACAATCCAAATACAATCCAAGTTAAGAGACATTAATATATAAAAATTGAAGATTAACTTTGAGAGAAGTTAGGGAGGATGGGGAGGTGGGTTTGGTTTGGCTACTATGAAGTGAGATGGAGAGAAGTTGCTTAGAGTCGAGAGAGATTGAAGAATGAGAATGAGAAAGAGAAGTCAGAGGGAGATAGGGAGGTGGGTTTTGTTTGGCTACTATGAAGTGAGATGGAGAGAAGTTGCTTACAATCAAGAGAGATGGAAGAACAAGAAAGAGAAATCAAAGGGAGAAGGGGAGGTGGGTTTGGTTTGGCTACTATAAAGTGAGATGAAGAGAAGTTGCTTATAGTCGAGAGAGAGAAGAATAAAAATGAGAGAGATGCTTTGGTTTCTTTAATTGTGGTCTGTGGTTGTTTGGTGAAATGAGAGGAATTATTTTAGGGTTAAGTTAACTAATAAGGATTTAAAATTTATATTTTTAAAAAAAGATACTAGGTTTTTTTTTATAAGATCCGATTTAGTTTAATAATTTTATTTTTTGAAACTAAATCAAACCAAGTCTATAATCTATATAATGATTTTTAATTCATTTAAGCCATGTTTGTTTTCCGGAAAGTGGCTTTCGGGAAATCACTTTCCAAACTTTCCTATGTTTGTTTGCCATTAAAAAAGTTGGTCAACAAAAAACACTTTCCAGTCAAAGAAAAATTTGGCTTGATTTTCAGGAAAATACTTTTGGACGGAAAATACTTTTCGGAAGTTGTGAAAAATTTAGAAATGTCATATTATTTGCTGATTATATCAAATTTGGTCCTCAAACTTTTAATTGCTATATATATATATTTTTTGTTTTGAATATTTATTTTTCAATTTCATCTCTTAAAATTTAATTTTTATATTAACTTTGGTCCTCATTTTTATAATTGTTATTTGCTTTTCTCTTATCATGTTTTTATTGAAATTTTTTATCTATCAAATTTGTTCCCCATTCTTTTGATTGTTACTTATTTTATTTGAAATAATTTATGCAATGTTAATTATTATTATTTTAATTTCTTCATCTTTTATTTTTTTTATTTTTTAGATTTGATCTCTATTATTTTGATTATGATTTATTTTATTTGAGATAATTTATGAATTTTTTTTCAATTTTATTCTCATTCAACTTTTTAATTTATAAGATATGTTCCTCATTATTTTAATAAATTTAAGAAAAATAAAAAATTAATAAATTATTTTTCAGCTTATTTTCCATGACATAACCAAACACTGGAAAGTGTTTTCTAACTTATTTTCTATTATACTACCAAACATCAGAAAATAATTTACTTTTTTGAAATTTATTTTTCCGAATTCACTTTCCAAAAAAAAAATATTTTCCAGAGGCTTAATTGGTTTTTCCTTTTAATTCAAAATTATTATTTTTTTTTTTTACTCGGTTAATCAGTTTTTATTTTTTACACCCCCGTGGATGGAAATATTTCGCAGTCTTATTAGAGTGGCAAAGCGTCTGTGTGAGAGAGGAAGAAGTGAAGAAGTTTGTTGTGAAAAGAAGAGACAAAGAGGAAGAAGCAAGTAAAAATGGCGGCGAGAGGAGGAGCTTTGCTGAAGTACCTGAGAGTGAATGTAAAGGCCTCACCTACTACTAGAAACCCTAACAACAACGGCCTCTTCGGTCTCTCCTTCAATACCATCTGCCGCCGTTTCTCCGAGGAAGTTAGAGGCACCTTTCTTGACAAATCTGAGGTCTCCGATCGAGTTGTCAATGTTGTCAAGAACTTCCAGAAAGTCGATCCTTCCAAGGTAATTAATAAGCTCTTCTTTTCTTTTTTTTACAAAATCAGATTTAATGCTGACTACTTTTCTTTTCTGTGTATTTAAATCTGTTATACCGTTGATTAAAATAAACCTACAAATTAATGATGTGTTGGTCAAATAAATTGAAAGCTTCATTTTTGTTCTTCTGGGTGTAGGGTTTTAGCTTTTTTGGGTAAATTTTAATCATATTGCAACTTGAATGAAATGAAGAAGAAGAAGAAGAAGTGGTTGTAATTTTGTGACTGTTCATGCTGTTAATCCAATTTCTTTTAGGAAACAAACAAAATGGAAGTTTAATTTATTTGTGTTGTGACTTCTGAGAAGCTGAATTTGTTATGCTCATTTTTTATGACTTCTAAGTCATTGCTCTGCTGCTGGCGTTTTGAATTCTTGTAGTGTTTCTCACCGGACTTTTGAAAGTTTTGATTATATGGTTTATCTCAAAGTTGGCAATGTGATGTGAAAGTAAATATTGTTGGATTTACTTTGGAGAGTAAAATCTGTATGGAGGACTTTTAGGCTTAATTAAATGGTGTTTGATGATTAGTACATCTTGCTAAGTTGAAGACAAAGATATAAATTTGTATAATATAAATGTTCATTCTATTTTTCATGTGTAATCATTGAGTTGATCAGGGCAACCAATGCTGCCTTCGATTGAATTTTTAGCACTCTAGATTAAATGCATGTTTAGGTTTGGTACGTTGGACAGACATTGTGGCCTGGTTTTTGAACATTGAGGTAGTAGGGTCTTCTGATCTTCAATCTTCAAAATTATGTGATAAAAAGTCCTGTTACAGTGTTTTTGAATCAGTCTACTCTCAAGGAGAAAGTTTATCTGAAAACTATAATGGCATGAAGGTTATTAGCCCAAAACAGAGTACAGAGTTAGATCATTACTTGCCACTGTTTCCAATCTTTCCGTTTGATTTTTGCACCATGAAGTGGATCTATCCTAGCTCTCTTTTCCACTTTTTTACATCAAATCGCTTGTAGCACTCTGTAATATGATTGGTAGTGCAGTTGGTCATAATCACTCATTCTCAGTCCTAATGATTGTATCAGAATCGAAGTGTTGGTCCCTTGAAAATTCCTGATTTATCAATGGTTTCCAGCTTATACATTGAATTCTTACACCAAATGATCTCTGTTCTGAGATTTAGATTGCATTGTTTTCTACATCATTGCTAGTAACAATTTTGCTATGTTAAAGGTTTTGATAGCATAGCAATATCTCATGTTCATTCATTACAACTGGAACTTTGTTTGTTGGATGGATGTGATGAATCTTTATAGCATGTTTGATGCCCTAGAATGTGCTGAATTGGTTTGTAGTAGTGCTTGGAGGTTGCATGTCTAATTTAGGAATTTGAGTTGTTATGGAGACTTTATGCAGATATGTTTCTGCTCAAACATGGGCTCGTTGTTTGGATTTCCTATCCCAGCTATTTCACCCCATTTCCAATGGTTTGTTAGGTCAGTGAGTTTGTTGCCAGGATAGATGGGTTCCTGGCGTGGAAATTTGTTTAGTTTGCTGAAGAGGTTTCATTCATTTTTAGCAATTATTTTACCTCATTTCCCTACGGTGGAATACAGCCTTGAGAATTTGAATGAAAAATGTAATGCTTTTCTTAGCATATAGTATTTGGTGTATTTCAACATTTCTCTCTGATGAATCTGTGCTCTGTAGGCACTTGTAATTTCTCATTGGATACTTGCTTTCAATGCTTGTCTTATCTCATCTAAAAAAAGGGAAAGATTGCATAGATTCATTATACTGTCCTCTATGCATATCTGATTTTTGGTTGATATTCATTTTTTGCCTTTTCAGGTTACACCTGATGCCCATTTCCAGAATGATCTTGGGTTAGATAGTTTAGACACTGTTGAGATTGTGATGGCCCTTGAAGAAGAGTTTCAGTTTGAGATCCCAGATAATGAAGCAGACAAGATCAGTACCGTCAGTCTTGCCATTGACTTCATATCTTCACACCCTCAAGCAAAGTAGGGGAAGTGCGAACCTGCCGTCTTTACTTCCTTCTTTTTCTACAAGGATTAGCTGCATGAGTAAAATCTCGTATTTTGGTACCTATTTTTCCTTTGAAAACATGTTTGATATGTCTGTCGATTCATCCATCCTGAATTATGGTTGAAGAGGATTGTTTCAGTATTTGTGACTTGAATGCTTAAGGGACTTGTAATGTTCTAATGAACCAGACTACTGGTTGACACGAGTTGTTCACGTCTATCTGATATCTTTAATAAAAAAAAAAAATTAGAGGTCATTTCCCATCTAGGTGCTTGGAAATTACTAATGAAATGCTCCCTGTGCTTGGGAAAATATGGAACTAGGTTTTTGGGGCAATTAACCATAAAGATGGTTGGTACAAGTGGTAGTCAGCGTGGATTTGGACAGAAGAAGTCAGTAATTAGGCCATATTGATGCAAGTGCTGAAATGGAATCGAAATCATGGTTCGGTATTTTATCCTCGTGAAATAATTGATGCGCCATTAAAGCTGTGAAACTATCATAGGAAGTGTTAAAAAGTTTATTGAAAAGGTTTCTGTTATCCTTTCTTATAAGCGATTGAAGGGGTTTGGTTGTTCACCGAAGCTACGTTTCATGTTTATGGCACATTGGTAAAACCTAGAATCCAACATCTACGAGGACGGTAGCTCAACATTTTCCAACGCCTTCTTATTGCTATTGCAAGACCAAGCTCCAAAGGCTTGTTTGCTGGTGTGGATGCGGGTGCGAAACATTTGAGGTTTAGGTTTTACTAGAATCACGGCAGCTACCACGTGATTATATATAACACCGTGATTACACTGAATTTCAACACCTTCCAACATGCAAATGGAAGCCTTGTGACGAAGAACAAATACAAACACTGACAGAAAAAAAAAATATATATGCCATGTAAAGCTCGTGTCTAGTAGCAGAAATTGCAGATTGCAATAACAATGAAATGGCATAGATTATCCAAGCAGCCCACTTGACACCAGGGGGGAATGGGATTGAAATGGTGATGAAAAACACGGTGGCTGCCAGGAAAACTGCAACTTTACCCAACACTTTGGATGTCCTCGGAAACTTGGTGGGGTTGATAAAATGTGAAACAAAGAGGCAAGAAAAGAGAATTGCAACAAGAATAGAGAGTAAATGCAAGGAATCGGGTTTGGAATGAGTAATTTGGTGAAAATAAAGGGCTATTTCAAGTCCTGATGTGAAGCAGATGCTTATAAGCGTCTTTTGCCATTCCATTTCCTGCTTAGCATGGAACATTTTGACCAGCTCTTCTTCTTCGTTCATGGTGGGAGGTGGTAGCTGCTGTGATTCTAGTTGTCCTGCTCTATGCCAGAGTCGGGACACAGATTCTGGAACTGAAAGAATAAAACCCTTGATAACTCGAGCACCATTCTCCATGGTTTTCCTGTGCTGTAAGCTATAAAGCTTGAGAAGACTAGGAAATAATTTAAAAGAAACGAAAAAAATAGTCGAAAAAGTATGCTTGTGATGCTGATATTACCAGCTTATTTATACCAGCAGAAAAGAAAGAGATGGATTTTGTTGATAATCGGATTCGGACCTCAAGATGAAGTCATCAAACGAATGTTGGAGTTTGAGAAAAGTCAATCGAACTTGTAAATTTTTTAAGGTCCGATTAATTGCCAGCTCATTTAAGGTCCTCAAAATCCCTTCATATTTTCTGTGACCTGTAACTGCCTTTAGCCATATAGCTAGCGCCAAAAGATTAGGTGCATCAGGAAGTCAGGAACTGAAAATTTCCACGGACAGAAGGCCTCAAATAAATAAATAAATAAATAAATATATATATATATATATATATATATATATATATATATATATATATAGAGGCCGAATAAAAACCTACTCTTATAGTCCATAAGAACAGCCTACGAACTCTCCTTCCTCTGTATAAACTAAAGAAGCAAAATCTAGGGTTTTCTAGTATACGCATTGCCGCTATGGAGTGTGAGCAGCTTTTTGCGAGGGAGTTTTGACCAAATTAAATAATTAACAAAACATAGGGCACATGTGGATAGATTTACTTGTCAAATGATAAGCTAAGAAGATCTCATCGGGTGTCTATAAAGAATTTCAAGTTCATAGAGCTATGAAAATCTAAATGGAGTGGAACTAGTCACTGTAGTATCCAGAGTATCCGGTAAAAATGAGTCAAGTCTGTTTTGTGGTTTGAATAAATGCCAGCTATTTAGCAGGAATCAGTTGCTAGAGTCTTGATTTCATGTAGTTGTGCTAGTATTTTTAGAAGAATCTGTTAGTCATTCATGTATTTAAACTCTGGAATTATATAGAGAAAGGCATTCAATTATTCAATAACAAATATGTGTGGTCAATTCTTGCCCAAAGAAGAATTCTATTGCAAAATATCAACAGCTTTGACTAGGACCTATCATTTGGTATCAGAGCTGGTTCACAATGACAATGAACAAGGAACGAATTGAAAATCTTGAATTGGGGCTGTGAGGACTTTAGGATGGAATGAGTCAACTAGAGCTTAACATTGTTGACAGGATTCACCATATGGAAAGTAACATCAACAAGCTAACAGAGGCGTTACTGTCAAACAAAGAAGGGTCAAGCAGCAACACCAATGACTGTAGCGGACAAGCTCGCTATAATCGAGAAGAATTCATGGAGAAAATAGACGGGGACAAGCAAATGTTCTCATCTAAATTGGAGAAACTCGAGTTTCCAATATACTCGGGAAATGACCCCATTGAATCGTTTAACAGAGTAGATCAATTCTTTGAGTATCAAGGCACTACCGAAGCATAAAAGGTGTCATTGGCATCTTTCCATCTCCAAGGCAAAGCAAACCAGTGGTGGCAATGGTTGCGACGTGCTTACAAAGACGAAGAAAGGGAGGTGACATGGCCGATTTTTTAGGAAGAATTATGGGCGAGATTTAGTCCGCCGGAGTGTGAGGATTTTGATGAAGCTCTATCAAGGGTGAAACAGGGGGGCTCATTACGTGACTATCAAAAAGAATTTGAGAGGCTTGGGAATCAAGTGCAAGGATGGACTCAAAAGGCATTAGTGAGGACATTTATGGGAGGCCTGAAAACAGAAATTGCAGAAGGAATAAGAATGTTCAAACCCAAGTCATTGAAGGAGGCAATAAGCCTAGCACGAATGCGGGATGAGCAATTAACTTGCCAGTGAAGAAACAGTAAGCAATTACCCTTCAATTATAATCAAATTGCTTCCTTCTCTCCAACAAAGACACCAGCTGCCATGCCCATGAAACGCCTTGCTTGGGATGAAATGCAGAAGAGGCAATCTCAAGGTCTCCGCTTTAATTGTGATGACAAATTCACTCCAGACCATAAGTGTCGTATGCCCTAGCTTTTGTTACTGGAAGGGGACTATGATTTGAGCATGGAAGATGACGAAGAGCCCGTAGTTGATGAACCTCAAATATCACTACATACTCTTATTGGATGGTCAACTACCAGAACTATGCGAATCATGGCGAGAATTGAGAATCATGATTTGACCGTCCTCATTGATAGCGGGTCCACCCATAATTTTATTAGCGAACGAATCGCTAATTGACTACAACTTCTAGTGATACCAACCAAGCCTTTCAATGTGAAGGTGGCAAATGGGAACTCATTAAAATGTCAAGGCAGATTTGAAAACATACAAGTCTTGCTTCAAGGTATTCCATTCTTTTTTACTCTTTATGCTTTACCATTATGCGGCTTGGACTTGGTTTTAGGAGTTTAATGGTTAGAGCAATTGGGGACAGTGGCTTGTGATTGGAAAAAAAAAATGACCATGGAATTCAGATAGAATAATCAAATACAGAAGCTATAGGGAATAAATGCTCAGCACATTCAATCTGCATCTCTAAAAGATGTATCAAAGGAATTACGCCAAGGTAAATCAATGTTTGCTATTTGTTTGCAAATTAAAGCTAAGTTATCAGTAAATAAGATTGAGTCAGAAATGCAGCAGCTATTGAAGGATTTTAAAGACATTTTTCAAGCACCGAAACAATTATCCCCAGTAAAAGAGATTGACCACACCATCACTCTTAAAGAAGGAACTGAGCATGTCAATGTAAGACCATACAGGTATGCCTATTTTCAAAAAGCTAAAATTGAAAAACAAGTTCAAGACATGTTAACATTGGAATTTGTAAGATCAAGCACTAGCCCTTTTTCATCTCCTGTCTTGTTAGTAAAAAAAAAATGGCACATGGCGTTTCTGCACCGATTATAGAGCCCTTAATGTTGTGACCATTAAAGACCGATTTCCTATTCCTACTATAGATGACATGTTAGACGAACTATATGGGGCAGTTTTCTTTACTAAATTAGATTTGACCGTTGGTTACCATCAGGTTAGGGTATCTCCAACTGATATTCATAAAACTGCATTTCGTACCCACAATGGTCATTATGAATATTTAGTCATGCCATTTGATCTTTGTAATGCTCCCTCCACTTTTCAAGCCATTATGAATTCCATATTTCGCCCCTTCCTTTGCAAATTTGTGTTAGTATTTTTCGATGATATCTTGATTTATAGTCCCAATTGGACCATGCATCTTGAACATGTTCGTAAGGCTTTTGAAATTTTATGGCAATACCAATTTTTTGCTAAATTGAAGAAATGTGCATTTGGTTGGCAAGAATTAGAGTACTTGGGTCATGTTATTACTCCTAAGCGAGTAAAGGTTGATCAAGTAAAAATACAAGCAATGTTAAATTGGTTAAGGCCTACTAATATATCTGAGTTGTGTAGATTTTTAGGCCTTATAGGTTACTACAGCAAATTTTCTTGCAATTATGGGGTTCTTGCTAGTCCACTCACAACTCTATTAAGGAAAGGACAATTCTGCTGGAATGATGAAGCAGAAACAGCCTTTGCGAACCTTAAAAAGGCAATGACTTTCACACCAACACTTGTCATGCCTAATTTTGATGAGCCTTTTGTTATTGAGTCTGATGCTTCCGGGGATAGAATTGGTGCCATTCTATCTCAATAAAGACGTCCTATAGCTTTCTTGAGTCGAGCTTTGGGGCTGTCAAAACGCACATGATCAACATATGCAAGAGAAATGCTGGCCATTAATGTAGCCGTCCAACTGTGGAGACCATATTTGTTATGCCATAAATTTTTAATCCAAACAGACTAGCGCAACCTTAAATATATATTGGAGTAGCGTATCACTACACCAGAACATCAGAAATATGTATCAAAGCTACTAGGGTATAAGTATGAGATAGTGTACAAGCCGGATAAGGAGAATTCCGCTGCAGATGCACTTTCACGCATGACAAGCAACCCATGTCTTACAACCTTATATGTCCCACAAACTCAGGTATGGAATAATATCAAAGAAGAGGCTATTTCTTATCTTTACATGCAGAAAATTGGTAAAGTGGCATTTGAGAACCAGAACAATCTTTATACGTGGCAATATGGGCTGCTTCATTACAAGAACAAAGTAGTGATACCCTCAAATTCTGACATCATTCAGCAACTGTTGCATGAATTCCATGACTCACATCTTGGGGGGCATTCAGGGGTACTTCGCACTTACAAACAACTTGCTCAACAGTTCTATTGGCCATCAATGGCTCGAATGGTTAAAGAATATGTCTCTTCTTGTGATGTACGCCAACAAGCTAAATCTGACACGCTCTCACCAGTAGGATTGTTACAGCCGTTACCCATTCCATGTCAAGTGTGGGACGACATCATGATGGATTTCATTGAGAGCCTTCCACAATCTGGCAGAAAGAACATCATTTTAGTTGTTGTTGATCGCTTTAGTAAGTCAACACATTTCTTGGCGTTGGCCCATCCTTATATTGCAAAAAATGGTGGTTGAGAAATTTATTGAAGGTGTGGTGAAACTCCATGGTATGCCAAGATTCATTATTAGTTATAGAGATCCAATATTTATCAGTCATTTTTTGCATGAGTTCTTTAAAATATCAAGCATAAAATTACATATGAGTTCTGCTTATCATCCACAAACGAATGGACAATCTAAAGTTGTCAACAGGTGTGTCGAACAATATCTTCGTTGCTTTGTCCATCAGCAACCCAGAAAATGGAATTCTCTCCTACCCTAGTCTGAGTTCTGGTATAACATAACTTATCATGCTTCCATTGGCATGACCCCATTTCAGGCTCTATATGGACGTCTACCACCAACAATCCCACACTACCACATAGGAATGTCACCGGTGAATGAAGTAGATCAACAACTCGCCACTAGAGATGAAATATTGAGTCTGCTCAAGGCTAACTTACATGCTGCTAATAATCGCATGCAGCAATTAGCTAACTCAAAAGGGCGTGATATTGAATTTCAGGAAGGAGATTGGGTTTTCCTTAAACTTCATTCCTACCGTCAACAATCGGTTTTCAAATGAAAATGTAAAAAATTGGCTAGTCGCTTTTATGGTCCCTATCAGATTAAACAACGGATTGGCAAGGTGGCGTATAAGCTAAAGCTTCCTAAAGAATCATGTATTCATCATGTCTTTCATGTGTCCTTGCTTAAAAAGAAACTAGGAGACTACCCCCTCACTATGGTATAGTTACCACCTATTGTTGATAATGGAGATATCCTCATCAAACCCAAAGTCATCTTGGACACTTATTGGATCAAAAAAAGGTCACGATTTGTTGAAGAAAGTCTTGTCAAATTGAAACAACTTCCAGATGACGATGCTACTTGGGAAAATGCTCGTGAATTGGGAGAGAGATTTACCAACTTGAACCTTGAGGACAAGGTTCCTTTAAATTGGGGAGGTATTAATAAGCCAAGAAGATCTCATCGGGTGCCTATAAAAAATTCCAGGTTCATAAAGCTGTGAAGATCTAAATGGAGTGGAACTAGTCACTGTAGTATCCAGAGTATCCGGCAAGAAGGAATCAAGTCTGTTTTGTGGTTTGAATAAATGCTAGCTATTTAGTAGGAATCAGTTACTAGAGTTCTGATTTCATGTTGTTGTGCTAGTATTTTTAGAAGAGTCTATTAGTCATTCATGTATTTAAACTCTGGAATTATACAGAGAAAGGCATTCAATTATTCAATAACAAACATGTATGGTCAATTTTCACCTAAAGAAGAATTCTATTGCAAAATATCAACAACTTTGACTAGGACCTATCATCAAACCTAGATCTTGGATTGCTACTATCAGTGTAACTGATCGACCGATTTGCTTCATATGGTTGATCGATTAGCCTGTTAAAGCTATTTGAGCCTTCTTTTTCAAATCTACCTCTTGCTCCTCTTTCTTTGCTTTGTCCACATCCTTTATCCCCTTGAGAATATCGATAACCATTTTGCTTTGGAAAAAACACTTATGCATATACATCCTCTTGAATCTCATTGACTCTTTTTTTTATGAGCTTGTAATTTTCCTATAAGACCTTGTATTGCAAGAACACCTATATTTTTATGATTTTTTTATCGTCATCCCCACATAATAGAACTTTTTTTGTAACGAACGTAGGATTTTCTCTACCACATGTGTCTTCCACCTTCTTCTCATATCTCTTCAATTGATTGTATATGACTAATACTCTTGTAAAGTATGTATTCTGAAATATTCTCCGATTTAAGCATATGTAATTTTTTAAAGTCACCACGTAGCTTTTGTAAACGTACATTTCTCACATTGTTAGCTCTTGATTTGATTCTTATAACTTCACATATATGCTCAGCAGTGGTTGTGTTGGCCATTATTTTAAAAGTGGCATCATCAAAACATCGATGGATGATTATGAGTGCTTGTTGATCCTTCCTTTATATCTTTTGCATGACCTTTTTTTGGTCTAAAGGCAATGTTGCTTCATCTATAGGCTCTTCAAAGTCTTTTTCGACCGTCTCTTATACATTTTGGGAATCTATCCAAGCTAACTTAGGATACTGAAGTGGAAAGTTTAGATTTGTCATGTCAAATAATCAAACCTAAGCTCTGATATTACATGTTGAAAGTGAAACATGTGTGGTATAAAATCAACACAGCAATGCAAGGTCAAAAACTGAAGAACAATAAGAAGATTGTTAGGAAAGTATATTTTTGTTAAGTGTTTCTATCTATGCTCTCTTATCAATTCTCTCTCCTTTTTTTGCTTATTCATAATGCTAAATTATAAGCCCTTTTATAGGCATAAAGTTCTAGACGATCCAAGAGTTAAACTAATACAAAAAAATTCTAATCTAAATAGGAAAAACATTCTGTCAATTTAACTAGTTGACCGATTCTCAACTGTCTTTGAATTGGATGACCGATTCTCAACCGATAGACCAATTTCTCTATTCTTTATAAAAATCAAAATTTGGTGTACTTTCAATAATAGAGGTAGTAAATAGGTCTCTAAATTGGTTGTTGGCAAACAGTCGGGCTTATATAGAGCTTATAACACCATCAAATAAGAACAATGTCTCTTTTGCACAATTATTTCGGACTTAAACTAATGCAGTTGTAATAAGGAATGCCTCATAAGCTCTAATTAAAAGCTTAAAGATTGTTTCACTTTAGAAACATTATCAAATATGAACGCAAAGATCATAGAAACTGAAGCTAAGGGGGGAATTTGCATTTTATGAGATTTCAAAATTAGAAAAAACAATAACTTTGACTTCAACTCAATATGCCAAGGAAAGCTATTTTCTTTCATCTCTTTCTTATTCTCCTAATTCCTAATAATAAATTGAATGGTATTTTCAACATTATCCAAAATTTGATAGAAAAAAAAATATAATAAAAACAAACATAGAGAGCATGAGTTTTCATTCGGTTTGTAATAACGTGTATTTGAAGTCCATTCTGGAAATTCACGCTCATTATAAAGCATGGATGAATTAATATTTTAATATCATGAATGACTGTTTATTTTTATGTTTTAAAATTATTACAAAAATAAATTAAAATTTTTTATGTTTTTAAATTATTTTAATAGGCTAATATCAAAAATAATTTTAAAAAAAATATATTTTTTAAAAAGAAAACACTTTAAAAAATAATTTCAATACAAAATAAAACATCGAATGACTTATAGCGTAGGACCAAATGCCATGCCCGCGTGATGCCGCAGGCTAGTAGCATGCTTGTATGTTTTCGTGGGTTTGTGGAAAAATTCATAAAACAAATAAAAAAAATTATATGGTGAAAAACTGTTGATCCACAATGTTTTTAAGAAAAAATTACAAAACTAAATTCTCAATCAGCTTAATATTAAAAAAATAAAATTGACAAAGATAATTTAAAAAAAAATTATAACAAAAAAAATGAAAGTAAAAAAACCACACAAGAAAACACTCTAGCAATCTATAGTGTTTCAAGAGGAAATCTATAATTGTAATTCTCAACCGACTCAATATTTAAAATAATAAAATTGATAAAGATAATTTTGAAAAAAAAAATCATAACAAAAAACAATCATGTGGGGGAACACTATAGCAATCCATAGTGTTTAAAAAAAAAAAACTTGCAAAGCTAAATTCTCAACCAACTCAATATAAAAAAATAAAATCGACAAAGACAATTCTAAAAAAAAAACAAAAAAATCATTAAAAAAAACCATATGGAAAAACACTGTAACAATCCACAGTGTTTTAAAGAAAAAAACTACAAAGCTAAATTCTCAGCCAGCTCAATATTAAAAAAATAAAATCGACAAACATAATTCTGAAAAAAAAAAAAGCAAAAAAGAAGAAGACAATTTTGGAGAAAAAAATGGAAAAAAAAAACATGCGGAGAAAGTTAAAGCTAAATTCTCAACCTACTTAATATTAAAAAAAAATCAACAAAATAATTTTGAAAAAAAAACATGGAAGGAAACACTGTAGCAAAACAAAAAGATATAGGGAAACATTGTAACAATCCATAATGTTTTAAAGAAAAAAATTATAAAACAAAATTCTCAACCAGCTCAATATGAAAAAAAATCGACAAGGATCATTTTGAAAAAAAAAAAGAAGAAAAAAATTCATAAAAAGAAAGAAAAAAACCAAGTAGGAAAACATTGTAGCAATCCATAATGTTTTTAAGAAAAAAAATACAGGACTAAATTCTCAAACAGTTCAATATTAAAAAAATCGATAAAGATAATTTAAAAAAAACACAAAAACAAAAAAGAAAAAAAAAATAAAGAAGACAATCTCGGGAAAAAAAAACATGTAAAACCCAAAAAATATGGGGAAAAACAAAAAAAAAAGTGGGGAAAAAAACACAAAAAAAAGAATACAATCTTGGAGAAAAAAAGAGAAAAAAAACATGTAAAACAAAAAAAAAAGGGAAATGAAAAAAAACAATGTGGGGAAAGCTATAGTACTTTCCCCACGTATTTTAGAGTATTACTTAACTAGTTATAGTGCTCATCGTCTACTCTACTGTGATCAAGTATTTTTATTTTTTATAAAATATTATATATATAAATTTTTTCAATGTATTTTTGTAGTTTTAAAACTATAAATTTAAGTAAAAAATTATATATACATATAATCAAATAAATCGAGTATTATATGTGTGAATAAATAAATAAAAAGTTATTAATGATACTTCAAAATAAAACTTGAAAAATTAAGAGACAAGTATAGATCAACATATTTCATATCAAAAGACAGAAGATTTACCCGATAGTGTTTGCTAAATTTGTTTATTAAAATAATTTTTTTATTTAAACAAACAATAATAGAAATAGTGACATAATTAAATTGATCAAATAAAATACAAGGAATAAAAACATCATGCAAGACTACACATATTAGAAATATTATTGTAAAATAATTTTTTTTATTTTCAAAAATAAAGTTCATCCATACCAAAGATTTAAAAAATTATAGATGAATCAGAAAAACTCTTCAAATTTAAAAATATATCACTAAAAAGGTTCTTCAAACGAAATGAAAAAGAGAAAGAGTACTAATTTAAATTATCATTAATTTAATAAAAAAAGAAGAAGCAAAGGCCAAGCATTGCTAGGCCTGGCAAGCCAGACCAACTTGCTTGTCCTATTTTGTTAGAGCCTACATACAGGCCTACTATGGGAGGCCCGAGCGATTGGGCCCTTAATCAAACAACAAGTCGTTCGTCCTAATTGTTTTTTCAAAATAAAAATCAGACTACATATTGTCTTATTTGATCAGATTTTGGTCACTGTGGTTAAGTCCTATTGTAGCAGTACAGTGTTAAGAATATGATTCTGTTTTAAAACAACGAGTCTGAGATGTTAAATACTTTGAAACCATAGTGATATTTTTTAAATTAAATACCCCATTCATCGACTAATATATCCATATTTTTTATAATTATTATTACCTAAAAAACTAACTATCACCTGCTAATGAGGCTTCAGTGTGAAACATAGCCTTTTTTTTCATAATAATTTTTTTATTTGTTTTTTAATTTCATCCTTAAATATATTATAAATTTTAAATTAATCATCATAATTTATTTTAATTTATTTTTATGAAGTTATCATAATTTCAAGCAAATATCCCGAATGTGATAAATGCTAAATTTTGCAAACATTTTGTTCTGTTGTCATATAATTAAATAAAAATAATAATTTCACAAAAGACGAAGTTATTAAACCCAATTGAGTTCATGATATGAAACATGTTTTTGATGAATTAACTTGAGTTAATTAGGAATTGACCTTCGTAGTTGGTTTTCAACTACTTTTTATAGGGTTATAGCGATCTCAATTAAATGTCCTTGCATGGGATTGGTGCTCAATTTTGTAAGTCTATTTTTTAATCATATAATTAAGTAAAAATTAGTTTTAAAAAAATTATTAAATCTAATAAAGTTCATAACCTAGATTGCGAGTTCGGTCGGATAAGCTCGTAATCTGGACAGATCTAATATGTCGTTATCTTAATTTTTTAAAAAAATGTCAACTTAAAAAAATAATAATTCCAAACCATGTTTTTATCATTGTTTAGGTTGCCTTTGAACTCGTAAGTTGATTGGGTCATATCGGGTAACTTCTTTTAAAACCCAGGTTAGCAAAGAGTTGGGTTGAGAGTTTTCAAGTTTGACTTGCTAGGTCGAGTTTAATGACAATGCCAAAAAATTTCTTGTTGGGGGTGTTTTGATAATTCTAGGTTGAAAACCAAGAGCAAAAAACCTGGGAACTTCTTCTGCTTTAGACAAATTCAATTTGGAACAAAACTTTGATATTGTAACAGTAAATGGATGACCAAGAACACACCAAATACAAGATAAGAACTACTCTAAGGGTCTCGGCTAAAAATACAAGAAAAGAAAACATGACAAGCTTCAAAACAATAAGTGTTTGGAGATAGATAGGTCTTTTAGAAAACCTACTTTGGTTTAGATTAGACTCTATTGACTCAAGAAAAAATAAATAAATAAACATAGAGCTATAAATGCATTCCAACATGATATAAATACCTACAAAATGACATTCATGAAATCATAGTAAACGTTATGAAGGAAGATTGTCGAAAAGTAACACCACATTTTAAAACGTGTTCATACTGCATTAGAAGAAACAATCAAAATATAAACCAAATATTTGTCAATTTAGGATATCCAAGGTTCCAACTTTAGAAAAACAAATCATCATCTAACATTCAATAATGTCTATCAAATCATGTTAACCTCAAACCAAACTTGGCAAATACAGATATATAAAAGGGAGCACTTGTTATAGTTTTAAGCACAAGGATTTAATACACCATCAATGTCATCCATAGGAGATTTAATAACACTTAACAGGAAAATCACTTTTGTTGTAGTAATAGACATAAAACAATAGCAATGTCTCCTACATATAGACACCACAAACATTCAAAAGAAAAGCCAAAATCAATGCAATGGATTAAAACCATCAAGTACACATGGAATGAGACATAATGGATACCACACAGAACCATAAATAATCTCAAACAAGTAGAAAAAACTATTTTTAAAAAAATCAAACACAAGATGCATGTTTAAAAGCATAACATGCCAAAATGACCAAAAAAAGGTATACCTAAATAATGAAGCAATAACTTGTTTGGAACAAGTAATAAAAGATCTCCTCATAGGGGTCATTTAGCTTCCTTTATAATGTCACTACATGGAAGAAAAAAAAAACTAGAAAAGTACCAAAAAAAGCCTTGATATTTAAAGTCTAAATGCTCTCTCAAATGTTTTTCTTAAAAAACCAACTGTTATCTTTTTTTTTTCTTTTTTTCCCTGTGTCTCTCTCCTTCCTTTTCTTCTTCTATGGCCTTGGTTCTTATATAAAGACACAAAGATTGACTCAAACACCAATATGAATCAAATAGGGCCCTTGGATCAAAGCCGTTAAATCTAAACCCTTAAACACTTGCAAAGAGGCAAAGGACAAATAGGTAGTGTATGAGAGAGCTTACTCTCTTGCAGTGATTAGCAATAAAATCATTATGAATGCAAATAAACCATAAAATGACACAAAACTATTAAGGGTTCATAAGTTTTAGCAAATGATGTTAAAGTTAAAAGAGGATGATAATAAAATCAGCTCAAATCGACGCTTAAATTATTGAAAATGACAATAAAGGTTTAGTAGAATTATAGGACATCTAATAGGGTTTGATCACACTTTGATCTTTTGGAGAAAAAGACAGGGAGGTGTTGCAGGGATATATATGGTCATCAAAACGATAGTGTGTGATTAGGCAAAATCTCAAATTAGTCCTTTTAAACCAATGCCTTTTTAAAATTAGTAGTTTTGAAGTTTAAAATTTTATAATCAAAACTCGGATCAAAGCCAAATGATTAAAGTTTTTCATTTGTGTCCCTTAGCCAATCCTAAGAATGACTTTTAATTTCCTTACTTTTCAAAAATACCTTTAGATTGCAAAATTCTTTTAATTAAAGTTCAAATCAGTTATAAAAGTTGAAAATCATTTAATTGAGCCTTCCATTAGATTAATTGAACCTCCCAAATTATGCCCAATTAGCTATTTTGATCCTTGTTATTTTAATTCCTTCAATTGCAACTGATTTCAATTCAATAACACCCTTTGAAAGTTTATTTTTATCTAGTAATACTCCAAAAGGATTTGTCTAATCAAGCTAAAAAAAATACTTTTGGTTTTTTTATTTATATTTTTTAAAAGAATTTTTTAAAATTTTTGAAACATAAATGTGGGTAAAAACGGGTTATGAAACTTATTGTGGCCAAATCTACCTCGAGTGTCAACTAGTCTCACTACCGATATAAGAAGAAAGGGGGGGTAAAGATGCTCTTGATCTACCAAAAGAGTGCCTAAAAAACAAAGGTCAATGGTCCCACATGTTGTGATAGTGGTGGTGCTTGGTCTCACAGACCAGCATTGTCTAGAATCGCTACTGTCCACCCACTATCCTGACAACTTTTGATGATCCCAATGAATTTAAAAGGTTGATTTTGAACCTCAATGAATTTTCGAATAATTTTTAGCACTTTGTTGAATTTTTGTGACAAAAAGTGCTTATTATGGATGATTTTTAATTGATTATGTTTTATTGCGAATATTTGTGATATTTGAAGTGTTGGGTTCACATTGTTACATGGCAACCCCATGGATTTGGTGCCGTTAAGAAATTTATTTTTGTGGGGGAATAAGGTCAGAATCAATACCCCATGATATGGTTAGGAGGATTGAGTTGCAATAGGTTTATCCAAGGCGTATTAGTTTGGTCTCAATGTGAAATTTGATGTGTGTTGATGTGTTTTTGAATTATTATGTTACGTGGTGTTTCTGAATTATTTGTCATGTTGTTTTTTACTTGTGTTGTGTGTTGATGGTTTTAATATTTAATTTTATACTAATAATTGTATTATTCATAAACCCACTTAGGATAAATGAATCGTCATTGGTCATTGTGCTAGAGATTTGATTTGTGGGTAATGAAATTACCTAACACATTACATTATTGTATTTAAAATATTCAAAAATGTTTTTTCTATTTTTGCAATATTATGGTTCATTAATGGTTTTATTATTCATCGACATGTTTAAGATAAATAAATTGTTATTGGTCATTGTCCTAATGCGTTTACTAATGAGTAATGAAATCGTTAATACATTACTTTATTGTATTCAAACTATTTTTAAAGTGTCCTTTATTTTGAAATAATATAATGTATTAATAGTGTTATTATTCACTAACCAACTTAGAATAAATAAGTTGTCACTTTTTTGTTGTCCTGAAAGTTTGATTGGTGAGTAAATAAATCACTTAATATATTACATTATTGTATTCAAACTATCTTTAAAATATATTTTATCTTGCAATACTACAATGTATTAATAGTTTTATTAATCATAGATCACCTTAGAATAAATGAATCATCACTAGTCATTGTCCTAGAATTTTAATTGGTGGATAATAAAATTGTTTAATATATCACTATATTGTATTCCAATTATCTTTAAAACATCCTTTTTTTGTAATATTATGGCGTATTAATATTTTTATTATTTATAGACTAGTCTAAGATAAATGAACCATCATTAGGCATTATCCTAGAGTGTTGATTAGTTGATAATGAAATTATTTAATACATTATGTTATAGTGTTTAAAAAATATTTTTAAGATGTCTTTTTATATAAAAAAGATATATATTCTAAAAACAATAACAACAATCCATTTGTTATCTAAATTTAAGTTTTCCATAATCATGTGTTCATGTATTATTATTTTGGGATATCGTTGCTCTGTCCAGTAAACGAATTTGGGTTGGATTAGTAAGATCTCACATAGGCTCATTGAGTACAAGTGATGTGCTTTTGAGCCCATTTTAATCAATATAATCTTGAAAAGGCCTATTGTTGTTCTAGGATTAAGACAACAAAAACACATAGAGGATGAATTATGTGTTCCACTAATTATGTTAAATAATGTAAATAAACACACTAAGCACATATAACACAATAACCAACATGGTGTACGGTTTTGAATGCCAAATTTTTCTTTGGCTTCTCTTCTAGTTCTTACTTTTCCATGGTGATTTCATGAGTCATTAGTGAATTAATAAGCTCTTCTAATGAAAGTTTAGTGAGATCCTTAGCTTTTTAGATTGTTGTCACCTTTGATTTCCAAGACTTTGGTAAAGACCTAAGAATTTTGCTCACAATATCAACATTAATATAAGTCTTACCAAGATCATCCAAACTATTATTGATAATTGTCATTCTAGTAAATATACTAGTTATGGATTCATTTGAAGTATTTTGAATAATTCATGTTGATGTACAAGCATATCAATTTTGAATTCTTTAATTTGATTAGTATCTTCATGAGTTACTTCTAAAACGTGTCATATATCCCTAGTACTTTTACAAGATGATATTATATTAAACTCACTTCTAGGTTTAGGAATTATTATATCATTTTCAATCTTAGTAAGCTTGTAAGGTCTATTTTCAATAGATAACCATAAATCATAATCAATAAATTGTAGATATATAATGATCTTATCTTTTCAATAGACATACTCATTTCCATAAAAGAAGGGTGGCCTAGAGTTAGATGCTCCTTCATTTTGAACATTATAGCTAGTGGTTGTCATTCTAGTAAAGTCTAACCAAAATTAGATATATGTGAGAAATAAACTCTGATACCAATTGTTGTTCTATGATTAAGGCAACAATAACACCTAAGGGAGAGTAAATTAGGTGTTCCACCAATTATATCAAATAATGCAAATAAACACATTAATCACATATAACACAATAACCAACAATATAATTAAAGTGCTTAAAGTAAAGAGATAAGGGTAGAGAGATTGCAAACTCGGTTTTAATGTGGTTCGACAAGCCTACATTCATATCTCAAGTACCAATCATGCTTGAGTATTGTACTCTATTACTAATCCAAGTGAAAAATACAATGCCCTTGATGAATCCACACCAATTACACCACTTGAAGATGTTTTTTTTTCAAGATTTTTCCCTTGGTGACGATACCTCACTAATGCCAAAAGTTTATTCAAATTCTCAAATATTTACAATTATGATTTAACAATACAAGCTATTCTAAAGAAAAATGTGTCTTGGATTGGAGGGGTGCTTAGAGATAATGATCAATTTATCAACATTTTCTCAACTAACATAGTTATAATAGAGTCAAATGAAGTAGAGGTTCTTGCTCTTAAGAAAGCTCTTGAAGTCAAGCCTTTCCTATGTCATATATCTCTTGCTCAGTAAGCTAGGTCCTATTTCTTTTCACCATATACATAGAGAAGGAAATTCCACAGCGGGTATTATATCCAAACAAGGTTTAAATAGGCAGGAGGACTTATTACCTTGCTTCTAATTCTTAGCACTTCTATTATTCTCATTTTGAGCCATTTGCTTGCCAGCTTTGTTTATCAATGATAATTTCGCTTTCATCCAAAATTAATGAAACAAAAAAAAAAGAATTCTCCATGTAATTGTAGTATCTTGATTGTTTGTTGCACGACTTAATTATTTTATTTATTTATTTTTTATATGTTGATATCTTATATAATTCAATTTCATTTTTCTATATTAGATCATATCAAATTATTTCTTGAGTGTAACGCAAAAAAGAAAAATTGTCATCATTGACGGGGCATTATTAATTGTTTATAGCAAACCTTTTTATTATTATTATTAATTCATTTTATTTCTAGATTGACTGATGTCGTTACTCTTTTTTTACCCTTGTTATTCTAAATTTTCCCTAAAAATATATATAAAAACTAAAACAAAAATGCAATTTCCCAAAGTGGATTTAAGTTCCAAAACCCCATGGAATTTATGAGGGCTAAAAAATAATCAAGAAAGAAAATGGACTGAAATAACAAAAAAAAATAACAAAGACCAGAGATCAAGATAGGAGGAGCTGACAAAAGGAAGGATTTAACAAAAAAGAAAAGAAAAAGAAAATGAAGAAAAATGATATCATAGGGAATAAAAGGGAAAACATCATTTTCCTTTTTTTTTTTTTTTCTCTTCTTACTACCTCTCTCTCTAGTTTTAGAGTGTATTTAAGAATGTTATAAATGTTGTTTTTTAAAGTATTTTTTACTTGAAAATACTTTAAAATAATATTTTTATTTTTTATATCAGCACTTCAAAATGATTCAAAAGCATCAAAAAATAATTTAATTTTTTTAAAAAAAAATCAAAAGTACAGCCACACAAACAAACACTACCTTTTTATTTCCTCTTTCATGAAAAAACAGAGCCCTCTCTCTTTGTTCCTCCTTACATGTCAAAAATATGATCTCTATTTTTATCACTTAGTTATAAACTCACTGACCTCACTAACATAAAAAACACATAAAAACCTTTACGAACCATCGTGAATGAAGCATACCATTACAATAGCCCCTATCATTGGCTGAAAGCAAGTAAAGTGACAACTGGCAAGGAAAGCTAGATGATCAAAGGTTAGGATTTGGGCTATAGAGAGAAGAGTTTTTTAAGTCCTTTGAGTTGTAAAAAACCCTTATCCACTTGTCATAAACTCTTGAGACTAGATTTTTGCTTTGATTAATGTATGAAGCAAGAAAAAAAATTCACATAAAAATTAAATGATTTGATACGCTAAATAATAATTAGCAGCATGTGATCAAGTCTTCAACCAATTCATGCTTGTCAACTAACCTCAAGATTTCTAATTTAAAAAAGGTTTGATCAAAATGAGATCATGACTTATTGATCTAAGCTAAACAAAGTCTTCAATATATTCTTCATAAATAAAAATTGTATCTTTTATTATTTTATTTTGAGTTTTATTAATTTCTTTTATAAAAATCCATGTTAGAATCACCCTAGTTGCCAAATTTTGAAAAATCATAAATTAAGTTGTTCATAAATAAAGACAAGGTTTACAAAGCATCCCTAAGATTTGAATAAAAAAAAAGAGGAAATTCAATAGATGAAAAAAATGAGCATATGAAAAGGATAGAGAATAAAAAAAAAAAGAAAAAAAAAGGTCAATAACTAGAATGACAAAGTCAAGATGACATGCTTAATAAAATCTACATGAATGTCAAAACATCTTGAAAAAAAAAGAGATTGACAACTAGAGTGACAAAGTCAAAACAAATCTCCATGAAAATCAAAGTGACATTGAAAAATGAGATCAACAACTAGCATGATAAAGGGTGTGTTTGGTATTGTGGTAACTTTTATAATTATGGTTTGAAAAAATTAATTTTATAAAAATCACTTTTAGTTGATGTTCATTTTATAAATTAAGTGTTTAGTTAAAACTATGGTTAAAATTGGAGTTGAACAAAAAACAGTTTTTTGTGTTTGGTTAATATACTTCTTGTATTGAGGTTTGGAAATGAAATTACTTAAAAGGACACATTAATATTGGAGATTTTCCATTTAAATATTATAGATTTAATTATTATTACATAATTAAATAAATAATCTTTTTAGAATGTTTTCTTTTTATTGTCCTATCAAACTATTTGCAATTCCATTACATAAAAATTCATACATGAAGGCCTTTGCGATCCTTGACTATCTGAGTGAGCAACAACATCTGGTAAAATATCATTGGGTACAAATTGGAATTACAATCATATTTTGCAAAAGCCACATCATCTTGCAATCTCCTTCTAATATAGTTATGTAGTTTTATTGATGCAACTACAATATAAAGTTGTGTTTTGTATGGATAAACGAGCATGTTTTGTAAAATTCTTCACCTCTATTTTCATACTACAAAAGAACATTCTATCATATTATGTAGTGAAAGTATGCACGATTAAACATTTTTTTCTGACCTCTTGGTTGTCCACGACACTTGAAATCTTGTAAGTGATATATCTTCCCTTTATATAGATCTAAATACCCATGCTCATTGAGGTATCTAGCATCAACTAAATAGTATTTTCCTGCAATTAAGAATAACATGGTAAGTTTTTCATTAAAATTCAATAACTAATTTTTTTTTATTAAACTTACAGTAGTTATTGTTTAATTTATATCCTATCAATACCTTCCGGTGATTTAAGAAATTTTATACTGCTATTGTCAATAGCCTCAAGAAAAACATAATTTATTTTATATGATTATAATGAATTTGGACTAAACTTTAAGGAAAAAAATAATGAAAGGTGGTAAAAAAAAAAAAGAGCTTGCTAATAGTATAAAAAAACTATGATAACCCCATCTGACAAAAGGTAAAATTGAGTGTTATCTAATGGAATAACATCCTAAATATAATTTCAACTATTTTTTATAATTAATTTTAATTAGAATTTAAGAAAATAATAATAAAGGGTTGTTTAAAATGAGCTTATGTCTCGGCGAGCTAGCATAATAGACCCATTAAAAGAAGGTTGAATGTGCATAGGCCTGCAAGTCAAGAATGGACACCTGACTTTCTTCTCTATTTTTTTAACAGGATGGACAACGTGTGTCCGCCCTTAAAAAAAACAAAGCAAGCAACTCGTCACTCGTAGTAAAAATTTTAGGCATCTAAGGTAGCTAAAAAACCAGTACCATCTTATTTGCCCCAAAAAATCCATTTTCAACCTTTTTCTTATTTGGAAACACCAAGGAAAAATCTTGATCAACCCCTTTCTTACCTTAAGCCACCATTTAATCTATAAAAAAACACAAAAATAACCCGAATCAAGAAAACAAATTCTTGAGATTCGATCTATTTTTTTTTTGGCAAGATGATGGAAAAAAAAACATTTCAATGACACCTTTTTCGTTAAATATAACTTATTGACATCAAGATTGACTCTTTTTTGTTGGAAAGTTGTCAGCTGACCACTTTCTCTTTTCTCCCTCATTTTCCCTCGACTTTTCTCTCTTTTCTCAAATTTAGGAATTGAACCGTGAATAAAATAAAATTTTGAACCAAAACTTAAAATCCTAAAACTAAAGGGACTAGAAATTGAGTCAAGAGATAATATATAGACTAAAACATACTTTTATGCGTAAATTTGAGATAAGCCCATTGTTTTTATTTTTTGGTTCTCAATTTGGTCCCTTTTTTCTAAACATCATTATCCTATAAATTCAAATTATATCTCATTTAATTAGCTTCAAATCAAGTTTTGAATTGATCAAAAACGGTAGTTGTAAGAAATATTTTATAAAAGAAAAACTATGAACTTACAAAACACAAAAAAAAAAAGACATAAGAATTCAATTGAAAAAAAAAAGCTGGATGACAAAAACAAAATAAAAACTCCATATTAAAATTCATTAACAAAAACCTACAAGTGCTAAATTTTTCAATGTATACCATACTAAAGTCATTGTAGATTGGAACAATGAAATAATCATTTTGTCTTTCAAAGAAAAACCATTAAGCATTCTATAAAGAGTGGAACTATATTTTTTTATGGCTTAAAAATGATTTTCAAATTGAATGGGGAAATGTCTTTCCATAGCATAGTTTTTCAGCATAGTAAAATAACTTAATAACCCTTAAAAGAAAAAAAATGAACCTAGCTTTAGGGGTTTTTTGTATTTTGGATTCTTAAAGAACAGTAAAATATTTTGAACTAATATCTAAGGGCTTTCACGTCTATTCTTCATGGTTTTTTTTGGCAATAAACAAGTTGATTGAGGAGTGTGTTAGTAATTAAATAAATATAGATATTATTAAGAAAAGATGATTTACATATGTGCACTGCATGTGTCAATACGTGGTTAAGGTTGCATCATTCAAATAGTGCGTGAGGGGTAGCCTAACGACTAAATAGTTGCTTCCAGGGCATTCAAATAATCTTGTGGCCTCTCTATCCAAGATAGCACGTGTGGTCAATGGACCACCAGATTAATGCCGACAACCTGTTTTGCCCAATATTTTCTCTCTCGCTTGCGATTTTCATGTTTACCCCTGTAATTTTTCAAAGCAGCCTTTAATTTGTTTTTCCTTCAAATTTCATCTATGTTCTTTTAATTACTATTTGTTTTAGTTGATATAATTTATAAAAATAGAATTGTTTTTCAATTTCATCCTATTTTAATTTTTTCTATGAGGTTATCCCGTTTTCATTTAATTTTTGCTTTGTTATCAAATAAGATCATTAAGATATTTTAAGAATATTTAAAAAATGTATTTTTATAATATTGACAAACATTTATTTTTCTCCATTAGTTATTGTCGATTTTTTATTGTTATTGACTTTCTTATAATCATATTATTAAATTAACCAATTTGAATCAATGACTTGAGTTCTTAGTTTTTCTTGCTTTTTTTTTAAAATACTATTATCATCTGCGTGTTTTTTATGTTAAAAAAATTTAATCTGGCTCGTGGTGTAACACAAGCCTTATAAATTATGAGCCTATTTGATATTATAGTAGCAGTTGCTTTTCAAAGTATTTTTTACTTAAAGTATTAAAATATTATTTTTAAAATTTATTTTTAATCTTAGTATATTAAAATAATCTAAAACATATAAAAATTTAAATTTAAATTTAATTTTTAAAATTTTACAAAAATATTTTCCAACAAGGGGGGTAACGTGTCTCTATCAGCTACTCTGACGAGAATACTACACTCGAGAATACTAATTCTTTTAATTTCATAATAATAATAATTAATTTAATAACAAAAACCTCGTATATATTTTCGAGAAATCTATCTACCAAAAACCCAACTACTGTAATTTAAGAAGAAGAAAAAAATCTCTCAATCAAACCCTGGTGCTAGAGAGTCTCGTCTCTCACTCGATCTCAACAAAACAAGCATACAGAGACAGAGAGAAAGCAAGAAAGCAAGCAGCAGCAGTGTCTGTCTCTCTCAGTCGAGATTGGAGAAATAGAAGATGGATGCGATGAGGAAGCAGCTGGATGTGCTCATGGGAGCGAATCGAAACGGCGACGTAAGAGAGGTCAATCGCAAGTACTACGATCGTGATGTTTGTCGCTTGTACTTGGTTGGCCTTTGCCCTCACGAGCTCTTCCAACTAACGGTATTGTTTTTATTATTATTTACATCTATTTAATCCATATGTAATATTTCTTTATCAATTTCTAAAAACCGTAACATAATGTCTGCGTTTTTTTGTTTTTGGATTTTAGAAAATGGATATGGGACCATGCCCGAAAGTCCATTCCTTGCAGCTGAGAAAAGAGTATGCTTCACATTTATTTGTATTGTATTTAGTTATTTACAAATGTTGAATTTATATAAGTGGAAGTTCTTATCACACTAGTTATGAAGAAGCGAGGGCGAAAGGTGTTGATAGCTATGATGTGGAGTTAGAGAATGTTATTGATAAGCTTATTGTCGAATGCGATAAGAAAATCGGTAGAGCACTTAAGCGTCTTGAAGATGAGGACGCCAAGGCAGCTATTGCTATTTCAGTCACTGAGGTTACCCAGGTGACGGGCAGCAGCATTACCACTCTTTTTATTTATTTCCCTTTTATGTTATTTTGTTTTTTAAATAATTTGATTTTTTAAATTGCAGACTCCTGAGGTTATTGAGCTGTCGAAGCAGATTAAGGAGAAGCTGAAAGAAGCTGACAAATATGGTGAGATTTATGAGAGCTAGTTCTTTAAATTCTTGTATTTTAAGAATCCTTTGTTAATGATTCTAAGAAATATGTTCGATTCTTGTCCTTCTGTTAATGTTAGAATGCAGTAACATTTTCCAGGAAAACTTGGCACTTTGGGTTTACATCAGAATGCTAATTATCTTGAAGGTTCCTGCTGTGAGCTAGTTTATGTGCTGAATTAACTTGCTAGAATGAAGTATAGTCCTTTGTAGACGATAATCACTTCTGAGTATTTATCTTTAGTGGATTATATTTACTAGATATCATGAGAATATTGGAGTATTTATTCATGTCCCCAATGTTGATGAAAAGTCTACCAATTAGCAATTATTTAGAACATTGTTGTTGTACATATTGAAGGAGTATGAAATAGTTTTAAGTTTCTCAAAGTTATTAGGATAGCTTGTTGAGTGTTATACAGTTGTCCTAACTGTTTCCTTTTTGTTTGATTTAGAATGTAAGCTGTCTTTGTTGTAGCATGTATACAAACTAATGTGGATACTGTGCGCATGGATTTTACCTTTGTTATTTCTTGAAAAATTAAGTGTATTTGGGTGTGAATTGGCTTGTGTTGGTTTTGTACTGACATAAAATCTTGCTATAAATCTGCAGATCTTGAAGGCACAACAGATTTTAAGATTCAAGCTTTGGAAGAAGTGGAAAACTCAGAAGTGAAAGAGCAGAGAAGCAGGTATAGAGTATCTCCTTAGTTTGTTGAGGCCACTGTTATCTTCAGCATAGGCTTGTATGATTTTTTCCCAAAAGAAAAAAATATTTCTGCAATCTTGAATCTCATTATGACTTCTATGCATGTGGCAATCTTGTGTCAGTCTGCGCAACTTTTGGAGGCCTTCAATAAAGACAGGGCTTCTTTACCTCAACCTATGCCAAATCCCCCACCATCAGCACCCATGCCGCTACCTACTCCTGATCCTCGCACCCAGGAGATGATAAATGAGAAGCTGAAGAAAGCGGAGGATCTTGGTAAGACGATAGTTGCTTGTACTTGTTTGTCTTTGAGGTTCCATTATATGTTTCAAAATTAACGCAATATACTTATGTTCAGTGCTTGTTTCCCATTGTGGTTGTGTTTTTCAAAGCTATAATAGTTATTTCTCCATGTTATCTCCCTTACTTTCCTAAAGAACAAAAGGTCTAAATATAGAAAGATCCAAGAAGAAATAGTATTCAGTGGCTAGCTCTTCTCATTTTATTTATTTAACATCCTCATGCATTTATAACTTGTTGGTAAATATAGCACTCTTACTAGGTTCCTTGACACCAATTGTCAATATGATGCCAAACCATGTTTGTGCTTGTCAACAGATAAAGAGAACAATGCATTGGAAAAGAATACATCGATCAATTTCCTTGAGTTGGGCTTTGTTAAGTTTCATATTTTTGGAGATGTATAGTTGAATGGAGAATGTTAGCATAATGCTCTTTTGAGCCTCATTTGGTTGTATGAGACACTATGCTTGAAAATCTAGTGGGCTTTAGGATTTATGTTTTTGTGTTGCATGCACGGTCTCCTGTGTGCAGTTTAGAGATTTGGGTGACTAAAATGTTTTATATTTTACCCTGCATTTTACCCTTTTATTTCCAGTATGTCTTGTGCAGTTCTCAAAATCTTATACATTCTTCAGGTGAGCAAGGGATGGTAGATGAGGCTCAAAAAGCATTGGAAGAGGCCGAAGCACTTAAAAAGGTTCTTAATTTTTAAATTTTGGCTTACGTTAATGTTGACCCTGGTGCTTTACTCCTTTCTATATATCTTGATTTATTTTAGTTCTATGGTGTATTTCTACCACTTAATGCTTCTATTCTCTTCTTTTCAGCTTCCTGCCAGGCAGGAGCCTACTGTGGATTCCTCCAAGTATTCTGCTGCCGATGTGCGCATTGTGAGTATTTCTACTAGTTTTAATTTATCTGACTTCTCTCTCTTTTTGTTATTTTTCAATTCCAAAGGAAAAAAATCGAAAATGAAAATGACAAAGGTCACCAGTCTACAAATGAATCATGCCATTTTTTACTATCATAGTATTGAAAGAAAAGCTAGAGCTATGCATTTTGAGACCTGCTGCATCAAATAACAACTTGACTGCTTAGGCTTGTGTACTCTTCTCAAAAGTTTTTTCATGTAATGTGAACATACTTACATAACCATCAATTCCAGTCGGGAACATGCATGTTCCAATGGGATCTTTGTCAGTAGTCAATGTCTTTAATCCTTTCAATAGAAATTTTACAATTATTCAGTTGAAATGTGCTTTACTTAAGCATGCAGCCTGCTCCCCCCACCCCCCTCAAAAAAAAAAAAAAAAAAGAGCAAAAAAAAAGGAAAAAAATTATTTTGTAGTGGCAACGTCGGAGAAGCTGGTCCATGCTTTAATAATTTGGGTTCTCTATGCTATCCACTAATTCACCAAATCTGACTCCTATTATTTTTTGTCTCAGACTGATCAGAAGCTACGTGTTTGTGACATTTGTGGAGCTTTTCTGAGCGTGTATGATAGGTATAATTTTTATATTCTCTCTCCAAACAAGTGCAATCCTTTCCCTTTCTTTTCTTTTCACGAGGGAAACAAATAGTATTTGGGTTTCAAGTGGTTCAGCTTTTGACCCAACTATATACCTCCTTGTTACCAGCAGGCTTTTGGGCCCAGTTTTACGAGGATAACTTTTGCAGCTAAAGAATGTGCGTCATTTTCTGTTTTATATATTTGTAGATCATGATATTGTTAGAATATCATGGGGCAACTTATTATGCGTGCACTTCCCTTTCATTGTTGACATCCTTTTGAAAATGTCTTTCTGCTCTTTTCAGTGACCGACGACTTGCAGATCATTTTGGAGGGAAGCTTCATTTAGGCTATATGCAAATTCGTGAGAAACTCACAGAGCTTCAGGTATGGAAAATGAAAAAATTGCTTGCTTGGACTATTTGTCAATTGATCCATTTTCTTTCACAGCTTGTTTTTTCAGGTTAATTGTGCAAAAACTGGAAATCTGTGTGTTGAACATACCAAAACCATCTCAATTGCTTATGCTCCCCAATTCTCTATCGATGAAACTCATATGTTCAAAATTCTGCTGCAGTTTACGCATTAAAAGCAATGGCTAGAATTGGCGTGCTGTGCTATGTGGGATAATCATTGTTGTTTTACCTCATCTTTGGGATGTCTTTAAGTCGGTATTGTGAACATGTTGGCTCAGGTGCTGGTATAATATTTCACATTATACTGTAGAGATTCTCAGTTCGTATTTGATCTGAGTTTTTCTGACCTCAAAGAAGAATAACCTGTTACTGTTTATTTTTCTTTCCTTTTCCTTTCCTAACCTGGTATGGCTGCTGAACTTGGAAAGGCAGTAACTCTTTGCAAAAGACACCTGTTGTATTGGTGTCAAATATGCAAATACATTGTGTCTAATCTGTATGTGTAGATTGGCATTATGTATGCTAAAAGATCATTAGATGTTGGATGTATCCTAGTATTTATCTTGTCAAAAGTTAAAAAATTTTGTTTCATGATTGCAAAACATCTGATTTTTGCTGATCTTTTTTGGAAGAGAATATGTGGATCTTGATCAAAGTATTACAAAAAGTTCTGATTTGGTTTGTCAAAGAAAGCAGAATAGAAGATGATTTAATAAACCAGACTTCTTTCTTCTTCTTTTTCCGCAATTTAGTTTGAGAAATATTATTGGAGTCTATTTTGTCAAAGCTGTATTCTTGAACTTGGGTTAACGGTGATGGTGTATGGTATTGTTGTGATCTGGCTGTTGTAGTTGCAACTTACTGAAAAATTGAGAAAAAAAGGGGGAAAGAGGTAGGAAAAAGTAAAATAACCTTCACTTGCTGTTTATTTTACTGAAGATTTTCATTGATGTGTGTTACCCTCGTACTTGTTGCATTTGTGCATGTATTTCAGTCTACATATTCCTTATCATTAACAAGTTTTCCTGTTTGGGCCTTTGGATGGTGTTGGACTGCTTGTTTGTTTTGGAGTGCTAAATTTATTGTGAAACAATGCTCAACTGTTCAAACATTTGCAGTTGGATATAGCTGTTCCACTCATTAAACCAGTGGCAGTTTTCTTTTGGGCTTTATCATCTGTATATCAAGTGAAGTGATATTTCATTTTATTAAAGAATGATTTTCAATTCTTCACAATTAATTTTCTAGGAAAACAAGCACCGCAAGGCTGACCGGTACGATGATAGAAGGTATTCTCATTTAAGCTATTATTTGATAGATCAAGTTTCTTATTGCAATTTTCTTCTGTCTTTCATTCCTTGACCTTCAAATTACTGATATTTCTATCTTGTAGATCAAAAGAACGGAGTAGAGACCGTGACAGAGAATCAAGCAGGGATAAAGATCGGGGAGATAGCCGTGACCGGGGGAGGGATTATGAT
The DNA here is from genome assembly GCA_007827005.2 of Populus simonii. Lineage (NCBI taxonomy): Eukaryota > Viridiplantae > Streptophyta > Magnoliopsida > Malpighiales > Salicaceae > Populus > Populus simonii. The sequence continues at coordinate 8,256,998 of CM017476.2, forward strand.
CGAAGGAGCAGAGATCATGACAGGTATAATGACCGGGATCGTGGATATGATCGTGAACGTGAGCGCTCCCACAGTTATGATTCAAGAAGTCTTCGCAGATCACGTTCTCGATCTAGGGAACATACAAGGGATTATATGATCGCCATAGGTAGTTATTCGCCCCTGTATCTGATTGTCTGTTTCATTTGTTTTTTAATCATGACTGCTTATCTCTTTTAACTGATTTTATTTTTTATTAGAGTTGGATAAATGTGTTTGTTCTTTTAAATCTAACAAAAATCATTTTAGAGTTCAAGTAGTTATTATTTTTGTGAGAAGTTTTTGTTATGCATCTACACGCTCCACTTTGGAAATAGAAATGATTCCTAGCATATTATGACTGGAAGATTTCCACATGATTTCAATTAGTATATATTTCTAAAGGGAGCAATTCTTAAGATGGTACCTCCCATATTGCTTGAGGGGGAAATAAATCCCTGTAATCATTTGAACTTGAAAACCTACTTTGTAAGTGACATCCAATCAATTCCTCATTTCCTTTTCTCCCTGGGCCTCTTTATTCCTTACTCCGATTCTTTCTTCTCTTCGCCTCTCCAATTAACAGAGAATTTTCTGGGAGGGGAGTTGAGAAATGTCAATGCTCTGGACTTCCCGCTGCAAAATTTTATTTTACAAAAATAGATTTCAACTGTTACTAATTCAAGTTACTAGGCTTTAGCTCTTATATCTATCATCACTAAAACTGTTTCCTTCGCATACAAACCAATCCACTCAGACAGTCCTGTGTTTACAAAATTAGATTTCAACTGTTAAGAATTTGATTGCTGTTACATTTGCCGTAGCACCCCAGACATAATGCTTCCCCTAGACTATTCAGTTAACATGTTAGCATATTTGGTCACTGCAATGTGGATTATTTGATTGTTTTTGGTTCTTTTGTTCTAACTGTGTATACCGCGAGCATGTTACTGATGGCTTCCTAATTCTCACTTTTTCAGGCGCTATGACCGATATTAGGATCTTGTTGCTGAGCAGTTGGGTATGGAAATTTGTGTTTGTTGCCTAGGTCAGTAAACTTGTGGTTTTGAATCTCAAGTACGAGTTTCTGTCTTTCTGATACTTTCAGTGGAGTTTGACAGTTTTATGCTAATATCGTGGACACCGGAGTTGAACTGTTTTCTAAGTTCTTTATGTTTATAGTCATGCCTGTGCAACATGAATTTCAGAGCTGCGCGCCCTTTTCATTCTTCTCATATTATTATCCTTGCCTCCCCACCCGCTCACACAAGTGTCATGCGTGGCTCAGCCATAGCTAGGGTTTTATCTACAGAAATTTCCTTACCCTTAATTTAGTTTAGATTCAGCTCTAATGGCTTTATGCTACCGGTGGTGTTGAGGATGCTGCTTTGACAAATTGTAATTCTTTTTCCATGACAACAAATTCACAGAAGCTTTATTTTTGGGTTTGGGAAAGTTGGATTGGGTTGCCCAGCATGAAGCTGGTACCTGTTTACTTTCTATATTTGCTTACTAACGTAGTTTTTTTTTTTTCTTCCCACCAGAGTGAAAATCAGGACACGTACATTCTAGATAAATGTTAGTAAAAAGTGTCCGTCCAGTGGCTGTGAGATGCAGCTGAATTCGATTTTGTTTTTCAAATTTGCCTGACATTTTGTATCTTCTGAGCATGTGCTCTGTCTTGGTTTTGAAAAATCCCAAGATTACTACACAAATATAGGTGCTTTTGGGTTCATCACTTTTTTATTCTCTTTCTATAGGGGTTCAAAATCCAAGATGATTGTTTCTATACTTTTTCTGGTAGATTTTGTTAGCACCTCGATGAACAGAAGTTAATCTTATTGAAATCTACAACTACATTCAATTTGTCATTGTTCAGCGTAAATTTCATTTTAGTAGTGGGTAAAGTGCCAATTCTTTTGCTTGCACATTATAATGTCTATTGAAATGTTTTTAAAAAACAGTAGTTACAAATTTAGCTATTTGCAAGCGGGTAAAAGGCACCTTCTTTAAAAAAAAATTTGCCCTGTCGCTCATTTTAGATTCTACCCTTTTCTTGTACCACCGTTAAGGATGTGTGTGGCCTTATGTCCGAACTCTGTTATTGTTTGCAGTTGTCCTCTGCGTAGTTTATGTCCAACGAAATGGTTCATCCTTCGGGGTTCACACAGTATTAGTCAGTGATGTCCAAGGTCACTTTGGTTCTTTAGATTATTGACTCTCTGCGTGCTGTGCTGCCAAAGACTCGTTTTCCTTCCTTGTCGCCTGTAGTATGGATTTATACAATTAAGAAAACAACAGGAGCAAGCTCTTGAAGCTGAGCGTGAAACTACTCTTGTTTACTGGTTCAACCCTATATATCATCTCTAGATGATGACCTTTTTAACGATGTCAGACAGCGTTGTGCGTTTTTTCTGCTTATCACGTATTGGAGGGGTGTTTCCAATTGTGAAAGATGCTTTGCTGAGGACTTATATTTGATCCGCAATGCTCTTTCTACCAGCAAGAAAGACGTCTAATGTTTCATTCTAAACTGTTGAAACAAAATACAAATGGAAACACGGTATGTGTTATTTAATTGTAACATATATTAAAACTGCTCAGTGTGCAAGTCAAGTTCATAGGGAAACGCTAAGTAGTCTCTGTTTTTTCTTTCATTTTTTTTTGTTTAAACTGAATTGTCTTTTTCTTTTTCCTTTTTTGTTTTTTGTTTTTGTTTTTTTGAGCTGTTTTCTTTTTAATTTTTTTTATGCCTTTCAGGTTTTTTTTTTTTTTTGCTTCTTTCTTTGTTTTTTTCTTTTAATAAATTTTTTTATTTAATTTAATTTGTTAATGTTAAATTATTTTTATTTAGTTATTAGACTTTCATGACACGGATCCCGGGTTTAACAAGTTAACTTGATTTAACAAGTTAACCCAGATTTTTTGTTTTTTTTTCTTTTTAATTAATTTCTTTTGTTTACTTTAGTTTGTTAATGTTAAATTTTTTTATTTAGTTATCAGACTTTTATGACACATATCTCAGGTTTGACGGGTTAACTTGGTTTCACTGGTTAACCCAGTTAATTCTAGGTTAACCCGTTCATTTTTTTATTTTTTTCTTTTAATAAATTTTTTTTATTTAATTTAGTTTGTTAATGTTAATTTTTTTATTTAGTTATCAGACTTTCATGACACGGATCCGGGTTTAACTGGTTAATCTGGTTTGACGAGTTAACCCAGAGTTTTTTTTTGTTTTTAATTAATTTTTTTCGTTTAGTTTAGTTTGTTAATGTTAAATTTCTTTCTATTTTGATATTAGGCTTTCATGACATATATCTTGGGTTTTACGGGTTAACCTAATTTCACGGATTAACCTAGTTAATTTAGATTTTTTCTTTTTTTTTATTAGTTTTTTTTTTATGTTAGTTTTTATTCATTAGTTTTTCTCTTTTTAATTAATATATTTAATTATCACACTTTTATGACACAACATTGTAGCTAGACCCACATTCAAGGCTCTTGGGTCTGGTGTTGCGGCTAGACTCACTTAAACTTGAGTCATGTAAGTTAATATTATTATTAATATTATAAATATTACTCTTGGGTCAAGTGTTGCAGTTAGACCCAAGGCTTTTGGATATCTATTTACAGAATGACCTAACACTCTTAGATCTTAAATTTTTTATATTTTTTATGCAAGAAAAAAAAATTAACCCATGGTGCATGCCTTTGTTTTTTTTTCCTTTTCTTTTCTTTTTTAAGCCTTTTACTGTGAAAGTTGATGCCTTTAGTTTTTTTTTTGTTTTTTTTTGTGTTTTTGTTTTTTAATTAATTTTTTTAATTTACTTTCTTAATATTAAATTTTTTCTATTTAATTATCAGACTTTTGTGACACGGATCTCAGATTTGACGGGTTAACCTAGTTGATTCAGATTTTTTTTCTTTTTCTTCATTAGTTTTTTTCTTTTATTTTTTCTTTTAATATTGTATGCAGTCCACAGTGAAAAGACTAATGCCTTTAGTTGTTTTTTTTTCTTTTTATGCCTTTTCACTGTGGACTGCACAGTGCAGTCCACGGTGAAAAGGCTGAACCTTCTTCTTATTTTTTTTATTAATTTTTTTAATTTAGTTTATTGATATTAATTTTTTTCTATTTAGTTATCAGACTTTTATGACATGGATCTCAGGTTTGACGGGTTGACCCAGTTAATATAGATTTTTTTCCTTTTTCTTTATTAGTTTTTTTTCTTCTTATAGGTTTTTTTCCTTTTATTTTTTCTTTTTAATTAATATTTTTTTGTTTAATTTAGTTCATTAATATTAAATTTTTTTCTATTTAGTTATCGATTGATGCCTTTAGTTTTTCTTTTTTTTTTCTTTTTGTTTTTTTGTCCTTTTTATACATTTGCTTATGGACTGCACAGTGCAATCCACTGTGAAAAGGCTAATACTTTTTGTTTGTTTTTGTTTTTTTTCTTTTTAATTAATTTTTTTCTTTTAATTTGGTTTGTTTATGTTAATTTTTTTTTATTTAGTTATAAAACTTTCATGGCACGGATCTCAGGTTTGATGGGTTAGCCCAGGTAATTTAGATTTTTTTTCTTTTTCATCATTAGTTTTTTTCTTCGTATAGGTTTTTTCTTCTTTGTTTTTCCCTTTTTAATTAATTTTTTTTAAAATTTAGTTTGTTGATATTAAATTTCTTTCTATTTAGTTATCAGACTCTCATGACACGGATATCAGGTTTGATAGGTTAACACAATTAATTTAGATTTTTTTCTTTTTCTTCATTAGTTTTTTTCTTCCTATAGGTTTTTTTTCTTTTAACCCAGTTAGTTTGTTTTTCTTCTTGCTTTTTTGCCGTTTCTATGCCTTTGACTATGTAATGCATAATGCAGTCCACAGTGAAAAAGCTGATTTTTTTTTTGTTTTTTTGTTTTTTAATTAATTTTTTTCTATTTAGTTATCAAATTTTCATGATACGGATCCCGGATTTGACGGGTTAGCCCAGTTAATTCTGGGTAACCCGTTAATTTTTTTTCTATTTAGTTATCAAATTTTCACGACACGAATCCAAGGTTTGACGGGTTAACTTGGTTTGAAGGGTTAACCTAGTTAATTCAGATTTTTTTTCTTCATTAGTTTTTTTTTTCATGTTGGTTTTTTTTCTATGTTTTTTTTAATTAATATATTTAATTATCACACTTTTATACAACCTTGCATTCGGACCCACATCCAAGGCTATTGGATCTAGTATTGCAGTCAGACCCACTTAAACTTGAGTCATCCAAGTTTAATGTTATTATTATATTATAAATATCACTATTGGGTCAGGCGTTGCAGCCAAATCTAAAGCTCTTGAGTATGACTTTGCAGAAAAACCTAAAACTTTTAGATTTTAGATTTTTTTATATTTTTTATGCAAAAAAAAATAGACCGCGGCATCGCACGTGTCATGTAACTAGTTAAAACTATTTTATATATGCTTTTTCTCATTTGATTTAGATATTTGAGATTGAAATAAATTTAAATAGTAAAATTTGGAACATTAGAGCCTGAGTGACGTGCAGCCGGATCCACTCGAGAACCCCACTGATTCCGGGACCTGCCTCACTATGGCTAATGCTAAGAGAATTTTTGAAATGAAAAACTGAGAAAATAATATACCCTATAAAATATTTTTTAAAAAATAGTACACTTTATATATATATATATATATATATATATATATATATATATATATATATATATATATAAAATCTGAGGTGCAACCACGGTACCGTTAACAATACCAAGAAAGGTTACACCCTGATTCATATATAATACCCATTCCTGATTCATATACAATACCCATTTTTATTTTACACTCTCCTCCGTTGTATTTTTATTGCGCCTTCTTCACCTCAAGCAGCACACACCCTCCCTCTCTGAAAATGGCTTCCATCTCTCTCCTGCGCCTATCTCCCATTCCCACACCAAAAACCCTATCAAAATCCCACCCCTTTTCTTCCTTCAACCCTCCCTTAACTCCCTTTCTCAAATTCCCCCCTAAAACCCGTCTGTCACAACAATCCACCGTCACCCGCATGTCATACAATCCCACGCCCGCCACAGATCGGTTAGTCTCGGCCGTTTCTTACACCCTCCCTTTCTTTAATTCTCTCCAGTACGGACGGTTTCTTTTCACTAAATACCCATCTCTTGCTCTCCTAGTTGACCCTCTAATCCCTCTCTTAAGCCTCTACAGATCAATCCCATATGCAAGTTTTGTGGCTTTTTTTGCTCTCTACTTGGGTGTGGTGAGAAACCCAAGTTTTAGCCAGTACGTGAGGTTCAATGCTATGCAAGCTGTGACGTTAGATGTTCTATTGGTGGTGCCTTTGCTTTTGACCCGGATCCTTAGTCCGGGCCGGGCCGGGTTAGGGTTTAAGTTGATGGTTTGGGGTCATAATGCTCTGTTTCTGTTTAGTTGCTTCTGTTTTGTTTATGGGTTGGCAAGTTCTGTTTTGGGTAAGACTCCTTATTTGCCCTTTATTGCTGAGGCTGCTGGTAGACAAGTATGAGTGGTAACTTCTTTTTAAAAAACATTTCTTGAAACACAAAAAAGGTGCAATTGGTTGAAGCCGTAGGTAAGAGGGTTTAGTACCAGTGGTTTGGTTGTTTTGGGGCTTGAACTTGTAACTGAATTCTAGAACTGAATGTTCTAATTTACTAGTAGTGGTTTCTTTCCAAGCTTGCTCATTATTCTGACATTTGTTGGCCAAAGATGATGTTATGTGAATGAGGAATTGTCTGCAAAGCATAATGATTTGTTATGAACAATGAGCTTACTCTCTCCGAGTGATTGGTTTTATTTTAACTGTGTTGATAATTAAATGTTGATTGGGATTTTGTTTTGTGAAACTATTTCTCTGTCCATTCTTGTTTCTGTTGAAAATTCTGGGATTCTTCCCTCTTCCTACTGTGTACTATCGTTTAAGAGGGGTATCATCCCCTTCTTCTGAGTTGTTTTTTTTGTTTGGATGAAGGCATATGTTGAAACCACTTCACACCTTATAGGCGCAAGTTGGTTTGAAATTTGGATGTTGTTGTGTTCTTAGTCTTTTGCATGAAATCTCTCTCTCAAATTAAAGGGAAATATAGAAATTGAATCGCCATTTTGTTTTTTTAAAAAATTAAAAATCCTAAAATATACACTACTTATAGTATTTCAGGTTTTTGAATAAGAGGTTAGTTATAAAGATAGACATTGTTTTTACCATATTTTTTCCAAGGTTTCTAATAAGTCAATGAACGAGAGTCTTGCAATTCAATCATTTTTTTTCTTTTTTCTTTTATATCTATGTTTTTTGTTTTTATTAAAAAAACATTTTGCTAGGTTTATATTAGTTTTTAAAACTAAGAAACTTGTTAGACCTAGTTATTAAAACCAGGTTTAACCAAGCATTATTGATTTGATGAAAACTTTATTAAAACTTAAGTTTTTTTAAACATGTTTTAATGTAAAAAATAACATGTGAGGGTCATGTTAATAAAAATTTGTTAATAGTTCATTGATGTATCTTTTTAGTATGTGTTAGGTCGGAGTCAATTTTTAAAACTAGAAGATTTATTTATCTAATTATTAAAAACAAGTTTAATCAAGGTTATGTTTGTTTTCTGGAATTTACTTTTCGTGAAATTATTTTTTAAAATTTCATGTGTTTGTTTGCCATTAGGAAAATTGGTTAACAGAAAATATTTTCCAGTCAAAGAAAAATTTGGCTTGGTTTCCAGGAAAGTGTTTTCCTGGAAAATTTGGGCGGAAAATACTTTTCGGAAGTTGTGAAAAATTTAGAAATGTCATATTATTTGCTGATTATATCAAATTTGATTATCAAACTTTTAATTGCTATATGTATTTTGTTCTGAATATTTATTTTTCAATTTCATCTCTTAAAATTTAATTTTTATATTAGCTTTTGTCTCATTTTTATAATTGTTATTTGCTTTTTTCTTATCATTTTTTTATTGAAATTTTTTATCTATCAAATTTGATTCTTTTTCTTTTTATTGTTACTTATTTTATTTGAAATAATTTATGAAATGCTAATTATTATTATTTTGATATCTTCATCTTTTATTTTTTATTTTTTAGATTTGATCTTTATTATTTTGATTATTATTTATTTTATTTGAGATAATTTATGAAATTATTTTTTTTTTCAATTTCATTCTCATTTAACTTTTTAATTTGTAAGATTTTTTTCTCATTATTTTAATAAACTTGAGAAAAATAAAACATTAATAAGTTATTTTTCAGTTTATTTTCCATGACATAACCAAACACTGGAAAGTGTTTTCCAATTTATTTTTCATTACACTACCAAATATTAGAAAATAATTTACTTTTCCGGAATTTATTTTAAAAAAAACTATTTTCCAACAAACAAACAGGGCCCAAAACATCACTAAAACTTGTCAATGTATCTTAAAACAATATATTAGATCTATATAGGTCTTTAAAATTAAAGACCCATTAACCTAATTATTTAAAAGGTTTAAACAAAAAATATAAAAGAAAAAAACCTTAACACAAACATAAGGAAAAATAATACATTATGTTTCACCAAGACTCATATTATTCATCGTGATGTGTGTCTAAATATATATATCAAAAGTCAGGCATAAAATGAAACAAAAGCAACTTAAAATGACTAGAATGAAAGATAAGGCATAAATCATAACATTTATTCCAAAAAAGGAATGGGCTTATTGCTTGATGAAGGTTGTTGCTACTACTACGAAATTTTTTTTGTTATTTCTGAATTTAAAGCCTCAAAACGATATAATTTAGAGTTTGGCCTTTCATAAAATTTTTAAATATCATTTTTAATTTCCAAATCATTTTAGCTTGATTTATTTAAAATTCTATAACTTCAAATGTAGGTTAAAAACTAAAACAAGATCTAGGCTGTAGTAAACTCTGGATAGATTCAAACTTCTCTATTTATGTTATGGTTTGAACTTTAAAATGACAGAAATGGGTTTTAGAATCTTAATAAAAGTTTTAGATCAATGTCTTAACTTTCTAACAAGACAAATAACATCTTAAAACCGAGGTGTTTAGCTCTATTTATAACTCAAAAACCAAATAGTGTTCTAGTTTAACTAGATCAGACTACCTCTTCAAAATCAAACCTATCTCGGTGTATATCCTGTCTTTTTTTTTTTCAACCTTTTTTTTGTTTTGTTTTGTTCCCTTTATTTTTTTTATAGGTCCTCTTGACAGCCCCAAAAAACTTCATTTTGCAGAATCTCCACAATTCTTGGTGACACTATTATTATCTTCTCCGCTTCATTTTTTTCTTTTTTTTTCACTCTCTTTTTTTGTTGAAAAATTTGCTCCAGAATAGAATTAATGGGTATTTTTTATGACAAATTAAAAATGGAATTCACTCATTTTTTAAGGTTAAAACCTTGTTGGAATTTAATTCCTAACATAAGCTCTTTGACATGAAATATTAACATGATTAAACAAATTATGGGTGAATGAGAAAATGATTTCAAAGAGAACTTGGTTGACATGTTTTTGGTGTTTATAAAAACCCTTTAAAAGAACTATATTCCACATAGAAAAAAAACAAAATTTTCTTGGTGTTTATATATTAGAAAGTTAAGAAGTTAAAGTCGGGTTCAAAGAGCACCCAAGTTTTTAGAGGGGAGTGGTCCTAAGAAAAATAGGGTTTGGGCTTAAACTCACATGTTGGTTATGTTAAATATATTTGGCCTTGGAACACACACGTACACGCGGCCAACCCAACTCGACTCTAGGCCTAGGCATGAGTTTGAGTTTATTGTAAAATAATTTTTTGGGTTATAAAAATTTATTTTTTGCCAACTAAAATTTAGGTTTGGGTTTGATGCATCAAGAATTATTCTTCCAGCCCAATGTCTTATCCAGTCTAGCCCATGTTTTGTTAAATCCAATCAATAAAAAAATAAGTTGATTAATTTCTTTTAGAAACATTTTCTGTAAACCTAAACAATTTTTCGGCTAAAAAACATCAAATTTATGACCAAAATGTTCAGATTTAATTGTTGTTTTATGATGAGTTATCAAAGTTGATATGTCATGAATTAGTTATGGTTATTACTAGAACTGATTCTTTATTTTTTTTTATCTTCTAAAATCCACTATAAAAAAGAGAGGTGAAGGAAGAGTTTTCAACAATGTTTTTTTTTTTTTCCAGATTTTACACACTCTTCCTTGTCTCAATTTTAGTGTTTTCTCCTCAAGTTTTAAGCTTTGACTTTCCTCTAAAATCTAGAGCTTAGGTTCATTTTATTGAGAGATACTCTAGTCTTTGGTTCATAAACCTTATTTCGTAGCGCATCTAAATAAAGTAGTGATGTTGGAATTTTGAGAGACTTATTGCAAACATCTTAGTTGTACCAAGTGGGAAGCAATAAATCCTTAAGAACAAAGAATTCATCTTTGATAACAATAAAAACTTCATCATTTTAAAGTCCCTTAACAAGTAAGTATTCTTTCTTGTTTTAATCTAAACGAAGATATATTGTTTGATTAGTATCCAGGGTAGGTCTTTGATTTGATATCAATTGTAAGTTTGGATATATACTTAGTTTTCATGCTAGAATGCTTTTATAATATTTGTGTTTAAAGCATGTTTGCCATTAATTATTTTATTGCATGCTTAAATTTTTAAACATGTATGAACTCTAGTATTTTATTAGACAACTTTTGTTTAGCATGCCTTCATAACGATAAACTAAACAATCATTGCTCACTAGTTTAATAAATCATAATATTTTATGGTCAACAATATTGAGGTTTATCTATTTGAGTTTTTGTTTTGTTTAATTCCTTGTGAAAACTAGTTTTATTGTTATATTAAAATTTTAACTTATATCTAGTTATATATATATATTCATGTTTTATATGAATCTTTTTAGTTTAATGCATGTTATCCTTATGAACTATTCTTTTAAATCAATGGTTATATGTTTGTTTAGTTTATACATGAGTTTTTTTTTTATTTTCTATGGTATGATCATGCCTTTTGTTTAAGTGTGTTATAACCTAAATTTGACTCATCTTTTCAAAATATTTTTTAAAAATCCAAAAAATAAAAAAATTCAAAAAATTGTGTTTTCGATATATTTCAGCCATTCTCACATCTATTTTATAATTTTCAACTATGTTTTTCCTTTTGATGTCTTTTTCAAAAATCAAATTTCAAATTTTTTTTTTCGATGCCTTTGTGCCTATTTTATAATTTTAAACCTCTAAAAAAAAACTTGAAAAGGAAAAAAATCCAAAAATATGCTTTCGATGTATTTCATCCATTAATGCATACATTTCATAATTCTTGATTTCTTATCGAATTGATGTTAACATTATTTTTGAAAAATCAAAATATCAAAAAATGAGAAAATCAAAAATCAAAATAAAAAGCAAAATGAACAAAAGGTTAAAGTGCAAAACAACAGAAATGAAAGACAAAAGTGAAATTGAGTTACTTGGGGGTCAAGTAATTGAATAGAAAATTACAAAAAAAAAAAAGTTAGACTATAATTAGAAGGGTGAATATTATGAGAGGAGGGGGAAAAAGGAGAACCCTAATCATGAAAAGAAGAAAATTCCTAGCTAAAAGACCCCTAGCCTCCATAAAAACAAATTAGAGAGAAGAAAATGAAGGAAAATTCTTCATCTTCTCTCTCGCAAAAACCTAACTTGTTTCTCTCTTATTTAACTTCCCCACCAACTCTAGCTAACCACCCATACCTTTCACTGCCCACCACGAGCTTTTTCATGGCATCCCTAACAACAGGACAACCTATGGCGGCCACAAATAAATGAGAAACTAAGAGAGAAAAAATAAAAACAAAACAACAGTGAAGGATATAAAAAGATAGTAGAATACCAGAACTTCAAATCATCTGATCTCTTTTCATCCGTTACTTACCTACACCGTCAGCACCAAGTGGTGGCGCAACCTGCAAGGTTGTCGATGTGCCTCCCATCTCTACTATTAAACCCAAAGACACGTTGCAACCAAAACTATCCAGAAATAATTATAGTAGAGGGATAAAAGAAGGTTGAAATTTGAATGATCAAATCTTTATCGCTGAACATCAATGATCGACACCACTACCACCAATAGAAAGCATAGGAGGTGATGCAGTCTGCAGGATGGTCAACGTACCACCTCTCTCCGTTATTAATTTGAATGACATGATGTAATTCTAGTCGTCGTTGCCAATATTTCCAGCACTATTCTAGCCACTCAACCTAACTCTAGCTAACCTGAGAGGTCCATTTTGAACCCACAACATCTTTTAAATAATTATTTTGGTTTATTGTTTATTTTTATGTGTGTTGTGATGAAGATTTTTGTATTGATTGTGTTTGTGTGTGTACACTTGATTGATTATGTTTGTGTGTGAAAACTTGAATTTCTTATGTGATTAGTTTTCTAACATGATGTGTTTAACGGATAAATATGCATTGAAAATGTATTCAATATGTTTTCAAATCTATTTTTTTTTTTGTCTTTACGCATTTCAACCGGATCACTCAAGTTGCATATTGTTATTTTATTTGTTCATTGCCATTTTATTGTCATCTCAAATGATATAGTGTTATTTTTTTTTTTGTAAGAGAAGCATATTCGCATTGCCATTTAGTTCAAATAACATATGAAAGTTTTTTCTCCATTCATACATGTATGTTTATATCATATGGGTTTTGTACTTTGGTTACAAAATCCATCAAGGGTTTCGGTCAATATTAAAAGACCTTGCTTAGAAAATGCCAACATTTCAATGTTTTAAAAAATACTTCCTTTCCTAAATTGTGTTTACTTAATCTCCAATAGAATTTTTCAATTTTGATATGTTATTCACCTTCAATATTCAAGGTAAATGATCTTATAACAAGTCATTACTTTGGATGTTGATTGAGAGTAGTAACTTCATTCTATATTTGATTTTTAAAAATCAATATCTTCTTTTGAGATACATAAGTCAAATGCTCATTAACGATTCCTAATATAAATAAACCCTGAAAGGTTGTTACTCTTATGTGTCGATTAAGTGTAACAAGAAATTGTTCACTAACTATGGTTATACATAGATGAGTCTTTGCTAATTGGTTTGTGTAAGTATTGGTTGGGGGCAAGACTCTAAAATTGAATAATAAATATGATTGTTAATATAACAACACACCCAAGAATAAATAAACCCATAAAGGTCATTGTCAAACTTTTAGTCCAAAAGGGACATTTAATATCACTAAATTTCTTTTTCAAGCAGATGAATATATAATAGCTATTTGGATGTTTAGGACTGTTGTATAAAATCTCATTCAACCAAATACAAGTGAATCTAGTACTATAGGATAAATGAACATTCCTCAGTTGCTGTCCATTGATCGTGGTTGCATAAATAAATGTTTATCGACAACCCATCTAGGTTTATGGTTGGGCCAATTGAGCTCTATGTAGGCCCATCCCAGTTACTTGAAAAGACCACCAATAGTTATAGGTCTCGATCAAGAGTAACTAACTTTAGATGTGTTACTAATTATTATTAGAGTGAATAAACCTTCACTGGTTATCATATTGATAGCAACTGGGAATGAAAAAAATGATCAGGACTTTAGAATGGATAGGCTAAAGCCCAACCATCCACCTTATACTGAGGGTTTTGCAATACATCTATTCTTACACATATAGAAAGACCACTAATATATTAGGCATGACAATCCCATTAAGAATAAAAGTTAAGTAGCAATGCAACTTACCTTAGGTAGTGTCATAACCTAATTTTGGGTTCCCAAAAATTATTTTATAAGAAATATATATTTTCCTTCTTATTCAAAAATCCAGAAAAAAAAATCAGAAATTTAAAATCCAAAAAAAAAATTCAGGACACAAAAAGGTAAGTATTTAAGGTGCAACATATCAAAATGCCAAAAACAATACTCAGATTAGAGATATTTTGACAAGATGGGCTAAAGAAAAAAAAGACCTAATAGAAAGAAAATTGAGGTTGAAATCCAAACTTGATCAAAATTTAAAGAATTAATTAAATTTAAGGATTTCATTAAACTTTTAATGAGTTTACCTGACTTAATTAAGGACTTAATTGAAGAAAAAATTAAGTTTGAAAGTTAATTTGACCAAAATTGAAAGAATTAATTAAGTTCAAAGGCTTAATTAAACTTCTAATGGGTTTTGTTGACTCAATCAACTATTCAATTAAAGAAACATTAAGTTTGAAGGCCTAATTAGGGTCAATTTACAATAAATAAAAGATCAGGGACCTAATTGAAGCTCTGGATAGCCTAATTGGTGCAATCAGGTGCTTAATTGAAAGGAATCAAAAGTTTGAAGGGAAAATTAATGATGAAATTAAAAATATCCAAGACCAAGGACCATATCGTAAAAAACATCAAAAATTGTGGGTCAAAATTGACGTAATCAGGGAATTAATTGAAAGAAATCATGTCGAATTTAACAAAATCAAAAGATTAGGGATTGCATTGAAAACAAAGAAAAGAATGAATTAAAAGGAACAAATGGTGTTGTTTGGCACCATTGTTCATTTTCTTCTTTATTTTCCCTATGAATGAGCTAGAAAGAGACCCTTTTACAAAACCATTTAATGCACCTCTCACATTTTAGGTAAGATAAAAGGCATGCTTATTTGGTTGACCTGACATTATGTTATGCCTCCAGCATGGTTCTTGTCGAGTGGTCACCCTAGAAGCCGTTGCAATGCTGGTCCAAAACCCCTAACTCAATCAACATTTGACAATCTGGTTCGAGAGTACAGGGTTTTTTTGGTTTGTCATGAAAGGCCAGGATTGATCAATCGGTTGGGAATACGAGGACTTAAACCAAGAAAAAAGCTAATACCCATCTCTTACTCTCTTATAAATAACAACCCAGTTAGTTTAAAAGGATGGGGGCCTGAGGGGAAGAAAAAAATAGAGAGCTGAACCTAACAACACACCAACACAAACTACCTTTTCTTTATAGAAACAATCTTGTTTCAGCTAAAAGCAGTGACACAATCTGTGTATGGTCAGGAATAATAGTAGTCTTCTCTATGCCGATAGCCTCATAGCAACTAAGTAGCCTTATTTTCCTTGTTCCAGTCAAAAGTAACAAAAAACCCAATCCAAGTCAAGAGAAGTAGTTTGGAGTAGTTTAGTTCATCCTCATAACAAATCAGTATAGTTTTTTTAGTGGTAGAAGTTCCAAGTCTTAGCAATCTTACTTCTTTATTTTTTTCATCAAAACTGTCGCGGGGGGCAACGTCGGGACTGACACGTTTTTATATATGATGATGCCTCCTAATGAGGTGTGTCTTATTGAGAAAGGAAAGAGTTTGAGTTTAATTATAAAATTATGATAAAGGTTTAGGAGTCACCACCTATTATTATGGTTACTAAGAGACCTATGGTCTGCGAGAGTCTGAGTAAAGAATTGGTTGTACAAGGGAAAATGCATCACCCCCGATGCACCCTACTTAAGGTAAGTTGCATTGTTGTTTGATTGTTTTTCTAAGTCAAGTTCCTATCTGTTGATCTTTTTCTAAGATCTAAGGCAAATCTCCTTTCGTGAGAAAGTCTCTATCTTATTAGGTGAAGTCCTAACCGTTTTAAAGTCCAAATTTTAGTTTCACATTTATTTTCACTTGTATCTTTAGTACCTGAGAGTGTACTCTATTATGTAGTTTTACACCCTCAAATATTAAAGTTTACATCTGAACCCTAATATAAAAATGAACAAAATGATTGGTAAATGGTTTTTGATATTTTGACCAAATCCTAATGAATAATCATAATCTGATTACAATATCCATTTCTTTTTGCCCTTTTAAGACATGAGAAAGATGCACTTTTTTTTGCTTTTGCTTTTGAAAATATGCTTGAAAAACTTTTTAGGATCTGGCCGTATGCATGAAAACAAAATATTTTTTTTAATTTTTGAAATGGAGAAATTAATTTAAAAGTTTTGAGATATTTTTTTGAATTTTTAATTTTTTTAAGAAATGTTTTGGAGAAAACCGAATATTTTAATACTAGATCTGTATCTTACAATGTAAAAATATAAACCAATATTATATAAAATTGGTATAAAAAACATGCAAGAAAATTAGAAATTTTTTTAAAAGACTTTTGAATTTTTTTTGGAATTTTTTTATAATAATATTATATCATATTATTATTAAATATAATGGCTGGACCCGACCTAGTTAACTGAGTTGAACCTAGCCAAGTTGGGCCGACTAGCAGCCCACCGGGTTTAGTCTCTTCTTTTCTTTGTTTTTGTTGGGTTGGGCTGCAACAAGTCCAGCCCAGCCCAACCTCGGGGGGGTTAATTATTCCCCCCTGCATGCAGTACGAATTCTCGTTTTGCATGTAGACATCGACCATATAGGGGGGAGGAAGAAGAAGGAGAAGAAAAGCGGAGAAGGTTACCTGGCTTAAGGGACATGACAGTGGTAAGGATGTTTGGTCGGTGGCTTAGGAGGCTTCGGTGGAGGAAATGGTGGTCGGTGTTGGCTGTGGGGGGAGGAAATGAAAAACTACAGAGGAGAGGGGAAACATGCGGTGACTACTTCCAACATGAGCTGGCTGGTTGGAGGTCAAGTGGGTGGCTCTTGGCGAAGTTGTAGGTGGAGAGACTAGCGTCGAGATCGTCATGGCTGAGGGTATGGAGAGAGAGAGAGAGAGAGAGAATGATAATGGTAGAGAGAAAAAAAAACAGGGAACAATCTAGTTTTTTTTATCTTAAAACCAAAATTCTCCTCAATCAGACCGTGAAATCCACATCTATTTATAGGGGTGGAAAAGAGACATTTGGTCTCCACTAGTGTCAAATCTTGGCCCTTGGTTCGATTGGGAAGGATCCCAATTGTCGGTTGAAAGTAGGCATCATAGGCTGCCAGGTTTGTTGTAAAAGAGGGGCTAGTCGAGTTGGCCACCTTAGAGCACTGTCACCGTCTCTGTGGTGTCAGTCTGCTAGAACTAACCACACTAGGGTGTAGTCAAATGTCATGTGATTATTTTTCTGTAAGTTTTATCCAATTTGGTGAAGAAACGAAGCGTTAAATGCCTTGGGAAGTTGGTCACTCGAGCAGCTTTTCTGGAGAAGAAGAAGAACAATCAAGTCCAAAACGATGCCAGATTGGTAAAGTTAACTTTAGCCCTTTGATTTGTGATTTATTCTTAGTTATACTCCTAGTTAGCTTCAAACTTTAATTTTATGTAATTGTACCCTTGATAAAGTTCAATTTAAGCCCTGGATTTCAGCGCCTTTTTTATTTTGGTCATTAGTCTTAGATTTCTTCAATTTAACCCCTAATTGACCATTAAACTTTCAATTTTTTTCAATTTCACCCCTGATTTCAGCCAATTGGGTCCCTAGAGTTTAGTGTCTTTTGCAAAATGATCATTGGCTATGGATTTTTACAATTTAGCCCTTAATTGACCCCAAAGCTTTGATTTTCTTGCAATTGTACCCCTGATTTTAATCAATTGATTTTGTAAAAATGAAAATTGGTCTCCTAAAATTCCAATCCTCTCAATTAAACCCAAATTAGCCTCTCAAACTTAATGTTTCACCAATTAAACCCTTAAAAAAATAATTTGACCCATTTAAAGTACAATTAAGTCCTTGCACCTAATTAAATCCTTTAATTGGACTCAAATTAATTTTTAAACATAATAAAACTTTAATTTGACCCATGATTGAATCAAATTAACCAATTAAAAATTTAATTTTTATGTAAATTCATCCAATAATTATGTAACTTCACCTTGATTTTGCATTATTCCTCTATTTTTTGGTAAAATGAGGTATAATTAAGCTCTCAATTTTGTCTAAAATTGTAGCTTTTGCAAAAATGTTAGTTCTTTTTTTATTTTATTTTTTTTTATTTTGACAGAAAGAAGATGAATTTGAGGAATAACTCAGAAATGATTTATTACAGAAACAACCATAAATAACAGCCTTGCTCCATCTGTGTGCAATAACCCTACTCTAGCTATAAGCATCAGTCTCTATTCTAACCAAGAATATTTCTAGGTGCTAAGAGGGAGCTGCAACGAAAAAAAATGTTTGTATGAGCCTAGGTCAGATTATATAGTTTCCACCACCAAGGAGAACATTTTTCCATTTTTTTTAAACACCATTACACAACCTCTCTTCTTTCAAGCCTTCATTAAAATCCTGACCTCCATACTCTCCCAAACTGGTGAAAATAAAAAACACCTTAAAAAATTAAATTCCAAACATACTAGCCACTTTCTAGGACTAACGATTGTTGATCTTATCATTATGATTTGCTCAAAGCTTTGGCTTTCCTAAGTAATCAATTCTAGAAGGTAAAGTTTGTTCTTTTTTAGGAGCCAAGATGATATGTTCCACTTCACATACACTAAACCATGGCACCAAATCACGAAGTGTAGTGACACGAGACCACGAAGTGTAGCGGCAAAATGGAAGACTTGGTGTAATTTGTTTGTTTAGGCATTGTTTGTTAAGTCTGTTACGTGGATGCTATTCTTTGTCCTGTTTTTCAGCATTTTTTATTCTCTAATTGTTGTTAGTTCCCTACTAGTTGTATAACTATATATAGCCTGAACGAGTTCAACAAAGGCAAACAGATATTTCTTAAACAACCCATCCATTCTCCTATTTCTTTCTTATTCTAAATTCTTCATATAAATGGTATCAAAGCCAAGTAACGACCATGGACACTCGCGGCAAAATGAATGCAGAATTCCATAACAATGTCAACGAAATCTTGGCACAACACGAGATCAGTTTCGATTCGGTGAACATAGCCTTACAAGTGGTGTTAACCGAGCTTCAAGCTCTTTAAGCCTCTCGTAGCCAAAACAATAGCCCTCCCAAAACCAACCCATTTGCACGTGATGAATCCGCATACCCACATACTTCTCGTTCTAACACTATAAATGACCACTCATATCAACACCTCAAGTTTTCCTTCCCAAAGTTTAACGGAGAAGACTCAACTAAATGGATTTACAAGGCAGAACAATACTTTAAATTCAAAAATATTGCACCAGAATAACAAATCCAGCTGGCCTTCTTCTATTTAGAAGGCATCGCCCTGTAATGGCATAAGTGGTTGACGAAATTCCATAGACCACTAACATGGGATGAGTTCACTAAGGATGTAGAAATCTAATTTGGTCCAACCGACTATAAAGACCTTTAAGAAGCTCTGACTCACCTTAAATAAACCATAATTATGCACCTTATAAAGAAGCTTTTGAAAGGCTTTCCTGCCGAGTTGATGGCTTGCTCGAAAAGTTCCTAAGTGATTGTTTTATTGCAAGACTCTGACATGACATCATATAGATGTAAAAATTAAACAACCTAAAACCTTGGCAGATACAATAGGAGTGGCTCGACTAATTGAGGAACACAATCAGTTGTAAAGGAGACCAACCTAACAACTCTATTCCGAACTAGTTTTTGCGACAACAAAGGCCTTATCCAACCCAATAGCTGGTGTGCTAGACCTTTAATAACCCAATGCATAAACCAAAGTTCCAATACTCAACCAGCAACCTTCCGCCAAATCACCAATCAAAAGGCACGAGAATGTCAAAAGAAAGGGTTATGCTATTATTGTGACGAAAAGTTTGTTCCAGGCCATTGTTGCGAACGACCACAATTATTTATGATCAAGGATTTACCCCATACAAGCTAGTTATTTGTTACTTGGTTGACCATGACAGTATAACATGAGAGCTATGCATGATGGAGTGATAAATAAGTATTCTTTTGAGATGAATGAAAAACCTATAACTCTTATATCTTTGACACCTGAGAAAATATGTAAGGAGCAACTGAAATTGAAGAAGGAAAATACGACTTAAAATAAGAGCTTGTATACCAAGGGGACCTTCTTTGCTAACAAAGTTCTTTTTGGTTTTGATGATGATGTTATTCTTCGACTTCGTACTGATTTGTTGATCATAGAATATGTTTTTAATTATATATATTTAAGGTCAAATATTTTAAAAAAATACAAGCATGATACGAACCAAGTCAGGTTTGAATTTGGCCTTAAAATGTTTGCTAACCAGTTTTGCGAGATTGAGCATATCTTTCAAACCATATACTAGATCAAGCTCAAAATTTTATAGGAAGATACTAGACATACGGAACTATATTTTGGTAGATTTTGTAGGTCAAATGGAGTTCGAGTACATATTACTAAGAGGGTCGAAGTCACTAGATGAATCTTGTCAATTCATCTATATTAGATCTTTGTGTATTGTTTGGAACGTATCTAGAGCTATAAGTGAAGGTTTGCTATGATTCAAATTGGTCTAGACATAAGAAATCTCAAGTTTTCCAACCATATATAGTAGGCCAAGTAATTTATCCAGACAAGAGAGAACAACATGTTTGAATTCAAAACTTAAATCTGCTAAGAATGTGCAGAAATTGGAGATTCGGGCTACATGGAGGAATTTTAGCATGAAGAATTTGTTTATATTATCCTATTTTATTTATTTATTTAATGTTAAATAATTGCTTTTAATTTGTGTTTGTTCTAACCCATTAGATATTATTTAGGGGTTTATTTTATTATTGAACTTATGTTAGTTGATTACTAGTTTAAACTCATTAGGGTTAGTTAGAGGAGACTATAATATGTTTTTTTTAGCTGCAAATTTCAGCAGCAAGTTGAAAAATAAACGTGAGTTTTTCTTTTGTTTTTTTGTTGCAAAATATTTTTTCTTTAAAGGGATAAATATTTGACTTATTGAAGATTAATAAACTTCATGATGTTATTCGCATACTTATGATTCTTAGATACAAGATGATCTCTCAATCTAAGTCCTTTTCCAATACATTTTGTTCTTAGGTATAGGGTCACCACTTAGTTAGGGTTCTATATACCTTTGGTTCTGAGGTACATGGTTACCTCTTGGTCAGGATTCTATCAAGCCTGATTTTTAGCTTTATGGGTTATTATCTACTCCGTTGGGGGTTGCTTGATCACGTGATTAAGAGGTCCATATAATTCATGCTTTGGTTATAAGATTGTATTCTTCTCATATTATTTCCCTGACTACTGAGAAAAAATAAATTTAGTCTTTGACATTTAGTAAAAGCTCAATTGCATCCTGATTTGTTTTTTACATTTTAGCCCCTATAATTTTAGAATTTTATATTATGATCTTAAAACTTCATTTCTCTCACATTTTGTCCCTTAATGTTGAGGGAGAAAAGAGATAGATTTTGATCCTCTATATTTTAGCCTTAAAAAAATTGATATTAATGTTGATGGGTTTGTCTTCGGAAAGTTCGGTGAAGATGACTTTGTCCTTTACTCATGTTAAAAAATATACATCGGGGTTTGTAAAGTCTTTTTATTTGTTTTTTGGATTTCAAACTGATTAAATATTGTTTTGAGGTTATTATAATTCTTATAATGTTTTTAGGGTTTTTTGGTTAAAATAAGTTTGGACTTTGGGTTTTGGGATCTAAATATCATGTTGTTAATAAAAAATCATGTTTTGCCAAAACAAAAATACATAAAAGTAAATGAGGATTTTGACTAGATAAATATTTTTTTTCTATAGAATTTTAATCCTTCGAACTCTTTTGAATATTTATTTTAATTGTCGTAGAAATAGATAAAAGTTTTATTGGAAAATGATCTTTACTTCATTCCATTGTTTATTACACATATTTTAGTGTTAACTAGATACTTGACTCGGGCTTTGCCGCTAATTAGAAATTTTTTTTCAAATAAAAAAAATTATATACACAGGTTTTTTCAACACATTTTTATAGTTAAAATTTTTTTAAGTGAAAATAAAAAAAACTTATGCATACATGTAATCAAATAAATCGAGTATTATGTGTGTTAATAAATGAAAAAAAAAACCATAAACGATAACTGAAAATAAAAATGGAAAAATTAAGAAACAAATGTAGATCAAAATATTTATTCTCGGAAACCAGGACATTTACCTAATTGTGTTTGGTAAATTTGTATATTAAAATAATGTTTTCCATTCAAGCAAACGATAATAGAATTAGAGACACAAATTAAATTGATTGAATAAAATAAAAGGGAGAAAAAACATTATGTAAGGTTGTATATATTAGAAATATTATCTGAAAATAATTTTTTTTATTTTGAAAAATAAAGTTCATCTACATAAAAGATAAAAAAAAAAATACATGAATAAGAAAATCTCTTTAATACTAAATACATAATAATAAAAAAAATCATTTAAAAGAGACTCTCTAAACAAAGTGAAAGAGAGAAGAGGTATTAATCTAAATATAAAAAAAAATAGATAAAGAAACCATATAGAAAAAACACATTAATTTAAAAACAATAGGAGAAAAAAAAGAAAAAGCAACGGCCAGGCATTGCTGGACCTGACAAGTCAGGGCAGCCCGTCTGGCCCATTTCGTCAAAGCCCACACGTGGGCCTCACGTAGCAGGCCCATGCGACTAGGTCCTTATATTTTTCTAGTTGCAACTGGAATGGAAGACAAGTCACCCGCCCTAAATTTTTTGAAAAAAAAAACAGACGTCATGTCGTCTGATTTGCCCAGATCATGACCGCTGTGGTTACAATAAAATCGGGGCTTAAATTGTTTGACATCAAAACTTGTGTTTCAACCCATTTTTTACCCAAAACCCTTTAGGAACCACGATAAACTTATCAATTGTCTCAAAAAACCGTCTCAAAAGCCAAAATCAACCCGAAATCAAAAATCAAACCAAGTTTAGATATGTTTTTCACAAACTTTTAAGGTAAAAAAAAAAATACTTAATATGAAGTCCTCTCATCAAATAGAACCATTCAACATAAACATCAATCGTTTTAATGTTCTAAATCGGTGTCAGCGATATTTTTCTCTTTCTAAGGTTGGAATCCGCCAACCTCTCTCTTCTTTGTCAACTAGGAACTAAAAAATAACAAAAATAAACTTTTGTACCAAAATTGAATTTGAAAAAAAATTGGGTAGCCGAAATCATATAATTTACATAGTTTGATGACCAAAGTGTATATTTTCTGAAATTTCTGGCACGCCACCCATGTTTGCCATCCTTTTCATTTCAGTCCATATTCTTTCAATTCCACCATTGACTAAGAAATAAAAAACAAATGGCCTTAAATTAGGATCAAATCACCAAAAATAAAATTTTGAGTACAAAAAATTAATAGTGACATCCACAATGTTTTGGAAGGAGATGAATAGTATTAGTTGCTCAATGTTCACCCTACACGTTTTAGTTTTTAAGTTAATTGGTGGATTCTTTGTATACCACACTTACAAAATATTCACAAGTACATCTTTCTTTTGCATCTTACTAAGGATGTCAACTCTCAACTTTAGTCTTTATTGGCTTTCACAACTCTTTTCATGATTTTTCATTTAAAAAAATATATTATATTAAGTGCATGCATCATTATTTCATTTCTCAAATAACATTTTTTATGATATTAGAAAACATATCCATAATACCGACTTTTCTTTTTTACATTAAAAATTAACTGTAAATCTTGCATGTAACGTAGCATATTCATAATAAACTAGTTCATTTTAAAATAATAAACAATAAAAACTTAAGCTCATAAAGAATAGTGCACATATGCTTCTTTTTTATTACTTGCAAGAAAGATAATGCTAGAAAATGATACAAGTATGTTGATTTTTGTGTTGCAACAATATTTTATTAGTTTTGATTGAAGTCTAATATATTCATTTTAATTATACAATCCTTAAAGTCTACAAATATAACAAAGGGCAATAACATTTCTTTTAGTATGAGAATCAAAATTGTTAAACCTAACCGTTAGTGAATTGATCCAAAAAACCTAAGACTCGAAGATTGGCTTGGATCTAGTTTCAAATTGAATTATAAAAAACATTGACTAGGTGAAACCTGGTTGACCCGATTAAACCTGTCCCTGTCAACACAATACATTTTTTTTTAATGAAAAATAAGATTTTATTTGAATAAAAATACTTGACTTGATGATTTATGGGTTGACTCGATGTTGCACTGACTCAAATCTTTTTTTATGTCAATCATTAGATTAGGTATGAGAACCATGATGAGAAATCTTTCGATTAAGGGAAAAAATCCAACATCATTAAAAAAAAAAATTAAAAGCCATCAATGTTTTTATTGTGATTTATAAGGCAAAATGTTTTAATTTTTTTGTCCTTTTTTCACTTCATTCATTCAAAATTCTCTTTTAATCTCGTCCTTCTATATTGTGTTTATTGGGACTTGAGATTGATAATTTGTTTTAATTTGTCTTTTCTATGGTTATCACAGTTTTAGAGAAACATCCTAGTATCCAGTTGGTACTCGATTTATACTCGATTTAACAAAAAAGAAATTGAATTTATTGGTTGAAAGAAATTGTAAAAGAGGGACTGAAATTAAAACAAATAAATAATGGCAAACCTTTTGTTTTTAAGAAAAATATGGTGTCAGTTATAGTCTTTTTTTTGGCCTTTAGTCATGAAACTTTTTTGTTTTCAATTTGATTCTCTCAATGTTTTGTTGATTGGAATTCATGATTTATAGTTTATTTTGATATATTTCTCATCAAATTGTCTCAATCTCAAATAAAATATTCCATCATTGAGTTGATACTTAATTTTATGAAAAAGAGTTGAGTTTAATTGTTTGAGAAAAATTGAAAAGGAGAGTACCAAAATTGAAACAGAGAGATATTATGCCTTTTAAAAAAAAGATATTGTGTCATCACCTTTTGCCTTTGGGATTTTGTCAAATTTCTTTTTAGTCCTTTTAGTTTGTAAATTAAACAGTTTGGTTAAAAACATTATTTTGCTCGCATTTTAGTCTATGAGATTAAAGGAGGAGAGAGAGTTGCTAGATTACAATGAAAGAGAGAGTTGACAAACGACCACTTTTTAGCAATGTAATTTGTCATTTTTTGTGTAAATGATGAGAATTAGTTTCATTGTTTTAGCTTGCTTCCTAAGAAG
Source organism: Populus simonii (assembly GCA_007827005.2). Classification (NCBI taxonomy): domain Eukaryota; kingdom Viridiplantae; phylum Streptophyta; class Magnoliopsida; order Malpighiales; family Salicaceae; genus Populus; species Populus simonii. Next base: position 8,282,056 of record CM017476.2, read on the forward strand.
TTGTTGGAATCTTAACCAAACATCCTAGCATGAAGTCATGTTTCGATTTTATGAGCGACCTTTTGTTGTTATATAATTAAATAAAAATAATTTTTAAAAAATATTAAGCTTGATGGAATCCATAACTCAAATTATGAATATGGTGGGTTAAGTTGTGAAACTCGACTCGATCCAATGTGTCGTTGTATTAATATTTTAAAAAATACATCATCTTGAATTTTTTTCAAAAACAAAACCAAGTTTTTTTTCGATCATTCAAATTGCTTTTAGAACTGCCAGGTTGACTGTGTCACGTTAGAACAATTTTCACATAGTTTAATTTAAAACATGAGCTAGACTTCTTTAATTTAAAACCTGAGCTAAACAAGAAGTCACATAAAGAGATTTTAAGATTGATTCACCATCTACCAAGAAGTTTTATGTAGCCTGATATAAGTCACTTATCTAGTTAAAACATTATTCCTAAACATCAAAGATTTAGAGATCATTTTGTATTATGACAATTTATGTTTTTTTGTCTAATCATGAAGAAAAAACTTTTGGTTAGCTAAATAACTTCTGCTTTTGTTTCAAACATTAATCTTGTAGAAACTAAAATAATATTTTTTTCATTAATAAAGATTTATTTTTTTTATTTATTTTGCATGCAAAAATTCATCTAATAATAATTTTAATAAAATATATTTTTTTATTCTATTTTTTAAACCATGAAAATGTATTTAGTATTATAATTCAAATTACTTTTTAAAAATATTTTTTATGAAAATTAAATTTTTATTTTTATTTTTGATATTAATACATCAATTATATATATATATTCTTTGAAGAAAAGCAATTTAAAAGAAACGGTTTAAACGCACCGTTTTTCCAAACACAGTTGAAATCAGACGCGAAGACTGAGAGAGAAGCACCTTCTATTCTATCATCATTTCACGGTCTCAGTTAGGGTTTACCCTGTCTCTGAACTCTCTTTATCCCCGAAGCTATGTCATGATCTAATTGAATTCTCCGAACCCAAACAAAAATCACCACTGTTTAAAACCTAAATAAATGTCAACAACTCTCCCTCCCATGGAGTGTTTACATGTAACTGAAGAATTTCTCCTCGAATTAAAGAGCGGAAACCGTAGCTTCCGTCTCCCTCACCCTGTACCTATTCTTCGATTTCTCTACGAGCTATCCTGGACCTTGGTACTACTATTACGAACTTGCTTTCCAATTTCACTCATCATCATCATCATTATTTATCCTTGAAGAATAATTTTATTTGTCTTGATTGATTCTCTTAGGTTCGAGGAGAATTGCCGTTTCAGAAGTGCAAAGCTGCTTTGGATTCTGTGGAGTTTGTTGATAAAATGTCTGCTGTAGGGTTGGGTTCGAATTTCGCTGATATCATTACTCAAATGGCTCAAGATGTTAGTTTTCTTGGTTCCTCTGCTTTAATTATTGAATATATCAGAGTTATTATGAATTTGAATTATTTGTTAAGTAAGAGTAAAATAAAAAAATTACTGCTTGAATTAACCTATGTCCGGATTTCTATTTTTTTTTTATTTTTTTTATATCAGATGTTAGATAATGCATTTTTTAGTGGATGATGGAAAAAAGAAACTTTGGGGGCTTTTTATATTGAAATCCTGAAGAATAGATGAGCAAAAATAGGAACAGGAGATAAAATTTGTAAGGGAAGAAGAATTTATAATTCAATAAGTGCAAGATTGCTGGCATTGTATTATTGTGTTTGCAAAATAATGACGGTCATCATCATTATTTGATATGCTATATTGTATTGCTTAATTATCACTGTGGCATTAAGAATCTAATTTTTTGATGTGTTATTATCTGTGGTAATCAACTAGTTTTATTGTAAACTCATGCGGTTGACTGATTTTGCAGCTTACAATGTCTGGAGAGTACCGATCTCGTCTCATAAAGCTGGTTAGTATTGATAACTTTTAAGTAAAGGCTTTGTTTGTGTGTTTGATGGTCATGTTTCTGTTTGTTTTTGTTGAGTGGAAATAACTGCTCTATGCTGCAGCTGCTATTTATTTTCATGTTTCCATTTTTTTGTGTGTTATCCTTGTGAATTTCATTGCGATTAATGCATGATGTGCTCTTAAATTTTGTGTTCGCTTTATCAGCTCAAAATCAATATTTCTTGTTTGGGAACCCTCAAAATTTAGTTTTAGTACATATGTGAACTTATACTACTAAATGTTTCCCATGGGTATGCTAGTGATGCTTGCTTATCTTCCTCTCTTACTCCAAAGCATTATCTGCTAAGTACTATTAGTATGGCTTGCTATGATGTGTATTTGACTACATGTTCTTGCTCGTGCTTCATATTTTGTTTTAGATGGAATATATATGAGAATATTTATTGAGACATGAGAATCTTTATTGAGACATAAGTGTTGCTGAGATTGTCCTTTTTCATTAAGTAGAATTTTGCCTTGGGGCTTGGAGGGTGGTGCCTTTTCCATTTAGTTTAACTTGTGAGTCTAATACTTTGTTTGTCTAGTCTCTTCTGATTGTTAAGTGTCCATGTGGCATTTATTCATGAACATATACTTGCACTATGCCGTAGTTCTGAATTATTTATTTATGTGTCGGATGCCTTATGTCTTCTTCATTGGTCTATATTTGGCTCTCCATGCTTTTTCTCAATTTGTGTGTTACTTTGCAGTCACTCTTCAATATAAAGTCGTTTCCTTCTTTTCAGGCAAAATGGCTAGTTGAATCTGCGTTGGTCCCATTGAGGTTTTTCCAAGAGCGTTGTGAGGTGGATTTTCTGTTCGTTTAAAATGTTTTTTCTGTTCATTATCTCATAAGCTTATTTGGTCTCTCAATTTTAGACCTTGTAACAAAGAGGTTTAAAATAGATGTTTTCTATTTGCAGGAGGAATTTTTATGGGAAGCTGAAATGATAAAGATAAAGGCTCAAGACTTGAAGGGCAAAGAGGTAAAATAGATTAAAATGTTAACAAGCACAAACTATAGTTTTGAATTTGGAGCTATTGCTATAATTAAATTTGGGTATATCTATCCCTGTATTTTCAATAATTTTCATTCTCCTGTACATCCTCTGGATTTTGTTGTAGTATTGCACCTATGATAGAACAAGAAATTATGTCAGTGTTTAGATGATTAATTGATCTTGCACTTGATCAAATGAAATTTGAGGAAAACATTGTGGATGATTAATTGATCTTGCACTTGATCAAATGAAATTTGAGGAAAACATTGTGATTCTGCTTGTTCAACTGATATAGCTAGATCAACCAGCAACTTTATTTTTTCTCTGACTGTGATATTCACTTGCTGCAATTTAAATTACATTTTCATTAGATACTTCATCCTGTTTGCAATTGATATTTTTTCTATTGCTTTCAGGTCAGGGTAAATACTCGTCTTCTTTATCAGCAAACAAAATTTAACCTTCTCCGTGAAGAGAGTGAGGGCTATGCCAAACTGGTATGCTAAATATTTGATTCTTTCTTTTCTCTTTGTAAAATTTTTAAGTTAATATGTTGATCACCCTTTTACATATGTATGACAGTGGACGAAACATTTTGTTGTAATTAGTTATATCAGTACATGATATTTTTCATTTGATTCTTCTCTCATCATATAAAATATCAAAGGCTTTCAAGAAGAGGATTGCTTCCTTAAATTTCTGTTAGTATTCTTATGTTGGGAAGTATATTATTGCTTCTTCCCAATAGGTTTTCTTTGCAATCACATGTGGCTCTGAAAATTTTATGCTCTTAGGTACTTGTTTAATTGTATTTTTACCACCAGTACATTAATTCATCAACAAAACTTGCTCTATGTTTCTTACAACCAAACAATTTCCTTGCATGAAAACAAATCATCATAAAGAATTTCATTTTTGCTTACATTATTTGATGATGACGGTTTCTTTAATTTAATCCAGTATGCCATCCTGGAACTGGAGTGACAATGCCACGTAACTTGTCAATTTGGACCGTCTAGATTGTGCATTAGAGTTTATTTATGTTTTGTTAGGGGGCTCTCTTGTGCACTTTTTATGTACTTGCTATTTTTGTTTGTTTTTGGGGGAAATTATTTTCTCGGCCCCTCTCTTATCTAATAAATGGTTGGAGTATTTTCTTGAACTATATGAATATATTGTTTTACTTGGAATTTAGCTTTTTATTTGGGATACACTGCTAACCAAAACTTGCATATTTATTATTAAACGAATCATTGTGTAAACTGTATCAAGTTGGGGCGTCAACCCCCCACCACATTTTTCTTTATCTGATAAAGGAAATGGAAATTATTACAATGTATTCTTTCTTTTTTGTTCAGCTTTGCATGATTTGATGCCTAGTTATAATGCTTTACCTAGTAATGAAAGAATTGGATTTTTATATCAAGTGGAGTGTGGAAGGTGCAAACTAGCTGAAAATTGAAGTGTTGTGGGTCAGGGCCAAAAAAAAAGATTAGCTTTTTTTTTGACCAACTAATGATGGATATAAGCCGGAATGGCTTGTCTTTTGATTTGTTGAAGTTTGTCTTTCTGTCTTCCATTATAAAGCACATGATATGTTAGTTATGTTCCCTTAGCTTTTGGTGAGCAGTTCTTACTTGAAGTCACTCTTACTCAATTTATTTAGGTATGGTATGGTCAGATAACTTTATTGGTTTGATGTTAACAATGTAATAGCAAAGATAGAAGAAGCAGAATTTCCTACAGGAAAGGGAAACATTGATCAAGAAGAAAGAAAACCATGTAGAAGAGGGCTGGAGTGTTTCAAAGAAAACCTTGTACGAGATGCTTCTAATAGACCGAGGAAATGATTTTCAATTCTGAATCAACAATATGTGCTGCCCTTTTCTTTTTCTACAAAGGATATGGTGTTATAACAGACACCAAGAAACCCTAGTCACCTAAACTATAAGAATAAAAGTTCTAATAAAATATTATCTTTTATTAATAATAATGACAACTAAATCACAAACAAATGAGTAAACTGTCTTGTTCCTATACTGTATCATTGGTCTAGCAGATGCAGTAGGTTTTCATTATGATATTTAGTGTTTAAGTGGATCTACAGGTTACTCTTCTCTGTCGAGGTTCTGAAGATACAGCTGAAAATACATCAGCAGCGACAATAGGCATCATTAAGGTTTTGACTTGAGCTTACATTTTATTACTTATTATTCAGCTTTGACCCCTTATTTTTGTTACATTTTCTCATTAATGCAACTTCTGCAGTCATTGATCGGTCATTTTGATCTGGACCCAAATCGTGTTTTCGACATTGTAAGCTGTTCCTGTTGGTTACTTTCATGCAGTTCATTTTGTTGTATTGATGCAGAATGGGATAATCAGAGGTTAATTGTCGGCTTCCAATTATTTGTTGATCTTCAGGTTTTAGAGTGTTTTGAACTTCAGCCTGATAGCAATGTCTTTTTGGAACTGATTCCCATATTTCCTAAGGTATAAAATATTGTTATTATGGTTGACATAGAAGTTTGGACTTTAAATTATGCTCAAGTAACATGTGTTTGGGTTGCTAATACTACTGATTTTGTTTTCTTCAGTCGCATGCATCACAAATTCTTGGTTTTAAGTTTCAGTATTATCAGCGAATGGAATTAAATAGCCCTGTACCATTTGGGCTCTTTAAGCTTACAGCCTTACTAGTGAAGGAAGAGTTCATTGATCTTGATAGTATGTAAGTGGCTTGCCCAAGCTTTATTCTATAGCACAGTGATTTCTTATGGTTCTGTGATCATTGATCTCCTTAATACTAAATAGTTTGGAAGTTTCAAGAGCTACTAGTTAGAAGTTCTTTAACTGATTGTGTAAATTCCATCAATGTACTTTGCTAGTTGCCAAGACGAGAATTGATAATTTGAAAATAATGCATCTGTTTACTGTAACAATTCATCAAGTGTTAAGATTATAATTAATTTGCAGATAGTAATGAAGAGTGAGATTTTTTGTTGATGCTGTTTTAATCACTCTTAATTTTATTTTAATTGTTTCCATGGTTACCAGCTGACTTCAATTCACCTTCAGTATGAAGTTCGTCATGTGCAATCATGTTTGTTGTGGGATAGGATAGTGTTCCTTTTAGTGTAATGCCTCAGGGTCTTTTAGTGGTGTTCCTTTAGTGGATAAACAGCAGGAAATGTGTGCTCTTTTATTTTGAGGGGTATTTTATTGTCAATTACTCATTCCGACCTATTCATGCATCCTTCAAAACTCTATAAGATACAAGACAAGGGTCTTTATAATCTTACAATACACCAACAAGGCATTTTCATCCTAATTGTTTAGCCAACCTTTCATCAGATATTGCTTGTAGATTTGAACTTATGTGGGAAAGGGAAAAACAGTAGAAAACAGAAATTACTGCAGAATAATGGCTAAAATTAAGATAAAATTGAAGTTGGAACAAGATAATTGAGTTTAGGGTTTGTAATAAAATATTTCGATAAAAAAAATAAAAACTATAAAATAACCCTAGCAGCCTATTTATATTAGTTACCGCCCTAGATCCTTGTAGGAATAGGATTGCTAGTCTTAGTCTCCAACTAAAACCACAGCCTCTAAGAAAATTCTTTAAAAATTCGCATGCTAATCACATGACCCTAGATTAATTAAGCAACCCTAATATCAGAAATATAATAAAATAGATTCTAAAGAAAGCTGCTGTGTCAAGTTTCCTCAAGAATTTCTACTCCTAATAAAGGATTCTGTAATTTGAATCAACATATGTTCTCTTGGGATTCCTTCATTCTTTAGATTTTCCAGGCTGTTCCTAGGAGGGAATAGTGTCAGTCGAGTGAGGTTGCTTAAGGTCTGAATTGTACCTGGCAAAACAAGATCCAAAATGTCAAATAGTAACTATTTTAGCTTATCCTAAATGATAAACCAACCTGTGCAGGATCACATTCCTTTACCTGTGTTAAAACATTTACTTAATTATTCATTCCTAATCTGCCAGAAAAAAAAGAAGAAAACCTTACTGGGATTGATCAAGCAGCTGATTTCAGCTACTCACTTTGGCAACGCACTTTAGATTTTTGCTGTGAGAAAATATTGTTGTGTTACATACATGCTACCTGTTTCTTCTTTATATAATAGTCCGAAGTTTATGCTGTGCTATGCCTTAGTCAATGTCTTTATTTTGCATTTTAGCAGTATTTTTCATTTTGTTTGATATTTTGTAATTTGCTTATTTTTCATTTTGCGTTGTTGTACCTATTGGTTATATGATTTTTCTTTTTATCATATGTACTAATTTAATTTGCACATCATTGCAGATGTGCACATTTACTCCCCAAGGATGATGAGGCTTTTGAGCATTATAACACGTTTTCTTCCAAACGATTGGATGCGGTATATTGCTAATTTTAGCATTGCTGCTTATAATAGTATTCCTCTACGTCTTTTTACATTCATTTTCTTTTTTACCTTTTGTAATATATTTTCCCATCATTTTCAATTTAATGGTGTTTGTCAGTGGTTTGTAGTGCAGACTTTAGATGTTGCTTTTTCTGGTTGTTTGAAGTGTTTGTGTGCTTTGTTATATTCAGAGAATGCTTAATCTTAATCTTTTTATCATGCTTGATTTTATTTTCTATGCAAATTTTGCAGGCCTACAAAATTGGAAAAATAAATCTGGCTGCTACTGGAAAGGACCTCATGGATGATGAGAAGCAAGGAGATGTGACAATAGATCTTTTTGCTGCCTTAGACATGGAAACTGAGGCAGTAGCTGAACGATTCTCTGATCTTGAAAAAAATCAAACTTTGGGCTTGCTGACTGGTTTCCTTTCTGTGGATGACTGGTAGGTTTAATCTTGAGATTCTGCTTGTTAGGAAAATATTTTCTGAGTCAACCTCATGAAGGAGAACAAAATATTTTCCATGGGACCACCACCACCACCACCACCACCACCACCACCACCACCACCACAACAACAACTACAGGCCTGCCCCTGCCAGCACTACCGCCACCTTTTTACAAACATAACAACTGCTGCAACCCACTTCTTTAGCACCTATGCCCACACCAGCACCAGCACCAGCACCAGCACCACCACCACCACCGTGTTGCTATCGTACCTCACAACTACCAAAGAAAAATAATTTATTTTTCAAGAAATTGTTTTTCTTAATATAGTCAAACAATGTAAAATAGCTCTTTTTCCAAGATCCAGGAAGATGTTTTCAGCAAAACAAAGACCATAAATATCCTGAATTGCTCAGTTAATCCCCCACTCATGAAAAGTTCTTGCTTTGAATTGCTTGCATTGAACCGAATTGGATATCTAACGAGGAATTCTAGAAATTATAGCTCAATGAGAAAAAACAAGGTGCATGAAGCCCAAAGTTCTTCAGTGATGTTGTAAGATTACATTTGAACTTCAAATTTGATGATGCACTAAGATCTCACGACTGTCACCTATCCCTACAAAGCAATTGTCATGAAAGCTTTTCAACAAAGAGATAAGTAAAGCTTGAAAGGTCCAAGTCACTAGCTCTGGTCCACCTGGTTTCTTTTCTTCCTACATGCCCATCAATGTCCTCCATCATTCCCTTGCTGTCTTTTATCTGGCTACCATTTTCCTCTTTATCAGCTGGCAACCACTTCAAGTCCTCTACAAAAATGACACCACATTGCTGAGGAACTTTTTCATGTTCATTTACCTTTGTTTTTCTCTTTGAGTGATTTCCAGAGTTGCACCTGTTACTCGCTCTCTTTTAATTGAATTAATGTCGTATGATGATGAGATGAGTCTCCGAATGTCTATCATATTTTCATATACATTCTGTTCTGTTAATATTTTATGGAATTATCTGTTGGCTTGTGGAGGAATGGTTGTTCTCTACTTACGATATTTCTTGGCCTCCATTTTACTAATTTAGTCTTTGTATTGTGTTTACCTAGAATATTTTTCACTGCCTTTTCTCTTGAACGCTAGTTCTCATTTTAGACTGTACTAAACTGTTGATTTAATATGTTCTGCAGGATTGTAATGTTGACTATTTTTTTTTTGTTTTGTTCTCTCCTTTCTGCACCATGATTCTTATTGATTGAATAATTTTTGGACCCAATTTTTAAATATTTGTGAGGTTCATATAGATATTCTTGAATATACTATGTTAGACATTTTTGCTACAGTTTACTTTAACCTACTTTGTTATTTAAAACTTAATTGTAAAAGCAAATGCCAATTAATGTGCTTTGGTTTTGTTTGCTTTAGTATTGAAAATAATTGTTTTTCATCCTTGTTTTGATCCCTTCTTTTTATTCATTGTTTAACGATCTAGGACTTTTCATATATATAATTAAGTTTAGAAGTGGATGAAAAGAAGGAAGAAAACAGGAATAATATATTTTCATCCATTGTTTATATGTTTTTATTTGTTACAAAGGAAAGGTTTGAACTCTGAGACCTCGTGGGGGATGAGGGACACTAGTGGCAGTTGAGCTACTAGCTCATTGGCCCATTGCTTAAATGCTGTATCTACTGGGAGTTATGTTACTCACTCATTTTTATTTTGGACTCTAGGGGTATGGGATGAAATTATATCGTTTGGTGTTTGTTATGTTTTTTGTCCAAAAAAATTTAAAAAGGAGCTGTATGAGTGGTTTTGGGAGTCTTTTTTTTTTGTTGTAAACTGTATCAATCTAGTTTCACTATTAGTAGAATGTCACAAGCTCTTCTCCCATTGCAATAACTTGCTTCAAACCCCATTAAAAAAGAAGACTTGAATAAAAAAAATTTCCAGCTCAAACATATGGATTCTAGTTTTTTTTTTTTTTTTTTTTGCATTTGCCACTGAAATGTGCTGGGAGACCCATAGTTTCATTGTACTGCATAGTTTTTCCCCAAGGTATCATGCTCATGTGGCTTCTTCTTTGTCAGGTATCATGCCCATATACTTTTCGAACGTCTCTCTCCTCTAAATCCTGTTGCACATACTCAAATATGTGGTGGCTTGTTTAGGTAAAGTCAATGTTTTGAATTTTTGAATTTATTTTTATTGACCATGTTTATACCTAAAGTCCATGTGAATGTGCACTAAGATCAGTATGTAAATTTTTAGAATCTAATCTAAGAATTCTCTTTCTGTGTTCTCATTATTTCTGCACCCATTGCCATGGAAAATTTATGAACTTTCATTGTTTGTTTTTGATGTGATATATATTCAGGCTCATTGAAAAGACGATCTCATCAGCATATAATATTATTCGTCAACCACATGTTCAAAATTGTGGGTCTCCAGCAGTTGCTGGTATTGATGCCATGGATGTGACAAGTTCTTCGGGCCATGTCTCTTTAATTGATCTTCCCAAAGAATTTTTTCAGATGCTTGTAACAGTTGGACCTTATCTTTACCGTGATACGTTATTGCTGCAGAAGGTGCATGGTTTAATTTTTAATATTTGGTGAATTTTTTTCTTCTACATTGTATAGTTTTATTTTATTTTAATTTTCCTGCTTGTTTCTTATGGGTAGGTTTGTAGAGTGTTAAGAGGTTACTATATGTCTGCACTTGAGCTTGTAGATAGTGGTGATGGAGCTCTAAATGGTGAATCTCTTATTCCTAGAAATCGAGTTCTTCGTTTGCACCTAAGGGAAGGTAGGTCAATGGTTGAGGAAGCCCTGGGAGCATGTTTACTTCCTTCTTTACAGTTGGTACCTGCAAATCCAGCAGCTGGGCAGGAGATCTGGGAAGTAATGAGTCTCCTTCCATATGAGGTTGGCCTGACATTATTACTGTCTTTTGCCCTTTTTTTATATTTTTTAGGTCTGAAAGATAATATGGCTAAATTACTCGCTGTTTTTCCCAGGTGCGATATCGTTTATATGGTGAATGGGAAAAAGATGATGAGCGGAATCCAATGGTTTTGGCTGCAAGGCAAACAGCCAAGGTACCATTTGTATATCTTAATTTACTGTTGCAAGCTTGGTGCTTTAAGTGAATCATACCCTATTCATTTATATTTACTGGTGTTTGTTTTATACTACTCTGTTATCATGCAGTTGGATACTAGAAGGATATTGAAAAGGCTTGCAAAGGAAAATTTGAAGCAGCTGGGTAGGATGGTTGCAAAATTAGCGCATGCTAACCCGATGACTGTCCTTCGAACTATTGTTCATCAGGTGCTATTTTTATAGGAAATGATGCATTTGTTGTCACTGATATGTATTTTGTAAATCAAATCTAAGGGAAAGTTATTTGCTGGAACTTTGGCATGCAGATTGAGGCATACAGGGATATGATCACTCCTGTTGTGGATGCTTTCAAGTATTTGACACAGGTTTGAATTTTCTCTTGATTTCTAATGATCTTCTTCTCCTTGAGCATTTGAAATCTAATGTCATTCTTAGCCATAAAAGCTTCTTGTGTTATACTTAAGGATCTGTCTTCTTTTACACTTCCATAAACACTGTAATTTGACAGTTACATACAATTTCTGCTGCAAAATATCAAATTTATGCTGTAATGATATGATCTGTTTTAGTTATTGACATAACCAATCTAATGTTCAAAACCTGTCATCGATTAAGTAAATCTGAACAATAAATCATTGGAATCATCTGTCACTAGTTTAGCCTGCCTTCCTAGCTGCAGTTTGTGTGGGATGAATGTAACTGTACTTGTAGCCTTTTGAAGTTGAGAAAATCTTTTGGTTGTCAGTTATCAGCTTGCATGCATCTCTTTATCATTGTTATTTTTTTAGATATAATGCTTGCACTCTTCTCCTAAATCTCTCTAGCTGAATAAGATATATGCTTAAGTGGACAATAAGACCTGTTTGTTTTTGTGTTTCAAAAGTGTTTTTGAAAAAAAATGAAAATTTTTTATTTTTTTCTTTTCTTCAAATTATTTTTTTTGGTGTTTTCAGATTATTTTGATATGTTGATGTCAAAAATGATTTTTAAAAAATAAAAAAAATATTATTTTGATGCATTTCCGAGCGAAAAACACTTTGAAAAGCAACCGCTACCACACTCCCAAACACCCCATATATAATCTCTTTGTAATTACTCCCAATCTGATTGTGATTTTTTTAGGAAAGTGTAAATGCCACTTTTATGTCATCAATCATTAGAGAATGAAAAATAAGAATATTACATACGTTACTATGGTTATCCTTATTGGTAATATCTACAGATTTAAGAGGCTGGGAAGGTAGAATGCCTGATTAAATAGCATTTATTCAGGTGAAACTCAATGCTCTATTAAGTGCTTTGAAGTTTCGGACTCTAATAAAAGGGGGTAGTGATATGATCTCCAAGCTAGAAATGGAGGAGCTTACAGCCATGCATATTGGTTATTTCTACTGAATTTGTTAGAAAGATGGTTTTTGGTGAAATGAGGAGAATAGATAATAGATGCAAACCTTCTATACTTTTTTTTTTGTCCTTTGGGTCTATTATAAGCTTCTAATGTCTTAGACCCTAGTCTAAGTTTCTTGCTTATTCGTGCAGCGAACTTCATTTCTTGTTTTCTACTCTATCATTTGATGTGACAATGGGAGTATCATTTGGTGCGTACCTGAAACTTTGGAAGATAATTTGATTAAAAGCTTGGATTGCTCTTTCAAGTACTGAGGGTGCATCATGTTTGGAAATGGTTCCTAACAATTTTTTTTTGCAAGTGTAAAATGCATAAATGTGTTGAAGTTTTAACATCTATTGTTTGACCATTATTTGCTTGGACAATAGTTAACAATGGGAGTGCAGGATTGTGATGGATCATAAAATCTTCAATGATGCCCAAGCTGATAGTAAATAGAAACAACACTGACAAAGCATTAAATTAAATAGTTGCTAATTACTATTCTGCATGGGAAACCATTCTGTCCAAACAAGGAAGGTCTTTGTGGAACTGTACCACCTACAATGTTTAATTTCATGGTTTTAGTTGTTTTGGCCTATTATCAATATGATTATCATTTCATCTTCCTAAAAATAATGCATTCTCCCTCTGTAATTAATATTTGATGTTTCTAGGTTTCCTTTCCCCAATTTCCCACTGCAAATTATGTCTCTATTTTTTTTTTTAAAAAACTGCCCATGTTAAAGACCTTTGTTTCCTTTTGTCATGTAATTCAGGATGGGAATTTCATTGTTTCATCTAAAAGCTATATCAGCGTATTTTCCAAGGCAATTTGAAATTGAAGTTTTTTACTTTCTTTCAGTAGATAGGATATAAACGTAGCTGATTGAATTTGTGCACTTAAAACTGACCGGTAGCTTCCTCTATTTCAATTCTAAATTGGAAGTTTAAGGTTGGTCATTCTGTAATTGACTAAAATGGCATGATTTACGATGCCAACAAAGTAATTAAAAAAAGAAAAAGAAATAGGTATTGATGAAAGAAAAGGAGGTACATGATATATTCAAACAAAAAGAGGTTTTGGAAGTTGATTGTTTTTGTTTTAAAAACAATGGTAATGATATTCTGTTTCAAGGGGAAAATGAAGTATTGCTTCCTGCAGATGAGACAGAGAGATAGAGCAGACCTTTAGATAGGAGGGAAAGAGATTGCAGATATTTTTTCCCCCTTCAATCACATAGAAAATTGTGGACTTAAATTGCTTGATGAAAATTACATAATTAGCCTTAATTAAATTCCTTACAAAATATGATACTGAGGGTATTTTATGTCTAACAAATGGGGGCATCCTGTTGACCTACCCAAACTAAAATCAACTATGGATGTATCTGGATTTGATATCTAAGGGGCTGCCACCCAACTTGTACATCCACAACTTGACACAGAAAAAAATTATTCCTGGAAATTAATCTGAACAGCAAGCACACCAACAAATATTCCAGTCCTAATCCTGTTGAGCCTTCCAACATGAATTGTGAAATTTATGGACAGTTTGTGTATACTATTATGTAGTAATGCTTGTTGACGCTCATTTCAATGCATCTCCTTTTCTCTTCAGCTTGAGTATGATATCTTGGAATATGTTGTAATTGAGCGGTTAGCACAAGGTGGTCGTGATAAGCTGAAGGATGATGGCCTTAATTTGTCAGACTGGCTTCAATCACTGGCTTCATTCTGGGGTCACCTGTACGTATATCCTCTACCAAAACACTAGTTGTCGTCTTTATTGTATTTTTGTACCTGTAGAATGTATATGGCCCACCCATCTGTATCAAAACCAGTGTAGCATGTTAACAAATATGGCTGCTTAGCAGATGAGGATTCAATGTTCGTGGTTTTTAATCTATTATAAAGGTTGCGTGTTGTGATTTGATGTGAACAATCACAAGTATGAGTTTGGTGTCTTCCCTTTTTGATTTCTGATTTTTATATTTGCTTGTCCACCAACTTTAATATATTTTGCATGAGTTGTATTGGAGTCACTCTCTTAAACCTTTCTATTGAGAATTTTAGGTGTATCTCGGGATGCTTTACATTATTTTCTGGGTTGAAGATTTGACTCAGCAAAATCTGGATAATGGGAGCTTAGACTGTTGTGGATATTGCTGGTTTTCTAAGTCTTTAATTTATGAGTCTAGCTCACTTCCAACATGCTTTGCAGTGAATAGGCATTAATTGGAAAACTCTATGGGATTTAGAGATGGAAACAATGTGACGTTGTCTGAATTGGAAATGACATCTGAATAAGAGTTAGTTAGAAGATAAAAGAACTTTAGAAAAAAAGAAAGGAAAATTGAAGAGAGGTAGCCCGGATTACATTATTCAAACATGAAAATAATGTTATTTACTTGACCTCCTTTCAAGTCGACATACTTGAGATTGGAGGTCATAAAGGTCCTTCTTACAGTGATCATTGAGATTCATGAGTGTGACTTTGTTGGATGGTGGTTTTTCTATGAATCAACGGTGGAAATTTACCATGAAACCAGGCTTGTGCTAAGGGGGTTGGTTGCTTGGTTTATCGGGATTGCATTGTTCAAACTTCTCGTCGGTTCTATTTCTTCTTTGCCTCTTCAACATAAATATTCAGATAAGATTAATAAACAAAACCTATTCAAAGACGGGCCATTTCTGACTCAGAGGTGGATTTTTCAGTAAAACTTGCCACTGGGCTTTCTCATGCAACTTGGAATATTGGTTTTAATAATTAAGACATTATTGGAAAATGGTATTGAGCATATGTTGAACCCTGAAGCAAGAAAAATGGATGGGGGATATAAAATTCATTGTTGAAAGGTTCTTGATGTTGAAACTCTCTAAGTTGCAGATGTGATTGATCGTGGAATGCATGAAGATTTTCCTGCATGTTTACACTATTTGGCAGGTTTTCCTCAGCCAACATTTAAATGACTGAGAATTGGTGTTTAATTTACCGTCCTCCTTAAGAGCTTAGGTTTAAGTATGGTCTGAGATTTAAAGGCAGTTTTGTTCTGGATATTTCAGATTCTTTTCAGACCTGTCTTTCTCTTTGATGCTTCTTTCAATGAGTGTTTCCAATAATTTTTTACATGAATGTGAAAGAAATGTACACTTGGTCAGAACTGATGTTCACTACATCATTCTACCAATGTGAGTCCTCCAGAAGTGTATTGTTTTGCTGTGAGATATGTGTTCTGAATAAGGGGAGAGAGCACTCCATTTTGATTTTGGCTGCATTAGCTTGTATAGGTGATGATATTTGTGCTCTTCAGGGTACCACAGTTTCTTCATGATTTTCGATAGCATGCATAGCTAATCTGAACCCCATATGTAGCCTGGAACCTTTTAAAGGAAAATCAAATTCTGTGGAGGCAACACTTGGAAATTTGTCAGGGCTCTCAAGGTTGCCTGACTATTCAGTAATACATTGAATGGGGTTCACGGGAGTACACAAAAATTCTATTTTCTTTTTGTTGATTATAGTGCATGTGCATAGATTGCTGGGGATCTTCAACATGCAAAATACTTTTAAATTCTTGAGAAAGAATGTCTCATATGAACATGTCATGTTCATAAATATTTGTTCTGGAAATTTTTGAGGTTGCACGATTGTCTTGATTCCCTTATCTTTTGTGAAGTTCTGGGAATTATGATATGTAGTTTAGTGTTTCTTCTTCTTCTTCTTTCTTTCTTTCTTTCTTTCTTTCTCCTTTTAATTTCTTTTGTGTTGTCTTTGCACAATGATCCAACTAGGTTGGTGGGGAATGCTCCCTGGGGTTTACTGGCATGGCTAATAGTTCAGTTGCAACTTGGAGATTGATGCCTATTCTAATTCTGTGCTTTGGGTATTCACTGGATAATTGTCAAGGACCATTTTCATAAAGTTGGAGTTTCACATACCTAATATGCCCCTTGCTATTGTTTAATATTGGATTGAACCGATTTCAGAGAGGGGGATGGGAGTGGGAAGGCAATGCTGCTTTGGCTGTTTTATGGTAGACTTGTAGTCTAGGTTTCAACTCTGGCGAATGGAAAATTTTCTTATTTCCTGAGAGGTGCTAGAAAGGATGTGGTGAATGCTAATGAACTGTCATTGCTACCTTTATACATCTTAGCCATAGGAGCATGGAGTTTGCAGAGAAAAAATGAAACCTCTTGAACACTGAGGACAATTAATCTGTTTATGGTCAGACTTGTCAATTGCTTTTTGGTGCTTCTCTAATGATTGCTGGTTCAGGTCACTGACTGGGATCCTTATCCTCTTCAATCATTTTTTCTGTGCCAAATCAATAAACTTTTTGAGGGATTTAAGTATTTCTCTTCATTATTTCATCATTGTCCTTTACCCCCCACTTTTGATGGTTTGTCTCTTTATCCTGTTTGAGCATTATATTGACAAAGCTCTTCTTCTCGATGTTATTGCCGCCTTTATATGGATAATCTTATAAGCACAAAATTATTCAGGGCTATTGAAAATTTTCGTTCCCATGTACTCATGGGCAATATCATTCATTCCTATTGCATGCGACCCTTCTTATCCATTCATAGACATAAAATACCCAGACACAGACATCTAAATCAACATGTTCCAAATTTGTATGTATAGAATGTACTCAATTCATTGTTCAATGTACACTTATCAAGTGTATTTCTGTCCCTAGAATTCTGTTTTAATTGCCAAGCCCTCATCCAAGGTGTGTATTCCCTTCATTCTTCACTCTTTCTTTTTATTCTTGCATATATCCTATGCAATCCAGAAGTCCCAATTCTTTCACCGAGTAGCATTTCATGAGTTTGGATAAGGTCTGGTTGAAGTAACTAGTGTGGCCTTTGGGTTTGATAAGTCATAAAGCTGATGAATGAAGAAGTGCTGGAAGGTGGATGTGATATCAATGGATATACCTAAGATGCTTTTGCTGTCCTGAAGACTGGTTTAATGATGTCATTCATATCTATGGCTGATGCCTGGTTTTGTTCCAATACCTTATGAACAGAAATTTCACTACAGTCTGAAAGTAGGCAAGCTTGTTTGGGGGTTAGATGTAGCAGATAGAGGAACTGGGGGAGGTAGGAGGCATATGATTTGGTTAACTATGAGATTAATCTGTAAGATTATGAGGTGAAGTCCCTTGAGATTTTGGTGACAGAATCAGAGAGTTTGAAGCAGAGAACTAATGATGAGGTCTGCAGGATAAATAAGGATTTTCTATAAACTTATGTATATGTGTGTGGATCAATAGGAGGTCTGATTTCGGCCATGTTGATTTGGTAATCTATTTTTTAGTCTAAGGTTGTATCAATTTAGTGTAGGAGATGCATTTATTCACAGTAGATGTTTCCTTAATTGATGATTGCCTTTGCTTGTTTCCTTATTCACTCCTTTTCTTCACTTAAAATGCAGTAAGTTTAATTGGTGGAATTATTTTAGTTTGGGTTTTCTCTTGTTGAGATCACTTATGTGGCTGCTTGTGTCTGCCCAATATGGTCTCTTATTTATTAACTGCTACGTGTTTAAGAGATGCTTAATTTGTTGTATGATGCATAATTTCTGTACTTGTTCATAATATGTTCTGAAGTTCTGGTGTTTTCGTAGTCATTTGATGAAACGCCCATCATTTCCTCTCTTGAGATCTACTGATGATGGAATTATTTTTTCTTTGTAGTCATATAAATTATATTGTTGATGAGCTTCAAACTTTATGTAAAGAACTACCACTTTTTTTTTTTTTGATGACTTGAAATTGAATGAAGAGAGTTTTGTTTATTCCCAGGTGTAAGAAGTACCCATCTATGGAATTGAGAGGCCTTTTCCAGTATTTAGTGAACCAGTTGAAAAAGGGCCAGGGGATTGAGCTTGTTCTTCTGCAGGTATCATTCAGATCTAGAAGTTTTGGACTTTATTAATTATTAACATAAACTAAAGCATGTGGGGAAAACACTGTAGCTTTCATCACAAAACATTGTGGATTGCTAGTCTCTCCCCCCCCCTTTTTTTTTCGCTGCTGCTTGAACACGTGATTTTTTTTCCTTTTCCATTTCCTTTTCCTTTCCTTTTCCTTTTTTTATGATTTTTTTTGAAATTATTTGTCAAATTTTGTTCTTTTTATTTTGTCTTTTTATAAGGTTAGCGTGGTTTGCGAGTTTGTCAAGGTAACTCCGGTTGCCCCAGTTGCCCTAGTTTATGGGTTTGGTGGTTTTTTTTTTCTTTTTTTAATTGAACTTGGCTTTTTTATAGTCTCTGTTTTTTTCTCATATACTAAAAAAAATAGTTTTTGAGAAAAATCATGTTATTAAACTTAATTAACATAAACTAAAGCATGTGGGGAAAGCACTGTAGCTTTCCTCACAAACATTATGCATTGCTACAACATCCCCCCATATTTTTTTTTTGCTGCTTGAACACATGGTTTTTTTTTCCTTTTCCTTTCCTTTTTGTTTTTCTTTTTGTTATGATTTTTTCAAAATTGTTTTTGTCAAATGTTATTCTTTTTTATTTTGTCTTAATATGAGATTAACATGGTTTACGGGTTTGCCAAGGTGACCCAGCTTGCTCTTGTTTACGAGTTTGGTGGGTTGTTTTTTTTTTTAATTGAACTTGATTTTTTTTATAGTCTATTTTTTTCTCATATAGTTAAAATTTTGTTTTTGAGAAAAATCATTTTATTAAACTTTTTAAAGTTACAAAAATTAAAGGGTGTGAGAAAACTACTGTTCACCCACACACATTGCACTGTGAATGACTAGTAATCCACAGTGTTTTGCTTTTTTTTTTCCTTTTCCTTTTTTTTTTAAATTTTTGTTATGATTTTTTTATGAAACTTGTTTTTGTCGATTTTTACCTTTTTATAAGGTTAGCATGGTTTGCGGGTTTGCCAGGGTAACTCGGGTTGCCCTGGTTTATGAGTTTGGTGGGGTCTTTTTTTTTTTTAATTGAACTTGATTTTTTTATTGTCTATTTTTTCTCATATAGTTAAAAAAGAAAAATAGTTTCAGAGAAAAGTCATGTTATTAAATTTTATAAAGTCCATGGATCTATGTACAGGTTTGGCTGGTTGACTTGATTCGTGGGTCTGACAAGTTTTAACTTTTTTTAACTAGTTTTTTTTTTCATTCTTAGATACTGGGTTAATTAGGAATTCAGTTTCATCCTTTTATGAAGCCATCGCAATCTAAAAACAAATCTTGGTATTGAGTTGGTGTTTGGTTTCGTAATTGTCTGTTTTTGTTATTATATAGTTAAATAAAAAAATAGTTTTGAAAAAAAAAAATAAAAATCTCAGTAGAGTCCATAGTCCAGTTCACAGGTTTGGTGTACTAGCCTGACTTACTTGATTCACAGGTTTAACAAGTTTACCCACCAATATGATATGTTTTTTTTTTGGTCTTTTAATTGTTTTTAATTTTTTTTTCAATTTCATCATTTAATATTAGATTGGTTGGGAAATAGGCTGCATTATGGATTTTGTTTGCTTTCTATAGGGAGAATTGTCTCAAATAAGTGTATTTTTAGGTTGATGCTCAATTTTGTGAGTATCTATTTTTATCATATAATTAAATAAAAAAAGTTTATAAAAAAATGTTATTAAACCGAATAAAGTCCATGACTCGGGTCGCAGGGGGACCGAGGTTGATCCAATCTGTCGTTGGCTTAATATTTTTTGTTAAAATATCATCTTGAAGTTTTTTTTAAAGCTAAGTCATGTTTTTATCGATCATCAAGGTTGCATTTGGACCTATAAAATCAATCGATCCCATACGGTTTAATTAAAAACTTGAGTTAGGTAAAGAGCCAAGTCAGGAGGTTTGAAAATTAACCCACTTAGTCAGGTTTAATAACACATTTAATTAAAAACTTAATATTTTTTTTACATTAAAAAAAGAAATTGGTCCGACCCGCGGTGGAGTACGGGTCAATATACTAGTAACTTCTATCTAGACAATCGAGTTGTCTGTTAACAGTGGAGCTTGTGATTTTGTCAGGAGCTTGTTCAACAAATGGCAAATGTTCAATACACAGAAAACTTAACAGAGGAACAGTTGGATGCCATGGCAGGGAGTGAGACACTTCGGTATCAAGCTACTTCTTTTGGAGTAACACGGAATAACAAGGTCTCAATGCTCCCTTTAAGTGTTCCAAGCAATTTTAGCCAGTTATGTTTCAAGTAGTTGATTATTTCAATGGACGCACATATCTGAGTATATTAATGGTTTAGTTTCTTCCTGAATTTGGATTCCATGGGGGGGGGGGGGGGGGATCATGAATCATGTGTTTTTTGTTTTCACTTACATATATTTTAATGAAGGGTACATCTACTCTCTCTTATATCATCTGGAAATATTTAAATTTTAGTCAAGCAGAAGTGAAGTTGATTCTTGTAATGAGTGCCTCTAGTTTGAGATTGATGTAACTTCATCTATTTACTTTTGTATTATCTGGGAACATTTATGTTTTTGACAAACAAAAGTGAATGATGTTGATCGTTGTGGTCAATCCCTCTAGTTTGGGATTGAGGCTACTGGATTTTATTCTAATATTACAACACCCAAGGTTATGTGATGTCAAAATACTCTGATATTGGGCTATCTCTACGCATGTAGTCCTAGACCATTTAAGTAAGACCAATGAAAAAAAAGAAAAGGAAAGGAGGCTAAAAGCATTTCCTGTGACCTGGTGATTTATTTAACCCAGTTGCGGCAAGCCCAGCCCAACATGTGAAACTTACTATTATAAGGTTTACCATATAGCTTTTGGAAATACAAGATCTTTTTGGAAATGATGTAGGATTTTATTATCTTTTTCCTGCGGACTCTATTTGTTGTTGCTCAAAATACAGATTCTTCAGTCACCTAAACTTGCTCAAAGAGCA
Source organism: Populus simonii (assembly GCA_007827005.2). Classification (NCBI taxonomy): domain Eukaryota; kingdom Viridiplantae; phylum Streptophyta; class Magnoliopsida; order Malpighiales; family Salicaceae; genus Populus; species Populus simonii. Next base: position 8,303,305 of record CM017476.2, read on the forward strand.
ACTATATGCTATCTGATTAAGCTAGGTATCCTAGGGTTCCCTCATGGGCCTGTGCTCGTTGATAGTGTACCATGCTTATGATTTGGTTTGCATTTCCTACCATTGCTGAACTTGAGCATTTATCTGCAAGCTACTTGAACATGAAATTGTTAATACAAAGGATGGAAGTCTTGACTGTGATCTGAGATTTTGCTTTTACACCTCAGCCATTCCCTGAGTTAATTTCAACATGTCATGCTGACTAACAAGCTAGGTTCTAATTTATTCTCTCTGCAGGCGTTGTTCAAATCTACTAACAGGCTTAGAGACTCCTTGCTTCCTAAGGATGAACAAAAGCTAGCGATCCCCCTTTTGTTACTTATTGCTCAACATCGATCTGTGTAAGGAGTAGAACTTTATTTGTATAATTGCTTAATTTACCCTTTTGCTTTCTTTGATCTATTAAAAAAAAATAAAATATTTTGCCTTTCATTTCAGCATGGATGATTTTGAATTTAGCCTCTTTATATGAAAATCTGTTTCCATCAACTGCAACATGTCTCTGAATATTCTTGTGTGCACTTCTGAAATGGTTGTACATCTCTGATTGTTTCTTTGTATATAGTCATCAATGTTTATACAATTTGGTCCTTTTTCTAATTTAATTCTCTCTGACTGTTTTAATTCTTGAGTAATTTTGCTATATATATTTGTAGTTCTTTTTGGGTGTCTGTCTTAGCTTTTGACATGTTCTTTGTGAGGTTGTCCTCACAGCTATGCTGTTGTTTTCTGATTTGAGAACTATTGTAAAGGCATGTTTAATAACAGTCATGTTTCCCCCATGAAATAGACTCTGTCATCGACAATGTAAAGAAGAGCCACACAACAGTTTTGGATTTGAGTCCAGGATCTTTAATTTGAAATTTCATTTCCTGTTTTCCACTTGTTTTCCAATGTCCTATATACTAAACTCCTTGACTTGATGCCAGGATCCTTGAAATTTCTGATTACTGTTTTTTTTTTCCTTCCACCTCTAAGGTCACAAACAATTCTTATGTATTCTGTACTTCCAATATTTTTATGCTGATAGATTGGTTGAATACCTCAGTAATTTGTCATGGGATGTACCTGGTGCTGGTTGGACTGCTGACTGTTCATATTTTTTTCCTCCAGGGTTGTCATAAATGCAGATGCTCCTTACATTAAAATGGTCAGTGAGCAGTTTGATAGGTGTCATGGAACTCTTCTTCAATATGTGGAATTCCTCTGTGGTGCTGTGACACCACCCTCTGCATATGCTCAGTTAATTCCCTCTCTTGATGATCTTGTCCACCTGTATCATCTTGATCCTGAGGTCTGTCCTCCCCCTTCTGTGTGTTTGTGTGTATTGCTTGAGCTCCTAAATTTTCTGTATTTTGTTGATCAATTTCTCCTACTATGTCTGCTTTATCATTTCTACATTACCTTGAAAGAGTTGTTTGCTGTGCATTTTTAATTTAGTTTTTATGAAACCTTGTGCTTGAACATAACTTCAAATCTGTCATTTTTCTCTGCATTTTAGGTTGCATTTTTAATATACCGCCCAGTCATGAGACTCTTCAAGTGTGAGGGTAGTTTAGAGGTTTTCTGGCCCTTAGACAGCAATGAAACAGTAACTACTACAAGTGCAAACCTGGAGCCTGAAGCTAGAGAATATTCTGGCAGAGTGATTCTGGATCTTGGCTCTCTCCATAAGCCTGTAATGTAATAATCTTGTCTTTCAATTTTTTTGCCTTGGTATATTTCTTGGCATGTGACTCTTGTTCTTATTCGATAATGAGTGATTTTACAAAGAAAGTTGCTTTTATTGTAAAGAAGTGATCATATATCAATCTTATGCAGGTGGTCAGATCTTCTTGAGACTGTGAAAACCATGTTGCCTTCAAAAGCCTGGAATAGTCTCTCACCTGATCTCTATGCCACTTTCTGGGGACTCACACTTTATGATCTATATGTCCCTAGAAACCGTTATGAGTCTGAAATTGGCAAGCAGCAAGCTGCTCTTAAAGCTCTGGAAGAGCTTTCTGATAATTCTAGTTCAGCAATTACTAAAAGGAAGAAAGAGAAGGAAAGGATTCAAGAATCTCTCGATCGTCTGACTAGTGAGCTCCATAAACATGAAGAAAATGTTTCTTCTGTTCGTAGACGACTATCTCGTGAAAAGGACAAATGGCTGACTTCTTGTCCTGATACTTTGAAAATCAACATGGAGTTCCTTCAGCGCTGTATTTTTCCCCGTTGTACTTTCAGCATGCCGGATGCTGTATATTGTGCCATGTTTGTACATACTCTTCATTCACTTGGCACACCATTTTTCAACACTGTAAACCACATCGATGTTCTGATATGTAAAACATTACAACCTATGATATGCTGCTGTACTGAATATGAAGCAGGTAGACTTGGGAGGTTTTTGTATGAAACACTCAAGATTGCTTACTACTGGAAGGTATTGACATTTTCATTGTCACTTTTTGTTATTCAGATTTATTTTTCCTTTCATTATTTTGAGTTTTTTTTCATGAAGTTATAAAAAAAGAGATTTTTTCACTGAAGTAAATCATATATGTGCTTACACAAGTGCGTGTTTGTTTGAATTTAGCACTTGTATTTAATTGAATTAAGCATTTATTTGTTTTTCCTTTTCCCAGCCCTCCTAACCTAATGCTCTCCTTTTTTCTATTGCAATTCTTTGCTGCCAGAGTGATGAAACTATATATGAACGTGAGTGTGGAAATATGCCTGGATTTGCTGTGTATTATAGATTCCCAAACAGCCAACGGGTTACATATGGTCAGTTCATTAAGGTTAGTTCTTGAGATTGAAGTTGTATATTTTTTCTAAGTAGTTGTCATTTTCATAAATTGAAATCTCTTTCTGAATAGTTTCTTCATGATCAGGATGACTTTGCATAAGGTGTTGGTTCTTTATCTGTTTCTATTTTTATTTTATCCATCTATTGTTCTACATTCAATTCTATTCATCTACATAATGCGTCTTTCCAATTAGAGAAGAAATGATAACTGTTATTCAGCCTTTTATGTGCTTCTTATACTGTGCATATTGGTCCCACTTCTCTTAACTTCTTAACTGGAAGTGTTAAATTGGGGACTTATGTTTATACAAGGATCCCCATATTGAAACTAGTTATGCTTGGGAAATCCTGAAGTCATCTTTGAGTATGCACTAGTACTAACCTGTGGTATTAGTTAAAAATCTAGAAGGTTTTAAGTGCACAAGGTGTTCTAAATGTTATTGATTCTTGTTGCAAATCCAAAGCAGAACGAGTTCAAGCTATAAGTAGTCTCTTGGAAAGCTCACCGTAGAAATTATATGATCTCCATTGATATATTACATTGAAGATCATTCTCTTTTATTTACCTGACCCTGTGCTGCATCTTACTTTTTTTATTTTGCTGGCTTTGTCTTACATTCTTGCATTTCTTGTTTATTTTTTTCTTTTATTTTCATTTTCCTTTGTCCGAGTTCAAGTGTTTTTAGTCAGTGTATTCATAATTTTTTAAGGCACAGAGATTTGAGATTTATGCAATCACCCGTTGAAACCATATAATGTGTTTACTTTTATACCATAATTGAGATTTTGTCAGTGCCAATTGTTTACTCATTTTATCTGCTCTTTTGGTGATAGGTACACTGGAAATGGAGTCAGAGAATGTCTCGGCTATTGATTCAGTGTCTGGAATCATCTGAGTACATGGAAATTCGAAATGCTCTTATTTTGTTGACAAAAATTTCCGGTGTTTTTCCAGTTACTAAAAGGAGTGGTATTAACCTTGAAAAACGAGTAAGAGATGTCAAGAAAGGTGACCTTTATTTATCTCAAGTTACTTTTTTCAGTACCATAACTTTAGTTTTCTTTCCCTCAAATTCTGTGCAGGTAACTAGAATCAAAAGTGATGAAAGGGAGGATCTCAAGGTTTTGGCTACAGGTGTTGCTGCAGCTTTGGCTGCTAGAAAGGTTGGTGGGATTCACAAGTGAATTTAGCTGCTCCTGTTACATGTATTTAAAAAATTTATTGTCATTTGCAGCCTTCATGGGTTACAGATGAAGAATTTGGCATGGGATATCTTGACATAAAGCCTCCATCTGTTGCATCAAAGTCTTTATCTGGAAATGTAGCAGCGGCACAAAACAGTTCTGCCCTTAATGTTTCTCAAGGTGAACCTGCTGATGGAAGAGCACTTGTAACTGGAAGCCAACATGGAGATCCTGGGAATTCAAACAGAGATCCGATATCCAGAGCAAAACATGCTGATGGGAGGTCAGATAGAACAGAAAATATCTCACATTTGAAATCTGATCTAGGACATCAGAAATCAAAGGGTGGTTCATCAACCAATGGGTCAAATGCTCAGTCAGCTGTTTCCTCAGCTGCTGTTCCTATAGGTGCATCAAGATCAGCAGAAAATCAGAAGGGGATGGATGACTCCACAAATAGAACATTGGAGGATAGCACTGTCAGAGTTGCTGCAAAGAACTTGGTGGAGTCTGAGGTATTGTCTAGATGGTGCACGTGGACAGTTTTATCTAATTTCAATGCAGGCAATTTTAAACATTCATTATTTCTCATCTACTTATTAAATAGTGGTAGCAGGAATCGTTCTTTTTAATTATTGTATTGAGGGAAAGAAAAAAGAAACGATACCTTTTTCTGTTTTGTTGGTTGAAATAGACATGAGGTAGTGATTTTGAAATTTGGGATCCATAAGATATGTATTATTTCTTAACATCCTTGAAAGGATTTAGTATAGTCTACCTTCAGTTGATTTGTTTTCCTCTTTATTGGCAGTTGAAAGTTTCCACAAAGCGGCCAGTGTCCAAAACACCAAAGCAAGATGTTGTGAAAGATGACAATAAATCTGGAAAAGGTGTTGGCCGAACTCTATCCTCATCCACAAGTGACAAAGACATCCAGGTTCATTTATCAGAGGGAAGACAAGGGGGTGCTTCTAATGTTTCTTCTGCGCTCACATCGAATGGTAATGCTCTTTCAGTGTCTGAAAAAGTCTCTACTATGTTTACAAGAACTTCTGATTCTTATGGTGTAGAATCAAAGCCAGATAGTGGAGGTAACAAACCTATGCTAAAAGATGAAGCAACTGAAGTTGCTGATGTGCAGAAGCCACCTTCTCGACTTGTTCATTCTCCTAGGCATGATAACTCTGTTGCTGCTTCAAAGTCTAGTGATAAATTGCAAAAGAGAGCAAGTCCTGCTGAAGAACCTGACAGATTAAGTAAACGGCAAAAAGGGGATGTCGAATTGAGAGATTTAGAGGGTGAAGTTAAATTCTCTGAAAGAGAGAGGTCCACTGATACTCGATCTGCGGATCTTGATAAAGTGGGAAATGATGAACAGAATCTATATAGGAGCGTAGATAAACCTTTGGATAGGTCAAAAGATAAAGGTAATGATAGATATGACAGGGACCATAGGGAAAGATCAGAGCGTCCTGATAAATCCCGTGGAGATGATAGTTTAGCTGACAGATCGAGAGATAAATCAATGGAAAGATATGGAAGAGAGCTTTCGGTTGAGAGAGGGCAGGATAGGGTCGCTGATAGGAGTTTTGACAGACTAGCTGACAAAGCCAAAGATGACAGAAGCAAATTACGTTACAATGATACCTCTGCAGAAAAATCTCAGGTTGATGATCGTTTTCATGGGCAAAACTTGCCTCCGCCACCACCTTTACCTCCTCATATGGTTCCCCAATCAGTTACTTCTGGTAGAAGAGATGAAGATGCTGACAGAAGGTTTGGAACTACCAGACATGTTCAGAGGCTTTCTCCTAGGCATGATGAGAAAGAACGAAGACGATCAGAAGAAAATTCCTTGGTTTCACAGGATGATGCAAAACGTAGAAAAGAGGATGATGTTCGTGAGAGAAAGCGAGAAGAGCGAGAGGGGCTGTCAATCAAGGTATGCATTAGCTGCTTGCTTGTTGAATCCATTTTGATTTTTAATGAACTTGTCATTCTAAACTTAACGAGGGACTGGTAACACACACACATGTATGTAGCATGTATGCCAGATTGCACTGAACATGAAACTGTTGAATCCAGTTTATCATATCTAGGCATTGTAACTTCATTTAACAGAGGACAAGAAATACTTGTATATCTGACATTTGTGCTTTTGTTTTCATAAGTTCTTAGTGTTGCTTGCTCCCTTCAGCTTAAATTGAATTATAATAAATGCAGTGATTAACATCCTTTGTGATGGTAGCTTCATTTTATTTGCCACCCACATAATTTATTTGCTTCAGTCAGATGCTATTGATCCTCCCATGTTTTGGCATACTGAGTAATGGACTATCCTTTAATGCTTGAGGTTATATGGACGCAAGCATGAATGTGTAAAAGTGAACTGTTTTACACTTCACAGTTTCACTTGTACTTCATGTTTGTTTTTGTTTACTCTCATCGGAGCTTTGTTGATGTATGATAATTCTTGCGGTCTAGATAAGGTTTCTGATGTTGGACTCAGTATTTGGCATTTGGCTCTCACTGGAGCCGATTGCCTTCAGTTGTCTGTATGCTGAATGATTTTTGATGTCCCGGACATGTGGCACTTTTTGCAAAGAGGTAACACTGCGTAGCACATGATGTCCCGGACATGTGGCACTTTTTGCAAAGAGGTAACACTGCGTAGCACATTCTATGTTGTTTGCATAGACGCCATATAAATTACAGGTGCACCTGATCTCTTCTTGGCATGGATCATGTTTTGTACTTTGGTGCATGTTGGTTTGAGTTGGAACAAAAACCTACTTAAACAAGCAAGAGTTTCGCCCCCCAGGAATTTATACAATCCTACTTCTGCTTCATTCATGACACCATGAATTTGTGAGTCTGAGTGTGAAATGATTAACATTGTAAGTAGTGAACTGCAACTGTCAATTTTGATGTAATACCATATAAAATTGAAATAATTTAAAAAAAAGATGCTCGAATATCATCCAAAATATATATATAAAAAAAGGGATGATGGCCCATTTTTATTTTTTAAGAACGGGATGCTGTTATTCTCATATTGGTCTGTGTTTAGAAGAAAGTTTTTTTGCTTATATCTCTGAGTTGCTATTTGTAGGTGGAAGAGAGGGAAAGAGAGAGGGAGAGGGAGAGGGAGAGGGAGAAAACCAACCTTCCGAAGGAGGAAATGGACTCCAGCGCAACTGCTAAGAGAAGAAAACTTAAAAGAGATCATCTGCCGACAGGGGAAGCTGGTGAATATTCTCCTGTTGCCCCACCACCTCCACCCCTTGGTATTGGCATGTCACATTCATATGATGGTAGGGAGAGGGGAGATCGGAAGGGGGCCATGAATCAGCGTGCAAGTTACTTGGAGGAACCTCTCATGAGGATTCATGGTAAAGATGTAGTTGGCAAGATGGGCCGCCGTGATACTGATCCGTATCCTTAAAATCCTTTCTTTAGTAGTAAATAATTTGTGGGCCAATATGCATGCCATCATTGTGTATATTCAATTAAATGATCTACAACTCAGTGAAATTGTCCACATCCCTGTTCTATCTGCTGCAAATTTTTATCTGTGAAGGGGTAATTTTCAGCAATATGCTGTACCTTGCATTTAGCTCACTCTCGAAATATGTATAGTTCTGTTAAACAGGCTTGTGGACATGTAGTACATTAGGCATGCAGTATTAGGGTTGTAGTTTTTCTGTGACGCATATACAAGGCATGCTTTACTATTTCTCTGAAGATCTTTGTTGTATATTGCAAGTCCTTGATCAGCATTTAGGATGTATGATCGGGAATGGGATGAGGACAAGAGGCAGAGAGCTGAACAGAAGCGGAGGCATCGGAAGTAATTGATGGGTCATAGCTTGAGATGTGTTATCTGATGGATGCCTAAAAAGGGTGTGCTTGATTGTGTGAGTTCCTATTCTTATTCTTTCATTTCTTTCATCCATTTAATTCTACCAGATTATAAATTACAGTGCTAGATTTTTGCTTGTTCGACAACAGGTCCAGGAAATGGCAAGTTGGATTTATGCCATTTTTGTATGCTATTGTAGAATCTGAGCTATGTAGTACAGTGCGACTTACTAATTCTCTCCTAAATTAAGTGTAAAAATAAATTTTGAGATATATCTTGCCTCCTATGCAATGCCTGTTAATGCTTGCTGATGAATCCAATATGCTAAAGTATAACGAGAGAGCTGCTGTTGTAATGGCGGTCTCTTTTGCTTATGGCAGCTATAATTGGTAAAAAATAAAGAATAAGGGGAGAACTCTATATTTCATGAATACCGAGGGACACGAATGGACATGAATAGCACAAGGACTCTGTTCATTTCGTGCTATGTAGCATTGCTTGGTAAAACGGTTCCTTTTTTCAATTACGAGATGCAACGGTAATCACAATTGCCTCTATTCCTCATTTCCTGGAGCCGCCAATTTGAGCTTATTGTTTGTTTGGACATGCGTATTTAGTAATTCCCCTTGGGTTTTCTTTCTTTTTCTGAAATATAAAGGGATGTGGCTGCATCCTGAAGATTAAAGATTGACCCTTCTGTTATCAAAAATGTTTTCTGAATGAAACATCCCATACGATGACTGCTGATTAACAAGGTAAAGAGACTAAAATTAGCCGCTCTAAAGAAGCTTGATTCATCATATCATAAGGATGATAATTTAATCTGAAATGTTAGGCCTGACCCTTTCCATGGATAAATTTAATTTTTTTAATATATATATATATATATATATATATATATATATATATATATATATGGACACAATTTTTTAAATGAACATAAATTTTTTTGATACCTATTGTCACCTTCAAATACCTTATTATTTGGATAATTATCTTAATTTTTAATGGGTAGGGTATGAATATTGTCAAATCTGCTCTGAAATTTGCACAACCTATCCATAATATATTTTTATATTATATAGATATACTTGTAGAATATTTAGATTTTTTAATACAATAGGATTCATACATATTATAGTATTGATATAAAACACATTTATTTATAATATTTATTATTTTATCATTTAATATATATCAGGTTTTGAGTATATGTTATTATTAGGTTTTGAGTGTGTATGTGTGTGTGTGTATACATATATACATACATACATACACACTCAAAACCTAATGAATAATTTATAAATATCTAAATTTTTTATCCTAATGAATAGTATAAATAAGATAGGAATATAAAAAAATTCAACTAGCAGACATCCATTGTGATCCCTAACTTCACCAATTGGATAGTTTAAAGAGTTTTGTTTAGAGAAATTGGGAGAAGGATGGATGAGAAGTGAAGAATTGGATGTTCATTTTGTTCTCAAAAGATTGGAAGTATCCTTCTTCACATCTCACTTGTTGTTTTTAATTCTTTCAATTTTGGGCTAATTGGCTCCCATACCTCCCTCCATGGTTAGCTAAACAACTAGATGGATAGTAACTAATCCTTCTTTTCTCCACCCTATCCTTTCACTTCCCCCTACTAATACAATCCAAATGTTTAGTTGAAATACATTTACTTCCAATTGAAAGTTTGTGAAAGCCCTATTGGTTCTAGATTTATTTGGATACGAGTAAAATGATGAGCTAGTTTTAATTAACCTTGGTTTTGAGTCTCTGAATCAAGCTCAATCTTAAGCCAACACATTTAATTTTTTTACAAGGAGTTTATATATATAAGGTTATAAGATGATATTTTTATTGTGCATTACTTCATAAAATACTATTCATTGCAATAATATTTTTTTAATTCTATTTTTAATTTAATTTCATACTTCAACATTTGGTTTATTGTATATTAAAATTTATAATTTGTTACAATTTGCTTTCTATCTGATTACCATAGTCTCATGATCTGTATCATGAGTTTTGCAGGTTAACTCATTTTTTTTAAAGTTTTTTTTTTTTTTCATTTCTATCTTTTGACATTGACTTGATTATGAATTAGACTTCATGACTTGTTTCAGTTTGCTTTTTGTAAGGTTATTTCGGTCTTATAACTCGAGTTACGAGTTTTGCGGGTTAACTTACGTTGACTCAGGTTGTTTTATTATGTTTTCTTAAATTGAATATTTTCTCAATTTCATCATTCAACAATGAGTTTGAGAACTGAGCTTCATAATTTGTTTTTTTTTTTCCTATGCGATTATCTCAATCTTCTTATCTAGGTCGTGAGTTTGGAAGGTTAATCATGTTTTTTTAGTTTTCTTTTTATGAGGTTATCCTGGTCTCATGATCCAGATTATAGGTTTGGCGGGTTAACCCAAGTTGACTCAGGTTATTTTCTTAATTAATTTTTTTTTTCAAATACATTCTTCAACATTGGGTTGATTAGGAATTGGACTTCATAATTTATTTTAATTTGCTTTATATAGAGTTATCATGTTCTCATGATCAGAGTATCGAATTTGACAGGTTAACCTGAGTCGATCTAATATGTTATCGTCTTAATATTAAAAAAAATATCATCTTGATTTTTTTTGGATGTAAACTATGTGTTTACTAGTTGTCCTGGTTGCCTTTAAACCCATCAAGTCAGCCGGGTCACATTGATTCAACTCTCACATAGTTTAATTTTTTTTTACTAAAAAAAAGTGTTAGCAATGTTTGGATTATTTTTTTACATTTAAAAAAACTTAATCTGACCCACAACATAACGTAGCCCAATGATCTAGTAAGTGTGCGTGTGTGTGTGTGTGTGTATTATATATATATATTCAACATCTATGACTCCAATTCAAATTATACAACACAAATACAATGTCAAACATTTAAACATAATTTCAAAATTTAAGACATTCCTAAACAGTCAAGAGTCAAGACTAAAAAGAACTTTAACTTAAAGTAGTTTAACACAAATAAAATGCAAAAATATTAAGAAAATAAAAGGTTTTAATACAAAAGAAGCATAAATCAAACATAATCTTCATCATTAACATAAAAATAAGGATCTTAATCTTGTAGGGAAAGACATCAACTAGACATTCCAATAAATGGTCATTTCCAGTAAGTTCTCCCTCACCATCAAAATAAATCTCTTCATCTTTTCAAGTCAAAGTAGATAAAGTTGTCTCAATAGTCTTCTAAACTTAAATTCTTTTAATAAAGAAGGTTAGGTTCTTCACAAATCCACTCATTTAATTAGTCAATGTTATCAAGGCTAGTGAAATTTAAAGCATCCATTATTTTGCTCTAATTCCTATAAAGAACAAACATGAAAGAAAACAACATGAATATAAATCATATATATTAGTGATAAAATTAATGTTTTAAAATAATACCAATGTTAATGATATTAATATTATTATAACAAACATAGATCAAATACACTCCAATTTCTCTCATACCTAGTTATATAATATATTGATGTGTGGGAGTATTATTTTGTTCAAGTTTGTAACAAACTAAAGATTGCTTATTTTATTCCTTTTATATACACGCATGGAGACATCTCCATCCCGCAACCTCTTGTGCTTTCTTTTATATTAGATACTGTAAGAGAAAACACTCATCTTATTCCATTAATTGTTTTAAGTATCTTACACCATGTAGACTTTTTATACATTCATTTCATCACCGATATTACTGTCATTTGCACAAAGCTGCTCAAACCCACTTATTTAGTATGTTATTATGTGTTTGAGGTGACTTGTCATTTATGCAAGTTTGTATTTTATCAAATTTAGACTTTATCAAGTTTGGTCTACAATTAAGTTTGGCTTGTTCATTCTGGTTCAAACTTCGCAACTCTTTAGTCAATTTTAGTGTATAACAGAAACAAATAAAATAAACTCAAAATATCTTGGCTAGAATTTGGGTGAGAAATCCAAAATGACCCAAGATCCCGAGCAAGATGAGATTTATTTCACTTTGTTTTGCTTTGTGAAATGGTATAAGATATGCTAGCCATTTTGATAAGAGCAAAATAAAATTGACAACTTTGATACACAAAAACGTATGTTACCAACATAATTATAGACAAAAACAGTCCATCAGAAAAACTCATGTTAGTAATTTATGGACTGTTGATGAGTTCGTCGGTCATAAATATACCAATGGATTTACAAATGAACAAAGCAAACAAAAAAATAAAATTACCCGCTTTATTTCATTGGTATATCCATCGATAAATATAACCTATCACTGACATAATACCATATGTAATTTTATTAGTGTGTTAACAGTAGTAGTGATATTTATAGTAATTTTTTTTCAACTCTTTGGACTATACCGATGGAATAGTTCCATCGATGTTATAATAGTGACATTTGCAATAATTCTTTTCAAACTCTCTACAATATACCGACAATATAGTTCCATCAATAACCTTGTCAGTAATAACATATATATATGTTGAACAGAAGTAGAAAAATAATTAAAATACATTTATTTATAATTTTAAAATAAATTAGAATAAAAATCAAATATTGATTACAAATTTAAACATTTGTACGTTCAAATACAATAAATCTAAAATAGAGGCAGCGTTGAAGGAGGAGAAGGCTGGTTGTCATCAGGACAGTGGGGACAATTAGGGGGTGTACATGAACTACCCATCTATGATCTCATCTCCATTACCAATCAACAGAGTTTTTCATAATCAGCAATGAGTCATTTATATTTATCATTAAGATGGGTCATTCAATCCTATACCCGTTGGTCTAACAATCATGTACCCGTTGGTCTAACATCGCCATGAACTCTAGAGTTTGAACGCTTGGAATCGATTGTGAGCATCCAACTATCGAAGCACTATGGGTCATCTGTAAGTTTTTAGCTGTAGTGTTAGAGAGTTCGTATACCCGATTTCTATCAGGCCCATCAGATAATCTTACCTCCAACCACAAATATGGATTAATATCCGGATGGGTCGAAAGATTATTATCATATCTTTCCTTTAATCTACTGTTATATGTATCCTATATATAAAAAAAAATCATCAAATTCAAGAAAATAATAACTTAAGAAAAAAAGATTAAAAACCAACATAACACAAAGTGTTGAGCTTGACTATCAATGAATTGTTGCACTCCTTTCTGGCAGTCATCACTCTGCACATGTGTTTCAACAAAAAGCTCCATCGGGCTTGGCTCGTGTCTAAGAACCATAGCTGCAATAAAAAAATATTGTTAGATAAATATATTTATAAAAAACACAAACAGAACATAGCCACTAGTGTGCGTGGTAACATAATCGTGAACACGCTGGTTCTAGTTATCCGTACCGGACTATGACCGTTGAGTGAAACCCGTAGACATCTCGTGTTGAATGTATTCCACCCATACAACTTCTGAGATGTACAACGGTCTAAAATCATTCCAAACCACCATGTCATTCTGACCTAGAAGCTCTCTTTATTTTGCATATGTTTTGATTTTTTTTATGTCTCGTAAAAAAAATCATGAAACCTGTATGACACAAATTAATTATATGTTAGTAAATGAAAAATAAAATTTTAATATTTGGAATAAAAAATTATCCTAAATTTGATTTTATCTAATTACAGCGTGATTTTTCCAAACTCTCTTTACATCATTATCACCAACTCTCTCCAATTCAAATTTTCCCTTGAAATAATAATTTATTAAAGGAAAATTTAAGTAATTTCAGTCAATGGTCCAAATTAATATAAAAGAATATTTAAGTTAATACTAACCTTGACCCTTGAAAACTATGCATCGACTTACAATTTTCATTTAGAATGTTTGGAAACCTAGCTCTATTGAAACAATAGAATTTTCATTAATAATTTAAAGGTCGATGTTATTGTTGTAGCAACCTTAATGTTTATAAGCCTAAAACTGCATTCATTAATTGATATTATTTATTTTCAAAAATTATTAAACATGGCATTGTGAAAGCAAAACAAACTTATATTGAAAGGTTTTCCTTCCATTAGGCCTCGTACTTGCAGGTAAATGAATCCTGCTGTGAAGGGACCCCCTCGACGTTGCAACATAGCACTCAACGAGCCCATGTCGTAAGTAAATATGTGTCTGTTCTTGGTCGGCACCTAATGACTCATGATCGTTAGCACTGCTACTAGAAGAACTAGCAACGATCATGTCTTCGCGACGTGCAATAGACTTTCCCCTAAACCTCTACACAAATTAACGGATAAAAAAATTAAATGATTCCTATTTTTAAAAAAGCTTTGGCAACTGCTCCCCTATACGAGAGACTACCCAAAATTTTTAAAACTGCAAATACACAACATATATGACACAAACCAGTTGATTTTACTCAGTTTCTTCTAAAAATTTAGCATAATTCAATTTCATAGAAAACTTTTATTTGCTACGTGATAATATTTTTAATCATAAATTTACAAAAAAATATTATAAATTTTAAAAAATTCAAAATAATAATTAAAATTAATCCTACACATTCAATTGAAATTGAACAACAAAAATTGAATAAAACAACAACTAAAATTCAACAAAATAATGCAAAAATGATTACAATAACAACTAAAATTCAACACAATTATTTCTATGTGATAATATTTTTAATCCTAAATGTTTTTAAAAATTATTATAAATGGAATAAATACAAAATAATCATTAAAATTATTCTTACACATTTAATTGAAATTGAACAATAAATTTGAAAACAATAGCTAAAATTCATCAAAATAATGCAAAAATTATTTCAATAACTAAAATTCGTGTCATTTATTAATTCATAAAATTATTAAGAACACAAAATTGAACAAAAATAATGACAAAAAACATAAATAATGCCAAACAAAAAACACAAAAAAGAAGAAGAAAAAGGAATGAAAAATACTTAGCTTAATTGTATGCTTGATTTCAACTCTTAATTAAAAAAACAAAAAAAAAACAAAACAAAAGACATTGTTAATAAACCCAAAAAAAATAATTCCGAAGAAAAATGAAGAAAGACAACATACCTTGGGATGAAGAGAAGATAATGGTTGATCTCAGGTGAGAAAGAGAGAGAGAAGAGAGAGAAATGAGTGTGTGAGAGAAGAAGAAAGAAGAAGATGAAGCCCCGATTTGTTATAGTTTAGGTCTTTTATTTTAGTTTTTACCGATGGAATTGCTGACAGAATATTAAATATTAATAATTTTAATATTTTTTTCCACGATTATGTTTGTAAAGTCAAATTGAAATTTAATAGTCTTGGTATCTGGGCGGTTATTTACTAATGAAATCACAAACGAAAAACAATAACATCTCAGCAGTTCTAAAAAGCATGGTACTATTTTGACTCTCATCATACCTTTCCTGCCAGGTTAGTGTTATGACAATATAGCATGTATGTTTTTATTACCTATTTTGGAAACATAGGCCCCCCCTTTCCATTGTAGACTTCTTCGAGCTCCTGTTTCCATTTATTTGCCCGATCTGTCCTCTTAAACCGGAATAATGCTCCACGTGCTACATTTCCTATTCTTTGCATCCTTGGTGAACAGATCTCTAGTTCATCATGACATTGGTGAAAGGAAAACTGTAAGTATATATTCCCCCTCGTGGTGTGTTAAGTTTTTCGATAGAAAATATTTCTAAAGAAAAAAATTTCAAATTTTTTTTCCTGTTTGTATTGTCAATTTTTTTTTTAAAAAATTGTTCGATTTTTTTAACTAAATTAAAATTTACTTTGATATTTGGAAGAAAATTATATTATAGACCCTATAGCAAACAACAAGGCATTCATGGTTCATGAACTACTAATTAAAATAGTTCACGTATTTTTCTTTGCATTATTTACAGGTTCTTATTAACTAGCCTTTTGAATACATAGTTGTGAGCATCGTCGTGGGTGTTTCCTTGGGTGTAGCCATTGGCATAGCATATAGGGCGTAATCGCTGAGCCGTTGGTTTAGCTGTTGGCATCACATGTCATTGGCTTAGTTGCTGGCATCATGTGTTGTTGGCGTAGCCATAGATGTATTGTGAGCCAAGAAATTTTTTTTTAAGAAACATGAATAAATTGATTTTTTGTTTATTTTTGACAGACGATGCCAATTGATGAGGCTGGAAAAATACTCATGAGAAAGATTATGGACGCTTTTCATGGGCAAATAAAACTAGATTCAGAAGACTTGATGGGTTTAGTGATACCTATAAGAAAAAACATTCTAATGCTTAAGTCAGTGTAATGTTTGTACAGATGACCAAGAGAGAGTATTCTGTAGACTTAAATGTTCCTTAAACCTTGTTTAAGTTTTATATTAGATTTATGTTGTCTAGAGAGATTGGCTCTAGTCTTCTAGCTTCTTTCTTTATGCTTTAGAGATATTTATTTATATAAACTTTTCTAAGATAAATATCTTATAATTATAAGATATTTAATAATATTTATAAAAATATAAATATTATATAAAATACCATATAAACATGATTGGACTCGGATTAAGAGTTAGTATCACCGTGTAGTTACTTTTATCAATAATTTAGGCGCGTAGTTAATTTTATCAAGTGGCTAAAGGTCATTCTCACCAATTTAAGAATTTGTCCCCGCGCCCACTATAAATCAAGTGGACTTATTCAAGCTTCTTTCCTACTCCTTTAGTGCCACGTTCAAAACATGTGGAGCGTAATAGCTGGTGTAGACATGTGTAGCGTAGCCAAGGACGTACCTCATAAAATGAAAACATTTTTTTATTCAAAATACAATAACAACCATGCTACAATAATCATGTTTTTTTTTTTTTTATATATAAATTTACGATTAATAATTTTTTTTTAATATAGATGCTAAATCCAGTGTAAACACTTGGGTTCTGGTTAGATCGTAAAACCCACATTTTTTTTAAAAATAATTTTTAAAATATAAAATAATTTTTTAATATTTTTTTAAAACTATTATTGACCCCTATAACTTAGTTATCAAACCCGACTCGGAGTTGACCCGATCAAAGAGCCCTATTATTTAAAAAAAATTAAAAAAAAGCACACATAAAATCCTAAAATTTTCCCTATCTCTACCAAAAGTGAAAACAAGTCGCCGCCCCCTTTTCTTACTCTTTCCCCTCCTTCAAGAGCACACCCCACCTACTTGATTGGAAGACCTGCAACCACAAGGAAACCGAATAAAAAGTTAAAAACTAGTGAGGAATTGGTCCGTATAAAAAACACTGATTGTTTTGGAAGCGACATAACACCCACATAATTACCTTGTCATCACTAGATTTGGCCAAAAAACGAGCATTGGCTTTCTGGCAAGGATCTTCAGGTAACAAAGGAGTTTGCTTCCATGTCTCTTCAATGTATTCCAAAATGACTAGTGATTCACAGATGGCATTCACAGAGAGTCTTTCCTTCGACCAGCTATTAGCAGCAACCAAAGACAGCAGCGTTCCTCACTCTCTCTTCCTCTCCGCTGCTAACAGCAGCTCATTGTAGAGAAGATGAGGAAATAAGAAGGGAAGCCGAAGGACAGAAATCACATTTGAAGAAAAAACTCGGGTTTTGTCCAAGTTCACCCGGGTTCGTCCGGGTCATGGGTCGACCTGTCGGGTCAACCGGGTTTTATCGGATTATTGCACCGGCCAGTTACTTATAAAACCCGGATTGATCTAGCTACTGGATCAGCCAGATCCCGGGTCAACCTACCAGGCCGATCCAGATTTAATAACTATTCCTCTAAGCAACCCATACACTACTAATTAAAATAGTTCACGTATTTTGCTTTGCATTATTTACAGGTTCTTATTGACTGGCCTTCTGAACACCTCAATCCATGAGTGGGACACATGGCAATTTCAGCACTTTATTAACGATCACATCGCTGCCATTTACTACAGATAGGGATAATTATGGACCTTTTGGAACCGGTTTTGGCACTCCTTTCTCCATCCCGATAAATAATAATACGGTGGTTGGATTCCATGGAAGAGTTGGACACCACCTCGACTCCATGGAAAACCAAGGAGTGCCGAAACCGGTATAAATACTATAGCAATAATTTGTAGTAAATGCATATTATCGACATATCACTATCATTCATAACTAATCTCACCATGGAAAACCAAGGAGAAGGACCACAGATTTATGGCATGTATCCTTCACGACACCTACTTTTTTTATGCTAATAAAGTTGGGCTACCAAAATATGGGAGCACAAACCATACGCTGCATCACTTACAACTACACGCGTAATTAAAAAGCAATCAAGCAATCATTACCACTGCTTATAGTTGATTTTGAACACTTGTGTTCAAATCAACCTCGAATATTTGTCATCAAGAGATGTTTTTACATAGTGAAAAAGATATATTCCTAAGTAAATTATGTAATGTGTTTCATGATGAATAAGGGCCGGACAAAATAAGTTGGTTTCAGAGGTTGTAACTTGTCAGTTCTGATGTATGAAATAATTAAATAATATTATTATCATCTTTTACCTGGTAATTTTAGTTAGCCAAGAGCTCATAATTTTTTTTTATAAAAAAAATAAGCAGGAAGTTGCATAAATTAGAGGTGACAAAGTTTTTACTAAAATAATCAATTCTTAGAGATATTGTTACCCTCTCATAAAAGACCCAATTAAAATAATCAGATATCTTCTTGCTCAAAATATTTATGTATGAATAAATCTTAACATTAACATTTTTTTTTATAATAATTAACAATCACGAATGCTGGGCAAGACTTGTGGGGATTTCTATTTTTATTTTTCTTGGATTCATTTTTGTGAGCCACCCTTCGATGCTTGATTGATTTAACCATGGCTTTGAAACTAGATTGAGATTTGTGATACAATACAAGTGAGTCCATATTCACATGCTAGAAACCGACAATCATGACAGCTTGATTGACCCGCTATGAAGCACAAGCTAATATAATAGTTTTATTTCATTTTGTTCATGAGTCCCCCTTGATGCTTGATTGATCTAACCATGATTTTAAAACTTGATTGAGATTTGTGATACAATGCAAGTGAGTCTGCATTCACATGCTAGACAATAGTTTGTATAGAAACTTATGTTTATGAATGAACAACTTCAGAATTTTCATTAGAATGAAATGGAAATAAATAATACAATGAGTACAACAGAAGATAAGAATTGACTTCTGTATCTCAGCCGGGGATAAAGTTGACCTATCTTGTTTGAATTACATTCAAAATTCAAATATGATATACAACAGATTGTAACAACTTCTACATGTCTTTTCAAGATGGGTCGCGAGTAGAGATGCCCATCTTGTCCTGTAACAGCAAGAACTGAGAAGTAGGCAATGGCTTAATGAGAATATCAGCAAGTTGATCGATAGAAGAAACATGAGCCACTCGAAGTAGATCAGATTGAACTTGATCTCTTATACAATGATAATCAATAACGACATGTTTCATGCGAGAATAGAAGATATGATTGAAACTTAATTGTGTTGCGCCAACATTATCACAATAAACAACTGTAGAATTTGGTAAGCCAATTCCAAGTTCTAAAAGGAGAGAGTAGACCCAACAAAGTTAAGCAATAGTGGTAGCAACAAAGATGATATTTTGCTTCTGTGGATGAGCGAGCAACATTGGTTGCTTCTTTGAGCTCCAAGAGACAAGGTTGCACCCTAGGTAAACCAGATAGGCACTGGTTGAAGAATAATCATCTTTATTACCAACCCAATCCATATCTGAAAAGGCATGAAGAGAATCAAAGAAGCCATGAAGAGTGAGAGGAGAATCATGATAGACTAGCAAGCCCTTGTTTAGTATACCATATAAATAGTATAAAATACATTTAATAAGAACTCGGTGCTCGTTGGCTGGCTTGTGCATAAATTGGGCCATTATATTAACTACAAAAAATATATCAGGTCGAGTTAAAGAGGTATTGTAGGCTACCAACTGCTGCATGATATGGAGTGGGATCTAATAGGGGTGTGCCCAATGTTAAGGAGATTGCTGCAAAGCTTGTTGGTAGGGGAGTGATAACAAGTTTTGCATCCTTTATATTGGTCTGTTTGAGTAAATCCTGAATGTATCTTCTTTGTGAGAGTAAGATGCCAAAACGATGTGGGACAACTTCAACTCCAAAAAAATAAGAAAGTGAACCAAACTCTTTTAGAGAGAATTGCTAAACAAGACATTCAACAAACTGTGAACAACAACATCATTGTTATTGGTTAAGATACTGTCATCAACATATACTAGAAGATACAAGATATAATGGTTGTTTTGAAGAACAAAGAGAGAGGTATTTGATTTTGAATTATTGAAACCAAAATCTAGCAAAAATTGATGCAATTCATGATACAAAACCCGGGGAGCCTGTTTGAGGCCATAGATGGCTTTATAAAGTTTACAGACATAGATGGGATGATTAGAGTCTACAAAGCCTGATGGTTAAGCCATAACGACATCTTCAGAAAGCTTACCCTGAAGAAAGGCATTGTTGATGTCTAACTAGTAAAGAGACTAGCCATTACCTACTGCAATACTAAAAACAAGTCTCACTATGGTAGGCTTAACAATTAGATTAAAGGTTTCATGGTAATCCATACCTGGTTGTTGATGAAAGCCTTTGGCTACAAGGCGAGCTTTGAACTTGTCAATAGAATCATCAAAATGTCTTTTAATATGGTAAATCCACTCACAACCAACCAGATTAAATATGCTATTAGGGGGAACTAGTTCCTAAGTTCCATTACAAGTGCATAATACTCTTCAGACATAGCTTGATTTCAATTATGGTCTATAAGAGCTTGTGAAATGGATGTAGGTGTAGTAGTTTGGGAAGTTGTTTTATGGATGTGAAGGTTAAGCTTCTAAATTGGTTTGGTGATGTTGTTTTTGGCTCAGGTAGTCATACTATGTTGGGTGAGAGGTGGGATTGTGATTTGTTGATCGGTGATTTGATGGGAAGGATTGGTGATAGAGTGTTTTTAGGAGATGCTTGTTATGATAATGAAACAACTGGTTAGGAAATGGTCTCGGGCAGAGGCAATTCTTGAAAGCTAATTGCAGATGGAGTGTGGTCTATTTGTTAGGATGAGTGGGAATAGAAACAATAAGGAAAGGTGGAATCCAAGTGTTTAAGTTAGTGGAACTGGGATGAGAGAGAGTGTTATGCAGAGAGGTGTATGGGAAAATTGTTTCAACAAAATTAAACATGGCGAGAAACATAGATTCTTGATGTAGAGGAGGGGTCAAGGTAGAGATAAACACTTTGAGATAATGAGTACCCCAAGAAACACACATTGTTTAGATCATTGACTAAGTTTGTGAGAGACATAGGGGTTAAGCCAAGGGTAATATAAACATTTGAAAACTCGGAGTTTAGAGTAATTGGGACTTTTTGTGGAAAATTAATTCATTGGGAGAGGAAAAAATTAGTGTAGTGGTTGGTAGTCTGTTAATTAGGTAGACAACAGTAGCAAAGGCTTGAGGCCAGAAGGTAGTTGGAAGAGAAGTATGAGAGGGTAAGGTGAGGTCGGTTTCAACAATATGGTGGTGTCGTCTTTCAAAGTAGCCATCGTGTTGAGGTGTATGTGGTGGAGTGGTTAAGTGAGAAATGCCATGGAGAGAAAGATAATCTTGGAGTGCCATATATTCTCCTCCATTATCAGAATAAAGAGTGATAATTTTATGAGAGAAATAATTTTCCACAATGACTTAGTAATATATAAAGACTTTGTAAACTTTAAATTTTCTTTTAAGGGGGGTAAAACCATATGTATTTGGTGAAAGGATCAATGAAAGTAACATAATATATGAAAACATTTGGTGACACAGTGGGAGAGGTCCATACACCGAAAAAAATTATTTGAAGTCGTTGTGTTGAGTTAAGGGATGAAATTGAGAAAGGAAGTTTATGACTTTTATTACTAAGACATGCATTACATGAGAAGTCTTTTGGTAAAGGTGAAGAGGAGGCTAATTGATAATTAGAAATGACGTGTTTTAAAATAGGAAAAGCTGGAGGTGATACCAATTTGATGATGTTGTTTTAACAAGAAAGAAGGCTAGAATTGGAGAAGATCCAGGTTGTGCACGTAGTTGGCCACTCGTACACTCCATCCTTAGTGATGCCCATCAAAAGAATTGCCCCTGTATGAATATCCTTCACATGAAAAGAAGATGAAAATAATTCAATAGAGGCATCATTAGTAGCATGAAATTGAGAAATAGAAATTAAGTTCTTTTTCATGGTTGGGACGCATAGAACATCATCCAAGGTAAAGGTAGTGGCTGATGTGGAAAGAGAAGCAAAACCAGTACGAGATATGGATAGACTTGTACCATCGCCAATCATAACATCATATGAGCCACTGTATGGTGTATAAAGAGATAGGCTGCTTAAGTCAATAGTGATATGATGGGAGACACCACTATCTAATAGCCATGATGGTTTACTGGTGGTTGTCTTTTCTGCATAGTGAGCTTGTGGTTGCCATGATGCAATTGAGTTATTTGATGATGGAATGCTTCTAGTAGCTGGTTGGATTGGTACAAGCTGAAAGGATGGGCAATGCTTGACGATGTGACCTTGAATGCCACAGATTTGGTAAAATCCCTGATATAGATGGGGTGGAGGATGATTGTTGTGAGTTGGAGTTCTTGAATTGATGGCTATAGGTGGGTGGCCAGTGTTGGTTGGATGTGGACGCTAGCCTATGTAACTTATAAAAGAGAAGTGATTAAGACACTAGTTGGTGTTGGTCTTGTGTTGCCGCCAATTTGTGTTGATGATATTTGTCTTCTTTGTAGGAATAACAAGGATATGAATATGTATTTTTGATTTGGCTGAGAGAGAGGCTTCGAAGGATAAGATTTTCTCATGGAGTTCATTGAAGGTTATTAATTTGTCATGAGCTTGAACAACATGAACAAGCTCGTTGTATTCATCATCTAATCTATCCAAGATTTTCTCTATAAGATCTTCTTCATTTATTGGCGCTCCTAGGATGGTCAGTTCATCTGCACAAGCTTTGATGGAGTAAAGAAAATCAGTGACAATTAAAGTACATTTGGTGATATTTTTTTTATAAGGTTCTTGGTTTGTTTGATGCATCCACAAGATGGTTTGACATATGCATTTGCTAGAATAGTCCATGCCTCACGAGAAGTATTTGCTCGAGCAATGAATGAAATAATAAGGGGTGATAACGAACCGATAAGAGCATTGAGAATTAATTGATCTTGGCAAACCCAGATGTTATAGACAACATTTGGTGTGATAATATTGTTTGTAGTTAGAGTTTTGGGTGGACATGGTTTGGATCCATGAATATACCTAAGAAGATCATAACCATAAGAGTGTTTCAAATTGGATTTTCCATAAAAGATAGTTGGAGGATATAAGTTTCAGAAGAGCTTGTGCAAATGTGTTGATTGTGAGAATTTAGGATTAATTGTTGTTAGGGAGAATGTGTGAGTTAGATGGGGTAGTCATCACGGTATGTGAGGAGGAAAACTAAAAGGAAAAAAAGAATTAACAGGATAGGGGAAAAAACTCTAATACCATATAGAAACTTATGATTATGAATGAACAACTTTATAATTTCCATTAGAATGAAAGAGAAAGAAATAATACAAAGAGTACAACAAAAGATAGGAACTAACACTTATATCCCAGCAAGGATAAAGTTGACCTATCTTCTTTGAATTACATTCAAAATTCAAATATGATATACATCAGATCGTAACAACTTCTATAGTCTAAAACCGATAATCATGAAAGCTTGGGCATGACTTGTGAGAATCTTTTTTTTTTTTTAATAATTGAATTTTATAAATGATTACATAACTCCATTAAATATATAAAATTTTGCATGATAAAAACTTTGAAAGGAGACATGTAATAAAGAAAAATATTTACAAGGCAACAGGGAAGGTGGGCCTAAAAGGAATTAAAGAGTTTGTCCCTAATGATTTAAAAGTTGGATGTCTTAAACAATAAGGAAAAGAACATACAATAATTAGTTTTTGGCTTAATAGAGTGGTTTCATGCTTGCTTGAACTCAAATTTCTTCAAACACAAATAACAAGGAAAGAGAATGAAAGAAACACCATGATAGAGGAAATAGGTGAATTAAAAAAATCACTACACATACCAATAGCTTAGTCATTCATCCACTACAACATTTAACAGTTTTTTCTGATGAAAAATTATGTTGATGTTTACACTAATATACCGCCGGTGATTATTTTACTGATAGATTCATGAATGGATACCAGCCATCGAAAAAAACCTCATCGGTAATTTATGATCCATCGATAAATCTATCGTTAATAAAAAAATTTACCCATTTCTTTATACACAAACAATACACGCAATAAAAAAAAATACCCATTGAAATATATCGACAAAGTAATTTTGTTAGTGAGTTGCAGTGGCATTTGCAGTAATTCCTTTTCAACTCTGGAATATATCAATGGAATAATTATGTCGGTGATGTAACAATTATAGTGGTATTTGTAGCAATTTTTTTCAACTCTCTAGAATATATCGATAGAATAAGTTCATCAGTAACCCCGTCCGTAATAATTAAAAAAAATATTTATTAAAATCTATTGCACATAAATAGAAAATAATGAAAAAGAATTAAATTTGTATAAAATTCAAGTATTTAAAAATCAATTATCTTAATATAAAAGCCAAATATTTATTACAATAAAACTAGAACAAAGGCGACGCTAGAGGAGGAGGAGGAGGAGGCTAGTCGTCCTTGGGACCATAAGGCCAATAAAGGGGTGCACATATACCACATATCTATGATTTAATATCCATGACCATTCGATGGAGTTCTTCATAATCCGAATAGAGTCATTCATATTTTTCATTTAGATAGGTCGTACATACACTCTTTGATCTAACAAAGCCGGGAACTCCGGATACTATGTGCTTGAGTGCAAGCTCCTAATGGTTGAAACACTATGGGTTGTCCATAAGTTCTCGGTCATAGTGTTGGAGAGTTCGTACACCCGATTTCTATCAGGTCCATCGGATGATCCTGCCTCTAACCATAAATTCAAAACGAAATCCAGGTGGGTTAAAGGATCATTTTCGTATCTCTCCTTCAACTAGCTGTTATATGTCTCTTGAAAATTAAAAAATTGAACAACCTCCACACGACCCCTAGATTTAGTTTTCAATACGGATAACTAATCAACTCTTGAACGATCATTTCTAAAGGAAGGGTTGTATGTTTAATAAACTTCCTGACATTGCTTGGCGAAAACAAAGACATTGTCTACATTGCGGGGTCTAGCTTTTGAATTAATTTTGACCAAACAATGATGGGGATCTACTCTGATTCCTTTGTCAATGGTGTCATACCAACAGAATTTGAATAAAAATACTTTATTCTGCTCACTATGATACTGCAATTTAATTACCTCTTTTAATTTCTTATAATTGTCAACTTCAAACTCATTAGAAGTCGATCCCTTAACACAAACTTTATTGTTATATGTCTTTCTACCCTGCTCACATTCTTCAGTATGAAACACGTGTCCATTAACAAAATACTCATTGTAGCACTTCGACATTCTTTTAGGACCTAAACTTAGTAAAGACAATGTAACACTAGCATTCCCTTCCAATTTATAAACGTAGAACATAGAGTACAACAATGAACAGTGAACAAAAAATGTGTAATGAAATTAAGTATCCTAATAGATAATGATAATTAAACAACAATTACATGTGTTCTGAACCACGTGAAAAATTATTCATCCTGTAATCAAAAGATTTGAGATTCAGTCAGCTGTGAGTTTTTAAACAATAAATATTGACGATGTTGCCTATGAGGTATTCAACAATGTATGAGTTTGTGATATTACAATGGATAAATAGTCCATTTACAACAAAGTTTAAGTAATATATATACTTACTAAATAAAATTTTTCAGTTCATCATAGTTAAATATCATATAATTATGTGTTTGTCTGAATTCTATTCAGACAAATATCCTCCCCTGATAACATTTTTTGGTGAGGGTCACCTAGGATTGAAAAATATTAACAAGTTCCCACTCAAAAGCACTTCACCACCATTGTCATACCTTGAAACGTGATTGATTTTTGTTCTCAATTGAGACTCGAAATAATATGAGATAAATGTTGAAATCTCAATTGAGGAAATTGATCTTTCAATAAGAAAGCTCCTAGAAAATACTTCACTTTTCCCAATTATGGGTTAGACTAAAACCAAGAAACTTCTGCTTATCATATTAGAAACCAAACACAATGTCACCGTACTCTGACACCACGTCATACAATTCTTCACCTGAAAGATACGACAAGCAGCATCCTTTTCAACTCTACCAATAAAGAAGTCTTTTCTGTTCTTTATGTAGTTGTAATCCGTTGGCAAGAACCGTAGGTGACAATAAAAAAAAGACATCATACTATCTTTTATTAGCGTGAATGCCTTGTTATTTTCAATGCAGTATGCACATGCTAGTTTTCCATTCGTGCTCCAACCAGAAATCATTTCATAAGCTGGAAAATAATTGATAATCAACATCAAAGCTGCTTTCATAAGAAAATTATTTTTCATCAATACATCATAAATCAAAACCTCGAATGACCACAACTGCGTCAACTCATCAATCATCGATCAAAGACAAACATCTATATTTTATCCTAGACTATTTAGGACTAAGTATGACTGTAGATAAAAACATGAACTCTAGCTTCAAACACATCCCCGGTGGTAAGTTGTAAACGATGAGTATAACCGACCAATAAGAATAAGGAGCACCAAATGACTCAAATGAATGGAATCTGTCTGTATATAACCCAAGATGCACATTCCTTGATTCAGCTGAAAAGTGAGGATGCACACTATTAAAGTGTTTCCATGCTTCACCGTAAAAAAGGTGCACCATCACTCCATCCACCATGTTATGTGTTCGGTGTCATGTCATGTGTTCTTTGGTGACATGAATAATTTATACAGTCTAGGTGTGATTAGGAAACATCTATATTTTTCATGTGCGAACAGAGTCCTCCCCCTACCAGTTCTGGGTTTATAACAGGAATGTCCACATGTTCTACACTTGATCGGCTCAATATTTTCAAGGTAGTACGACATGCAGAAGTTTGGACACATGTTAATTTTTTGGTATCCTAGATCGAGGGGTTTCATCATGGACTTAATAGTATAGAAGTTTTCTTTGAGCCTATTCCCTTAAGGTAAAATGCTTCTTTCCTATTCAACAATTCTATCATAACTGACCTCACTCAACCTATGATCCAACTTGACAATGAATACTTGTGCAACGATCGATAATGTACTGTGATTTGTGCAACCATCATATAATAGTTTGTCAGAATCTTTCAAAAGATAAAAAAATTTGGTTGCGTTTGCATTAAGTTCTTCATCTACGATTGGATATTGACTGGTATAATCTTGATTCATTATCATCGCATCCATAACCATATTCTTATAAGGATTATTATTGTCATCTACAACTTTATACACGCTGCTAGCACTAGAAGTTGATCTAACCATCCTTTATATCATGGTTTTGTGAGGAACAAATGATTCTTCGTGTGCATACCAACATAGGTATTCCTTCATGAACCTTTTTTTATATATAGAAGATGCATTCTTATAAAATCTAGAACGAAAAATGTTTTTTTCTTACATCTCTTGTATGGACACGTAATACCTGCCTTTGTAAACCCCGAGAATAAACTTTTATAAAAATAAAATAAAAGGTGAGGGTTTAATGTGTGGAGAAAATCAAATAAATTCAATTGCTAGGGGGGATTTTAAAAGATGAAAAGAGGTACAACTCCAATTGTAAAAAAGAGGGAAAAATAGGCCAAAGTATAATTAAGAAAGAATAGGACTATAAATACCCAATTCTCTCCTCCATGTGGTCGACTGCATTGAGACGAAATGGAGGGAGAGATTACATATTTTCTTCCACCAAAATTGAGAGAAAAACACCAAAATTGTTAGGGTTATACAAA
This sequence comes from Populus simonii, assembly GCA_007827005.2. NCBI lineage: Eukaryota > Viridiplantae > Streptophyta > Magnoliopsida > Malpighiales > Salicaceae > Populus > Populus simonii. Next base: position 8,331,247 of record CM017476.2, read on the forward strand.
CTCTAGATTACTAAGTAGAGAAAACATCCTTTGGCAAAGGAATTAACAAAGAAACAAGTGAAGAAATTGTGAGGTTAAGAGAGGGAGAGGGTTAACTACATGCAAGGTAGGGGTGGGGGGGCTAAAAATCTTCAACCAAATTAGAGTTGAGATCCAAATTTTCCTCTAGGTAAGGAGCCCTAAACCTAATTGTGAAAACCAATTCAAATTCGATTAAGAATTGTGCAGGGTTCTTGAGTAAAATTTAGGGAAACTATATATAGAAGTTATTGAAATTAGGTTAATTGAAGTATTATAAGTTGCCTTAACATGAAATGGTATGATGAGTGAGTGTAGGAAGTGTTATACAACCTTAACAATTATTTTGATCGACATGTAAATCATAATTTCCAAAACAATGAAGATAAAGTGAAAAAATAACTAAATTATAGAAGGGTTTGGGTAATTTTTCCTTAAATAAATCATTTACAAATATTAAGTTTGACTCTTTCTTATTTCTAAGTTCGAAGAATATTTTTATTTGCATCAACATTTTTTTCTAACATTTATTTGCATAAGCTTTTTAGTTAATAATAAAAAAATTTCTTCAAGCTAAAAATTTTGTATGACTGTGCTTGTAAATTTGTTTTTTAAAATAATTTAATCCATCCGACAGCATATCAACAATAGATTTGCTAGTTGATTTTTAAATCACATGGAGTTCGTCATAAGAAAAAAAAAATAGCTATACGAAATACACAATTGTCACGCACCATAACTCTTATATATTTATATATATATGAACTTGTGATCCCAAATTCTAATGCATGCCCATATTAATCCAAATTACATGTAATTATAATTTTTCTGAAATCCTATTCAAATAAAAACAAAAGATTTAATTACACTCTGTTTGCAAATATCCCGGCGGGACCTCACCTGTAAATGTTGTCTAATCATTTTCACAATTATTGTTTGCTTTTTTTTTTTTTTTTCTGGAGTGGTGGGTAAATGTATCATCCATTATTTTTTCAATTATTTTTATTTAAAAATATATAAAAATAATATTTTTTTATTTTTAATATTAGCATATTAAACTATTCAAAAATATTAAAAATTTAATTTAAATAAAAAACATTATGTCAATTATTTGGCATCTTCGTTATGTACATACAGTACTATTTGTAATGCATTTCCAAACAGCTGTAATAAAGATGATCGTCTCTGCATATGAATATTTACTCTGTCTACGGAATTAAAGTTGGTGCCAGACCACAATAGTATAAAGAACCCCAAGGGCTAAATCCTAATATACAGCAAAAGTTATTCAGGTTCTCCATCTCTCGTTACTGAAAAGCAAAACGAAAACGATATGGTCTTGGAGAAAGAAGAAGAAGCTTTAGAGCCCGTGAGTCCTACTGGACAGTACTTCAACAGCTCGGCTCTAAACGTCTCCGTTCTTGGTGTTTTGGAGAATGAAGTTCCCATTGATGACTCAAAAACTATCCCTTTCCTCATGGATGTTTTTCTCCCCATCAACCCACGTTTCTCTTCCATCATGGTACTCTCACTCTGTCAAGTGCATGAACATATGTCTTATTACTTTTTTCTTTTTTACGGGAAAAAGCTGCAGTACTATATATCTTTTTCAACAAATAACAATCTCAGTCCTGTTCAAAGTCATGCTGCAGTGCTATATGTTGGCCTACAGATCCAAGCTGTTCATTATGTTGCCGGGATCTCCTCACTTGTGTTAGCTCCTTTAACTATCTCGATTAATTGCGCGGGATCCACGGGAGCCTAGTCATAAGCTTACTTCTTCAATCAATAGCTATCATCAATAATCAATAGCAAGTTCACTATATATCTTATCCTATACGGTGTCTACACTCGACATCTTATTTTATATTTGCTTTCTTAAACGCCTCATTCTAGTTTTCTTTACTATACAATATTTTTTCTGAATTTAAGTATTGAAAGATTTTTTATGGTAAAAGAAAATTCGTTTTTATAAAAAAAAATGTGAAACAACTTCCACAAAGATGGAAGAAGGTGGAAGTGAAGCTCAAAGACCATGTTTATGTCCCCATTTTCCCGGCAGAAATGTCACCACAATTTTATGACAAGTACTTCGAAGATTACTTCTCAAAACTATCGTTGTCACAACTTCCACAAAGCCAACCCTTATGGGAAATTCATTTCATAAAATATCCCACAAGTAATGCAGCTGGCACTGTAATATTCAAGATCCACCATTCAATTGGAGATGGTTACTCTCTTGTGGGGGCTCTTCTTTCATGTCTACAAAGAGCTGATAACCCTTCTCTTCCCTTGACATTGCCTTCTGTCCAACCACGCGTAGACACATCTGGTGATCATGGTACCATCTTTAAGACTGTGCCCAAGATTTTCTCTTTGCTGTTCTACACCGTGTCTGATTTTTTGGGAAGCCTTATGAAGAGCAGTTTAGTTGAAGATGATCTGTCTCCAATCCGATCAGGAGATATTGGAATTGAGTTTCGTCCAATTGCTCTTGCCTCAATGACATTCTCTCTTGGTCAAATTAAACAAGTTAAGGCTACTCTTGGTGTGGTGAGCTTACTTAATTTCAAGTACTATTTACTTGTTTTTCTTAAAAAATAATAACATTTTGGCTAAGAAACCATTAGAGTTCTTAATGAATCGGCAACCACAGACAGTCAAATGGCTAAATTATAGTTTTCGAAAAACTAGATGAACTAATAAGTTATTATAACGATAAAAACATAAGGATTATATTGTTAAATCTCTCTTTTTTTAATTTTTTTTCATTTTTTTACGGCCAGGGTATCAAATATTCATGTTATTTCATCCATTCAATTGAATTACATAATTTTAGATTGAGTTGCCTTTTGTTTTCTTCACATGAAAATCTTAGCTTATCCATGCATATATCATCCTATCTCCATACCATATTACATGAGGATTTTTAGGCAGAATAAGTCCAAATTTTATTTTGTTCAAATTACATCCTATCTCCTTACCAAATCTTAGCTTATCCATGATAATTTTAACGCAAGGGATGGCTAATGATTGAAGAGACAATCCTTTCCTTTTATTTTGTTCTTGTCTCTCTACGTACATCATCAAGTTCTTAATTTGGTTTACTTGATATATATCAGACAATAAATGATGTTATTACTGGAGCAATTTTCTTGGGAACTCGGTTATACACGCAAGAAATGAGCAAAGGGTCAAGCAATCATTCAAATTGTACAGCATTAGTGCTGCTTAATACAAGAATGTTCGTAGTTACCAGTCAATTAAAGAAATGGTAAAACCCAAAGCAGAATCACCATGGGGCAACCATTTTGCCTTCTTGCATGTCCAATTACCTGAGTTGGTGGCCAGCACTGAGTTAAATCCAATAGAATTTGTCAGGAAATCTCAGCAAATCATCAAGCGAAAGAGAAGCTCTTGGGCTGTCCATCTCACTGCTACATTCGTTGAGACCGTGAAGAAATTAAAAGGACATGAGGTATGCTAGCTTATCTATAAGGTCTCTACAACAAAATTGAATTTTTTTAAGAATATCATTAATATTATTGATTTAAGGCATGTTTGTAGGATGCTTGCTAAAATGATATTACTTAATCAACCATGTGCCTCAGGTAGCAGCCCAATGCATTCATAAAACACTGCTGAACGCAAGCATGTTAATAACAAATATGATTGGCCCAGTGGAAAAGATGTCTTTGGCTAATCACCCAATCAAAGACATGTACTTTGTCCTTGCTGGCAATCCTCAGGTAGGTTAATTAAATTTGTCCATTCAACAAGGAATTAATCACTTATCAAATTTCAACAAAACAGTATATAACATGTGCAGAGTCTTACCATAACAATTTTAAGCTATATGAACAATCTAAGGGTTACAGTGGGAGCTGAGAAGGGCTTCATAGATGTCCAAAAGTTGAAGTCATTCATAGAGGAAGCTTTCCAGATGATACTCAAATCTGCTGCCGGTGAAATTCAGCAAATGAAATAAGAGGGAATCAAATCATATAACAATTTCGTTTCCAAAACTCTTACTATTTATTTTTCTTGTCATTTGAATTATAATGGTTATGGGAGCTACCTAGTTTGATTAAGGATGGATATTTGTCGAGTTAATAAATATAAATCATATATTTTATCTCTTTGCTAATTTCAATTGAACTCTTTTCTAATGAGTTAATTATATGGATATTTTTATTCATTGCAGAGCCTAAAGTGTCCAAAAGCACAGAAACGGTAGGGTTAGAAGTGAAATTCTACTGATGCTTATTTTTAACTATATTGTCACACTCGATATCGCGGTGATCTTTTAAAATTAAGTAAAAAAAAATAGATATCTAGCATTTTATTCTTAGAGGGGAAAAATATTTGGTCACTAGAAACCCTAACTGATCAACAAAAATTATATGGTATGAGACTGATTACGCAAAAAGAAAGATACTATCACCCCTTAAACGTCTTATCTGAGGTAGACTACATTGCTGATTTTATCTTAAAATTGCTAAGAATTTTTAGTTTTTTGCTTTCAATGGCATACCTATAATATTACTGACTCTAGTGTTATTTGAATATTCAACTACAAATACTTTCAACCGTGACGTTGGTAAATATTGCATAAAAAAATATGGTATTCCTGACTTTGACGTTGGGTTTAGAATAATTTCTAATTCTAGTATTTGATTTATAATTATCGCATTAGTGAATATAGAATGCATTCCTAATTCTGACATTAGTGAATATGGATGTTCCTGACTCTGACGCTAATGCATAAACAAGTAAAATTTTGAATTTGAAGCAAAACAGATCTTTTTTTTGTACTTTTGCAATGATGGAGCCTTCCTTTTTTTTATAAAAGAAAAGAGAAAAAAAAAGAAAAAGACAAGTATATATTTTATACCAGTTCACATTTCACAATATAAGTTTACAATCCAATACTAAGTAAAGTCATCAAAAAACATATGAGGGACCCAAAAAAAAAAATCAATAGGTCCCCAAATTTTTTTGGAATTTTCTAATATCTTAAAAAAGTTGTTTGGCTAGATATTAAAATAAAAAAGAGTAAAAAAAAAAATGAATAGAAGGATGTGTTTTCCAAACACACCATCAACCAAAAAAAGAGGTCAGTTGGGCCTAAGACATAGGCCCAAACTTATCTCAACAAATACATCCTTAGTAAAAAAAATAGGCCGACTGGATCTAAGATCTAGGCCCAAGCTGATCTTAATAGTTCTTTTTTTTTTTTTAAAGTTGGATCTAGCCCAGCCATATAGACTAAGCTTAATACAGCCGATCCAGCTTGGTCATTTGCCCAACCTCATGACCAAGCTAGCCATTGTCAGCAGGTATGCATGGATTATTCTTGCATGCTAGCAACAGTCGCAGGGTAGGGAAGAAGACTTGCCTGGTGTGCTATTGACAAAAACAAAGCTGATGGCAATGGTGTGTCTGGTTGATCGAGTGGCACCTCTACGATGGCCATTCTCTTCTTCGCTCTCTTTCTTCCGTGTGTTTTTTTGTTCTCCCTACCTCTCTCCATCACCCTCTCTGGCTCTCTTGGTTTTTTTTTGGTCTTCTGACTCTAATTTTTTTTAGGCTAAGCCCCAATTCTTCTACATGAAATTCATCCCTTATATCTTAGGATGACGATCTCGTGAATGAAGATGATTGTGGGTTAGGTTTGGCCCATGTTTGGATAAGATGAGAACATCAACAATCCTGCCATTATTGGACTGTTGGAGCCGAATTGTCTTCGGGTCAAAGGAGAGTTGTGGGGCGAGGGAAACCAAACCAACTACCTAGATGGGTGATGGACTTCTTGGGCATTGAAATGGATCTGATTTGGTGTGATTTGGTGTGAAATTGGTGGGGGAATCATGCTTTCCCGAAGCCATTTTTTGGCGACCTTTTCATGCGAGTTTCTGCTTCTAGAGGATGACAAGGATAAACAATCACCTTCACTCATGTATCTGTCATATCGTAAAGGAAGGAAATATATTTTAGAGATGTACAATCCTCATCGTTTTGCTTGGTATCATGGGTTTAGACAAAGACTTCTAGGTACTCATGTCCTTTCATCATATTATATTGATTCATCCTCTTTGTACCACGCTTCGCTTTCTCTTACAAGACAAGGGAGTGGTGCAACATTTCATGTCCCAAAAGTTAACAACTCGATATCCTCAATTCATCAATTCTAAAAGTCCTTTCTCAAAGTGAAAATAACAATTTTTCTTTGAATTTAAGTGAAAAGACTAGATCAATATTGAGAGATAAGGAAAAGGCTTCCACCAAAGTAGTTCTACCTCCACCTTCCTTTCAAAAGCATGGTCATCCTAAGCTACAACACTAGTCTTTTACAAAACAAACTTGGGAAAATAGCTCTTCACTTCATGCCTCTATTCAACATAAGACAAGTAGCGAAAACAAAGGTTCAAATCCCCTCCATCCACCTTATAGTCCTAGAGAGGTGGATAATTCTTCTAATAAGACACCTATTATAGACCTTGATAACATTCCACCTCAAATTTCTTCTCACCCTGAGCATGATATTGGGGATAAGGATTTTAAGCTACTTTCTCCACTATTTTCTCCTAAAGAGATGGTTGGTTTTTCCACAGTTGTTTTGGCATTTGAGCTGTAGGATTTTGAGCTACTTTCTCCACTTTAGGTCTTTCTCTTTTTGTTTTTATGTATATTTTATACATATCTTAATAAATTTCAACCTTTTTTTTAATTGTTTCAGATATTCAGGATTCAAATCTTCCAAGTAGGTTAGATAATATCCCTGAGGTGATTGCAACACTTACAGAGTCTTCTACCATACCTTCAACTCTTTATGAGGGTTATCCTAACAACATTGATAGGGTGTTTTGGATTCAAATTATATTGCCAACGAAACTAATGATGACGGCGAAGAAAAGGTTACTTTTGGGCCTCATACATATGATGTTGTGTCTCAAAAGCTTGCATCTACTTCTAAACTCGAGTTGATGCCTATTTTTTCTCTCGTGTCTAGCCTACTTATGCCTTCTTTTATTTTTGATGATGTTACGAGATCTATCATTTTAGCTGGATTATCAAATTTTTTGAAGAAACAATTTAAACATGCTTTACTAAGTGGATTGTCCTCTCTTAGAGGTTGGTGGATCTCTAAGTCATCCAAGCTCATTGAAAACTTAGGTGTTAATTGAAAGAAATTGAAGTTTAGGGATTGAAATTAGACTTTGAAATGTTTAATTGGTCAAATCAGGGGCTTAATTATGAAAAAATTAAATTTTAAAGGCCAATTAAAGATTTAATTGTAGATTTTCAAGGCTAAGGAACAACCTGTAAGTGGCGTGCAATTTTAAGGGTAGAAATCCGTCAAATTAAAGGCTAAATTGAAAGGAATTGAAATTTTAGTGGTCAATTAATGATGAAATGAAACAAATTGAAAACCAAGGACTCATTTGTAAAAGGTGCTGGACTTTGAAGCTAATAATTGAATATGGTAGGGGTGCAATTGAATGCAATTAAAAGTTGGTAGACAATTACGGGTGCAATTAAAAGGAATTGGAAGAGCAAGGACCAAATGAAAATTAGTCAAATACCTAATTAAAAAACTTTCATTTCTAGGGTTTAACCAAGATGACATGTTGTTCACCACTATTCATCTAGTTTCTTGGCAATTTTAGATGATTGAGTGAGCATGTTGAGGCGAATGAATGTGTCGTCTCCAACCAACTCAAGGGTTGTAACCACCACCATTCAACTGGAAAACACCCTCTTTACAAACCCATGCCCATGAAATTGGATGTTTATACCCGAATTCTTCCACAGAAATCTTCAACATCTTGTCCCTGATCAACTTTCCTTACATTTTCAAATTATGGGTTGATCGAGTTAACACCTTTGAACGAATGAATGTGAAGCTATATATCTCCAAATTGAATAAGGTTGGATTCAAAAGAAAGATATGCATCTCTTCTACCAACTTCAGGTGGTTTCCGATGATGAGTTGCTTTAAGGAAGCCTGAAAGTGGTCAACCTAGGCTTGACTATGACACCTATTTTTCAAAAACCATCATTTTTTTTTCATGTGTTCACATTTAAAAGCCTCTTATAGGGTTCTTATCAAGCGCTTTAAACCTCCCCCTCAAAATTAAAAGGCCAAAAATGGCTTTTTGCCCTCCAAGTTTAGCAAAACCACCAAGGACCAAAACCACCATGGCAAAACCAGCCTAGTACATGAGCTTCTAACTGTTAACTTTTGTCTGGAACCCTCTCATTTTGATCAAAGGGAAAAGTTTTGATTAATCTTTGATGGAATCCACCAAAAAACCCTATAAATATCCCTTGAAAAATCAGAAAAACAGATAAGGAAAAGGGGTAGAAAAAAAAGAAGAAAAATATAGGGAAATACTCTATTAATAGACCTTATTGTGAAGGGTTCAAGAGCCTAACATAAAATGTCTAACAATCTTTGAAAAGAAAGAGAGTGAAAATGAAAAAAAAAAAAAAAAAAGGAAGAAAAAGAGAAGGAAAAACAACAACCTATAGTCAGTAAGCTTAAAGAAGGTATAACAATATAAAAACCTCAAAGGTGGAGTCCATGTGGCCTATCCATTCATGTTTTCTTAATGTTTAATGACAATTTAGGCTTGTTTTGATGTCATATGATGTGAAGCTTTAATGTTGTTTAATGCATGAAAATATAGTTTTTCATTGCTTGATATTGCTTTGAGTGAGTTGTTAATGTTTTCTAGATGTTTATGAAACATTTGGGTGTTGTTTCTATTAAGATATAATGGTTTTTGTAATTTTCCAAAAGTGGTAGTGCTTTTGGTGCTTATTTCTGGATTGTTAGTTCATGTCCTTGGTTCTTAAGCTTGGTTTTTGTCCCAAAGAGTCAGTTTAAGATGTAAATTTAATGCATTGGTTGGATGTCAATAGGGCTGCAATTTTGGTTTTAGGAGTTTCTTGCATGTATTTCATGGTTTTTGATTTTTTATTGTTTGTTTTGATTAAAACGTAGATGAATATGGGATTATGGTTTGTTAAGATAAAAAAAAAATAGAAGTTTAAAACTCCAAATAAGCGATTCTAGGTTTGGCAACAACTTAAGTATTTTTGGGTTTTTTTTCTTTTGAATATTCTTCATATTCACCTGAAAAACATTGTCTTGAGTACTAGTTTTAGATTTGGTTTTGATTTGATTTTGGTTTCTGTATGTTTTTATGATTTTTTTAATCAATAATCTAGGGTTTTCATGCATTAATAACAATTTTTTATGGATTTTTAAAGGTTTCAATTTTGAACTGAAACCTATTTTGACAAAATTATGTTGATTCTTTGATAATCGAAGTGAATGGATACTTGATTATTAATCCATGCATGATTGCGAACAAAACCCTGCCTTTGATTGTTTGAAAACTTTTCTGAATTGAGATTTGTGTTACTGGGTTTGATTTGAATGTTCATCTGTGTTTTTTTATGTTTTTTATTTTTTCTAGGTTTTGATTTGTTTTGAAAAATAATATTTGATTTTTTGTGTTTATTTCAAGTCTGATTTATTTTGGTTTCTGGATTAAGTTTTGGTTTGTTTTCGGGTCAAACTAGTGGTGTTCGATTTGATTTATGGTTAAACCAAAAGTTCCAAGTCAAACCATGGTTTCCAGGTCATGTATATTGAATTAAGAATAATAAAACTTGAACTTAACATAATTCAAAAAGATGTTAACAATTGAGAGTTCATAAAACATGCCATAACATAAGTCATCAATACATATTTTTACTTGGCATTCAATTCCATAAACATGACCTTAATCTCAGCTCAAATTGTTCAACCACATTATACTTGTGACTAGGCCATTAGTCGACTATTCCTAACCAAGTTTTGTAACCTGTTGGCAAGGGCTATCGCCAATTATTTTAACCCTTTGTTGGGCCATTAAAAATGATTCTAATATTGATAACCTCACTTACTAGAGGTCGTTACTTCATTCATGACCATCTGAGAGCTATTATGCAACTATTTGCAAATTCATTCCAAAACTCTTTCTTTTACAAACATTCTTATAAAAATTTTATACTGTGCATTTACAAACAAAACATATAAACAGATAAATTTAAACATAGCAACTAGTTGATTTTATTTTAAAGAATGTAATACATATACGAGAGGGAAAATGCAAAATTAAGAAAAAAATATTTATTTTGTTTTAAAGTAATAGAGTGTGTGAAGATTTACTTATCTCTTTTGTTAAAAAATCAAAGTCCAAAATCTGAGCCTAAACAACTTATTCACAAACATATAATCAATCAAAGTCCCGCTATCATATAATTAAAATAATATGTCAATTAAAGATTGCCTAATAAGCTGGCAATAACTTCTAGAAAATTCAGAATTCAATTCTTCTTTTTTGGGTTGTAAACTAGTCTCAATTACTTTTTCATCCATATATGATACACTTACTAATTCCTTTTATATAATTTATAATTAGACCCAAAATAATTTCTGAACACTGTTGCCAAATAACATGTGCATCCTTTATTATTTTTACCATAACTATCTCTATAAAAATTAGATTAATACACTATTTGTGGTGTTAGAAACTATACATAATAAGCTTTTTATATCATAAAATTTGGCGTAAAACATTCATCTTCCAATACATTGTCGTGGGTTGAACAAAAACCTCCATCAAACACTTTAACTAACAACTTCTCACTTTTATATCTAATTATTAATCTAATACTTTTAGACCATTAAGCACTCTTAATTCATCTTACAATATTGTAGAAACAATCATATTTATTGCATTTATTCATTCATATAAATACCATTTTAATTCCTTTCATACAGAGAGAGAAAATCTCAATCAATCCAAAACCTTCCTAAATAAAAAGGATTCATATTTATTATCTTGAAATCAAGAAAAATAGAATGAAAATTAAACTCTTTAAGTTCAATCCACTTCACTCCTTTTCTTTTCACCTATTAAAGAACAAGTGACTCATGATTTGTTTTTTCTAAACTATTATGAAGTTTGTAAAACTAGGGTAAATAAACTTCATGGTTCCATATATATATATATATATATATATATATATATATATATATATATATATATATATATATAAGCCTATCTTTTTTCTCACTTAGTCCAAAATAAAATTATATATATATTTGGACCTTATAATACTCTAGCCCAAAAAATATTTGGGTTGCGGTGTTACATGAAAAGCATTGGGTTAAACGTATTTTGTGTCATGTGAAACATACTTTAATATGGATGATAGAAATATGCCATCTTTTTTTTAAAATAACTTAATAATATCTTGAAAATTAGTGAATCAAAAGATTGTAGCTTGTTTTCTACATAATTAGAGTATAAAGCTCTAACTAATGGAACATTAAGCTTTTATGGATGTGTTCTTTACTTTAAGAGCTGAAGATTTCTCTTTTATTTAGTTCATTACTTTGGTGTGATAATATAGGTGCAACCTATTTAAGTCACGACATAGTTTTTCATGAAAAGATTGATTTTCATTTTATTATTATTCATGAGAAAGTTATTAGGAAGGATATTTAGGTTCTTATTTGTTCCGCTGGTCACATAGCTCATGTGTTCACTAATTTTAACATCTCAGTTTCTCTCCTTAAAAGACAAGCTTCATATTGAAATTTAACCTATGAGCTTAAAACGGGTGTTATTGTGGAAATTGATCAAATTAATTTTAGCTTAATAATGAAGTTAGAATATTGTGCCATGATGTTAATCATAACTTGTGTTAATTTCCATGAAATTTTGCAATAATTTTTTTATTAGATACACTATCAAAATATTCTCAAATACAAACAAAAATATTGATGGAAAAAACTCGTCAGTAAATTACAGTGACATTTACCAATGTAATATTTCTTCGCTATTTTCATCGGTATTCACCGATGAAATTTTTTCATCGGTGAATACCAATAGAATTATAGTTGGAAATAAAGAAGAAAAATAACATCTCATTATTACAGACTGAATTACTAGGAAAATATGTCCATTGATAATACTCGTCGGTGAATCGATCGGTAATATTTAAATTACAATTTGACAGACGACCGCTTTCTGTCTCACTTCTCCATTTCTTTTTCTTCTTCTTATAGAAAACAACACTTAACACCTCCACAAATAAAAATAAACAACAATGGATAATTTTTTAAGAATTAAATTCAATGAACAAATGGAATTTCAGGTTTACAAATGTGGAGGTTGCTCACATGATAACATCGGCGATGAAACCATCGATGAAAGTGTCATTGTTTAAGTGAAATCAAGTTCTAAAAAATCTTGAATGGAAGCTTATGATGATTGATACATAGTTCGGAAAGTTCAAGGTCAGTATATACATAAGCAATTTTTTAATTATTATTTTAAATTGGTCATTTTTTTAATTTTTATGGACTAATTATTTTATAAAATTGACGTGTAAGGAAGAATTTCACTGGGATTAAGCCGACAATGCTATTGCGAGGAGGGTGTGAGAGAATCACAACCCCATTATGTAAGATTGAATTCAAAATGTTCTATTTTTTTAAATGTTCAAATTTTATATTTTGTTATCTTAACCAATAATTTATTTCTACCATATAGGTTGCGTGATTCATGGTATGAGACGTAAAAATATCAAAGAAATACATGGACGATCCTGCAACCCTTTTAGAACTTGATCTGGATTTGTGGTTGTAGATTGGATCGACCGATGGACTCGATAGAAATCAGGTTTACAGTATCTTAAACACTATGACCGAGGATATACAGACGAGTAGTATATCGACCGTTGGTTCCTCGCAATCGAGTTTGAGCTCCAAATCTCCAGCCGTCTAGGTGATTGTACAAGAACAAGTTGAAGCTTAGATGACCCGACTTAGTGTTGACATGACCTAACTTAGGTCCAAAACAACCAAACTTAGGCGATTGTACAAGGAATTGTTGTCAAACTTCGATGCTACGTGTAGTTTACCTCATCACTCACATGGTCCCAATAAAGATCTACCCTTGTCTCCTCCTCTACCTTCAGCTTTTGTCATCTAAATAAATTGTATTCAAACTTATATTTTTTAAATTAGTGATAAATATTTAGTGTTTTTTTATTTTAGTTTTGTTTCTTTTAATTTTGTTTCTATTTTTCTATTTTAATTTTTTTTTAATATTTTATTCATGTAGATTCTTTTTTTAAAAAAAAAACTTCTCATGAATATTCAATGCAAATAAAATTTATATTTTGTTATTATATGTGCATATATATTTTTTTAATAAATTCATGTTAAAATTATCGATTCATAATTTTTTATTTATTAAAACTTGCTTTTAAAATTATGATAAGTTATTAAAAGAAAAACAATAATTCTTATAAAGAGACATGTTTTTAATAAATTCATGTTAAAATTATCTATTCATAATTTTTTATTTATTAAAACTTTCTTTTTGATTAGTTGTTCAAAAAACATGAAAGACTAAACTCTTTTTCTTGATTGCAAGGATACAGAAAACTTCGGATTTCAAGAACTGTGAGATTTATTCTACCTTTTCTTTTCAATTTATATGATTAATGAATATGCTTGTTCTCCTATACTTATTTTCTATGATTGTTTATTTTAATTGCTAGAACGGACTCTAAGTTATTATTATGAACAATCTATTGCTAAGTTTGCTATCAAAATCAGAGTTGTGGTATATAAACTTGTGAAGTAACTGAGATTAATAATTATAGTGGATTCAGATTAGCAATCTTTGGGAGAGCATTCGATTGATCAAATCAAACATGGATTGCAGACAATTATATTGTCTAGATTAATCAACTCATCTAGTTCTTAAGGCTACCATTAAATTAAATTACTAGTGCGGACATTGTGGTTGTTTGATGGTTAGGATTAGTTATATAGCGGATCTGTTAACTAAACAACATAAGAAAAGATAGTTATTCATAGTATACATTGACGTTTCGTTTCTATGATCAGTTCTAATTTTTGTAGGTGGATGTTTACTTGTGACCAAGGTTTATTCTCTTAATAATTTTCTAATTTTATTTAATTTCACTTGATAGTTTTCTATTTTCTTTTGCTTTAGCCTAGATAACGTCCAACCCCCCCAAATTGCATATCATCTAGCATAAAAATCTAGCTTGAACCTTCCTCGTGGGATCAACCTCTTGCTTGCTCTATACTATCTTGTGTGTTGTGTTTTAAGCTAGGGTAATTAATTTGTTAAACCGTGACATTGCAACACTGGAATTACCTAAATTAGAGTTGTAGAACCCTAGATATAGGTAAACACCTGAAGACAAGTCAAACTAGAAAATTTGGACATAATGTGTATCATACCTTAAACTGAAAATTTAGATTTACAACTGAGAACATTTAGGGTAAATGTTTTCACGAAGAATTTGTTCAATGATGTTAACTTTTAGTAAATGTTTTCATGAAGAATTTGTTCAATGATGTTAACTTTTACAGGGAACAAACCTTACTGCATTTGGAGTTCTGTAACTCTAGATATATATAAAACACTATAGAAGGGTCAGGTTGTGTGTTACAGGACAAACCTGCATGGCATAGTATTTCAACGAATTTAAACATGTAAATAGCAGAATTGGGTTTAACCCTCTTCATCTAAGTTGTGTTTTTGTCTTAACTTACTAAATAAATAAACTCTAAATAAAAATGAGTTCTATAACTCTAGTGGGGAGAGACACACTAAGCAGTGTCCTAGTGCATTGTCATGTATTGTTGAACATAATGAGTTTTGATATGAAGTTAAAAGAAGTATTTCTTGTATAAAGAACGAGTATGTAAATTTTTAAAGAATGTACCAACAAAAAGCATTCTTATGGTCCAGAGGGAACACTGAAGCATGATCTTTTATCGATGAAGCTCACTCGACCAGAGAAGGAGGTATGTAAAATGTCGTCTACAACTTATAAAGTTAAATCTAAATTTTGGATTAATTATTAATGCTAAGCATGAAAGTAATGTGGATGAATTATAAATATGATGTGAAGTTAATGTAATTGAATTGCTTTAGCAATGAGTGAAAGCCAATGTTGGGATTATTTCTGAAGTTATTAGAAACCAAAGAATTTGAATTGCCTATAACTCATAAAGTTAAATATGAATTTTGAATTTATTATGAATGCTAAGTATGAAAGAAATGTGGATGAATTATGAATATGATGAGAATTTAATGTAATTGAATTGCGTTTGCAATGAGTGAAAGCCAATGTTGGGATTGTTTCCGTAGTTATCAGAAACCAAAGAATTTGAATAGCTTATAACTCATGAAGTTAAATATGAATTTTGGATTTATTATGAATGTTAAGTATGAAAGTAACGTGGATGAATTATGAATATGATGTGAAGTCAATGAAATTGAAATGCTTTCACAATGAGCAAAAGCCAATGTTAGGATTGTTTCCGAAGTATTTAGAAATCAATGAATTTAAGTTGCTTTCGTAATGAGCGAAAGCCAATGTTGGGATTGTTTTTGAAGTTTTTTGGAAACCAATGAATTTGAGTTGCTTTCACAATGAGCGAAAGCCAATGTTGAGATTATTTCTAAAATTTTTGAAAACCATTGAATTTAAATTGTTATCCATAATGGGTGAAAGCCAATGTTGAGACTTTTTCAAAGTTTTTCAGAAAACTAATGTAATGAAGTTGCCTTCGAAATGAGCAGAAGCCAATATTGGGATCATTAACAAATATGTCAAAAACTAAACTAAATGCCTTGATATTCTTTGTTTTATGTTTTGAAGGCACTTTTGGATGAAAGATGCAAAAAGGAGTAAATTGGAGATAATTGGCAGATTTGACCTTTAGTCGATGTTTTGTGTAGAGCGTAAGCTCTAGAGGTTGAAATAAAGTGATTCCAGTGGCATTAAAAAGATAACATCCATACCTTTATGGACATCTAAGGAAAGAAAATAAAATAAGGAAGAGCATGGAAATCACAGCCTTCAAAGTCAAATCTCGCAATCTGCCAGTATTGACCTTCGGCCATTCTAACTTGAATATCTGGAGCTACAGAAGTCCAATTGATGCAAAATCAATTTTTTTGGATTCATGACTCAAAGGTCTATAAATTATCTAAATTTCAGCCAAAAAAAATTTCATAGGATGGAGATATGATTTTTCAAAAATGACAATTGAATTCTGCCAGCAAACAGGTTTATTGAAGAAACGAGTCCAAATTACGTTCCGAAGCATCTAAATCGATATCCAAGTTTTTATTTCAGCAATTTAGCTCCTCTAAGTCAAAGGTTGAAGATTTCATGCAAGGCTATTTCTTTTTTTTTAGGAAAATTGTTATTGAAGTACTTAAATATAAACAGTCTACTTAAGGAAGGACTATTTTGTAAAATAGAGACTAGGGTTTCCTAGGATATAAAAAGAATGAGAGAAGAGAAGGGGGGTAGCCAGCCAAGAGGAGAAAAATGCCCCTCTCCTCTAAGAAACTTGAAATTATGCATTCTCCCTTCTTTTTTATTAGTTGTTCAACAAACATGCAAGGCTAAACTCTTTTTCTTGGTTGCAAGGACACGGAAACCTTCAAATTTCAAAAACTGTGAGATTTATTTTACCTTTTCTTTTCAGTTTATATGATGAATATGTTTGTTCTCCTATGCATATTTTTTCTATGATTGTTTATTTTAATTGCTAGAGCGGACTCTAAGTTATTATTGTAGACAATCTATTGCTAAGTTTGATATCAAAACCGGAGTTGTGGTATATGAACTTGTGAAGCAACTGAGTTTAATAATTGTGGCGAATCTATGTTATTAATCTTAAGGAGAACATTCAATCAAATTAAACATAGACTGCGGACAGTTATGTTTTCTTGATTAATCAACTTATCTAGTTCTTAAGGCTTCCATTGAATTAAATTACTAGTGCGGACACTGTGGTTGTTTGATGGTTAGGGTTAGTTATACGGCGGATCCGTTAATTAACCAATGCTAAGAAGAGATAAATATTCAGAATATAAATTGATGTTTCGTTTCCATGATCAGTTCTAATTGATTTTGTTTGCTAGTTTAATTGCTGCCATAGTTTAGATAATCACAAACCAAATCCCCCCAATTACATAACATACAACATAAAAATCTGACTTGAAACTTCCTCGTCGGATCGACCCCTTACTTGCTCTATACTATCTTGTGTGTTTTAAGCTAGGGTAATTAATTTGTGCGACCGCGACATCGCAACAAAACTTATATAAAATAATGATGACAACATGTATTAATTAACTATGTTAACTGAATAAATTTGCAAAAAATATCGATTTATCTCAAACTTATTCAATCTATTTTAATAGTATTCTTAATTTATTATCAATTATCTACATTAATTCAAATTTCTACACAATTACTAAAAATTTCAACTCGACAATAAAATTGACAAAATATAAAACGGATTCGTTAAATAAGCCATTATTTATGTCATTACAAAACACCTACGTCAAAAATTCGACATAAATTTCATCAATTTATAAATAAATATAATTTTACAAAATCTAAAATAAAACCCTAACATGTACAAATCATAAATCCATAAAAAAAAAAATTTATGAGAAAAAATTATAAAACAAGTAAACACCTAAACAAATTACATATACTACAAAAATATGCAAAAAAAATAACATTTTAAAATTGAGTTTAAATAAAAAAAAAGGTAGATTTGCTTACTTAAAGTGGAGAATCCTTAAGAAAAATTAAATCAGAGCACGGATGTTGACAAACTGAGTATTGTGGTGGTCGGATTTGTTGTGGGAGGTTGAATTGTGTTGAGATTAGGAGGGAAGGGGTGGTTGTTTGATGCAAAAAAAAAAATGCATAAGGAAGAAGGAGAAATGGAGGAGGGGGATAGGAGGGTCGATCGCCAGGTCATAAAAAAATTACCGACGGCATTACTGATGAAATCTGTCAGTAACTCTATCAGTAAAAATGTCACGTCACATACAATTTGCTTTTTTTGAATCCCACTATAATACTCTCCATAATTCCCTCAATATATACCGTGAAAAGTTTTCCGTCAACATATTTATAGATGTACTTTACCGTCGGCTTAATTCCGTCGATAGTGCCATCTATAAAAGTTACACATCATCGTATTGTTTGGTCGAGGGAATGGAAAGAAGGAAGGAGGACGAAAATTGACAAGACAAAACAAGTTATCAAAAATCATTAAAAGAAGAATAAATAGCAATAGAATCAAAATTGATACAAATACAAATTGACATGACATATTTAATTTTTGAAATAGTATGCGTAAAACCCAAGGTAGGGATATGGAAAAAAGGAATGAGAACAAAAATAGGTCGTTGAAGCAACATTTTTGGTCTTTAGTTGACATGCGCTCGAAGAGGCGCTCCCAGTGCCACAGTAGAAGCCGATGTTTTGCTGTCAGGCGACGCTTCACGCACCTCCTAAAGAGTGAGCGACATATCCCACATACTAACATGTACAATAATTTTGGTTTTAAAATTATATTTTATATTGATTAAAATACAAAATTACCTTTCAGCCAACTTGTTTATAACTAGAGAAATCAGGTTGAAAATAAGAAAAACCCCTAGACATCAGTTAATTAAAATTTGTTTTTAAAGGTAATTAAGTTATCATTATGCTCTAAGAATCTGAAAAGACTGAGTTACTCCCAATCAATCTAATAATGACTAATGTATCTTGAAAAAAAATATATTATCCCCAATAGTGAGTTCATTGATTTTTCTTAAGTGCGGTAAATTCATCATTATATTGTTTCAACCTATAGTGTATTGAGATGGATCTACTGAGTCTTTTTGGTTTTTTTTTTTAATGTTAGTGTTAGTGCAACTGTTAATGCTAATTGTTAATTTTATTTTGTTAATCTTAATCTTAATCTTAATATTAATTGTTAATGTTAATCTATTAATATGTTAATTGTTAATATAATCCCTCAATTTCATATCCGCACCACACAGTCTGACTTATTATTTTATACTGTTCTGTTTTGTCTTAGATTGTTCTCATTAATGGTACTTGATGGATATATGTGGCAAATTTTGAGCCTGAAACCTCAAGAACAAGTGGCCAACCCAAATGCAGTACATATCTTCAGATCACAAACCTTATCCATAAAATCACAAAATTATATCGTACACAGAAAAACAAAGGAACAGGCTCCATATTTAATTCAAACCAACACCACATGCACTAGAAAACAGAATGGAAAGAGATGAATGCTTCTGTTTCCTCTGCTCTTGCTGCCTCCTCAACTATTTCCCTTGCCACTCCCGGTAGCTTTCACCGCCAATGCTGCCGAAGTAGTAATCGTTTTATCTTCACCTGCAGGCCTTTTACATCCTCTCTTCACCACCCCTTTATACTGAGAGGTACATAGCCTTAATTCTCTTTCCTCTTTAATTTCCTGGCAAGAAAAAGCTCACACAAACACATACATAATTATGTAGGAAGAAAAAAGGATTGATTTTCTTACTGATCAACAAATTAAACTCAATAATGTCTACATGCAGTAACAAATGATTCTAGTAGGACTGAACTGTCTCCAGCTGAGCCTGCCAATGAAAGCTCTGAAGCTGATAGGATAGTTAATGGAATGGACTTTGGTGAGCTTTGCAATGAGTTCGAGTGCATTAGTAGCCCACTGGTGGAATCGACAGCCAGACAGCTTGTACGTGACATCCTCCAACTACGTGAAGGCAATCGTGCCCTTGGAACCTTCGCAGTTTCTGTCAGATATAAGGTATTCTTTCACTTTTTTGTATCAAGAAAAAAGAAGACGGTTTTGCCAGAGCTTGGTGGAGTCTTGATTGTAATGTTGGCATGGCTTATGAATTTAAAGTTATTTTTTACTTCGAGTGATAACCAAAAAAGAAAAATAATTTCCAAAAGTTGCTTTTAGTTTGATGCATAATATGTAAAATAAGAATACTGTAACCTTAGTTACTGCAATTTCAAAGGTTGACAGAAGTAGTAATGCTAAACGTAGGCCTAATTGGTTCGTTGGCCAAAAGAGACCCAAATCACAAGAAAACTGCTCTTGAGAGTTGAGTTATATTTGAAATGGAATACACCAAGCTGCAAATGCAACCATCTCAGAGAAAAGAACAGTATTTATAGTCATATGTTTGTGATTGCAGTTGGTTACAGAGCAGTCTGCCATTAGGGAATGAGATATGACTTCCAAACCAGAGCAGAATTTTAACTGAAGACAAGAAATAATTCAGTCAATTCATATGAAAATCACTGAATACATGGGTTATTAATTATGTCTTTCATTTTGGCTCGTAAGTGATCTTATTCTGGCATTCAATAACTATTTGTAATACATAACATTTTATTTCAATAGAACAACACATAATAAATCTACAAATGTTCTTGTTTATAAATAGCTAGAAATGTGCATTTTCTTCATGTGGGATGGTGGGATATTGCATTCTCAAACATAATTTCTTGCGATTCTTTTGCTTATAGTAAATTGGAACTTTTATTTTATTAGTAATTGCAGGATCCAGTCAGAAGTTTTACTGGTCGTGAGAAATACAAGAGACCACTCTGGGCAACTGGTGCTCTAGATAACCCTTCTGTGGTGAGAGTGCTTCTCTATTGCAAATTCGGAACGTTTCATTCATTATATCACATACTGTTATATTTACAATAGAAATACGGCATAGCATTCTGCCTCGTCCTGGTCTTCTGTTTTCACTATAGCGCATAGGTGTCCGTTCAGGTGCACAGGCATACACATGCAGGCTCACCTGTCGTCTGTTCAGGGCCTGCCTTACCATTTACAACTATCGCATGTACACGGTCACCATTTTCTTAAAGTCGCTGCTCGAAGACTCCATTTTCTACATTTAGTCAAACATGGTAGTATGCATAAATATATCAGACTGAGAGCAACATTTACATGCTTGGCTTCATCTGCATTCTTCCAAAAACACAATTAAATAAACAACACAAACAACTTCATCGGGAAACAGATCGCTGATTTGTTGATAAGCATAACGTTTGTCCGTCTTACATTTCTGACTAGCCATTACACGTTCTAAAATTGTATGATTCTGTACTGTTTTCCCTTTAATTTATGTAACTTCTACATGCTTTGACTGTCGTAGACTGTACAAGAAATGATAATGCTGTCAACAAGTATCCTGAGTATCAAGTGGACAATAACAGGAAAGCCCAAATCTTTTATTGCTGGTGTGGGGGGAGATTTGATAGTTAAAGTGCATTCCAAATTCACTTTAAACCAGATCAGTGGCCAAGTGATTGAGCACGAAGAGTTCTGGGATTTGTCAGCCTCTTCAGTTATTGGTCAGGCTTTTTTCTGGACTTCTCGTAGATTATTTGCTACAATTGAAAATGGAAAGGATTTATCTGATCTTGTGAAAAGCTTGACAAACCGTCCGTCGTCCAAAAAAGAGAACATGGAGATATATCCTGACCCTTCTGGTGATCCAACAAAGGTAAGTGTTACTATTAGCTTCGAAAAACAGCTTTTAAAAATTACTTGTCCAGTCTCCTCATATCTGATGACAAAAGAATGCATTAGGGATTGTGCGGATTATGAAAATACAATTGCTGGAAAACTGTTCCCCGCGAGTATGTTAAAATTTGAACATGCATAGTATTTGTGGCCTCCTAGTCCAGTATTCTTAATTAATTTGTCATATAATCTGTTTGGATATACAGTTCTTTCAAAGGGATGACAGCTTCCAAAGAGATGCATACCAGATTGCGCTATTTCTGGCAGTCCTATATTTTGTGGTACAGTTCTTGAGGACAACCTTGTAAGACCTGCCTCGCCTATGTTCCTCTATTAATCGTTGTAGATCAAACCTGTATTGTATAGTGTGTCAATCTGCCAATGATTACTGCCTTATAACCACATAGAAAGTTATGTCCCCCACCTTGGGTGCCTAAATGTTTTTTGTTCCTTCAGTTCTGTTCCAAGATACCTGCAGCTTGTCTTAAATATATATTGTATTTATTTTAGACTCAATTTATTTGACATATTAGGTATGTTAGAAGTTATACTCCTCATTCCCAAAAACAAAACGGGGCTCATTATGGATCCACTATTTGTAAGAGAGAGGAGTACAATTCCCAATATGCTGAATAATTCCTCATTCGACAAGTTTTGAGAAATCAAAACATGAGAACGAAGGTATTCCAGATAATCTTAGTATCGAGTAGTGTTTTTTGAAACTTCATATGGACTGCTTGCAAGGCCAGGAAATTATTAAATCAGTAAAGGGACAGAGATGCATGGCAACATAGCAAAATAAGAACCCACTAAATAGCATTACGCCAGAGCATTACTGTTGATCATTAGAATGTAAATTTGTTGATCTATAGTTGATCATTTGCATGGCAACATAGCAAAATAACAAAATCAATATGCTACTAAACTAATTAGCTTTTCATTTTTGGAGAGAAGATGAAAAGCTTAGATGCATTACTTAGAGTTACAAGAACTGACATGCTAATTAATTTAGTTCAATACAATGATTAATATTTAGCTTTTCATCTTCTCTCCAAAAATCCCTAATTTTATATGCAAAAACTAAAATAATCAACAATGACACGACATCTTATAGCTATGCAAAACCAAGATCTTCCCTAATCACTTGTTACCCAAATCTCAATGATTGTGTCTTATATTTCAACTAGGTAATCATGAGCAAAGCCTTAAAAGGTATGATTGAGAAATATTTAGTGCTTCACAAGAAAAAAATTATTCTTGAAGGGATCAAACTCTTCTCTCTAGACATCAAGAGAGAAATATTTTCACTTCAAGATGACCATGTTAACCTAAATATCAAAAATAAGTAAATTTTAATATGGCGTAGTGTTGCTCTTGCTGACTACAACAACTAGTTTAATATAATGCATCAACATTTTGGCAAAGAATGGGAATTCCATATGATCTATAACATCATTCAGTAGTCTAGAACTCCCACCAAGGCGAACAAATAAATGATGTTTGCTCTTTTTCTTTTCTGATTGAAATCAAACAATGTATTTAAACTATTATCCTTTATAATTTGGTCATGATAGAGGGCTTATACCTAGGTGGTAAGGAACTATGTATTTAAACTATTATCCTTTACAATTTGGTCATGATAGGGGGCTTATACCCAGGTGGTAAGGAACTTTGTGCCTCCTCACAAGTCCTAATGGCTCAATTTAAAGACATTTAAGTATACAATCTAGATATACACTCTATTAAAAAATGAATAAAAAATGAAACTTTCCAACCCGACATAATCATACATAATCATATAACCTTCCTTTTACACTGGTTTGTAGATATTAAATTTTTTTTCTAGGTCAAAAGCTTACTAAGACCTATTTAAAGATAATAGTGGCCTTAGTTGAGGGTAGAGCCATTGCTTTAGGACCATTTATTCTCAATTATGTAGGCATTAAAGAAATATTAGGTTGAAGCTTGTTTACACCTAAAATAAAGATATATTTGTCAAACATAAAGAATAATGATTATTCATGATAAAAGAAGGGAAGATAGCTGAAGTCGATTATGAATCAGCAGAATTGACCAAGTTGGAAGAGTCATTGATTGACTAGAAAAGTTGAAAAAGTAGTCGACCAATCAACCAAGCAACCATAACTTATTATCAATAAAAAGAAAGTAATTGATTGATAGAGTTTAAATGCTCCTGGATAAACTAAATATACAATTCTATTTAGAATGGAAGTCCTCAACATAATAATTAATCAAAATTCATAGATTAGCCTAGGAATCATTAAAGTTTCAATTGAAAAGAGTTTTGTTTGTATTAGGATTTAATAAATATCTTTATTTGATATTGATATTTGTATGGAATTAAAATTTCCTATGTAAATAAGATTCAAACTCTATAAAAATATAAATGAGGCCTACACTACTATAAATGATGGTCAACCCTACATATTCAATTTCTACTATTTAATTTATTTATCTTTTGCACCATACAGTTTTTCTTGTTTTGATTTATATTTTTTCTTTATCTTTTTAGTATATTTAAACTCCTACAATTTATTTCCCTAAACTCCTATTCTTTTTACATGGTTATGCTTCTTGGAAGAGACATCCCTTTCTTAGAGTTTGAGGTCAAGAATCCTACTTCTTGTTTGATTAAGGTAGTTGTTTCCATATTACAGCGAAATTCTAAGTAAAATTCAATTGACAACATATAGATTGGCATGCCTAGTAAGACAATATTTAATATATATTCTAGAAATCATTAAATTTATCTTTAAAGAAAACATATATAAAACCATTCTTACTGCACTAGATAAATAGTTAATATAAGCAATGGAGAAGCGTTACAATTTTTTTTTGCATGAAGAGCCTAATAATCCACCATCTCCATAGATTCCATCATATCAACCATTATTACACGTTTTTAGAGATGGATTTTGATCATTAAAACACATAATTGTGTCTTGACACACATTTAATATTCCTATATAGTTACTTAAATTTTCCATCAATACGGATGAGGTTAGCCCACCAACCATAGACTTACTGAACAAAAATATTCAATAGTAAAATTTTAAATTAGGATTTCTATGTAATCCCTTTTCAACATAATTATATGTTCTTATGGTGGTTGTTTTTTTTGTGTTGGTTCCATCTGTGTCATATTTATATTGAACATAAAATCAAATCAAATTGGTAAAGAGGCAATATGGTTTGAAAACAAAACACAAAGCAATTAAACAAAGATATGTCTAAAAATATATATAAGAAAGAATTTGCAAATCACCTTAAAATAAAATAGAATTGATTTTGAAATAAAATGAAATGAAATGAAATAAAGGAAGAAGAAATAAAATCAAATTGCATCAATTTAAATTCATATCTCTAGAACTTATACATCAAATAAAAAAAAAAGAATAAGCTAGCGATAACTTAAAACAAGCATATTAGTGATAGTTTAAGGAATTAAATTCACAACCAACTTGTTTAAAAACAAGCAAAAACAATTCAACAACTAATTTATTAATCATTTGAAAACTTCATTCGAAATGAACAGGGCTAAGCCAGGAATGACTTAAAAACAATTTAAAACTCTACTTTAAAACAAATAGAACAACTTAGCAATGAATTAAAAAAATCAATTGAAAACTCTACTCGACAATTTAAGACTCTGCTTAAAAGAAAGAAAAAAGGAATAATTTTATAACAAATAACTTTGTACAAAAATGAACAAAATCAGGTCAATAACGACCATAAAAATAGTTAAAAACTCTTCTTGAAAAACAAGCAAGAACATTTCAACAATGAATTAAAATCATTTGAAAACTCTGCTAAAAAATAAACATGACCAGGTCATTAACAATCATAAAAATAGTTCAGAACTCTACTTAAAAACAAGAGAAAACATTTTAGCAATAACATGAAAAATCATTTTAAAAAACTAATACACAGCATGAAGAATCAAATCGAGAATGATTTCAGAAACCACTTAAACAATTTTCTCACAACAAGGAAAAATCAAATTGATAACAATTTAAGAAATAATTTTAAGGAATCCTCATGGAGGAAAATCATATCTGTAATGATTTGGGAAATCATTTCAATGAAATCAACAAAAAAACATATTAACAAACAATCAACACATCAATCATGGATACAACGACACAACAAAGATAAATTTCACACTAAAACAAAACCTTTACTTCTTAAATATATCACATAAATTCTAAAACCTTGCTCCTTCTTTCTTTGCAAAATTATTAACCACTAATCTTACATCACTCTAACAAGCTCCTAGACAACATTATACCCTTCGGTTATCACATAATGGTATGACCACAACACTTCAACATTAAATAAAATTACAAAAAACTATGATGAAAATTACCTAAAGAATTATAAATGAAATTTAAAAGGAGACAAACATACTAGAAATGAGAACTAGAGTAGGCACGGGAGCTTATAGGCAATGATAAGTGCACTTGGTGGAGACGCTTGACCGCACTTAATGGTTGTTGGTGTGTGTGTTTAGACTAAACATATGTCTCTTGACCTCTTCAAAATATTTCTGAATAAAATAAAAATAAATGTTAAATTCATAAACTATCAAATATAAAAATAAAAGAAGTATAAAGTATACGATTAGGTCGGGTTGAGCAGGTTTTGAAAATCCCGACCCATGATATTTATTTTATAGATTTTTTTTACTCATTATCATTTATAATAATCACGTTATTCAATTTTAACAGATTGAATTAGTATTTAATTTTAATAAATTGAGTTGGGTTAGATAATATAAATATTAGAAATATGTTGGTTTATTAAGCTGCTATTGTGTAGGCGAGGGAGACAAGAGATTCACTATAACTCAAGTTGCTTTGTCACTAGCGAGGAAAACATGGATTGTCAAGAGGGGAGATGAGATGTTAGGAAATAAAAGGAGAAAGGAGGAATAAATGGATTTATGTCTAGGTTTATCCCTTATCTTTCATAGAGGTGCACGTGGATTGATTTTTTAGCTAGATTCTTTCATCAGCACCTTTGAATTAAATCCAAATTATACAAGTTTGGATAAGATTAAACAAATTAAAAAATGAGTTTAAGATTTTTGCTTTTTCTTTTTCTTTTTTCCTTCTTCAGCCAATCTTTCTTTTATTTATTTATTTATTAACTTGAAACTCACAAAAATATTAAAAAGCATGAAAACACGTAGAAATGGCTAAAATTCTAAAAATGAAAAAAATCACAAAAAAATTAGGGTGCGAAATTGGGTTATAGATCATAAGTCTTCCAGACAATTTCCATCTCAGATTAAGCAAAAGGGGTTGGAAGCAAAAATAACGTTGCATTGCTTTATCCCCACAACTTAAAAAAAAAAAAAAAAAAAAAAAAAAAAAAAACAATAAAATAGAAACCCGCAAGAAGAGAGGTGAAATCTTGAATCTTCTCCAAGAAGAAGAGTCCATTTCTGAATATGATTAAAAAAAGAAATTCAAACTTTGAGAGAATGGCCCTAACAATCTTTTCCCCTTCTGTAGAAAACCTAACATTAACAGAAATTAATTGATAAATCCAATATATATATATATACACCCCTTCTTCCTTGTGTCATTTCCGAGTCTTTGCCTCTCCTGCGGCCTTCTTCCCCTCTTTTCCCGGCACAAACCTTGGTAGATTCAACATGGTGTTAACACGGGATACTCCTTCGAGAGCAGACCACTCTATTCCACATTCTAATTGCATTTCATCTTGTTTTGTGGAATCTTCCTCTGCATTTCCTCCTGCGCGGTCCGGACAGGTTAGACTGGGGAGATCATCCTCTTTCTGCCTGCCATTGTCAGCTTGGTCCACTGAAGCAAGCTGTTCATTCGCCTTGATATTGGAAGCAGTAGATAAATCATTCGATTCGAGGAAGAGGCAAACTACAGCGCAGTCATCAATCTTGGAGGTTGGATACTTGTACCTCCAGGCTCGAACCGCTGACTCAACCAAGGCTCTCGCAGCAGAGGAACGTGACGACACTGACGCAACAATGTCCACCACCTCTTTATTCGAGAGCACATCCCAAATCTAAAATAAATCAAAACAGCAAAAGATCCCATTGATGAGAGATAGAAGGCTAATTTCATAGACTATACAGTAAACAGAGAAAGATCCAAGAATAAGAATGGCTCTTACCCCATCTGTTGCCAACACTATAAATTCATCCTTCTCAGTTAAGTGCCGATAAGATATATCAGGCACAGAGATGAGACCAAAATCCTTTAGGCAAAAATCTCCAAAAGCCCGTGCCATGGCCAGGCCAGGGGAGTCATTATTCGGTAGCCAGACTCTAGCTACCTCTGGTTCATCCTGAAGAGCAAAAACCCG
The DNA here is from genome assembly GCA_007827005.2 of Populus simonii. Taxonomy (NCBI): domain Eukaryota; kingdom Viridiplantae; phylum Streptophyta; class Magnoliopsida; order Malpighiales; family Salicaceae; genus Populus; species Populus simonii. Next base: position 8,359,148 of record CM017476.2, read on the forward strand.
CCCTTTACACTTTCTAATTCTTTCTGCTTCCGCTGTAGGAGACCAAAAACAAAACAGGATAGTAAAAACTACGAGATTAGATTACAGCACAGTTTTCAATTGCAGATGCAGTCACAGTAGTGGTGCCACAGAGCACAGATGTTACATACTGATGACGGAAAACAATGCCCTGTAGTTAGCAGCATGAAACATATTATTGTTGAAACTCAGATACGAGACTCTGTAGATATTGAAAACCATGGATTACAGCCCCTGGGCTCTCTCTATCGCCTTGGTTTAGGGATTTGGGCAATGAAACCACAGACCCATATAGCAAGTAAACACATGTTCCAAAGCAGTTGCCAACAAAAATGGAAGACACTAGCGGCAAACATGCTAACACAGCCCTATTTGGCAAACATTTGTCCAGTTGACAACCATTCATGTATTGCTATCGAGACAATTTGATAGTTTTGATGCAGGAAGATTTGAGATTGCAACTGTCTATAAAGAAAGAGGGGACTAGAAATTAGGATACATGTTGACCACTCAAATGACATCCTTTAAGCCTTAAGCCACCTGTCCTTTTAGTAATTTACCTGCCAATCAATTATGGTTGGACTAATGCAGTTCCAGTATATATTCAAGATCATTTAGTTCTTCCTTGTCCTGTCCGTTATACAACCTTCATTTGCAATTCATACCACACATATGCTTGATCTCTGCCATTGTTGGCACCATTTTTCTCTTACAACACAAGTATTCTTTGCGTAGGATATCTTAGGTCATCAATCATCATGCTCCCTCAGCTTTTCTCTTGATCATATTTAGTTAAATAGAACAAAATGTGATTCAATGTCAATCAAATTTTGAAAAAATAAATTGCCAGTGTTCTGCTTCAGAAATGGACCACAGATCAAACACACAAATCAATCACCAATGCTATCTAGATCATCAAGGAATATTGGTAACATTTGAACTATGTATCAGAATATGCAAGTCTATAATCCATGTTAGAGCTATATCCAACATCAATTTATGTCTTGATTTTGTATCAGATTTTGTACTCTACTGCATGTCTTGATTTTCCTTGTACCAATGGAGATAGAAAAAGGAAAGCTATATCCATATACAGGACATAAGAATTTGCCATTTCTCTCCTTCAACAACATCAACTGTAAGTGATGGACAAACCATTCCTGCCTAATAAAACTCCTGACCTCACAGCACACCAACAGCATACACAATAATAATAATAATAATAAAAGATACAATTGGAAAGATTCATTATGGACAGAGAATGAAGATGGGAGCTACCTGGAAGATTTGGTTTGAGATCCACAGTCAACTGAACAGCAACAAGAGAATCATCCTTGTCCCTTGTACCAAGTACAGCTCTTGAGTCCCCAACATTTCCTAGGACAAGATATTGACCCTACACAAACATCAGACAATTATAATCAAGAAGTAAGCCACAAAATTTTAAGATCCTAAGTATGCTATATGTCATTAAGGTCTTCATGAGTAGAAACCTGCTTGACTAAAGTAACTGCTGTTGTCCCACTGCAAAAGCAATCAATATTAGCATGCACCCTCAGTTCCCTGTCCATGACTTTGAAAGCCTTCAGAAATGACTCTTTCAGAGTCTGAAAATTTTCAGGGTGCTTCTCAGCATCCTCGAGATCAACAGAGGCCCTAGGTTCTTCATCAGCAGATATAAAGGAAGTGTCTTCAGAGTTCATGCTCCCTGTGGTATTAAGGCTGATCTCCTTGAGAACAGCTTCACTGGTTGCATTCATTTCCCAATGAGCAGTCAGTTTCAGGGGGAGAGAATCCCTCACTCTTTTAGCAACCATATGACCGTAAGGTCCATGGCCATCAAAAACACCACAAAAAACTGCATCTGTCCTAGAGCCAAAATTCTGGAAGAGTACAAAGCTTCAAAGAGTGAGATTTATTTTCAAAGGGTGTGATTTATTTTCATTTATAATTATTATTCTCTTTATTGTTTTCTCTTTGATTTCAGGTTAAAGCACGGAGAATAAATAACATAGTACTTCTAATACAAAGAAGAGACCAGCAATATTGCATGACAGAGATAATATTAGCAGTTCTTAATCTGAAATACTTAGATGACATCGAAGAAACAACAAACAAATAGAGTTTGCATAATAGCCAGGCTCCAAAAAATATAGATAGATTGTACAAATTATCCAAGTTAAGAAGGAAAAATATTTAATGTATGGCAATGACACAAATTTATAAACTATACCAAAAATAAGCCCATTACAACACAAGAATGAAGATCTATTCAATCTCATCGTATGATTTTAATTACCAGATAAACATTAAAGTTTCCATCATAGTGCGTACAGACATAACCCTGCAGAGATTGTCATGCTCCCAGAACTGATGATAGTGTTTCACTACAATTAATCCAGACCAACCAGAAGCAGGATATGCTTCATTTTCAATATAGACACATCACATGAAAGTAAGAAATAGTCACAAGAAGGAAACAATTGATTGATTGATTACCTACCTTACAGGAACAAACCCTTGTCCAATAAGGATAATAGGATGATGGTATGATAGATCAAAACAAATAGAGAGTTTCTGAACTCAGCGGAATCAATAACGAATGGGATCAGCGGAATCTTTTGTTTCTGAACTCAAGCTCAACATGGTAAATGCAGATAGATAGATGGTGTCCAGTTTTTTGTTTTTTATTTTTATCATTGATGCGAAATTTCATGAAACAACTCAATGATTCGCTACTATACTGAAAGAAAGACACTAGAGAAGCTAAAAGTAATTACTTCTTAAAAAAAGAATGACAGACTGACTTGTAAGTGGAATAATTAATTAACTACCATTGCGTTGACTGCACAAGCAACTAAATCGAGATAGCAACAATGCATTCAAGAAAATAACAAACTATAATTATTTTGTAGAGGTAAGAAGCGAAATATTAAGGTGATTAAAATATATTGCAATTTTCTATTATTATTATGAGCATTTCAATGAGAATAATCCTTTAATGAACAGAAGAATGTGAAGAACGAACTAACCTCCCAAACAATCATAGCATCCTGATTAGTTCCCTTCTTGCCTTGCTGGGTAAACAATGAAGCGATATCACTAGACCCATTTAAGAACAACCTTCCTGGAATCCTATGAAGTGGTTCTTCCCTCCTAAAATCAAACGAAGAATTTCGAGACCCCGGACGCTTTTTAGATTTCTTCCTCTTCCTGACGCCAAAGGCAGGAGAGGAAGGCGTACCAGGGCGAGGGCTCCTGCTTTCGGCAGACAAGCAGGACCCCATCCTGAGGGCCCTGATGATATTTGATATGCACTCCAGACCAGCCAGACAATCACAACCACTGTTTTCAGAAGAAGGATCCGTAAGAACTGATTGGTGAAGATCCTAAAAACTGTTTTAGGAATGGTTGGATTAATCAACCAAATCACCTGGATAGTAAACCTCAGATAAAGAAAACCCTTTGGAATTCTATAGCCTAAATACCGAAATAAGGCTTTAGATTTGGCTTGAAACAAGGAGAACTTGATTAAGCAATCCACCAAAAAAGAATGAAGCATCCAAATAGAAGGGAAATCCAAAGCTTTCTACTTACCCACACACAAGGAAAAGGTGTTTTTTTATTGACCCTTTTTGGTGTTGACGAAGCACTAGAGATAAGGGATAAGAATCTTCACTCTCGTCCTTTCCATTTTATATTAAAAATACTATAAAGGGCATATATTTCATAAAGAACAGATCTATGTTGGAAGATCTATCATAAGAGAATATATATGTTTTACTCAATGCAAAGTTGATAAAATTGAGCTTCAAATCTTCCCTAAACCACCCATAAAGCGCAATATTTGACCAGATCAAGTTGTGTTTTTTTTAATCAAGACAGGCCCAGGAAAAAGGAAAAAAAAAAACAAACTATTTGGGCAGCAACAAAATTTCAAAAGAGTAAAGAAGCATTGATGGGCACAAAAAGACTACATTCATAGAGGTAAGACCATCCCAAGAAAAATGGATAGATAGAGAGAGATTGAATGTTTAGAGAGAGGGAGTGTTTGTGTATATGTATCTAATGTCTAAAGAACCATAAATGGAAAGCAGGATTGGATTAGCAGAAATAATAGCAACCACTAACAACACAGAAGAGAAGAAAAACGACACAAATTTCGCTCTTAATAAAAGGAGAGGGAGAGGCAATTTCTAGAGAAAGATGTTCTTCGAAGAGACATTATGGGTCGGATTTTTACTCATATTTAAATTTAATTTTTAATATATTATAAAATATAAATCTAATCTATTTAAAAGTTTTTTTTTAATCGTAATGAGGTATATATATTAAATTAGGCTAAATGCTTGTGGATATTATAGATATTCACATGTTAATAAAATTAATTCTTTTATTCTTCGATGATTTCAAAATAATATTGCGTTATAATTGTTGGAACTAAATAAAAACTTTAAAATACATATATTAGATAGTGTTTGGTTACTATCCTGAAATAAAAGAGACAAAAATAATAGAGATAAGATAAAAAATAAGACTGGGACAAAATTATATTTGATAGCGATATACAAGATAAAGTGATTGTCTTTGCTGTTTGGTTATAGTAGACAAATAAAAAATAAAAAAAAATTATTTTACTTTTAATATGTATTGTTATCAAACTAAGATATTTAAAAAAAAATGATATTTTTTTTTACTTTAGTTATATCAAGTGTTAAAATTAATAATATTATAATAATTCTAGTTATAAAACCAAGACTCACTTGACAAGCTAATCTGAAGCCTAAACTTGTTCGAGTTTAAGAAGAAATTGAGGAATGATTGACTTGACCTAGTCCAATTAAAAACTCAAGTCAACTTGGGATAAAACATGGGTCAAAAATTCATTGAATTTTTTGAATAAAAAATTAAAATTTTTTGGTTAGCCAAGTTGACTCTCCTGAAACATGACCTAAACCTTGCCTTGAATTTTTTAAAACTATGATAATAACTACTTTTATATATACATTGACTCGGGTCAACCCATGTTAACCCTCTCGATCTATGACCTGGGCCTTATCTTGGTTGATCCTCGAGTCGGGTTTTAAAACTACGATAATAACAACTTGTATTCTTACATTGACCCTCTTGATTCGTGATCGAAACCTTGCCCCGGGTTGACCTCCGAATCAAGTTTTAAAACTATGATAATAACTACTTTTATTTTATGTTGACTTAGGTCAACTCGGGTTGATCTTCCTAACATATGACATGGGCCTTACTCGAGTCCACCCTCGAGTCGAGTTTTAAAACAATGATAATAATCATTTTTGTACTTATGTTTACCGAGGTCAATGGTCAACTCTACTTGTGACTCGAGCCTTGTCCCGGATCGACCCTCGAATTGGGTTTTAAAACTATAATAATTATTATTTTTTCTTAAACTGACTCAAGTCAACCCAACTTGTGACTTGGGATTTGCCCCGGATCGACTCTCGAGTTAAATTTTAAAACTATGATAATAATCATTTTTATTCTTATATTTCTTAGTTGGAAAATTTTAGAATTGAGAGTTTTTTACAATGATATTTTAGAAATAAAAAAATAATAAATATTGTTTATGAAGAAATGTCTCATTTTTATTCTTATTTTGAAACTACAAAAATTCACTTCAAAACTGTCGTGGAGATAGATTTATTTTTATGTCTCTGTCTCTGTCTCTGTCTCTTCAACCAAACATATTTTTGTCTTCATTATCTTCGTCTCTTCTATCCTAGGGCAGTAATCAGACTCTATCTTAGAGACAACTTAAAAACTATCATAATTTTCAGATAAAAACAAAACAAAAATCACAATTAAATATTTCATCAAATAGTTAAGATGCAATACGATATAAAGACAGATTAGCAGGTATAGACTATAAAATGCTTTTAAGTTTGTGATTTGACTAGTAAAATAAAAGTTCAATCTAAATTCTTGAAATTTTCTTTTGTTTTTTCATAGTCTCTTGGTTACCAAAAAAAATATTGAAATTGTAAAATGCACTGTCACTTCATTATATTAAGAGAATGAAAGGTAAATGTGAGTGTGGAGGCGAGAAAGGAAAAATCGAGAGAGAATATAAAATATTATTTATATCAAAAACTTAGGTTACTTATATTAAGTTATACATATTGGGTCGGGTTGAACGGGTTTCAAAATTCCCAATTCATACCCGACCTATGATATATATTTATTAGGTTATATTGACCCACTTTCATCCGTAATACCCCCATTACTCGATTTTGACGAGTTAGGTCGCGTCAAAGAATGCAAATATTACAGATGAGTCAATTTTTTTTTAATACCCCTAATTTATATGCAAAAACTCTTTGTTTTTTTATATGATCTTTTCACCCCTTTCACCGCAAGATTATCATTAATAAAAAGATCTAGATAATTCATAAACTAAAAGTTTATGTGCCATGTACTTTTTTGTACAATCATAATTTTATGTTATCTTTAAAATTTGAATTTAAAAATTATTATAAAAAATGAAGGAACCTAAAAGTAGTTAGTGATTTATTGTGACATGTGAGAGGATCATTATAGATTTCAATAATGGTTTTTTTTATTCCTTTGCTTTTTTTCATTTTAGTCCCTTAAATGTTTTTCTTTTAACTTGGTCTTTTAGCATTCCGATGATTTTTTATATTCCTACATATGAAGAACTCGCGGTGTCAGGGAAGTATTTCATAACTCGACTAATGCTTGATTTGGCAAAATAAAGCTCAATTTCATTAATATAAAAGAATTAGAGATTCAAAACCAAATTTAAAGCTTCCACAAGTGTTCAATCCTTTTTTTTTCTAATATTAAGGGTTGATTCAATAGCAAAATTCATGTTCTTTTTGTTTTTTTTTTTTAATTTTGATCCTTTCACTTTGTTTTTTTTTTTTATTTGACTTGTTAGTTTGTTTGGATTGTCTATCCATTTTTTATATACAGGAGGAGTTATGGCTTCCTCAAAAGAAGATAGTTTATCTTCGTATATAAAAATACATACATGAAAGTCTCCTCTCCAATCTTAAAATGATGTTGAGGAAAGGTCTCATATGTACTTGTACGTACATTAAGACTTGGAGAATCTACCTCTAATGATACACTCTTATAAGAAAAGAATCACTCCCACTATCTATACCAACTATTTATGAAGTTTAGAAATCTTATTTTGGTATAAGATCATGAAGAACCTTCATAAAAATTCTTATCACCCATCATGTTAAAGATTATGTTTTTAACTTCACCAATACTTGAAGAATCCTTTCTAGGAAATTCACATTACAAGGCTTTATATTAGTTATTCCTCCATTAGGATATTCACCATACATAACATAGATCTTAGAGTATTTAGAGTATCTAATAAAGATTTGTTTACAATTGTAGGATCTAATTTTACATATTTATGGAAAGAGTTATGAATGTATCATATTGATCTATATGGGCGCAAACCTTCCAAATTAGGCTTATGACCATTCTAAAGCTCATAAAGAGTAGAAGGAATAGATTTTAAGGGTATAAAATAAGTATATAGGTAGTAGTTAATAGTGCATCCCTTCAAAAAATTAATTTATAAGTTAGTTTGCATCATCATTGACATAGCAATATCTAAAAGTGTGTGATTCCTTTTTTATTCAACATCATTTTGTTATACAGTGCAAGAAAATATCAATTGCCTACGTACTTTTTTTTTCTCACATAGTTCTTTGAATTGTTCTAATAAATAATTTTAGCCTTTATTAGTGTAAAAAACTTATAAATTTCTCTCTTTTTTATTTTTGATTCTCAGCCTCTGTTACAAAGAATTTGAAATAACATAAAAGCCCTTAATTGCTAAGATAACAAATACACAACATCATACTATGAGTAATTATTTATGAAAGTTAGGAAAAAAGAAGCTCCAGTATGGCCTCACATTTATAGGTCCACCAATATCTAAACGAACTAACTCTAATGTATAATTTGTCCTCTTGGCCTTACTAGAAGGCTTTTTATTACTATTTTCTATTAAACATGGATCACATATAGGTAGGCTTCCTTTAGCAAGTGAGCCTTAAATTCCTTCTTTAGTTAGTATAGTTGACATTTCTTGTCCAATATATCCCAATCTTAGATACCATTTAATTAAATTAGACATGATATTAGAAGAGGTGAAAAAATTAATTAAAGTAATATTATTATTCTAATACAAATCTTAATCTAATACAAGAAAAATCAACTAACTAATTAAATCTATAAAACTCATCACCTAAATAAATATCTAATTTAGTGCCTTCTAAATAAAAATAAAAACCTAAATATAGCAAAGCTAAAATTGATAACACTTGGTTTGTCTATCAACTCTTTGCGCAAAATTTGCAGTATCACCAATTCTCTACCAACTCTTTTGTTATCCTTTTTATATAGGCCTAAATGCCTTATATTATCTAGCTTGGGCTACAAAAGTAGTGCGGCTCACCTTTCTGTACTCTATCTAAAGCTCAAAATGTATTTGAATATTATTGAAGATTCTAAAACCCTCATTGTGCATTACCATCATTTTCATACGGCTCTAAAAGGATTAAATAGGAGCTTAATAAAAATATAAATTGTTGTTAATCAACAAGAAAAATATATATCAATCATACATGTTAAATATACTCTTAAAAATAACAATTATATAATTCTCAATTATCATGCCATATGTTGTTATTAATTGTTGACCCCACAAAAAAATCAAGAAAAGAAAAACAATAGAAAAACAAAATCCAAAAAATACAATAGTAAACATGAGAAGACAACAAAGCATCAAGAATTAGATCCTGACAATTCTTTAATAGATTCTAAATCACAGCAGCCCAGTTAGCTTAATGAAAAAAAAGGGGACTTGGTGTAAAAGCAAAGCGACCCAATCTAAGCAAACAACATAACACATCATCATTAAAATGGAAAACAAAAATAAGAAAATGGCAAAGAAAGTCAAGATGATAGAAGAAAAGGGAGACAATGCAGTACAAACAAGGGGGGAAATAGCAGCAAAGATGCCCAAATGAGAGAAAAATGTAAAAAAGAAAAAGAGGCAAAGTTCCAAAACAAATCCTAATCCATGCAAGTGTGCAAAAACCTGCACAGGTGATGGGCATCCTCTAGGCACATAAACAAAACACCTGAAATGATTTTAAAGACCAACGCGCATAGCATACCAGATATTCATTGAAAAGCAATGTTATAACTTGGCATGATAACAAGTGCATGCTGTGGGTTGTGTGTTTTTCTATAAAAGGGTTGAAAATATAACTTAGGATCCTGGGGTCTGAATCTAGTCATTGGTCCTCCATTGAAAAGGTTGTGAGTTTCATTAGTTCGGCCGATAACGGGTGGAAAGAATACATAAAAACAACGCAAATGATCAATTATGCTAACCAAAGTAAGTTATGTGATCTAAAATATTGTGATGGTGTTACCAGCCGAAGAGGGAGAAGAAGAAGGTTGCCTTTCAAATTCAAATTAAGTTATTGTTACAAGCATACGCACTGTTTCATTATTTTCTTAAGATGCACTGTTTTGTTATTTTCTTAAGACGCACCGTTTTGTTTAAAAAGAAATATTCCACATTCCTGTAGGTGCTGGGAGAATTGTTCTAGAATTGTTATTCAGTTATATAAGTGTAACAAACTGCATGGGAGAAGGCAAAAAAAGAAATGAGAAATGAATGACACTCTTGGAATTCAGGAAGACCAAGAAATCACCTTTCCTGCTAACTACCACCCATAACCTCCGTGGCTAAACACTGAACCTTATTGTCTCTCTCACGATTCTGTTCACCCTGTTCAACCTTCATCATTGTTGGACTGAATCTAGATTGGTTCCTTAAGTATCCCATGCGTAACAGATGGCTTAATCGAATCTAGATTTAGCAGCTCAATACACACAAGCCTAAAATAAACCTGGTTGTCCTTGATATTGAAAGGCGAAATAGCCTTCTAGGCCTAGTAAGGGAAATTAATAATATCTTAGTTAACCACAAGACCTTAGTAGATAGAATGTGGTGGTTATATAATCTTTTTTGTAAGAAATTTCCAGCAAAACAAAGATCAAACCTTCATGGTGTTAACCGTAATGCCAGAATACTTTTAGACAGTTGAGCTAATATCCGATGAAAGCAAATGGTTTTGAAGATGCAGATGATCACTGCCAACCATCGATTTGTCTTTCCTATGCCACTTATCAACCTTCCAAGTGCACTTAGACTCCACAACTTTACCAAATTATAATTTCCTTTTAAGAGAAACTAAATAAGAATCAAGATTCCATAAAGCAATAATCCTAGAAAGCACATCTATAGCAACATAAGAAGTTGTAATCTCCCCATAAAATGTATCCTCTTCCTTGTTAACTCCCATTAACTTTTTAAACATGTGACGTCGTTCATTAGACCAAAAACACTATACATCAAAAAACTATAAAGCACAATCCCTAACAAATCAAACGCTAAAGGAAGTATTCAGGAAAAAAAATCAATTATACGAAAGTATATAATTTTTTTAAAAAATAGCAATTAAAAGAATGTGAATGAAAAAATAAATTTGAGGGCAACTACAAAGTTTTGATTGGAGAGTTTAAATTGAAAAGAAAATTACTTCAACAAAAGAACAAAAAAAAATCAAAAGAATGAGAACCAAATTGAAAAAATAATATACTATAAATTTGGATTGAATGATATAATTGAAAACCAATAAAACTTTTACAAAAGGGTCAATGAAGAAAATAAAAAAAAATCAAAAGAAATTGGAAAAATAATATATGAAAAATTAGGATTAAAGGATGAAATTAAAAATAAATAAAACTTTTACAAAAAGACCAAGAACAATAATCAGAAATCAAAAGAATAAGTATTGAAGTTAAAATATCAAAAACAAAAAGGACCAACTTGTAATTCTTAGGGGATGAGAGACGGAATAAGAAAAAGAAAAGAAAAGAAAAGTTCACTAGCAGGAAATCATCTCACCGCCTCCAACACATGTCATATTAATAGGAAAAGAACACAATGACGCTTTCAATAACACAACAAAAGAGCATTTTCTGTCATTGATAGTCACCATACGAGTAGCTCAAAATACATGGACGCCTCCCACATGATGGTGGTGATTGACACGTGCCAACAATTTTCTTCATTTAATTAATAATTAATTTGTATAAAAAGATCAAATCTTCCTCCATGAAACTGGCAATAACAAAAAAAAAAAGCACCAATGTGAGAAGACCAAAAGACGACTGAATACATGGTTTAGTTACTTTGATTTCAAGAGTAAATATGCCATTTTACTATTATTTTTTTAAAAAAAAAACATAGATTATTTTAGTGTGCTATAACAAATTGAAAAAATACTTATATTTCCTTGTCAATTCTTTAATGAATAATCATCTATGTAAAAAACTAAAATACCTCAAACGGCAAAGTTGTAAACATAATTATACTATTGTAGTGAATAGTGAATTGTGTGTGTAATGAAAAATGCCTATAGTTCTTGTTTTTTTTATTTTTTACTATATTATGACAAAAAAAAGAACCTTTTAAATATAAAACAGAGAGTAGAGGGATTATATAAAAACATTAACTCTATGATTTAATATTTATTTTAAAATGAAATCCAAGCCGAAGAAATAGCTCTTTACTGTGTAATTTAACAATTTGTGACATAAAAAAAATAAAAAATGTTAATAACATGTATTGGGAGATGATTAACAGCCAAAAAAACCCCTTGTTTTTTTTTTTTTTGTTGATGATAAGGGTTCCCTAGCAAAATTAAGTTATTTTTTTAAAAAATATAAATAATTCTCTCGAGCTTTAAAGTATAAACCCTAAAAATCAAAGAAGAAACAAACCTTCTTAAATACCAAATTAATTCCTTTTATAGACATCTATAATTGTAGAGAAAAACCATGAATATGATGGCATGCCATGCTTTCATTTCACACTACAGGTCTGATGCTGGAAAGCTTCAATTGTGCAAAATGCAAAGAGAAGAAGAACCTCTGTTATCTCCAAGCTTAACAAATTTATTTCTCCAGTAAGAAAAAAAAACAAAATAACTTATACGAAGGAATACAAGATTCATCCATAAACAAGATTCTTCGTGAATGTTTAAAAGTGTGTTTTTATTTGTGTTTTAAGAATATTTTTATCTTGAAAAATATTAAATTGATGTTTTTTTAATGTTTTTTAATGATTTTGATATATTAATGTTAAAAATAAAAATCTAAAATCTAAAAAATATATTTTAAAATATTTATAAATAAAAAATATTTTAAAAAAAACATCATACTCTACTATACCACCAAGTATAAGTCCTAGCCAACACTATTTGACAAGGGCTACTTCACTAAATTGAGGTCACAGCATCTTAACCATCGTGCATGCTTGAGTTTCTTTTTTTTTTCTTTTTTTTTTTAATTCAAAGGCTATGTCAGTGACAACATTAGTAGCCAATTGGCACGTTGTCGTAGCTTAATAAACTCAAATAATTATGTTATTTTTTTAAATAAATTTTTATTATGCTACTTTCTTAAAAGTTGGTCACTATGCTAGTTCCAAAAAAAATTACTATGCTATACTATTGCATTTAGAAGGCGCCTGCAGGCAGGGAATGAGTGGGTCGGGTCTTTGAAGACTTGCAAATTGAAATGGCTTAATTGGTAGGAACACAATTTCTATCTTTTATTTAAAAATTGATTTATTATTATTATTATTATTATTATTATTTCATATATATATATATATATATGGTGACTTTTGTTATTTCAATCATTTGTTGACACATGATAAAAGAATTAAGTCCTTTCATGAAAAAATCAGAAATATTAAAAAAAATATAAAGATTTGTTGGCCGCACATTTCCGTGTTCGCACGCACACGTGTGAAAATGACTTGAATGAATTACGATCATACCTCTAAATATCACTCCATTTGTTGGGAGTTTTTTCTCTAGATTAGCACAATAAAAATATTTTTCAAATTTACATAGGCAAATGTAAAACATGCAACTATGTGGCAACTAATAAATTTTATTTCAAGTTTTTGCTCATTCAAATAATTTACTTATACAAGAGTCAACATATTTTTTTTAGCATGAAATAAATCAAAATAATATAATAACTAGAAAGAAAAGAGGACATGGTAAAAAGATAAGATAGAATAATAATAAAAAAAAAAAAATAGAATAAATCGTGAAAGACACACAAGAGCTTCAATAATAAAATTTCAAATACCACCAACAATATTTCAGGAAGCCAACTCATTTACATTATTGACTCTCAAGTTAGTTTTTCTAGCTTCATGTTGACTTTAAATATATTTAGAAGGCGATCTAAATTATATTTTTAAAAATTTTAAATTTTTTTATATTTTTAAATTATTTTAATATACTAATATCAAAAATATTTTTTTTTTCTTCAGTTCAACATTACCAGTACATTACCCTAACTGGTCAGAGTCAGCACACCAACACAAATCCAGAGTTCCAATCCCTCCCACCAACCCAAAACTGAAAGAATACCAATCAGTATGCAACTTTTTCGATAAACACCTTCTTTGCAGGGGATTTGCTACTACAAGTTACAACTAATTGCATGGGGCACAGGTTCCTCACGCAATCTAATGACAGAAAAACATACGGCTAATTTCCTTCAAGTCATTACACAAACAAGGATGCAAATTGGCCGGTGGCTCAACCTACGAGGTCTAGTTCAAGAACTCACATTAAACGATCACATCAGCAGGAAAAGAGGAGAGCATATAAAGCAGCACTTAATTACTGCAATTATCATAGCCATAAATGGTTGTCATTGTCATCGTGAACAACAGAACAGGCACACCAAGCTTTACGAAAGCTGGAAATTTATGAGTACTTATCATCTCAGGAATTGATAGCTAAGAAAAGCATAAAAGGAGGTGAACAACATTTGATCCAGCTGCCCTTATTCCTCTTCCTCGGCCTCTTCCAGCCACTTAACGAAGGGCTCCAGGGCCTTCACAAAGGTTTGTCTACAAATTTCCCAAGAACAAGAGAGAGATTAGCTTCATTAATGCAGCACAAAATGTCAAATTAAGAATATAATAAGCTAAACTCATGTTAAATATAAAGAAGACCAGACCAAACACGCAATGTATATAGAATTGGTATGAAACCAAGCCGCTCTGCCTTTCCATGTCATAATGGAAGGTTAAATAATGCATTTTCAACTCGTAAGAAAGATGTTCTACCAGGTTTTCTGTTTTTTATTTCTAATTATTATTGCGCTACAAATAAAGAATTCATCCCACTGTATGCCTTATTGATCCCCTCAGATTTTAATGAGAACAAAGTGATTTAAAGAATATAGAGCTTAATGCCAGTACAAGATGCCAAAAGTGAAGAAACTTGATGGAATGAAGTGAATTACACAGCACACCTCCAGAGAATTTTTTTTTTTTTTTTTCTAATTCAGTTAATAATGAGCCTTGTTTGTTTTTATGTTGCCTGATAGAGTTTATGAATTAAGCTTGCATACCTGCCCTTGGGGTTTGTTCCTTTGCGGAACCAATGCAGAATGGTGTCTTCTGCAAGCACATCCTGATCATAGAGAGACCTCACTATCTCAGGAAATAGCTTCATCAACTTAGCATCCTCATAGCATTGCATCTGAACTTTATACACGAGTTCCAACTCAAGTTTTCCATTGGTGCAGAACGTATTTAAGAGTTGAGCCCATGTCTTTACCTGCTTGATGAAAAGAAAACCCGTCACAAAGACAACATTATTTCATTAAAATTACAACTGGTGACCTATTCAATAAAATGAAATGTAGTTGCCACAAGTTGACAGGGAACTTCACACTTAAATAAATGTATCCAGGTAACACGCAAGATCTTTAAAATCCAGCTCTCCTTTTCTTCACATATATACAATTAGTCCACCAATACATGCTGAAATAAGGTAGCCTTGACATGAAATGCGAAAGCACTCGAAAGTTCACAAAAATGCTGCCCCAGTAACCATAAGAAATTCAAGGCAAAAGGTAAACAAGAATGGCTACCCTAGGATTTGAGATTTCACTGTAACTTGAAACTCAAACCAATTGATCAATAGAAGAAAAAAAAAAAAAGTACTATGAAATTTAAATTTTTTCTTAAACGGCTCTGGACAAGACAACCCACTTAAGAAAAAAAATATCAATAGGCTAAGCCTTCCATGTCATGCACTCAGTAATCAGCACGTTATGAAAAAAGAGAAATTCTCCGCATGAACCAACATTACAATTGTACACAAGAACCAGTTAACAAGAAACTTGGTGTCTCTAGGTAAAGACCAGCACAAAACAAGCTTCTAAATGAACTCATGGAACTTAAAATAAAATGTGATCAGCAAATGAAAACTACTTGCAAGTATAACAAGTAAAAAGAAAAAATAGGATCAAATCTAGTTATGCAAACAACAAAAGATGCAAAATTATTGTATTTTTGTGGACAAGGGTATTTCTGTCATTTCCAGATTTGTTGATAATCTGTATAATTCTCTAAGTCTGGGTTTTATTTGTATTTTATTAGCTCTAAAGTAATTAGCTTTACTAGGTTTTTCCTTTCCTAAATAAAACCATTAGTATTTCTTAAATAGGATAATAAATCCTTGTTGGAACAGACAGAGCCTTTATGAATAAAATTTCCAGCAGTTTGCTTTTGATCGAGCAACTCAATCTTCTCTTAGGTGTGCTTCCTATGAATACTAGGTGTGAATCACATTCCAGGAGAAAACACAACACGCATCAATAATCACTAAACAGCCTCCCAAAAATACCTAATCAACCCTACAACAATTACCCATCAAAGTAGAATCCCCTAAAACTCAATTATATTACTGTTCAAACAGCACCTAAATTCAGACCCAAACAACCCCCTAAGTTGTCCTGCATCTAGTCAATTTTCCTTTCCAACTGAAGAGAATTCCATTCATTTGCGTCAACCTGAGGTCATTTTCCATTTTCCATAGATTAAATGGAAAATGACCTCAATGTTGTTCATAAAATGAGTCAAAAACAAGGTTGTGCTTAAGCCATACCTGGCGCAAAGCTGAATTGGCGTTCTGCTGCTGATTCTTGCCAGACCATTGAACAGCATCCATTAATACATCCCACAAAATACGCACAATTTCAATGTCTGGTAGCTTAGCATCTTTAACTCGTTGTTTCACAGTGTCTATGACTTCAGATATGTCAGCTTCCTCTGCTATCTGAGTTGTTAATGCAGATTTCATTTCCTTCAACTTCACCTCAAATATTTTCTTTTCATTATATTCAACCAGAGGTATCAGTCCTTCCTTGCTGAAAATCAACAATGATTAGATATAGACAAGTTCCAGATTATAAGTAAAAAAAAAAAAAAAACAGTAACAATGAAAGAAAATGCATGCCAAAACAAGTGCTAGGGAAGCACAAAGACTATAGATTTGCACATGCTTTGAGAACAAGAGAGTTTTAGATGGACAAGTTATCATGCAATTGAATATACAATTCATTTGTGCATAATTTATCTTCCTTGAACTCTTATAATCATTTCCATCTAAGTGAAGAGTTTGAGTGCATCATTGGAACATATAAGCCAAAGAACTTAAATTGACAAACTTGTACAAAAAGTCAATTGGGAAAAATTAGTATCTCAAAATCTAAACATGGAAAACGGAGTTAATTCACTAAACAATAACGAGAAAAGCTACTTGTATCAAAACTTGCCTACCACATATCATGACCAAAACCAAACAGCATCACACCAATTATTTCACAGCAAACATTTTAGTTATCTTTTTCTTTGGCAAATTTCATTGAGCATAGAAACTAGCACTACTTTTCTGCTTTAAGCTACAACTATGTTTTAGTTAATGTTTTGTCAAGGGAGATCAACTGACTAACATTTTCATCAAAATTTCTCAAGACATATAACGCACCCAAAAATACACAAATCACCAAATCTCACCACACCTGCACAATACCAATGTTGGGCCCAAATATTTGTTAGATCGAGCATCTATAAATTACCTTTGTTATCTCAGCGAAAGTTTTTCCACCCAAATAATTAATAATGATTAAATGAGTAAAACCATTCAACTCCAATCAGAAAAGCTGAAACATGTCAGGCTCTATTCCATTCCCAGATAATGAAGCAACACACCAATGATCACAAATGTATTCGCCAATTTCCAAATTCAACCACCAAGATTGTATTTATTTATTTATTTCCAAAACAATGAGATCTTACCATTTGCAAATGACAAGAATACAGTCCATTTCTGGAAATGACCAAGGAGGAAGCCGTCATCCAAAGACACATCACAAATTCCATTGTAATCGGGCAGTTAAACAGGTGACAAACTGAACCACAATTCTCCACATGAAACAACTAACAAGAAAAAGACTAAAAAATTGAGCAGAATCCACATGTACCAAAAATTCATGTATTGTTTCCATGGCCATGAAACATTATATATCCTATCAGCAACACAAAATCAAAGGGTTTAAAAGGTTAAATCCACAAATGCAATAAAGACCCACAACAATTTCATCAACCAGCATTACAAAGTGTAGATTTGCATTTAGAAATACAAAAAAGTTTAAAAATTGCAAGAAAATTATAAATTATCTCAAAAAGGATTTCATTCTGCTATCAAGGAGGAAGTGAGGGAAAACTCACGCGAAATGCTCAGAGAAACCTTCAGCAGATCGCTTCGCGGATGGGAAGAACTCCAGAAGGTTTTCCTCCATTTTTCCCCGTTTCAGAATTGAAATCAGATCATCAAGGCTATTATCAACCAGATACACCTTGAAGAAGTCTGTTATAAATGAAAGAACTATCCCTTTGGACACAAGGTTATCCTTAAGCAAAGGCTGGAAAACAGTCTCTGGTGGCAGCCCAGATAATTTCTGGGAGAATGCAAGTGCCGTGAAAATGGCCAGCTTCTTCCTTTCATTTTCTTCAAAAAGTTCCAGCGACTGCAGGAATCTTCGCATAACATTTTCAAGGTTCTTTATGAGAAATGGCCTGCGCCTCAGAATTTTCTGTATGTAGATTACAGATGGTAAAATGACTTCCCGTGTAGGCTCACAATCTATTATAGAGTAAGGATGGCGCTCCCCTTCATCAGGTTTTGTTGTGCCAGGTTGTGTGCGGCCTCCTGTGAAAACAACCTGCATGTATATATGATAAATTAGATTGGCTGAGAATTTAAGGACACTATTATTAACATATTTCCATATATTGCATAGATTAGCATCTTCATTACTAATGTTGAGCTGATGCATTTAGCTCTCAACAACATTTCCTTTGGCATTTAGAAAAGAGAAATCAAGTTAAAAAAAAATGAACTTGGAACTCGAAGGTAACTTGTAGAATTAGTATAGCATGATTCTATAAAACACCCCATTTCCTGCAAAAGTAATCCCATGCTTGCAAATCCAAAGTATTTGACCCTGCATTTTTTAGCAAGATGCTGCTTTTATGTTCTACAAATAGACCACCGGCAAGTACATGCAAAAAGATATAACTTCCCTCAAATCTTTTTTTTTCACTAGGACCAACATTCTTGAATCCAAAAAAAAACCCAATAAAACTAGCAATGAAATGTTCTCTTCAATAAAAGTAGATTTATAATAAATGGAGAGTTTGCCTCAAAAAAGGTGTCACCGTATCTTGAGAAGTTAAGGTCTGAGGATTCAATGCTCTTAGCAACAAGTTCCTGCACATAGGGAATATCAATAAGAGCCAAGAACATGAACCAGTCATGCATATTCAGACAACAAAAAAGAAAAAGCGGTTAATGTATATAAGATTTAGAAACAACAAGAGAAAAGGAAGGCAAGAAAGAAAGAAAAAGGAAATTACCAAATCACCAGCATTATCCAAGTATATCTGGACCACTGCATCAGCAAATGCTGCAGGGTCCAGTGGTGCAGCGATATTCCGTTTGCGGGTCTTAATCCGCGTGCCACTGAAAGTAGGAAGGTTGGGTAAAGAGGTATTACATAAAACAAATATATGAAAATCAAGACATCCAAAACAAGAACAGACACGATCAGTTTTTTAACATATACTGGGTCCATATATATAAACAAGCAGCATAAACTAAAAACTAAAAGTGTGATAAACCTATTTCGAATCTGAATTTGAAGACTGAAATTTGATCAGTATCGGTACTAAATCATTCAACAAAATGATAAACAATAATAATAATAAAAAAAGCCAATTCACTGACTAGGACCCAGGAACCGGAACTCTCCCACTGATTATTGCATGTTTGTCTTAGAATACATGATCATATCCTATAATTCAATTGGGAAATAGCCAAAGCCAAAAATAAACCCCCCCTCCCAAAAAAAAAAAAAAAACTTACCCAAGAGTGGGTCTCTCCTTCGAGCTGCGAATAAGAAAAAATAAAACCTATCAGGAAAATTAAAAATAAAATATCTAAAAAGCCATCTCAATTTTCTATTACAAATTCTACAACCCAAAAGAAAAGAAACAACTATCATCACACATGATAAAGGAGAAACAACATGTAAAAAAGAATTAACATGTAAAATAATCAAGAAGATATCCCAAATCTAAAAACCCTAAAAGTAAAAGAAACAGAAAAAAATAGAAAATGATGTTTAGAAGGAAACGGCGAAGAAAAGAAACAGATCGGTAAGTAAATATGAATATTTACAGATTGAGAGAAAGATGTATGTACCTCATAAACCAAGATGAGAGAGGGATCGGGGAAGCAGAGAGTATCTCTGAGATTTGGGAGTGAGATTTTAGAGAGACTTTTTTTTTTTTTTTTGGTAAAGCAGAGTATGGACAGTGATAGTGTCACTCTTTTCTTTTATCTTTTACCAACGCCATGCAACAAAACATCTTCACAACCTATTTTTATTTAATTTTAAATTTATTAAAATAAATATTTATAAAAATTCAAATTAATTAAATCATAAAATAAAAAACAAAATTCAATCAAGTTTCTTTATTTATATGTTTTTTATTTGAGAAAGCCATGATTTTTTATTAACAATATTTTTTTAATAAAAAACTTAGAGCAACTAAAAATACTACAAAAATTGAGATGATTTAAAATTTAAAAGAAAAAAGTATTTTTTATTAAAAAGTTTATAAAAAAGTTATTAGAAGGATGACTTTTTGTATAAAAACTTATCATATAAAAAAAAATTAACCAAAAAAATATCTTAATTTATATGATTGTATGAAAAATAAAAGAATAATTAATTACAAAAAATAATATAAAAATTAATATATATATATATATATATATTATTCTCATTTAGTATTTATGTATAATTATTTTTGAAAAATTGTAAATCTTTAAAAAAAAAAAAGGGAACCAAGAAAAAAATTTAAATAACCTATTTCAGTTTTAAAAGTTTAAAACTAATTACTCGGGACTGAACTGAAGCAAATTATTTTGATGTGCTGATATCAAAAATAATTTTTAAAAAATAAAAAAATATTATTTTAATGTATTTTCGAGTGAAAAGTATTTTAAAAAGCAACTGAAACCATACTCCCAAACAGGCCCGCTAGCTTTTTCTCAATCTTTGTTACTCTTCCAATATTTCTCATCTGTCTCTTGTTCTCTTTCCTCTGTCCTTCATCGTCATTGTTGGTATCTCTCTCTCTATCCTTCGTCGTTGTCGTCTGTCTCTATCTTTAAGAAGGTAGTTAAGAGTTGTTGTCAATCTCTGTCTTTAAAAAGGTATTTGAGAGTGTGATAGCGGTTGTTTTTCAAAATGTTTTTTATTCCAAAATATATTAAAATAATTTTTTTTTATTTTTAAAAAATTATTTTTTATATCAATACATCAAAATAATCTAAAAACATTAAAAAAATATTGATTTAAAGCAAATATAACAATAATTTTTTTGAAAAATTCTTAAAAACACTTTCAAAACACAATATCAAACAAGAATAACTTTTTCTCTTTTTTGTACTTGTTTTTTATCACCCGTGTTTGATATTTACTAGCTAACTGGACATTAGTTATTCCAGATAAAGAGAGATTTGAAATCATGGGTCAAAGACACAGTTAAATCTGCTTTTATCTATTACCAGTGTTTCATTTGTCTCGATCTGTAAGTGGTTCCTCATGTTTTTAATCAACATCTTAATTCGGATGTAAATGTTAAGTTTTCCATAATTTATCACTTGTAACGATTCTCCATGTTAATTTTGTATTTACTAAATTCTAAGAAATATAATTTAACTGATCATATTTTAAGTTTGCTCTTTAAAAATTCATAGTTCGAGTTTTATAAATTTCAAAACCACTGAAAGGTTACATGATCGTTAATTTCAAGAGTTATAATATTAATCAAGATGCATGCAAGCTGACTCGAACATCCATATAAAAAAAACATAGAACTACTACAAATACAATGTGCTAGTATGCTTTTTTCTGCAGGCCAAGTGGAATGCATCTCTTGGTTCAAATATATTATGTACTGTCCCTTAATGACCTTAGTTTATCTTTATGTTTAAGCAACCACTCTCATTCATTGTTAATGCTAGTTAGTTCTTAAGGGAAATCTCAACAAAATTTTGTAATATTTTAGCTCCTAGCTATGTATGTTCATTCGATTTTTGTCTTCTGTCCTTTCAAGATATATATATATATATATATATATATATATATATATATATATATATATATATATATATATATATATAAATGGTTCATAAATCGCCTTCCCATTTCACAGCCAGCTAACTTTGCAGTTGCAAATTACCTCGAGTCAAGTAGTTACAATATAAATTGACTAACTTCTTCTCCTACTTTGTTTTGACAGTGGCATACCATCCCTTCGTCTCCTTGCCTTCCTTGGCTTGGCTTTGATGAATCGTTGTGTTTTTTATTAGGAGACTGTAATTTCTTTGATGGTTATTGTTTGTTCATGTGACAAAACTATAAAAAGCATGATGGATTGATACTGTGAATAGCTCCTCCAAAAGAATTTGGGTAATAGGTTTTTTACATCAATTTAAAGTTTTTTAAAAGCCTATCAAAAGTTACAAACAAATTCAATTAAAAGACAAAAAAAAAATTTAAGCAATTAAAACATATTTTTTTGCATCGATTAATAGCTTTCAAAAAGCCTTAAAAAATGCCTAAAAAATCAAGTTTTTCTGGTTTTTAAGGTCAACTAACCAAACCAAACTGAAAATTATTGGTTTGAACCGGTATTATTCTGTTTTGGTCTTGAATTTTTTTAAAAAATTGATTTAGTTATTTCTAAGTAAAAACCAAAAACAAATGCTCACCATAATTTTATATATAATTAGAAAAAAAATATCACCATAAAAAGATCAAATCCTATGATATAATTGAATAATTTTTTAAATATCATTGTAATTATTTATTTAAATTGGATTTTATTTTAAAATATATAAAATTAAAAAAAATAAAGATAAAAAAGATGAATATCAATATAAACAAGTTTAGATATTAGGCCATCAAGCTAAAGCATGTGAACCTAAACTTAAAAACAAATATATAAAGGCCTTGGAGTTTAGGCCCTAGCCGCCTACTCCAATAATGTATAGCTAGAAAATCAATGTTTGAGTTCTTGATCTCTAAAAAAACTTAATTTCAACTTATTTTTATTAAAACATATAAATAATTCAAGCCATTTTTAAAATATCATTCTCAATCACAACATATTTTAATCAACTTAAAACTTTAAATCAAATCAAATAAAAAAATCATAAATTTGGTTGAACATATAAATTTTTAGAGTTTAATTAGGATACACGTTACAACTCTTGCGAGAAACATCTTTTTTTATTGTATGTATTGTTTAATTTACACTTCAATTTGTTCATATTTTTAATTCTTTAATGTTTTTTAGTTGGCTTGCTAATTTATTATTTTGTGTTGCTTTGTATGCATGCCTATTTTATTATATATAGTATATAATTTGATATTTAATCTAACATTTAGTTTAATTATTAATTAGCTTCAATTTAAATCAATATGATTATATTTATCTTTGGAAAAATAAGTTAAATTTTATTTGAATTTTATATTTAACAATCTTAAAATATAATTTTAAAATATAATTACTTTGAAAATATAGTTTAGTTAATAATTAAAGAAATATTTAATCCAAGTGATTTTTACTTGAGTAATTTATTTTAATAAGATTATATTGCTTCTATTATTTATTTATTAATTAATTAATTTTGAATTATTTGATTAAAAAAAACTACACTCCATTATTTTAATTTAGTTTAAAATCATTTATTAGTTATAAAATTATACAATATGAGTTTTATTATTTTTGTTACTATCAAATTACTAAAAGTTTATAGCATATATCCTCCAATGAAGAGCAATTTATTGGTTAACTTATGACCATTAAATTGACGAGCTTTGTTTTTAGTTTGGAAACTAACTATCTGACCTATGTTATAAATTATATTTTTAACACAAAAAAAGTAGATATGCATGCTTTTTCAATGTATTTTTTAAATATAAAAAAATTCTAACCGTAAATTAAAAAGTTAATGCATTCATTTAATTAAATAAATCAAGAATAATTTGTGCTAATAAAAAAAAAAAGCAATTTGTTTATAATAACTAAAGACTAAAATGGAAAAAAATATTAAGAGATAGATATAGATCAAGAACTTTGGTATCATAACATGGGTCATATACCTAGTAGAGTTTAGTAACTTTGTTTATTGGAACTAATGTTTTATTTAATAAAATGATAATAATAATAATAATAATAATAATAATAATGCTTCATAAAAGATTGAATAAAATTATATATATATATATATATATATATATATATATATATATATATATATAAAATAAGTAAGGCTACATAAAAAGAATGTCTTCTAATATCATAAACAAATTGAAATGTTATTCGTAAACTAAGTAAAGACTCAATTGTATTACATTAAAAAACATCATAAAAATTTGTTAAAAATATGTTAAATTTAATGAAAAAGAGCCAACAAAAATCCTAACATTGAACGATTAAATTGATAGAAAAAATAAAAGAAAAAAAAATTAGCTCAAGCATGCGAGTTTAACTTGGATGGCACAACACACTTGGCTTAAAAAAGCCTAGGAGAGCTAGCCTTTCAGCCCTAACCTGTGCACTTGGGTTGTCTTATTTTTTAAAAAGTTTGTAAGGTCATCTGCCCTAAAATTTTTTTTTAAAAAATAATAAGCAAACAACACGTCGCCTACCTCTCTCTAGATTTCGATCAATATGGTAGCCGAAAAATTCAGGGTGATGATGCTTTTACCTAAAAATCTATTTTTGAGCCAAACACCTTGATAAACTCATAAATGACCTTAAATAACCTAAAAAACAATTAAAAAATACAAAATCAATCTAAAATTAAAAAAAAAATTATTGTGCTTAGATCTACCATCTCAAGTAATGAGAGGGAATAAGAACATTTAGGTGAGACTCCCCCTCTATTTAGTAAAACTAATTGATACCAAAATCAATATTTTTTTTGTCAAAATCGGTGTCAACTAGACTTTCTCTATTTGTCACCGAAATTTTATCACTTTTTTTCTCTTGTCTCCAACTAAGAATTAATAAAATATAAGGAAAATAAAGTTTTAAATCAAAATTGAACTTGTGAAAAAGTAAGGGATATGAAGTTTATAATTTAAGAAGTAAAAAATAATACAAGAATTAAAAAGAATTATAAAATTACCATTTCTATAGTAAAAGATTGTTTCCCTTTAGAATATTGTATAATATTACTTTGATAATATTAGATGTTGCTTTGATAGAGATGATTTTGCCCTAACATTTTATAGGGCATGGTAAGAAATTGAACAACATTACTTCAACAAAGAGGATTCCACCATCACCTTATGTGTTTCATGGTGAAAAACCTAAGAAGTTTAATGGTGTGAACTTTAAAAGATAAAAATAGAAGATGCTCTTCTACCTCACTATCTTGAACTTGGTAAAATTCTTGACAGAATAAGTGTCAAAGCTGTTAGACAAAGAGTTTGATGTCACTATAATAAAAAAATTTAACGCATGGAAGCACAATGATTTACTATGTAAGAACTATATGTTGAATAGGTAATACACTATGATGTGTATATTCCATCAACAGTGCTAAGACATTAAAGAATCATTGGATCATAAGTACAAGGATGAGGATGTCGGCTTTAAAAACAACTCTTAGACAAATTTCTTGATTTTAAAATGGTTGATTCAAAGATAGTACGAGTCAAGTTTGAGATTTTCAACTTATCCTATATTATATTTATTCTAAGAGGATGGTTGTAATTGAATCTTTTAAAGTGGCTATTGTTATTGAGAAGTTGTCACTATCATTGGACTTCATTAAACTACCTTAAGCATAAATGAAATGAGATAAGAGTTGAAAATTTCATTTTCAAGTTAAGAATATAATAAGATAATAAGTTATTGGAAAAGAGAGCAAACTTCTCCTCGATGGGCTCCAATGTAAATGTGGTTAAACAAGTGGTGAAGTCCTAAAAGATAAAAAAACCCCAAAATAATAAGATTGTTTTAAACAATACCAAAGACTTTAATAGAAAATGCTTTTATCTACAAATTGGTTGGATGTCAAGTTAAGGATTGTAGAAGTATGCTTTAGTAAGACAATCCTAAAAAAGGAAGAGTTACACAAGCTAATATTACTAAAATAATAAACCTATTTAAAAATGTGTCAGAAATTAACATGTATGCAGTTGTATCAAAGATCAATATTATGGACAATCCTAAATAGTGGTGGATTGAAAATAGACCAATAAGACACTTTTTTGCCATAAGGAGGATATTTTTTACTAGGTCCCGAAATTCTCCTCTCAATCCACGGAATACATAGAGATTAAAATCTTTTAGGGACAGTGGCCTGCTGGCAGCAGCAAGCTCATCAATTAACATCTTGGCTTGCTGCAAATAGACACTAACGGTATTATCATTCTACCTCAGGTCTTGGAAAGAGCCATGAAGTTGCATAATCAATGAGTTAAAAGGTGAAGCAAGAGTAGTTTTAAGAGTTGTCCACAAAACATGGGATGTTTGGCAATCAACGACAAGATGTAACACCTCAGTAGATAGAGACGATAGAATAATACTCATAATCAATTGATCTTGCTGCTTCCATGACAGATATAAAGCGTTAAGACTAGACAAAGCCATATCATTAGATGGCACATACACAGGGGGCATGAGAGAGAGCCATTAACATATGAGTACACCCCTTGGCCTAACAAGGTTTCATCTGCATCCTCCAGTATAAGAAATAGATGTTTGATAATTTTAAAAAAATTACTTGTCGAGTGTTTGATAGAGGAACAATTATCGTATGAAAAGATCTAGTTGTTGTTGTGAAATCAGAGGAAAGAACCATTGCAGCAGAGTAGACGTATGGGAAAGCAATAGCAAAAGTGTTGTTGATGGCAACAACAAAAGAATAAATGCTAAAAGAGAGTGATTCATTACCAAATGTAGGAATAACAACAGAAGCCGATACACCACCAAGGGGAAGGATTGTTGCAGCAGAAGAGGGAATCAGTGCAGCCATGCGAGATTCTATATTTTAGGTGCTTGTAGAGTCCATGATGAATAGGAATACCATGCCTGCTCTGATACCAAGTTAGAGAATAGGATAGCAATATAATTGTATGAATAATAATGGTTGTATAAGGGAGCAACATCAATCCTTTGTGCGTGCGTATGTGTGTGTATTGTACATAATAATTACACTATGTATATGATAAGTCTTTTCTTTAATACAAAGAAACTAACTACTTTACTATTGATATACATACCAAAGCTTCTAACAACCTGACATCAATAGGTATTTCTAGAAGTGGCGATGCGGCCATATTAAGAGTGAAACTAAGTTCCATATTGAATGGCCATTTAGCATACATTTCTTTAAAACTTGTAAGCTCATTCAATTCCATTTTCATCTGGAATAACTCTGGTAGGCTTAAATCTAAAAGCTCTTGATGTGTTTGATAACTCTTCATATCGAGGATGTCTTTTGATGGGTCTTTGTTATAAATACCAGCTTGTATATAAATGTGATAGGGTGAAATGAGGTGGTTGTGATAAATGAAAAGAAACAAAAAAGAAAGACATGGTTACCATTGCTCTATTAATATAATACTGAATAACAAACTAAAACCAAAGAATGAACATAATTAAAGAAAGCATAACTAAAAAACATGATAAATTCCCAGAAAGTCATATATATATATATATATATATATATATATATATATATATATATATATATATGTTTATGAATAATCTGAGTGAGAGTTTTTGATTGCATATGTAGAGGGTATTATCCTCACGAAAGCAAGGCTACTTGCCCCATACTAAACCTAAAAGGTAGTAGCCCATGTCATGATATGCAAATGCATGATTTATAATTTACAATTCAAAATATAAATATAAACAACAAAATATTAAAGGAAGCAAGATAATATGAACAAAATTTAGTCAATTATGTTTATTGAAGACTCGACTCACAAAAATAAATTAAGGAGTCGCCATTTAAGATACCCTGCCCCCGTATATGAGGGGTAGGAGGAACCACCTTAGGGGAGGTAAATGTAAAAAGAATAATTTATTTTTTAGGCGTGATTGGCCACCTAATTAATTTGTGTTGATTTTAATAAATACCCAAGATTTAGTATAATCAATGAATTTTGGTCTACATGACCTAGAATTAGGGTTTGCTTGTGTTTGAGGAAGGTGTCAGCACCAACAAAACACCAATTCTAAAAAATAATTACCTATAATTAAAAAAATGGTTTTTATTAGTTTTTATCATTTGCTTCCTAAGATCTCAATGTTTTTTTTATACATTATTTTATAACTATTATTGAGTGGCTTTTAGGTTCCTTAAACATTTCTGGTAAGGGCCTGAGGGATACCTTCCATATTTTATTTTATAAAAGCTACACTCACTTAGTTCATAAATCTTTTTGGATTTTCAAAATTCCTCATCAAAGTAGAATTAAAAACAAATTAAGCATACTTTAGTAATATTTATTACCATTAGAGTTATATTCCTCTTTTATTGTTTTCCAATATGGAAGTTTTATTATTATTATTATGAATACCTCTTAATATATTGGTGGTATCACCTCATGAATTATTTCAAGAAATCATCTTGCAAACCTTCTAAAATTCCATCTATGGATGAACTTTACAATTAAAAATATTTGTAAATTTTCAAGGTGTTAATTAACAATGTTCATTATTATTTTATTATATTTACATATCAAGTTCATATTAAAATCCTCCAGCTTGGTTGTTTGGTGGGATCTTAAAATTATTTTGAGAAAATCATCTTACAAACCTCCTAAAATTTTGTCTTCGGAAAATTTTTATTGTAAAATTATTTGTGAATATTAAATTGCTGATCAACAACAGCAGATTATACATTAATTTTAAAAGTTGAAGATACAAGGAATGACAAACAAGAGAATTATAGGAATAAATTAAATAAACACACAAGGCAATAACAAAGATAATGTACTGCAGAATGAGAACATGAATTAATGTTGATGGATTAATAAAATTATTAGGACATAAATTAAATAAATAAGAGAATAAAACTGAATAATAAAAAAATAAAAATTAGAATGTACTTAAGATTAAAAGTTATTTAATTTGTATCATAATTATCCTTGTAGTTCAGGTCTCCATTCAAATCACAACATCATACAATATATATTTAGTTGACAATTGTTTTTTTTATTACCCACCAGTTCTCCATTTGTCTCCCTTTTGGTATATATTATAAGAATTCTCTTTTTAATACCCTTGCTTCAATCATGATGACATTGACAATTGAATTCCTCTCTTTCCTTTTCAAATGCCAAATCCCAGCCCTCTCTCTGTTTTTTTTTTTAACCTACTAGCCTTCCTTTACTTTTTTTTTTTATCTCTTACTAACCTCTTTTTTTTGGAAACCCTATGCTTATTTACATAGTTTTGAAACCCGATCCGATTCAGTGATCGAGTTACGAGTCAGATCGGTTGACCCGGGTCAACAAAAAAAAACATCTATATAAAACACCTAACTAGTTACAATGCAACACTTACAAAACGATGAAATAAATACATGAAAATTTGTATAAGAATTAAAAAATTGCTAAGCTTTTTTAATTTGCAACATTAGTATTATGTATTCCTTCCTTTACCTTGCATAAACATTATTGTTTTTACATTAACATTGAGATTCCTCTAATTTTGCAAAATAAATGAATAGTTTCGGTAATTTTAAAAACTAATGAATTAGTTTATTGACTCATGCCTCAATTTAATATTTTTTATAATTTACTTCTAATCAATCTTTCTATATTATTTACCATTTAAAAAATAAATAAATTAAAAACCAACATAAAATGGATTTTATGAGTAATTAACTAGTTTTAAAACTAAGAAGAAACTATTCTTTTTATTTTGCAAATTAAAAGAACTAATTTATAATATAAATGTCATGCCCCTTTCACTTTTTGGACCAAAGCGTAACATTACATTACCACTTTAATAATAATAATAATAATAATAATAATTAATTCATTAAAAACCAGGCGCAAACATCTCTAGCAATATTAGTCTTAAAGACAATGAAATTTGTTCCATCAACCACTACACAGAATCATGAATAACACTGTAATGAGTAATCAAAGACAGCCATTCATAAGTGATTTTTCCTTCGTACTCAACAACAACCCCAACTGGAAGAACAAAATAGTCATGTACAGACGCAATGAACGAGCTGTACAATAGAATATCGTCACTCGCAGATCAAAGGATCACCACCGCTCCTTTTCTCAATCAATGGGTCCGTGAAGGACAATCTATCAACAAAATTCGGTTATGTGAACTCATCACGGGGCTCCGGTCTCACAAACGATATGCTTTTACTCTTCAGTTGCATGTGTATATTTGTGTGTGTACTGAAATGGGTTTTTGAGAAACAACAGTGATCAAGACGTCTTCTGCTCCTCAACGATTTAAATTGGTCTTTCGTTAATTAGGTTTTGCTCTATGAATCTGTGTCCCCAATTTTGCACCGTTGTTCTTCATCATTTTGGCCTTTTAAAAGCCAAAACAACGTCGTTTAACGTCTATTAATAATAAAAGAAAAGAGATCAAGTCTCAGCCGGGTTGACCGGGTGGCCCGGGTCCCGGGTCGACCCGCCGGGTCAACCGGGTTTCACTAGGCCATCTCCCAAGCGAGTTTTTACTTACACCCGGACCGGTCCCAGGCCCGAGTCGGTCTGGTCCCGGGTTAACCTACCGGGCCGGTCCGGGTTTTAAAACTGTGCTTATTTATATTGACGTCTGCCACCATTTCATTAATGAGGTGCCGCTTGAAAATTTTCCTTTTTAGAAAAAATAATAATAATAAGTGTCGCCCCATTGGTTGATTTGGGCGGCACAAAGTGGTTCTTCTGTGAAACAAGAACCAGTTTGAGTCACACAAGAACCAGTTTGAGGCTAGCTTAACTAAGTTACTTTTTTTCTCTTGAAATTAGACCATCAACTTTTAGATTATACAAAAGGGAAATGTAAAGCGTGCATTTTATTATTGGTGTTGTTTTAAGCCAAAAATTTAGACAAGTGGGTATGATAAAAAAATTTTCTTGGATAAAATTGGGTATCCATGTAAGATAATATAATGATATTATATTTAAGAATCACTTAACAACTATTATATGAGCTTTTCAGTATATATATAAGTGATCTCTTTATATGAAATCCTTATATAAGTCAATTCAGTATATATGTCACTTGACAAAAACTTACATATTAGTTTCTAGTATCCCTCGTACCTTAGTTTACAGGAATAATTGTTTTCTTTTATGATAGAAAGAATATAAAATGTATTCGTCTCAGTGACTGTAATTAATATTTAATCTTAATAGAGTATTGACCAAGAACATATAGAAACAATACTTTTATATATTAAAAATCTTATAATTATAATAATTTTATAATTTCCAAGTTTTGGGTGGCCCAAAGAGATGAGAAGTTAAAGAATTAGGGTTTCAAAAGAAAAAAAAGAAGATATTTTAGACTTGGTTTGTCGATTTGGTTTAGGAATTAGGGTTCAAACCAAACCGGTTTTAGAAGTATAAAGGTGTTTTTAATCGATTTTATTGTTATTTTCTTAGTTTTTCGGTAATTTTCTCACATAACAAGATCATAAAAAAAAACATAACGACATGGATCTGCTGACATGCTGCTGCATCAACAGCGTAGATGATGTGAAGCATGCAGGGGTATGCTTGATAGAAAGTTAAACGTAATTCTACAGGGAGGGAAACAAAAACCAGATACTATACTTCGATTTGGTATTAAAAAAAAGATATCAATTGGGTCCCCGAGTAAAGAAGTCGAATATACGGCGGCAATGGCATTTAATTAGACGCTTGGGAAAGCGCGTGGGTATCATTTAGATTTTAAACAAATCAAATCAGATGGCTGGTAATCCATCCACAACCCACTGACGACCTCCATTCTCAAAAGCAACAAGAAAAAGAAAGGTACAGGCGACGCGCTTTACAGTTAACAAAGATTCTCTCTTTCTCTCCCTCTCATATGTTGGATTCTCTCGCGGTTGCCATTGCAGTGACCGACTGAGTGCATATTCTTGAATCATCTTTCAAGGGGCCCAATAGCAGGCAGGTAAAGGTTGATTTGATGTTGCTAAATTTATATTTAACTCTCAAATCTTGTTCACACAAACAAACATGTTGGAATTTTGCAGTATGTATTGATTTTGGTGTTGTTAAGAGTGCTTATTTATTTATTTATTATTAGGGATTCGTGAATTGTTACAGGTGAACCAAAGACATGTTTCAGTATTGAAACTTTTCCATTATTATCTATTTGATTGTGGGTTTCTTATCAGCCAAGTGTGCTCAAGGTTGAAATAGAAATTCCTAAATTGTTTCAACTTTTGATTTCTCATTTTAGGAGTTCTGAACGCAGACTTTTGATAGTGTTTCATGTGTTGGGTCTTTTACCCTGACTAATAGAACTGCAAAGCTCATATCATAATCTTTTTTGACTTCTCTGTTATTGGTCTAACGCATGGCATGCTTTGTATCATGAAGGCACTTGCATTAAATGGCGTTGGTTACAACTGCTGAAGTTTGTGACACAAATCCACAGCAAATTGTCAGTGGTGAGCTTCGAGCACTCCAGCCAATCTTTCAGATTTATGGTCGGCGCCAAGTCTTCTCCGGTCCAGTAGTGACTCTTAAGGCATTTGAAGACAATGTTTTAATTCGTGAGTTTCTTGAGGAGAGAGGTAGTGGTAGAGTTCTTGTTGTAGATGGTGGTGGCAGTTTGCGCTGTGCAATACTTGGAGGTAATCCTGTGGTACAAGCTCAGAATAATGGATGGGCTGGAATAGTGGTTAATGGCTGCATACGTGATGTTGACGAGATTAATGGTTGTGATATTGGAGTGAGAGCCCTGGGCTCCCATCCGATGAAAGCCAACAAGAAGGGTATCGGAGAGAAACATGTTCCTATTACCATAGGTGGCACCAGAATCAGTGATGGAGAATGGCTTTATGCAGATACTGACGGGATCTTGATTTCTCGAGCAGAGTTATGTGTCTGAGCCACCTTTTCCTTTGAAGACAGTTCTTCAGAAACGCTAGTACTGGCAAGTAATTTTTCTAATGTTGCTTTAGTTGTAAACTTGTCTTTGGTGCTCACTTTTACTTCTAGACAACCCTGTAATATGAATTTGAGGGTGAAAATTTGCTGGTCTATTCGTGATTTCTAGATTAGAACGGTGAGCTGTTTCTTGCTGTCAGGTATTGTGTCAGAAAAATAGTTAATGGGGTTGCAGAATACTTCAACCTCTTTGGGATTTTATCTATAATGAAACTCGTGCTACGTTATTTCATATTTGTCTCTGCTCTTGTCTTTCTTTTCTCTGAGTTTCTATTTATGTTGGGTTCAAATATCATTTTCCTGCTGAGAAAATAAATTCTCTTCGCATCGTTAGTTTGCATTTTGCGTATCAAAAAGCGGGGAAAGGAGGTTTGATGACCCCCCAAAAGCGATTCTAGGGAAAACAAGCAAGATTGCGTTGAGTGGTGATTTGGTGACCAATGGTTTATTACTATACTCCCTAGCTAGTTGATCGTTTTAGGACCGTTGTTTTCTTGCTGTTTCTTCCTGGAATTGAATGTGTCATGTTTTGGTTATTCGGTATTGAACTCTGCAACATTTGAAGTTCTGGCTGCTTTCCTATTGTGCTTCACACAGTTCTCCTTTTTCACCATGAGGACAACATTATGTTATTGATAGGATTTTTCCAGGGAAAGCTGAGACTTGAGAGAATGATCACCAGGTTGGACTGTCATGGATTAATTCTTTCTTGCTTATCATTTATTATTGACTCTTTATCTCCTTTTAATTATAAAAGAATCAGTCAATCAAAGTTGTGTCTCTTTCCCCAGAGAGTATCAGGGAATACCATCTCCATCATATATGCATAATGCCTTAGCTAGACCCGGACACTTTCCCTGAATCTGACTTCCGGATCATAACTGCTGCACAAACAGACCCTCTGGGAAGATTTGTCACCCAGGAAAAGAAAGTATACTGATCGGACGTGTTCAAGAAGTGTTCTCAATGACAAACGCTAGCTATTCCACATTCCCGGCGGGGCTTACATAGCCATAGTAGGGTATGTAACACTTAGCCTTTTATTTTTCAAAACTCCATCCATTATGAGGCCTCTAATTTCCAATCGGTACATTGAATCTCACATATATGAAAAGACTTTTTCTCAGTGCGTTTCACTGCTCATAGATGGAAGACATTGTTAGTGCTTGAC
This sequence comes from Populus simonii, assembly GCA_007827005.2. NCBI lineage: Eukaryota > Viridiplantae > Streptophyta > Magnoliopsida > Malpighiales > Salicaceae > Populus > Populus simonii. The sequence goes on from CM017476.2 coordinate 8,393,097, forward strand.
AGGCGACTTCCATATGCTGCCCCTAGTCCAATGCTGGCCTCGTGTTTTGTTTTTTGCCGACTTGGGGAGGACTCCCAGCTCGTAAGAACTTCCACCATCCTGGAGCATGTGACATCGGAGTGCTGTCATGCACGAGTCCCAGAAAATGAGCAAAGCATTGTCGTCAATCATTCATTGCAACAATGGGAACCACAAAATGAAACTGAAAAGGCTTCAACATCTAAATAATGTTGCTCTTGCTGGCCTTCTCAATTGAACTCGGACTTTGATTGGAATTTGTTCTGAACCCATACATTTGAGACTTTCTCATTTCCAGCAAAATCGTTCTTTAGAGCTTTGGAGCGTGAAGAAAAATGAAATCCAGACAAGTAAACCAACCCACATTTAGGTGGGTAAGACGCTTCTCTTGTTTGTTTCTTGCAACCGAGGCGATAATATCACATATCAAGCCCACAGGGTATAGCAAACACTAGCCCATTGAGCCTCGTTACACTTGACTCAGAGCAAAATATTTCTTAAGCGCATCCAAGTATCCGTAATTTGTCTTTTCTTTTTTTAAGATTTTGATCGATATTTTTATTTCAAGATAGAAAAATATTTGATCTTGTGCTAACTTAGAAAACTTGGTGGGATAATTTAGAAAATAATAAATTAAAAAGTTTAATCTCGAATTAAATTAATGTTGAAAAATTAAATTGATAAACTAAGATTTTAATTTTTTTAAGAAAACTGAGTGAGGTTAAGTTAACAAAGTAAACTTGTGATGTAATTCATTCATGTTAATGGATTTAATAAAAATTTTTATCACATAGATTATTTTTAATTTAATTATATGATAATGATAATAAATTGCATTATAATTTCTTGTATGATTTTTTTTGTTTTAAAAATTGAAAAACAAAAACCATGGTAGGTGTCTGGGGTTGAGATAACAAAAATAGATAATTGATAACAAATGATGAAATTGCACTTTTAGGTTTGAGTTGAATAAAAAATAAATCATTGATAATAAAGGGTGAAATAATATTTTTTTTTAAATTAAGATAAAAAAGCATTAAACTAAAAAAATAAAAACAAATAATAGCCTGGATGCTGTAAATTAACCCGTTAAACTTGTAACCCAACTCAATTGGATTTAATAATTTTTTTATCTTAAATATAAAATAAAAAATAAAAACAAAAGTAAAAAACACCTAAAAAAGAACCAAGTGTATGGGCATGATGACACAACTTGCCTTGATATTAACTTTTTAAATAATTTTTCGTGCTGAAATGCATGTCAATAATTTTTTTTTTTAAAAAAATTATTTTTGACATCAGCACATCAAAACGATTCAAAACATACAAATCATATTAAATTTTAATAAAAAAACTAAACTTTTTAGAAACACGGTTTGCATCACGTTTTCAAACAGTTTCTAAAAGAGAAACAACATAGACATATGGCCTTTCAAATCATCCTCTATCTAGATCTTATTTTTATTTATTTTATTTTTTAAAAGGATAAACAAGCTCTATTAATTTTTATTTTTTTTAAGATAGTAAATGATATACTTTTATAGAATTCAACGACTAGAGTCGGCGGAAAAACAGAAATTTGGCTTTTTTTTTTTTTTAAATCTATTTTTAATTTCTTAAAAAAGCAATTGAGCAAATGCTAAAATGAATTCACCACGCGGCTTATTTGGTTAATAATACTGTAAAATGCAATTTAAGCTGATATTGCGGCTGGTAAAAGGTTGTCCACACACCAGGAAATGCAATTCACTTAACAAACTGATTCTGAATCTACAATGTCCTGTTCATCAACGGCCAAACTTGTGTCTTCCCTGGTAATGCTTGCCGATGAGCATTCCGTACTGTCCACCATCTCTCCATGCAAAATGATCGCCTTTCTCTTCCTCCTCCTTTGCTGCCATCTTCTCAAGACCTCTGAAATTCCCTTTTCATCCCTTCCTTCAGCTCGTGCCTCATTTGATTCTCCAGTATACTCTGTCTCAGCACTATCGGCGCAGTAACTGGAATCTACTGCTGTAATTGGGAAAACAAGTGGTCTGCAGCAACCTAGAATAATTATAAGCATCGTGATGTAAATATATATGGATGCCCAGACATAAAATGTCCATTTCCAATTGCGCACCACTTCTTTTGTCCATGGCAGCTTAGAAATCAGGAGGATCTCCGCTTCATATAACTGTGGGAGGCATACTGTTCCAGCCCTTGGTATTAAAGTCACTCTGATCACTTTGCTTCGTGGATGCCTTTCCTTGAGCTGTAACATTTTAATGGAGAACTTCTGAGTTTCTTCAGAAATTCCTAATAGTAAGGGTGCACCCATGAGAAATGTTCGTAGAAGCCGAATTGGCAGGCTTCTGAACCGCAACATGCATGGCTGGCTAGATTTTGCCTTCACGTTTCCATCAGCTGATAAAACTTCTGCAGTCAACTGAAGTAGGGCAACGAATGAGAAATTGAGCAAGACATATATATAGGTGAGAAAGAGCTATAAGTTTATGCATCGAGTTAGTGAGAGGAGACATATATCATGAATGCCTTGACTCAGTAATGAAATTGTATTGGCGGCTACATATTGATGGATTTAGCAAAAGAAATTTCTGGAACGACAGACTGTATTGAGATTGTAACCTCAGAACAATCAGAAATTCAAATCTTGACTCAGTAATGAATTGGAAGAGTATATATTCAAGTCTAACCTTCACATTTTAGCCAAGGTAGTCTTGGATTGTGGATTTTCTACTGGTTATTTCTTATGTAGCTTGGACTCACGCTTTTGTTAAGTCTAAGCAACTATTATATATATATATATAAACGAAGTGATAGAAGATTCATTGATAACAATTCAGTTCACGTAGGAAATAAGAATAATCTCCAAGCCACCTCCTTAAAAATAATATTTCTTAATTGCTTCATCAGCGACAACCACTTCTTTTGTTTTATTTTCCTTGTATAACTAGAAACAACATAAGAAAAACGGAAAAACAAGCAATAAAAAATTCTGCAAAAATAAATTGCATAAAAAATTCTCTAATTACTATGAAATTTTAATCCTAAAAAAAAATCTTCAAAATCTTCTAGCAAAATATCAGTAATTGAATTAAATTTATGTCCATTAATATAAAACTACGCATTAGAAAAAAATCCTCCTACATCTATCTCTGAGGGTTGGAAAGAACTTATTTTCAACCATTAAAAGTAATGCCTTATGCTCCTTTGGTGTGTTGACACTTTACAGCTAGCCAACTTAAATAAAACAGAACAAAAATCAATACCCAAAACACTTTGAATCTCTACAGAACCATTACTAGTCAATGGTACCCCTTCTCACATCATTTTGATTCTTCACAATCTCCTTCATCTTTTGCTTCTCCTTTTTATCCATAAACTAAAATAAAACAATATATTTCTACCCTTACCCTCAACAACTGCCCCTCTTTATAAACATGCATCTATAGACATCAAATCATATCACATCAAACATTATCAAAACAAAACAAAACAAGACAACGTTCATCCATGATTACCTTGTTATTGCTATCTCGATTTAGCCATTTTAATTTATAAGGCTTAGGGTGTTTTTTTTTGTCTTGAGCTACAACTTCTATACTACCTCCTTAGACACCATGTTCTCTTAACTATCATTGTTAATGATCAAATTATATGCTTTGTCCTTAATGGTACAAGTTGAATGAATTAGACTAGTGTTTAGCCAATCTCCAATCGAATCACCTTTAGAGCAAGCAAATTCTCTTAGATGACTAAGTTAGCACCATGATCACCTTGTAAAACTCCCCTTGCTATCATCTGAATCATCATAAACAAGATATCACCTTGTAAAACTCCCCTTGCTATCATCTAAATCATCATAAACAAGATATCACTTACCTTCTGATTAGGTTCTTTTACCAACAAATTTTTACCTAGAACCCTCTAACTTATAACACTTTGCAATTTGATGCCCCAGCTCGCCACATCTGAAATGTAAAAATTTAAAATCAGATCCAAAACCAGAACTCTAACTTATGGTTTATTTGTCTTCCGATTCAAGTTGAATTGATGTTTTTTTTTTCATTGGTTCACACCTCTCTATTGTTCTAGTCAAACCAACTTGTTAGTTACCTTGGCAACATGTTGTTTCTCCATGATCAAAACCCTTTAATAGGCTTAGACTGTGCATAAAAATTACAAACACAACACCTTTTAGATGGACCAACGTAATCCATTTAGGTGCATGGCAACCAACTACTCTTCAGTTTCTAACAAATCATTCCTAGCCGCTGATTCTCCCACTAGTTGGTAGAAATCATCAGTGTATTCATCAATAATTCTCTCATCTTGTCTCAATATATGGAGTCATTAGTACAAAGTTTGGGTATACCTGAATGAAAGAAAGTTTTCCTTTACCCTTTTCTTTATCTTCTCCCAACCAGTGATTCTATGCTTTCCTTACCTCTCTCGTGTCCTCTTTAACTATTCCTATCAGACAGAAGCTTGACCCTTCAAACTAATCACAATCAACTTTACTCGTATATGTTTGGGAACCTCCCTGTACTAAAAAAATCATCTCACCTCATTCATTCAATCAATGAACTCCTATGCTTGTAAAGTTATAAATTTAGGGATTTTTAATATGAAATCTAAAGTCTCTAGTTCTATTTTCTTTTTGATAAAGAGGTTGCCTCTTTCACTCATGTCTTTGCAACTAGTTTATGTTACTATCTAAGGATCTATGGTCACTCTCCCCTTGACCCTCTTTCTACAGGTCTCTCTAATCCATTTGATAAGTCAATTCAATGATTTTCCTTTGTATGTCATCTATTATAAGCTCCTTGACATTTCTCTCTTGAAGAGAAACCTCCTCATCCTTTCCTTGACTATGCCCTGCTCTATGACCTCTTCCTACCATGGTTGTTAGCAGTACATAACAAGTAAACAAATATCCACGGAATCACACCATACAAAAAGCAAACAAATATCCACGGAATCGCACCATACAACAAGCAATAACCTATGATTGTTGTGATCTAATCAAGATAGAAAAACAAACAATATAAAATTTTACCTAATAGGATCACATCACAAATCCTAATTCAAAATTTTATTACTGAATATTTTACTATATAAATATTCTAATCAAAACTCATTATAGCTCTTCTAGGCTGCTTATATACTAGTAAAATTCCTAAATAAAATTGAAAAATAATAAAATATTTTAAAACTAAATAGAAAAAAATCCTAAATCAACTAGAAAAATATAACAAATTTAAAATAGTAACTTCTAGGCTTTATCATAAAGCCTTCCCAATCTTTAATTGCTTTAAAATTTTAATCCAAGATCTCTAAAATCTTCTAAATTTTTTTAACATGATCCAATGGTTAGATCAAAATTATTCAATGTTAGCACATCCTTTTCCTTAAACAAAATTATAAAATAAGAGTCCATTTGGGTATGCTGTGTTTTTCTTTATATTCAGCTTTTACATGCTTTACTTCTAAAAGTTGGACAAAATACAAAAAAAACTATTTAATTTATAAGCACAAGGAGCCTTAATCTATTCGGTGATAACTTAAACATACAAGTTAAATGTGTAGTATCAACCTTTTGACCCTGTGGTGCATATGAAACAAGCATTGATTGTTGTCTTAGTTAACCGTTGATAAAAGATTTGGAGGTTCATTTTCTTCTTCCAAAAAAATATAATTGACATTTTAATTCAATAAATTTATTACACTTTTCTACTTAAAACTTAGGTTTAGTTAACAAAATGACTTGATTAAATATTCAACTTTGTTTAGGAACAACTCTACCTCTAAATAACTTGTTTAATAGTTAAGGGGTTTGACACACTTTAACTTTTTAAAACTATCTTATCTTGCGCTACCTTCTCGATATATAATGTCGAAATAGGAAAAAAATTATCATATATGCTTATCTTATTGGTTAAAACAAGAATTAATAAATAAAGCAAATGATGTGGTGGTTAGCGAGAAGGATAACGAGTTTATTAATCATCTAAGCTCTTAAAATTTTATTCCTTGATTTCTTTTTTCAAAAAGCTAATAAACACTATAAATAGAGAACAAAAGTAACCCTAATAATAATGAATACAAAAAACAAAAAAAAATCCTAGAACTATTATTAATTTTCTAATAAGTCACTTTCCAAACTAAATTTAGGTAATAAATTCTATAAAATCTTAAAATTAAATGATAGTGTGTTACACTTCTCTCAAGTCCACAATAAGCTATTCTAAGTAGTAAAACTCACATAGGAGTTCTTTGCCCTCTACTAGGTAATCACATAAATATAACTTAATGAATTTCTTTGATCTCTTTATTTACACATATAGCACATGGTTGGTTTAAATTATTATCATAAATTCCCTGATCTTTTTTGATAGGGTCATTTATTTTTTCCATTATTATCAATAGACTAAAACAGTGGGGCATGTAAAACACAAAGAAAGACATAGCCAATATCAAATTCATGACAATTTTTATTTTAATTTTAAAATTTATTTTGTTTATTTTAGTTGAGAGTAACTTACCAAAAAAGATAGAAGAGAGAGTTGTCGGTTGTCACATTTTCGACAACTAAACAGTCAAGCATGGTGTTAAAGGGTTCAATTCAATGAGAGAAGTTTGATAGTAGTGTTTTTATTTTCATATTGCCTGAGAAGTAGATCGGGCTCAAGAGTGAATTTCTTTCTTTTTTGATTTTGTGTTTTTGAACCGATTTAAGAATGTTCTAAGTTGACAATTTTATTTATTGAAAATTTTTAAATTTTTAATGTGCTTTTAAATGCAAATAATTTTTTAGAGTAATCTCGTGATTTCTCGGCCACTACACTTGTTGCCAAATTCTTAGCACAGCAAGCAACCTCCCAGCAAGCAACCTATTGTCCGCTTAATAATAAAAAAGGAAGTCATCCACTTCTAAGACAAAGAAAAAAGAAAATCCCAAGCAACACCTCGGATATTTCATCAATTTATTACAATCAATAAGGTAGGATATCCATTAAAAGTTGTGACATTAAAAATATGTTTGGCAGTGTGGTAGCTGTTGTTTTTCAAATAATTTTTCGTGCCGAAATGCATGCCAATGAATTATTTTTATTTTTTAAAAATTATTTTTGATATCAGCATATCAAAACGATCCAAAAGATACAAACCATATTAAATTTTAGCAAAAAAAAAAATTAAATTTTTTAAAAACACGGTTTGCACCATGTTCCTAAATGGTTTCTAAATCTATCATATATACTCACTGATCCGATGATAATCTTCAATTGAAACTAATTAAAAACATGACTATAACTAGGTTTATTGCAAGCCTCTTTTATTCAGATCCATGTTAGCATCTAACACAAAATATCATAGTCTTCTCCAATCCTTGTAAAAAATCCAACTGAGCCGTTCAAAGTGACAATCATGCCTTCGCATCGACACCACCCGCCTCCTAGACCATCACAAAGTTCTAGTTTGCCTGCATATCCCTTGACTAATATTATTGAGATGAATCTACCACTTTTTTCTGATCTATCAATTTATGTAGCATACAACAAATTAAGCTTACGTGATTTGCTAATACTAAAAAAATCTAAAAAAAAAAAAAACACAGGAAAAACTATGGAAGAAAACTCAAATACCCTAATTTTTATTCATCAAAGGATATTACAATATCCTAAAACCTCCCTTTAATTTTAAGATGTTCTAGAATTTGTTACCTTTATTTAATTAGGCAAGTGTTTTATTAGAAAATTAGTAATAGCTCCATAATTCTATTTTTATTTTATTTTTTCTTATTAGAGTTTTTTTTGCTTAAATTAGGAATATCCTGATGTTAGTTTCCAAAATATATCAATAGATGTTGCGCTAGTCATAATCGCGAAAGATTTGATGTCACAATTTTCAATGAAGATCCAAGTGTTGGAGAATTGATCAAAGTAATGGAATTAGATTAAAAGGAAGCTATTTTGTGATGGAAAAACGTCCATGTAAGGGATAGATTCATTCCTAATGCTATATATGTAGTAGAGGTGAGAAAAAAAATTGAAAAAGTGATTAAACTAAGAAAATAAAAAAAATAAATGAAAAAATTGAATTGTGAAAAAAACTGATTAAATTGATTATAATTTTGAAAAAACTGACCGGTTCGGTTCAGTTTTATAAGCCTAAAACTGAAAAAACCAAACCGAACCCAAACCGGAAAAAACCCAAAAAAACTGAGTCAAACCGAGAAAAAACAAAGTCAAATTGCAAAAACCGAGCCAAACCGGTTTGAACCGGTTTTTATTCTAAAATAACCGAACCCAACCGAAACCGGTCGGTTTAAATCGGTTCCGGCAGTTTCGGTTTTTTTTTAAAAATAATTTAATTATTTATTTTAATAAAAATCAAATCAAATAAAAAATAATAAGACCTGATATATAGAGAAAGAAAGGCTTTGTCCTTAACAATGTGCCATGGAAGGTAAAAGCTATAGAGAGAAAAGTAGAATGAACAAAGGAAAGGTTGTGAAATCAGTTTGATAATTTGGAGTAGACAATTCCAAATCCTTGTCTCGAATGACAGTACGGAAGAGTTCAATTTTTAATACTGAACTTTGATGGTTGAGTTTTGAGAGCCTCTTTGTATCAGGTGATTTTTTACTTCAATATTTTTACTTAGGAAATGTTCCTTAATTTGGTTTTTCGATTTTGTTACATTTATTTAATTAGGAAACTGTTTTATTAAGAAATTAGAAATAGTTCCGGTAATGTCTATTTATTCAGGGCTTCCTAATTTCCTATTTCAAGTATAGTAATAGTAGCCTTTTGCAAAAAAAAAAAAATAAAAAAAAATAAAATGATAAATAATAAAAAATCGAGTTATTTGATTTTTTTTTCCCTACAGCTTTGCTATGATTTCTTTAGGGTTTTTAGTACAAAAAATAATTTGCGTGAAGAACTCAAGATCTGAGATGGATTTCATTATTCTTATATATAAATATTAATAAAAATATTTTAAAATATATAATATTATTGGAAATTAATAAATTACTAACACCCATATATATTTGTATTCTTAGAAAATAATGAACTACGATTTATCAAGATATGACATATAAAAAAACTAAATTAATTAATATATTAGTGCATATGATTTATTGTTAGCAATTTATTAATTTATATACTATTACTTGACATTATATATATTAATACACAGTATATTACAATATACAATAAATATACATATTAGATCATATAAATTTTATTACAAAAATAAAAAAGTTATTTTTAATGTTAAAGAGCGAAATATACTTTATTGTACTATTTCACAAAAAGCTAATAACTCAAATTAAAATGTTATATGTCAACTTATTGTTTAGAAAACTAAGGTTTCAAAAACTAAGTTAATTAACTGAAATCCAAAACACATACATACATACATACATACTCAACAATATGGCATACGTACCTGAAACATCCCAATTTGCCTATTGTGATCAGATTTAGGCATCAAGAGAGCCACAGAAACATGAAATGTGTGCCCAGGTGGAACTCCCATAGGCCCTTTCTTGATGCTCCCATCGTCGACAAACCCACCAAAAGTAAACACCGCCTTAGGGTTCGCATCTGTGTAATCAAAGAATAAACTCTCTCGCATAAACACAGGCTCCTCTATCCACAGTTGAACCAATCCAACACCCAACATTGCAGCCAGTAACATCACCACTATCATAACCATGCACACGTATACAGCACCAACAATCCCAAAACCTATCTTTCTCAACAGCGTGGTGGTACCATGGATGACTTTAGAGGGAACCTTGAGAAACACTGATTCCACGGCGTCTACAGCCTCCTCGGCACGGTGGTAGGAGTCTGACGCTGTGGAGAAAATTGCTATGAAAGGTGATAAGAGAGCCATGATACAGCTGTAGATTGTATCTGAATAGAAATAGATTATTTGTGTGAACCAATCGGCTTTGGGTATTAGGTTGCAGTATTCTTCGTTTTTCATAGCTAATAGCTCTCGTACAGTAGTGGTGAAGGAGGAGGAGGAGGAGGAAAATCAATCAGAGAGTATCGCAGGCTATTGAGCCGGCCCCCCCTGCTTTGCATGCAAAGAAACTGAAACGTGGAGGCAAGGAAGAGCAAAACATCGACGTGTGTTGGTATGAGTCATACATGACTTCTTTCCCTTTTTTTTTGTTTCGGTGAAAAGACCAAAATTCTCTTTAGAAAATTACTAATCATCTTATCCACATTTCTCGGTGGATCATATCAGAAGTTAATTTTGAAACGAAAATTCAATGCGTCAGTACTTAAATAAAATAAATCAATAATTATAAATAGATAAACATATATAATGTCTTGTCACGTATAATTATTAAATGTTTTTTCTAATGTTAATAATAATTTATAATTATAAGAGAGCTCATGTTGTTGACTCTTCAGTTGCTGTTGCTGGCGTCGCTGGCCTTCCAGTGCGAGGCAGAAGCCTCACGCTGGAGGCTGCATAGTGCATAGGGTTGTTCCTCGCCAACTGCTGACAATAGAGAATTCAAGATGAAGATGCCGTTTGGTAACGTGGTTACGGGCGAGGTTCACCCGCAACCACGTTAATAAAAGTTTAGTAACTAAAATAGAAATATTTTTAATTAATAGATAAGATCCACATAGCATCACAGATTTTGAAGAAGCAGCATTTTGCTGCTTCTCATCTGGGAAAAACATCAACAGTGAAGCATGGCTCCACTATTTAGTGAACAGTGGAGCCATGCTCCACTGTAGCACGTTCACTAAAGTGAACAGTTTTTTTTTAATTTCAAAAAACCAATGTGAGTGAATTAATTCACTCGCACTGTTCATATGAAAAGTTTCACTGGTTTTTATTTATTTATGAAAAACCAGTACAGTTAAGTGATTTCACTCGCACTATTCACATGAACGTGAACAATATTTTTGAATTTGTTTTTTTAAAAAATTAGTTTAAGGTGAATTAAATTTACTCGTACTGTAATCTCAATTTTATTCCTGATAATATTTGATCTAATTTTATTGCACGTTCAAAAAATCATGAAAACTGTAGTTCTTGTCGAATGAATTTTATACGTAATGAAATTGTGAATTTTTTGTAAAAAAATTGAGTTTTACTCGAAAAACTAGTATTTAATATTATTTAATAACACTACATAAATTAGAAGGATATCGCATGATGACGTAGCATTTATGGAATTTGATCGCAATTTCAATTATGTTCTTGCCGGGTCTGACCCAGTTAAAAAAAAATCAGTTTTTATTTTTATTTTAATTGTGTTTTATTCAAAAAATTAGAAGGAGATCGCTTGATGATGTAACAAAAACTTCAATTTTTATTGTTGCGCGCTTAAGAAACCATGAAAAATATAGTTCTTGTTGGATAGATTTCGTATGTGATGACATTGCACATAGTTTAATGAAATAATAAAAAATATTTGATATCAATATTATTTATTTCATGATGTAATAACAGTAGTTAAATCTATAATATTTAAATTAAAAATAATTAATATATATATATATATATATATATATATATATATTAATTATTTTATAACCTCAATTTGAAAAGCATTTTTTTAACCAAACACATTAAACTACTTTTTGTTCAACCTCAATTTCAACCATAGTTTTAACCAAACATATATTTTTCCAAACCAACCTCAACTAAAAGTACTTTTTATAAAATAACTTTTTTAAAACCACAACCACAACAGCAACCTCAATACCAAACACACTCGAAGAGACGCATAACTCCTAGTGTTGTCTTAGATTTTTAGGATATTATTACTATTATACCCCAGTTACTTATAATTTATTACAAAAAGATTATGGGGTGTGTAATTCATGTATTTACTTATGCCTTTCATTCCTTATTATATTTTGGCTTTTGGGATAGAATTACAATCTTGCCTCTCCTTATATAAATTATTAATTTTATATTTTAAAATTGAAATACAAATGATATTAATTGTAGAATTAATTTTCTTAATAGGATTAGGATTGAATTAAAAATGTTTAGTTCAAAATTTGTTTGTGTTTTGTAATATCCTAATTGGGTTAGGATTTAATTAAAATGTTTAGTAAAATAATGTTTAGAAAAAAATATTTTTTCTAAAATAAAGGAGTTTTTAAGCCGGAAAAGTTTTATTTAATAGATCCTAAAATAGTTTAGGATGTTAATAAGAACTTTAATATGATTAATTTTCTTATTAAAATTTCAAAATTGTTTTTAAGAAAAAAAATGTATTAAATAAATTTTATTATGTTTGAGAAATTATCAATTATTTTAATAATTATATATCTCAAAAAGTTGTTTGATGCAACTAATATAATTGAGAGATAGGAGATCTCTAATTAAGAAATTGTTCCACTGCAAGATGACAATGAATTCCTCGATGAACACCCATGTATTGAAGATGATTGACTATTTCAAAAAAGTAGACCAATTAGGATTTTTCATGAACCATTAGTCGAGTGTTGAATTGGTCTTGCAATCTAAGCATAAAAGTCTATTTGGAGCATCAAGAATAACAAGAAAACTTATAATAATTATGGCAAGTAAAGCCACTATATGAGGAATTACAAAGATTATCTTACAACCATGATGGCTAAAAAGCTTATTAAAGCTTCTGCTTCATGTGAGTTTTTGATTGAATAAAGGTAAATTGGACCTACGAGTTGGTAATGAATCAAGAATTGTTGTGTTAACTTTTCCAAGTGAGCTAATATTAGAATTTGATAATTATTATTTTGTTCTAGTACTTCCTAGAAACTCCATATCCATTTTTGAATGGATTTAAAATTGTTATTAAGAGCAAATGTTGTCCCTTATATAATAATGATTTTTATAGATCTAGTACTTATACAAATCCTGATCTTGAAATGCTTAAGTTCAATATAAATTTGAAGAAGAAAAAATTAGATAATTAATATCCATATTATTTATGGCATTATAAACTAGGTCATATTAATGAAATAAGGATCACCAAGATACATAAAGAAGAATATTCAATTCTCTTGATTATGAATCGTATGAAATTTGTAAATCTTTTTTATTATGTAAGATAACCAAAACATCATTTATTGAAAGAGTGAATGATCTAATGAATTATTAGGTCTAATATGTACATATGTATATGGATCAATAACAATTCACGCCATAAATGATTATACATGTTTTATCATTGATGACCATATTTGATATCGTCACGTGTATTTGATGAAAGTTTGAATTATTTGAAAGGTTCAAATAATTTAGAAATGAAGTTGAAATACAAATTGAAAAGAGTATTAAGATACTTCGATCAGATCAAGGTGGTGAAAACTTCAACCAGGTTTTTCAAGATTATCTAAATAGAATGAAATTCTCTCATAATAGAATTTAAAATAGAATGAGATTCTCTTATGATGAATACCTTTTAAAAGGAGAAATTACACCTTATTGAATATGGTGCAGTCTATGATGAGCCATACAAACCTTCTTTTTTTTTTTTTTCTAGGGCCACGCCCTATAAAATACTACTTATTTTTTATTAAAAAAGGGTTCCATCACAATCTGTTGATAAGACCCTATATGAGATATAGAATGGTCAGAGACTAATCTTATCATACTTAAAAGATTTAATATGTGACGCTTACGTGAAATGTATTATATCTGAAAAGCTATGAGTTAAGTCAAATAAATATAAGTTTGTGGAATATCCAAAAGAAACTATTAGATATTATTTATATCATCCCGTTAATTAAAAATACTTGTCTCAAAACATGCTACCTTTCTAGAAAAAAAATTTGTTCTTTAAAAGAGTAATAAGAAGAAAATAGAACTTGAAAAAGTTCAAGAATCACAAACTAACAATCAAATGGAACCTAAACCCGAGGCTATAATATTGGATGTACAACCTAAAGCTTAATAAATATAAGAACTTTGTAAATATGGTAGGAAATGTCAAGCACACCAATGAGATATGGAAATTCATGAAAGTTAACAATGACAAGTTTCTTATACTTGATGACTTTGCCAATTACATGGAACCAATATTTGATGTTACAGTGCATATGAAAACTACGTTGCTTTGGTCTGGGAATGACCACTTTCAATTTGATCCTTGAAGTTTTAAAATTTTACATTCAAGCCCCTAATCTTTTAATTTTAAATTTTAACCCTCTTAAAATTAAATTAAAATTAAATGGATAAAAATTGGGTTATAACAAGTTCTTTCATTAAAAAATAAATAACAATAGAAAAAGAACAAAAGTTTATAAAATATTAATTTTTTTTTGAATTACAAGACTCTTGGTTCGGGTTTAATGTTAACTCAATAAATATCCACTAACAATAAATAACTTGTAAATAAACTTAGAAAATAATTTGTACAGTTAAATGCTTGTGTAAGGATAAATTTAGAAGAAAACATATACTTTGGTAACTTTTTATAAAAAAAAATATTATAAATATAATTTTTATCTTCACTTAAGTATAATAAATTCTTTACTTAAATCTTTGGATCTAATGCATATTTTAAGATTTTTAGTCTTATTTAAAAACTAGATAATAACTTTATTTTTTTTTTTATATTTTTTAATTTTTGAAGTTCTTATTTTTATATTGAGCACGACAATAGTATTTTCCTCTAATGAAAGATCAAGAGAAAGGTAGCAGGGATAAGCAAAAATATACAAATGAAATTGGACCCTCTCATGTTTCTAAAAGAACACGACCATTATACTCATTGTATCTCAATTATTGAAATTTAAATTGAATGGTCATGGTTTAGGGCATGATAAAAATAAAAATAACTTAAAATCCTTTTTATTTTATTTCTCTTATCTAATCTAGATTACTAAATTCAAAATTAATGATGAAATTTGAAACATCAAACATCACGTTTTTTTAAGAACATAAATGGATCAAATATATAAACCGATAATTGTTTAAATGAGATATGGAAAATCATCTAGTAGGTGGTCTAGTAGTAAAAGCTTAAGAATAAGGGGTTTATTTTTTTTATGGTTTCAAGTTTGAGCTCTGTGGTTGCTAATATGATAGTCACTGGAGGCTTATATGATCGTTAACTTTAAGACCCATGAGATTAGTCGAGGGGCGCGTAAGCTGACCCGGACACCTACGTTAATAATAAAAAAATAGATATGGGTGACAATTACATATTAGTATTGATTTATGTTATAATATTAGGAATATATTAAGGATATAATAGTAAAAAGCTGGTGATTTTGTTATAGTTGTTTATAGTCAAAAGTCATTAAAAATATTCCAAAAAGATAATTTACAAATAGTATATTTAGAATAGATATGAGTTGCCGTATAATCAAATGCAGATTGTTTTGTACCTGCCACGTAAAGCAGCTGATTTGTATTTGACAATAACGTTGTCACTTATGGTGCGTAATATTTTTTTTTTTCCTTAGTGTTTAAATTATTTCCATTTATGATCTAAGGGGTTGGTTTGCATGATAAATCAAATACTCAATCAATGTGAGGTCTGAATTTCAATATATAATGGTAAATATTTATTATGAACAAAAAAAAAACTCAAAAAGATAATGAAAATATAAATATATTTAATTGAAAAGACTGAGTTAAAAACAAAAAAAATAAATATATACCTAGAGGAGACTTGTCTTTAGAGTCAATATTTATTATTTTTTATTTTTAAAATATAAAGGTAAAAAACTCTCAATTTTAAAATTATCCAATTAAGACAAGTAAAGATAAAAAAGTTATTATTATCATTTTAAAACTCAACTTAAGAATTGACTCGATGTAAGGCCTAGGTCTCAGATTGACCCGAGTCAACTTGAGTTGATCCGAATCAACGTATGAATAAAAATAATTATTATATAGTTTTAAGATCTTACTTGGGAGTTGACTCGGGGGCAAGTTTTGAATCACGAGTTGGGAGGATCAAACCGAGTCGAGTTGATCTGAGTTCTTCTTTTTTTTTTAAAAAAAAGAATCAACCCAACCTCATTTTGACCAAAAAAAACATTTTTAAAAAATGTTTACGAGATCTTAACCCGTGTTTTATCTTGGGTTGATTGAGTTGAAAGTCGACCTAGGTTTTTGATTAGATCATGTTGAATCGATCATTTTTCTATTTTTTCTTAATCTCAAAATGATATAGGCTCCAAGTCAGCCAGGTCCCAAGTTCTTGTTGACCTATTGGACCAGTCTGATTTTTATAAATAGTATTATTATAATATTATTAATTTTAACATTCGATAAAGTAAAAAAATAATATATAATTATTTTTATTAATTTTTTCTATCATAACCAAACAAAAATAATTATTTTATTTTATATATTATTAAATATAATTCTATTTTGATCTCTTTCTATGCTGTCTCTATTGTCTTTTTTATGTTTCAATGGAATATAACCATACTCCATCTTAATAGTAATATATAGAGTGTCTGCCTCTTTTGTTCGAATATCTAAAAAAACAACATCAAAACATTTTAGTATTGTGTAGAAGACGAGAGAGATTAAAAGCTTCAGCCTAACAAACAAAGCCCATGAAAACATTGGAAGAGTAATGGACGTGTAACTCTTGCGCTTCCTCCACTCACCACTCTCCAATTCATCATCATCATCATCATGGACAACAACCCAGCAGCGGAGTACAAAACCCCACTGTGGGTTCCCAATCTTGAAACCAAAAGCAGCAACGGTGGTGATAATAACAGAGGGATTAGTATTGCAGAGAGAAGAGCAGCGAAGTGCGGGTTCAAAATGAAAGCGGAGAGGATCAATACAGCCCGCTTTCGAACCACCAGCCCCTTGACATCTCCGCTTCGCTCTCCCTTTATAACCATTCCTTCTGGCATCAGCCCCACTGCCTTGCTTGATTCGCCCATTATGCTATCCAATTCTCATGTTCAGGTATTTTTTTCTTTTTTTTTTCTTTTATTGAAAATTAATTATGGTTTGATGATTATCATACATTAATCACAGCCGTCTCCGACCACTGGAACTTTTCCATTATCCCCTCTCAAATGTGAAAGTGAAAGTTTGTTGCGCTGTGGTGATGGGGAGAGGGGGAGTAATGCAGGTGGTCTCTCCTTCAGGTTCAGATTCAAGCATCTTGGGAATTCTCTTCCACTCTCAGAAAATCAGGTACTTGTACTTTCATATTGTTGCTCCCACTGTTGTTCTGTTATAGTATCAATTTAATATCAGCAAATTACATGTATCCCTCCCTTGCTCCATTCATTTGTATGTTTATAATTATCGACCTCTTTTGTTTTTTGTTTTCTTTGCAACCAATCTTTACAACATGTGTCGAGAAAGCTATAGTTCCATGTTTGTGGAGTTTGGTTGGGATGAGCCGTGTATTGGTATTTTCAATTTGCGGGTTATTCACATAATCAGATTCAGACTTGTCAGTTTTATTTTTTCTTCTTGCACAGGGTAATGATTTTGACTTTGAAGCTACTCTCTTGATGGAACCATCAATGGATTTTCAGCTTCCAGTGGAATTTTCAAAGCAAGCTACTCCAGATAAATGCACAAGTGATTCACAGACTGATGTCAATGTCTTAGATAGCGTGATTGGAAATGCCAGCATTAGTGACATGCAAATTTGCTCGTCTGATTTAGCTGGTAATCCCATTTATGTACAAAGAGAAACTATCCATGGAGAAAATGTTGCGTCATGTCGCCTTATGGAAGAAAATAAACGAACATTACCTGCAACAACAATTGGAAGGTCTTCAGAAGATGGATACAATTGGAGAAAGTATGGGCAGAAACAGGTTAAAGGTAGTGAATATCCAAGAAGCTATTATAAGTGTAACCATGCAAATTGTCTGGTAAAGAAAAAAATAGAGTGTGCCCATGAGGGCCAAATAACAGAAATCATTTACAAAGGTTCACATAATCACCCTAAACCTCAGCCAAGTTGTGGAGCACCACCTGGACCAGCTTCTTCATTAGATGGAATGCCAGAGATGGATGAAGGTGAATCAGTTCAGAAAAACACAAAGTCAGGGTTCAAGGATATTAAAGTTCAGTCTGATTGGAGGACTGATGGCCCGCAAAGGACGTCCTCAACCTCTGCTGTGACTGAGCTCTCATCAACCACTCAAATAAAATCTTTAGAAACATATGAATCAACAAAAACTCCGGAACTTTCCTCCACACTTGCAAGTCATGATGATGATGGGGTTACTCAGGGAAGCTCGTTTGGTGCTGATGCTGATGATGAGTCTGAGTCAAAAAGAAGGTACTCTCTGTTTAGCACTCGTTGCTTCCAGTCCAGAAAACATGATGGATAGTTTACAGTTTATTTCCCTTTTCAGGAAGATAGAGAGCTGCTTGGTTGAAACAAATATGGCATCCAGGGCTATCCGTGAGCCAAGAGTTGTTGTTCAAATTGAGAGTGAAGTGGACATACTAGATGATGGTTACCGCTGGAGGAAGTATGGGCAAAAAGTTGTCAAGGGGAATCCAAACCCTAGGTATTGCATTTAACACCATTTTATGTGTGTGATGGCATTTGTTCTAAATTAACATGGTATCCTCATTATAGTGGCTAGCACTCCTGTATTCTATGGATGCTGATGAAACAAGGATGTAGGGTTTGTCTACCATTAGCCAATTGATTAGTGAGGAAAGTTAACTCTCTTCAATCTATCTGTATGCTTCTGCATAATTATTTATAGTTCTATAGAACCGTACACAGATTGGAAAATAACTAGTATGTCAAATGGCTCAATGGTTGAGGTTGGTATTAATAAGGGTAGAATTGCTGGAATGGGCGTGCATAACTGTTTAATTAATTGAAAAGGCATTTTTGATTAAATTTTATTTTGTTTTGAAAACACAATCTAAACCCGACTTAATATTGTAAAAAAGAGGAAAGAAAAGGAGAAGTCGAGGACATACCTGAATGGTGAAAGGCATGAACCCCTGCCCTATATCAAGCCTTTGAAGGATTCATGTAAATATATATGAAAGAATAAGTGGAAAAAAAAAAAAGGAACACAAAGAAAGGAGAGCCTGGGAAGGTATCTGAATGGATCTTGAAAAATTTCAAATTAGTATATATGATCTATATATATGCGTAACAGAAACATAAGAGTAGGTATGCTTGTTGCAATCATATATTAAGAACAGATGCATGTAGATATGCTTGCAGTTTTCCTGTACACTAATATCTTGCAATCATGATTTGTTTTATTTCTTTTGCTGTGCACTTCATTTTTTAACAGTTTGGATTATTAAGTCTATTTAGAAGTTTGAATACAATTAATTAAGAGATTATTAAATAATAATTAATATATTAGTTGAGATTATCAAATCAACTAAAAATATAACGTCTTACATGCAGTACCGTAATCAAGATAAAACCTCAAAGCAGAGTGCCACCAAAATTAAGAAAAATCCCAAAGCTCGTTGGAGCTGAGAATAATCCAACCTATTTTCATCTGAACCAACCCAACCCATCTGTGATAAGATTAAAATATTTGGCACATCTCACTTAGAATCCTGGTTATCTGTTTTTCAGTGACTTTGTTTTCTAGCTTGCGTATATTTTCATTTCTGTTTTTCTTCATGCTGAATGATGTGTGCGGTTGGCAGCATCTTGTTATTTTTCCTAAACATGGGCAAGGTATAGGCATTCAAAATTCTTGTTTCTCATTTACTTCACAGGAGCTACTATAAATGCACTAGTGCTGGATGTTCAGTTAGGAAGCATGTGGAGAGAGCCTCCCACGATCTGAAATATGTAATTATAACTTACGAAGGGAAACACAATCATGAAGTGCCTGCAGCCAGAAACAGCAGTCACGGAAACTCAACTGGTAGCAACTTTTCCCAGACTACTGGCAATGCACAGCTTGCCCTGGCATTGGCCAGAAACACCAATGCACCAAACCCTGAAGCCCAAATTCAAGAGTTTGCACCCAGTTTTGATAGAAAACCAGTATTTAACAATGACTATTTGAGATCCAATTTCCCTGGAAATTTCAGTAATGAAATGAATCTTGGGTCTTCCTTTGTTTACCCGATGAGGTTTCCTCCCATCCAAAACGCCATGCCTTGTGATTCTTTCGGGTTCAGCAACAACCAGCTTGCTGCCAGTCACTCTGGATCTGTTGCCTCGCTTGTTCCAGATTTTCCAAGATCATTGTCGCCATGTCTTCAAACAGCTGCAAATCTTTCTCAGGCTAGAGTTGATTTTAGTTGTGATGGGAAACCAGTTGGTCAAGTTCAGACTTTCCTCCAGGGACAGCAGTCGATCAGGCCTAAACAAGAGCAAAAGGATGATAACCTTTATGGTGCTAGCTCGTCCATCATGGATAATCTAAATGCACCATCTTCATCATTGTCAGTATATCATCAGCTCCTGGGAAACTTTCAATCTTAAAAGATCTACTTCGCTTCAAAGAAGTGGAAACTGTTTCCTTTTACTTTTCAATGCTTTGCAATAAATTTTTGGCCCCAATACCCACAGAAAAGCAATTTGATTTTTTTATTCCTTTGATAGGAAAGTACCTTATTTCTTATAGAAACTTCATACAGGTTTTTGTATTAATTCATATAGCTTTCAAATTTATCAACAGGTTTTCCATGTATTTCTTGGGACGTTTTGTTTTGTTTTGTTTTGTTGTCATGTTAATCCCCTTATCTGAGTTTTCTTCACAGTAATCATTTTATTAGCAGTTTTGGTAGTTGTTTTTGGGAGTTTGATACATGTTGTTTTTCAAAGTGTTTTTTATTAGAAATATATTAAAATAATATATTATTTTAATTTTTTAAAATTTATTTTTGATATATACATATCAAAACTATTTATAAAAACTAAAAAAAATTATTTTGAAACATAAAAATTAAAATTTTAATGAAAAATAAGTTAAATCTCAGCAAGCACTTAACCCTTCGTTTTCATTAGTGCCAAATAAAATTGTTGACCAAATCCGTTAATCCACATCAGTGAAGAGTGTACATCTTGCCACATGTATGGTTTACAAAAAAAAAAAAATAAACAAAAAAAAATATAAAATCATAGAAAATTAATTAAAATTCATTGCTACATATAAGTTTTAGTAAAAAGATTATTATGAATTTCATTTTTAAAATCAGGTAAACATAATTACTTAATTTTTAAAATAAAAAATTACTTTTTTAAATCAAGTATACATGCTTGTGTTTTTTTTTTTTTTTTTTTTTTTTTTTTTTTTTTTATGTTACCTCAATTTCATGTTCATTTGTTTTGTATCTACTTCCCCTTCAACTATGTTTGATTTATTTTTTTCATTTATTAAAAAAATTATTTAATTTTAAATAACTATTTGTTGGAAAAAATACATTGATTCTCTCGAGGTCTAAGTACGGTAATGTTTTGCCTTTTTTTTTTTTTTAAAAAAAACTATACTTTATACATGGGCTAACACAAAATTTAAATTCATATAAAAAGATGAAAAAAACCCTTTTCGTTAAAAACCCAATCCAATAAACAATTTTCTTTTCTCTCTCATCAACCAAAATCCATAATCTATGTGAAATCTAAAAATAAAAAACTTTATAAAATCTCACAATCTTTCTACACATTAAAACTTTAAAGTTCATTCTCTTTAAAAATCATAGAGCCCGTTTTCTTTTGTTATTGCTCACCATTAGTTTTATCTATTTCCAATCTTTAAAATTTAAAATGTCAGACTTTTTCTACCTCTTAATTATCAAGCTCTTCACGATGTTGATAGTCAATTGTGACAAGATCACAACCTAAGAACTATTCAACTCCAATTCCAAATAGATGACACAATTTTTAGAGTTATCCTTCAAGTCATGAATGGAGAGACCAACACACACCTCATTCAGGTTCCTTACTTCATCATTAGGTTGTATTACATATGATGGACGAGAAAATGTACTACAAAAAAGTGGTATGCTGATTTCTTTATCATTAGGATTATGACTCTCAATTCAATCCATCCTGATCTCATTTTTTTTTGTCACCCCTAAGTAATCCTTTCTATTTGGCTTAAAAAACAAAACAACTGACTAATCAGCATGTTTCAACTTCATGTAGTTAATTTGCTCTAGTAATCTTGTGTTTAGATCATACCTCATTAGAAACCCATACTTCATTATGTACATAGTAACCATTTTTGCAACATTTGAAATCTTTATTTTCCTGAGCATTGTATTCTCAAGCATCAAATCCATACCTGAAAGGTATGAAGGTCTCCATCTTGACTTTCCTAAACTTCTATGTAAGGAATTGATATATTTTTCATCATATATGATACCTTTTGTTTTTATGGTCACTAGCCTTCCATTTACCATATATTTAAGCTTCTAATGAAAAGATAATGCCATAATTCTAACAACATAGATCTAGGGCCATTATAATAATATCTTATAGGAAGGCTGAATATCAATCACATGTAGAGTGACTTGAAAGTGTTATGTCCTAATGACCAAGTCTGTGTCAATGTCACCAATCACTTGCATTGGTGAACCATCATAAGCCATTGCTTGCATACATATATGACACATCAAGATGTAAACAATCCAAAATATGCCTTGGAAGCATATTAAAAGTTGAGTCATATCAATATCTTGGTTGTGATGTAATCTTTGTATTAACCTTAACATAAAATGATTTGTTGTGTCTAGTGCCTTCCAAACCTAGTTCAAATTCAGAGAAAAATAGGTAGTTAGTGTCCTGGATTATTCCCACTAGATGCTTCATGACATTAGATGTGATATCCTAAGGGACATATGCCTCATTTAAAACCTTCTGAACTGCATTTCGATGTAGTTCCGAACTCAAAATTAAAGAGAATAGGGATATCCAAGCTAGGATTTTCTTTAGCTAGTCAACCACGTTGTAGTCATTATATTTCATGAATTTAGGAAACTTAGTGGCTTCCTTATTGTTTATTAATGACACGATCAAAAGATTGATATCTTATCCCAAGTGCAGGAGTAACAAAGTAATAAATAATCCGGCAAGTCCGAGGTCGAACCATAGGGAGGTGAACTATATAAAGTTATAAGCAATAAATGAAAAGGAATTGAAGAGAATTTTTGAGATGTGATATTGATGCAAGGATTAAACAAGGATAAAACAATTGTCAAGGTTAGATGATCCACTAATGGTACTTCAAATAAGTATAATATAAACTCCTTTTATTACTCAACTGGAAACCACACACAAAGAAGGTTCCAATCGAATTATAAATTATTAACATGATTATATTAATTATCTTATTTGAGTAATGCCAATACTTATAAATGTGATCAAGTATTCATGGTGATAACTTATGTTAACAACAAATCAAGTTCTTTTCATAGCATAAGTGTCGGTTATACCATATAGTAGGTTATGAAAGTGTCAAGTTTTTGTTGTACCAAGGGTTGTTCAACATAAATCTAGATTAATCATTTAACAAGCAAGATATTAAAAGTGAGTAAGATAACAAATATAAAACATGTTAGTATCAAATATTAAAGTCCATGGTGAGTTTATATTATATTTATTCTTATACCATTAGTGTACCCTTTTCACCTTGACAAAATTAACTTAGCTAAACATAATGAAGAAGAGAAATATAAATAAACAAAATAAAAACATAATAATGATATACATTAACTAAGTAAAGGAAATGAAATGAAAAGCATAAACAAGAGATTAATATAACATAAAATAAAACTTGAACATTAAAATATAAAGAGAGAGTGATCTTGATCTAAACACCAAGATATCTAAATGTATGGCAAATGCCTCCTTTTATAGGCTAAAATTTAGAACTATTGATTTGATGACTAATTATTGAGTGGGTGACCACCTCTTGACTTGGTGACAACTATTATCTTCTTGTCTGAACAAAACATCATTGTTAATGTCAGAATTTGAACAGATAGTCTTCATGAAAGTTTTGGACATTTATCTTAGCTTGCAATAAAACAAGAATGAGCTCATTTGGACTTCTAGAACTCAAGATATGGATTGAATACTGAACAGTGTCTGGGCTGCAGGACAGATTCCGACTTCTATTTTGTTGTTACAATTTGAACTTGAAAACGACCATTTTGAATCTTGAACTCCCATGAAAGTTTTAGGCCTATGGCTTAGCTTTCCATCCACATAAACCAAACCTAAATCCATGTTCTACAGCTCCAGTTATGATCCAATAATCGAATGATGTTTCAGTTTGAATTGAACCAGTATCTCTTCTTTAAGCTTATCCCTCTCTTTGTTTTCTCAATTTCAATAATTAAATACATCAATCAATTCTTTAAATTGTGAGATATGCCTATATTCAAAATAAACATTTACCATAAATTAAAGATATCTTATGTTATCAGACTTGTTATTATAAAACATGCTCAAGTTAGGGAATTTAATGATACTTTAAGTGTAATATGATGATATAAAACCTTAATGAAAATGCACTTTTGAGTATTAATCAATTAACTTTGTCATCATTTGCAAGCTTTTCTACTACCTTTCTAGCTATTATAGAGTAAAACACCTTCTGTTTCTTATCAAACCTCCAACCTCAGTATGTATGATAGGGTATGACTCTTCATTATGAGTGGTAAATCCATAATTCTAAGGCAAAACACAATGGTTACTAGTGGTTGTGTAGGTTGGCATACACAAAATCATTCTTAAAGGTCCATTCTCTGTTGGCTAGCATTCCTACCTCATTCTTAACCTTATTATTATCAACTAGTACTAAGCCTAAGATCATCATTGTCTTAATTTTATTATAAAATTCATCATAATTATTGATATTGTGCCTTGACTCATAATGAAACTTATAGTACTCATCAAAATTCTCAACAACTAGTTTTTTAAAGGATGTTTTGAGATTATTTTTTGAGGATAGCTTGTCAAACAAACTACTTATTGTTATCTTTAGGGCCTTATTATTATCTTCAAGACAACCCTTTTCATATCATACCTAGAGTTGATGGAAATCATACTTACACCATTTTTTTTTATAGCAATACAATTTGGCAAGGGATTTGAATTCTTATTTAGGGCATTTCAACTCCTATCAAATATTATCCAACCTACATTGATGAGTTGAAAGATTATCTTTGAAGGTATAACAATTATCAATGCTATGTCCAACAACACCAGTATAATATTTGATTAGTACTTAAAAGTGTAATTTTATCAAGGTTTTATATCATCATTTTGCACTTGAAGTATCAATATCTCCTTAACTAGAGCATGTTTTATAATAATATGTTTAATAATATAAGATACCTTTAATTTATGGTAAATGTTCATATTAAATACAGGCCTATCACATAAATCAAAGGATTGATTGATGAGTTTAACTACTAAAATTGAGAAGACAAAGAGATGGCTAAGCTTAGAAAAGAGATGCTGGTTCAGTCCAAACTGGAACACTATTCGGTTATTAAATCATAAATAGAGCTGTAGAACTTGGATTTAGGCCTGGTTTATATGTATGGAAAACTATGACATAGGCCTAAAACTTTCATGAAGAGTCCAAGATTCAAAAGAATCGTTTTCAAGTTCAAATTGTAGCAACAACAGAGAAGTCAGAATCTGTCTTGCAGCCCAGACACTATTCAATATTCAGCCCATATCTCGAGTTGTAGAAGTCCAAATGCACCAATTCTTATTTTGTTGGAAAGTTGAGACAATTTCCCAGAATTTTCATGAGGACTATATGCTCAAATGCTGATGTTAGCAATGACGTTTTCTGCAGACAAGAAGATAATGATTGTTACCAAGTCAAGAGGTGGCCGCCTATTCAACAATTAGTCATCAAATCAATAGTTCTGAATTTTGGCCTATAAAAGGGAGCATTTGCCATGCATTTAGGCATCTTGGTTTTCATATCAAAATCATTTCCTTATGTGCTTTCTTTCTTTGTAGTTTTAATGTTCTAGTTTTATTTCATGTTATAGTTTCATTAATCTCTTGTTTATGCCTTTCATTTCCTTTACCATACTTATATAATCATGTTCTCCTCTTGTTTATTTATGTTTCTCTTCTTCATTATATTTAGCTAAGTTTATTATGTTAGGGTAAAAAGGTTTCACTAATGGTGTTAGGATAAATATAATATAAACTCAATATAGACTTCATTGATTATTTCCTTAACAACTTGCTATTAACATGTCATATCATTTTTATCTTATTAATTTTTATTACCTTACTTGTTAAATGGTTAATCTAGATTTGTGTTGTTTAACACTTGGTACAACAAATACTTGACACTTTCATAGCCAACCGTATGGTATAACCTAAACCTGTGCTATGAAAGAAATTTGATATGTTGTTAATATAAGTTAACATTATGAATTCCTGGCAATATTTAAAAGTTTGGTGTTACTTAAATATGATAATTAATATGATCATGTTAATAATTTATAATGAGCTATTAATGACAAATCATCCGATTGGAACCTTCTTTATGTGTGGTTTCTAGTTGAGTAATAAAAAGAGTTTATATTATACTTATTTGAAATACCATTAGTGGATTCTCTAACCTTGACAACTGTTTTTATCATTGTTTAATCTTCACAGTAATCTTACATCTCAAAGTCCTCTTTAACTCACCATCACCATCACCATCATCATCATCTTATTATTATTATTATTATTATTATTATTATTATAATTTATATAGTTAACCTCCCTGTGGTTCGACCCCGGTCTTGCCGGGTTATTTATTACTTCGACACTCCTACACTTGGGAGAAGATATCAATCTTTTGGTCGTGTCACTATTCACATTTATGGTCAAGTTTATACCAAAAGGGTAGGGTGGTTGAAGGGGTTTTTATGAGGAAGGAGAAATTTATCCAATGTTAATGAACCTTTTGAACATTTCTCTTAAGAGTAGTGGAAAAGGAGGTAATATTTCATGATTTCTTTGGGTATTTTTAGGCTGATTGCTCGGGCTGACCTTGCCATATGTTGTTGACTAGTTAAACAATGGCTAATTTTATAGGAAATTATTTGGTTGGTAAGTGAGGAATTATATAGATGAGCTTAGATTGGCAATGAACGTGACATTGGATGTTATCAAAATGAATGGTTGAAGGTTGGTATTGCTGTTATTAACTTCTTGATTGAACTTCCATTGATTATTCCAATGACCTCTAGGTTAAAATGATTGGCTTTCACTTGGAGCATTTCGTTGTCCTTTCTCTTGTCAAAAAACCCTCATTTCCTTTAGTTAGCTTCGGAAGTGCTTGAGATTTTTCCTGGCCTTGACACCTTCTTAATTCTCTCACATATAACAACAATATCTATGAAATGCTATGCCAAACTACTGACCAAATATTCAAAGTACAGAGCCTTAAACATATTTGAGAAAGGCATGATCATTGTTTTTTATTAGAGGAGGATAAATTTATGCATTTGCTTCGTTTCAGTTTTAGGCATACTTTCTAATGAATTATTTAGGCTCATTTCCATATTTTGCAAACTAGAACATTATGAAGTCACATCCATGTTGAACTTGTACTGCTTTATAAAAGCATTTAGCAAATTCCCCCACCTTTAGATCTTGGTATTGTTTAGATGCGTATACCAACTTAGCTTTACACTACTTAAGCTCTTATATAAAAAGTGGATCAAAAGCTTCTTATTATGGACTACTTTAAACATTTTCCTATAATATACCTATAAGTGTAACATGAGACACCATGTGCTTGTATACTAGATAAAATTAGGCATTTTAAACTTTATAGGTATTATAATATCAAGCACGAGACATATTTCAACTCCTTTTACTAGGTCATAAAGGTTGATTCCTTCTACCACTCGAAGTCATTCTTTTATTCCCGATAACTTTTCATAATCAAGCTTTTCTGCCATCTTATCCCTTTAGGTTTCTTTAGTAGTGAGGTTAATAATTGGAGCAACCTGGGTTTATGGTGCTCGCGCCATGCTTATGAATGAGAAATGCATTATGAATTGGGGCTCAGAAATTCTTGATGCCCTCTGGTTTGGCAATGTTAAAAAAAAGGCCATGACAATATTTGTGGTACCAATTGTACATTACGGTGAGGTGAAATTTTTATTTGAGTTTGCCCCTGGTTAAAGGTCCCTTCCCTTAATGATATGGCTTGCAGTTCTCGCTCAATCAGATTAGCGGGCTTAGCAACCTTTTGGGTATGCAATCCCCTTTATCATAATGGCCTTTTTTCAACCTAGTCCGCATGTCCTCAATGGTAATCTTAATATGTCCCAGCATCTCACATTTCCTATAAGAATCGATGGAGAAATAGTAAGGTCACCATAAGCACTAATGAATATCTCATGTCATGATATGATTCATGTCTTATCGAGGGCCAACCCTAGTGGATAAGTTCAAGCTTATATATGGTTTGACTTAACTGGTTTATTTATAGACTTTTTTTAGGTTCCTAGATTGTCTAAATTACCAATGGGGTAACTCAACCTGTTAAACTTATGTAATATGAGTAAATGAGTAACTCCATGATACCCCATGCAAATGGTGCGTTCCAATTTGAGCAGAAGTCCAAGTGAGCATCAGTGGATAAAAATCACACTCGCCATCTGAATCTCCCTACCTAATACTAAAAAAGAATAAGCTTAGATCCAAAGCTTTTATTATATTTTATGGTGTGAAAACTCAAGAAATAACATGCATGCATAATCAATCTAAGAGATTAAAATAAATGCAATAAGTAATAAACAACATTAAATAAAACACATGCTCAATAATACATTATTGTAAATGCACTAAGAGATAACACATACATATAGGCTTAACTCCGATGTCCCTAGTGTAGTTGACATGCTATCGCTCCAATAATAAATAGGACCTCTAAAATTAAAAAGGAAAAGTAGGAAAATGTAGATTCTCCACCTAATACTTTAGAGACTAAGAATAAAAAATTATGCACTTGTTCTGGAGATCTAAGTAGGTGGTTGGTTATGTTTAAGAGAAGATAAACATCACCCTTACTATATCATTTTTTGAGAAAAGGTAACCTTAGCGATGAGTTTTAAACTAAATTTATTTTATGCATGCTATTAATTGTTTAAATTATTTCTAAGCTTATTCGTAAGTCAATTATTATTTGTCGATGTTTGTTATGGTTAGTGTTGGGTTTTGAATCAAGAGTCTCGTAACTTAATGATTTTATTTTTATTTTCAGTAAAAAAACAACATGCTAGGCCTACATTGGTTCCTAAAACTAAAAGACTCGTCGATCTAGTCGTTAAAAACCAAGCTTAAACCAAAATATTGTCAACTTGATAAAACCTCGTCAAACCGGTTTTAAAGTTGAAAACAACATATTAGATCTATGTCAATCCCTAAAAATAGAAGATGTGTTGACCTAAAAGTAAAAAAAATTAATCAAAGCTTGTTGAGAGAATACCTATACACAGGCCATAAAGGGAAACTAATTTTGGTTTCACCAAACTTCACATCATTCAAATCATGACATTGAAGTAAGAGATTGCAATTCAAATCTTATGCATATCAAATGCGAGGCAAAATATGAAATGAAACAACTTTTTTAAAAATGGACTAAACTGAAAATTCATCCATAGCTCATGGTTCAACTAAATGAAAAAAAAATCCAACACACAAACACTCAACTAAACTCTACCATTTGGGTTTTCAAGAGAAAGCAAAAATCAAGAAAACAAATAAAATGAAGCATACTAATGCATAGATATATTTTGAAACACAAGATTAAACATAAACAAATATATTTATTCCAAAAAAAACATGAGTTTATAAGTTGATGAGGTTGTTATTATTGCTATAAAAAAAGGATGCTGCTATTTCTGTCATGAGAATGAAGGTCTAGACCTCAAAGCCTTCTTTCCTAAAATAAATGGATTAAGCTTGATGCAACTGCTACTGCTACATGAATGAAGGTCTACTATTCCAAACCTTGGTGATGCTACTGTAACATATTCTCTCCTTCTTGATTTCTTTTCATATCTTTTTTTTTTCTCGTGTTTCTTCCTCCTTCTAACTTGGCTCATTAACTTTTAGCTGTATTTAGAGCATCAAATGATACAATTTAGAGTTAGGCCTTTCACTATAGTTTTGTATCTCATTCTCATGTTTCTAACTCATCTAAGTTCACTTTATTCTAACTTTTATAACTCCAGATGTAGGCTGAAAACTAAAATAGGGCCTAGGCTGTAGTAAACTTCTAGACTGATTCAGACTTCCCCATTTCTGCTATGTTTTAAACTTCAAAATAAAATAGCTGCATTTTGGATGCCCATAAAAGTTTTAGGTCTACATCTTATCTTTTCACCAAGATAAAAAAAAAACCCAAAACCAAGGTATTTAGCTCAAGTTATCCACAAACCAAACAATGCTCTAGTTTTACTAGGCCTAACTTAATTTCTACCACTTTTAAATTAAGCCTTATTGGTGTATATCATCTATTTTTTTTTTCAGTCCCTTCTCTCTCAACTATGCCTATGTTTTATAGGCTTCATTAAAAGACCTAGATCTTCTCTCTTTACAAGATCATAGCCCTTGATTCTTCAATAATAATATTGGTCATTCAAATCTCTTTGTACTATATGCCAATAGGTGGTTTCTATCCTATCTTAGCAGCAAAATTTAAAGACTTAAAACGGGTGTATTTTATGGTTTTGTTGTAGCTGGTATAAAGGATGAATGAGGTTTTCTTGGCTTCACTTTGCAGCTGTAAGTGAGGAGCAAGGATTGTTATTTTGGTGGCTACTATGTAATAAAGAATAAGGGATAAAAAATGTTTCTTTTTTTTTTGTGATTGATTTGCAGTAGGTAAAAGGGTTGCAAAGGTATATTTTGACTTGTTTTTGAAGCAAAATAAAATGGTGTAAGACATGTATTTTTTGTAAAATGTACAACAATGAAGAAGGTTGGAAAAAGGCATATTTTGGTCATTGTTTTACAATAGCTGCATGAGATTAAAGGGGGGGGGATTGTCTTGATTTTGTAGTTGTATGATTAGTACTTAAAGTGTATTTTTATCAAGGTTTTATATCATTATTTTGCACTTGAAGTATCAATAACTCATTAACTAAAGCATGTTTTATAATAAAAAGTTTGATACTATAAGATACCTTTAATTTATCGTAAACGTTCATTTTAAATGTAGGGCTATCACATAAATCAAGGGATTGATTGATGAGTTTAACTACTAAAATTGAGAAGACAAAGAGAGGGGCAAGTTTAGAAAAGAGATGCTAGTTCAGTCCATACTGGAACACTATTCGGTTATTGGATCATACCTAGAGTTGTAGAACTTGGATTTAGGTCTGGTCTATATGGATGGAAAGCTAAGACATAGGCCTAAAATTTTCATGGGAGTTCAAGATTCAAAAAGGCCGTTTTCAATTTCAAATTGTAGCAACAACAGAGAAGTCGAAATCTGTCCTGCAGCCCAGATATTGTTCAGTGTTTAGCCCATATCTTAAGTTTTAGAAGTCCAAATGCACTGATTCTTTTTTTGTTGGAAAGCTGAGACAATTTTCTAGAACTTTCATAAGACTATATGTTTAAATTCTAACGTTAGCAATGATATTTTGTTTAGACAAGAAGATAAGGATTGTC
Organism: Populus simonii; assembly: GCA_007827005.2. NCBI lineage: Eukaryota > Viridiplantae > Streptophyta > Magnoliopsida > Malpighiales > Salicaceae > Populus > Populus simonii. The sequence continues at coordinate 8,424,718 of CM017476.2, forward strand.
ACCAAGTCAAGATGTGGCCACCCAACAAGTAGTCATCAAATCAATTGTTCCAAATTTTGGCCTATAAAAGGAGGCATTTTCCATGCATTTAGGCATCTTGGTCTTCAAATCAAGATCATGTTCTTGCTCTCTCTCTTTATATTTTTGTAATGCTTAAGTTTTGTTTATATTAATATCTTGTTTATGATTTTCATTTCATTTCCTTTATTTAGTTAACTTATATCTTATTTATGTTCTTATCTTGTTTATTTATGTTTCTCTCTTTCATTATGTTTAGCTAAGTTTATTATGTCAAGGTGAAAAGGTTACACTAATGGTGTAAAAAATAGTATAGTATAAACTCAACATGGACTTTAATGTTTGTTTCTAACAAGTTTTGTATTTGTTATCTTGTTCACTTTTAATACTTTGCTTGTTAAATGATTAATCTAGATTTATGTTGTATAACCCTTGCTACAACAAATACTTGACACTTTCATAGCCCAACCGTATGGTATAACTTACACCTGTGCTATGAAAGGAACTTGATTTGTTGTTAACATAAGTTATAATCATGAATACCTGACAACATTTACAAGTATTAACATTATTCGAATAAGATAACTAATGTAATCATGTTAACAATTTATAATCCGATTGGAACCTCCTTTGTGTGTGGTTTTCAGTTGAATAATAAAAAGAGTTTATACTATACTTGTTTGAAATACCATTAGTGGATCCTCTAACCTTGACAATTATTTTATCCTTGTTTAATCCTTATATCAATATCACATCTCAAAGCTCTCTTCAACTCCTTTTCTGTTATTATCTATTTTTTTATTTGTAGTTTATACAGTTAACCTCCTTGTGGTTCGACCCCGGTCTTGCTGGGGTTATTTATTACTTTGACACTTCTACACTTGGGAGAAGACATCAACTCTTTAATCATGTCATTGTAGATAAGATATAAGGCAATATAGTTTCTGTAGCAGGATACACAAAATTATAACATGAAAAATGTCTTGGAAGGGTGTTCTTTTATGATTGATTTTGTAGTGGGTATAAGTGTGGTTTTTTGTTTGATTTTGTAACACTTTCTATTGGCATTAGGGATGGGTTTTTTATTATGTTTAGTAGATGGTATCAGAGAGGGAGAGGATCTGTGCTTTAACTTATTCCGATGAGAGAAAAAAAGAACTTGAGAGAGAAAATGGAAGGTTTTCGTGTTTTTATTTTGGACATGAGAAAGAAAAGGAGGAAAATATCACCATTTATTTCTTTATTCTTCCACATCTTTTGAATTTGTTAAAACTTTAACCTTTACAAAACATATTTCACCAAAGTTTTTTTCTACTCACGAGCTTCAATAGAAGGGAAAAATTGATATCAAGCAAATCAGGTCAAGTGAAAATTTAACAGACTTATTTTTTACTGATGAAGGCTCTATTGAAAAAGAAAATTCAATTTGAGGAAGAAAAGTCTAAAATTTGATGTTTAAGGACTCGATTAAATTTTATTGAAAGTTTAATTGAATTTATGGAGGGTTTGATTGTAAGAAAAAATGATTTTTAAGTTAATTTAGGCTTTAATTGGAAGCAATTAAAGTTTGGGGGTCGAATTACAATTTTTAAGAGTTATTTTGGTCAAATCAGAGGCTTAATTGCATAAATATTGAAGTTTGATAGCCAATTAGGGACTTGATTAAAGAAATCCAAAACTAAGGACTAAACTAGAAAAGACGCGTAAATATAAGGACTGAAATTGACCAAATAAAGAGCCCAAATGAAGAAATTGGAAGTTTATTGATCAATTTAGGGTAAAAATGCACAAATTCAAAACCAAATACCAAAGTGAAAAAGGCAGCCAACTTTAGGGCTGACACTTTAATTTGGCAGGGGTGTAATTGAATTGATTCTTAAAATCAAAATTGTAATTGAGGACTTGATTGAACAAATAAAAAATCAAGGATTGATTTGGAAGTCGACACTTTTAGCGCCATTTTGTTTTAAATGAAACAACGTGTTTTGTTCAAAACGTTGCTATTTCATGCACTATTCAAAAAAACAAGAGCATAAAATGGTGTTGTTTTGAATTGCATTGTGCATCTTCTTCTTCCCATGAACTCACACAGACAGGGGAAGAAGAAGTTTTTCTCCCCTGTAATGCCTCTCTCCCTCTCTCTCCTAATTTGCCCAAACCCATACACAACTCACTCCTTCTCATGGCCTACCACCATGTTGAAGAAAAACATGAGAGTCATACCCTGCGAGCGATTACACAGAGGCCGCCCCAGCCACATTACCTTGTCCCTATGACTGGATAGGGGTAAGGTAGCTCCCGTTGCCCCTGTGACATGATTGGACAGGGTAGGGGGGCCCTCTTCCCTTGCCCTTTATAAATACCAGGGGAGGACCAGGAGAAAAAAAAAGAAAAAAAAAAGGAGGGGGAACAACATTTCGATAAGAAGAGAAAAAAAAGATGAAGAAAATTCAAAAAGAGAGGAAAATGAGAGAAACATAAGTGAAAACAAAAAAAGAAAGGAAAAACAAAGGGAAATAGACAAAAAAAAAAAACAAAGAAGAACAAGAAAGAAAAGGGAAACACAATAGAAGAGAAAGAAATAATACAGAGGAAAAGAAAAGAATAATGACCTCTCTCTCAAGTCTCTCTCTCTCTGCTATTTGAAACAGTGCCGCCATCATTTGCCCAATCACCACTATCAATGCCACTGCCAAGTCAGAAACCCCTTTCCCCTCTTCCTCATTCTCCTTCTTCTTCTTTTGCTTCACTCACTTTTTCCCGACCTATCTCCTCTATTCTGCAATGAACAGTGGAGAGTGAACTATAATTCACTCTCCACTTGTAACACCCAACAAAAATGTAATGTTGGACTGGCCTGTGCGAGGAAGAAAGTGAAAAAAACAGGCCGACCTGTTTTAAGGAAATTGGTAGGGGAGGAACTGGCCTATCCTAAGATAAGATTATAGAGGATATAACCAGCCCTAGGATAAGTCAATAAGGGGATAGAGAACAAGGATAACCAACACCCAAACATCCCTTCTCATTCATCCCTTCTCATTTAAGAAGGGTATAAATTCAAGAGGGAATAGAAGGTGACCCTTACTCTTCCCCAAAAACAGTCACTCAGCAGCCTTGGCTGCAACAATCGCTCTCTTTCCAAAGCAGAACCCAACTACATGCAAGCCCCTTGACAATTATGTGGGGAGAGAGTTAGAAGAAAGGAGAGAAAAAAAATGAAAGGTAAATGAGCTGGAAGGGCCGATTGCTACAATAGAGAAGGAAAAGAAGAAAACCGAAAGGAAGAAGAAGAACAACCAGCAAGACCTACACTAAGATTGTCCAGAAACGTAAGGTAAGATAAACACCATTTCCTTGGCCGGGTATTACCTCAAATTTTGAACAAAAAAGGAAGATAAATAACTCAAGAATGAGGGTTTAAGATGACACGACCAAAAGATTGATGTCTTCTCTCAAGTGCAGGAGTGTCGAAGTAATAAATAACCCGGCAAGACCGGGGTCGAACCATAGGGAGGTTAATTGTATAAATTATAAACAACAATAATACAGCAAAAATAGTAACAATAACAATAATAATAATAATAATAATAATAATAATAATAATAATAATAATAATAATAATAATAGTAATAGTAATAGTAATAGTAATAGTAATAGTAATAGTAGTAGAAATAATAATAATAATACCAGTAATACTATTAATAATGATAATAATAAAGATGAAGAAGAAGAAGAATAAGAAGTTGATGAGAACTTTGAGATGGAAGATTAACGTAAGGATTAAAAAATGATAACAACAAATGTCAAGGTTAGAGGATCCACTAATGGTATTTCAAACAAGTATAGTATAAACTCTTGTTCTCAATTGAAAACCACACACAAAGGAGGTTCCAATCAGATTATAAATTGTTAACATGATTACATTTGTTATCTTATTCGAATAATGCTAATACTTGTAAATGTTGTCAGGCATTCATGAATATAACTTATGTTAACAACAAATCAAGTTCCTTTCATAGCTTAGGTGTCGGTTATACCATACAGTATGGGCTATGAAAGTGCCAAGTATTTGTTATGCCAAGTGTTATACAACATAAATCTAGATTAACCATTTAACAAGCAAAGTATTAAAAGTGACATAATTAACTTGACTAAACATAATGAAAGAAAGAAACATAAATAAACAAGATAAGAACATAAATGAGAAAGAAATTAACTAAGTAAAGAAAAGGAAATGAAAGGCATAAACAAGAGATTAATATAAACAAAACTTAAGTATTACAAAAGAGAGAGAGAGCAAGAGCATGATCTGGATCTGAACACCAAGATGCCTAAATGCATGGCAAATGCCTCCTTTTATAGGTCAAAATTTAGAACTATTGATTTGTTGACTAATTGATGAGTGGGTGGCCACATCTTGACTTGGTGACAATTCTTATCTTCTTGTCTACCAAAACATCATTGATAACATTAGAATTTGAACAGATTCTCCCATGAAGGTTCTAGTAAATTGTCTCAGCTTTCCAGTCAAAAAAAGATGAGGTCATTTGGACTTCTAGAACTCGAGATATGGGCTAAACACTGAATAGTGTCTGGGCTGCAGGACAGATTCGGACTTCTCTGTTGTTGCTATAATTTGGACTTGAAAATAGCCTTTTTAAATCTTGAGCTCCACATGAAAGTTGTAGGCCTATATCTTAGCTTTTCATACATATAAAATGCACCTAAATCCAAGATCTACCACTCCAGATATGACCCAATTACCGAACAGTGTTCTAGTTTGGACTGCACAAACATCTCTTTTCTAAGTTTGACCCTCTCTTTGTCCTTTCAATTTCAGTACTTAAACTCATCAATCAATCCTTTCATTTATGTTATAGGCCTGTATTTAAGATGAGCATTTACCATAAATTAAAGGTATCTTATAGTATCAGACTTGTTATTATAAAACATGCTTTAGTTAATGAATTATTGATACTTCAAGTGCAAAATGATGATATAAAACCTTGATAAAAATGCACTTTTAAGTAATAATCACACCCCCCAACCAGCTTATTATTAGTCTCTAGTAATCAAAACGTTAAAATAAAAAAATAATTTGCAAATTCCACAAAGCAAGGCATTCATCATTAAACTTCCATTAATCTATCTAAATAAACAAACTCTTATTAAATTTTATATATCTGCTCAATATCTCTTAAACAAAATATTAATAAACCTTCCTTGTTATGTGCTCAATGTATGAAAACATAGTTGATGGGGCTTTTATTGGAAGAAAACAATATTTTGTTCTAATGTTTAAGGTTAACTTCCTTGGGCTGGGATTATTATCTTTTTTTTTCTTTTTTCTTTTTAATATATATACATATAACTTAAAACACAATGCATCTTTAACCTATGTAACAAGCTTTCAACTAATGACTCCTAGACCAGTTAGTCTTAGGGCATTGGGTATTGGGACACCCCTACGAGTTTAGTAACTCGGGTTGTAGATACTGATACATAGATAGTGCAATGTTTGATTCCCTAAAGCTTTTCTCCTTAACCCATGTAACAAGCTTTGGGCCAATAGCTCCCAAGTTAGTTGACTTTAGGGTATTAGGTGTTAAAACACCCCTTCAGACTTAATTGCTTAGGTTAAGGAGGCTACGAAACTAAACTTATCTATATTTTTATTATCAACAATATTATCAGTTAGTGTGTGTGTATATATATATATATATTGCAAATTATATACTATCCATTTCCCTTGTTACCTTTAACAAAAGAACATAAATAATGTAATAATACAATGTGCAACCCACAATCATATGTTAAAGTGTGTGTGTGAAAATGAAGGTTTAAGAATACTTGTTAAATGAGTATATGAGCAGAATTAAGTGATAACAATGCGAGAGTTTGTAAACCTGAATATTTCAAGGAGTATTCTGATGGACCTTGATAAGGCTATTTACTAAGATGCGTCTCAAGAGTCAATAAAATTCCTCAATGTCATCCTAATAACAGTTTTTGTCAAATGGTTTTATTAAAAACAAAAGCAGTTAGTTGGTTAGTTTTTTTTTTTAATGTCAACTACTACCCTCTCCCCCCAACCAAAATGAGACATTGTCCTCAATGTCTTAAGGTAGAAAGATAGAGTATAGAAGATATCACCTGAAGCAGTGAATACTAATAATCCTGAAACACACTTAAACAAATATAAGAAACAACAAAACACAATAATAAAACCAAAAGACATAAAGTTTTTACAAACAAAGGCTCAAATCCAATATAAGCTTTTTACGGCTGTCCTTAGTTGACCAATTTATGTGACTCATAGCGGAATCAATTACAGGGATGAAAGATTGTAGTTGGTCAATTAATTGTTCAGCAATAGCAGCAGAGATTATGATTTGTCGTGCCGAAGATGTTAGAAAATTTTGTTTCACAGCATGATCAAGAAAAGACAACAAATTATCATAAAAACCATTAACATTGAGCAAACCTATAGGTTTATGGTGAATGTGAAGTTGGTCCCAAGAGGAAATATGAAAGATCTCTTCCAATGTGCCCAAACCACCTGGTAAAGCAATGAAGGCGTCAACATGGTTAAACATTGCATTCATTCGATCAAACATTGTGGAGACCTGTAGTTCCTCTCCAATTATTTTTCCAATGATGTTCTCATTTGCTAAAGCTTTGGGGACGACCCTCAAAACTTGACTTCCTCCTAAAAATGTAGCTATTGACACACACCCCATTAACCCAAGGCCGCCTCCCCTATACACTAAATGAATCTTTCTCTCAGCTAGTACCTGACCAAGATGATTTGCTGATTCTAAAAACGCTATTTCCTTTCTAAGACTGGATCCACCGAAAACACAAATATTTTTTATGTGATAACTTGAGGAACCTGCCATTTCTACACACTTCTATATCTCTCTAATGTAAGGGTTGAGTAGAAATGAGGGGAAGGAAGAGAAGATTTTATAGATGAGAAATTGAAAATGCAATCATATCACCTATATGTAGGCCAGCTGGAGTCTCACACACTCTCTCTCTCTTTATCTCTCTTTATTTATTTTGAAAAAGCATGTGTATGTACAGGTAGTTGTAATTGTGGCTCACATCTTCCCTTGGTTTTATGTCCAAGAACAACTTAAACGCCCTCTATGGGTCGGGAATAGGCTTCCCATCCAGTTTTCTTAAAAACTGGCAAACATGGTCTTTTATAGTTAGATTCCCAAGACTAAGTCGATCATGTTCTTTATGAAATTGTGGCCATAAATCATGAATTGCACGATGCATATCTCCACTAGGATGCGTCTCAAGAGTCAATAGAAGATTATCTAAAGACCCCTTACTCAGGCCATCCTTAATGAATTGTATTTTATCTTCACGGTTTATAGATATCATTCCTAAAGAACGACATATTGCATTACAAGTCCATCTAGCACATCGATGACAGATTTTCAGTCGTTTTGCATGACGTTTCTTTGCAAAAGTGCTTTTACTTGTTCCAGGCATGTGTGAAATGAAAGAATTGGAGGACTCAACTGATAATCGGACCTTTGCTTCAATCAGCCAGCGAATATCTTCAGGAATTCTATGATTCATTAACAACTTCAATCTTGCACATCTAGCACGGTAAATTTTTGTAATCGCATTCTGAGGCAGAGCGGGAAAATACTTTTTCAATTTTTTAAAAGTGGTGTCCATTTTCAAATGAGAATTGGAGAAGAGATTCAAAGAAGTGAGAAAGAGCAACGAATTGCACAAATATGTACACAAATATCAGTTATTATGGGAAACTGAAAGAACCGATTTAAGTCACGGAGTACCGTTATCCACCATTTGACCGAGGGTGAGAAAAACTAGCAAAACAAAACACAAAACAATGTGAGAAAAAAGAATCAATCTTTATATACTGGATCACTCAATTCAATAGAGTCATTTTCAACTGAAAAATTGTCAAAGTAAACTTTCAAACATTGTGCATTTACCTTGAAAACATTGTCATTCTTTGGATTCTCGATATCATAGGCCTTATATGGATACACATGTTTCACAATGAAAGGACCACTCCATCTTGATCTTAGTTTTCCAGGAAATAAATGGAGTCGAGAATTATAAATCAAAACTTTTTGACCAACATTGAATGTTTTTCTCAGTATTTTCTTGTCATGAAACTCTTTGATTCTTGCTTTATGAATTCTTGAATTTTCATATGCATCATTTCTTATTTCCTCAAGCTCATTTATTTGTAATTTTCCCAGCTGACTAGCATTATCAAGATTTGAATTGAAAGCCTTAATAGCCCAATAAGCTTTATGTTCAAGTTCTACAGGCAAGTGACAAGGTTTTCCATAGACTAGTCTATAAGGTGACATACCTAATGATGTTTTATAAGCAGTTCGATAAGCCCAAAGTGCATCATTAAGTCTTAAAGACTAGTCTTTCCCATTAGTGTTCACTGTTTTCTCTAAGATCTGTTTGATCTCCCTATTAGCAAGCTCTACTTGTCCACTTGTCTGAGGGTGATAAGGGGTGACAACTTTGTGTGTGATTCCATATATTTTCATTAAAGACTCAAATGACTTGTTGCAGAAATGTGTTCCACCATCACTTATCTCGGCTCGAGGGATTCCAAATCGACTCAAAATATTTTCTTTCAAAAACTTTATCACTGTTTTGTGATCATTGTTTCGACTTGGAATTGCCTCTATCCATTTTGAAACATAATCTACTGCGACTAATATGAACAAGAAACCAAATGATGGAGGAAATGGACCTATGAAATCTATACCCCAATAGTCAAAGATCTTAATAACAAGAATAGGATTTAAAGGCATCATGTGACGTTTTGAAATAGATCCCAACTTTTGAAAGTTTTCACAAATCTTGCAGAATGCATGTGAGTCCTTGAACATGGTGGGCCAGTAAAATCCATTTTGTAAGATTTTTGCAGTTGTCTTTCTTGATGAGAAATGGCCCTCACATGCCTCAGAATGACAAAATTTAATGACACTACTTACCTCATTGTCAGGAATGCATCTTTGAAATATTTGGTCAGGAATGCATCTTCGAAATATTTGATCAGGACAATATTTGAATAACTAAGGGTATCCCAATAAAAGTTCTTCACTTCGTTTAAGAACTTTCTTTTATCTTGGGCACTCCAATGAGCTGGCAATTGTCTGAAACAAGAAAATTAACAATGTTAGCAAACCAAGGCAATGTAGAGACAGAAAGTAAAGATTCATCAGGAAAGTAGTCATCGATTGGTGTGATGTTATATTTTGAATCTGTTGTCAATCTTGACAAATGATCTGCGACAACATTTTCGGTGCCTTTCTTGTCTTTGATTGTGATATCAAATTCTTGAAGTAACAAAATCCACCGCACCAATCTAGCCTTAGAATCTTTCTTAGAAAGAAGATATTTCAATGCTGCATGATCACTAAAAACAACAACAGGTGAGCCAACAAGATAAGACCTGAATTTTTCACATGCAAATACTACTCCAAGTAATTCTTTTTCAGTGGTGGTGTAATTCATTTGAGCACTATTTAAAGTTTTACTCACATAGTAAATCACATAAGGTTTCTTATCTTTTCTTTGTCCCAAGACAGCACCCACATCATAATCACTAGCATCACATATTATTTCAAAAGGTAATGACCAATCAGGAGGTTGAATGACAGGAGCAGACGTAAGCAAGTTTTTAAGTTTAACAAAGGCTTCTTCACAATGTTCAGTCCATTCAAAAATATTATCCTTTGTTAGAAGGTTACTCAAGGCTTAGATATTATACTAAAATCTTTGATGAACCTTCTATAAAAACCAGCATGTCCTAAGAATGATCTAACATCTTTAACAGATTTTGGTGTTGTCAAGTTAGCAATTAACTCGATTTTAGATTTGTCAACCTCAATTCCTTTCGATGAAACAGTGTGACCAAGTATAATGTCGTTTGTTACCATAAAGTGACATTTTTCCCAATTCAATACAAGATTCTTCTCTTCACACCTGCTCAAAACCTTTTCTAAGTTAATCAAACAATCTTCAAATGAATCACCAAAAACAGAAAAATCATCCATAAAAAATTCAAGAAAACGTTCAACCATATCACTAAATATACTGAGCATGCATCTTTGAAACGTGGCTGGTGCATTACATAATCCAAAAGGCATCCTTCGATATGCAAAAGTACCAAATGGACAAGTGAAAGTAGTTTTCTCTTGATCTTCCAAAGCAATTTCAATCTGAATAGCCATCTAGGAAACAATAAAATTCATGACCTGCAACTCTTTCTAGGATTTGATCCATAAATAGTAAAGGGAAATGATCTTTTCTAGTCATTGAATTAAGTTTCCTATAGTCAATGCACATGCGCCAACCAGTAATAGTCCTAGTTGGAATTAACTCATTTTTTTCATTTATTATCACAGTGACTCCAGACTTCTTGGGTATAACTTGGGTAGGACTTACCCATTTGCTGTCAGAAATACGATAAATGATTCCATTATCTAGAAGTTTAATGACTTTATTTTTCACTACTTTCATATTAGGATTAAGCCTTCATTGCATTTCTCTAGAGGGTTTAGCATCTTCCTCCAAATAAATCTTGTGTGTGCAAATCAAAGAACTAATTCCTTTTATGTCAGCTATGGTCCATCCTAATGCATTTTTATGCATTTTCAGAGTTTGTAATAACTTATATTCTTGATGTGCATTAAGTTTGGAAGAGATTATTACAGGAAAAGTTTCATTTTCTTCAAAAATGAGTATTTAAGATTGAGTGGTAATGGCTTCAAATCAGGTTTTGGTGGTTGAACACTTGAATGAATGGACTCAATTGATCGTGGTGGTAATTCCTTAATTTTTTATCTCCAACTATTTACCTTTGGTTCTTCTTGAAAATAAACCATTTGCAAATCGTCAGATTCATCAATCTCAATTTTACTAGAAGTGGTTTGAAATTGGTCATGAACTAATTTTTCAGTAAAGTCCACTTCCTATAAATCATTATCATCTCCAAGTTGCTTGCAAATGTTGAAAATATTTATCTCCAATGTCATGTTTCCAAAAGATAGCTTCATCAGTTCATTCCTACAATTAATCAATGCATTAGAAGTTGCAAGAAATTGACGTCCTAAAATAACAGGAAATGAATTACATGCTTCAACAGGTTGTGTATCCAAGACAATAAAATCCACAGGATAAATGAATTTATCAACTTGTACTAACACATCTTCAACTATTCCTCTAGGCACTTTTACAGATCTATCGGCAAGTAAAAGAGTCACAGAAGTTGGTTTCAACTCACCTAGATTGAGACTTTAAAAAATTGAATATGGAAGTAAATTCACACTAGCTCCAAGATCAAGTAAAGCTCTTTCAATTTTATGTTCTCCAATAAAGCATGAAATTGTAGGACAACCAGGGTCTTTATATTTCAAAGCATTATTGTTTTGAAGACTAGCACTTACTTGTTCGGCTAAAAAGGCTTTTTTTTTCACATTCAGTTTTCTCTTCACAGTGCACAGATCTTTCAAAAATTTAGCATAAGAAGGAACTTGTTTAATAGCAACCAATAAAGGTATATTGATCCTTACCTGTTTGAAAGTTTCAAAGATTTCAGAATTGTGATTGACTTTCCTTTGTTTGGTCATGGTATGAGGAAATGGAAGTGCTGGCGGGGAATTAGTCTTTTCTTCGCAATGTTCAGATTCAACGCCTTCCTTACCCTCAAAGATTGACTCATTATCTTTCTCACAAGGTTCAAGAATGGATTTTCCAATAACCTTACCACTGTGAAGAGCGATGATTAATTTGGCTTGATCCATGTGTTGGCTTCCAGAACTACTTGCATTCACAGAGCAGATGTCAATTTTGCAAGAGTATCTTTAAAATCTGTCATGCTTTGAGCAAGTTGAGTGTTGATTGTCTCTTGCTTTTCAATGAATGCATGCAATGTTTCGCCTAGATTTCTTCTAGGAGGTGGAGCATAAAGAGGTGCATATCCAAGAAAATTTTAGAAATTATGGTGTGCTTGAAACGGTGGCTGTGAAGTTTGTGCATTATTGTTATCACTCTTCCAATTGAAATTTGGGTGATTTCTCCAACCAGGGTTGTATGTTTGCGAGTATGGGTTATGATTGGGCATTTGGAAACTATTTAAAGCATGAGCTTGTTCATGGAGACATTTCTTAAAAGAAGGCAAAGTTGGACAATCATTGGTTTCACAGATTTGACACACAATGTCTTGAATAAATTTTAATTGACCACTCTTTTTCAATTCTAGTGCTTCGACTTTTCTAGCTAAAGATGCAAACTTAGCTTGGAGGTCATGATCTTCCCTAAAATTGTACATTCCTCCACTAGATGTATGAGGTTCGGTTTTACTTGGTGCCTCATAAATGCCTATAGTGTCCTTATTTTGTGCATTTCAACTAGCAAGTCTAGGTACTCCATTGCTTTATTAGGGTCTTTATCCTTAAAAGTTCCATTACACATCAATTCAACCATTTGCCTATCTCTAGGTGTTAACCCTTCATAAAAATATGAAACCAATCTCCATGTTTCAAAACCATGATGAGGGCAAGTATTAAGCAAGTCTCGATACCTATCCCAACATTGATAAAATGTTTCTCCTGGTTTTTAAGTGAAAGTGATGATTTGTCTTTTGAAAGAGTTCGTTCTGTGAGACGGAAAAAACTTGTTTAAAAATTGTTGTTGCATTTCATCCCAAGCGCGAATAGATCCAGGTCTCAAACTTTATAGCCATGTTTTAGCTTTATTTTTTAATGAAAAAGGAAAAAAGCTTTAATCTAATGGTGTTCATGCTACAATTTGAGTCATTATAGGTGTTACAGACCTCCTTAAATTCCCTTAAATGCAAGTATGAATTTTCTAAATCTAAGCCATGAAAAGATAGTAAAAGTTGAATAATGTCTGACTTAAAATTAAAATGAGATGCATCAGGAGGGAAAACTATGCATGAGGGTGCACTTGTTCTTGTGGGATTTATGTGGTCTTTAAGTGTTCTAACTCGGTTATTCTCATTATTCTCATTATGAAGTGACTGATTATCTTCTTCAGCCATATTTTCTAAAAATGATGAGGATACCCTACAAAGTCTACCACTTAATGTACGTGACCAAACTCTCATGCACGTGTAAGAAGAGAATAAAAGGAAGAAGAAAACAAAAGAAAAAGAAACAACACAAAAAAAACAAAGTTAAATACAAGAAAAGTAAAAAGAGAAAATAAAATAAATAATATAATTTGAACAAGAATTTACCTCCTTGGCAACGGTGCCAAAAACTTGACACGACCAAAAGATTGATGTCTTCTCCCAAGTGCAGGAGTGTCGAAGTAATAAATAACCCGGCAAGATCGGGGTTGAACCACAGGGAGGTTAATTGTATAAATTATAAACAACAATAATACAACAACAATAGTAACAACAATAACAATAACAATAATAATAATAGTAGTAGTAGTAATAATAATAATAATAGTAATAGTAATAGTAATTGTAATAGTAGTAATAGTAATAATAATACCAATAATACTATTAATAATGATAATAATAAAGATGATGAAGAAGAAGAAGTTGATGAGAACTTTGAGATGGAAGATTAACGTAAGGATTAAACAATGATAACAACAAATGTCAAGGTTAGAGGATCCACTAATGATATTTCAAACAAGTATAGTATAAACTCTTATTATTCAATTAGAAACCACACACAAAGGAGGTTTCAATCAGATTATAAATTGTTAAGATGATTACATTAGTTATCTTATTTGAATAATGCTAATACTTGTAAATGTTATCAGGCATTCATGATTATAACTTATGTTAACAACAAATCAAGTTCCTTTCATAGCTTAGGTGTCGGTTATACCATACAGTATGGGCTATGAAAGTGCCAAGTATTTGTTGTACCAAGTGTTATACAACATAAATCTAGATTAACCATTTAATAAGCAAAGTATTAAAAGTGAACAAGATAACAAATATAAAGCATGTTAGTAACCAACATTAAGGTCCATGTTAAGTTTATATTATACTTATTCTTACACCATTAGTGTACCCTTTTTACCTTGACATAATTAACTTAACTAAACATAATGAAAGAAAGAAACATAAATAAACAAGATAAGAACATAAATGAGAAAGAAGTTAACTAAGTAAAGAAAAGGAAATGAAAGGCATAAACAAGATATTAATATAAACAAAACTTAAGTATTATAAAAGAAAGAGAGCAAGAAGATGATTTTGATATGATCATCAAAATGCCTTAATGCATGGCAAATGCCTCCTTTTATAGGCCAAAATTTGGAACTATTGATTTGTTGACTAATTGATGAGTGGGTTGCCACATCTTGACTTGGTGACAATTCTTATCTTCTGGTCTGCCAATAACGTCATTGATAACATCATAATTTGAATAGATTCTCCTATAAAGATTCTAGTAAATTGTCTCAGCTTTCCAGGAAAAAAAAGATGAGGTCATTTGGACTTCTAGAACTCGAGATATGGGCTAAACACTTAATAGTGTCTGGGTTGCAGGACAGATTCGGACTCTGGGTTGCAGGACAGATTCGGACTTCTCTGTTGTTGCTATAATTTGGACTTGAAAATAGCCTTTTTAAATCTTGGGCTCCACATGAAAGTTGTACGCCTATGTCTTAGCTTTCCATCTATATAAAATGGACTTAAATCCAAGATCTACAGCTCCAGATATGACCCAATTACCGAACAGTGTTCTAGTTTGGACTGCACCAACATCTCTTTTCTAAGTTTGGCCCTCTCTTTATCCTTTTAATTTCAGTATTTAAACTCATCAATCAATCCTTTCATTTATGTGATAAGCCTGCATTTAAGATGAGCATTTACCATAAATTAAAGGTATCTTATAGTATCAGACTTGTTATTATAAAACATGCTTTAGTTAAGAAATTATTGATACTTCAAGTGCGAAATGATGATATAAAACCTTGATAAAAATGCACTTTTAAGTGTTAATCATAAGACCCTCAAATTTTTACTCAGGATTTGACAAACAAGGAGTGACGAACCTAAATGGAATGATGGACAAACAAGAACGTGTGCATATTCTTGCAAAAAATGAATGAATATGTTTGATTTGAATGTGTAAACCTAAGTTTAGGGTCGGCCAAATGAAGAGATGATTAGATGGTGTAAAGAAATGAGGAAAAACATGAAAAATGACTTATTGAGCTCCTAAAAAACATGCTGGAACCAGAAAATAGAATTGATTGACTATGTTAATGCCTTGACTTTTACATATATAATTGAAAGAAACTATGTGTAAAGGTGATGAAATGAGTATATGTGCAAAATTGTGTATTGTTAAGCCTTAAAGGACATGTAGAAGCTAAAACATAATTTAAATTGATGTTCATGTCTTAACTCTCATAAATGATTGATGAATTTGTATGGGATATGAAATGGAATGATGAAAATGTTTGGATTGTGATTTTGCTGAATTCCTAGGTGCATTTTGTGTGCTGGAACTGAGATTTATATTGATGTTCATGCTTGAAATTTGTTATGGGATTGATGAGTTTACATGAAAATGGTTCAAGTGAATAAAGATATGAATTGTGGCATGTTATTGTGATTATACTTGTGATAGGTTGAATGTGGATGGCTATGGTCTATGTTCAATTTAGTTTAGGAGTGATATGAGATAACGAGAAAGCCTAAAGCAAAAATGACTTACGCTTAAATGATGGAGAGATTAAGACAAAAATGACTTGATTGTCGCTGCCGATTCAGAAATCGACAACGACATAGATTGCGTTATTTATTTCTAAGTCGACAGTGACTCAGTTTTCATCAATGATTTCTGGATTGACAGTAGGACGTGTGCGCTACTGATTTCAGCGTCTGCAGTAGAATTGGGTTACGTTGATGAATTCTGAGTTGGCAACAACTCAATTTTCATCAAGGATTTCTAAATTAGCAGGGGCCTATGTGCACTGACGATTTCAGCATTAGCCGTAGAACTGGGTTGCCTTGATGAATTTTGGGTCGACAACGACTCAATTTTCGTCAATGATTGCTAAGTCAGCAGAGGCCTATGTGCACTGATGATTTCAACGTTAGCCATAAAACGAGGTTGCGTTGATGATTTTTGGGTCAGCAGCGACTCAGTTTTCATCAACAATTTCTGAGTTAACAGTTGACTAAGTACGCTGACGATTCCATGCATCAGTCATAGGATAAGAATTGCGTTGATGATTTCTAAGTAGACAACAAACCAGTTTCATTGTCAAATTCTATGTCTCCAGCGAATTAGTTCTCGTTGTTGAATTGTATGTCACCAATGAATTAGTTCATGCTGACGAGAATCAGTTCTCACTAATGAATTTTATGTCACCAACAAATCAGTTCTCGCTACCGAATTGTAGTTCTCACTACTGAATTGTATGTCACTAGCGAATCTATTGTCACTGTCGAATTGTATGTCACTAGCAAATTAGTTCTCACTGACAAATTCTAGGTCACCAACGAATTAATTTTCACTGACGATTTCTGTGTTACTAGCGAACCAATTTTTGCTGATGATTTTTTATGGCAGCAACAACTTAGTTCGTTGATGAATTCCATATCAAGAATGATTTAATGCTTGTAACGATTTCATTGTATAATTGTATAAAGTGTGGAACACTGGAATGTGAATATGAGTATTTTTGAAATACATATGGTGATGAGTTATGTGTTAGCCGAATGCAAATGTGCTGATTTATGATCATTTAATGTATTAGGTGGTGCGACCGGGAGTGAACCTTCGACCTAACAAAGACGCCCCGTGGGAGGAACAAGTAGATGGTTTCCATCTTTTTCTTGTATAATGTTAATGTTATGAAATGATTTATTTATGGATGATATATTATTGCGTTGTGGTGAATGTTAAACCGACTATGAAATGTTGATTGAGATGTTAATGATTGCTAAACTGACTATGAAATATTGATTAAGATGTTGACGAATGTTAAACCGGCTATAAAATGTTGATTGAGATGTTGGTGAATACTAAACTGACTATGAAATGTTGATTGAGTTGTTGATGAATGTTAAACCAACTAAGAAATGTTGATTGTGTAAGATGATTAACTTCGGCTAATGGCATCCGAGAAGGGGGGTCGGGTTATGTTTGATGATTAGCTTCGACTAATGGCATCCGAGATGGATGGCTGGGTTATGTTTGACATGACAAAAAGAGTTGGATAAAGATTCCTAATCAAATTCCTTCATAAAAGAAAGTATATCCATATGCAGTCTACGAGACAACTTCCAAGAAAAGAGGCAGAAGAAAAGTAATCCTAAGCCTTAAAACCCTTAAACACTTTTGAGCTATAAAGCATCCTTTTCTTTCATAACACATAACCACAACCTACATTACACGCTTTTAGAAGTCCTTTCTAATCAAACGCGCACAACCTGGGTTGATAGACAATGATCTTACTATCCATATTATGGGATAAAAAGAGCTATGACCCACTTTTGCCCATGCAAGAAAAACGTTAAATCCTAACATGGGACAATACTTTTTTCTTCACACAATTTCTTTCAAGTAAATACTTGAAACCTTTTGAAAACCTAAAGTAGAAGATCACTTCTGATGAAAGCTTGGCCTAAAATACAAACAGCGTTCTAAAAAACTAACAAAGCCCCAATAGGAATTGCTTAAAAGAGTTTTTGATGTGTATATTGAAAGTTTCAATTTTCATGAACAAAACCAAGTTTTTTAAAGATTTTTTCTTTTTGAAAAGATTTATGTGCTGAAACAGAACCAAAAAGCCCTTAATTTGAAAAGGACAAGTTAAAGCATTGACAAGAGCATGATAAAAAGCAATGACAAATCATATATTTTTTAGAAAAAGGCCACCTGAAAAAAGTCAGAGACTTCTTCTTGAAGATGTGATGGGTAAGAGAGACAATGCGAGAAATAGATCTATTATACAATTTCAACACGTGAACAAGCTCATGTCAAAAGAGGGTTTTGCGAAATTGAAGAAAATGATGGAACTTATGTTTCCAAACCAGGTAAGAATGCATGTATTCAACCTCAAACATTGCACAAGATTTTTTATTTATTATAGAAGAATTCTTGAAAACCGACTTAAACGAGTCAAAAGACAGTTAAAAGAAATTGTTTTCATAAGCGCTTTAGTTAAAGGGAATCGTTAGATGGGATTTAAGGTTGACCAATTTGTACATAGAATTTTGGTTCTGGTTAAAGAAGTTAGCCAGATGGGATCTTAGGTTAACCCAACCACCAATAGAGATTTTGGCTTTGGTTAAAGGGAATTGCCAGATGGGATTTCAGGTTGACTGAGCTACATATAGAATTTTGGTTCTGGTTAAAGGAGATTGCCAGACGGGATCTCAGGTTAACCCAACCACACATAGAGATTTTAGCTTCGGTAAAAAGGAATCGCCAGATGAGATTTCAGGTTGACCGAGCTACATATAGAATTTTGGTTATGGTTATCGCCAGCTGAGATCTCAGGTTAACCCAATCACATATAGAGATTTTAGTTTTGGTAAAAGGGAATTACTAGATGGCATTTCAGGTTGACCGAGCTACATACAGAATTTTGGTTCTGGTTAAAGGAGATCGCCAAATGAGATCTCAAGTTAACCCAACCACACACATATTTTAGCTTTGGTTAAAGGGAATTGCTAGATGAGATTTTAGGTTGACTGAGCTACACACAAATGGACTTTGGTTCTGGTTAAAGGAGATCGCCAGATAGGATCTCAGGTTAACCCAACCATACACAACATTTAGCTTTGGTTAAAAGGAGTTGTCATATGAGATTCCAGGTTGACCGAGCTACACAAAGACTTTGGTTCTTATTAAAGGAGATTGTCATATGGGATCTCAGGTTGACCAAGCCACCAACATTATCTTAGCATTGGAAGAAAAGTGAAAGAACCCTACCATTAGGAAATTTTTAAAAGAAAAAAGAAAGTTTAAACCCTGCCATCAGGAAGAATATTTTTTAGGTTCTAGTTAAAGGGAATCGTCTGATGGGATTTCAGGTTAACCCAACCAAAGATAGAATTTAGAGGATCGCCAGATCGGGATCTCAGAATAACCAAGTTTTACATAGTTTTGATCGTTAGCTTTTGGATGAAGGGGATTGCTATAAAGATAGAGTTTCAGATCAACCAAGCTTTGAGAAGATCAGTTTTAGAAAGTTCAGTTTTGTTTATCTTTACAAAACCTACTATGCAAAGCACTCAACTAGTCTTTACTCTGTAACTATTGTAAAGAGGAGACATCTGTTGTTACCTATTTTTGGGTCCCCACACAAAAAAGGAGAAAATACAAAAAACAAAAGTAAAAAATATATATTCGAAAGAAAATAAAAAAAAATAGTAGTAGTTAGAAGAGGATGCCGAAGCGCCTAGAAAATGGCAAAAAATTGGTTGAGGAAGTTCAAAAATACAAAGATTGAAATTTGATAGTATATTTTTTACTGATGAAGGCTCTATTGATAAAGAAAATTCAATTTGAGAAAGAAAAGTCCAAAATCAGATGTTTAAGGACTCAATTAAATTTTATTAAAAGTTTAATTAAATTTATGGAGGGTGTGATTACAAGGAAATTGATTTTTAAGTATGGGGTCAAATTATAACTTTTAAGAGTTAATTTGGTCAAATCAGGGGCTTAATTGCAAATATATTGAAGTTTGATAGCTAATTAGGGACTTGATTAAAGAAATCCAAAACTAAGGACCAAACTAGAAAAGGAGCGAAATAGAGGGACTAAAATTAATCGAATCAAGGTCCAAATTGAAGAAATTAGAAGTTTGTTGATCAATTGAGGGCAAAAAAGCTCAAATTCAAAACCAATGACCAACTTCAGGGCTAACACTTGAATTTGATGCAGTTGAATTGATTCTTAATATCAAAATTGTAATTAAGGACTTGATTGAACAAAAACAATTTGACTGATTTGGAAGTCATATTTTGGCGCCATTTTCTTTTAAATGAAACGACACGTTTTGTTCAAAACGACGCCGTTTTATGCAGTGTTAAAAAAAAGAGAGCACAAAATGGTGTCGTTTGAACTGTACTATGTATCTTCTTCTTCCTTTAGACGCGCATAGACAGGGGAAGAAGAAGTTTTTTTTCCTTTGCAACGCCTCTCTCCCCACTTGCCCAAACCCTGACACAACCCACACCCCCTTATGGCCTACCACCATGATGAAGACAAACAAGAGAGTCATGCCCTGGGAGCGGCTCTAAGGCGGCTACGTAGAGGCCGCCCCAGCCACCTTACCTTGTCCCCATGACTGGACAAGGGTAAGGTAGCTCCTGCTCCCCCTGCGACACGATTGGATAGGGTAGGGTGACCCTCTCCCCCTACCGCTTATAAATACCAGGGGAGGACCAAGAGAAAAAAAAAAAAGAGGGAGGGGGAACAATATTTTGATAAGAGGAGAAAAAAAAGACAAAGAAGATAAAAAAACAAAGGAAAACAGACAAAAAAAAAAACAAAGAGGAACAAGAAAGACAAGGAAACATAGCAGGAGAGAAGAATAGTGGCCTCTCTCTCTAGTCTCTCTCTCCACCGTTTAAAACAACGTTGTCGTCATTCTACCATGTCACCACCAGCATCATCATCAATGCCACTGCCAAGTCAAAAACCCCCTTCCTTCCTTCTCCTCCTCCTTCTTTTTCTTCTACTTCACTCACTTTCCCCTCGCCTATCTCCATTGTTCTGCTAATGACCAGCTTCGACCAAGACCAAAATGTCTGGGTAGGGTCCGACCTAGTTTCTCCTTGAGTAGAGTCTGTTGGGCCGACATTGTCCCAACCCCTAATCTAGGCCAATATTGGCCCAACTTTGTTGGGCCAACCTCGACCTAGTTTTTTTTTTTGGACTGCCTCGGCCTAATTTCTTTTGGGTCGAATCTCGGCCCAACCAGGGTGGGCTCAATCCACATATTTGGTTGGGCCCAACCCAATATATAATAATAACAATATATAATATTATATTATATTTAAAAAAAAGACAAAAAAAATTCTGAAAAAACTTTCAAAATCCTTTTAAAAAAATTTATGGTTTTCTCGCGTATTTTTCTACCAATTTTGATTAATATTGGTTTCTATTTCTATACTGTAAAGATGCAAATCCGGTATTAAAATACCTGGTTTTCTCTAAAATGCTGCAAAATTATATAGAAAAACAACAAAAAATATATCTTATTTTCATGCACACATCCAAGTCTATCAAGCTTATAAGAAATTTTCATATCATATTTTCATACAACAAAAAAAATTAAAAAAAAAATATGTATTAGCATGCATTTTGAGCTTTAATAACCAGTTTATTAAAGTCATGAGAACTAGGCCAATATTTCAAAAATACCAAAAAAAATATTTTGTTTTATTTTAATATCCGGAATTACGAACTTATATGTAAGACATATTCCTAATATTAAATAAAAGTTAGTTCTTCTTTTTGTCAACATCAGAACGATTAGGTTTTACTCGATAAAATAAGGATCTCCTTTCTTAGGAGGATTTTTCTTAAACCTTAGATAGACCAACAATTAAAAAACACAACAATATCTTAACATATATTAGATAATTAAACAATGCAACTTACTTTAGGTAGGGCGTATTTGGGGTGCTAATACCTTTCCTTTAAGCAACCAGTCCCTATACTGAATTTCTGAGACAAGTTAGAGTTCATAGTTACCAAAACACTAGGTGACGACTCTCATTCTCTCTTTCTACTAATAAAAGACAAGAAAATCTTAGTCTTCCCCATTTCCCGATACCACGATATCAGGAGTGGACGCATCGCCGCGATACCGCACATATGCAATACCTTTTCCTTTGCTTAGGTTTTTTCCTATTGGGTTTTCGTTTGCAATGTTTTAATGAGACATATTTTTAATATATATTGAATTATATATATTGAATGCCCATTGAAATCTCTTAAACTTCATGACTTTTAGGTTTAGTATCTTGGTTTTCCATGATAGTTAGATTTCCTAGTATTCTTTAATTTTATATATATAAATAGAGTACTTGTCTTGCATTCTAAGGATTGAAAAATATATATAAAAAAGTATATGAATTTTTTTTTTAAGTTTTATTCTGAAAATGCATTTTGTACTTGTTTTTTTTTTAACAATATGTAAATTATCACTAACAAATAAGTATTTACGCTTGTTATATCATAAAGAATATCTTATTATTTTGTAAACTTGCAGACACTAATTGCAATACTCTGAAATGCATGATCAAAGTGTGATAACTTCTCCCAACAAGCATAGTAGTCAAGCTTCTGATTTGAATTCTACAAGTTGTCTCTGTCATGATGGTTTATGAAAAGTACTGCATGTGGTGAGCATGTTATCACTTTGACAGGAACTTCATAGTTTCAATTCAAATCTGGCGGCTCTCATACTAAAATTAATTAGAGACAAGGAGATAGCTTCTCCCCACAAGTATAGGAGTCAAGGTTCTGATTTGGATTCTACGAGTCAACATTGTCATGACAGTTTCTAAAATCAACTGTGGTGAGCTTGTTATCATCACTTTGATAAGAACTTCATAGTTTCAATTCAAAAGTGGCGGCCCTCATGCTAAGTAAATTATGATAACATATATTTTCATATACTATGAGTTGTGCTATGTGTTAATTATATAAGTGGGTATAGAAAAATAGATTCGAGGTGTGAAAATCATTATTTTTAGATATTAATTAGCTTTATTATATTTGATGGAGAGTTAAAATAATATACCTTCAAGTTATAATAAAATCTTGAAACTTATAAATAATAATTTTTATAAGTTTTTTAAGAATTTATATTATGTTTTTTATAAATATTTTGTAGAGAAAAAAAGCAGAGAGATTGTGAAGGAGATAATACCAAGGGCCATATATATAAATTTAGTTTTTGTTTAATATTTAAATTTAATGATTTCATATCCATCATATTATATTAATATTCTAAAGTATAACAAAATCACTTCCCTTTCCAACATGGGATGAAATTTATATACAAAATTTGAAATATGGATGCAATTAATAGATTCAACTTTGAGGTTTTTCTATAGAATACAGTCTTGTTAGGATAATAAATTTAGAGAGAAAAATAAAAGAGAAAGAAATAAGTGTTGTTAGGATAATAAATTTTGACAAATTATTCAAGGCTTTTTGGTTAAAACAAATGACTTTATATAATTGGGATTATTTATATTTTGAAAATAAAGATAAGGGAAATAAAAGAAAATAAGAATGGAAAAAGTTAATTTTCTAGAAAATGAGAGTCTATTTGGCATGATTTATAGAAAACGATTTTGAATAATTTAAAATTTGATTTTTTATATAGATAACTTATAACAAAAATGATTTAAAATAAAACTAAAATTAAAAATATGTTTGATGAAACTGATTCAAAGTTACATTTTTTTATAAAAAAAATAGATACAATATAAGTTGCAATCCATATGTTAAAAGTTAAAAAAATTAACTTTTAATTAAAAGAATTTTTTACTCAATTACATAATATATTTTTAATTTAAGTCAAAAAATATTTTTAACTATGACTTATCTAATAGTCAAAAGCAAAAAAAAAAAAACAAATTAAATAATTAATATACAAAAATCATATCAAAATTAATCTATTTGATAAACAATTGCACCTGGACATTAACTGATATAGTAAACAAGTGGCTTCAAACAATTTTTAGTTCCCAATCCAAGCACAAGAGAATGGAAATAAAGAACCCATAGGATGTGGTGTCTATAACAGGGCAGGTCCCTTGCTTGGTGGCTCTGGATCAGGCAAGACTATATTCACTATCCACCTAGTCAACAGAGAGTTGGGAAATTTACGAAACAAAATGATATTTCAAAATAGCTAGAACATAGTGGAAGTGATAATCTTTCTAAGTAGGAAATGGTTGAGCCCAGGTTCAAATCCAGGATTTTAAAACTGGATGGGCTATTATTATATTAAAATAAAATTATTATAAGGTAACATAATATGTTTTATCATCATAATACATATTATACTCATAATAAAAAAAACAATAAACTACTATCTAAGTTGTGCCCTATATTTTTTAATCCAATAAAATTCTTCAATTATTGATCCATTATCTATATTCTATATGGATGGTCATATAATCAACAAGAAGCCAATCCTCTACATTATTTCGAAATCAATTTTTAATGAACTTCATAGATGAAAAGACTCGTTCTGTTGTTGATGTAAGAACATGAAGAGCTAGTACCAATCGAATCAGTATACTAATCAAGTCGAAATCATTTATCAAGCTTGTGTCAACTAATCAATGATACAATGTAGCAAGAGAATCAATATTCCAAAAGTTTGGATGATCTATTGACAACTTATAATACTCCAACTGTATTTTTAAATCATGTAAATCCATAAGAGTGAAGTCTTCAAAATAGAATTTCATAGCAAGCTTACATTTATCATCAATTTTAAATGATGTGAGTGCATAAGATAAATAGAATCAATATTTTGAAATTTCGGATGATCCATTGACAACTTATAATACTCCAATTGTATTCCTAAACCATGTAAATCCATAGGAGTGAAGTATTCATGATAGAATTTTTTAGCAAGCTTACATAAATCATCAACTTTAAATGATGTGAAGGCATGAGAATGATCCAACACTAAGCTAAGATAAAACAACTTCACTGTGTTTTCTGGAAATCTATAATTTAACTCCATCAATTGAAAATCTATTACAATATTAAATATATCATATCAATACTCAACTGTAATATAATCTCTTTGTTGACAAAAAACAACATGCAACAACCTTATAAGAAGCAATCATAACATGAATCTCAATATCATGTTGTTCACGAAAAGATACTAAATTTTCAAATAAATCATCCCAAGCGCTACCCCTCAAACATTGAAGTTGAAATTTTGCATGTGAAACAAAATTTAAGACACTTACAATATCTTAATCTTTCTCTAAAACGTTTAGAAAAGAAAATCAATAACTCCCATAACTTTGTTCATCAAAAGTAAGATAATGACAAAGTCAAAAGATATCATGGCAAGGTAATATTTGAAAGCATCAACATGAAATTGAGAGTTTGGTCCATTTTCATCAATCTTTGAAAGAAATGTTCTTTTTATTCCAAATAACTCAATTAAACTTCTTATTTAACTAAAATGAGAATCTGAGCAAGTTGTTCCAGGTTAATGCAAAGTAGAAGCTTGATTTGTCCTTGTATCTGTCTCAAATTTTCCACTTATTATCAACTCCTAAATTTCATATTTTTTAGTCAGTTTTAACTCAAAATAATGTTTAGCAGAAGCATAAATGAAATTCATAATATCATTCAACATTGAAAAAAACTAACTGTAAGTAATGAGCAAAACAATGCACATAATATACATATAAACACTCATGCAGAAACAATTCTTGTAACCTATTCCATTCAAATTTTCAACTAGAAGCTTGTGTTGGCTAAAAACATTAGAGATTCTATTTTTTAGAGTTAAAGCAGCTGTGTCAAAAACACTTACAAGATCAAAAAAAACCTTTCTCTAATAAATCCAAATCAATCTACATATCTTAGAATAATAGCTATTTGCTCTTTATTAGTTGCATCAACTACTTCATCAACAATAATATAAAATTTAATAGTCTTAACTTCCCCATGAATCAATTTCTTCACCTTGTTAGCAAATACATGCATTATCCTTTTTTGTATGGCTAATACAATATACTTGGCATTTCTAGTATCGTTATCAAAGACAAAATTGGCATTTTGAATGTTACATCTTCCAGAAACCTATATAAGCTCAATGAAGTTCCCTTGATTGAATGAGTTATGGGACTCGTCATTATCTCTAAAAGTCAATCATTGACTTGATAACAATCTAAAACTTTCAACTGTAACACTTTCAATTATAGTGTTTTGCCGTAATTGATTTTGAGTTATTTATTGAGAAGATTACGCTTTCATAACTTCATGAATTTGCCGAGATGGGTCCTTGAAGCTGAAGATACATTAAGAGTATCTTCTGTTGAAGATTGACCTTGCTAATATTTGCTATAAGGTTTGCCGATATATAGTTCTAGTTTTTTGCTGGGCTAAAGGATGAATGTGCATTGTGCAGGCTAATGGCGTTATAAATTGGTTATTGAGAAGGTACAAGTGTGAAGTGTCAGTAAAATTAATTGATAGTGGAGACAAATAAACAGGGGACAAAATGAGGCGCACTTAGGCACAAGACATGTGTAATTGTTTTATAAAAAAAAGTCTGCCCCTCTACTTGCATTTGTCCATGGTTGAGACCATCATCCAATCACCATAAGGCCGCTGTTTTACGAAGAAAAAAAAGAAGGAAGATGACATCATCATCATCATCATCATCATTGTATATATATCTCTTGTTAACATAATTGAATTCCCCCATAAGTGATAAACTAGGATGCTCAAATTAATTTGCCGAAGTCTAAAGCTGTAAAGCACTCCTGTTTGAACTTGCTTAAGAAAGATTCATGGCTATACCATTTTTCTTTCTTCTTCTTCTTCTTCTGCTTTCAGTTTTATCCTCTCCGTTCTCCTCTGCAGCACCATCTGATACTTTAAGCGAAGGCTCATCATTGTCAATAGAGAACACAAACGATGTCTTGATATCACAGAGTGGCATTTTCTCTGCTGGATTCTTCCCTGTTGGCAACAATGCATACTGCTTCACAATATGGTTCACTGAACCTTTTTGTGATAACAACTGCAGCGTGATTTGGATGGCAAACCGCGACCAACCAGTTAATGGAAAAAAATCAAAGCTCTCCCTACTTCATTCCGGTAATCTTCTCCTAATCGATGCTGGTCGCTCCATAGTTTGGGCTACAAACACTGCCTCGCAATTCTCCATTAAGTTGCATCTCCATGACAACGGTAATCTCTTGTTGTATGAAAAAGAAGGTGGTAGAGTGCTATGGCAAAGCTTTGATTATCCAACTGATACCCTCCTTCCACAACAACCACTCACTAAAGACAGGCAGCTTGTCTCCTCGAGAAGTCGAAGCAACTATTCTTCAGGATTTTATAAGTTATATTTCGACAGCGATAACGTTCTCCGTCTTCGTTATGATAGCCCGGAGACTTCAAGCATTTACTGGCCGAACACATGGCTTTTGACGTGGGATGGTGGGAGGTCCACTTTTAACAGCACTAGAATTGCCTTTTTTGATTCTTTGGGAAATTTCACTTCATCTGATGATTTTACTTTCACGTCACCGGATTATGGAATGAGAGTTCAGAGAATATTGAAGATTGATTGTGATGGTAATCTTCGACTATATAGTCGCGAAAATGTCAGAAACAAATGGATTGTTTCATGGCAAGCCATGTCCCAACCTTGCAGGATTCATGGGATTTGTGGACCTAACAGTATGTGTAACTATGTCCCTAGTTCTGGCAGGAGATGTTCTTGTCTTCCAGGATTCAAGGCCAAGGATTATTCTGACTGGTCTTTGGGTTGTGAACCTGAATTGAATAGTTCTTGTAGCAGAGATGAGATCAGTTACCTTAAACTATCTAATGTTGAGTTTTTTGGCTATGAATATGGATTCTTTCCTAATTACACAATGCAGATGTGTGAGGATCTATGCTCAAAAATGTGCAATTGCAAGGGGTTCCAGCTCAGGTTTAGCAGGCGCTACTATCCAAGTAATATTCCTTATTGTTACCCCAAGAAAGCACTCCTAAATGGCCAATATTCACCACACTTTGATGGAGACATCTACTTGAAAGTACCAAAAACATCCGGTCTTTCTTCTTCCTATAGGCATGTTGAAGATTCCGTGTTAGATTGTTCTGTTAAAAATGTGGCGCAACTGAACAGAACCTATTCAAAAAGCCATCAAAATGGAACTTTAAAATCTGTTATGTGGTTTGCTTGTGGGGTTGGAGTGGTTGAGTTCTTTAGCATTGTCTTGGTGTGGTATTTCTTGATAAGAAACCAAAACAACTTAGGAGCAGCTAACCAAGGTTATTTTTGTGTTGAGTCTTGCTTTAGAAAATTCACCCTCTCTGAGATAAAAAGAGCAACCAAGGGTTTCACAGAAGAGATTGGAAGAGGTGGAGGAGGAATTGTATACAAAGGAATACTATCTGATGATAGAGTTGCAGCAATAAAGCTACTGCACGAAGCATACCAAGGGGAAGAAGAATTTCGAGCAGAAGTCAGCACATTTGGGAAGCTTAATCACATGAACTTGATAGAAATGTGGGGATATTGCGCTGAGGGAAAGCACAGGCTTTTGGTTTACAAGTACATGGAGCATGGATCATTGGCAGAAAATCTGCTTTCCAGTGCACTTGATTGGGAAAAGAGGTTTGACATTGCCGTCGGAACTGCGAAAGGACTTGCTTATTTACACGAAGAATGTCTAGAGTGGGTTCTACACTGTGACGTGAAGCCTCAAAACATTCTCCTAGACTCCGATTATCAGCCAAAGGTGTCTGATTTTGGGCTATCCCGACCGCTAAAAAGAGGTAATTGTACAGTCAGTTCAATATTTTCACGGATAAGAGGAACTAGAGGTTACATGGCTCCAGAGTGGGTTTTCAACCTGCCCATCACCTCCAAAGTTGATGTTTATAGCTATGGGATAGTGTTGCTGGAGATTGTGACCGGAAAGAGTCCAACAGTAGAGATGGAGCACCAAAGGCTAGTGATACAGGTGAGAGAAAAGATGAAGAAGGAAGCTGTAGATTCTGTGATAGAAATGATAATCGACCCCAAGTTAGAAGGAAAATATGATCGAGCTAAGATGGAAATTCTGGTAATGGTGGCTTTAATTTGTGTAAATGAAGACAGGGAGGCAAGACCAAGCATGAAACAAGTAGTGGAAATGCTTCTGCACCAAGAATCACCATGAATCCATCTTTCACTAATTCTTCCTGTCAAAAATATCTGTACCCTAGTATTTCTTCCTTTAGGCATATTGTATTCTATATTTAGTACTGTTTACTTCTGGATTTTAATAAAGCAATTCCTTAAGCCAACTGATGAACTAAGTAAAATACATAGGAAAGTAATAAGGGATTCCATGATTCAATGGTAAGAATTTAAATTAAAAATTTTATGATTTTTATAGTTTCATATTTGAACCCTATGGTTACTAATATAATGGTTATTGGAGGTTTATATGGTTATTAATTTCAGGACCCATGAGATTAGTTGAAGTGCATGCAAGTTGACCCGGATATCTACATTAATATAGTAATTTTTTTGTTGTTGATAACTTACCATGTGAAGTAGTTTCAAGACTTAATATTAATTTCTAGTTTATTTAGTTATTTTGCACTAAGCATGAGTTATTTTTTATTGTATTGTAGCGTGCTTGTTAGTTTTATATGCCCTTGATATATTGTAGGTTAAAACAAATTCAAAATGCAAAAAACAAAGGTTTAGGTATGAGGAAATTCTTTGTTGTTATTATTATTAAAGCCCAAAAATATAGTTGTTTGAAAAAAAAATTAAATTAAGATATTTTTTTTATTAATATATCTCTTATTAATTTTAATGAATGCGGCGTTTTTAACTAGAATTATTGTTTTTGTTAAAAAAAACAAACATTTTATTATCATGTTCTATATTTTATGTGTAATCAAAATCTAAAACGTACCATACAATCATGTTAAAAATATATCTAAAAGTTTTAAGAGTAGAAATAAAGATTTGAATTGAATTTCCATGATTTATTATAAGTATTAGTATTAGTATTTTTATATGAGATATATATATATATATAATAATAATAATAATTCAAAAAAATATTAAAATTCAAATACAAATTTATAATAGTATTTAAGCATTATATTAAAACTAAATAGTAAGTGAATTTTATAAAAAAAATTAAAAGTGCTAAAAAAATGAAAATAAAAGAAGAAGAAAATAGAAACAAATCCAGGCCAATGCCTCCATCATAGCTTGGCCCATGCATTTTTCTTGAATGTTACTAACAGAGGTAGAACACTTGATTATTATAAATTTATTTAAAAAATTATATTAAGGTGATTCATTGTTTACAAGAACACTAAAGCTACATAAAAAAATATTAGTTCTTAATATGAAAAATAATTTATAATTACATTCAATATTTAATTATAATAGTAGTTGTTCACTTTGTATTTTCAAGTAGAGGAATAATTGTATTAGAATTTAGATTGTAAAGTTCAAATAATATTTGGCATAGATAATTTGTATAGGATTAAGATTTTAAATTTATATACAATTTAATATAAATAAAAGCTAATATATTAATGAAATAATCAATGATTGATCAATAAATTAACAACAATTTATTATCATTTTTCTATCCAATGGATCAACATTAATGGTCCCCAAACCTAACGGATCTCTCAACAAACTAAGATAAAAAATAAATTAATAGCATTGACCTGACATCAAATCGTGCCAGCGCTGACATAAAAAAACCTAAACTTGGATAAATATATATATATATATATATATATATATATATATATATATATATATATATATATATATATATATATTTGTTTTGTTTAATTAAGGCACCAGACCGACACCAGTTAACGGCTTAAAAGCGTTCTATAAGTTCATATATATAAAGCCAGCTGTCCACAAATGAAGATAGCCATGAATGATCATAAGATTTTACTATTTTATTTAAATCCAACATTTTTATATAAAACAAATCCTGCAGGTATGGTCCGTTCAAAGCCACTGGTCGCCTAACTATTGCATCCTTGCCAGCAGTGATGTCAACATCAATTAGTATTGAGAACCATGAATGTGAATATGAAACGACATCACATTTGACTTAATCATGAATAATTGAGATGCAATATTATACATAAAATCAATGGGCATTTTATTTTGACTAATTTTAAGGACTCAAAAAACCAAGAAATTTTATTGAGAACCATAAATATGAATATGAATATGAATATGACATAACATTTGACTTAATCATGACAATGAATGATTCAGATGCAATATTATACATAAAATTAATGGGAATTTTATTTTGACTATTTTTAGGCTCTCAAAAAACGAATTTCAAGTCCGATAGCTTGTATTTATCAAGAGAGATATAGGATAAGTCAGAAAAGAGATGAGATACAAAACGTTTTTTCAAGCTTCAATTACTTTCTTTCCCATATTATTCATCCCTTTCACATGTCATAGAAGTAGACATTATTAACACCAAAATCAAACAATCACTACTAAAATATAAAGCTATTAGCATCCTATTTTAGCAACAATTAACTCTGTTGTTAAATTCAATAACAGATTTGCAACGAATTACATATATATTATTTTTTTAATATTAACAACAAAATATCCGTTGCTAAAGACAACATAAAATTTGCAACCAACTATCTATTGTTGATTGAAAAAATAATTATTTAAATCTTAACCTAAAACTAAAATTATACAGGCCGTTGATTAGCTTTGACATTATAAGATCTCAACCGTTAATTAACAATTCTAAACTTACACTCTCTCCCCCTTAGAAACGTAAACACAACAAAGAAACAAACAACCCACTAGAAAATTAATTAACTTGCAATGGATCTCTCCATCTCCTTTGTTTCTAATAACATCCATAACTGTAGAAAAATAATTAACTTGCACTCTCTTCATTGATCTGATTTTTCTTTGTCCCTAACTTTTCTCTTCATCTTCATCTCATTCGTCTCCAACATCCCTAACTTTTATCTTCATCTTAACAGATTCAATACTTCTTTGTAAACCACCAAAAACACAAACTCATGGCAACATCCCACTAAACCCATCATTATCACCATCGAACATCCTGATTTAGCCCCTCTCCTTGCATATGGGTTGGGTTTTGCACTCTTTTCTTTAATAATTCAGGTAATTAATTTTAAGATTTATTTTTTTTTGTTGCAATTTAACTTACACTAAAAAGTTTTTACCTAACTTTCCCAATCTCAGGTGTTCTTTTGTCGTGTAGATTTCATCTCGCTCGCTTAGAACTCAAGAACATAGGTAACAAAATTTTTTTATCAATACTTTGAATAATGGTTTTAGGCTATTCATTCGATAAAATAAGGGTTTAAGAAATGTTTTTACCATGATCTTTTTAAGAACAAGACGACTAAGTATAGAGAGAAAAAGGAAGAAATTTCGTCATTTCCCTTCATCTTTTCTAGTTCTTCCAAACCTAAAAGACCAGGTTGGTTTAGGAAAGGATTTAAAGAAACCAAGTGAGTCTAAAGAGAGATAAAGACATGGGTTGTATAGTTAGAGAGAGAAAGGAGCAATTTTTGGAAGAAATAATACAAGTAACAAGGCAAACTTGGTTAATTGGTGGTGGTAAAGTATTTTTCTTGCTTTAATTTTATTTATGTTGTAAAGTTTTGATAAGGATTGAAAATCCTTAAATTTTATACTAGATAGGGTTTATGTTAAAATAGTGTTGCAAGAAAAGATTTGTGTATTGATAGAATTATTTTGGTTTGAATGATATAGTTAAAAAAGTAAATGAAAGAAAATTTCAAATCAAATGTGGTTTTTCTTTCATGCTAGAGGCCGGCCATGGGTAAAGAAAAGGTGGGGTGGAAATTTTAGCCAAATAATGTTAATACTATTGTTTTAAATTTTGTTAGTAAGAAAGATTGGTTTAGGTTATAGGGTCTTATAAAATTTTAAGAAATTGTTAATAAGAAGTTACTACATTGAGAGAATTTGGTACAAATGTTTTGAATGTAATGTAAGAGAGAATAGTGTGAAAATATATACATGACAAGTATACATGTATGTGTTTAAATAAATTCTTAATACATGAAAAGGTCTAGTGTGAAAAGTGTAAATTTGACTACTTTAAACGTTGGTGTTGTTAGGAGGTTCATTTGGAGTGGAGCTGATACTCTCGAGAGCATGCATCCTAGGAACTCAAGGTAATGGCTCGCCCTTACCTCTGAAAATTTTAATATTTCCAAATTTATGAAAAGTTATTATTTAAACATTA
The DNA here is from genome assembly GCA_007827005.2 of Populus simonii. Lineage (NCBI taxonomy): Eukaryota > Viridiplantae > Streptophyta > Magnoliopsida > Malpighiales > Salicaceae > Populus > Populus simonii. The sequence goes on from CM017476.2 coordinate 8,457,794, forward strand.
ATTGTTAGTTTTGAAATGATGAAAATAGACATTGAAAGAATTGATTTGCCTTTGAGGAGAGATAATGTGTTCAAAAAATTGATTTTCCTTCACGGCAGGATAATGTGTTCAGAGAATTGATTTTCCTTTGGGGCAATATAATGTGGTCCAAGAACTTATTTGCCTTTGAGACGGGATAGTATATTCCATGAATTGATTTGCCTTCGGGGTGAAATGGTAAATTTCAAGATTTGAATTTAGCTTTAGGAGGGTTATTGAGAATAATTAAGGAGGAATAAATTTTACTGTAGATGTAAATATTACGAGTGATACTTGATGAACTGTATAAATCAGTCGATTGTTTGAGATTATTATGTGATCCGGTGGACCGATTCATAAGAGGAACAATAAAATTAACTATTATCTAAATCGATCGATCAAATTGGTTGACCGTTAGGGTCACTAGCAATATTAGTAGTAACTGATTGATCGATTGGTTGTCATATTAACCGATCAACTGTTCCATCTGACAATGAACTACTATAATATTTATTATTATTTAAAGTGAAGTATTCTATAAATAAATACTTATTAGAAGAAAAAAAAAACTATGAGTATACATAGTTTACTTGATCATAAAAGTGGGGTCGTTACATTTGGTACCAGAACATGGTTATGATCAATAAATTTGCTAGAGAATTAGGGAAGTGATTGATAAATTTTGTGCTATCATTGTTATTGAATGGGATGGTTAGAACAAGAGCAGAAGCGAGAGCTCAGACTCATCCATTGCTAAATGAGGTAATAGGGAGGGCTCAAGATGCAAAGAAAGTATATTGCTTCTCACTCTCCAATTAACACCTTCCTTGTCGATGCAAAGGGAGACACCTTCACTCATGGCTCAGGAGACTGTAGGGTTTACAAGAGGACCTCTGATGCAACCATATTATTTGATAGTTTTACCCAAATTTACCTAATATTTTGCCTATGTTTTATATATATAATGTCTTGATATTCTTTGTTTTATGTTTTTCTTTGTTTTATGTTTTGAAGGCACTTTTCGATATAAGATTCAAAAAGAAGTAAATTGGAGATAATTGGTAAATTTGACTTCAAATCGATGTTTTGCGTAGAACATTAGTTCTAGAGGTAAAAAAGAAGTGATTTTAGTGGCATTAGAAAGATAACATCCATACCTTTCTGTACATATATGGCAAGAAAAATAAAAAGAGAAAAAGCATAGAGATCACAGCCTTTAAAGACAAATCTCGTATTCTACCAATGTTAACCTTTGACTATTCTGACTTGAATATCTTGAGCTAGAAAATCCATTTGATGCAAACTCAATTGTTTTGGATTTCTGACTCAAAGACTTATCATCATACCAAATATCAGCAAAAAAACGAGATCATATGAGAGAGACATGATTTTTCTAAGATGCCACATGAATTCTGCTAGCAGACAGGTTTTGTGAAGAAAATTGTCCAAATTACTTCCCAAAGCATCCAAACCGACATTCAAGTCTTTATTTCGGCAATTTAACTCTTATAAGTCCAAAGTCAAAGTTTAAGGATTTTATGCAAGGTTATTTCTTCTTTTTTAGAAAAAATAATTATTGAACTATTTAAATGTAAATTGTCTACTTAGATAAGGACTATTTTGGAGGAAAGAGATATTAAAGTTTCCTATCAAATAAAAAGAAAGAGAAAGGAGGAGGGAGCGGCCAGCCAAGAGAGAAAAAACGCACCTTCCTCTAAAAAAAACCTGAAATCATGCATTCTTTTTTCTTTTTGATTAGTTGTTCAATAGACATGCAAGGCTAAACTCTTTTTCTTGGTTGCAAGGATACAAAAACCTTTGGATTTTAAAAACTAAGAGATTTATTTTACCTTTTCTTTTCAATTTATATGATGAATGAATATATTTATTTTCCTATGCTTATTTATTAGGATTGTTTATTTTAATTGCTAGAGCGGACTCTAAGTTATTATTGTGAACAATATATTGCTAAGTTTGTTATCAAAACCGAAGTTGTGATGTATGAACTTGTGAAGCAACTAAGTTAAATAATCATACCGGATCTATGTTATTAAACTTAGGAAAAACATTCGATTAAATCAAACATGAACTGCAAACAGTTATGTTGTCTAAATTAATTAACTTATCTAGTTCTTAAGGCTGCCATTGAATTTTAATTACTAGTACGGACACTGTGATTGTTTAATGGTTAGGATTAGTTATACAGCGGATCTGTTAACTAATCAATGTTAAGAAAAGATAAGGATTGACATTTCGTTTCAATGATAATTTAAGTGATAATTTATGTTTTAAATTCCTTCACTTATTTTGTAATATGTTTGTTTGATATTAAGAAAGAATATTTGTATATTGTTAGAACATTGTTACGATATCATGATCACACAAATCAATTACCCTAACTTAAATAAATAAGATAGTATAAAGCAAATAAAGGGTCGATCCCACGAGAAAGATCTAATTTAGATCTTTATGCTAAATGATTCAAAGTTGAGAGGGTTTAAAATTATCTAAGTTATGCTAAGGTAAACGAAATTAAATAATCAAACTAAATTAAATAAACCGAAACTTATTAAGAAAAAAAAACATTTGTTTTAAGTAAATATTCACTAACAGAAATCAAAACTGTTCATTGAGATGATACGTAAATTTATATTTTGAATATTTGTCTTTTCTTAATATTAATCAGTTAATCAATCCATAGTATAACTAGCCCTAACAATTAAATAACCACAACATCTGCAATAGTAATTTAATTCAATAGCAGTTTTAAAAACATGATAGGTTGATAAATCTAAATAACATAATTGTTTACAGTCTATATTTGATTTAATTGAATGTTTTTTCTAAGATTAACAATATAAATTGGTCATAATTATTAAACTTAGTCGCTTCACAAGTTAAATATCATAACTCTAGTTTTGATAACAAACTTCACAATAGATTGGTTAGAATAATAACTTAAAGTCCACTCTAACAATCAAACTAAACAATTATAGAAAATAAGTATAGAAAAACATCCATACTCTTCATATAAACTGAAAAGAAAAGATAGAATAGATCTCATAGTTTTTAAAATCTAAAAGCTTCTGTATCATTTCAACAAAGAAAAATAACTTAGTCTTGCATGACTATTAAAAAACTAAGAAAGAGAAAATATAATTTTTTTCCCTGACCACCACCCTTTTTTCTTTTTCCTTTTTATTTTATAGAAAACCCTTTTACCCACACTCTTACTAGTCTATTTGTATCCTCAAAAAAAAAAAAAACATTTCCAAAATAAACAATCTATATTTAAATAGTACAATAACTACTTTGCTATAAAGAAGGAAAAATAATCTTGCATAAAATCTTGAAGTTTTGACTTTGAACTTAGTGAAGTTAATATGCCTAAATAAAAACTTTTTCCATATTGCTAGTAGAATTTATAGGTTATCTTAGAAAAATCATCTCTCTCATATCAGCTCTTTTTCTATTGAAACTAATAGGTCTTTGAGTTAGGAATCCAAACAAAATTTAGTTTGCATCAAATGTCTCTAATTCAAGATATTCAAGTCAAAAAGATCGAATGTCAAAACTTGTAGAACGGGAGACTTGTCTTTGAAGACTGTGATTTCCAAGCTTTTTCTTTTTTTCTTTTTCTTTTTCTTGCCATATATGTATAGAAAGATATAAATATAACTTTCTAATACAACTAGAATCATTTCATTTCAACCTTTACAACTCAAGTTTTGTTTAAAACATCTATCGAATGTTAAATATGTCAATATTCAACACAGGTTGAACATAATTTGAATTTTATCTTCAAATTACTCATTTTCAAATCTTACTTCCAAAAATACCTTCAAAATACAAAACAAAAAATATCAAGGTATTTTATATATAAAACATGGGCAAAATATTAGGTAAATATGATTAAAACTAACAAATAATATAGTTGCATCAAACATTAAGAATGGAATTGGGATGAAATTGGATCTAGGATGGTTGGATCAAAAGTAAAATTTGAGATTGAATGTGTGATTAGAGTAAATGTTGGTAACATGGTATGCTTAAAAACAGGGGAAACTCTGCTAAGTTTTCCGCAGGAACTTATGAAAAAAAAATCATTTTGTTCATCTAAGAATTGAGAATGTTCATGAGATGTTACAAATGTTGTACTTCTACAATACAAAGTCAAAAGGCAGATTCAATGATTTACCTTTTTGTGTAACAACAAAACGTGTTTCGGATTTTAAAGTAATAAACCATTTCAAATCTTACATTTATTGGTTTAATATTTTGTTCTTTGTTTTGGATTTTCTTATTGAGTTTTTAGGATTTTTTCACTTTGTAAAAGTGTTTTTGTTTCTCTGCAATTTTTGTTTTTTTGTTAGTATCTTCTCCCTCTACATCTATTCCATGTAGTGGACCAACTTATCTTCTCCCTTTATTGGTGTAACTTTATTGGAGGCATCAGGTTTTCTGGTTTTCAAAGCCAAAAAACTGACCTAGACCAAACTGGACTGATTCGGTTTGAACTGATATTAGATTCAGTCCGAGTTAAATTTTTCAGATATTACAACTTCCGGTTCGGTTGGGATTTTTGGGTCCAAACCAAACCATGAACACTCCCAAAGCATGACCATCCAAAGCTTAAAAAATGAGCTTGTTAGGAAAAGTTCTAGAAACTTCTCTACTAAGAATGCAACACTCAACATTGATGGTCCAAATCTAAACCAATAACCCCAAGCCCCAAGTCTTCATGACATAACCAAGGTGAAGCATAAGAGAACATAGAAGACCTCAATAGTCCAAGTAACGTTTAGTAAAAACTGCGCATAGATGTCTAAAACACTAAACCCCCTATGGATGATCTTTAAGTAATTTGAGGGTGGAAAGAATAATGGACCAGACGATCAACATAGCATCAAAATGATGCCTTTTAAACCCAAACATTGAAAAAAAAACACTTTTAAACACAGTGCAAATGCAATACCAAACACAGCCGTAATCTAGCACGCTAAAGCATGCAAATGACTCTTTTAAGAAAGCTCATACGCAACTCCACAATGAGTGATCAGGAACTAAACTAAAAAAAAGATAAAATTCATGACCCAATGAGCACAGTTTTGGACATGTTACATTTACAAGGTTGAACAATGAAAGGAATAATCTCAATAGCAGAAAGCACTTAAGTTGGAATTGGACTTACCTTTCCACATTTGCAATGAATCAAAACTGGATGATCCCGCACAACTGGAAACAGCATAGCAGAGCAGAAGACGTGCATATTTAAGATATATAACTAGGAAAAGAAGGAGGTAGATGGAGGAGGCATTCAAAATAAATAGAAGTTTTCTCTTACCAATTTAAGACTTTATGAGCCTCCATCCGTGATAGCATTCGTCTGAATTTCTGAATTGAAATAGAAGTTCTCTTACTATGGATGATGCAAAGATATCACTATTAAAATATACAAATGGTGCTTTTGTCAATCATTCATTCTACTTATAACAAGGAAAGGATCTTGAAAACAAAATGATAAGCTTGCCCTCTTGCCTTCGATTCCAAACTGGAAGAGCTTACTACTATGAGCATCAAGAAAGCCAGTATTATCTTAAGGATAAGACTCATGAAATAAGTATCTGCTCAAATGTCAAATAAAAACTACTAATTTTAGGGTTCCAAGTGGAGGGTTGAGGGAACATTGTCAGCAAACAGCTATAACAGAACATTATCTACAAACAGCAATATCATCATCATCATCATCAAATAGTATAGCAAACAAAACAAAACCGAAAAGAGCGGCAACGAATTTGAAAAACACCCATTAACATAACCACACGATAATCATATCTCTAATATACATTCCACAAACCATCAGAATTTTTGTTTTTTTTTCCGCAATACCATCATCGTCAAAAACATAACAAAATAAAACCGAAAAGAGCGGCAACAAATTTAAAAAAACACCCATTAACATAACCACGTGATAATCATATCTCTAATATACATTCCACAAACCATCGGAATTTTTGTTTTTTTTTTCCGCAATACCATCATCATCAAAAACATAACAACAACATCATCTAAACACCACAAACATACCCAGGAATAAAAATAGAGAACCAGAAAAAGAAAAGGAAACGATTAATAATATTATTTCTTGTAATTAACTTCACTTCTTGAGGCTGCCTCTAACACCAGGACGAGATTTGGAAGAATCAGCAGCAGAACTAGCATGACGATTAACAAGCTTGTCTTCCTCAAAAGGGATTTTTGGGTGTCGAGCATCGTGATGGATCTGCATAGTTTTAAGATCAGGAGCTGTCGTCTTACAGTGCGGACACTCGTATTTGGCATGACCTCCTTTCTCTTGTCCTGTCCTGTCTGCGACCCCTGCTTTCCCTCCCCCTCTGTTTGTTGTCGCCGCATCTAATTTTGCAGCGAGCTCCTTCGCCGTGTGCTTCTTTGGCTTTGCCTTTCCAGTCATAATTTATTCGCTTTGATTTGCTTTCTTGCAAAAACCCTAGAGGAAGAGGGGCTTCGCTTATTAATTGAGAAGGGGAGGCTGGCTTGTAATCCTTGTAATAGATGCCTGGGTTCCTTCTTTGTTTATATATACAGTCAGTAAGGCTTATCCGCAGCTCTTTAGGGTTGTCAGTGTTACGGTATGTTTAGGTTCGGATGCCTTTGCCTACGTGCTGCGTTTTCACTGGTTGGAGGCTTTGTTGATTTTTAGGGTTTAGGCTGGCTGAGTGTTAGTTTGTCTTGGAGATATGGTAATTTTTTAAAAATATATAATTTTTTTAAAATATAAATAATACATTAAAAACTTAAAATTCATGTTTTTAATTATGATCATGTTTTTAATTTTAATTAGAATTTAATGGAATTAAAACTAAATTATTAATTATGTTATATGAAAAAAGCAATCACACATTGGTGATAAATAATTTGATTATTATTAAATCAAACTTATCATCTTCTTTTTTCTTAAACCTTGACGACAAGTGTTAGAGAGGAGATAAAAAAATTACAATACCCAATAAATTTGACTGATTAATAGTTTCATCAAAACATGAAATAAGGATACTTGTGCTCAATAATAGCTCATAAATATTCTATTTTATCTATTCTACTTTTCTTTTCAATATTTAAAAACAATTATTAAAATTTTCAAATTATGAATATTAAATTTATAAATCATTATCGAACTTTTTAAATGATCACATGTGATTTTAAAGAGCTAAATATTTTCTAAATTATAAATGTTAAATATTTTAAATAGGAATTGCTTCACAAACCAAGATTTTATCATTTACCCTTACTATATTATTAGATTATTATTTTTAAATTTAATATTTTTTATTAAAAAAATTATCAAAGGCATATATTTTATTGAATGATAACTAATTTTTAAATCTTTAACATCATGATCTATTTTAAAATATCACATGTAATTTTCATAAAGAACCAAATCAAATTCAGAAAATACATATTGAGTTGAAAAATACTTAAAAAAAATAAATTATCATTAAGGAATTATTTTCAAATACAAATCCCAAGAAAGAGATTCCTTGGATAAGTGGATAAATTTCATTTCTTTTAAATGTTTAAATTAATAATTTTATTTCATGTAAATTGAATAAAGAATTGATTCCTTCTCATCCCATGAATCCAATACTTATTCTACTCAAATCAATAAATAAAATCTTTCTTTTAAAGCAAACTCGAATATTAACTTCCCACTTAAATAAGTTAATGAATTCCTTCTCTTGAAGGGAAACTAAAAACCATTTTTTAATAAAAATATGAAATAGAAAAATTAATAAAGGAATAATAATGCACCTAAAAATAACGTCCTCTAGAGATGATTAGCGTAGAATATTATTGTTCTTTTAATTTAGACTCTCTCCCGAGGCATCTTATAAAAAAACTTCACCCCAAATACTACCTAAGATGGGTCTCTCCTCTTGGAAGGGGCCGGTTAGCCTGCTATCATTGAAAAGTAATGCACAAACAATTGTATAACTTGAAGAACAAGAACTTTAAAATAAAATTTGAATAGAGAATAGTAAAACACAATAAAACTTTATTGACTAAGAATTTAGAAGATAAGAATAAATAAAATTCTTATTAAAATAAAAGCTAAAAAATTTCAGTCTTTTATTATTCATACAATCACATTTCACTGCAGATTTACATATAAAAATAATTATTTGTTATTTCACAATTTAAATCTTATAATATGTTTTCAAGAGTAATATGATATTTTTCACGTGCATAATTGCTATTACGAGATTGAATAGGGATAGAAAAGTCTTTTAACTTTTTATTTGTATGGTATAATATCTAAAATATCATCAAAAGTTGAGTTTTCTTAACTGTTAGAATAGAGGCGTATTCAATTTTTTCTTCTTCTTGGCACAATGCAACTAAAGTACCCATTGAATTAAAAAAATCTATAGCTAGAATCGAGGGGCTTTTTCGATCTTTTTGTTAATATCATATGAGATCAGAAGCATTTATATATTTGCATAAATTAAATTTAAAAAAATAGAGAAAAGTTGTTGGTTCGTGCAGCACACATGCTAATATGTGGGAGGCGTCCATGCTTTTTGGACAGCGTAAGTGGCATCTCGCAACTGCCAAAAAAGCTTGACCACCATCTCTTCTAAAGGATAACACTGAGGCACATCAACTTGGATGACACATGTAGGCTATATCACAATGGTTAGGTGGCGGTTCGATTTTTTTCCTCTCTTTTTTATCTGTCTCTTCTCCTTGGAAAACATGTTAGTCTAACCAAAATTATGAGTAGTCCTCCATTTTCTTTTCTTTTTTTATTTTAATTATGGCTCTCATTTTTTTAATTCCTCTTTATTTGTTTTGGGTTTTTTATTTTATTTTCTCCATTAGCATTTTGTCCTATTTGGTATTTATATCAAATTTATTCTTTTGATTGTTATTTTAAAAAATATATATGTTTCCAATATCATCCCTAATCATTTGATTTTTTGACCCTTATTCTTTTAATTATTTTTTTCTTGGTTCCTTCATTGAAATTGATTCTTTTTTTAATTTTATCCTTCAACATTTAATTTGTTTAGAATTGGGCTTCATTAATTATTTTTTGCAGTGATCTCAGTCTCATGATCGGATTATGAGTATGAAATTTTAACCCGAATCAATATCAATATTTTTTTTATGTATTTTTATCACCAATTTTATTTTTTGATTTTATCATTCAATAATAAATTTATTAAAGATTAAACACCTTTTTTTTGTTTTGATTTTATGACAATATCTTAACCTTGTGGTTCGAGTCATACATTTACATTATTTTATAATTTTTTATTTTTATGTCAAATTTGTTTTTTATTTTTTTAATTATTTTTTTACAAGTTTGTCATACCGACTTAGATTGGATCGGAACCTTTTTATTTTTCAATTTCTCTTTTGGAATTAAGATCTATAACTTAGTCATGAAATTTTCTTTTACTCTAAAACTTGTTGGCAGAATTTTAACATTATTTTTTAGGTTAAGAAAGAAATCAACTCTAGTATTTTCTATATTCTCTAGAAAATTACTTGTTTCTTCCTGTATTCTAGACTTTAATTTATAATGTTGAGGACCCTTATAAAATAGAAAATAAAATCAATCAACTAATATAAAATATTGGAAGATCCTTCTGATTATTTTCTCTTAAATTAGAATGGTCAATTTCTTCGGTTTTTTAATTTTGTAAGATCTCTTCTTTTCCTTTTTCACTTAAATGAGATATATAATTGGTGATTATTTAGATATCTTTATTAAATATTTTAATGTAGCTCAAGTCAACTATAATCTTTTTAGTTTCCCTTGAATCTCTACTTTTTATGAAAAATGACCATGTAATCAATAAAAAAATCTAAAAAATCTAAATTAAATATTTATTTAAATTAATATTATGTTATTTATGATATGAAAATATTATTTTTTAATGCTTATCACAATACTCCGAACCATCCCTTTGCTAGTTATCCGAGCAAAGAGAAACAAAGAAGGAAACATAAGCCCAAAAAACTACTACTTTAATTAATCCTATACATATGCCACTTTAACAAAATGTCTTTAGGTTACTTTTAGCATGTGATTGACCAAAATTGAAAGAGTCATGAGATCACGCAATAATGAATTAGCACAAAAAAAATACTGAGTCATCTTAATTATAACTCAAAGATATGTAAAAACTCTCATCAAGAAGATGAAAGGCTGAAATCTCATTGGGCTAAATTCTCCTCTAGTTTCTTGCTTGTCCATTCTCTTTTTTTTTTTTTTAATTATCATGGATATCCTGGCTAGTTTGTACGCACCTCAACTAATCCCACGAGCCATGAAATTAATGACCATATAAACCTCCAGTGACCATCATATTAGCAATCACAGGGCTCGAACCTAAGATCACAAAAGGAGCAAACCCCTTAGCCCCAAACTTTTATCATTGATCCAGTTACTAGATAGTTTTCTTACTTGTCCATTCTAATACATACATGAGGTGGTTGTGAAAAGAATATTTATATTCCAAGTGCTCAAAATACAATATTTAAACTTCCATGAATCTGAGTAACAAACTCAACTCAGAACTAACCACTAACTTAACTTAACTTCCAAGAGTAAGAAGCTCAAAATGCCACTTACAATTTAACAATGATTGGTTTTCTGCTTAAAGAACTAAAAAGCTCAAGTCTTTAATAGAAACAATTTAACTCTTTTAAAGTGAAGAAATGATGCAATCAGAGCAAAAGGTAAAAGAATGATCTATTTACTATAGGTGAGGGCACTAGCTAGTCTTCTCAGGGGGGAAACTAATAAATAGTCTTCTTAGGAGCAAAAGGACATATTAATATTAAAATAATCATTTGTTATCATCAAAATTAGAAACAAGGTTTACACTTGGACAAATAAAAATTTAACAAAGTAATTAAGATTAAGTGTGTATATGCATGCAATATCTGATTTATAAATAAATAAAGATTTTTTTATTCCAGAAAGACAAGAAAATTTTAGAAAAATTCTTTTCTTTCCAATCTAAATCTAATCATGCTCTCTCCTGCAATGAAACAAAAACTCTTCCATTAATAGAATAAAGTGCAGGTGATAAGTTTTTTTATTTTATAAAAGAGAATAATAAGAGTTTTTTGTTCCAAAAAGACAATAAATCTCAAAATTTTGTTTAATTCATGATGTCTTCATTTCGGATTCTTCAAACTATATAAAATCAAACAAGTATCTCTACCAATAAATTTAAAAAAACGCCATTTCAAACGTGTTTTCAAAATATATTTATTACAAATTTCATTTAAATTTGAATTTAAGACATTTGTAAACTTCAGCGTCAAATGACCACGCCATTATGTAGAAACCATAAGGAAAACAGTCAGATAACTTTAAACTTATTCTTTAATATTGTAAAGATCCTAGTAAAATCTGTTCATTAGTAGTATGGTACATTGGAACTTGTCTCCCGCAAATGATTCTATCTTTCACAGTTGCATGTGTAAGAAAATATTGAAAAATTGGAAGAATAAAAAAAGTGCGCAGGAAAACATGGTACAGATAGATGTTTCAAGAAAAATCTGTATTGATGTAATCCGGCATCCTAAAGCATGCAACTGGTGTTTTTTAAGAAAGCTCATACGCAACTCCAAAATGAGTGATCAGGAACCAAAAAAAAAAACACAAGGATCCTCTCAGAGCTCTTTTAAATGGACTTTATTTTTGGCTTCTGTATACTCTCTTCCTGGTAAAGTAACCTCCTCTTGTTTGAACCATATCCTTGATACTGGTATATGATGCTGTATAGACACTGCCTCAGGCACATTACTTCGAAGGTCTCAATAAACCTCAAGTCAGTGGCCCTCCATTTCACCCCAGCAAAACGCTGGTATTCCTCGAAAACTGAAGACAGGCACCAAGTTTGCAGTTTTCTAAAGCAACCCACAAGACAACCTGTCCGATGCTGCATCAAAGGGAATAGATGGTGAGAATCTCTAAGATTAACAACCGCAAGTGAAGGGTAAACAACTAGGACGAGCATTTCAAGGACGGTCTTAACTTGTTTTTTCACAGCATATTGAGTTCTTATTTTGGAAAGAATAAGGATTTTATTGAAAAATGAAAAGGAGAAGAAATGGCACTGATGTTGTTGAAAATTGGAAAAAGGTAAACGGACATTATAAATATATGAAACAGCACATCTGAACTTCATAACGGCTCTTCATTTCACCTAATTAAATGTTCATACTGGGATTTTTTTTATCTTTTATTTTCTTTTTAAAAAGAGAAGATTACGCCTTCTTCCGGGAGAATTAACTTAGTTTTCAGAGCCATTGGAGCCAGAAATGTTGCAAGTATGTAAGCAACACAAGTCAAACTAGCATGAAGGTGAAATGGGGTATGCCAATGGAAAGCAGCTTCACAAGGGGAAAAGAGGGAGGCAGACATGTATGAGATGAAGAAAAAAGAAATCAAATCATTTGAATATCAAAGGGAAATTCCTATGAAGATGAAAACCTTCAGCGCCCAAAAAATAACAAAGAGAAAAAACAAGGTGTGATTGATTGAAATTGTTCTCTAATATATTTAACTCCATTTGATTGAATAATAATAATAGTAACAAAAGCAGCAGAAGAATGCATATGACTAGACTAGTGGCGGCAAAGGAAGGGTACAAAGATTTGGATAATATGGGGGGGCTACATTTACATTGTTAAACAATCTCAATTAAAAAAAAAAGGTAGGATGGAATTGGACTAACCTTTCCACGTTTGCAATGAATCAGAACTGGATGATTCCTCACGTCTGGAAACAGCAGAGCAGATATGAGGCATTCAGATGTATACAATTGTATAGTTGAAGATTGAAAGAAATAAATTTTAAGTACTTACCAATTAACACTTTCAGAGCCCCCGTTATAGTATGGTTGGGAATCGACGTAGAAGACGACTCCTGCAAGTTAGTATCTCAGTATCACCATGACAGTTTATCAAGTTTCTTGTTGGAAACAAATACCATCATCATAAACTCACCGTTTTGCCTTCTATTCCAAACTGGAAGAGCTTAATATCATGAGCATCAACAAAGTCCATATTCTCTTGTGGATAAGCCTCTGGACACAAGTATCTGCTCAAAATCCCATATCGATCATAAATTAATTATTTTCTATGATATTTAAAAAAAAAAAAAAAAACACACACACAATGGGAGGCATAATAATACATGATTGATCGAAGATTTAGGGTTTCAAGGAAACCGAAATTGGAGGGTTGAGGGAGGCCAGATCTGAAAATGCCGTCTTCTACCATGGAGAAATTGGTTGGCGGTACCAAAACGTCGTCGTTCTCCTCAACATCCACTATCATCATGCACATTCCTTCCTCTTTTTGTTTACAAGAGAAAAAAACAAACACAAAATCAAATCAGAGGAAAAAGAAAGGAAAGACTGGGTGTCTTGTTTTATTTTATATTCAATCTAAAACAAGAACGCAGGCTTTCTTCAAGCAACGGGCTTCTTTTTCTCTCTTCTCTCTCTCTCTCGAGACAGATTGAGATAGGAGTTGCTGCTACTGCCGATGTTAAAGAGGCTACGAGAGAAACGGGGGTTTTTTTGGATAATGCTGATAACATTGTACCAAATATAAATAAATAAAAAAAAGGGAAAGAGGGAGGAGCCACTGCTAGGCGGCTTTTACCTGGACTTTGAATTAAATTGATAGAGATCCCCTAGCCATCACTTTCCGTCGAGGATTATAATTTATACCCTTTGAATCAGTCTCTCTTTATTATATATTTATTGGATTATTTAGCCTGCCCTGGTGTCCCTCCTCCTCCTCCTCTCGATACGCTTTTATTACATTACTGTTTTTTTTTTTTTTTTTGATTTACGTAGGTGTCAGCGCCAGCTTGCGTGCACCATGACTATTCCCCACAGCCCACTGGACATCCTGCAAGCCCAGGAGCAGGTAAGGCACCGCGGGGGTGACAGGCGTGCACATAAAATGTCAAACCCGGGACGGGGGCGGAACAAGTCACACGATTGACCAAAACAACTAGACCCTCAAGTGCCATTACTGTTTTTAATTTCATCCTCCGTTGCTCCATCTAGTTTCATTTAAAAACAAATCCTATATTTCAATAAATGCTAAAATATGGTTTGTTTGGATTTAAAAGACTGATTTTTCATACAAATAGTAACACTGCTACATTACATGTTTGTCTGGGATTTTCCTATAAGATTTTGTTTGTATTACATTAATTAAATAATGAAATTGAAGCAGGGGACTGGTACAGTTTAAAGAGGGATGAATGTCTTCAACCAATCTTCTTAAAGATAATTAAGGTATTTAATATAATTAATAAAGATAATTAACAGTTGTATTAAAAGTTGAAGATCAAAATCAATAAAATTAGCTGTAAAACCATGTGCGGAATGGGTTGTGATGTTGACTTTTAACTGTTACCAAACACTTCAGGATTTTGCTTTTGGATGAAAAGCCACGTCAGCTTAAAAAAAAGCCAAAAGCTATGATTCCATGAACAGGCACTTAATATGATAAACGAGGTACAATATTGTGGATTTCCACTGCGATTAAATTTTTTGGTCCCTCTTTATCTTTTTTATCCTTCATTTTTCTTATTTTATCCTATTAGATTATTTTAAAATTTAACTTTTTATTTGTTTTGATTGGTTTGGTATTAGCTACTTGAGGTATCGATAAACAAATTTAATTCTCGATCAATACTAGATTTGACAAAATCATATATAATTTTATTGATTTAAAACAATTAAAGTTACGGGATCAGATCTTAACAATAGATAAATATTCAGTTCTTTTTTTTCTTGTAAGAACTAGGGACTAAATTGCACAAGCAAGGAAAATATTCAGTCCCCTTTTTTCTTTTAGGTCACTCAATTTTTTAATTTTAAATTTGATCCTTTCATATTCATATTGAGTTTATTTGAAATTGAAATAACAATTTTTTTGACACATAGTTGATGCTCAGTCTTGCAAAGTTAAATTTAATTCTATCAATCTAAAACAATTAAGGATTGAGGGATTAAAATTTGAAAAAAAAAATGTCAAGGACTAGAGTGAACATGCAGTGAAAAAGGGGCTGGTGCAAGTAATACACATGAAGGAAGTTTATGCGCTCTCTTGGGTCTGCAGACCTGCGCGCCTGGATCTGCAGACCCGCGCTTGGGATCTGCCTAGGTCTGCTGACCCACGCCTGAGGTCTGCAGGCCCTCGCAGGAGTTTTAGATCCACGCTCCGGGGCTGGCTTTAAAAGGGGGTCAAAGCTTTTAGACTTGTCGTTGCAGCCAGACCTACTTAGGTCATATAAGTTTAATATTATTATTATTATTTAAAAAATTATTATTAGTATTATAAATATTATTATTTTTATTATAATTAATATTGTTAATATAATAATTAATAAATTTGAAAAAAAAATATTATTAATATTGTAAAATAACCATAGATTTGATTTGAAGGGTAAAATTATTATTATTATTATTATTATTATTATTATTATTATTAAATTTAAGAAAACAATATTATTACTATCGAAGAAAAATCATAAATTTTATTTGAAGAAACTAAAATATATAAAAACTTGGGCCAGACAAGTTTAATATTATAAATATTATTAAATTTATTAATATTATTAAATTTGAAATAAATATTATTACTATTGAAAAAAACATAGATTTGATTTGAATGGTAAAATCAATTATTATTGTTGTTGTTGCTGTTGTTTTTGTTGTTGTTATTTTAATTGTTAACTTGGGTCTGACATCCCCTTCCTGATCTAAGAAACTTGGAAATGAAAAGGAGTGCCTGACTCAAGTTGCTTGGGTGTGGCAATGGCGCAGACCCAAGTCCTTTAGGTCTTGCAACCCCACACCCAGCGTCTGCAGACCCGCGCCCGAGGTTTGCAGACCCCCGCAGGGGTTGTAGATCCACACGCCTAAATCTGGCTTTAAGAGGGGCCCAAAGCTCTTGGGCCAGCTGTTGTAGCCAGACGCACTTAAACTTAGATCAGACAAGTTTAATATTATTATTATTATTATTATTATATATAAAAAAATATAGATTTGATTTGAAGGATAAAATTAATTATTATTATTAACTTGAGTTTGACATCCAAGAAACTTGGGGCTGGAAAGGAGCGTTTGATCTAAGTTGCTTGGATGTGGCAGTAACGCAGACCCAAGTTCCTGCGGTCTTGCAGCCCCGCTTGACCCAAGACTCTAGGGTCTGATGTCCAGACCCACAACTCTTGGGACCGGCGTCAGGACCCAATGCTAACGGGTCCGGTGTCTCGACCTAAGGTTAATGGGTCATGCATCTGGACCCAAAACTAATGGATCCGGCGTCAGAACCCAATTCGCTTAGATCCAATATCAGGACTCAAGGTTCTTGGGTTCGTCGTCCGAATCCAAGACTAATAGGTTCAGCATTGTAGTCAAACTCAAGGCTCTTGGGTTTGACATTTAAAAGGGGCTTAAAGTTTTAGGACCTGGTGTTGCAGCCAGATTCACTTAGGTAAGACAAGTTTAATATTATTATTAATATTAAAAATATTATTATTTGTTTATAATTATTTTTATTTTTATTTTTATTATAATTATAATTATAATTATTAATATTTAAAATATTATTATTTGTATTATCAATATTATTATTTTTATTACAATTAATATTATTAATATTACAAATATTATTATTTGTATTATAAATATTATTATTTTTATTATAATTAATATTATTAATATAATAATTAATAAATTTTAAAAAATATTATTAATAGTGAAAAACAATCATAGATTTGATTTGAAGGGTAAAATTATTATTATTATTATTATTATTAAATTTTAAAAAATATTATTACTATAGAAAAAAAATCATAAATTTTATTTGAAGAGATTAAAAACTATAAGAATTTAGGCCAAATAAGTTAAATATTATTATTAATATTATAAAAATCATAAATTTTATTTGAAGAGATTAAAAACTATAAGAATTTAGGCCAAATAAGTTAAATATTATTATTAATATTATAAATATTATTCTTAGACCCGACGTTGTGGCTAGATCTAAGAGAGTTAGGTGTGACTGCAACGCCAGGTTCGTGAGCCACGACATAGTTTTTTTGCGGACATACTCAATATTCTTAGATTTTAAATCTTTTTAATGAGAAAAAATTATTCCACAGCATAGCAGAGACTAATCATTGACCATTTCACATCAATTATATGGCCGAAAAATCATCTTCTTTGCCATAACTTAAAAACAAAATTTTGCTTACACTACAAGAGATTTATGCTGATGCGTGGTCATGGACTGTATTTATTGTGCCCATGACACATAGTAGTTTTACTTTTTTTATGAAGAAAACATATGAAACATACTGAAGCCATTTTAGTACTAAACTAAGTAATGGGACCATATGATTAGGTAATGAAGAAATTAAGCTTAACTAGAAGGGCAATAATTTATCTTCCTTTGAATCCCTGTGATTCTGACACGTGCTGATTCTTGCCCCCTTTTCAATTCCTTGCTGTTGTTGTTTCGCTGCAGGATTTATTTAAAACACGGAACCCAGAATTGAAAGTTGTTGAAGATGACGTTTTCGATTATCTTTTTGTCTGTCACTGTGGGCGGTGCGGGCATCCAGAATTGAAGAACAGCTAATTAAAAAGAGAGGCCTCATGTAATGGAAGGTTCTTTTCAGCTAATTAAAAAGACTATTTTGACATTTGTCTTACCTTAAACTAACTGAGAAGTAAGTCCATGCACTATAGTTCTTCAAAGTTAAGAGTCAATGCACTAAATAAATTTGTCCATCCTGATTTTCTAATAAATAAAATCTAAGCCAATGAAATAAGGAGATTTGTTGATATCTGATGCAACCATATTATTCGATAGTTTTATTCATATTTACCTAGTATTTTGCCTATGTTTTATATATAGAATACCTTGATATTCTTTGTTTTATGTTTTAAAGGTACTTTTAGATGAAATATTCAAAAAGAAGTAAATTGAGATAGTTGACAGATTTTATCTCCAGTCAATGTTTTGTGCAGAGCTTGAGCTCTAGAGATCGAAATGAAGTGATTCCAGTAGAATTGGAAAGCTAACATCCATATTTTTCTATACATATATGGCAAGAAAAATAAAACGAGAAAGAGCATGGAAATCACAGCCTTTAAAAACAAATCTCGCATTTTGCCAATATTAATCTTCAACCATTTCGACTTGAATATCTTGAGTTAGAGAAGTCCATTTGATACAAAATCAATTTTGTTGGATTCCTAACTCAAAGACCTATCAAATATCAACATAAACTGCTGATGAGTTAGTGCAAAGCCAATTATGCGAGATGCCACTCTGTTACTGGGTTGCTAGCAGAATGAGGGAGAAACGACAAAGCAGTATCTTGTGAGAGAGAAGTGTCCATGTGAATTAGACTTGCTACCTTGTCTCTCATTAATGGAGAGCCAGCTATAAGGGACAGGGACGATGGTCAGAAGGAAACACCAAATGTTTTTTTTTTTTTTATTAACGTGGGTGTCTGGGCCAGCTTGCGCGCACCTCGACTAATCCCACGGGCCCTGAAGTTAACGACCATGTAAGCCTCCAGTGGCCATCATATGAGCAACCACAGGGCTCAAACCTGAGACCACAGAGGGAGCAAACCCCTTGGTCGCAAGCTCTTACCACTGGGCCACCACCTAGATGGTTTTGTTTTTATATTTTATTTGGTGGGGTGGCTGCGTACGCTGATGTTCTAGGTTTTTTTCTACATAATGTGATTTATTCCGCTTCTTTGTAATGTCCTCTCCCTATTTTTTTTAATGTCCTCTCTAGGGTTTCTTTGTAATGGCCTCCGAAAAATAAAGTCCCAAACAAACCCATTCTCTTCTTTGAAATTTGAATTTGATTAAAAATCAAATTCAAAAAAGGATAACTATAATTATCTTAATAATGAGAAAATGATAGAACACGTTATAGTCCCTAGTTTTTTTCACAAGTTGACAAATCACACTTTTCATCGAAATAAATCCCCGGTCTTTTAATTTTAAAATTAAATTAAAAGCCAATGAGCCAAAATTAGGTTATAACAGTTGCCCCCTCTTTTCAATGCTTACGGTACAAAGGCATTAGAAAATTCATTTTCTTTTGACTTTGTATAGTAAGTTTTGTAAAGAAAAATAAGCGTGAAAACCCTTTCTCTCTTTTTTTTTGATTTGTTTTTGTTAAAAAAATAGTCTAATTGTTCTAAGTGACCCGCTCGATGGTAAAATGCGAGGAATCTCGTAAGTGGTCTAATTGTTCCAGACAACCTGCCCGATTGGTGAAAAATACAGAGAGAGATTTCTTTATTTCTTTTCTTTTCTTTTTTGAAAAATACAAAGATTTTTCAAAGATGGTCTCATTGTAAAGGGTGACCTACCCAGGTGGAAAAATATAAAGAAAGGGTTTCATTGTAATGGGTGACCTACCCAGGTGGAAAGATACAAATATGTTTTAGAAGGAGTCCCATTATAATGGATGACATATCTAGGTGAAAAAATACAAAGATTTTTCAGAAAGGGTCTCATATAGGTAACCTATCCAGGTGGAAAAAAAAGAAAAGAAAAGAGACTCATTGTAATGAGTGACCTACCTAGGTGAATAAATACGAAGATTTTTCAGAAGGGGTCTTATTGTAATGGGTAACCTACCCAAGTGAAAAAATACAAAGAAAGGGTCTCATTGTAATGGGTGAACTTCCTAAGTGGAGAAATACAATGATTTTTCAGAAAGGATTTTATTGTAATAGATGACCTATCCAGGTGGAAAAAAACAAAGAAAGGGTCTCATCGTAATAAATGACCTATTCAGGTGGAAAAATACAAAGATTTTTCAGAAAGGGTCTCATTATAATGGTTGACTTACCCAGGTGGAAAAATACGAAGATTTTTCAGATGGGGGCTTATTGTAATGGGTGACCTACCCAAGTGAAAAAATATAGAGATTTTTCATAAGGGATCTCTGATTAGTACTTAAAAGTGCATTTTTATCAAGGTTTTATATCATCATTTTGCACTTGAAGTATCAATAAGTCCTTAACTAGAACATGTTTTATAATAACATGTCCAACAATATAAGATACCTTTAATTTATGGTAAAGGTTCATCTTAAATGCAGGCCTATCACATAAATCAAATGATTGATTGATGAGTTCAACTACTGAAATTGAGAAGATAAAGAGAGGGTTAAGCTTAGAAAAGAGATGCTGGTTCAGTCCAAACTGGAACACTGTTCAGTCATTGGGTCATATCTGGAGCTGTAGATCTTGGATTTCAATTTGGTTTATATGGATAGAAAGCTAAGACATAGGTCTAAAACATTAATGCAGAGTCCAAGATTGATTGATTGATGAGTTCAACTACTGAAATTGAGAAGATAAAGAGAGGGTTAAGCTTAGAAAAGAGATGCTGGTTCAGTCCAAACTGGAACACTGTTCAGTCATTGGGTCATATCTGGAGCTGTAGATCTTGGATTTCAATTTGGTTTATATGGATAGAAAGCTAAGACATAGGTCTAAAACATTAATGCAGAGTCCAAGACTCAATTCTGCTGCTTAAAAATCCAAATCTTACCAACAATGGAGAAGTCGGAATCTGTCCTGCAGCCTAGACACTGTCTAGTATTCAGCTCATATCTCGAGTTCTAGAAGTCCAAATGCACCGATTCTTTTTTTTTTGTTGGAAAGCTGAGACAATTTCCTAGAACTTTTATAAAGACAATCTATTCAAATTCTGACGTTAGCAATAATGTTTTGTTCAGACAAGAAGATAAGGATTGTCACCAAGTCAAGATGTGGCCACCCACTCAACAATTAGTCATCAAATCAATAGTTCCAAATTTTGGCCTATAAAAAGGAGGCATTTGCCATACATTTAGGCATCTTGGTTTTCAAATCAAGATCATGTTCTTGCTCTCTCTCTTTATATTTTTATAATGCTTAAGTTTTGTTTATATTAATCTCTTGTTTATGCTTTTCATTTCCTTTCCTTTACTTAGTTAACTTATATCTTATTTATGTTCTTATCTTATTTATTTATGTTTCTCTTCTTCATAATGTTTAGCTAAGTTTATTATGTCAAGGTGAAAAAGGTTAAACTCAACATGGACTTTAATGTTTGATACTAACATGTTTTGTATTTGTTATCTTATTCACTCTTAATACTTTGCTTGTTAAATGGTTAATCTAGATTTATATTGTATAACCTTGGTACAACAAATACTTGGCACTTTCATAGTCCAAACCGTATGGTATAACCAACACCTGTGCTATGAAAAGAACTTGATTTGTTGTTAACATAAGTTATAATCATGAATACCTGATAACATTTACAAGTATTAGCATTACTCGAATAAGGTAACTAATGTAATCATGTTAACAATTTATAATCCGATTGGAACCTCCTTTGTGTGTGGTTTCTAGTTGAGTAATAAGAGTTTATACTATACTTGTTTGAAATATCATTAGTGGATCCTCTAACCTTGACAAATTTTTTTTATCATTGTTTAATCCTTATATCAATATCACATCTCAAAGCTCTCTTCAACTTACTATTATTATTATTATTATTATTATAGTTAACCTCTCTGTGGTTCGACCCCGGTCTTACCGGGTTATTTATTACTTCGACACTCCTACACTTGGGAGAAGACATCAATCTTTTGGTTGTGTCAAGTTTTTGGTGCCGTTGCCAGGGAGGTAAATTCTTGTATAAATTATAATATTTATTTTATTTTCTCTTTTCACTTTTCATTTTATCTAACTTTTGTTTTGTTTCTTTTTCTTCCTTTTATTCTCTTCCTAAACGTGCATGAGAGTTTGGTCACGTACATTAAGTGATAGACTTTGTAGAGTATCCTCATCATTTTTAGAAAATATGGTTGAAGAAGATAATCAGTTGCTTCTTAATGAGAATAATGAGAATAATCGTGTGAGAACACTTAGAGACCACATGAATCCCACAAGAACAAGTGCACCCTCATGCATAGTTTTTCCTCCAGATGCATCTCATTTTAATTTAAAGCCAGACATTATTTAACTTTTACCTTCTTTTCATGGCTTAGATTTAGAAAATCCATACTTGCATTTAAGGGAATTTGAGGAGGTCCGTAACACCTATAATGACTCAAATTGTAGCATGAACACCATCAGATTAAATCTTTTTCCTTTTTCATTAAAAAATAAAGCTAAAACATGGCTATAAAATTTGAGATTATGATCTATTCGTGCTTGGGATGAAATGCAACAACAATTTTTAAAGAAGTTTTTTCCGTCTCACATAACAAACTCTTTAAAAAGATAAATCATCACTTTCACTCAAAAACCAGGAGAAACATTTTACCAATGTTGGGATAAGTATCGAGACTTGCTTAATACTTTCCCTCATCATGGTTTTGAAACATGGAGATTGGTTTCACATTTTTATGAAGGGTAAACACCTAAAGATAGGTAAATGGTTGAATTGATGTGCAATGGAACTTTTGAAGATAAAGACCCTAATGAAGCAATGGAGTAACTAGACTTGCCAGTTGAAAATACTCAAAATTAGGACACTACAGGTACTTATGAGGCACCAAGTAAAACCTAACCTCATACATCTAGTGGGGGTATGTATAACCTTAGGGAAGATCATGACCTCCAAGTCAAGTTTGCATCTTTAGCTAGAAAAATCGAGGTATTAGAATTGAAAAAGAGTGGTAAATTAAAATCTGTTTAAGACATTGTGTGTCAAATTTATGAAACCAATGAACATTTAACCAATGACTGTCCCAACTTTGCCTTCTTTTAAGGAATGTCTCCATGAACAAGCCCATGCTTTAAACTGTTTCCAAAGGCCCAATCATAACCCATACTCGTAAACATACAACCCTAGTTGGAGAAATCACCAAATTTCACTTGGAAGAGTGATAACAATAATGCACAAACTTCACAGCCACTGTTTCAAGCACACCATAATTTCCAAAATTCTTATGGATATGCACCTCCTTATGCTCCACCTCCTAGAAGAAATCTTGAGGAAACATTGCATGCATTCATTGAAAAGCAAGAGATAATCAACACTCAAAATGCTCAAATCATGGCAGATTTGAAAGATACTCATGCAAAATTCACATCTGCTCTTAGTTTTCAAGAGAAAGGTAAGTTTCCATCTCAACCACAGTAAAATCCAAAAGGGCAATACAATGCAAATGCAAGTAGTTCCGCAAGCCAACACATGGATCAAGTCAAATCAGTCATCACTCTTCACAGTGGTAAGGTTATTGAAAAACCCATTCTTGAACCTTGTGAGAAAGATGATGAGTCAATCTCTGAGGGTAAGGAAGGGGTTGAATCTGAACATTGCAAAGAAAAGACTGATTCCCCGCCAACACTTTCATTTCCTCATGCCATGACCAAACAAAGGAAAGTCAATCATAACTCTGAAATCTTTGAAACTTTCAAACATGTAAGGATCAATATACCTTTGTTGGATGCTATTAAATAGATACCTTTTTATGCTAAATTTTTGAAAGACTTGTGCACCGTAAAGAGAAAAATGAATGTGAAAAAGAAAGCCTTTTTAGCCAAACAAGTAAGTGCATTTTCAAACAATAATTTTGAAATATAAAGACCCTGGTTGTCCTACAATTTCATGCTTGATTGGAGAACATAAAATTGAAAAAGCTTTACTTAATCTTGGAGCTAGTGTGAATTTACTTCCATATTCAGTTTTTCAGAGTCTCAATCTAGGTGAGTTAAAACCAACTTTGTAACTCTCTTACTTGCTTAGATCTGTAAAAGTGCCTAGAGGAATAGTTGAGATGTGTTAGTACAAGTGATAAATTCATTTATCTTGTGGATTTTATTATCTTGGATACAAAACTTGTTGAAGCATGTAATTCATTTCCTGTTATTTTAGGACGTTCGTTTCTTACAACTTCTAATGCATTGATTAATTGTAGGAATGGATGATGAACTATCATTTGAAACATGACATTGGAGATGAATATTTTCAACATTTGCAAGCAACTTGGAGATGATAATGATTTACAGGAAGTGGACTTTACTGAAAACTTAGTTCATGATCAATTTCAAACCATTTCCAGTGAAACTAAGATTGATGAATCTGACAATTTGCAAATGGTTTATTTTCAGGAAGAATAAAAGGCAATAATTGGAGACCAAAATTGAGGAATTGCCACCACGATCAATTGAGTCCATATCTTCAAGTGTTCAACCACCAAAACCTGATTTGAAGCCGTTACCATTCAATCTTAAATACTCATTTTTGGGAGAAAATGAAACATTTCCGGTAATAATCTCTTCCAAACTTAATACACATTAAGAATGTAAGTTATTACAAACTCTGAAAATGCACAAAAATGCATTAGGATGGACCATAGCTGACATAAAAGGAATTAGTCCTTTGATTTGCACACACATGATTTATTTGGAGGAAAATGATAAACCCTCTAGAGAAATGCAACGAAGACTTAATCCTAATATGAAAGAAGTAGTGAAAAATGAAGTCATTAAGCTTCTAGATAATGGAATCATTTATTTCTGACAGCAAATGGGTAAGTCCTTCCCAAGTTGTACCCAAGAAGTCTGGAGTCACTGTGATAACAAATGTGAAAAATGAGTTAATTCCAACTAGGACTATTACTGTTGGCGCATGTGTGACTATAGGAAACTTAATTCAATGACTAGAAAAGATCATTTCCTTTACCTTTCATGGATCAAATCCTAGAAAGAGTTGCAGGTCATGAATTTTATTGTTTCCTAGATGGCTATTCAGGTTACAATCAAATTGAAATTGCATTGGAAGATCAAGAGAAGACTACTTTTACATGTCCATTTGGTACTTTTGCATATCAAAGGATGCCTTTTGGATTATGTAATACACCAACCACGTTTCAAAGATGCATGCTTAGCATATCAGTGATATGGTTGAACGTTTTCTTGAAATTTTTATGGATGATTTTTCTGTTTTTGGCGATTCATTTGATGATTGTTTGACTAACTTAGAAAAGGTTTTGAGCAGGTGTGAAGAGAAGAATCTTGTGCTGAATTGGGAAAAATGTCATTTTATGGTAACAAACGGCATTGTACTTGGTCACATTGTTTCATCGAAAGGAATTGAGGTTGACAAATCTAAAATCGAGTTAATTGCCAACTTGCCAACACCAAAATCTGTTAAAGATGTTAGATCATTCTTAGGACATGCTGGTTTTTATAGAAGGTTCATCAAAGATTTTAGTGTCATATCTAAGCCATTGTGTAACCTTCTAACAAAGGAAAATGTTTTTGAATGGACTGAACAATGTGAAAAAGCCTTTGTTAAACTTAAAAGCTTGCTTACTTCTGCTCCTGTCATTCAACCTCCTGATTGGTCATTACCTTTTGAAATAATGTGTGATGCTAGTGATTATGCCGTAGGTGCTGTCTTAGGACAAAGAAAAGATAAGAAACCCTATGTGATTTACTATGCAAGTAAAACTTTAAATAGTGCTCAAATGAATTATACTACCACTGAAAAGGAATTACTTGCAGTAGTATTTGCATGTGACAAGTTCAGATCTTATCTTGTTGGCTCACCTGTTGTTGTTTTAGTGATCATGCAGCTTTGAAATATCTTCTTTCAAAAAAGGATTCTAAGGCTAGATTGGTACGATGGATTTTGTTACTTCAAGAATTTGATATCACAATCAAAGACAAGAAAGGCACCGAAAATGTTGTCGCGGATCATTTGTCAAGATTGACAATAGATTCCACATCTGACATCACACAAATCAATGATTACTTTCCTGATGAATATTTACTTTCTGTTGCTACAATGCCTTGGTTTGCTAATATTGTTAATTTTCTTGTTTCAGGACATTTGCCAGCTCATTGGAGCACCCAAGACAAAAGAAAGTTCTTGAATGAAGGAACTTTTATTGGGATGACCCTTATTTATTCAAATATTGTCCTGATCAAATATTTCGAAGATGCATTCCTGACAATGAGGTAAGTAGTGTCATTAAATTTTGTCATTTGAGGCATGTGGGGGTCATTTCTCATCAAGAAAGACAACTGCAAAAATCTTACAAAGTGGATTTTACTGGCCCACCATGTTCAAGGCACGCATGCATTCTGCAAGATTTGTGAAAATTGTCAAAAGTTGGGATCTATTTTAAAACGTCACATGATGCCTTTAAATCCTATTCTTGTCATTGAGATCTTTGACTGTTGGGGTATAGATTTTATGGGTCCATTTCCTCCATCATTTGGTTTCTTGTACATATTAGTCGCAGTAGATTATGTTTCAAAATGGATAGAGGCAATTCCAAGTCAAAACAATGATCACAAAACAGTGATAAAGTTTTTGAAAGAAAATATTTTAAGTCGATTTGGAATCCCTCGAGCCATGATAAGTGATGGTGGAACACATTCCTGCAACAAGTCATTTGAGTCTTTACTGAAGAAATATGGAATCACACACAAAGTTGCCACCCCTTATCACCCTCAAACAAGTGGACAAGTAGAACTTGCTAATAGGGAGATCAAACAGATCTTGGAGAAAACAGTGAACCCTAATAGGAAAGACTGGTCTTTAAGACTTAATGATGCACTTTGGGCTTATCGAACTGCTTATAAAACATCATTAGGTATGTCACCTTATAGACTAGTCTATGGAAAATCTTGTCACTTGCCTGTGGAACTTGAACATAAAGCGTATTGGGCTATTAAAGCTTTCAATTCTAACCTTAATGATGCTAGTTAGCTGCAAAAATTACAAATAAATGAGCTTGAGGAAATAAGAAATGATGCATATGAAAATTTAAGAATTCATAAAGCAAGAATCAAAAGTTTCATGAAAAGAAAATATTGAGAAAAACATTCAATGTAGGTCAAAAAAGTCTTGCTTTATAATTCTCGACTCCATTTATTTCCTGGAAAACTAAGATCAAGATGGAGCGGTCCTTTTATTGTGAAACATGTGTATCCATATGAGGCCTGTGATATCGAGAATCCAAAGAATGGTAATGTTTTCAAGGTAAATGGACATCGTTTGAAAGTTTATTTTGACAATTTTTGAGTTGAAAATGACTCTATTGAATTGAGTGATCCTGTATATAAAGATTGATTCTTTTTCTCACATTATTTTTGTGTTTCTTTTTGGTGTGACCTTTGTTTTGCTAGTTTCTCTCACCCCGGTCAAATGGCGGAAACCGATACTCCGTGACTCTTAAGTCGGTTCTTTCAGTTTCCCATGATAACTGATATCTGTGTATATATTTGTGCAATTCTTTGATCTTTCTCCCTTCTTTGCATCTCTTTTCCACTTCTCATCTAAAAAAAAATGGACACCACTCTTGAAAAATTGAAAAAGTATTTTCCTGCTCTGCCTCAAAATGCGATTACAAAAATTTACCGTGCTAGATGTGTAAGATTGCGATTGTTAATGAACCATAAAATTCCTGAAGATATTCACTGGCTAATGGAAGCAAATGTCCGATTATCAGGTGAGTCCTCCAATTCTTTTATTTCATACATGCCTGGAACAAGTAAAAGCACTTTTGCAAAGAAATGTCGTGCGAAACGACTGCAAGTCTGTCACAGATGTGCCAGATGGACTTGTAATGCAAAATGTCATTCTTTAGGAATTGTATCTATAAACCGTGAAGATAAAATACAGTTCATTAAGGATGGCCTAAGTAAGGAGTCTTTAGATAATCTTCTGTTGACTCTTGAGACGCACCCTAGTGGAGATGTGCATCGTGCAATTCATGATTTATAGCCACAATTTCATAAGGAACATGCTCGACATAGTTTTGGAATCTGACTAAAAAAGATCTTGTTTGCCAGTTTTAAGAAAATTGGATGAGAAGCATATCCTTGACCCATAGAGGGCGTTTAAGCCGTTCTTGGATGTAAAACCAAGGGAAGATGTGAGCCACAATCACAACTGCTTGTACATACATGTTTTTTTTTAAAATAAAAATAAAAGAGAGAGAGAGAGAGAGACTCCAGCTGACCTATATATAGGTGGTATGATTGCTTTTTCAATTTCTCATCTATAAAATCTTCTCTTCCTTCCCTTCATTTCTACTCAACCCATACATTTAACAGATATTAAAGTGTGTAGAAATGGCAGGTTCCTTAAGTCCTCAAATAAGAAATATTTGTGTTTTCGGTGGATCCAGTCCTAGAAAAGAAAAAGAGTTTTTAGAATCAGCAAATCATCTTGGTCGGGTACTGGCTGAGAGAAAGATTCATTTAGTGTATGGCGGAGGCAGCCTTGGGTTAATAAGGGGTGTGTCAACAGCTGTATTTTTAGGAGGCAGTCAAGTTTTGGGGGTCGTCCCTAATGCTTTAGCAAAAGAAGACCTCCTTAGAAAAATAATTGGAGAAGAACTACAGGTCTCCACAATGTTTGAAAGATTGAATACAATGTTTAAACACGCTGATGCCTTCATTGCCTTCCCAGGTGGTCTGGGCACATTGGAAGAGATCTTTCATATTTCCTCTTGGGCCCAACTTCACATTCACTATAAACCTATAGGTTTGTTAAATGTTAATGGTTTTTATGATAAATTGTTGTCTTTTCTTGATCAAGCTGTGGAACAGGAATTTCTAACATCTTCGGCACGACAAATCATAATCTCTGCTACTACTGCTGAATAATTGATTGACCAACTACAATCTTTCATCCCTATCATTGATCCCTCCATGAGTCGCATACATTGGTCAACTAAGGAAAGCCGTAAAAAGCTTAGATTGGATTTGAGCCTTCATTTGTGAAACCTTGTGTCTTTTGGTTTTGTTAATAATATATTATTTTGTTTTGTTATTTCTTATATTTGTTTAAGTGTGTTTCAGGTTTGTCGGTGTTCGTTGTTTCAGGTAATGTCTTCTATACTCTATCTTTCTACCTTAGGACATTGAGAACAATCTCTCGTTTTGGCTGGGGGGAAAGGGTAGTAGTTGATTGATACAAAAAAATAAATTTAACTAACTATGTTTTCTATTTGCAAAACCATTGTTACTAAGATGGTAGAGTCAAGGAGTTCTTTTGTTAAAGTGAGTCTTGAGACGCATCTTAGTAAACATTCTTAACAAGGTCTATCATAATACTTCTTGAAATATTCAGGTTTACAAACTCTCACATTATTATCAATTGATTCTGCTTATATACTAATTGAACAAGTATTCTTAAACCTTCATTTTTACACACACACTTTAACATATGATTGTGGGTCGCACATAGGATTATTACATTATTTATGTTCTTTTGTTAAATGTAACAACTAAGGGAAAGGGATAGTATATAATTTGCAAAAAAAAAAGAAAACAAAAAAACAAAAAAAACATAATAATAATAAAAATGTAGATAAGTTTGGTTTCGTAGCCTCTCTAATCTAAGCAATTAAGCCTGAATGGGTGTTTTAACATCTAATACCCTAAAGTCAACTGACTTGGGAGTTATTGGCCCAACGCTTGATACATGGGTTGAGGAGAGAAGCTTAAGGGAATCAAACATTGCACTATCTACGTATCAGTATCTGTAACCCGAGTTATTAAGCTCAAAGGGGTGTCTCAACACTTAATGCCCTAAGACCAACTGGTCTGGGAGTCATTAGCTGAAAGCTCATTACATGGGTTAAATATGCATTGTGTTTTAAGTTATATGTATATAAAAACAAAAGAAAAAAAAGAAAAGAAAAGGATAATAATCCCAACCCCAGGAAGTTAACCTTAAACATTAGAACATAATATTGTTTTCTTCCAATAGAAGCCCCATCATCTATGTTTTCATATATTTAAGCACATAAAAAAAAGATTTATTAATATTTTGTTTAAGAGGTATTGAGCAGATATATATAAATTTAATGAGAGATTGTTTACTTGGATAGATTAATGAAAGTTAAATGATGAATGCCTTGCTTTGTAGAACTTGCAAATTGTTTTTCTATTTTAACGCTTTGATTACTAGGGACTAGTAATAAGCTGGTTGGGGGGTGTGATTAGTACTTAAAAGTGCATTTTTATCAAGGTTTTATATCATCATTTTGCACTTGAAGTATCAATAACTCCTTAACTAGAGCATGTTTTATAATAACAAGTCTGATAATATAAGATAGCTTTACTTTATGGTAAATGCATATTTTAAATGCAGGCATATCTCACAATTCAAAGAATTGATAGTTGTTTTAACTATTGAAAGTGAAAGGACAAAGAAAAGGCGAAGCTTAGAAAGGAGATATCGATTCAATTCAAATTAGAACACTGTTTAGTTATTGGGTCATATCTGGTGTTGTAGATCTTTAATTTCAGTTTAATTTATATGGATAGAAAGCTAAGAAATAGGCCTATAATGTTCATGAATAGTGAAAGACCCAAATCTGCTTTTTTCAAATCCAAAGTTTGGCCACAAAAGAGAAGTCAGAATCTGTCCTGCAATCCAGCCCAAACACTGCTCAGAATTTTACCCATATCTGGAGTTCTAGAAGGCAAAATGACGTGAACTTTGGTGGGTGGAAGGAAAAGACAATTTCCAACAATGTTTATGAAGAAGACCTGCTCAAATTCTGATGGTAACAATGACATTTCATCCAGACAAGAGCTTGAGGGCTATCCACCACGTCCACCAGCAGCACTACTCAGTAGTTTACCCATTTCTCGAGCTCTAGTGATCCAAATACTCTAAAAGTTTATGAGTGGAAAGATAAGATGATTGCCAACAACTTTCATGAGGGATACTTTGCCAAATTCTGATTGCAGCAATGTCATTTCATCCAGCCAAAATGCTTGAGTGCTGCTGTCCACCAAGTCCACTAAATCAATAGTTGGCCACTACATCAATAATCAATTATCAAATGAATAGTTCTGAATTTTAGCCTATAAAAGGAGGCATTTGCCATTCATTTAGTAATCTTGGTTCTTCATATCAAGATCATGTTCTTGCTCTCTCTTTATATTTTTGTAATGCTTAAGTTTTGCTTTCATTAATCTCTTGTTCATGCTTTTCATTTCCTTTACTATACTTAGTTAACTTATATCATGTTTATATTCTTATATTGTTTATTTATGTTTTTCTTCTTCATAATGTCTAGCTAAGTTAATTATGTCAAGGTGAAAAGGTTTCACTAATGGTGTTAGGATAAGTATAATATAAACTCAAAATGGACTTTAATGTTTATATCCAAGAAAGTTTGCTATTAACACGTCTTATCATTTTTATCTTATTAATTCTTAATACCTTGCTTGTTAAATGGTTAATCTAGATTTGTGTTGTATAACACTTGGTACATCAAATACTTGATCCTTCATAGTCTTCGGCCGACATCGTTATTATGAGAGGAACTTGATTTGTTGTCAACATAAGTTAGCATCATGAATACCTGATAAAATTTATAAGTATGGTGTTACATAAATAAGATGATTAATATGATCATGTTGATAATTTATAAATAGTTTATACTTTACTTATCTCTAATACTATTAGTGGATCCTCTAACCTTGACATTTGTTTTTATCATTGTTTAATCTTCACATTTATCTTACATCTCAAAGTCATCTTTAACTCACCATCACCATCACCATCATTGTTGTTGTTGTTGTTCTTATTATTATTATTATTATTATTATTATTTATAATTTATATAATACACCTCCCTGTGATTCGACCCCGGTCTTGCCGGATTATTTATTACTTTGACACTCCTGCACTTGGGATAAGACATCAACTCTTTGATCGTGTCAGGAATCACACACACAAAGTTGCCACCCCTTATCACCCTTAGACAAATGGACAAGTAGAGCTTGCTAATAGGGAGATTAAACAGATCTTGGAGAAAACAGTGAACTCTAATAGAAAAGACTGATCTTTAAGACTTAATGATGCACTTTGGGCTTATCAAACTGCTTATAAGACATCATTAGGTATGTCACCTTATAGACTAGTCTATGGAAAATCTTGTCACTTGCCTGCGGAACTTGAACATAAAGCGTATTGGGCTATTAAAGCTTTCAATTCTAACCTTAATGATGCTAGTCAGCTGCGAAAATTACAAATAAATGAGCTTGAGGAAATAAGAAATGATGCATATAAAAATTCAAGAATTCATAAAGTAAGAATCAAAGAGTTTCATGATAAGAAAATACTGAGAAAAACATTCAATGTTGGTCAAAAAGTCTTGCTTTATAATTCTTGACTCCATTTATTTCCTGGAAAATTAGGATCAAGATGGAGCAGTCCTTTTATTGTGAAACATGTGTATCCATATGGGGCCTGTGATATCGAGAATCCAAAGAATGACAATGTTTTCAAGGTAAATGGACATCGTTTGAAAGTTTACTTTGACAATTTTTCAGTTGAAAATGACTCTATTGAATTGAGTGATCCTGTATATAAAGATTGATTCTTTTTCTCATATTGTTTTGTGTTTTATTTTGGTGTAACTTTTGTTTTGCTACTCTCTCTCACCCTGATCAAATGGCGGTTAATGGTACTCCGTGACTTAAGTCGGTTCTTTCAGTTTCCCATAATAACTGATATCTGTATATATATTTGTGCAATTCTTTGCTTTTTCTCCCTTCTTTGAATCTCTTCTTCAATTCTCATTTGAAAATGGACACCACTCTTGAAAAATTGAAAAAGTATTTTCCCGCTTTGTCTCCAAATATGATTGCAAAAATTTACTGTGCTAGATGTGCAAGATTGAGGTTGTTAATGAATCATTGAATTCCTGAAGATATTCATTGGCTAATTGAAGCAAATGTTTGATTATCAGATGAGTCCTCTAATTCTTTCATTTTATACATGTTTGGGACAGGTAAAAGCACTTTTGCAAAGAAACGTCGTGCAAAACGACTGAAAGTCTGTCACAGATATGCCAGATGGACTTGTAATGCAACATGTCATTCTTTAGGAATGGTATCTGTAAACCGTAAAGATAAAATACAATTCATTAAGGATGACCTGAGTAAGGGGTCTTTAGATAATCTTCTATTGACTCTTGAGATGCATCCTAGTGGAGATGTGCATCATGCAATTCATGATTTATGGCCACAATTCCATAAAGAACATGCTCCACATAGTTTTGAGAATCTGACTAAAAAAGACCTTGTTTGCCAGTTTTTAAGAAAACTGGATGGGAAGCCTATCCCCGACCCATAGAGGGCGTTTAAGCCGTTCTTAGATGTAAAATCAAGGGAAGATGTGAGCTATAATCACAACTACCTGTACATACATATGCTGGCCTATATATAGGTGGTATGATTGCATTTTCAATTTCTCATCTATAAAATCTTCTCTTCCTTCCCTTCATCTCTACTCAACCCATACATTCAACAGATATAGAAGTGTGTAGAAATGACAGGTTCCTCGAGTCATCACATAAGAAATATTTGTGTTTTCGGTGGATCTAGTCCTAGTAAAGAAAAAGAGTTTTTAGAATCAGCAAATCATCTTGGTCAGGTACTGGCTGAGAGAAAGATTCATTTAGTATATGGGGGAGACAACTTTGGGTTAATGAGGGGTTTGTCAATAACTGCATTTTTAGGAGGAGTCAAGTTTTGGGGTTGTCCCCAAAGCTTTAGCAAAAGGGGACATCATTGGCAAAATAATTGGAGAGGAACTATAGGTCCCCATAATGTCTAATCGACTGAATGCAATGTTTAACCATGATGATGCCTTCATTGCTTTACTAGGTAGTCTGGGCACATTGGAAGAAATCTTTCATATTTCCTCTTGGGCCCAGTTGCACATTCACCATAAAACCATAGGTCTGTTAAATGTTAATGGTTTTTATGATAATTTGTTGTCTTTTCTTGATCAAGCTGTGGAATAGGAATTTCTAACATCTTCGGCATGACAAATCATAATCTCTACTGCTACTACTGAACAATTGATTGACCAACTACAATCTTTCATCCCTATAATTGATCCCTCCATGAGTCGTATAAATTGGTCAACTAAGGAAAGCCGTAAAAAGCTTAGATTGGATTTGAGCCTTTGTTTGTGAAACCTTGTGTCTTTTGGTTTTATTAATAACATATTATTTTGTTTTGTTATTTCTTATATTTGTTTAAGTGTGTTTCAGGTTTGTTAGTGTTAGTTGTTTCAGGTGATGTCTTTTATACTCTATCTTTCTACCTTATGACATTGAGGACAATGTCTCGTTCTGGTTTGGGGGGGGGGGAGGGTGGTAGTTGACATTAAAAAAAAACTAACTTACTAATTGTTTTTGCTATTATTAAAACCATTTGACAAAACTGTTATTAGGATGACAGAGTAAGAAGGAATTTTATTGACTCTTGAGATGCATCTTAGTAAATTTTCTTATCAAGGTCTATCAGAATACTTCTTGAAATATTCAGGTTTACAAACTCTCGCATTGTTATCACTTGATTCTGCTCATATACTCATTTAACAAGTATTCTTAAACCTTCATTTTCACACACACACTTTAACATATGATTGTGGGTTGTACATTGGTTTATTACATTATTTATGTTCTTTTGTTAAAGGTAACAACTAAGGAAAAGAGATAGTATATAATTTGCAAAAAAAAAAAAAAATTGATAATATTAAAAATGTAGATAAGTTTGGTTTCGTAGCCTCCCTAACCTAAACAATTAAACCCGAAGGGGTGTTTTAACACTTAATACCTAAAGTCAACTGACTTGGAAGCTATTGGCCCAAATATTGTTACATGGGTTAAGGAGAAAAACTTAAGGGAATCAAACATTGCACTATCTACGTATCAGTATCTGCAACCCGAGTTACTAAGCTTGTAGGGGTGTTTCAACACCTAATGCTTTAAGACCAACTGGTCTGGGAGTCATTAGCCAAAAGCTCGTTACATGGGTTAAAGATGCATTGTGTTTTAAGTTATATGTATATATATTAAAAAAAAAAGAAAAAAAAGAAGAAGATAATAATCTTAACCAAGGAAGTTAACCTTAAACATTAGAACATAATATTGTTTTGTTCCAATAAAAGCCCCATCATCTATGTTTTCATACATTGAGCATATAAAAAGGAAGGTTTATTAATATTTTGTTTAAGAGGTATTGAGCTGATATATAAATTTAATGATAGTTTGTTTATCTAGATAGATTAATGGAAGTTAAATGATAAATGCCTTACTTTGTGGAACTTGCAAATTGTTTTTCTATTTTAACACTTTGATTACTAGGACTAGTAATAAGTTGGCTGGGGGGGTGTGATTAGTACTTAAAAGTGCATTTTTATCTAGGTTTTATATCATCATTTTGCACTTGAAGTATCAATAAGTGCTTAACTAGAGCATGTTTTATAATAACATGTCCAATAATATATGATACCTTTAATTTATGGTAAATGTTCATCTTAAATGCAGGCCTATCACATAAATCAAAGGATTGATTGATGAGTTCAACTATTGAAATTGAGAAGACAAAGAGAGGGTTAAGCTTAGAAAATAGATGCTGGTTTAGTCCAAACTGGAACACTGTTCAGTCATTGAGTCATATCTGGACCTGTAGATCTTGGATTTTAATTTGGTTTATATGGATAGAAAGCTAAGACATAGGTCTAAAACATTAATGCAGAGTCCAAGACTCAATTCTGCTACTTAAAAATCCAAATCTTACCAATAATGGAGAAGTCAGAATCTGTCCTGTAGCCCAGACACTATCTAGTATTCAGCTCATATCTCGAGTTCTAGAAGTTCAAATGCACCGATTCTTTTTTTTGTTGGAAAGCTGAGATAATTTCCTAGAACTTTTATGAAGACAATCTGTTCAAATTCTGACATTAGCAATAATGTTTTGTTCAGACAAGAAGATAAGGATTGTCACCAAGTCAAGATGTGGCCACCCACTTAACAATTAGTCATCAAATCAATAGTTCCAAATTTTGGCCTATAAAAGGAGGCATTTGCCATACATTTAGGCATCTTGGTTTTCAGATCAAGATCATGTTCTTGCTCTCTCTCTTTATATTTTTGTAATGCTTAAGTTTTGTTTATATTAATCTCTTGTTTATGCTTTTCATTTCCTTTCCTTTACTTAGTTAACTTATATCTTATTTATGTTCTTATCTTATTTATTTATGTTTCTCTTCTTCATAATGTTTAGCTAAGTTGATTATGTCAAGGTGAAAAGGTTAAACTCAACATGGACTTTAATGTTTGATACTAACATGTTTTGTATTTGTTATCTTATTCACTCTTAATACTTTGCTTGTCAAATATTTAATCTAGATTTATGTTGTATAACCTTGGTATAACAAATACTTGGCACTTTCATAGCCCAAACCGTATGGTATAACCGACACCTGTGCTATGAAAGGAACTTGATTTGTTGTTAACATAAGTTATAATCATGAATACGAATACCTAGCAACATTTACAAGTATTAGCATTACTTGAATAAGATAACTAATGTAATCATGTTAACAATTTATAATCCGAATGGAACCTCCTTTGTGTGTGGTTTCCAGTTGAGTAATAAGAGTTTATACTATACTTGTTTGAAATACCATTAGTGGATCCTCTAACATTGACAATTGTTTTTATCATTGTTTAATCCTTATATAAATATCACATCTCAAAGCTCTCTTCAACTTATTATTATTATTATTATTATTTATAATTTATATAGTTAACCTCCCTATGGTTCGACCCTAGTCTTGCTACGTTATTTATTACTTCGACACTCCTACACTTGGGAGAAGACATCAATCTTTTGGTCATGTTAGTCTCATTGTAATGGGTGACCTACCCAGGTGGAAAAATATAAAGAAAGGGTCTCATTGTAATGGGTGACCTACTCAGGT
Source organism: Populus simonii (assembly GCA_007827005.2). Taxonomy (NCBI): domain Eukaryota; kingdom Viridiplantae; phylum Streptophyta; class Magnoliopsida; order Malpighiales; family Salicaceae; genus Populus; species Populus simonii. The sequence continues at coordinate 8,494,702 of CM017476.2, forward strand.
GAAAAAATATAAAGATTTTTCAGAAGGAGTCCCATTGTAAAGGGTGACTTACCCAAGTGGAAAAATTCAAAGAGAGGGTCTCATTGTAATGGGTGGCCTACATAGGTGAAAAAGTACAATGATTTTTCAGAAAAGGTCTCATTATAATGGGTGACCTATCTAGGTGGAAAAAAAACAGAGAAAGAGTCTCATTGTAATGAATGACCTATCCAGATGGAAAAATACAAAGACTTTTCAGAAAGGGTCTCATTGTAATGGTTGACCTATCCAGGTGGAAAATTACGGAGATTTTTTCAGGTGGCCTAATTCTCATGGGCGGCCTGCCCAGGTCATGAATTTCTCAAAAATGATAAATTTTTCAAAAGTATTTCCAATTTTTGGCCATTTCCAGGTGGCTTTTCTTTGATGGATCCCATTAGGGATTTCTTTGGTGAATCTTTGCAAAACACATTGTTCAGTATCTCAAAGTTTAGATGAAATGCATGCATCTTTACCTAATTTGAAATATAAGCCCCCATTTCTTCTCAATCTTTTTGTTGCTTGATTGGTGAGGACTTGTTATCTCTGATTTGGGTCATCTTTATTATTTGGCTTCGAGCTCACTCGAGTTAGCTCATGTAAGTATTTTTTCAGATTTGTTACACAACTCAGCCTTCATGGTGCCCATCATGACCCATTTGCTTGCTAGATATTTTCTATCTCATTGAATAATTTAAGAGGATTATTCATTATTCCCTTATCTCATTGCTAAAAACACTTGGTGTCATTTGTTGAAAGGATCAAGCTACCTTGTCTTGTAAACTACAATGCCCCCTTGTCTCATTTTAAGAAATGTTTCATTTCTTACGGTTATCTAGAAGGGATCAATTTTTCTTCTAAACACAATGTTGCCTCCTTGTACTAGCCATTGCCTCTAAGTGTGCTTTGTAAGCGATTCAAACAAATAATGATTTTGAGTGACCATTATCTCATTTCTCTCCTTTTTAGTTTGGTGAAGGAATATTTGTCTATAATGAAACCTGAAATCTCGATCTTACATTTTGAGAACAAAAATTGTTTTGAAGTGAGTTTATAACAATTGCTTTTGAAATCTTGCAACTCCTTAGTTACTTTTTTTCTTGGAAAAGAGATGATTTGCTCTTGTGTTGGCGATATTTCCATTGGTGAAGTTATGTCATGAGGTGACCTTCTGTTTTTATGGGTTTCAAAGTGAAGTGCTTAAGAGAAAGCTCGAGGTTTTATTTGAGAAAAAAATTATCTATTTCTGAACACTCATTTTATTAACATAAATAATAATGAGTAACTTGTTCTCGATGTCATGACTTTTATGAAAAAGTATTTTTTGCATTTTAAGAGCATTGTTTATTTTTTCAAGTTGCTTGCTTGCTTGATTAGAAATGACTTTTACAGACATATAACGTAGGCTGTGGTTATTGTCTATGAAATAAAAGGATTCATAAGGCTCAAAGAGTGTTTCAAGGTTTCAAAGACTAAGGATCACTATCAGTAGTTCGACTTTTTATATCTTTCATCTTTTATTTTGCTGCTCTTTTTTTATTTGCCCTTTTTCATTGTTTTGGATGGGGCATACTCACTTTGTTTTGGCTATCTCTTTTTCTTGTGATTTGGGTATGCCCCCTAGCATTTGAGTTTCTTGGGCTCTTTTGTCTTTTTGGCTTTCTCACGGCTTTTCCTCTTCTTATTTTTTTCATTAAAATTTTCACTTGCCCCTAGTGTGGGGTGTGATCTTACTCAGGGGTTTTGATGAAGGAAAATTTATTTAGGCTAAAAAAAAAGGACCACAAGGAATATATTCATTCTAGAATGTGAAAGGAATAACAAAGATGACCTTTTCTCATTTCAAGCGCAAGCAATTAAGATCAATAAAATTTTACCTCGTTCAATGTGATGGTTTGGTGTTTGCAAAGAGATGCATTTCGTGAGTCTATGAGCAACGAGTTCACCACATACCATTATTCATACATTTAAAATACTTTGTTCACTAGCTTGTACATGTCTGTATATTCTGGACTAGTGGTTTTCCAGCTTTGTCTCATTTTGATCTATAATACATACTTATATTTTGATAAAAAAAAATAAAATACTTGGTTCAAGAGCCATGGTGTAAGGGTGACGATTCATTTTCTATTCGTTGACTTTGGTTTAAAGTTTAGTCACCTCAATGAAGGAGTTGTTTAATTCATATGTCATTCTACAAGTAGAATGTCAAAAATATCATTTTAAATAAACATCAAATTATTTTTGAAATCAAAATGCAAGTTCAATTTTTTAAAAATTCCACCAGGGAAAAGATTTTGGTAAAAGCAACGAATCACGTCTATGAGATCACGCGAGGCTTCAAAAATGTATTTGTGAGTTTTTAGAGGGAACCAACCCCTTTCAAGATATTTGGCTATAAATAAAAGGAAAAGATGCAATTGAAGGCAAACTCATTATTTCATTGAATTTTTAGAAAAAAGGGGCTAAACAACAAAGACCTTATGCTAACATCTTGAGCTATGATTACTAGCAAGGTAAAACATAAAAGGGTTGAACACTTAGCAATCATTAAATGAAATTTCTAGAACCTTCCAATCATCCCTCTCCTATGAACTCCTCGACTGGAGCACCTTTCCAATAGTCAGTTGAGGTTACGCATAGACCAGTCTTGGTTTCATGACACTGTGGCTTCATCTTCAGGACGATTGATCTCTAGGTGTCTTTATTTTGGTAGTTATTTCTCTCGTCTTTATAACCACTTTTGATATTATGAACCTCAGTTTCTTTTATTTTTCAAGTGAAACTTTTCTCCTCAGCCGAGTCAGCAATCTTTTCCAAACGGATGGCTTTTTTCAATCCTTTCAGCTATAGCAACCAGGTCAGAAAAACATTGTGCAGAACTTCCCACTAGGAATTCAAAGTATGGTGCCTTGAAAGTGTTGGCAAACAAATTGATTACCTCCTTTTTTAATAAGGGAGGATTAACCCGTGTAGTTGCCTCACACCACCTTTGGGTGTATTCTTTTATGGACTCGTTGTCTTTTTCCATAGCTTGCAAGATTGACTTATCAGGGCCTACATCCACATTGAACTTATATTGCCTAATGAAGGCATCAACTAAGTCCTTCCACTTTTTTACCTTAGTATTGTCCAACTGCATACACCAAGTAAGGGCAACGTCACTCAAACTGTCTTGAAAAAAATGAATCAACAGTTTCTCATCGTAGACCACTTTAGCCATTTTGTTGTAATATGCCTTGAGATGAGTTACAGGGCATTGAATTCCTGTATATTTGATGAATTCAAGCACTCTATTTTTTTTTGGGATGATCACGTTGGGCACCAAACACATCTCAACAACCTTTATATGATCATGTAGGCTAGTTCCCTCAAATGCCCTCATCCTTTGCTCTAGGGCAGCCAATTTATCCAGGCCATCTTTTTTTATTTTATCATTTTGTCCTTTTGAGATTCCTTCATTACAAGGCCAATGGTAGATGACATTCTTATGAGATATCCTGGTTTAGAAAATTAGGAATATATAGCCTATTGAGATTCAAATGACACCTCATTTGCCCCCAGATCCTGTGGGTTTATGAGTATAGGTTCAGGCTGAGCTATAAATTTTGCTTTTTTAGATTTAGATTTCAAGGCCTGTTCGAGTAGGCTAGTATTCCTTGTGACTTCTTCTCTAAAACTTTCCAACTCTTTTTAGTGTTGGGCTTCCAACTAGGCTCTTTCTTTATTTTTCATTTTCACAGTCGAGTGTTATAGGTGTGTTTCAATGGGGAACCTATATTTCAGCCTAGTAAATGAAAATTATGCAATTATGCACAAGTGATGATGCTATCAACAAGGAAAATGCAGATTTAATGTGGACTCACCCTTCATGGGGTGGCAATGGTTGTTTATTCATGGATCTTAAGGACCTGATGCCATCATCATGCCAACGAGGGGATCCTTGTCCAGTCTTGCTTAAGTTTGAGCTTTTGATAAACCTTTCGGCTTTCAATTCAAATCAGTCCCCTTTTGTCAACTGTAACAACTCAGACTCTTGTATCCTATGTGACGACCATTTGTCACTCGTCTATATGATATTAGAGTCATAGACCAATGCCATTAACATTATTTTTTCTTCTTTATCACGTTAGTCCTAACTTTATCTAATCCCTACACAAACCATCCTTTCTTTTTCAGTCTTACCTCATCCCTCAAAATCACTAAACTAAACCGTCTCAACTATCCTATTTGAAAAGCTACTATGGTTCCATATCTGAAAGACTACTATAGTTCCATATCTGAAAGGCCAAAAGGTTTTTGACTACGTAGATGGTACCCTCAAACAACCATCAAAATAAATTACTAATGATAATGGAACACAATCTCTTAATCCACTACTTGATATTTGGAAAACTTAGGAAAACTTAATTCTTAATTGTCTTAATGCCTCTAGTACTGATGAAGTTCTTGCACAAGTTGCTAACTACACCACTTCTCATAAGGTGTGAAAGGCTCTTACCACTGCTTTGAATCTCAATCTAGAGTTTAAGCAATCCATATATGATCTCAACTTTTTACAACCTACAAAACTAATCGGACCATAAGTGAATATTTCATGAACATCAAATGACTTGGAAATAATCTTTTCATTGCTGGACAACCTTTAAAGTCTGATGATAACATCACATACATTCTTGCTAGTTTAGACCCAAATAAGACTATAATGTAACCACAATCTCTACTTATGATGATTCATTTATATTGGAAGAGATTTGCTTTATGTTACTTATTAGCTATATATTCATCACCATTCCCAATCTGTTCCTATCTCTCAAACATCAGTTCATGTTACTTCATGAAAACCACCTGCCTACGGAAATCATTGTCATGGAAATTTCTTTAAAACAATTGGCAAGGGTGTAATTTTGATAGCCAATCTCGTGGTCTTGGTAGAGGTACTTCTTCACCCTTGTAATTTTAAAACCTGGTGTCAATTATGTGACAGGTCTGTACATATTGTGTCTAAATTCTATAAACATTATGATCCTCTTTTCTTGCCACCACCTCTTCGCCCTAATACATAAGCTCATCTCTCAACTTATCAACAATATTAGTCATTTGTCCAAGAGCGACATTTTGATTTAGAAGAAATGCACCATCTGACAAAAAATATCAACAACCTTAATATTCACAGTGAAGAGTATATTGACACTCATCAAATTCAAGTTGGTGATGGTTCAGGTTTATGTATCATTCATGTTGGTATTGCCTCTTTATCAATATTTTTGAAATCCTTTGTTCTTGATAACATACTTGCAATGCTCCAAATAACCAAAAATTTTATCTCAATTCAAAAACTTGCTCATGATAATAATGATTATTTTAATTTTCATGACATGTATTTTTTCATAAAGGATTACTCGAGGAACATCCCCATAAAAGTTATACCAAAGACGTGCCGTACTGTTTTGTGCAGCCTTTCCAATAACTTACTCATTATGCATTTGTTGGTGTTCATATTTAAGTTTCTGATTGGCATCCTAAATTGGGACTTGTATTGTTTTGCATTGTCAACCAAGCATTGAACTCAAATAAGATTCCTATAGCATTTAATAAAAGGCACTATGTTTGCCCTAATTGTGAGATGGTCAAAAGATACAATCTTCCCTTTTAAAAATCATTTTAACATGCCACCAAACCCTTAAAACTTATCTTTTCATATACATGAGGCCTAGTGTAGTTACTTCTAGTTATAATTCAAGATACTACATGTGTTTTTAGATGATTACATATTTATTTGGATTTTCCACAAAAAAATAATCTATAGTTGAAATTATTTCTCTTTAATTTCAATAGTATCTTGAAAGGCATTTTGATATCAAAATTAAAATGGTTCAAACTGACTAGGGTGGTGAATCTCACCATTTGTATAATTATTTTAAATCTTGTAGAATTAAACATCTCATTGCATGCCCTTACACTCATGAACAAACAAGTTCTATTGAAAGACATCATCATCAAATTACTAAAGTAGGTCTTGCTTTATTAGCTTTCTTGTATCTTCCACAACAACATTAGAAGAACACATTTTAAATGACAACACATATCATAAATTGATTCCTTACAAAGTTTTGAAGAATAAATCACCTTTTGAAAAAATTATAACTTCATGCATGTTTTTTGTTGTGCTTGCTGGCCTAATTTATGACCATGCAATCACCATAAAATTCATTTTTTCTAAAAAGCTTAGCATCTTTGTTGATTATAGTCTCTAACATCATGGTCACATATGTCTTGATTTTTTTATAGAAAAAAATTATGTTTTTAGACACATAGTCTTTGATGAATGATTCTTCCCATGTACAAAACTTGGCTTCACCTATTGTCCTCCCTAGTAAGACATAATTTCTCTCATATTATCTGTAAACCCTTTACACACACGTAATGTAATTTTTTTTTTTTATAGGTATTGAAATCTCTCCACCTATAGTATCATCAACTATATTTGACTAGTTGCCATATGACTCAGTCATGATACATCAACATACAGATGCTATCAATAATATAGAGACTTATGCTCCCTCAAACTTAGCTCCTATTGCTGACCTATATTGTAACGCTACCAACTTATAAACTACATAACCCTTAATAAATTGACAGTAAAGAATTATAAAGTAATTTTTTTAAATCATTAATATTGTTTCAGCCAAAAATTCGGCAAAGCTTCCCCTTATAACTAGTCTATTCCAAGTTATCGACAACTTCATTGCACATCTAAAAAATATTTCATTTACAGTCCAATCATCCAGAACCTCTCAATATATCATCACAACTTCAACTTAACATCCTTAATGAGAACTTATTATATTCCATAAATTAGTGAGAAGATGTTTGTAATTTTTTATTGAATATGTTAGGAGACTTATATTAGAACAAACATGCTTAAAACAAATATGAAAACATCCATCTTTAGTGTTATAGCTTGCTAGTTAGTATTTCTAACAAATATACAATATAACAAAAACATACATAATGGTAGTATTCATTTAACTTTAATACATAAACTTATAATACAAAATGACTTATATTATTATATGTTTATTTACACGTATGCTAAACCTAAAAAGTAGCGCTAGACAAACTTTATGGTCAACTCAAGTGTGTGAAGGACCTAATAAATTTTAATCATGGAAATTGTTAGGTTACATTTTTAGCATTGGATAATAAAATAAAATGTTTAGTCATTGTTCTTTATGTATATAATTCACACACAAGACTAGTAAAAGTTTTCGGCTTCCATTTCGACTAATGCCACTAGCCTTAGCTAGTCTATAAACAATATCCCAATTACCTAGCCATAAATGCCACTATTGTATGTTGGTTTATTAACCAACCTAACCATCTACATATAGATGCTACTAGCCCCTAACTAGTCTAAGTAGATTGTCTCAGTCATCTAGTTCTCATATGCTACTAGCATTCGCTAATCTAGATAGATTATCCCAATCGTCTAGTTTCTAGATGCCAATAGCCCTTCGACTAGTCTAAATAGTTTTCACCACACTTAAATGTTAAACACTTGTGTCAGAAAAAGATTGTATGCAAAATCTTTAGAATTCTTACATAACTTAGTGAGGTAAACATCACCTATTTAGTACTTGTCCTTTAGCTATGCCTTTTTATTGCTAAGTGGGTCGTAAAGTCTCTCTTGCATCAGTAAGTGTTTTTAACCATCATCATTCATGTAAGGCTAATTTTTAGACATTTAAAAAATGCCATCTTCTCCATTTCTAAATTTTTTCTACAATTTTGTTTTGTTATACATATTTCCCACACTTTAAATTATAAATTTTGAGTGCAACTCTAATAAAAAATTTGATAAAAACTTTCATTCCTTTTCATAACTTCCTTGGTCGAACCCTTCACCAATTCAAATTCAATTTCCCTTCTATCATTTCTTTTACTTGTTCTCGTTTCTCTTTCTCCTATGTTTATCCTACTAAGTTAAACATCAACATTATATCAATGCACGTTAGAGTTCTTAATTTTTCCCTCTTCTTCTATGTCACCCATTTAAACATTATTAACAAAACATAACCTTTTACAATCTTTTATTTATTTATTTTACAATTCATAATTTACCCATCTTTTTTTACAACTAACCTAACACTTATTACATTAATTTTACAACTTAATCAAACCAATTCAACCCTCCTTATTAGTTTGTTTCTTGATCGAAACCCTTCAAGATTAGAAGCTAAATTTTTCTTTTCATTTTATGAAATCAATAACTTATCCATATCCATAAATCTCAATCAATCTCAAATACACATTTCTAACAACAATTTTCCTATAATTTCAAGTCTTAAACATCACTAACATTTTTAACATTTTGGATATTACTCAACTATTCAAATTAACTACCATTAATGATGAAACAAATAAGAATTTTCAAATACTTCAAACCCCCTTTACCCCCCCTCCCTTTTCCTTTAAATATTTCTAAGAACCCTAATTTTCAGATTATGAGAACCCTTTTTAACTCACCCAAATTCCTCATTCCAAGCTCTCATTGATTCTTTTTAATTACATTACTTAGCTAATCTTTAGTTTTCTCTTAAGGAATTTAGAAGAGAAACATGAAGAAACCTAATCTCCCCCATTCAATTATTGAACGCTTCGACCTTCATAATTTTTTTTTTTTATATAGTTGCCAACTTACTCTTTATATAGATTTGTCCCTCATGTTTTCCTAATTTTTAGTTGGACTCCTACTACATGTTTTCTTTCTATCAAATTTAACCCTAAAGCACCTCCCTGTAATTCAATTCCGCCCTGCTTTTTTTTATAAAAAAAATTAAAATACTTCCTAATTAAATTATCTTAGTTTGTATACCATCCCTATAATTATTATTATCTCCTTTTCTACTTGAGAAAATCTTATCCGGGGTTTACACACACAATTCTACTTTTAAGTGACACAACAACTTTTACTTCACAAAGAATCACAATAAGGTTCTAAACCAATAGTATCGAACCAAAGATACCATATGTTGGATATATCAAATATCTTCTTCCTCAAGTACTTATTGCTAAAATAACCTCCATTCCTCATGAGCCTACATGTCATACAGAAGCTTTAAAATACCCTCATTGGCATGAAATAATAACTGATGAGTTTAATGCTCTTATTCAAAATGAAACTTGGGACTTAGTTTTACAATAACAAAATCATAATTTCATTAGCAACAAGTGGGCCTTTCAGGTTAAAAGATAAGCTTATAAGAGCATTAAGCTTTTTAAAGAATATCTTATAACAAAAGGCTTCCATCCACAAGAAGGTGTTAATTATATAAGCATATTCACTCTAGTGGTTAAACCAAACACAATCTTCTTAGTTATCTCTCTTCTAGTCTCTATTTATTGGCAATTTTATCATTTAGATATTTAGAATGTCTTCCTTCATGTATTCCTTCAATAATATATCTATATGCAAAAACCATAATAATTCATTCATCCTGATTATCCATGTCATGTCTATAAATTAAGAAGAACTCTATATGGTCCTTTGGTAAGCCCCAAGGGCATGGTTTTCAAGACTTACAAATCAATTAAGTCAAATGGGTTTTACAAACTCTAAAATAGATGTCTTTTTTATACACTCTTTATCAAGACAAAGTTCATATCATCATTCTCATTTATGTTGATGATATTATTATTACTGGCTTTGACACAAAAGCCATTGATCAACTGATCTACCAAATGTCCATAGTTTTTCTAGTTAAAGATTTAAGGCCTCTATTCTTTTTTTCTTGATGTTGGAACTTTGTGTCAAAGTCATGACATTTCTCACCCAATTAAAATATATTGTAGACCTACTTCGAAAGGTAAACATTGACAAAGTGAAACCTTGTTTAGCACCTATATCTACCACCAGTCACTTCCCTAAATTTTAAGTATATGACTTTAATGATCCTCAACTCTATAAAAGCACTGTTGAAGCTCTATATCTTGGACTTACAAGTCTAGATATTGAATACAGTGTTTGCTGTGTAAGCAAGTTCATGCACCAACCAAAGGATACTTATTGGCAGATAGTGAAAAGAATTCTTTGATATCTCAAACACAATTTCATTTGGTATATGATTTACTCCATAAATCGATCAACAAATTAGTTACTCCATAAATCGATCAACAAATTAGGCAGGTGATAGTGACAACCGAAAAAGTGTTGGTGCATATTATATTTTCATGGCTACAATATCATTTCATAGAGTTGTAAACAACAACAAATCATGGCTTGCAGCAGCACTGAATCAGAATACAAAGCTCTTCCAAACACATAAGTTGAGATATAATGGATTCAATCCATACTTTATGATCTACATATTACATTACCTAGCTATCCAAAGTTATGGTGTGATGATATTGGAGCCACATATCTCTCTTCTAATCTAGTATTTCATACAAGAACTAAATAGATTGAGATTGATTTTTATTATGTTAGGGACCAACTTTAGGTTTGCTTTGATGTGTGACAATCTCTAAGTGAAGGAACCGCCCTTTCGATTGCGAGGGGATATTGAATCATATGCATATGTAACTGCAGATTCTTTTACAAGTAGAATTGTAATTGAAGATGCCACTTTTACTAAGGTTTTGAGCCAACCTTGCAAGCTATCATCTCTAATCATGCATAAGAAAAGAAATCTAAATCTTGAGCCAACCTTGCAAGCTATCATCTCTAATCATGCATAAGAAAAGAAATCTAAATATTGGGATTCAATCTTTATTGCATACTTGAAATCTACTGCGAATAATGACAGTAGATATTTATCTCCTTTACTATATATATATAAAACAAATATTCATTCTATTATCTTTATTTGTTTCTATAGAAAGGAGGCATTCAGACTTGTATTTTTATGAGTTCGTGGAGGTAATAATATATATAATTTTCTACAAATAGGTTTTGGTGCGGGTCAGTATGGACAAGTGCCCTCCCTCGCTGCCCGCCCTTCCAAGGCACGCTTAGAGATCAGTAGTGTTTTTACGAACACGTGACTAGTGACTTTTCTCAAGTGCAATATAGAAAAAATAAAAAAAAAACGTATTTGAATTCCAAACATGAAACTTCGATTATGCGTCAAAAGAATTCAATTCTACTAGTAGAATCAAATTCAATTCGATCAAGGAATTGGTTCAAGCTGTTAGTGGTAAAGCTTCACGCAAGCATTCTCTTAAAATGGACGAGGTGGAGACGTTTAAATATAAATCCTTCATTCTATTGTATCGACCAACATCACAATTGGTCAAAAATACATCCACTATCATCTATATATGTAGCCATCTTTGGACTAAGCACAGGAAGCCCCAACAAGAGGTGAATTAGCCTGTGCTGCCATGGCAAGCTCAAACTGCCTTGAAATTCCAGATTGAAGGTGAAGCAGCTCAGGAGAAATGAGATTGTCCCAGCCGTGAACGGGGTTGGTAGTTGGTGCTGAGGCATCCCACCCAATGTGTGTCACATGCTTCACATCTGTTGGCAACCCAATTTCCATTTCCATTTCAAATTCTTCGATCTCTTCTTTGTACGCTAGAAAAGTTAAGAGATCGAGTTAATAACTGGAAATTAAACAAGAGGGTGTGTCTACTACATACAAGTATGATGCAAAACCATGAAGATCATTGTAATTGTTTATTGGCTTCATTGCATGCTTAATGTGTGTGTGTGTGTGTGTGTGTCATAATATTTTTGTTCTTTTAAAAAATAAGGAATGAACTGAAAAATCTTTAATGAGTTATAGCTGAACTAGCAATAGTGTTCACCTCTTCTAAAAAGATCTCAAGTTTGAATCTCTCTTTTATAAAAAAAAAAAGAAGAAGATAGCTGAAAAATAAACTTAGACTGACCAAATAATTGAGAGAAGTTCTTGAAACCCTTGACTAGCCTATGCAACCCAGTGGATATGTTAGGCTTTGAAAGAGCAAGGAACTTCAACGAAGTCTTCATACTTTCTGTACTTGATGAGCTTTCCTCGTCTTCCTCTTTTGTTCCTTCTCAAGAACAATAGAAACCAAAATATTCAAATAATTAAGTCTACAGAAACATGAAGGCAAAAGAAAAGGTTAAAAAGAGTGTGTGTGTGTGTGTGTGTGTGAGAGAGAGAGAGAGAGAGAGAGAGAGAGAGACTTGTTGCGGATAAGTTTGTGTCTGTCTTTGCTCTTCGAGGTTGGTGTGCGCCGATGGCCACACTTGACTCAGAGACACAACCGAAGGAGAAAGGAAGGAGAACAAGCCTTTCCATTCTATCTCTCATTTCTACATCAACAAGCAAAGAAACAATAATATAGGAATTGAGTATGAGGTGGTAGTGTGAGAGAGAGAGAAGGAAAGAAAAAAGGGTGGTTTAGGAAGCTACAAACCCTTCAAAATGAAAGTGGTCTGTTATAATAAGTAGAGCTGGCTTTGTAATCAAGCTACTATAATTTGACTAACAGGAAGTCAAGCTAGCTACACATATGATGAGTTTAGTTTGGTAGAGGAGAGAGTACAGAAAAATTAAGATTGAAATTTTTTTTTTTTGTAATTATTTACAACTTGCAAGTGATTGCTAGTTAATTTAACATATTAAGAGGTTCAGTTGTGAAGTTTTAACCTAATAACAGATGTATTTATTTTGTATGCGCGATCGATCAGCCAAATTAGGTAGAGCTACTGCTATGTTTATCCCACTCTCACTCAAAACAAAAGCAAAATATTATCTTTCAGTTTAAGTTCTGCAGTGGGCTCAAACCTTACTTGCCATTCTTATGGAACAAGATACCATTTTCGAAAAAGTCTCTCTCTATATCTAGACACGCAGATGCTTCTTTCTTCTTCTTCATCTTCTTCTTCTTTTTTCCCCTCTTTTCTTTTGTTTCTTATTTTGTACTCTACACCGAACTTGTAGTAGTGCATCTCAAGCGATTGTTCCCGGCCGTAAACTTTGAAATCAAATCTTGAGACCAAACTGCACTTTCTATTGATTCTAAAAAAAAAAAAAAAAAAAAACATGATTGATTGTTAGAATAAGAGTAAGAAATTTGATGCGGAAATGATGTTCTTGGAGTGGGGATTGCGGTTCTATTACAGTAAATGTTCTTTTGGAAACTGTCTTTTCACAAAAATAAATAAACTATACATGCAATCAGGATATAATGACAAGCCCAAAAACTTTAATCTGCACTATCTTGTGGCATCATGGTTCAAATTATAGCCTAAAGTTTTCTTAAATTCCATTATCCCAGTATAACATCAGTGTGCTTTAAATTAATTAACGTAATGAGGTAACTTAATCTCTCTATAAACAAAAATTACTACCAAAATACTATGTGGTCATAAAAAAATTATTATTATGGTACCGCCACAAGATTTAAGGGATTGAGATTTAAGGGATTGGCCTTTAGTAATATTGACCTTTAGATCAAACTTTAATTAGGCCATGTTTATTTTCTGGAAAGTGATTTTCGGGAAATTATTTTACAGACTTTTCTGTGTTTGTTTGTCATTAGAAAAATTGATCAACGGAAAACACTTTCTAGTCAAAAGAAATTTGGCTTGGTTTCCAAGAAAGTATTTTCCTAGAAAATTTGGGCAGAAAACACTTTTTGGAAGTTGTGAAAAATTTAGAAATGTCATATTATTTGCTGATTATATCAAATTTGGTCCTCAAACTTTTGATTGTTATATATATTTTGTTTTGAATATTTAGTTTTCAATTTCATCTCTTAAAATTTAATTTTTATATTAACTTTGGTCTCATTTTTATAATTGTTATTTGCTTTTTCCTTATCATTTTTTATTGAAATTTTTTATCTATCAAATTCGATCCTTATTCTTTTGATTGTTACTTATTTTATTTGAAATAATTTATGAAATGTTAATTATTATTATTTTAATTTCTTCATCTTTTATTATTTTTTTTTATTTTTTAGATTTGATCTCTATTATTTTGATTATTATTTATTTTATTTGAGATAATTTATGAAATTATTATTTTTTCAATTTCATTTTTTAATTTGTAAGATTTGTTTCTCATTATTTTAATAAACTTGAGAAAAATAAAACATTAATAAGTTATTTTCCAGCTCATTTTCCATGAAATAACCAAATACTGGAAAGTGTTTTCCAACTTATTTTTCATTACACTACCAAACATCGGAAAACAATTTACTTTTCCAGAATTCACTTTCCAAAAATAAACTACTTTCCAGCAAACAAACGGGGCCTTAGATCAATCTTTAGTGTCGATTTCTTTTCTCTTCATTTTGGATGGCTCATTTTCTATTACTTCTTGGGATTGAGGATGTGTTTGGAAATGTGGTAAATGTTATAATTTAAAGTGTTTTTTTTATTTATAAATGCATTAAAATAATATATATTTTTTATTTTTTTAAAATCATTTTTAACATCAGCATATTAAAATGATTTGAAAACATAAATTTTTTAAGCAAAAAAATATTTTTAAATTTTTAGAAAATACGGTTTCAACTGCGTTCCCAAACACACCCTTAGAAGATGACAACTACTTAATTATAGGAGGGGCTTATAAGAACACTAGTAAATTTAACAATTATATCAGCAAAATTTTATGTTGGAATTTATACTAATAGTCCATCTGTAATTATTTTACTGACGAGATTACAAACAAAAAGTGTTCATCGAAAAAACACTCATCGATAATTTCTAGTCTGTCGGTAAGTCAGTTGTTAATAACTTTACCAATGGCTTTATAGACGGAACATGCGTGCAAAAAAAAAAAAATTACCCTCTTCATTCTGTTGATAATTTCCTCGGTTCAATTTAGCATATCACTCACAGGATAACTGTATGTAATTCAATCTGTGAGTTGTAGTGGCATTTCCAGTAATTGTTTTCCAACTCTCTGGAATATTCCGACGGATTTATTCTATTAGTGAGTTAACAGTAGCATTGACATTTGCTATATTATTTTTCAACTCTTTGGAATATTCCGACAGATTTTTTCTATCAATGAGTTAACAGTAGCATTGACATTTGCTATAATTCTTTTCCAACTCTTTGAAATATACTGATGGAATAAGTTTGTTGGTAACGCCGTCAGTAATAATTTACTTTTTTAAAAAAAATCTACTAAACAAAAATAGAAAATAATTAAAAATTTTAACTTAATATAAAATTCAAAATTTTAAAAATCAATTATCTTCATATAAAAATCAAATATTTATTATAAATTTATACGTTCAAATATAATGAAACAAAAATAGGGGCGACACTGGAGGAGGAGGAAGAGGCTAGTCATTCTCGGGATGGTGAGGCCAATAAAGGGATGCACATATACCACTTATCTATGATCTCATATCTATGACCATTCAGCAGAGTTCTTTATAATTTGCAGAGAGTCACTCATATTTTTCATGGAGATGGACCATACTTTCTTGTACTCAATCTAACAAGGCCACGAACTCCGGAGACTAAGTGCTCGGGATCAATTGCAAGCATCCAATGGTTGAAACATTAGGGGTCGCCCACAATTTCTCGACCATAGTGTTAGAGAATCTTACACTTGATTTCTATCGGGTCCATCAGACGATCTTGCCTCCAACTACAAATCCAAATCGATATCCAGGTGGGTCGAAGGATCGTCCTCGTATCTTTCCTTCAACCGGCTGTTATATGTCTCCTGGAAATAAAAAATAAAATCATCAAATTCAAGTAAATAATAACTTAAGAAAAAAAATGGTTGAAAACCAACGTACCATAAAGTGTTAAACTCGGCTATCGATGAACTGTTGCACCCTTTTCTGGTGTGCATTATTCTATATGTGTGTTTTCACAAAAAGCTCTATTGGGTTTAGCTCACATTCAAGAGTCGTAGCCTGCAAGATAAAAATATTATCATTTAAATATATTTATAAAAAAACCAACAAATTAAAAAAAATGGATGTAATTTTAAAAAATCTTACCATCCGTTTCGCATGCAAAACAAATAGAATAGAGTCACCGATATGCGTGGTAACAAAACCGTGAATTTGCAGGCTCTGGTTCCCCGAACTGGACTATGACAATCACATGAAATACTCTGACATCACATGCTGAATATATTCCGCTCTTATAGTCTCCAAGATGTATGGCGGCCTAAAATCCTTCCAAACCGCCACGTCATTCCAGCTTGATAGATTGTTTTCTTTCACATATTTTTTGAATTTCTTTTGTGCCTCTTATAAAAAATCACACAACCTATATAGTACAAACAAATTATCTATAAGTAAATGACAAATACATTTTTAATATTTGAAATAAAAAAAAACTTATATTGATTTCGATGTTACCTAATTGCAACGTGATTCTCCCAAACACTCCTCGCAACATTGTCATTTGCTCTATCCCACTCAAATTTTTCCTTACAGTAAAAAATTATAAATGAATTAACATAATAATAATAATAATATTTTAAGTTAATACTAACTTTTAACCTTGAAAACCATGCATCAGCCAACAGTTTGTATTCAAGATATTGGGAAACCCAGCTCCATTGCAACAATAAAATATCTATCGATGATTTAAATGCTAATGTTATTATTCGAGCAACCTCAATATTTGTGAACCTGAAATTGGATAAATTTAATGAAATATTATTTGTTCAAAAATTATTAAACATGTCGTTGTGAAAGCAAAATAAATTTACATTAAAAGGTCATTCTTCCACTACGCCTCATACTTGCAGGTGAATGAATCCCATAGTGAAGGGACCCCCCTTTACGTTGTGGCATCACACTCGATGAGGCAGCATCATGAGTCAATACATGTGCCTTAGGTGCCTCTTCTTGGTTATTATCGTTGCTAGAAGAACTAGCAGTGATGTTGTACCCACGATATGCAATTGATTTTTTCCTAGACATCTACATGAATTTTGATATTTGTCAAAACAATGCGGTAGCACCTCCCATATACAAGAAGCTACCCAAAATTTCTCATCCTACAAATAGACAACATATATGCCACAAACCAGTTGATTTTATTCAATTTCTACCAATAATTTTGAATAATTTAATTTCGTAGAAAATTCTCATTTTCTACGTGATAATATTTGTAATCCTAAATTTAAAAGAATTTATTTTAAATGGACAACATATAATATAATAATTAAAATTAATCCTACACATTTAATAAAATATTAACAACAAATAACTAAAATTCAACAAAATAATGAAAAAATTATTTCAATAACAACTATATCTCAACACAATTATTTCTAAGTGCTAATACTTGTGATCCTAAATTCACAAAAAAATGTTCTAAATGGAATAAAATACAAAAGAACAACAATTTGAAAATAATAACTAAAATTCAACAAAATAATGAAAAATACTTTATTCAATAACAACTAAAATTCAACACTACATTACTTCATAAAATTATAAAGACAAAATAGAAAAAATAATGCAAAAACAAATAATGAATAAGGAATGAAAAATTGTTACCTTAATGGCATGCTTAATTTCGGACTTGAACTAAGTGTGATACAAAAAAAAAAAAAACAAAAATACATTGTTAAAAAACCTAAAAAAAGAAGAAAATACTTCAAAAAATTAACCCACAAATACTTGTTGATTGTGTTGAGAGAAAGGAAGTTTGATTTCTAGCCTTGATGTTTGAGAGACAGAATAGAGAAGCAGACCATAAAGAGTAAAAGAGAAGAACTAAGTTTCTAAATTGAGAGAAAAAAATGAAGGTCTGTTGCTCTCATGGAGCTTTTATATTAGGTTTTACAGATGAAATTCTCAACGAACAATTAAATATTATTATTTTTAAATATTCCATTAGTGATTTTGTTTGTAAATTCAAATTAAAATTTTGAGTCGCACTAAAAATTTCAAAAACCCTTCCACATATTATAATTTTGTTTGTTATTCCATCAGTAAAATAGTAAACAATCAATATTTAAAAATATGTACCTCAGTCAGAAATGCACTGATTACCAGCACGTTGGAATTCTCATTCCGTTGGTGATTCCATTAGGAAACCTATAAAAACATGTACCTCAATTAGTAAGAGCATTAATTGTTAGTGTGTTAGCAATCTCATTCCGTCAATGATTCTGTTGGAAACATTAAAACCTTTAATTGGCATCACCAACTTGGGAAGGGGAATAGTTCTCATCGTCTCTGGAATATACCGACGACCACAGCTCGTCGGTATACCCAAGTGTAATGAATACCATGAACAGTGTCAGGGAGAAAGGGAATAGTTCCCATCGCCTCTGGAATATATACCGACAGACACAACTTGTAACATCCCCAAATCCGAGATAAAACAACAAGCACATATCCAATGGAAAGCATGGGAATTTTTTTTTAATATATATACAGTATTCATGTAAAAGTCCACGGAAATTTCTATTGAAATTTCAGCAGAGTCTCTTCTATATCGGGAGATCCCAAGTTATCGACATTTAACTTGTTTACACTTCTAAAATCCCACATCTCATAACTCAATCACAACCCAATCGTTATGGATCTCAATCCCATAAACATCATCATCATCACAACTACAATCTTTATAATATACAATGAACATCAAGTATCATTATAGAGAAATCAATGAAATAAACACACTTGCATGGAATATGATTATAAGAATTTCAGAGTTAAGTTCGTTTGATCAAGTTAAAACATTAGTTATACAAATTAAGTTATATAAATAATTCAATATTATAAAATACAAGGATATACTCCCTAGAACTACATAAAAAAAAAGTGAACAAAAGCTAGTAACTACTCTTGTCGTGCATGCAATGATCCTTAAATAAAATACATATTATTAAAACATAAGTATCACAATAAGTATAGTAGCACAAATATCCAATAATTTAAATAGATAGACATGTATTCTTATTTTATCCACTTCTCCCTTTTTGTTTCCATTGAAACTCTTTTTCATTCAATTAATAAAACTGTTTCATCATCCAATTTCAACTTCCATCCAAGATTTCATAAAATCAACCACCCCTATTTCCACCTAACACATTGCTGATACCAACTTCACCGGTATCATCATCACTCTGTAGGCGTCGAGGCATAACAATCCCCTTACCCGGGACCCTAACATATACTAAATGTATGCTAGTTGATGCTTGGTGATCCCCTTACTTAGGATCCTAAAATACACTAAATGCATATTAGCTGATACATGGTGATCCCCTTACCTGGATCCTAACATACACTAAATGTATATCAGTCCATACCTCATAGGAATCGATGCATGGTCAACATCCAAAACTACGATTTTTATGAAGGAACCTGATCCTAATTTCCTCATCTTCTTACCCGAATTCTCTCTGAAAGTTAGGAGATGAATCTGTCCAAATTCGTCAACCTTCTCATTCTCACACAACATCCATAATTCAACTTTTCCTCTTTTATCTCAACCCCTAGACATATCACATACTATATAAGAGTGCCAAAAATTCCTTTTAAGAGTCAATCTACTCTATTTATTTCAATCTCCCCTCTTAACGTCGAAATATAATATTTTTTTATCGATTCTACTAACTTTCTGAATAATATTCTTCTAAACACAATCCTTGCTTCTTCAACATGTATTTTTTCTCATTTTGATACAATTAAACACATGTCATCAAGCTAGATATATCCAATTCAACATCCTCCCCATTTGATGCACAATTGGCCGAAAGCATGGCCTTAAGGAACCAAGAGTTCCCTCATTCATTTCATGCTAATTTCATTCAATTAACACACATATTGACATCACAAACAACCTATTATAATATATTTAATAAGGAAAAACCACAATCCCCCCCTCTTTCCCCTTTTTTCTCATCATATGGTCAGCCATCAATTACTTAATTATCCATATATTTTCTTTGATAAATCTTCATGATTTCATGCATCCAATCACATTCAACACATGGATTAACTCAATTTTAACAGTTAATACATTTCCCGCAATTCAATTCTAAGAACCCTAATCTAAAATTCAACATTAAGGCATCAATTTGTAATCGAATTTGAAATGACTTATAAGACCATGTTTAAAACTCTTTACCTAGTAAGAATCAAGGTTTTGATCTTCAACGGGTCAAAATTTTTTGACTCCCCCTTTTCTCTAATGACAGTCGGCCTTTCCTCCTCTCTCCTTGTTTAATTTTCTAATTAATCCCTTATCCACAAGTGTTTATTCTACCTATAAACCCTTAATCTTGGGTGGGTTCTTGAAATTTTGGTGTTTCTCTCTAGATTTGGCAAGAACAAAAATAAAAAATCCCTCCCTCTTTTAAATTGCTCATGCCGGTTTTGGATGGGTAAAGGAGAGGGGTATTTATACCCCATACTTTCTCTTATTTACACATAGACCCCATTTTCTTTAAGTGTATTATTTTTTTCCCCACAACATTTGTTTTAAAATGAACCTATACCTCTTTACATTTCTTATAATTTCACCCCTCAACCTTTAGTTTAGTTCATTTTCTTTAATTTAGTCCAACCCTCAATATTTCTGGGTTAAATTTATAATATCTTGAAATATTTCATTCGTTAATTTATATCCAAAAATTTCTAAATTCCCGTTTTATTTAATTCGGATGTGCATTTCTTCACTTTTATTTTCTATTTATTTAGTTTAAGATTTACACAACATTTATTTCCCGAGGTTTACACAACTTGTTAGTATACCCGTGTGTAATGAACATCATGAACAGTTCTAGAGAGAACTAGATTGTATTAGTATTTATTATCTATCCATCCTGCAAATACTTAAATTGATAGATGCACGCACAATACAATAACACAAGTTCACATCACAATAACAAAATAAATATTTCTTTGTTGTGAATTTTGTCATAAATATTACATCATAGTTTATGGCATTACACTTTTGTGTTTTGGAAATTTTTCAGAATTGTCTTTTTTTCTTTAATTGACTTTTCATCAACTCCATCGCAATCTTCAATGTTGATTTCATCGTTATCATCATGTTCATCAAATTGTGCATGTTTGCTGGAGCTAAAAGCAACATTCAACTCCTTAGTGTCAACATCAACAAAAATATTCTAAGTGACGCGAAAATTTGCATTTTCTTCTAAGTCAATCGATGGAGCAATTTGATATGGATCTACTAACTAACTGACTTGAAAGACATCATTTCTCATATTTGATTCATCGTTCCCATCTTGAAAAAGTGTTGACTAAATTATAGGGGTAGGGAATGAGAAGTGGGGGCAAGCCACTAATAAAAGAGACCTTGTGACAAATATGGATTATAGAGAAGTTGAATAGGCTAAATTGATAGTAAAAACATGAATAAGTGATGATGATATATATAAGCCTTAGGATATTACTTTAAAAACAAGATGATAATAGGAAAAGTGAGATATTGGTTGTCCAATCCATATATTAGGACTGACCCAACTTTCAGTTGAGGTTAGGGCACCTTGAAAAAAGTGTAATGAGGTAGTTAAAGGACAATAATCGAAAAATGAAATTAAAACATGACTATGAATTCATGTGAATCAAATTGCAATAGTATAAGAATGCACATTGTGATAAAATTATAAGAGGATATTAATTGTATCTTTTGATTCCCAAACATGAGAGATGTTTGGAGCAAAGTCGTTGGTAGTTGAAGGGATTCGGTCGGTTGGGGAAATAGGTAGGTGCATTGCACCTTGTTTTTTTAATTTGTGTAAACTTATTGATAAAGTTCAGAATTTATTGTTTTATTGCTTCAATAAATATTAGAATGAATATGAGTACCTTACGTACATTGATATGTATCAAACTTGTGATGACATTATTGGAATGAATAAGAAGACCTTGCGTACATTGGTATGGATCCAATTAATTATGATAATGTTTGAATGAACATGTGTACCTTGCGTACAACAATATGGATCAATTAATTAGGATAGTGTTTGAATGAACATGTGTACCTTGCGTACAATGGTATGAATCAAGTTAGTTAGATAATATTTAAACGAACATGATTACCTTGCATGGATTGTTATGTATCAAATTAATTATGTTATTATTAAAATGGATACAAGTACCTTGCATACAATGATAGGTATCGAATTAGTCATGAAAACTTTGGAATAGACGTGATTATCTTACATACCTCAGTATGGATTAGGTATACACAATGACTTGGAGATTAGAGGAGAAATGATGGATAATTGGTCACCGTAGTGTCGGTGGCTAAAGATACGTTATGATGATACTTAGCACCATGATAAGGGTGGTTAAGGGCATAAATTGATACTTTGGCACCATGACAAGGGTGACCAAGTTTATGGGTTGATACTTGGCATCGTAATGAGGGTGACCAAGGTTATGTGAATGATGCTTAGTGACCATAGTGTTGGTAACTAAGGTTGTCGCACGTGTGCGGCGTCGCGACGATCATCCTCCCTCACTCAATGTGTGGGTATCTATCTGGCAAATATGAAGAGACAAGGAATTCTTGTCTTTTTATCAGTGGAAAAAAAAGAATGGGAGTCGCCACCTAGTATTCTGGTCACTAGGAACCCTAACTGGTCTCAGAGATTGGGTACGAAGACTGGTTGCGTAAAGGGAAGGTATTAGCACTCCAAATATGCCCTACCTAAGGTAAGCTGCATTGTTTTATTGTCTGATAAAAATCTAAGGTCTTGTCATGTTTTTTAATTGTTGGTCTATCTATGGTTCAAGAAAAGCACTCCTCAGTAAGGAGGTTCTTATCTTATGGGGCAAAGCCTAACCGTTCTAAAGTCTATAAATGAAAACTACCTTTTTAATATCGGGAGTAAGTTTTACGTATAAATTCATAATCCCTGATATTAAGAAAACAAAATAATTTTTTTGGAATTTTTGAAATATTGGGCAAGTTCTCGTGACATTAATAAACTGGTTATTAAAGCCAAAATGCATGCTAAAATAATTTTTTTTTTAAGTTTTCTTTATTGTATGAAAATATGATGTGATTTTTTCTATGAATGACTTGGCCGTATGCATGAAAACAAAAACATTTTTTTTTATGTTTTGACAAAAACCAGGTATTTTAATACCGGATTTGTATCTTTACTGTATAAAAATACAAACCAATATTAAGCAAAATTCCGTAACAAAATACGCGGGGAAATCACAAATTTTCCCGAAAATATTTTTTTGAAAGTTTTTGGAACTGGGCCAGACCCGGCTAAAAAAAAAATCTGGGCCGAAGCCCATTGTTCATGCATGAACAGAAGGCGTGAATTAATTCACACCCGCTGTTCATGCAGTGAACAACGGGGAAGAAGAAGAAGAAGGGGGAAGGAAGGCTGACCTGCGATGGTGGTAGTCTGGCCGACGTGAAGGGCCGTGATGGTGGCAGACGGTGGCTAAGGTGGCGTTCTTTCTTCTTCTCCCCTCTGCTTCGCTGTGCTGTTTTCTTCCTCTATTTTTCGTTCTCTCTGTCAACAAGGTTTCTTCCCTCTCTACAGTGGATCACAGTGGCGGGGGAGAGGCATGGCGGCAGCTGCTGTGGTTTTTTTTCTTCCCCGTGTGTGTTGCCTCTGTCAACAACGTCCTCCTCTCTCTGTTTTATTCCTTCTCCCACTCTCTGGTCGCTCTTGTGTTTCTGTGGTAGCAGCTGTTGTTGATGGGCTATAGGCGGCGGAGGGGTTGTTGTCGCTACAATGAGGCAAGCAGGCGGTGTTTGCTGCAGTTTGTTTTCTTCTCCCTTGTGCAGAGGCGCAAGCCTCTGTTTCTCTGTATTTTTCTTCCTCTCACTTCTCTGTCTCTTCTTCTATTTTTGGACAATGATGGTGCTGTCGGGGGTGACTGGGAGGAATGGTGGAGGCAATGATGGCAGCTATGCGGATCGCAGCCGGTGGTTCTTCCTCTCCTCTCCTCTGTTTCTCTGCTGGTTTTGGCTTTTTGTTTGTTCTTTCACTCTCCTTACACCCTTAAAGTTCCCCGATTCGTTCCTCTTTTTCACACCGAAAATTCCCCCCTGAATCTGTCGTTTGCTTCTCTCCTTCTCCAAAATTTTGCCCCCCATTTCGATTTCCTCCCCTCTGGTTTTTATAGGCAAGTGGAGAGAGAGTCCCAACTGCCTTGTTCCATCATGGCGCAGGAGGGAAACAGGGTTCCCTTACCCCTGCAGGGTAAGGTGGCCGGTTGTCTACAGGGCATGGTTGTATTAATGGTGGCAGGGTAAAGGGGATGGCTTGTGTCCGGGTTTTGTGGGCAAGTGGGAGGGGAAAGAGAAGGAGAATAGTGGGAAAAAAAGATTTAAAATCTTCTTCTTCCTTGCCTCTGCACGCACAGGGAAGAATGAGAATAGTGCCATTCAAAACGACACTATTTCAGTGTTCTTTTTTTTTAAGAAAAGAAAATGTAATTTAGAAGACCAAAAATGGGTTATGACAAAGGTTGTGTGTGAATGATAATTGGCAATCGTGGTTACAATGCATATGATGTTAATAAGAAAAATGAAAGGGGATCGATACGAACAAACCTTGGTCACAAGTAAACATCCACTTACACAAATCAGAACTGATCACGGAAACGAAACATCAATTTATATTCTGAATATTTATCTCTTCTTAACATTGATTAGTCAACGGATCCACCATATAACTAACCCTAACCATCAAACAACCACAGTGTCCGCATTAGTAATTTAATTCAATGGCAGCCTTAAGAACTAGATAAGTTGATTAATCAAGAAAACATAATTGTCCGCAGTCAATGTTTGATTTGATTGAATGTTCTCCCTAAGATTAATAACGTAGATCCACCACAATTATTAAATTCAGTTGCTTCACAAGTTCATATACCACAACTCCGGTTTTGATATCAAACTTAGCAATAGATTGTTTACAATAATAACTTAGAGTCCGTTCTAACAATTAAAATAAACAATCATTGAAAAAATAAGCATAGAAAAACAGACATATTCATCATATAAACTGGAAAGAAAAGGTAAAATAAATCTCACAGTTGAAATCCAAAGGTTTTCGTGTCCTTGCAACTAAGAAAAAGAGTTTAGCCTTGCATGTTTATTGAACAATTAATAAATAAAAAAAAAGAAGGAATGCATGATTTCGGGTTTCTTAGAGGAAGGGGATGCTTTTCTCTTCTTGGTTGGATGCCCCCTTCTCTTCTCTCATTCTTTTTATATCCTAGGAAACCCCAGTCTCTATTTTACAAAATAGTCCTTCCTTAAATAGACAGTTTACATTCAAGTGCTTCAATAACAATTTTCCTAAAAAAAAAAGAAATAGCCTTACATGAAATCTTCAAGCTTTGACTTAGAGGAACTAAATTGCTAAAATAAAAACTAGGATGTCGGTTTAGATCCTTCAGAACGTAATTTGGACTCGTTTCTTCATGAAACCTGTTTGCTGGCAGAATTCAGTTGTCATCTTTGAAAAATCATATCTCCCTAATAAGACATCTTTTTTGGCTGAAATTTGGAACGTTGATAGGTCTTTGAGTCAGGAATCCAAAAACAATTGAGGTTGCATCAACTGGTCTTTTGTAGCTCTAGATATTCAAGTCGGAATGGTCGAAGGTCAACATTGGCAGATTGCAAGATTTGACTTTGAAGACTATGATTTCCATGCTCTTCCTTATTTTATTTTCTTGTCTTAGATGTTCAAAAAAGTATGGATGTTAGCTTTTCAATTCCATTGGAATCACTTCATTTCGACCTCTACAGCTCACGCTCTGCACAAAACATCAACTGAAGGTCAAATCTGCCAATTACCTCCAATTTAAACCTTTTTGCATCTTTCATCCAAAAGTTCCTTCAAAACATAAAACAAAGAATATCAAGGCATTATATATATAAAACATAGGCAAAACACTAGGTAAATATGGGTGAAACTATCAAATAATATGGTTACATCATATAATCCTTTCTTTACTCCTTACATACATAATAGATATTTCATCAACTTTATTATCCTTACTCACACATCCTAACCTCTCTATAAGAGTGGTAGGAACCAGAGTTAATTCCTTTGCCAAAGTTTTTTTTTTTTTTGCTTTCCAATCATCCCTTACGAAACCACTAAATACGTTTATCCACATTGTTCTAACCCAGTCATCCATCTCGGATGCTGTTAACCATAGTTAATCACAATATACCCACCGCGTCATTCATCTCAGATATCGTTAGCCGTAGCTAATCACAATATACATACCTGGTCATCCATCTCGGATGTCATTAGTCGTAGCTAATCACAATATTCAAACCTAGTCAACCATCTTGGATGCCTTTGGTCAAAGCTAATTACGACTTCCAACCCAGACATCTATTTTCGATGCCATTAGCTGAAGCTAATCATAATATACACACCCGATCATCCATCTCAGATACCATTAGCAGTGACTAGTCATAAAATTCAAACCCGATCATCCATCTTAGATGTCATTAGCTTAAGCTAATCACAACTTCCAACCCGGTCATCCATTTTGGATGCCATTAGCCGAAGCTAATCATAATGTACACACTTGGTCATTCATCTTGGTTACCATTAGCCGTAGCTAATCATAATGCTCAATGTGGTCATTCATCTTAGTTGTCATTAACCGTAGTTAATCATCATATCCAAGTTCGGTCATCTCTTTAGGATGCCATTAGTCAAAACTAATCATCAAAATCCAATCCCATATTCTATATAAACAATTCATTATTCACACAAGATAGTAATGGATCTTTAGTAACATATTCATTTTAAAGGATTAATATTATGCTAAAAGAGGGTGGAAAACCACCTACTTGTTCCTCCTGTGGAGTGCCCTTATCTGGTTGAAGGTCTGATCCCAGTCGTACCACCTAACATATCAAATGATCATAATCAACATACTCATATCAAGCAACCATATAACCATCATCATACATATCTCAAGAATAAACATGTTGACATTCAAGTGTTCCATACATTATACAATCATACAATGAACATCATCATATCAAGACACTTCCTTTTATTTTAAAACGTGGCCACTCATGGGCATCCTAGTGTTTAATTCTTGAGTTTCGTAGTGACTTAGATTAGACCGACAATGGAATCGTCCTAAGCATTAAATCATTTTTTATAAGGAATTCATCAACAAACTAAGCTACTGCTATCACAGAAAAGTCATTAGCGAAAATTGGGTCGCTGGTAACTAATAAATTGTTAATAAAAACTAGATCGCTGGTGACACATAAATCGTCAACAAAAACTGCTTCGCTAATGACATAGAAATTATCAACGAAAACTGGTTCGTTGGTGACACAGAAATCATCAGCAAAAACATTCATTGTCAATTCAAAAATTGTCAACGAATTGTTTCCTCGACTGATGCTTGGATTCGTCAGCGCACAGAATCTATTGTTAACTCAGAAATCGTTGATGAAAATTACGTCGCTACCAACCCAGAAATCATCAACGCTATTCAGTTCTACCGCTGGTGTATAAAATCATAAACGCACATAATCTATTGTTGACTTGGAAATTATTGATGAAAACTACATCACTATAGACCCAGAAATCATCAACGCGATTCAGTTCTATTGTTGGCGCATAAAATCACCAGCGCACATAATCTAATATGACTCAGAAATAGTTGACGGAGTATGTGCTTATGATTGTCGATGATTTTACAAGGTATACATGAGTTTTGTTTTTAAAATTAAAAGATCAAACTATTTATGAATTTATAAAGTTTTCAAAGAAGGTTGAAAATGAAAAAGTTTTTTCATCGTAAACATAATGAGTGATCATGGTGATGAATTTATAAGTGATTTGTTTGAATTCTTTTATGAAGAAAAAGGATACCACCATAACTTTCTAACACCTAGAACTCCCCAATAAAATAAGGTTGTGAAAAGAAAAAACCGGTCTCTTAAAGAATTTGAAATAACAGTGTTAAATAAATTTGATACATCTAAATATTTTTAGGTGGAAGTCGTAAACACATCTTGTTATGTTTTAAATCGTGTTATCTTGAGACCAGAGTTGAAAAAGACTATTGTGAGCTATGGAGAGGAAGGAAACCCAACATCTCATATTTCAAAGTTTTTTGTTCAAAATGCTTTATTCTCAACACCAAGGATAATCTAGAAAAAATTGATTAAAAATGTGATGTTAGAATTTTTCATAGTTATTCCTCCTCAAACAAAGCATATAAAGTTTACAATAATAGAACATTTTGTCTTGAAGAATCCATGCATGTCATCTTTGAGAAAAATCAAAATGACAAAATTATTGAGATTCTAGATGATATTAATGAAAGTGTTCAACAACTGATTCATAATGATAAGACCACCATAGAGGACAACAATGAAGGAATAAACAAGGACCAACCTAGTACAAGCAATCAATAAGAAATGGTAAATAACTCATTGATGTCAGCAAAAGAGCAAAGGTATGTAACCTCTTATCTTCCCAAGTTAATTATTGGCAATCCTTTTAAAGGTATTGAGAATAAAGTATTGATTATAAAGAAACCTTTGTAGTAGTAGCTAGATTAGAATTAATAAGGATGTTTTTAGCCTATGTTTGTCAAGCCAACTTCACATTTTTTCACATGGATGTTAAAAGTGTATTTTTAAATGGTTTTATCATGGAAGAAGTGTATGTTGAGCAACCTCAAAGGTTTGAAAATTCTCATTTTCCCAACCATGTTTTTAAACTCATAAAGGTCTTAATGGTTTAAAACAAGCACCTATATTGAAAATAGTTTCAATATTAGCAAAATTGACACCACCCTCTTTACAAAAAAAAAAAGGTAAAGATATCTTGACTGTGCAAATTTATATTGATGATATTATATTTGTTGTCACTAATGAATCTCTTATTAAGGATATTGCAAAGTGCATGCAAGATGAATCTAAAATAAGCATGATGAGAGAATTGAACTTTTTCATTGGATTGCAAATCAAACAAACAAAGGATGGCATATTCATTAACCAAAACAAGTACAACAAGGATCTTTTAAAAGGATTTGGGATGGAACATGTCAAAGAAGCTAACACACTTATAGCGACATCAACAAAGCTTGATATGGATGAAAATGGTAAGAATGTAGACATCACCAAATATCGAGGTATGATTTGTTCACTCTTATATTTAACTACAAGTAGACCTGATATTATGTTTTGTGCATGTTTATGTGCATGTTTTCAAGCTTGTCTTAAAGAATCTCATATTAGTGTTGTTAAACATATTTTTCATTATTTGTATGGTACAACTTATTTAGGGCTGTGGTATTTGAAAGGAAATGAGTTGAGCTTGACTAGCTATTCAGATGTTGATTTTGTTAGATACAAAGTTGATAGAAAAAATATTAGTAGAACATGTCACTTTTAGGATCATTAATACTATCTTGAGCTAGTAAGAAACAAAACTTTATAGTCATATCAACAACTAAATAAGAATATATTACGGCGGGTAGTTGTTGTGCTTAAATATTATGGATGAAATAAACCTTAGAAGACTATGGACATAGATTTTATCATGTACCCATTAAGTGTTATAACACTAGTGCAATAAGTATTTCTAAGAATCATATACAACACTCACGTACAAAACACATAGAAGTTAGACATCACTTCCTAAGGGATTACATGACTAAAGGATTGTACTTGAGTTTGTGGCACAGAACACCAATTAATAGATATTTTCATAAAGCCTTTAAGTAAAGATCACTTTTGCAAAATGAAAAGGAATTTAGGCTTTATTCATAATAAGATGTTTAATGTTTGCTTTTGTGTATACATTATTGAAAATGAATTGGATATATTTAAGTGATCAAAATTATACCCCTATTAGCATTAAAATCTTAAAATATTTGTTTTGCTGCAAAATTTATTGTTTTCCATGTCTAAGACAAACTAGTCAACTAGTTCGTTATGGTCAGTTCAACTGGTTGACTAGTTAAGCTAGAGAAACATAGCATAGCTACTAGATGAATAACTTTTTGAGAATTGATTTGGAGTCAATTGTTAAGTCTACAAGTTGAGCAAATAGTTATATTTTGACTCATAAAACACTTGTGAAAAAGAAAATTTAAAAAATCATATTTTTTGTGTTAACTGATCGACTGGTTAATACAACTGGATCAACAGATCAATCGGTTGAACTAGAGGGTTGGTAGTGAGGCTACTGCCCAATTTTTAAAATTTTTGCCCCTTAATTTCTTTGTGTTTTGGACAAGATTTTTACATGAAAGGGCTTCATCTTTAATGCAAAGAAAGGACCAGAAGAGAATTTTAGGAAATTCTTAGTTTGGATTTCAATCAGCTAACCAATTGAACTTAACCCAAAGCAACCGGTCGATTGCTTGCTCGATAATATATATGTGTGTGTGTCATTTTCAAACAAAAATCAAAATACCCCTAATTTAAAACCCTAAGCCTTAACCCAATTCTCTCTCAAAATTTCACCAAATCAAACTCTATTTTAGGTTGCTTCTTGAAGATTAAAGAGTAATGTCATGAAGAAAACACCAAAGAGAAGTCGAATCGCGTAGCAAAAAGGCAAATGATCTAACTTTCTATCAAGGTGATAATAGTCAAAGATTTTTTAGTTCTTTTTCAAATAGATCAATTGCTATAGAAATAGGCTTAGGAAATGATCTTTGTGCATTTAGGATAGATGGTATTTTTGAACAAATAGGTTGGAGTTCATTGTTTTATATAAAGAAACCCACATATTCTAAATTTATTAAGATGTTTTTTTGCAAACATGAGAATTGTTGCTGCCCATTTTATAATAAAATATAAAAAATATAAGAAAATACACCTGAAGCAAGCCTAAAAAAGGAATGCTCGAGACCAATGATGGAAGACTAGAAAGCCAAGAGAAAGTTGGTAGGCTAAAATAGCAATCCAAGGTTTTAATTGACAAAGCCCTTAGTAAAATGTTTTTTTAGGTGTTTAAAGACTCGATTGGGATTTTCAAAGGTTTAATTAATTATTGAAGGTTTAATCGTATGGGAAATCAACTTTTAAAAGTCAATTTTGATGTCAATTGAAAAAAATAAAGTTTAAGGACTCGACTGGAAGCTTGGAAAGTTTAATTAATCAAATCAGGGGTTTAATTGCATAAAATTCAAAGTCTGGTAAGAAAATAGGACTTCATTGAACTATTTATGAACCAATGATCAATTTACAAAACACGCGTAACTTCAGGGACTAGAATCAAGAGAAATTAGGGATCAAATAAAAAATATTAGAAGTTTAGTGGTCATTTGGGGGTCTAATTAAACAAATCAGAGACCAATGATCAACTTGTAACAGGCACTCAAAATTAGGAGTGACAAGTGAATTTGGCAAGGACACAATTAACCAAAATTAGAAAAAAAAAAAAAAAAAGAAGAGGGAAATTAAGGGTAAAATAAAACGAAAATAGAAGAATAAGGATCAAATTGAAAATTGACATATCCCAAATAAAAAAAAAACCTAATATGTAGGAATTAGTAAAAACAATGTCATTCAAGATACTGTGCTTTTCCTTCTTCTGTTTTTTGGTTGATCATGGGGGCACTTTCAAACGAATGAATGGGTCGGCAGCGACAGTCTCCACTGCTGATAACTGGATTGAAGGTTATGAGTAGTTGCACGAATTGATGTGTTCATGTGTATTATATCTACATAAACTAAATGTATAAAGGAACTACAAGTGTTATGCCCTAAACATATAGTAACGTTAATGCTTCATTAAACTACTTGATTGCATATTATTAATGAAACTAGAAACGAGTTTATCTCCACTGCTGATTTCTAAATTGGCAACGACTGGGGTTGTGTTGATAATTTATAAGTCGGTAGCGACTCAATTGTCTTCAACAAGTTCTGTGTCAGCAGCGAATTAGTGTTCACTGCCAAATTTGTGTTGTCTGCAGCAAATTAGTGTTCCTTGCCGAAATCGTGTTGTATGCAGCAAATCAGCATTTGCTGCTGAAAGTTTGTGTTGTCTACAGTGAATCAGCGCTCATTGCCGAGATTGTGTTGTATGCAGTGAATCAGCGTTTGTTGTCGAAATTGTGTTGTCTAAAGCGGATTAGCGTTCGCTGCCGAAAATTTATGTTGTCTACAGCAAATTAGCGTTTGCTGCTGAAATTATGTTGTGTGCAGTGATTCAATGTTTGTTGTCAAATTGTGTTGTCTATTGGGAATCAGTGTTCGCTTATGAATTTCATTGTTTGTTGCGAATCAGTGTGCGTTGCTGAATTTCATTGTTTGCAGCGAATTAGTGTTGTGAAACCCTAGAAATTTATAATTTCAACATGCAGATGTGTAAACTCCCATGTAAATTTAAGACTGAAAGTGCTATGATCTCAATGAGTGATGGAAAACAAGATAAGAAATAATAGATAAATGATGATATATGATAGAGGGAATGACCTTGATTAGTACTTAAAAGTGCATTTTTATCAAGGTTTTATATCACCATTTTGCACTTGAAGTATCAATAACTCCTTAACTAAAGCATGTTTTATAATAACAAGTCTGATACCATAAGATACCTTTAATTTATGGTAAATATTCATCTTAAATGCAGGCCTATCACATAAATGAAAGGACTGATTGATGAGTTTAAGTACTGAAATTGAAAGGACAAAGAGAGGGCCAAACTTATAAAAGAGATGCTGGTTCAGTCCAAACTGGAACACTGTTCGGCCATCGGGTCATATCTGGAGCTGTAGATTTTGGATTTAGGTCTGCTTTATATGAATGGAAAGCTAAGACATAGGCCTAAAACTTTCATGGAGTCCAAGATTTAAAAAGGTTGTTTTGAAGTCCAAATTGTAGCAACAACGGAGAAGTCTAAATTTATCCTGCAGCCCAAACACTATTTAGTATTCAGCCCATATCTTGAGTTCTAGAAGTCCAAATGACCTCAATATTTTTTTTTTTGGAAAGCTGAGACAATTTCCTAGAACTTTCATGATTCTAGTCTGTTCGCATTCGAACGTGAGCAATGACGTTTTGTTCAGACAAGAAGATAAGGATTGTCACCAAGTCAAGAGTTGGCCACCCACTCAACAATTAGTCATCAAATCAATAGTTTCAAATTTTGGCCTATAAAAGGAGGCATTTGCTATGCATTTAAGAGCTTGGTTGTTCAGATCAAGATCTTGCTCTTGCTCTCTCTCTTTATATTTTTGTAATGCTTAAGTTTTGCTTTCATTAATATCATGTTCATGCTTTTCATTTTCTTTCCTTTACTTAGTTAACTTGTATCTTATTTATGTTCTTATCTTGTTTATTTATGTTTCTCTTCTTCATTATGTTTAGCTAAGTTTATTATGTCAAGGTGAAAAGGTTACACTAATGGTGTAAGAATAAGTATAATATAAACTCAATATGGACTTCAATGCTTATATCCTAAACAACTTGCTATTAACATGTCTTATTATTTTTATCTTATTAATTCTTAATACCTTGCTTGTTAAAAGGTTAATCTAGATTTGTGTTGTTTAACACTTGGTACAACAAATGCTTGGCACTTTCATAGCTCAATCGTATGGTATAACCTACACCTGTGCTATGAAAGAAACTTGATTTGTTGTTAACACAAGTTAGCATCATGAATTCCTGACAATATTTAAAAGTTTGGTGTTACTTAAATAAGATAATTAATATGATCATGTTAACAATTTATAATGATCTATTAATGACAAATCATCCAATTGGAACCTCCTTTGTGTGTGGTTTCCAGTTGAGTAATAAAAGGTTAATCTAGATTTGTGTTGTATAACACTTGGTACAACAAATGCTTGGCACTTTCATAGCTCAATCATATGGTATAACCTACACCTGTGCTATGAAAGAAACTTGATTTGTTGTTAACATAAGTTAGCATCATGAATTCCTGACAATATTTAAAAGTTTGGTGTTACTTAAATAAGATAATTAATATGATCATGTTAACAATTTATAATGAGCTATTAATGACAAATCATCCAATTGGAACCTCCTTTGTGTGTGGTTTCCAGTTGAGTAATAAAAAGAGTTTATACTATACTTGTTTGAAATACCATTAATGGATCCTCTAACCTTGACATTTGTTTTTATCAGTGTTTAATCCTCACATTAATCTTACATCTCAAAGTCCTCTTTAACTTATTGTTGTTGTTGTTGTTGTTATTTATAATTTATACAGTTAACCTCTCTGTGGTTCGATCCCGGTCTTGCCGGGTTATTTATTACTTCGACACTCCTACACTTAGGAGAAGACATCAATCTTTTGGTCATGTCAAGTTTTTAGCGCCGTTGCCAGGGAGGTAAATTCTTGTATAAATTATAATATTTATTTTATTTTCTCTTTTCACTTTTCATGTATCTAACTTTTTTTCTTTTGTTTTGTTTCTTTTGCTTTTGCTTTCTTCTTCCTTTTATTCTCTTCCTACACGTGCATGAGAGTTTGGTCACGTACATTAAGTGGTAGACTTTGTAGGGTATCCTCATCATTTTCAGAAAATATGGCCGAAGAAGATAACCAGTCACTTCATAATGAGAATAATGAGAATAACTGTGTTAGAACACTTAGAGACCACATGAATTCCACAAGAACAAGTGCACCCTCATGTATAGTTTTTCCTCCTGATGCATCTCATTTTAATTTTAAGCCAGGCATTATTCAACTTTTACCTTCTTTTCATGGCTTAGATCTAGAAAATCCATACTTGCATTTGAGAGAATTTGAAGAAGTTTGTAACACCTATAATGACTTAAATTGTAGCATGAAAACCATTAGATTAAAGCTTTTTCCTTTTTCATTAAAAGATAAAGCTAAAACATGGCTACAAAATCTTAGGTCAGGATCCATTCGTGCTTGGGATGAAATGCAACAACAATTTTTAAAGAAGTTTTTTCCATCTCACAGAACAAACTCTTTCAAAAGACAAATCACCACTTTCACTCAAAAACCAGGTGAAACATTTTACCAATATTGGGATAGGTATCAAGACTTGCTTAGTACTTGCCCTCATCATGGTTTTGAAACATGGAGATTGGTTTCATAATTTTATGAAGGGTTAACACTTAAAGATAGACAAATGGTGGAATTAATGTGCAATGAAACTTTTGAAAATAAAGACCCTGATGAAGCAATGGAGTACCTAGATTTGCTAGCTGAAAATGCTCAAAATTAGGACATTACGGGCATTTATGAGGCACCAGGTAAAACTCAACCTCATACATCTAATGGAGGTATGTACAACCTTAGGGAAGATCATGACCTCCAAGCCAAATTTGCATCTTTAGCTAGAAAAGTCGAGGCACTTGAATGTAAAAAGAGTGGTCATTTAAAATCTATTCAAGACATTGTGTGTCAAATCTGTGAAACAAATGAATATCAAACCAATGACTGTCCAACTTTGCCTTCTTTCAAGGAATGCCTCCATGAACAAGCCCATGCTTTAAACAGTTTTCAAAGGCCCAATCATAACCCATACTCGCAAACATACAACCCTGGTTGGAGAAATCACCTAAATTTCAGTTGGAAGAGTGGTAACAATAATGCACAAACTTCACAGCCACCATTTCAAGCACACCACACTTTCTAAAATTCTCATGGATATGCACCTCCTAGAAGAAATCCTAAGAAAACATTGCATGCATTCATTGAAAAGCAGGAGACAATCAACACTCAAAATGCTCAAACCATGGCAGATCTTAAAGATACTCTTGCAAAGTTTACATCTGCTCTCAGTTTTCAATAGAAAGGTAAGTTTCCATCTCAACCACAGCAAAATCCCAGGGGGCAATAAAATGCAAATGCAAGTAGTTCTGGAAGCCAACACATGGATAAAATAATGAGAAAAATGATAAAATGTTTCCAGAATAAGTGAGGAGATAAAAAATAAATTATAATAAAGGATAGTGCAATGAAAAGGGCAGGACATTAAGGTGCAAGTACTGATTAAAAATAAGTGACATTAGTTTGAAATGGTAATAAGCCCGATAAATAAATAAAGGTGGAAATTTTAAAGTGAATATATTCCAAAATAATAAAATGACCTTAAAGGTTTAGAAGGATAATTGATATGATTTTATGTAAAGATTGAACAAGAAAATCTAGATTGTTGATGAAAAGTCATGAACTAATCAATTTTACATTAGAAAGCAGAGCTCTCAATCCAATTGTCGGATTGGGATGCAATTTTGTATGAAGTTTATTAATATGTTTTCCTACCTTGGTTAAAGATCTCATCCCAATCGGAGTTCGATAAAAACTAGCGATTTAAGTAAAAACAAACCGGATAGTTTACGTGAAAAATAAAATAAAATAAATGAAGGCATAAATGAGGTACAAAATTATAATTAATGAAAAATATGTCTTTAAAACAGCAAAGAAGCCAACCAGTCCAAAAAAAGGGTGAGAGATAATAGAGAAAATTTGGCTAGAGAGATAAGTGTAGAATTTGGAAGAGCTAGTAATGCTCCGGTAGCCATATCTTTGGTAGCCACCATTGGATCATGTTGATTTTGGGATATTTTGTTCTTCGCCCACTCCTCTACTAGCTGACCGGAGGGATTTGAAAGCACGCAATCTGTTTGAAAGAAATCATCATAGGAAATATCCTAGAAAATAAAAGGAAATTCACCTGCATGGTAGTTTAGGTCGTCGGCCGATTTCACCGTTGGATCATGTCCATTTTTTTATATGTGGTGTACCTAGATGTTGCCTTCATTCTAGACGGTGGAGATTGGAAACACACTCTCCGGCAAGGTGTTGTTCATGTTGAACAGTAGCTCATCAATAAAATATAAGGTGGATGACGTATTGCTTTTTGAATCTATTGCTAGTTTTGGTAAAATTTAAGAAACTTGATTAAATACATGTTTTGATGAAATTAGAATTGTGTGGATGTTAGGGTTTATGGAAGATGTAATGGTGAAATATATTCTTGTTATTAATATTGTTATAGATTAATTGTGTATTCCTTACATAAGGGGAAGAATGATTATGGTGTAAGAATAGGAAGGAACATTGCTATATGAACATGTTGATTATGTGGATATGAATGGGGCGGAACCATGAAGAAATTGAAATGAAAGAAATTTGGAAAATAAAACATATTTAAAGCTAGCCATAAGTATATTTTTGGCAAATTAATTAGATGAAGATTGTCATAGATTCCAACTAGTAGGGTGAAATTATTGTTGTGATAATGATGTGAGAATATTAATTGTTAAGGTTTGTCGCATATGTTTAATTACACGAGAAGAAAGTGAAAGAAAATGAATGGTTCATTGTTTTGTTGTATTAATAATGGTAAACAAGGATAATAACATATGTAGTGTGTGTAAAAACAAATAGGAGAAATCCCAAAGGGATGAGTTTCCCTATTTCGGCTGAATCGTGCTATATTGTAGAGGTAGAGAAATTATTTGAATGTGTTGTTTTAGAATTAGTTTAAATTTTTTATTTAAACTAATGATGCCAAATGACCTTGGATAATGTTGTTTATGCATGAAAATAAGTTGAAAAGGATTTTCAAGGGATGAAAATCCTCGTTGCCTAAAATTTTAGCCATAAAGGAAGGGTTATTGTGATTGTTTATTTTAAAGATTTAATCAAAGATAAAAACAGTTGTCAAGGTTAGAGGATCCACTAATGGTATTTCAAATAAATATAATATAAACTCTTTTTATTACTCAACTGGAAATCACACACAAAGGAGGTTCCAATCGGATAATTTATCGTTTTTAGCTCATTATAAATTATTAACATGATCATATTAATCATCTTATTTTTGTAACACCATACTTATAAATATCATCAGGCATTCATGTTGCTTACTTATGTTAACAACAAATCAAGTTCCTCGCATAACAACAATGTCGGCTGAAGACTATGAAGGATCAAGCATTTAATGTACCAAGTGTTATACAACACAAATCTAGATTAATCATCTAACAAGTAAGGTATTATGAATTGGTAAGATAAAAAGATAAAACATGTTAATGGCAAGTGTTTTTAGATATAAGTATTAAAGTGCATGTTGAGTTTATATTATAGTTACTCTAACACTATTAGTGAAACCTTTTCACCTTGACATACTAAACTTAGCTAAACATAACGAAGAAGAAGAAGAACATAAATAAACTAGATAAGAACATAGTTATGATGAAAAGCATAAACAAGAGTTTAATGAAAGCAAAACTTAAACATTATAAAAATACAAAGAAAAAAAGCAAGAATATGATCTTGATCTAAAAACCAAGATGACTAAATACATGACAAATGCATCCTTTTATAGGTTAAAATTCAGAACTATTGATTGGTTGACAAACTATTTAGTTGGTGGCCAACCATTGACTTGGTGGCTGATTTTTGACATTGTTGGCTGATTATTGATATTGTTGGCTAGCCAAAAACATCATTGCTAACATCAGAATTCGAGCACATTATATTCATGAAGTTGTGGGCGATTGTCTCAGCTTTTCAACAAAAAAAAACCAGAGTTCATTTGGACTTCTAGAACTCAAGATATGAGCTGAACATTGAACAGTGTCTAGGCTGCAGGACAGATTCTGACTTCTCCGTTGTTGTTATCATTTGAACTCAAAAATGGCACTTTTAAGAGTACGTTTGTTTACGCGGTTGCGGCTACTTTTAACGCAAACCGCGTAAACAAAGCGTTTGGTAACAATAAAACATGAATTATTGTATACGTGGGGCCCGTTAAAAACGCTGTTTTGTGAGAAGCAGCTCTCAGCTGCTTCTCACCCGTCCGCATCTAATGCCCAGGTGAATTAATTCACCTGGGCATTGTTCACTTCAAGAAGTGAACACTGTTCTCGAAGTGAATAGTGCACAGGTGAATTAATTCATCTGGGCACTATTCACGTGAACAGTGCTATTCAATTGGCACTGTTCACAGTGGAAAAAATTGTATTTTTTTTTGTTTTATTCGAAAAATTAAAAGGAGATCGTTTGATGACATAATAAAAAATTCAGTTTTTGTTGTTGCGCGCTTAAGAAACAATGAAAAATATAGTCCTTGTTTGATAGATTTCTTACGTGATGAAATTGCACATAGTTTAATGGAATAATAAAAAATATTTGATATCAATATTATTTATTTCATGGTGTAATAATAGTAGTTAAATCTATAATATTTAAATAAAAAACATTTGATATCAATATTATTTATTTCATTGTGTAATAATAGTAGTTAAATCTATAATATTTAAATTAAAAACCATCAATATTAATATATATATTTTTTAATTATTTTATAACCTTAATTTGAAAAGCATTCTTTTATCCAAACACATTAAACTACTTTTTGTTCAACCTCAATTTCAACCACAGTTTTAACCAAACATATATTTTTTCAAACCAATCTCAACTAAAAGTACTTTTTATAAAACAACTTTTTTCATACCACAACCACAACAGCTACCACAATACCAAACACACTCTAAATCTTGGACTCCCCATTAAAGTTTTAGGCCTATGTCTTAGCTTTCCATACATATAAACCAGACCTAAATTCAAGGTCTACAGCTCCAATTATGATATAATAACTGAATGGTGTTCCAGTTTGGACTGAACCAGTATCTCTTCTCTTAGCCCTTTCTTGGTCTTCTCAATTTCAATAGTTAATCACATCAATCAATCTTTTGAATTGTGAGATATACCTACATTCAAAATAAGCAATTACCATAAATTAAAGATAACTTATATTATCAGAGTTGTTATTATAAAACATGTTTTAGTTAGGGAATTTAATGATACTTTAGTGTAATATGATGATATAAAGCCTTAATGAGAATACACTTTTAAGTAATAATCAGTTATTGTTTGTTACTACCTTTTTATATTTATGTGTACATAAATATAAAACTTATCTTCTAAAACTTGAAATGTAATATTAATCTGTAAATTTAAATGCATGACTTTAATCTAATGTTTGTAACTCTAAGTACCTATTTGACCATGCATCTTCATAATTGAAATCGAATCTTTCACTTGAATTACATTATATACTGTTATTGAATAAGATGTGTTGTGTTAATGATGATGAGTTGGGTTGAGATCCAAGACAATTAGATCAGGATGTGAAATAAAATTAGAAGTAATATGATTTTGTCGATAACTTGGGGCCTCCTAGTGTAGGGGAGACTCTGCTGAAATTTTGTTAGAAATTTTGGTGGAACCTGGAAATTGGGGTTATTACAACTGTTCGCTGCCAAACTGTGTTGTGAGCAACGAATCAATGTTCGTTGTCGAATTTTGTTTTTTGCAACAAATCAGTGTTCGCTACTAAATTGGGTTGTCTGCAGCGAATGAATTCGCTGATGATTTTATGTTTCAGCCAATCAATTCGTTGATAAGTTTATGTTGCAGCAAACTGATTCGATGACGAGTTTGTGCTTCAACAAATCAGTTCATAAACGAGTCTATGTTGCAGCGAACCAATTCGCTAACAAGTCTGTGCTTCAGCAAATCAATTTGCAAACAAGTTTGTGTTGCAACGAATCAGTTCGTTGATAAATCTGTGTTCCGGCGAATCAATTCACTGATGAGTTTGTGTTGCAGCTAATTAGTTCGCTTATGATTTTGCATTTGGCAAATCTACCGTTGACGAATCTGCGTCACCAGCGAATCAATTTTCGCAAATAATTTCTGCAACAGTTTTACGTGTCTAAATTGGATCAATGGTTAAAAATGCTTATACTGTATGATTGTGTTATATGGAACACTGGAATATGAACTTGTATATGTTTAAAGCATACATGGGTACGAGTTGGGTGATTATTGAATACGAATGTACTGATTTGTAGTCATTGATGTCTTAGGTGGTATTGTCGAGATCATACCTTCGTTAGGACAAGGGCAACCTACAGGTGGAATAGGTAGGTGGTTTCCAGCTCCCTCTCTCATAATGTTAATTTATGAAATACCCTATTATGAATGTCACCATATTGTGTTAGTATAAATGTCAAGCTGTCAAAGGAGTAATTGAGGATGAATAAATGATTAGCTTCGGCTAATGGCATCTGAATGGATGGCCATGATGAATAAATTATTTGCTCCGGCTAATGGCATCCAAATGGATGGTCGGGATGAAAAAATAATTAGTTTCGGCTAATGGCATCCTAAGTGGATGACTGGGTTGAATGAATG
The DNA here is from genome assembly GCA_007827005.2 of Populus simonii. NCBI lineage: Eukaryota > Viridiplantae > Streptophyta > Magnoliopsida > Malpighiales > Salicaceae > Populus > Populus simonii. The sequence continues at coordinate 8,535,849 of CM017476.2, forward strand.
GTTAACCTCGACTAATGTGTCCTACAAGGATAACCAGATTTGAAGGTTATAAGTAGTTGCACGAACTTATACGTTCATGTGTATTATGTCTACATAAACCAAGTATATAAAGGAACTACGAGTGTTATGCCTTAAACAGATAGTAACGTTAATGCTTCATTAAACTACATGATTGCACATTATTAATTAATCATAATTCTTACAAATATTTGTATTGCAACAGGGATGTCACACTAACAAGGTGCCTAGGGACCCCATTACACGGGAACCCACTTTTGCAAGGAATCATGTAGTTGCATTTTAAATCATGATGAATATGTATGAACAAAATGTATTGAATGTATAACAGTTATTAGAAGCTTTTGTTTAAATTCATGATGACTACTAGTAGGATAGGAATGCAAACTCATGTTAATGCATGAATGTTTTAAAGCGAACTTGTAATTATGTAAACATAATATTATATGTTTATGTAAGAACTACTTTTAATGAAATGTTGATTGATGTTAATGTATGGATTGTACCTTGATAAGGAGGGGAAACGGGTTCATCAATTTCTGATATGATGTTATGTCCACACACACACACACACACACACACACACAGATATATATATATATATATATATATATATATATATATATATATATATATATAATTATCATTGTTTTGGCTTGGAAAGCCGGGAGAGTCACCAATACATGTATCTATATATATACTTACCTACTCGATAATACACAATCATAGTTGTCTTGAAAACCCACACTTAACTCTTCCTTTACTATATGTGCAGTCTATCATTTCACAACCAACTTATGATTTTTTCTTTTTCAACTATTATCTATTTTTTTCACCAGGTACACCCATCTTAATACCTTACCCTAAATTTAGGGAGATTATTGCCGACACTAATAATTCCTATTAGTGTCATTAGTCCTTCTTACTCGGATCGACTAATCATATCCTTATTAATGTCGGCATCAACTTAACCGATCGGTGCCATTAAATTTTTCCAACCTGAAATAGTCAATCAATTCTTTTCCACCTCACCTTGGAGGATTTTCCAGAAATGTCAATGCCAAGGTCTCTTGACATCATTAGCTTTCTTTTTTAGAAGCCATCATTAGCCGCCCTTATTTGGGATTGACTAATCAAGTTCAGATACGGTTGTTTTGGGTTCATCATTATAGTTCATTATTCGAAATTAAATTTCATAAGTCCACAACCAAAATCATATTTCAATCCACGTCCATTTCATCATATATTTCCTTTTTTAACTTTATTTGCAAGTGTCAAATTTTAAAATAAAATAGAATATTAATTTCACTATTAACTAAGGAGAGTATAGGTGTGAAAAACCTACCTGCCACTGATGCTTGGTTTGCACTCCCTTTCAGTTGTTCTACTCCTCCCGTGGTTCCTCCTGAATCCACAAGTACACCACATTAGTTCATGTTCAATTTCAATTTACATTTCGCAAATAGCAAGGCGACAACAACAACAACATTTACTATTTGCGTTCTATTATCTTAAATCAATACACATATTATCAAATTCATTTTCAAATGTGGTTTATTTCCTTTCGGTTTCAAGGTACGACGTTAAAAAATTCTGGTGGGAAGGAAACCGAATTCTGCCCCTATCGCGGCTAAACTTTCCCATTTTATCAATCTTGTCAAATCTGCCAGTAGGGGCTGCAGCTCAACCTTTCCTCACATATTTACCTATATTTGGAGCTCTGGAGCTCCAAATCAAGCGAGATCAAATTTGTTGGAAAACTAACATCTCCGACTATAATTTTTATGAGCAGCTTCATTTTTGAACTGTCATGAAAGCAAAACGATGACATCTTGTGTCGTTAGTTTTGTTACTTGAGCACATTTCAAGTGCGCTTAGGCCTAAAATGCTCACTTGCCTTAGAGATTGTCTTATCTAATTTAATAGGCTAATCAGGCTAGTTGCACATACTTTTCTAGCCAAGCAAGTTCTCTGATCAAAGGTTAACTTTCATTGCCCCTTTCTGAGTTAGATTACAAAAGATTTTTCCTAAATTTTATCATTCTGAGGCCCAAATATCTTCTAGAACGGGAGTGATGAATCTACCCAGATTTCGTCGGTGATTCCTAAGTGAGTTTTCTACCAACCTCTCTTCTCTTTTTCTTCTACGACATTTATTTTCTATGTTTTCCTACATTTTATAATTTCTCCCATACTGAAATCATGAGTTATACCCATAGTTAATAATTTCATCTTTGATTTATATAACACGTGTCAAACTTGCGAAGTCCCCTACTATCAATTTTTTCACACTTTTCCCTATTAATGAGCTTTCCACTACAATTAATTCATGCATCAAGGTCATTTAATACACCAGAATTCTTCTTCGCTCCCCTCAATTAACTCTTAGCCGAACTTGGTCTAAAGGAACTAAGGGTTCGCTTTTTTTTCTATTCAATTTTTTCTTGCTTCATTCACTCATTGTTCATATCATATACAAACTATAAGTGTTCATCAACACAAATTTCAAAATTCCCTTATTTCCCCATTCAATCCTCACATGGTCGGCCACTCAAGCCTTTGAATTAATGATTTTTCTTTAACTATTTTGTATGTTTTTTATGTTAGCTCAACTAACTTCATTCTAACAATTTCAGCACTTCCCTTAAATTTTCACTCAAGAACCCTCATTTATAAAATTTGAATTTCACTTCCATTTCGTTAAAGATTTTTGGTTTCTCCTCTCTTGCATGCAGTTGTCCCTCTTCCCCTTTTTTCTCCAATTTCTTCACTCGTTTTCCTTGTTAAAGTCCTTGTTAATGGGTGTCATTTCTATTTAAGGGTCTTAGGTTTGTATAGTTCTAGGAGATTTGGTGTTTTCCCCTCTCTTTTGATAAAGAAAAATCTGCACTCTCCCCTCTTTTTTCTTTGGTGTTCAGTCGGCCATGAAAGAGGAAGAAATGGGGTATTTATAGCCCTATTCTTCCTAATTACATATTGACCCCTTTTCTTTTCTTTCCTTTACAATTGGAGTCACACTCCCTATGTCTTTCATATTTTTCTCATTTGATTACTTAATTATTATAATTATTTATTTTGTATTTCATTTCATCATTCATCATTTTTTTTTGGGATTTTATATATTAATTGTCATCATAAAAAAAATGATTGTTGACCTTTAGGTCACACATTTATTTATGTTTTTATATATTTTTTATGATAAAAATAATATGAAAATTGGACTAATAGTATGCTTGATTGAAAACAAGTTTTACACATCTTTATACAAACATCATATCAACAAGCATGAAAGATTTCATAAAAAAATCAAGAAGAAGTCCAAAGAAGGAAGCATATTGAAGACTTAGAATTAAGTGTTCATTTTAGAGATATATGTAAATTTGTATATCTCATCTTGATAGTACAAATTAAAATGAATGCACACACATTCACCATGCATACATTTAAAATGATTGATTAAAAACCTGATAAACGGTTCTAAAAATTCACCTAGGTCAAAACTGATAAATCTGGAATTCTATCTGAATCGATCAACCATTTGGCTTGACCAAATGAACCAGTCAACGCTTGCTCATCCAAGATGAACACCTATGAATTCTGCATAAACCATTTAACCGATTGACTTCACCAATTTGAATCGGTCGACCGTTTCAGCCATTAATGGGACTATAATGGCTATAAATGACTAGTTTTGGATATATATATATATATATATATATATATATATATATATATATATATATATATATATATATATATAGCTTTTCTAATTGTAAAATTATGAAGGGAATTCGAACTTATATCATATACAAGCTATTTTAAAAGCAAAAAAATATCTAAATCAACATTCATTAATTATACCCTAAGTGGTGCTATTAAACATTCATATTCTAACACAAGAGTATTTAATCTCATTTTCACTACATTTAAACACCTTCAAGTTCTTTAAGTGTTATCTTATGAGATATAGAGATGTTAGAATTGTTAATTATATTATCCACTTTATTGAGAGAGTTAATTATGATAACAAAATCACTCTTGTAAACCCTTCAAAGTTAGGAAAAAACTTTTGGCATTGATAAGCTATTTTCACCAAAAGAAAATCTTAAAGAGAAAATATCTTCAAGTGGGAAAGAAATCTTCAAATAGAGAATATCTTCAAGTCGTGTAAAAATCTTAGTGTGGATTCATCAAGTGGATATTGTACTCTATAACTTGGACAAGTAAAAGAATACAATACTCAAGTACGGATTGATATTTAAGGTGTAGATGTAGGCTTACTAAATGTTAAAAATCGAGTTTGCAAATTCTTTCCCTTATCTATTTATTTGAGGTACTTTAATTATATTTATGGTTATTGTTTTTAGTGTGATTTTTTGAATTAATTTACATTAGCTGTCAATATTAATGATATACCTAATTCACCTCCCCTCCTAAGTTTTATAGTTGCTGTAATCCTAAAACAATACATTGGTCATTATGTTTGGTGTCGATTGGGGTAGAATTTCCATTTTGCTTAGGTTTCCAAAAATGAAGTTTTCCTTTTAAGATGCATTAGTCTCTTCGGTCATATATCAATCAACGATTCCTAAGGTAAATAAACCCTCTTAGGTCGTTACTTTTAAGTGTCGATTAGAGGTAACAAGTTTGTCAATGCATTCATTTATAAATGTCCTTTTCTTTCTAATAACGATTAACTAACAACAATGATAAGAATTTTGACCTTAAATGATAATCTACTAACAATGTCTATGCATAAATGAATCTTCACAACCAATATGTATAGAAATTGATTAGGGCAACATTACAAGAAAAGGAAACAATAAATAACTAACATAACAATACACTTCATGATAAATGAGGCATCATTGGTCGTTATCCTGAAATTACACAACTTTTAGTCTAATAAAAAAACATTTGTTTTTAGATACCTCCAAAAAAAAATGAACTAATAATAGGCACTATTTTAATACAATGGAATAGAGGTACATAAATCATTCAGCAAAATTGCTTGTGATTCTCCACTAGGACAAATGAATTTGTCACAGGTTGTTATCCTGAAATCTTGGTTAAGCTAAGTTTTAAGGTCGGGTCAACATGACCCCACATAGACCTATTATGTTATTCATTAATGATGATTGAAAGACCTTTACATGTCATAAGCCTCAATCATGAATAACACATCCATGTGTGATCATTCACTTATTATTCCTTAAATAAATGAGTTGTTACAAGTAATTTGGTAGCAATTACCCTTAGATCTAATTCCCTCTTTTAAACCAATCTTCAACCATAGGTATTCATACACTAGTATAAATAGACCCTTAGCATATAAGCATCTTAAACCCATTATAAATAAAAAAAAAAAATACATAGCAATGTAGCTTATCTTATGTAAGATGTTCAATGATGATAGTATCTTCCATTTAGTATAACTAGTCTTTTATTCGGAATTCTAAAAAATCAGTTAAGATTCTGATAACTATAATACTAAATAACAACTGTATTACAACTTATACCTTATTTTAGACATCTTTTCCCCTCTAGATAAAAAAATAAAATAAAAAAAAACAACTTAGGAAAGAGCGTAATCGTAAGAAAAGACACAGCAATTCAGCTTACCTCATGTAAGATGTCTTATCATGATAGTATCTTCTCTTTAATATATCTAATCTTTTACTTGGTACTTTGAAAAACCAGTTAAAAATCTGATAATCAAAATACTAGATAGCAACTCTATTACAACTCATACTTTATTTTAGACCTCTTTTCCCCTCTAAATAAAAATACTTACAAAAGAGAGTGATCGTCATAATATCTAGTGCGACAAAAAGGACTGAAAAATAAAAATATAATGAAGTTTTGAAATAAAATGAAATTTTCATAAGCTAAAGAGACTGAAGTAGAAGGAAAGTGAAAATAAAGGGATCAAAATGAATAAACCTTGTCGTGCTAATTTTAATTTGACCAACACATTTTTTCCTGTTTTACACTTTAATACTATATCTTCTAAAGGTTTTTTTGCCTATAACAAACCATAAAAAATCAGTCATCCATTTAATAGATAAGGGTGCAATTGAAAATGAAAATAGAGATTGAGAAGAAAATAAATAACAGTTCAAGAAAATTACACCGACACAGCGTTCTCCTTTCGTATATTTGTTAATTTGTACTCTGGTATTAATGAAATACTATTTTACATGGTAAAAAAAAAAAAATCAATTCTTGAAATTATACAATCAAGGACACTCGCATGAGGGGATTCTCTACTAGAACTCTCTTCTCTTCGACGAGATTCACAAGGAAAAAACACGAGGAAAGATTGAAGGAAATTATAACCAAGTAAAACATAAGCTACCTAGGAGATGGACTATTTTGCTTGAACAAGTATCAATGTGTTCACAAGTAAAATTTGACATATATGCTAATTGTACAAAAGAATAACATCTGTCTGGAGTCAACCAGTTAGCATTGTGCTTGTTTCGAGAAAAAATAAAAAGAGACGCTTCAAAAAAATAAAAGATGTATATCGGGTTTGCCTACATTATCACTTATAGAGGAGGATAGAAATAAGAAGACAAGGAAAAGCAAAGGAAAAGTAAGCCTCCAATCGTAGCAACTGTCCCTTGTGAGATCTTAGATGCTAGCATGCTTCCACCCACTACTGCCAGGGAAGTGCAAATAGTGTGTCCCAAAGTAGCCCCCACAGCTACACCAAGCGCATTTTTGTGTGTTGCCAACTGCAGGACCAGAAATTCTTGTCAAAAATTTACAAGACAGCGACAGAATACCTGGCGTCTACAAAATTGCAATTTGAGACTACAGTAACATAAAACACCCAGCAACAAGAAGATAAATCATGTTTGATATTCTACCAAAACAATTGCGTTCATCACTAGATAATAAAAATGGAAAGAACACAATTGCTTGCTAATCACAGTATCTTCCCCTTCAAATCACTCTGGCTAAGCAAAGCAAATAGCAGACATCATAATTATGGGGAACCATTTTGATCTTTCATGCAATATATTCATAGCTGCTTTTGAGCTTATGAGTTCCTGTGTGTTCCAACTTCAAACTAACTCACAAACACATGCAAGTCAGATGCATAAAAAAAATTGTATAGAGAGAATGCACACAACGAAGGAGGAACCATGAAATCAAGTGGATAATGGGGTATTCGCATTTGAAGACTATATGTCCAAAATCTTGTTACGACAAACCAAACCTTGGTTCTGATACTGCATGTTAGGCAAATTGTAAAAAGCACAGCATTATAAAGAACACAATTTAAGGGGGTTTGACAACCTGCCTACCCAGGACTTTTCTTTTCTTTTTTTCTTTCTTTTTTCCTTTTTCTTTTTTTCTTTTTTCTTGTTTCTTTTTTCTTTTTTCTTTTTTGATAATTACACAAGACTGCACTAATATAAATATTGCACTGTTTAGATGAAACTCTCAAGAACCTAACATGCACAAACACAAAATCCTATTACATCCAACAAAATGACTAAAAAACTCATTACAAGACCTAACAAACGCTTTATTGAACTCTCTACAAAACTAGGAAGCAACAGACATGACAGCCTAAAAGGCTAAATTCAGCTGCCTCAGTAGTGCTCTCTTGTACTGCACATGGATATGGATAGTTAGGTTGGTAGTTAGCAGCTAAGCACACATTTCTAGAAGAAAGTTATTTTATTGCTTTTAAGCCATTTGGAAAAAAACTCGGAAGACAAAGGTGTATATCACATGTGAATTTAATTTGGAGTGAGGTGTATCAAAGCCCATACATACTACCAGCTAATCAGGACTAACCACCAACAGGTATGATGGTTTGTGATATTTACTTCAATGATATGCCGTAACAGTAACCATACTACGCAAATGAAAGTCTAGGATACAAAACTGGAGAGTCCAAAGATCAAAAAACAAATTGTCCTAAATAGTGCCTTGTCGCAAAAAACATTTACCTTTACAGCGGTTTTGGGAGAATGTGGTTTCTTGAATTTTCATTAGGGGCGGGCGCTCTACCATGAGAGTCACTAGAGTATCCATATAGCATAGAAAGATTGGAGAGCTTTATCTAATGAAGAAATTTTCTTGTTCTTAGCATGGATGTCATAACCTCCATTTTTTTATTATATTCAATTTTCTTAATGAAATTATTTCTCTACAATAAGAGAAAAGGCTCAAAATCCTATTGCAACAATCATTCGAGTAAAATCCTAATTTACAGAATATGTAAGGGAAACCAAGTACTCAAATGACCAATCAGCACAAGAAGAAAACAACAAATAAAATGTCACAAGGCAAAAGGAGCAACTATAACTTAGCCATGCCACTATAATTTCTATAAGAACACAAGAATCAGAAAATGAACTTACAGCAATTGTAGCAATCTGGCTACGGTCTCCCCACTCAGCTAGAAAGGTTAAAATAAATGACTGTATAGAGAAACAAAAATGCTTCTGCTGAGATTCTATCAGGACAATTATAACAGAAATACCTAAAACGAACATAATCTTAGGCAGTTATCATCATACTTAAATACAAAGTGGCATAAGGACTTGGCATTACAAAATCCCATCACTATATAACACATTAAAGAATGTGAAATACTTCATGAGATCAGAATGATGAACAAGCATGAGGCATTACACATACCTCCAAAAATATTGGTGTACAAAATCTTGAAAATAAACGGCGGAAGGATGTTTTCCCTTGACCAGACTCAAGTTTTTCTTCTACCTGAACACAAAATGCACAGCTTCAAGATATAGGTAATACCATCTCAGGAAAGGCCAATGCAGAGAAAAGGGAATCAAATTTTAAGCTTCAAAAAATACCTAAAGAATTTCTTTTGAAAAGAAATCACAATAAAGTACCACCATGCTAGGAGCCTCAAATAATCAAATTAATAAAACTACATAAATTACACAAACAGATCATTTATTAAGAAAGAATGCGGACAGTTCATGACCCCATGGCATAGAGAACTTTTAGTGAGAAATAAAACGGGGCAAAAACAAGGCAATATTAACTTTTACAAAAAAAAAAAGTTGGATCAGAAAAGAAGTGAAAAAAGTTGGATCAGAAGACTGGTTATGATCAGGAATGTAATAGCAACTTGGCTAAACCAGCGGATCATAGTGATATTATGATAAAGACACAGTTTACCAATGTGCCCAAAGCCTATCAAAGCATTAAAGAGAGAGGGAGGGGGGGGAGGAATATAACCTCACAGATTAAACAAGCTAACCATCCTATCATCAATTACTCATCCACAGAGACATCCCAAACCAGAAATGAGAGCTACAAGAATCTTAAACTCTCTTTTGTTTGACAGGAGATATTATTTATTTAACAGCAATGAAAGAAAAGGCATCTTCAATTTAGACATTTAATAGTAGAAGAAAACAGATTTAAGAAAAGGAAAAACATACCTCCTCCATTTCTTTCTTCTGGGATGATTTTGAATCTGATCTCCAGGCAATGTAAAGCAACCGAAGGCCAAAAAATGCATACAGAACTGCATATGGAAAGAATAGAATGGTTAGTTTTCATAATGAACCTTATTCTAGCACACAAATAAGATTAGCCAAATTCCAATTACCATGTGAAAGTGAAATATGAAGTCAGAAGTCAAACTAAGATTTCTATGTTTTATTGACACTGTTAATGACGATGACAAGTACAGTTTATATAAAAGGGCACCAAAAGCTATTGACATTCAGATTTACTCTACCTGTGGGACTAAATTCCACCATGTACATTATTTATCCAACTCATGGAATCTGACAATGCAACTGACAGAGGTCCCCCTAAAACACTTATTCAATTATAGTCAACTCTTTGAATTCTTAGATATTTTTAAAAAAATATGGAAATCATCAAAGGGCTGCAATTTCAAACATAATTTTCCTTGTAGTTGATAAGGGCACCAGTTAAAAATTTGCTTGTAGCGCTTTCTACAACAGAATTAAACCACAAAGATGATCGGGTACAAACTTTGTAGCATGAAGACTAATCAAGTCAACATTAATTTATTTTTATTCTTGTGGAAATTTCACTGTTGTTTAGTTCCTATATAGATTATAACGAGGCAGGCAGCAAACTCCTTATTCCAATAATTTATAAGATTCTGTTGTTGAGGTGACATTTTTGTACTACCAAGATCATGTTCACTTTCAGAAAATAACTTTGTAGTTTCCGTCTCTAGTTTTCTTATTTATTTTAAAATGATTTTTCCATGGAAAATTGTGGAAACATGTTTACTGAACACAAATTTTATAAAATGGAAAACAAGGGTATTGTTAGACTTACATTTAGATAATAAAAGAAATAGACATGAAAATTTAGTAAACCAAACAAGGCCCTTGTTTTTTACAGTGGAGAATTTGGAAAAACAACTTTTTGGTGTTTTTCAATTTCTCCAGAAATTGGGGAAAATAGAAAAAAAAGGGTTTTCAACAAAATAGATTTCATTTTAAATTAGTAAATGTGTTTTTATAGTTTTCTATTTTCTAAAATATTTTTCAAAGAAAACTAGACAAGCTCCCACAAATAAACACAACCCATAAATTTTCAACTCTGGTTCCACATGTACATGAGAGTCCAGTAGGTGAAACCTGACAAGAAGATTTGCAACCATTTAAGGTCAAAATGAAAGCTATTCTTCCTATATTTATCATGATCATAAGACCAGAGAAAATGATCACATTTAAGTGACTAACAACAAAGAAACAGTACATTGACAACACATTTCTTGATGGAGTGACTAAATGACATCCTTGCCCCCATCAAGTTCAACAATTGCCTACCAATGATCCTTCCATGCACATATCTATTCATACTTTCATATGCTAGCATAGTGTTCCAAGTGAATGTATTTAAGAACCAAACAGCGCACTGAAATTATTTTAATCCCGTTTTTGTAGAGAAGTATTTAAATCTTCTAATAATGAATGCTTAGGATTTAACTTAGTTTTGGAAACTACATATTTTCAATGGATGTCTTGCTAAACTAGACGGGGTTTTCTTAAAGGTCAAAATTAACAAGTTTCAAATGGTGTTTTAACAAGGAATGACAGGCAAAACTTAGTGCTGTTTCTCCTCATTCACAGGCAACATCTGTATCATTCAATGGGACATCCACCCTATCTATCTCTGAATAAATCATCCAGTTTTCAGAATTCTTTCTAAATATGAAGAATTAGAATACGAGCCAGGGCAGTTTTGATATATGGGCAAAGACTAAAGCTGAGATTCTGAAAATAAAATGTGGCACATACATCTAGAACTTCAATTTAAGACAGAAACTATACACCAACCACCAACTATTAGCCTTCCTAGGTTTGATAGAATGTTTTGCAATAATCCTATTTGAATCCTGCCTAGAACTTACTGGAACTACAACCAGGTATCTCAATTGCCAGTATTCATGAGTATTTCCTCCTAGCATGTTCACGTTAGTCATATTTTCTGCCTTACCCCTTAAACTTAAGATAGGGCAAGAAACGGGAACAGACTGAACAAGGCAGAAGATCTTTTACAAAACAGGAGAAAATCAAAAAATGCAGATAATAGAACATATAGATTGTCATAGTTCACCGACCTCCCTAAAGCTATGGACTAAAGAAGCTTAAAACCACAAACAAATTGCAGCATGGAAGGCATTTCCTAGGGAAGAAGAATAATAAAAAAGAAGATATAGCAACTGGTATCTGAGAAGGAATAAATAAATGTAATTTATATAATACGTACTTGTGGCTGCACTATTTGTATGCTTTCTTGATATCAAATTTGGCACAATCCTACCTAGTCCAGTAGAAAGTACCTAAATGATAGCACAACAGCTTTAATCTTCACAACATTGAGAATAAGAAAAGTGCAATGTAGTTGCTGGACATTCCATTCAATGCTATCCAATCACTTTGCAATGTCAGAAGAAAGAAAGGGATAAAAAAGATGTGTAACAAAGAAAAGGTAGAGTTCTTTGGTTGAAGTAGAAACTGAAACAAATAACCAGATAACTTACTGTCATAACAATCAATGCAGTGAGTGCACCAGACAAAACAGTAGATTTAGGGTGTCGCATTGCCATAAGAGCTGCTATTATAAAAGTCTCATCTCCAATCTAGCAAGCACCATAAAAGTCAAGCAATAGAAACATTTAACAAAATCAATGCCGAGAAAAGTTAAGAAGCTACAGCCGAGCACCAATCAGAAAAACATGATAATAACAATTGCTTTTCTTCCCTGGTTAATCTAAAAAATAAGTAAGACAAGAGTAGATAGCACAGACCTCGCTGACCATAATCATTGAGAAGCTAGCAAAGAATGCATCAAAAAGTCCAAGACCAGAGTCCAATTTAAGAACAGATTTGGCATCATCACCATTTGTAACAATCTGCATCCATAAATGAGTGTATGACCAAAAATAGGTTTTCTTAGAAAGAAACAAAATGGTAATAGGAATAAATACCATGCCACGGCGGCCGAGATCTTGAAAGGATCTTGATTCATCTCCCTCATTTTCCACCCCATCTGCCTATAATAAATAATATCACAAGAAAAAAAAACATATACGGAAAAAAATTATAAAAAGAAAAACGGATCAGAAGTAACAGACCTGAGCAGCAGCGATGTAAGAGAAGGAGAATAGTAGAAGAAAAGCAGCAGCAGCTACAAAGAGAAACCTAGGGTTTGAACGAAACCCCATCAGCGAGCAGGCAATATGGGATTTTGGATCGGAAGGAAATCGAAAAGTTTACAAGTAGCGAGATCTCTACGAAAGAAAGCAGAGACAGACGGGGGAGAGGTAGCAAGAGATCTGGCACTCAGACAAGATCCCTAAGAAGAGAAGAAGCGGGCGTAAGCATAAATTTTGCAATATAATATTCCGTGCTCCGCGACGGGTTAAAATTAAAAAACAAAATTAAATATAAAAAATATCAAATGTATGTTATTGAATTGCCAATCAACCCAAATCCAAAATAGTTTTATATAAAAACAACCTGATAGTTTCGTATCTAACAATTAAATTAAATTTAATATTTTTGAATTTATCAAAAAAATCAAACTCAAAAGTTATTGAGTTTACTTCTCAAGCTAGACCCAAAAGTTATGGGTTTGCCAGCCAAAAAGTCTAAAAGTTATTGGCTTTAACTATGCAGCCGAACCCACCGCTAGTGAATCTTGCTAGGCAGCAAGACCCAACACTTTTGGGTCATGCTAGGTAACAAGACTCAATGCTAAGAGAAAATAAATTCAACCCAACTCAACCTCAATTAAAAACAAATATATCATCACCCAATTTTTATACAATATAAAAAAATCTCATCAATTTATTTTCTTTTTACCGTATAAAAAAATAAAATAAGAGAAAAGAAAAAAATCTAAAGAGGCAAAAAATCAATGAGTTTGACTGAATAGCCTTTGGTCTCGCAGGGAGCCAGACCTAACAACGGTGAGTCTAGCTGCCAAACCAGACCCAGCACCAAGCGCTTTGGAAATAATGAGTACTTTCCCTAAGCTTATTGATAAGAGTTCAGGTGTCACAACACAACATATTTGGCGTTCTACATCACAAAGATCCGAGTTAAACCCTAAGCTTATTAATAAGATTTATGGTATCGCAACCCAACATATTTGGCATTTTGCAAGTCCAACTACCTAGTTAGACCCAAGATTTGTGAGTCTAGCTACAAGCCGGACTCCATAGCGATGGGTTTGGCTGCCAAGCCAGACCTAACACCTTTTGGAAGCGATTTGGGTCTAGCTTCCATGTCAAACCTAAGAGTGGTGGGTCTGGCTGACAAGCCACACCCAGTAGTTTTTGGCACACAAAACAGAAAAGACAACGCCCCCAGCAACACTTTTTTACTAAAAAAAAGCAAAGGCAGTGCCCTTATGACGCTATAGTGTCATCCACAGTGCAAACACTTTTGTACAATATAAAAAAAGTCTCATCTATTTTTTTTCTCTTTACCGTATGAAAAAAAATAAGAGAAAAGAAAAAAAATATTAAGAGGCAAAAAATCAGTGTTGGGTCCTACTAGCAGCATGACCAATGCTATTGGGTCCTGTTAGCAGCATGACCCAATGCTAAGAGAAAATAAATTCAACCTAACTCAACCTCAAATGAAAAAACAAAATATTATCATCTAACTTTTGTATAATATAAAAAAAAGTTCCACTAATTTATTTTCTCTTTACTGTATGAAAAAAATAAAATTAGAAAAAAAAGGCAAAAAATCGGTGGGTCTTGCTGAAAGTCGGACACAATAGCCTTGGGTTTGGCTGCAAACGAGACCCAGCACCAAACACTTTGGAAGTGATGAGTACTTTCCCTGAGCTTATTGATAAGATTTCAGATGTCGCAACCCAACATATTTGGTGTTCTGCAACACAAAAATCTGAGTTAAACCCCGAGCTTATTAATAAGATTTCAAGTGTGACAACCCAATATATTTGGCATTTTGCAAGTCCGACTACCCAACTAGACCCAAGATATGTGGGTCTGACTGTAAGCCAGACCCTATAGTGATGGGTGTGGCTTTCCAAGCTAGACCTAACACCTTGTGGATGTGATTTGGGTTTGGCTTCCATGCTACACTCTGTAGCGATGGGTCCGGCTGTCAAACCAGACCCAATAGCTTTTGGCACAGAAAACAGAAAAAACAACACCCTTTAACAGCATTTTTTGTCTAAAAAACAGCAAAAACAACGCCCTCATGACGCTACAATGTCGTCCATAGTGCAAACACTTTTGTACAATATAAAAAAATCCTATCAATTTATTTTATCTTTATTGTATGAAAAAAAAAAATAAGAGAAAAGAAAACAAATTTAAAAAGGCAAAAAATCGGTGTTAGGTCCTGCAGGAAGAAGGACCAATGCTATTGGTACCTGCTAGGCAGCACGACCCAACATTAAGAGAAAATAAATTCAACCCAACCCAACCTTAAATGAAAAAAACTTATCGTCACCCAACTTTTATACAATATAAAAAAAATCTCATCAATTTATTTCCATTTTATCGTATGAAAAAAGAAAAAAAAATCTAAACAAGTAAAAAATCGGTGTTGGGTCCTGTGGGGTGTCACACCCGGACATCGCGACAACCAATTAAAAATAATCTCTATTGGAAAAGAAACAGATATCTAGCATCTTGTTCTTTTAGGGGAAAAGGTTTTGTTCAAGGAGTCACCACCTAGTATTATGGTTACTAGGAACCCTAACTGGTCAACAGAGATTCTGTGGTACGGGACTGGTTACGCAAAAAGAAAGATGCTATCACCCCTTAAGCGTCCTACCTAAGGCAGACTGCATTGCTGATTTTGTCTAAAATTGCTAAGAATTTGTTCTCCTTTTTCTTTTTTTTTATTTTTCCTTTCATGTTCCTGACTTTGGCGTCAGTGAACAATTCCTACGAATATTTCCAACTCTGGCGTTGGTAAATATAGCACAAATCCAAAAAATACGATACTCCTGACTCTAGCGTCGGTGAATATTTTCGCAAAAAATGAATTTGAAGAAGAAATTTTCTATGTCATTTTTTCATGTTTATCCTTTATTATTATTTGCCCTTTTTAGATGGAAGTAAAAAAAAAACATTGCACGACATATTTGCATTTAACAGTAAGAGTCCACAAATTGAGCACATCTACAAAAAATACAAACACAAAGAAAAAAAATAAAACAAAGTGCGAGGGGCCCATAAATAAATCAACAAAGGCCCCAAATATTTTTAAAATTTTCTGTTATCGAAAAGGGGTTCGTTTAGTCAAATATCAAATTAGAATGGGCATAAAAATTATGGTCAAGGCATAAGGGTGTGTTTTGTCAAGCACACCTTAGCAAACACAATTTGAGTCGGCTAGGCCTAAAGCCCAGACCCGGCCCACTCTTTTTTTTTCTTTTTGGGGTTGGATCTAGCCCAGCCATGCGTGAAAGGTTCACGCATGCATGAAACAGTAACCGGTTAATTATTTAGCAAGGAAGAAAGGAAACTTACTTAGGCGTGCGGCTGCTAAAGCCGAAGTCGAGGGAGATTGGGCTTAAAAAAGAGGGTTGAGGGGGGCGGCGGCTAGTATAGGGTTCACCGCCCCTTCTTTTTTTTTATGTTTCTCTCTTTTAGGGTTTCTAGTAATGGCCTCCTCTTGGGGTCTCTTCTTTTAGGGTTTCTCTCTAATCCCTCTTTTTCATACCCTAAGATCTGTATTTATAGTGCTAGAGTCCCTTCGTGTGTGAGAAACCAAGTTTCAATCAAACTCATTCTCTTCTTTGAAGTTTGAATTTGATTAAGAATCAAATTTGAAAGCGGATAACTATTATTATCTTGAAGACAAGGATTATCTTAAAGATAGGAATTATCTTAAAGATAAAGATAGAATGACAAAAGCACATATTTTCACGCAAGTTGACAAATCACATGTTGCAATGTCGCGGTCGCACAAATTAATTACCCTAGCTTCAAACACAACACACAAGATAGTATAGAGCAAGCAAGGGATTGATCCCATAAGGAAGGTTCAAGTCAGATTTTTACGCTAGATCATATACAATTTGGGGGGGTTGGACGTTATCTAGGCTAAAGCAAAAGAAAACCGAAAACTATCAAACAAAATTTAATAAAATCAGAAAATTATCAAGAGAACAAACCTTGGTTGCAAGCACACATCCACCTACAGAAATTAGAACTGATCACGGAAACGAAACATCAATTTATATTCTGAATATTTATCTCTTCTTAACATTGGTTAGTTAACGGATCCGCCGTATAACTAACCCTAACCATCAAACAACCACAGTGTCCGCACTAGTAATTTAATTCAATGGCAGCCTTAAGAACTAGATAAGTTGATTAATCAAGAAAACATAATTGTCCGCAGTCTATGTTTGATTTGATTGAATGTTCTCCCTAAGATTAATAACATAGATCCTCCATAATTATTAAACTCAGTTGCTTCACAAGTTCATATACCATAACTCCGGTTTTGATATCAAACTTAGCAATAGATTGTCTACAATAATAACTTAGAGTCTGCTCTACCAATTAAAATAAACAATCATAGGAAAAATAAGCATAGGAGATCAAACATATTCATCATATAAACTGAAAAGAAAAGGTAAAATAAATCTCACAGTTCTTGAAATCTGAAGGTTTCCGTGTCCTTGCAACCAAGAAAACAAGTTTAACCTTGCATGTTTGTTGAACAACTAATAAAAAAGAAGAAGGAATGCATGATTTCAGGTTTCTTAGAGAAAGGGGGTGTTTTTCTCTTCTTGGCTGGCTGCCCCCTTCTCTTCTCTCATTCTTTTTATATCCTAGGAAACCCTAGTCTCTATTTTACAAAATAATCCTCCCTTAAGTAGACTGTTTACATTTAAGTACTTCAATAACTATTTTCCTAAAAAAGGAGAAATAGTCTTGCATGAAATCTTCAAGCTTTGACTTAGAGGAGCTAAATTGCTGAAATAAAAACTTGGATATCGGTTTAAATGCTTCGGAACGTAATTTGGACTCGTTTCTTCACGAAACCTGTTTGTTGGCATAATTCAATTGTCATCTTTGAAAAATCATATCTCCCTCATATGACTTGTTTTTGGCTAAAAGTTGGAGCGTTTTTAGGCCTTTGAGTCAGAAATCCAAAACAATTGAGTTTGCATCAATTGGACTTCTGTAGCTCCAGATATTCAAGTCGGAATGACTGAAGGTCAATATTGGCAGATTGCGAGATTTAACTTTGAAGGCTGCGATTTCCATGCTCTTCCTTATTTTATTTTCTTTCCTTAGATTTCCAGAAAGGTATGGATGTTAGTTTTTTAATGCCACTATAATCACTTCATTTGAACCTCTAGAGCTCACGCTCTGCACAAAACATCGACTGAAGGTCAAATCTGCTAATTATCTCCAATTTACTCCTTTTTGCATCTTTCATCCAAAAGTGCCTTCAAAACATAAAACAAAGAATATCAAGGCATTATATATATAAAACATAGGCAAAACACTAGTTAAATATGGGTGAAACTATCGAATAATATGGTTGCATTAAATACCCTCACACTTAGCTCTTGCTTGTCCTCGAGAAAGGATAGGTAAAATCAAATTAAAGTTAAATTAAATCAAATCACTATGACTAATCTCCTAATCTCCCCTCAATATCCAAGAATATTTACATTATAAACATGAATACAATAAAAAAGGATAAAGAGTACAAATTTTCATGAATTTATTTACATGCAAACTTTAAAACTCAATTGATCATTGGGATTTAAATGAAATCTATGTCATGCCAAAGTGATAGGTCCTCTCATTGATATACACTCCAACACTCACGTGTTTAGGGCTTATGTGTTTAAATCTCTCAAATTCAATCAATGAATATGTCCTACCATAAGCTTGCTATTCAATCTCATCTCCATTACTAACATATTATAAGCAATGCATGAATCAAAAAGTCTTATTTTCCGGTTGTAATGGGGCTAAGGTTAATGTGAGGTAAAAGAGAGTAAAAGAAAAGGTTCAAACCAAAGAAAATAGAGCATTCTAAAAAATGATATTTCAAACTAAGATATTCCATCATAGCACATAAATTTTCATCTTTAATCACCAATGCTTAACTTCTTTTGATTTCGAGCTCTCTCAACATAAAATCTTAAGAACATAAAGGAACATTTTTTTTCTTTTTTTTTCTTTCTTTTTCTTTTTCTTCTCTTTTTTTTTTTACCTTTGGCAACTTTGCCCATCTTTTCATCAAGCATCACTTCTTTCTTTTCACATAATTTCCAACCATAATTCCATGAGATATCACAAGTATATGCTCTACTAATCCTTGGCCAGGGGAAAAGGAAAACATATATAAAGTTAAGGCTTATACATGGATAAAGCAAAGAAAAGATAAACAACTTCAAAAGGGGCTCACTAAGGGTAATAAGATTTAGGTTGGCTTTTTGGCTCAAGTGGTTAAAATTCCTAATGCCTTTATCATCTTCATGTATATATGTAATGCAAATGTAATCTCAATAAGATATGAAGCAAGTTCTAGAGATACATATCATTGAAAGAATGCACAATCAATGAATATAATGCTGAAGGCTCAAAAGCTTGCATTGGTTTAACACTATAAAGTCAACATGACATATTCTTAAAGTCAATCCCTAAACCAATTAAACTTAAAACTTACATGCACACTCCTTCATTCGATTTATATCTTCATCTATCTCAATTAATTCTCATATATAATACTCACATTCTCATAAACCAATAGGAGTTCAAAAGATCAAACATAGAAATTTGTTTTTTTTTTTGAACAACAAAGAAAATCAAAATAAAAAACCAACATTCTCCCAATACCCCCACACTTAAAACACAACATTGTCCTCAATGTTGAAATAAAAGAAAAGGAATATAGGAGAATGACAAAAATAAAGTAAAATGCAAAAAATAAAAGATAAGGGAAAAGAAAGCAAATCTTTTTTTTCTTTATATGCTGGGTTGCCTCCCAGTAAGCGCTTTTGTTTTATGTCATTGGCTCGACATGTTGCATGCTCATTCTTCATAGATTGGTTCACCTAACTCCGCAGAAACGGTGAGTTCTGTCGTCCAACCTTCATAGAAAGGTTTCAAGCGATGCCCATTGACCTTGAGTACTTTGTTGGTTTCTAAACTTGTAATTTCAACTGCACCATAAGGAAAACATTAGAAACAACAAAGGGTCCAATCCAACAGAGAGCGCAACTTTCCAGGAAAAAGTTTCAAACGCGAATGATAAAGAAGGACTTTGTCTCCAACATTAAACTCTTTTCTTGTAATCATTCGGTCATAGAGACTCTTAGTCTTTTCTTTGTAAATCCTTGCATTCTCATAAGCATCATTTCGAATATCTTCCAACTCTTGCAATTGCAACTTTCTTGCCATCCCAACAGCATCATAATCCATGTTACATTTTTTAATGGCCCAAAAAGCTTTGTGTTCAAGCTCTACCGGTAGATGACATGCTTTTCCATAAATCATCCTATAAGGTGACATTCCTATAGGTGATTTGTAAGCAGTCCGATAAGCCCAAAGTGCATCACCAAGTCGTAGACTCCAATCTCGTCGGTTAGGTTGCACTGTCTTCTCCAAAATGGACTTGATTTCTTGATTTCAAATTTCAACTTGGTCATTCGTTTGAGTATGGTATGTTGTGGAAGTCCGATGAGTCACATGATATTTGCGTAACAATGCTTCCATTGAACGATTGCAAAAATGAGTGTCACGATCACTAATGATAACTTTAGGGATTCCAAACCTGTTAAATATGTGAGTCTTGACAAAATCTAAAACAACCTTAGCATCGTTAGTTCGTGTGGCTTTCGCCTCAATCCATTTTGACACATAATCAACAGCAAGAAGGATATAAAGATTGCCAAAAGAAAAAGGAAATGGACCCATAAAATCAATACCCCAAACATCAAAAATGTCACTTACAAGAATATTCATTAAAGACATTTGATTTTTATGAGTGATATTACCTGTTCTTTGGCATTTTTCACATGATTTGCAAAAATGATATGCATCCTTAAAAATAGAATGCCAATAAAAAATCACTTTCAAGTACCTTGTGGGCCGTTCTTTTTGCTCCAAAATGCCCACCACAAGAATGAGAATGACAAAAAGTAAGAATGGAATGAAATTCATCTTGTGCTACACATCTCCTAACTACTTGATCTACACAAAATTTCCACAGATAAGGAGTATCCCAAAAATAATATTTAGCATTAGCTCGTAACTTGTCTTTTTGGGATGTAGACAAACCTGGAGGGACTTCTTTGGTGACTAAATAGTTCACCAAATCAGCATACCATGGTCTTGTAAAGGAATGTAACACATACAACTACTCATCGGGGAATGTCTCTCGTATTGTTTCGGTTTGTGTATCCTTAGTCCTCAGTCGGCTTAAGTGATCAGCCACATGGTTTTCGACACCTTTTTTGTCTTTGATCTCAAGATCAAATTCTTGTAAAAGCAAGATCCACCAAATCAATCTTGGTTTGGACTCCTTTTTCTTCAAAAGATACCTTAAAGCTGCATGGTCAGTAAAAATAATGACTTTTGTACCAAGTAGATATGACCTGAATTTTTCAAGAGCAAACACCACTGCAAAAAGTTTCTTTTCAGTTGTATGGTAATTGCATTGTGCTCCATCCAACATGCGGGAAGCATAGGCGATAACATGCAAATTCTTCCCTATTCTTTGCCCAAGGACAGCTCCTACCGCATAGTCACTCGCATTACACATTATCTCAAAAGGCTCATCCCAATTTGGTGGTTGAATGATAGGGGCAGAAGTGACACGCCTCTTAAGCTCATCATGGGCATCTTTACATGCTTGATCAAACACAAAATCCACTTCTTTGGCTAATAGTATGTACAAGGGTGCTATAATCTTCGAGAAATCTTTGATAAAGCGTCGATAGAAACCTGCATGGCCAAGAAAAGAACAAATTTCCCTCACGCAAGAAGGGTAAGGCAATGATGAAATAACGTTTATTTTAGCTTTATCAACCTCTAATCCACGTGAAGACACAACATGCCCAAGAACTATTCCTTGTTCTACCATAAAATAACACTTTTCATAGTTTAAGACAAGGTTAGTTTCAATGCACCTTTTCAAGATCAAAGATAAATTTTCTAGACGTTTATCAAAAGAATCACCATACACCGTGAAATCATCCATGAAAACCTCAATTATTCTTTCAATATAGTCAGAAAAAATACTCATCATGCATCTTTGAAAAGTTGCAGGTGCATTACAAAGACCAAAAGGCATTCTCCTATATGCATATGTACCAAATGGACATGTAAATGTAGTCTTTTCTTGATCCTCTTGATGAATAACAATCTGATTGTATCCACTATATCCATCAAGAAAGCAATAAAAAGACTTACATGTTAGGCGTTCAAGCATTTGATCCATGAATGGTAATGAGAAATGATCTTTGCGTGTAGCAAGATTTAGCTTTCTATAATCAACACACATTCCCCATCCACTCGAGATGCGAGTAGGAATGAGCTCATCATTTTTGTTTTTCACCAACGTGATTCTAGTCTTTTTAGGCACCACATGGATTGGCGCCACCCATTTACTGTCCGTGATGGGATAAATGACTCCTGCATCTAACAGTTTCAATATTTCAGCTTTCACTACCTCCATCATAGGCGGGTTCAACCTCCTTTGCATTTCCTTTGTTGGTTTCGCATTGTCCTGCAATAGTATGTGATGCATACACGTTAAAGGACTAATGCCCTTGATGTCAGCTAAAGTCCATCCAATGGCCGTCTTGTGATCACACAATAACTTCACAAGTTTTTCCTCTTGCGAATTTGTCAAACCTGTTACTATAATAATGGGAAGTGTATTGTTGTCGCCAATGAATACATACTTCAAATTATCAGGTAAAGGTTTCAATTCTAACTCGAGGGCTTGTAAAATAGATGGCAAAAGCTTTTTATGTGAAAGTACTAAATCAACAAAGACATTACCATAGGGAACAGTTTGCAAAGATTGCAAAGCCAATGCTGATTCGTGCACGTTTTGGGGAACACATATGTGCCTCTCCATCTTTTCTATCTTGGTAAAATCATAGTCATAGCTCAAAGCTACGCTTAATCCATCCTCACAATCAAAATCAAAAACTTGTTGCACACACTTATCAACTTGGTCATAGCATGTGATAGAATAAACATTGCTATAAGGATATTTCATTGCATCATGAAAATTAAATTCAATCTTTTCATCTCCTACTTCCATAGACAAAGTATCCTTACCACAATCAATCTTTGTATTGGCAGTTTTCAAGAATGGTCTCCCAAACAATATAGGAGTGCTATTTGATGAATCACAAGAATCATGTTCCATATCAATAATATAAAAGTCGCATGGTATGACCAAACTATCAATCTTAACTAGGACATCTTCTATCACACCAAGTAGGTAAACAAAACTACGATCCGCAAGTTGTATTACAATGCTAGTTTTATTCAAAGGCTCAAGACTAAGAGAATCATAAACATGTTTGGGCATAACACTAATGGATGCACCTAAATCGCACAAGGCCCTTTTGAAACTAGCATTATCAATAACACATGGGATAGTAAACGCACCTGGGTCTTTTTGCTTCAAAGGCATATTCTTTTAAACAATAGCAAATACAACTTCACCCATACTTATCATTTCATGACCTTTCAGTTTGAAAGCTCTCTTGGTAGTACACAAATCCTTCAAAAATTTGGCATACTTGGGAATTTGCTTGATAGTATCAAGCAAAGGAATGTTGAGTTCTACTTTCTTGAAAATCTCTAAAATCTCTTTTTCTTTGTCCTCTTTCTTTGACCTAGAAGAACTCACAGGAAAGGGTGGAATTGTTTTAAAACTGGAAGTCATTGATTGAGGAGTTACCTTTGGAGTGTTGGTCTTTGTTTTAGTTTATGGAGGAGGAGGTTGTTCCTTCTTTGTACTCAATTCAGTTTCTATCTCTTCTTCTTCCTCCATCTCAATTTGTTTCGACCTTTTCTCTTCCAGTTCTTTCCCACTTCACAGCATGATCACACTAACATTCTCTTTTGGATTCAATGCTTGGGAGGGCAATTTTCCATTCATTTGTGCTTCCAATTTCCCCACACTTGAAGCTACTTGCCCCATTTGCTTCTCCAAGTTGTGAATACTTTACCTTATTTCCTGTTGAAAAGACATGACATTTTGTTGCAAGGTCACAGTGTTAGAAGCCAAAGTTTTCATCATCTCATGAAGATCATCACTAGATGACGACCCCATAACATTGCAGTTTGTGAATGAAGGGGATTGTCTTGCTTGATAATTCTGTTGGGGCTGAAATCCATGGGGATGGAATTATCGGCCTTGATTGCCTTGTTGAGGCTGGTTCCCATACCATAAGTTGGGATGATCTCTCCATCCAGGATTGTACGTGTGAGAAAAAGGATCATACTTACGCTGAGGCTATCCATTGAATGCTCCATTAACTGCATTAGCTTGTTCAATGTAATCTTCTTGCATTGTTGGGCATATATCCGAAGCATGTCCTTGTACGGAGCATATGCTACAAACTTTCACCTGTTGTACATTGCCACAAGCCAAAGAACGCACAAGAGAAGTAAGATCATTAACTTTATTCTCAAGGTTAGAAATACTTACCTCATTTACTCATTTCTTTGCGAAGTCTCCACGGGTGCCAAACTATTTTGAGTTGGTTGCCATGTTTGAGATCAATTGGCGTGCAGCCTCGGGTGTCTTATCTACCAATGCCCCTCCACTTGCAGCATCAATGATACTACGGTCAGTAGGCATCAATCCTTCATAGAAATATTAAATGAGCAGCTGATCGGGTATTTGATGATGAGGGCATTGAATATACAGTTGCTCAAATCTTTCCCAATACTTGAAAAGTGTCTCTCTATGAGATTGCTGAATCCCGCATATTTCTTTCCTTATGTTGGAAACTCGAGATGCTAGGAAATACTTCCCAAGGAAGATCTTCTTCATGCCATTCCAAGTTCCAATTGAACTTGGGAGAATGGAGAAAAGCCATGCCTTTGCTACCCTTTTTAAAGAAAAAGGGAAAGCTTTCAACTTAACCTGTTCTTCATCAACTCCGTTCGGTTTCATGCCAACACAAACCATATGGAACTCCTTGAGATGAGTATGAGGATCTTCTCCTGCAAGACCATTAAATGTTGGTAGTAAATGTATAAAACCAGATTTGAGCTCAAAGTTTACATTATTGTCGATGTTTATGCATAATGGTTGATTTTCCACGTTATGAGCAGCAAGCTCCTTGAGTGTTTGTTGTCATGCAACAGCCATGGTGTTGAGGCGAGCTTTCTTTCGTAACCTGCATAAAGTTTTTTCTATTTTGAGATCCAACTGCACTTGACTTTGATTAATAGAACGGGTTACTGGCATAAATCATCAAGAAAACTCAAAAGAAACCAACTACACAAGAGATCGAAAACAATGCAAATTGTACGAAAATTCTACGCTAGAAAACTAAAACTACCTAAAAACCCTAGAAAACAGTGAAATTTGGCCTCGATAGAGTGGGGCTAGTGATTCATCACTAGTCCTATTTAGAACGTCATTTTCCTTTAGGAAACAAAAGGCCGATACCTAATTTCACTAAACAATCTGTTTTGAACAATACCGCAGCAAGCAAAAATTCTGTTTTTCTTTTTTTTTTCAGAAAAATAAATAACAATCATAGCAAATAAAAATAATAGGACCAGAATCAACTAAAATTACTTCTCCGTCAACGGCACCAAAATTTGTTACGATGTCGCGGTCGCGATCTCATAAATTAATTACCCTAGCTTCAAACACAACATACAAGATAATATAGAGCAAGCAAGGGATCGATCCCACGAGGAAGGTTCAAGTCAGATTTTTAGGCTAGATGATATGCAATTTGGGGGGGGGGGTTGGACGTTATCTAGGCTAAAGCAAAAGAAAATAGAAAACTATCAAACAAAATTTAATAAAATCAAAAAATTATCAAGAGAACAAACCTTGGTTGCAAGTACACATCCACCTACAGAAATCAGAACTGATCACGAAAACAAAACATCAATTTATATTCTGAATATTTATCTCTTCTTAACATTGGTTAGTTAACGATCCGCTGTATAACTAACCCTAACCATCAAACAATCACAGTGTCTACACTAGTAATTTAATTCAATGGCAGCCTTAAGAACTAGATAAGTTGATTAATCAAGAAAACATAACTGTCCGCAGTCTATGTTTGATTTGATTGAATGTTCTCCCTAAGATTAATAACATAGATCCGCCACAATTATTAAACTCAGTTACTTCACAAATTCAAAGACCACAACTCCGGTTTTGATATCAAACTTAGCAATAGATTGTCTACAATAATAACTTAGAGTCCGCTCTAGCAATTAAAATAAACAATCATAGGAAAAATAAGCATAGGAGAACAAACATATTCATCATATAAACTGAAAAGAAAAGATAAAATAAATCTCACAGTTCTTGAAATTCGAAGGTTTTCGTGTCCTTGCAACCAAGAAAACGAGTTTAGCCTTACATGTTTGTTGAACAACTAATAAAAAAAAAGGAGGAATGCATGATTTCAGGTTTCTTAGAAGAAGGGGGTGTTTTTCTCTTCTTGGCTAGCTGCCCCCCTTCTCTTCTCTCATTCTTTTTATATACTAGGAAACCCTAGTCTCTATTTTACAAAATAATCATCCTTTAAGTAGACTGTTTATATTTAAATACTTCAATAACTATTTTCCTAAAAAAGGAGAAATAGTCTTGCATGAAATCTTCAAGCTTTGACTTAGAGAAGCTAAATTGCTGAAATAAGAACTTGGATATCGGTTTAAATGCTTCGGAACGTAATTTGGACTCGTTTCTTCACGAAACCTATTTACTGGCAGAATTCAATTGTCGTCTTTGAAAAATCATATCTCCCTCATATGACATCGTTTTTTGCTGAAATTTGTAGCGTTTATAGGCCTTTGAGTTAGGAATCTGATGCAACCATATTATTCAATAGTTTCACCCACATTTAACTAGTGTTTTGCCTATGTTTTATATATAAAATGCCTTGATATTCTTTGTTTATGTTTTGAAGGCACTTTTGGATGAAAGATGCAAAAAAGAGTAAATTGGAGATAATTGGCAGATTTGACCTTCAGTCGATGTTTTGTGCAGAGCATGAGTTCTAGAGGTTGAAATGAAGTGATTCTAGTGGCATTAAAAAGCTAACATCCATACCTTTCTGGACATCTAAGGCAAGAAAATAAAATAAGGAAGAGCATGGAAATCGCAGCCTTCAAAGTCAAATCTCTCAATCTGCCAGTGTTGACCTTCGGCCATTCCAACTTGAATATCTGGAGCTACAGAAGTCCAATTGATGCAAACTCAATTGTTTTGGATTCATGACTCAAAGGTCTATAAACGCTCCAAATTTCAGCCAAAAACGATGTCATATGAGGGAGATATGATTTTTCAAAGATGACATCTGAATTCTGCCAGCAAACAAGTTTCGTGAAGAAACTCGTCCAAATTACGTTCCGAAGCATCTAAACCGATATCCAAGTTTTTATTTCAGCAATTTAGCTCCTCTAAGTCAAAGCTTGAAGATTTCATGCAAGGCTATTTCTCCTTTTTTAGGAAAATAGTTATTGAAGTACTTAAATGTAAACAGTCTACTTAATGGAGGACTATTTTGTAAAATAGAGACCTAGGGTTTCCTAGGATATAAAAAGAATGAGAGAAGAGAAGGGGGGCAGCCAACCAAGAAGAGAAAAACGCCCCCTTCCTCTAAGAAACCCTAAATTATGCATTCTTCCTTCTTTTTGATTAGTTGTTCAACAAACATGCAAGGCTAAACACTTTTTCTTGGTTGCAAGGACACGGAAACCTTCGGATTTCAAGAACTGTGAGATTTATTTTACCTTTTCTTTTTAGTTTATATGATGAATATGTTTGTTCTCCTATGCTTATTTTTCCTATGATTGTTTATTTTAATTGCTAGAGCGGACTCTAAGTTATTATTGTAGACAATCTATTGTTAAGTTTGATATCAAAACCGGAGTTGTGGTATATGAACTTGTGAAGCAACTGAGTTTAATAATTGTGGCGGATCTACGTTATTAATCTTAGGGAGAACATTCAATCAAATCAAACATAGACTGCGGACAGTTATGTTTTCTTGATTAATCAACTTATCTAGTTCTTAAGGCTGCCATTGAATTAAATTACTAGTGCGGACACTGTGGTTGTTTGATGGTTAGGGCTAGTTATACGGCGGATCCGTTAACTAACCAATGTTAAGAAGAGATAAATATTCAGAATATAAATTGATGTTTCGTTTCCATGATCAGTTCTGATTTCTGTAGGTGGATGTGTGCTTGTGACCAAGGTTTGTTCTCTTGATAATTTTCTGATTTTATTAAATTTAGTTTGATAGTTTTCTGTTTTCTTTTGCTTTAGCCTAGATAACGTCCAAACCCCCCCCAAATTGCATATCATCTAGCATAAAAATCTGACTTGAATCTTCCTCGTGGGATCGACCCCTTGCTTGCTCTATACTATCTTGTGTGTTGTGTTTGAAGCTAGGGTAATTAATTTGTGCGACCGCGACATCGCAACAAATTTTGGCGCCGTTGCCGGGGAGGTAATTTTAGTTGATTCTTGTGCTTGTACTGTTATTTTTATTTGCTGTGATTCAAAAAAAAAAAAAAAAGAGAAACAGAATTTTTGCTTGCGACGGTACTGTTCACTTGTGGCAGCGGTACTGTTCAAAACATATTTTTTGGTGGAATTAGGTATCAGCCTTTTGTTTATTGAAGGGAAACGACGTTCTAAACAGGACTAGTGGTTAACCACTAGCCCCACCCTATCGAGGCCAAATTCCACTGTTTTCCAGGGTTTTTAGGCAGTTTTAGTTTTCTAGCGTAGGATTTTCGTACAATTTGCATTGTTTTCGATCTCTTGTGTGGTTGGTTTCTTTTGAGTTTTCTTGATGATTTATGCCAGTAACCCGTTCTACTAATCAAATTCAAGTGCAGTTGGATCTCGAAATAGAAAAAACTTTACGCAGGTTACGAAAGGAAGCTCGCCTTAATACCATGGCTATTGCACGACAACAAACACTTAAGGAGCTTGCTGCTCCTAACGTGGAAAATCAGCCATTATGCATAAACATCGACAATAATGTAAACTTTGAGCTCAAATCTGGTTTTATACATTTGCTACCAACTTTCAATGGTCTTGCAGGAGAAGATCCTCATACTCATCTCAAGGAATTTCATATGGTTTGTGTTGGCATGAAACCGAATGGAGTTGACGAAGAACAGGTTAAGTTGAAAGCTTTCCCTTTCTCTTTAAAAGGGGCAGCAAAGGCATGGTTTTTCTCTATTCTCCCAAGTTCCATTGGAACTTGGAATGCCATGAAGAAGATTTTCCTTGAAAAATATTTCCCAGCATCTCGAGTTGCCAACATAAGGAAAGAAATATGTGGGATTCGACAATCTCATGGAGAGACACTTTCCGAGTATTGGGAAAGATTTGAGCAACTGTGCATTCAATGCCATCATCATCAAATACCCGATCAGCTGCTCATTCAATATTTCTATGAAGGATTGATGCCTACTGACCGTAGTATCATTGATGCTGCAAGTGGAGGGGCATTGGTAGATAAGACACCCGAGGCTGCACGCCAATTGATCTCAAACATGGCAGCCAACTCGAAACAGTTTGGCACTCATGGAGACTTCGCAAATAAACGAGTAAATGAGGTAAGTATTTCTAACCTTGAGAATAAAGTTAATGATCTTACTTCTCTTGTGCGTTCTTTGGCTTGTGGCAATGTACAACAGGTGAAAGTTTGTAGCATATGCTCCTTACAAGGACATGCTTCAGATATGTGCCCAACAATGCAAGAAGATTACATTGAACAAGCTAATGCAGTTGATGGAGCATTCAATGGACAGTCCCAGCGTAAATATGATCCCTTTTCCAACACGTACAATCCTGCATGGAGAGATCATCCCAACTTATGCTATGGGAACCCACCTCAACAAGGCAATCAAGGCCGACAGTTCCATCCCCATGGATTTCAATCCCAACAGAATTATCAAGCAAGACAGCCCCCTCCATTCACAAACTCTAATGTTATGGGGTCATCATCCAATGATGATCTTCGTGAGATGATGAAAACTTTGGCTTCTAACACTGTGACCTTGCAACAAAATGTCATGTCTTTTCAACAAGAAACAAGGTCAAGTATTCACAACTTGGAGAAGCAAATGGGGCAAGTAGCTTCAAGTGTGGGGAAATTGGAAGCACAAATGAATGGAAAATTGCCCTCCCAAGCATTGAATCCAATAGAGAATGTTAGTGTGATCATGCTACGAAGTGGGAAAGAACTTGAAGAGAAAAGGTCAAACAAATTGAGATGGAGGAAGAAGAAGAGATAGAAACTGAATTGAGTACAAAGAAGGAACATCCTCTTCCTCTACAAACTGAAATATTGACCAACACTCCAAAGGTAACTCCTCATTCAATGAATTCCAGTTTTAAAATAATTCCACCCTTTCCTGTGAGTTCTTCTAGGTCAAAGAAAGAGGACAAAGAAAAAGAGATTTTAGAGGTTTTCAAGAAAGTAGAACTCAACATTCCTTTGCTTGATGTTATCAAGCAAATTCCCAAGTATGCCAAATTCTTGAAGGAGTTGTGTACTACCAAGAGAGCTTTCAAACTAAAAGGTCATGAAATGCTAAGTATGGGTGAAGTTGTATCTGCTATTGTTCAAAAGAATATGCCTTTGAAGCAAAAAGACCCAGGTGCGTTTACTATCACATGTGTTATTGGTAATGCTAGTTTCAAAAGGGCCTTGTGCGATTTAGGTGCATCCATTAGTGTTATGCCTAAACATGTTTATGATTCTCTTAGTCTTGAGCCTTTGAATAAAACTAGCATTGTAATACAACTTGCGGATCGTAGTTTTGTTTACCCACTTGGTGTGATAGAAGATGTCCTAGTCAAGATTGACAGTTTGGTCATTCCATGCGACTTTTATATTCTTGATATGGAACATGATTCTTGTGATTCATCAAACAGCACTCCTATATTGTTTGGGAGACCATTCTTGAAAACTGCAAATACAAAGATAGATTGTGGTAAAGATACTTTGTCTATGGAAGTAGGAGATGAAAAGATTGAATTTAATTTTCATGATGCAATGAAATATCCTTATAGCAATGTTTATTCTCTCACATGTTATGACCAAGTTGATAAGTGTATGTAGCAAGTTTGTGATTTTGATAGTGAGGATGGATTAAGCGTAGCTTTGAGCTGTGGCTATGATTTTACCAAGATAAAAGAGATGGAGAGTCATATATGTGTTCTCCAAAATGTGCATGACTCAGCATTGGATTTACAAGCTTTGCAAATTGTACTCCATGATGCAGGAGTCATTTACCTCATCATGGACAGTGAATGGGTGGCGCCTATCCTTTTGGTGCCCTTAAAAGATTGGAATTACGTTGGAAGAGATTCGAAATGATGCTTACGAGAATGCAAGGATTTATAAAGAAAAGACTAAGAGTCTCCATGACCAAATGATTACAAGAAAAGAGTTTAATGTTGGAGACAAAGTCCTCTTTTATCATTCGCGTTTGAAACTTTTTCCTGGAAAGTTGCGCTCTCGTTGGATTGGACCCTTTGTTGTTTCTAATGTTTTTCCTTATGGTGCAGTTGAAATTACAAGTTTAGAAACCAACAAAGTACTCAAGGTCAATAGGCATCGCTTGAAACCTTTCTATGAAGGTTGGACGACAGAACTCACCGCTTTTGTGGAGTTAGCTGAACCAATCTATGAAGAATGAGCATGCAACATGTCGAGCCAATGACATAAAACAAAAGCGCTTACTGGGAGGCAACCCAACACAAAAAGAAAAAAAAACAGATTTGCTTTCTTTTCCTTTATCTTTTATTTTTTGCATTTTACTTTATTTTTGTCATTCTCCTATATTCCTTTTCTTTTATTTCAACATTGAGGACAATGTTGTGTTTTAAGTGTGGGGGTATTGGGAGAATGTTGGTTTTCTAATTTTGGTTTTCTTTGTTATTTTTCAAAAAAAAAAATATATGTTTGATCTTTTGAACTCCCATTGGTTTTTGAGAATATGAGTATTATGTATGAGAATTAGTTGAGATAGATGAAGATATAAATCAAATGAATGAGTGTGCATGCAAGTTTTAATGTTTAATTGGTTTAGGGATTGACTTTGAGAATATGCCATGTTGACTTTATAGTGTTATACCAATGCAAGCTTTTGAGCCTTCAACATTATATTCTTTGATTGTGCCTTCTTTCAATGATATGTATCTTTAGAACTTGCTTCATATCTTGTTGAGATTACATTCATATTACATATATACATGAAGATGATAAAGGTATTAGGAATTTTAACCACTTGAGCCAAAAAGCCAACCTAAAGCATATTATCCTTAGTGAGCCCTTTTGAGCTTGTTTATCTTTTCTTTGCTTTATCCATGTATAAGCCTTAACTTTTTATATGTTTTCCTTTTCCCCTGGCCAAGGATTAGTAGAGCATATACTTATGATATCTCATGGAATTATGGTTGGAAATTATGTGAAAAGAAAGGAGAAATGATGTTTGATGAAAAGATGGGCAAAGTTGCCAAAGGTAAAAAAAAAAAAAAGGAAAGAAACAAAAAGAATAGAAAAGGAAAAAAGTGTTCCTTTATGTTCTTAAGATTTTATATTGAAAAAGCTTGAAATCAAAAGAAGTTAAGCATTGGTGATTAAAGATGGAAAATTTATGTGCTTTGATGGAATATCTTGTTTGAAATATCATTTTTAAGAATGCTCTACTTTCTTTGGTTTGAACCTTTTCTTTTACTCTATTTTACCTCACCTTTACCTTAGCCCCATTACAACCAGAAAATAAGACCTTTTGATTCATGCATTGTTTGTAATATGTTATTAATGGAGATGAGATTGAAGAGCAAGTTTGTGGTAGAACATATTCATTGATTGAATTTGAGAGATTTAAACACATAAGCCCTAAACACATGAGTGTTGGAGTGTATATCAATGAGAGGACCTATCACTTTGGCATGACATAGATTTCATTTAAATCTCGACGATTAATTGAATTTTGAAGTTTTCATGTAAATAAATTCATGAAAATTTATACTCTTTATCCTTTTTATTTGTGTTCTTGTTTATAATGCATATATTCTTAGATATTGATGGGAGATTAGAAGATTATTCATAGTGATTTCATTTAATTTAACTTCAATTTGATTTTACCTATCCTTTCTCGAGGACGAGCAAGAGCTAAGTGTGGGGGTATTTGATGCAACCATATTATTCAATAGTTTCACCCACATTTAACTAGTGTTTTGCCTATGTTTTATATATAAAATGCCTTGATATTCTTTGTTTATGTTTTGAAGGCACTTTTGGATGAAAGATGCAAAAAAGAGTAAATTGGAGATAATTGGCAGATTTGACCTTCAGTCGATGTTTTGTGCAGAGCATGAGTTCTAGAGGTTGAAATGAAGTGATTCTAGTGGCATTAAAAAGCTAACATCCATACCTTTCTGGACATCTAAGGCAAGAAAATAAAATAAGGAAGAGCATGGAAATCGCAGCCTTCAAAGTCAAATCTCTCAATCTGCCAGTGTTGACCTTCGGCCATTCCAACTTGAATATCTGGAGCTACAGAAGTCCAATTGATGCAAACTCAATTGTTTTGGATTCATGACTCAAAGGTCTATAAACGCTCCAAATTTCAGCCAAAAACGATGTCATATGAGGGAGATATGATTTTTCAAAGATGACATCTGAATTCTGCCAGCAAACAAGTTTCGTGAAGAAACGAGTCCAAATTACGTTCCGAAGCATCTAAACCGATATCCAAGTTTTTATTTCAGCAATTTAGCTCCTCTAAGTCAAAGCTTGAAGATTTCATGCAAGGCTATTTCTCCTTTTTTAGGAAAATAGTTATTGAAGTACTTAAATGTAAACAGTCTACTTAATGGAGGACTATTTTGTAAAATAGAGACCTAGGGTTTCCTAGGATATAAAAAGAATGAGAGAAGAGAAGGGGGGCAGCCAACCAAGAAGAGAAAAACGCCCCCTTCCTCTAAGAAACCCTAAATTATGCATTCTTCCTTCTTTTTGATTAGTTGTTCAACAAACATGCAAGGCTAAACACTTTTTCTTGGTTGCAAGGACACGGAAACCTTCGGATTTCAAGAACTGTGAGATTTATTTTACCTTTTCTTTTTAGTTTATATGATGAATATGTTTGTTCTCCTATGCTTATTTTTCCTATGATTGTTTATTTTAATTGCTAGAGCGGACTCTAAGTTATTGTTGTAGACAATCTATTGTTAAGTTTGATATCAAAACCGGAGTTGTGGTATATGAACTTGTGAAGCAACTGAGTTTAATAATTGTGGCGGATCTACGTTATTAATCTTAGGGAGAACATTCAATCAAATCAAACATAGACTGCGGACAGTTATGTTTTCTTGATTAATCAACTTATCTAGTTCTTAAGGCTGCCATTGAATTAAATTACTAGTGCGGACACTGTGGTTGTTTGATGGTTAGGGCTAGTTATACGGCGGATCCGTTAACTAACCAATGTTAAGAAGAGATAAATATTCAGAATATAAATTGATGTTTCGTTTCCATGATCAGTTCTGATTTCTGTAGGTGGATGTGTGCTTGTGACCAAGGTTTGTTCTCTTGATAATTTTCTGATTTTATTAAATTTAGTTTGATAGTTTTCTGTTTTCTTTTGCTTTAGCCTAGATAACGTCCAAACCCCCCCCAAATTGCATATCATCTAGCATAAAAATCTGACTTGAATCTTCCTCGTGGGATCGACCCCTTGCTTGCTCTATACTATCTTGTGTGTTGTGTTTGAAGCTAGGGTAATTAATTTGTGCGACCGCGACATCGCAACAGAATCCAACAAAATTGAGTTTGCAATTGGACTTCTGTAACTCCAGATATTCAAGTCGGAATGACTGAAGGTCAACACTAGTAGATTGCGAGATTTGACTTTGAAGGCTGTGATTTCCATGCTCTTCCTTATTTTATTTTCTTGCCTTAGATTTCCAGAAAGGTATGGATGTTAGCTTTTTAATGCCACTGGAATCACTTCATTTCAACCTCTAGAGCTCACGCTCTGCACAAAACATCGACTGAAGGTCAAATCTGCCAATTATCTCCAATTTACTCCTTTTTGCATCTTTCATCCAAAAGTGCCTTCAAAACATAAAACAAAGAATATCAAGGCATTTTATATATAAAACATAGGCAAAACACTAGTTAAATATAGGTTAAACTATCGAATAATATGGTTGCATCATCACACTTTTTATCAAAATAAATCTCTGATATTTTAATTTTACATTTTAAACCCTGTAAAAATTAAATTAAAAGCCAATGGGCCAAAATTGGGTTACAAGACGGGGCAGATGCACCCAACACTATTGAGTCATGCTGGGCAACAAGACCCAACTCTATTGGGTCTTGTTGGAAGCACTAAGAGAAAATAAATTCAACCTAACCTAACCTCAAATGAAAAAAAATTGTCATCACCCAACTTTTTTACAATATAAAAAAGTCTCATCAATTTATTTTCTTTTTACCGTATGAAAAAAATAGAAAAGAAAAAAGAAAAAAAATTAAAGAGGCAAAACATTGGTGGGTTTGGTTGAAAGCCATATCCAATAGCCTTGGGTCTGGCTGCGAGCCAGATTGAATGCGAAGTGCTTTGGA
This sequence comes from Populus simonii, assembly GCA_007827005.2. Classification (NCBI taxonomy): domain Eukaryota; kingdom Viridiplantae; phylum Streptophyta; class Magnoliopsida; order Malpighiales; family Salicaceae; genus Populus; species Populus simonii. The sequence continues at coordinate 8,571,231 of CM017476.2, forward strand.
AGTGATGAGTACTTTCCTTAAGCTTATTGATAAGATTTTAGGTTTCTCAACCCAATATATTTGGCGTTCTGCAACACAAAGATCTGAGTTAAACTCTAAGTTTATTAATAAGATTTCAAGTGCCACAACCCAACATATTTAGCGTTTTGCAAGTCCGGCTTCCCAACCAGACCTATGATTAGTAGGTCTAGCTTCCAAACTAGACCCAGCACCTTCTAGAAGCGATTTGGGTTTGGCTTCCAATTCAGATCTAATAGCGATGGGTATGGCTGCCAAGCGAGACCCAATAGTGATGGGTATGGCTGCTAAGTGAGACCTAATAGCTGTTAGTATAGAAAATAGAAAAGACAGCGCCCCCTAACAGCTTTTTTTGAATAAAAAAACAGCAAAAACAATGCCTCCATAACACTACAATGTCGTCCATAGTGCAAACACTTTTGTACAATGTTAAAAAAGTCTCATCAATTTATTTCATCTTTTCTGTATGAAAAATAAAATAAGAGAAGAAAAAAAATATAAAGAGGTAAAAAATCGATGTTGGGTCCTGCTAGCAGAAGGACCCAACGCTAAGAAAAAATAAATTCAACCCAACCCAACCTCAAATGAAAAAAATATCATCACCCAACTTTTGTACAATATAAAAAAAGTCTCATAAATTTATTTTCTCTTTTCCGTATGAAAAAAAATCTAAAGAGGTAAAAAATCGATGGGTCTGGCTACCAAGCCAGACCTAGCACCAAGCACTTTGGAAGTGATGAGTACTTTCCCTGAGCTTACTGATAAGATTTCAGGTGTCGCAACCCAACATATTTGATATTCTACAACACAAAGATCTGAGTTAAACCCTGAGCTCATTAATAAGATTTCAGGTGTCGCAACCCAACATATTTGGTGTTCTGCAAGTTCGACTGCCTAGCCAGACCCAAGATCGGTGGGTCTAGTTGCAAGTCGGACCCAATAGCACTAAGTCTGGCTGTCAAACCAGACCCGACACCTTTTGGAAGCAATTTGGGTTTGACTTATAAGCCATACCCAATAGTGATGGGTCTGGTTGTCAAGCCAGGCCTAACAACTTTTGGCACAGAAAACAGAAAAGACAATGTAATGAGTCTGGCCAAAAGCATATTTTGACTAAAAAATAGCTAAGACAACGCCCCCATGGTGCTATAGTGTGGTCCATAGAGCAAACACTCTATGTCTATAGTGTGGTCCACAATGTAATGAGTTTATATTCGCAGTAAATGTACAGTGTTTTTTCCATGCTTTTTAAAGTATACTATAATAAATGGTTAACGCGTGGAACAAAATTTTTACAGAACTATTAAAATACAATTGCATTTATTTTTTAAAATTTCATTTTCATATCAACAATTTTAAAAAAATTAAAATACTAAAAAAATTAATTTAAAATAAAAAAAATCATTTTTTTACAAAAACATGCATTCTACCTTCTTTACTTTGGCTATGTTGTACCTCTTTCAACTCCCCTTCATGTACATCTATACAAGAGCAATTATATATTTTTATTTATTATGAACATGCTAAAAACAATTCCAATAAACTTTAGTTTAAAAAATATATTAAAAAAAACTTGGATAATTATCTAGACACGTGTTAATATTCGTTACATTAATATTGCCGCACGTGTGCGGCGTCACGACGATCGTTCTTTCAAAGCAGGATTTAGCATGAAAGGGTGTGGGTAGAAAGAACAAGGAATTCTTGCCCTTCACCAATGAAACCAAATGAGTTAGAGTCGTCACCTGGTATTACAGTCACTAGAAAACCTATTAGCCTATGAAAGTTTGGGTAAGGGGATAGGTTGTGAACAGAGAGGATGTATCACCCCTAAAATACCTTACCTAGTGTAAGCTGCATTACTATTTGTCTAAAATAAACTAAGGTCTTTTTGTGTTTTCTAATTGTTGGTCTGTTTAAAGCTTAAGAAAAATCATTCTCGATAAAGAGGTTCTTATCTTATCAGGTTAAAACCTAGTCATTCTAAAGTCAAAACATGAAAAGGTGAGAAAATTTGTCTTTTTATTTAATACCAGTAATGCATCTTACGTATAAGTTCATAATCCCATATATTAAACAAAATATTTTTTTTGGTAAAAAGATTAAAACATATATAAAAAAAAAATCTTTTATTTAAAATCAGGAATACGTCTTATATATAAGTTCATAATCTCAATTATTGAATGAAACAAAATAATTCTTTTGTTTTTTTTAAAATATAGGTCATATTCTCATGGCTTTAATAAACCCGTTACTAAATTCAAAATGCATATATATATATATATATATAATTTTGTATGAAAAATACTAAAACTCACCATGCAAAAGACATGATTTTTTGTATTTTTGAGTGATTTAACCATGTGCAATTTAAAGAAAAATTGTATTTTTAAAAAGAAAGATTTTTTTTGTTGTTTTTTGTGGGAGGGAAACGATTTCATTCAATACCAAAAAAACATTATGCGCGTAGGTTACAATTCTAAATATTAAATACGGGAGAGTAACAAAAAGCTGGGAATTAAAAATTAATTGCAAGTTTGGCAAAACACAAATATTGTTTTTTTATCAAAGCTATTTTAATAATATATTAATTCAAAACAAATTATCATTTACCGACTCAATACCGAACAACGTTAAACATTCACAAAAATCTTATTAATTTCACAAACTTATATTCACATTTCATGCTAATTCAAATAAATTAACATGAATCCAAGCATAAATTCATGTATTAACATTTTTGTTTAAATAAACAATCACAACCTAAAAGAAAACTAACAATCCAACACAAATCATCTCAAATCGCAACATACTTCAAACCAAATTAAGTGTCTAACAACTTGAATAGTATACAAAATAATAAAGTTTGGTCCCAAATCTCACAACATTTTATCAATTTATAAAAAAACATATTTGAGGTTATAAATCGACCTTCCGAGGAGTTTGGTGTGTCCAGAATCTACTTGAGAGGGTTCTGTAACCTGGTATTAGTGCTGGAAATAGGGAAAACAGTGGCGGCACGTCTATCCATGTGCCATCACCACTAGTAGCACATGTGTTCACGCGTCCTCACAGGTGAAACCCAAAGATTAGGTCGATCTAGAGTGGTTTTCCCTTTTCTTACTTCTTGTGCTGTCAATGAGTGTCACTGTTACTTGTAATAAAGAAAACCACACAAATAAGTGGTTTTATTTTCCTTCTTTGTTATTCTGTTTAAATTTTTCTGATTCAATCTCCTATTTGATGTGTTTCCATCCATTCGAGTAGTTGTTGGTAATGAAGAGGAAAAGATGAGGTTGTGATTTCTGGTAGTGCTGGTTCCGGTCGCTGGATTTTCAGCGAGGTCATGTTGTAAAGGATGTTGCCACTAAGGAGGAGACGTTGTTGTTGTGGCGATGCAAGTTAAAGAAAATAAAGGGGAAAAAGTTGTTGGCGTAGTAAAGAGGAGAGGAGTCAAGGATGGTCTGTGTGGGGAAAATGAAAATATTAGCCATGGAGGAAAGATTGTGTGGTCGGTAGTTTAAGAAATTAGGAAGGAAGGTTGTGGGGGTGTGGTAAACTAGTTGACAATGGTGGCCATGGTCTTAGTGAGGAGGAGGTAATGGTGGCGGTGATCTTAAGAAAATAGTGGTTACAATGTTCTTTTTTAAGTACATTACGGTGGTGCTAGAATGGGGGAGGTGATCGTTTAGTTTGGGGTGATGTTGATGGTTGGTCACGGTGGTGGCATAAAGGTGAGGTAAATGGGTTTTTTTAAGAAAAAGGCTATGGGGTAGGTAGTCGGTTGAACAGGAAAGGAAACAGGGGGTCTTAGTTTCGACTGAAAGAAGAAGATGAAATGGTAAGATTATTTTTATAAGGGTGAGAATGAGGGAATGGAGTTTTTAGTTCAGATGGTAGTGGCAGCTAGGTTTAGGTTTAATAGGGGCTAGGGTTTTTTTTATATATCTTCTTTAGTTTTTTTTTTTGTAATGGTTTTTCCCAAAATTTCTCCCCAAAACTCCCCCCTTTGTGTGTGGGTGTAAGTATATATTTATAGATAAAAGGACTTTGTTATTTTCAATTGCTTGGTCTCCAAGCAAACTTGGTGAACAATTTGGTCTCTCAACTTCTTTGTTTTCATATTTGATCCCTTTGTAAATATTATATTTTTGTTTTCTCGATTATTCTTATGTTTTGTATTTTGATATTGTTTTTTGAAAAAAAAAAAAGCAATGTTAACATCAAATCAATAAAATTGACTAATGATTTTGAAATGAGCGCATTAAAAGCTGAATGCGTAGAAAAAGAAATTTTAAATTCTTTTTTTAAAGATGGTGAAAATACCGAAAATGACGCAAATACATCAAAAATATATATTTTTTATTTGTTTCGTTATTTGTTGCTATTTTTGAATTTTTTTAAAAAATAAAGATATAATATCGAGTTATGAGAGATATAAGTTCCATTTTATCCTTAAAAAAAAACAATAGTATTGGTGTTGATAATATAATAGTCTTTTGGTAATGATTCATTGGTCATCATTATAAAATTGGTAGAATACAATTTAATTTTTTATTATCTTTTAAATGCATAGTGTAATAATTATATTGCTCTAAAAAAAATATTTAAAAAAGTTGCAAGGGGGAAAATTCGGTTTTTTAACGTTTCAAAGGTACATTGTAAAGATTATGTTACTCTTGCACACAAAAATTATTGAATTTACATCAATGGGCGTTTTCATCTTTTCATATTGGTTTATTTGTAATAAACAAGTTGATAAGGGTCGATTTGGTCTTTTCAATAATATAATTATTATTAAAAAAATTAAGTTGATGGGATGTGCTACGAGTGGGCGACGAGTTTCCCTTCTGTTGGGTTAATCCTGAGCTTATGATAAAGTTCACAGGTTTTGAAGGCTAACACGAGTTGACTTTGATCTTTTTTTAGGTTCTTTTTTTTTTAATTATTTCAATTTCATTCTTCAACATTTGATTTATTAGGAATTTGTATTTGAGCTTTTTTTTCAATCTCCTTCCTATGGGGTTATCTCAATCTTGTGTCCATAGTCGTAGGGTTAGCGGGTTAACTCAAGTTAACTCAGATCTTTTTTTACGTTGTTTTTTTATTAATTTTTTTTTCAGTTTTACCTTCCAACATTGAGTTATTATAATTGAGCTTCATAATTTTATTCAGTTTGCTTTCGATGGGGTTACCTTGGTATCACGACCAAGTCACAAATTTGACATGATAACCTAGATGGGCTTGTGTCAAGTTTTTTTGCTTTTTTTTTGTTGTCAATTTTTTTAAAATTTACTTATTGTTATTGTATTTTTTTTTGTTAATATTATTTAAACTAGTCAAGCTTATTAAACACAATTGAGTCAATAACTTTGTTTTTTTTTTTTTATGAATGTTTGCATTGCCTTAGATCCTTTTTTTAAGTTGGAAAAAAAATTGGGTCAGCCTAGACATAGTGCAAGTCTCTTATCTTGTATAAACTAAAAATTGAAAGTGAAACTGATAAAACTAGAGAAATTAATTCTAGCTTGGTAGTTACTTTGAATATATATTTATATATGAAATGCTTGAATTGTAAAGGCATAAGATAACTTTGAATCCATTTGTCTATTTCTTAAATTGGTATTTTGTTCTATGCAAGATTAATGTTGTAACCCAATTTTGACCAACTTATTTTTAATTTAATTTTAAGGAGGGTAAATCTTGAAAATTAAAAGACCAGGGGTTTGAATGCAAGGATTTAGAAACTTCAAGGACCAGATTGGAAATAACCATTTCCAGCCCCAAAACAGCGCCGTTTCAATCAGGCGTTGTTCGTCATTTTCAAAGCACCGAGCACCCGCCTGCAAAGAAGGAAACGAAAGTGTGAAGCATCAGCATCCTAGTCTTATCAAAACACAGAAAAGCATTCGTTATCTTCATGATAATCACAACCCAGCGAGATAAGGATTAGGCTTCGCGTCCGAGTCCTAGCAGGAACCGTCTCCCTCAGCTGTGCTTATCAAGAGGAGAGACGTTAGGTTGAGGGAGAGGAGGATTGGTCTCTATAAATACCCAACAGTTGACAAAGATATAGGAGGAGGAGGAACACTGGAAACAGAAGCACAGAATAGAGGGTCACAAGAGGTCAGGAACGAAGAAACAAACCCAGAGAACAGAGGGTGGAGAAAACAGAGAGAACGAGAGAGAAAAAGGAGAGAAAGGATCCGAACAAAAATAAAAAAAAAAAACAATGCAAAAGGGAGAGGAAGAAGGAATAGAGGGGAGAAAAAAGAAGCAGAAGGAATAATACCGAGTTTTCCAGCAAGGAGCGCCTTCATCAATCCTCGCTCAAGACGATAGCAGCATCAGTCTAGCAGAGGTAAGTCATTAATCCTCTCCTTTTCACTTTTAATTAACCCCTTCCTGTAGCAAGTGTGTGCGAGTAGCTCGCGCACGCTTGCAAAGAAAAAAAATATTGGCCGGGTTACTGGTCTAAACCAGTAACCGGGCCAGTTTGGCTGGGTCCAGCCTAGCCCGCATGGCTGGGCTGGATCCAGCCCCTAAAAAAAAAGAGTGGGTCGGGTCTGGGCTTTAGGCCTAACTGACCCAAAAGTGTGTTTGCTAAGGGTGTGTTTGGCAAAACACACCTTTATGCCTTGGCCATAATTTTTATCCCATTCAAGTTTCACATTTGGCCAAATGAGCCCCTTTTCGATATCAGAAAATTCCAAATATATTTGTGGGTCTTCGTTGATTTATTTGTGGGCCCCTCGCACTTTATTTTTTTTTCTTTGTTCTTGTATTTTTTTTAGTTATGTGCTCAATCTGTGGACTATTACTGTTAAATGCAAATATGTCGTGCAATGTTTTTTTTTTTTTACTTCCATTTAAAAAGGGCAAATAATAATAAAGGATAAATAAGAAAAAAAATGACATAGAAAATTTCTTCTTCAAATTCATTTTTTGCAAAAATATTCATTGACGCCAGAGTCAGGAGTATCGTATTTTTGGATTTGCGCGATATTTACCAACGCCAGAGTTGGAAATATTCGTAGGAATTGTTCACTGACGCCAGAGTCAGGAACATGAAAGGAAGAATAAAAAAGGGGAAAAGGAGAACAAATTCTTAACAATTTTAGACAAAACCAGCAATGCAGCCTGCCTTAGGGAGGACACTTAAGGGGTGATAACATCTTTCCTTTTGCGTAACCAATCGCGTACCATAGAATCTCTGTTGACCAGTTAGGGTTCCTAGTGACCATAATACTAGGTGGCGACTCCTTGAACAAGACATTTTCCCCTAAAAGAACAAGATGTCAGATATCTGTTCTTTTTCTATATTGAGTGATTATTTTTAATTGGTCGTCGCGATGTCTGGGTGTGAGAATTAAAATGATCTTGAGTTTTTTTTGTCATTTTGTTGAATTATTGAAGACTTTATGGTATCATTATTGATGTTTGTCATTCTATTGTATTATTAAAGCTATATGCAAGTTGTTCATGGTATTATTGCTGATTTAGGTGACTAGAAGCTTCAATATTATTGTGATTTTAGTTTTATTCACATAGGTGACTCATAAGATATGGTCATAGTTAGGGTTTCCATTATCTTGAGCATAGTCTTCTTCATCTTTTTAATAGGAGATTTGAGAAAGGGCTTCTTGAAGTTTCTTCCTATATTTTGATTTAAAACTAGAAGAAGCAAGGTCTTCCTAGACGTTGCTTTTCTAGGTGAAAAAAGTAAAGTTATATTTTTTAATTGGCATGGTTAATGATAAGCTTAGGTGTTGAGATTGCAATCAAGTAGTTGATACTTAAATACATGCTTAGCTTTTTTTTTAAAATTGGCCACCATTTGACTTTAATGTCTCTTTCTAAAGTTAGAGAGTAGCCACTCAAGATATATAATCTTAACATAAAATTCATGGGACTTCAAAGTTTGACATAAAATATGGGAAATGAAGATTTTTTTTAGAAGTATTTTTTGCTTAAATAATTCTTATCCTTTCAAAAAAAAATTGATTTATGATTTCAGTAATAGGAGAAAAATAAAGCCATCAATGATTTGTAAACCATATTGAAAATGTTTTTGTATAATTTCTATCAAAATGAATAAATCATGAATGATCATAATTTTGAAGGAAAAAGGTATTGTACTAGGTTTGCTAGTAATCAAGATAATTAAAATCCTTAAAGTTGAAAATTTTGAGTGTTTTCAAAGTATAAGGATTTTGATTTTAGTCTTGGAATGTAAAAACCTTTAAAATCTTAATTTTTAGGGCTTTTGCCATAGAAAGGTTTGTTACCAAACCTCTATTTCAATTACAAATACTTGAAACCTTTCCAGTTTTTCATCATTAAGTAGACAACAAAGTCTATGAACTTACAAACACTATAGGAGGCTTGTTCACCTTCCATGTCATAACTACTAACAACAATACCTATTTTGAAGATTTTCTTTTTCTTTAACTGAAACTTTACAGTTACTTTGATCTCATAAACCTTGGACATCAATGGATTATAACAAAGAAAATCTATGTAGAAACCAAGATTTTTGTAATTCATAAAGAATCATAGGATTAGCTTTAGAAAAGGATCTTTCCTATACTTTCTATCTTTTGTAATGGACAATCTTTGTCCATTTATACTTTTGATATTCCCATTAACTTGTATTTCATAATTCTTTTAATGAAAACAAGATTATCTCATCTTATTTTCAAGATTATTTTCATAAATATCAATCGAGAACATGTACTAGCATAGTTTTAACATAAGCAAAATACAAAAACGAAGATAATTTTTCTGTCGATGTATGTTTTTCTTCTACTTTTATGAGTGTATGGCTTAGATAATACATAACTTATCCATGTCCATGGTTATTTTCTTGTGCTAGCATGTTGCCAATTAATCCTTATATTGCTAAAACGTACAACTTTAAAGGGTTTTTAAACCTTGGTAGGGCTTATACTAGGGTTTGGCTAGATAAACATTTAAGTCTTTAAAGACAAATTATTACTTTTTTGTCCATGGAAACTTATTAGAGCTCTTTCTTTTCAACAACTTAGTAAAAAGTCTAATGTTTCCTACAATATTTGATATGAACTTCCTCAGGAAATTATCTTGCCAATAAGTCTTTATAGTTTCTTTTTTTTTTAATCAAATGTAAGTATATATAAAAAGATCAAAAAACATATACAACATTGGGTAACCAGCGGGAATTCAAAAGATAAAACACATATGGAACAAAAAGGGAACAAGCTCCCTGAACAAAATAAGAAACAACAAGCTACCTAAAACAATGGTTGGATTAGAAACCAGATCCTAGATAAGGTGTCCAACCTAACAAAATAGTTACAGAGAGAACTATGCAGAAAATACAACCATATAACACACATAGATTACAAAGAGGAACAATAGCTGAAGACCAAAAAAAGGACCTAGCAGTAAACGCCCATCTCGCTCACTATGCATGACCAAAAATAGTTGCATGCAGTCACGTAGAACTGAATATGGAACATCACTCAACTCGCACAACTTACATGACCGAAAATAGTTGGAACCCATACAAGGCTTAAATAAACGATAGAAAAGAACAAAAGTTGCAATCTGTGGCCAGCAGGACCAACAAATCTTTATGCAACAATGTCGCATTAATAATGATTTTTTTTTCATGAAAATGTAATACTGTGAAGAACAAGACTTGAAACCTGTGGAATACAGCATGCATTGATATGGCCACCTGATCAAAAATTCTTCTGTTTTTTTATTCCCAAATTAAATACACAAGCAGACCCAATAACACTCTTCTCGTTCGTTGTGGAAGCCCATTGCCCTTGCATGAAAGCCCTCTGATTGCACTAGGAAGAGTGGATATTGTTCTAGTCAACCGAAGCCAATGCTTTGCTCGACCCTATAACAAAGACGTCCAGTCACAGCTGAAAAAAAGATAGGCATGGGATTCATCATCTTTGCTGTAGAAGATGCAAAGAGATTCATTGGAAAGGAAAGTGAGTCGATCTCTTGTTCTTAGTTTACCAAGGAATGTAAGCCATATGATGAAATTATACCCTGACATGGACCATTTCTCCCAGAAAACTTTAGTCCAAGAGACAGGGTTGTCTTTGAAATGGAAGAACTCATGAGCGTTTGTAATGAATGTTCCTGCCTCATTATGCCAGCTTTGAAGAGTAGCAATTACTTCGGAGGGCTCTCCCAAAAGTGCTAGCAGTTGGTTTCTAAGAGAACAAATGGATTTCTATAGAGGAGATGAACTTTTCCTCGTATCAGAAACCCATACAGAGTTATGAAAGATGTAAAAGTGATCAATCCACTTTATCCATAAAGAGTTTGATTTAAGATGGATATTCCACAGCTGTTTAGCAAGAAAACTCATGTCCCTGGCCTTGATATCTAAAAGCGCTAGACCCCCTTCAGCTTTAAGCAGACACACCTTATACCAAGCAACAAGAGCAGAGTGGCGTGAGGAAAAGTTCCCAGAACAAAGAAAGCTTCTACAGAGACTATTGATCTTGTTGATAACAATAGTTGGAATCAGGAAGATAGAAATCCAAAACTGAACCATGCCATGCAGAACCGATCTTATAAGCTCAAGGCAACCAGCATAAGAGAGATGTTTCCCCATCCAACTCTGAATGGATGTTTCCATCTTTTACAGAAGAGGGGAGAATTGGCTAGCCAATAAGTGGTGAGGACTTAAAGGGACACTAAGGTATCTGAAGGGGAAGCTACCTTCAAAGAACCCTGTGAGATAAAATGCAGGATGACCTACTTAATAGTTTCTCCCACCCCATCAAAATAGATGGATGATTTAGTAATATTAGTAATCAGGCCAGACATCCTACCAAAATCAAGAAACTAATGAAGGATGCTAATAGACGACAGATCACACGGGCAGAGTAAGAGGATATCATTTGTAAAAGCTAGGTGGCTGATCCCTAGTGCTCTGCATTTTGGATGGAAATTAGAAACACTCTGCTCTGTGCATTGTTGAAGAATCCTAGAGAAGTATTTCATGTAGGCAATGAAGAGATAGGGAGAAAGAGGGTCACCTTGATGAACACCACATTATCCTTTAAAAAAGCCAGAAAGATCCCCATTTACTGAAACTGAATATGAAGCAGTCTCAACACATTGCATAATAAAATAGATAAACTGAGTCAGAAAACCGAGCAAAACACTCTGCAGAAAAGACCACTGAACAGAATCAAAAGCCTTCCGAAAATCAATCTTGATGATGCAACTAGGGGATATTCGCTTTTGCCCATATTGCCATAGAACCTCTTGCATGAGATAGATGTTATCAGCCATATTCCTTTGATACGATTCAGCCTTGTGATACAACCCAAGTAAGGTCAGATTCGGATTTTGGCGTAAAAAAACACAATAGTCCAAGTTTACAGTAACAACCATAATTCTCAATCCGACCGTTGGATCGAGCTAAACTTTTATGTGGACTGTCCAGACATGTTGTCCTACTATAGGTTAAAATGTCAGGTCAATCAGAGTTCGAAAAGGCACCACAATACTGGTCAACACAGGCTATACGAATTTTGTTATTTACTTCCATTTGACTTGTAGACTTCCTATTTGGTTAAGATTCTTTTCCTACAAGGATGTGGTAGCTGGTTTTGGAAATTTTCTAGTTTCACAAGGATCTTTAATGAGCTGCAATATAATATCCAAGTGTGGCAAGGATTCATTAATGTTTTAGAATCCTTTTCTTATAAGGATTCCTTATTCATCATAACTACATAAGGAAAGAAGGGCTAGTGATATTTAATGATAAATTAGTTATTTTTATTATTTTCTTTCATTTTTGGGCTTAATTAAAACTTTGTTTTGAGCTAGGATCCAAGGCTTGTTTGGATCAGGTTATGGGCTTTTCAGTTTAGGGTTTTTGGGTCGGTTTTGTATGGGGATCAGTTCAGCCCATAAGGGTAGATCCATTAGGGTTACTTTTAAGAACTATTTAAACACATGTAACCTAAATTTCGACAGTTTTGATGATTATTACTTCTAAATTTTTTAGTTTTAACGTGTGAGAATGATTCTTGCATTCTTCAGTTCTTGAACGAACTAAATCTGACTTATCGAAGATTAACTGGCTTCGTGGCATCATTCTACTCAATCTAATAGTGTTGGTGCCTTAGGACAGGTTTCCATTATGTCATACTCCTGTCAGACCTTATTCAGCTTTCTGGAATCAGATCTCAATCTTGATTGTGGGTTGCGTGATCACGAGATTTGCATCATCCTTCCTCCCAGAAACACACTCTAAGTAGGGCTGATAATAGGTTGTAAGACATTGGTTATTCTTTTTGCAAGAATTTTCGAGATCACCTTATATATTACATTGCAACAAGAGATCGGGCGAAAATCTGTTGCAGAATTTGCATTAGTTGACTTAGGAATAAGAGCAAAAATAGAATGATTGATTTGTTTAAGCATTTTCCTGATGCAAAGAAATCCTTAACAGTAGCATAAAAATCAACCCCAATAATACCCTATAAGAAAAGAGAAGAGAACTCATCTAGCCCTAGAGCTTTTTCATTGCCAATACTGAATAGAGCTTTCTAGATAGTATCATCTGTCACCGGAGCAAATAAAGATTCCTGGGATGCCGCATCAAGACAAGGACCATAAAGGATGACAAACTTATTGATTGGAAGAGTCAACTTAGCACTACCTAAGTGTTCAATGGAGAGTCTCACAAACTCTTCACCCACCTCCTCTTCTGAAGAAGTCAGCTCACCAGAGGGAACTTTAATAGCTGGAATATGATTCTGTTGGTGCTTTTAACTCATCAAAGCATGGAAGAACCGAGAGCCTTTATCTGCCTCCTTGAGGAAATTTAACTTCAATTTTTGCCCAGAGAACAGATGCTCCGCAGACTTTAAGTTTAGCAGCGATGACCTGAGTTTTCTTTCCTACTGCAGGATGGATGTTATCACGATTTTGATGTAGAAGAGATTGATGAAAAGCCAGTTCTTCTTCAGCATGAGCGACTCTTTTAGAAATATGACTATAATAAGGCTTGTTAAGCTCTTTCAGAAGCCTCTTCAAGCATTTCAGTTTCCTATAAAAAATGAAAATATTGGAACTGTTGATATGAGAAATCCAGTTTTGAGAAATTATCTCCAGGAATTGAGGATGATCAGCCCACATATTGAAAAATTTGAAGCATATGTTCCTGCTAGCTGGCCTTGTACCAATTTGAATAGAAACGGGGGAGTGGTTAGAAAAAGTGTCAAGTGTGCCAAAATGAACGCAAGCTTGATGAGACATAGAGAACCAAAAAGGATTAGCCATAACTCTATTAAGTTTGCTCCAAACATGTCCATTTGACCATGTAAAGAGGCAGCCAGTAGAGTTTAAATTAGAAAAACCCAAATCAGTACAACATTCTTTTAAAGTTTGAAACTTCCTAGCTGGAGATATGAGCTCCATTGTATTTGTCATCCAGTGAAAGCATAGAATTAAAGTCTCCAAGAACTAACCATGGAGAATTAGAACTCCACCGTCGAAGATCATCCCATAGAGCTTTCCTAGCAGAAATAGTGTTAAAACCATATACAAAGGTGGCAGTGAAATTGTACTGATTTTCCAAGCTATAGATAAGGACATGCACAGCTTGAGCAAAAAAATTAAATAAGTTAATATGCACAGTGCTGGGATTCCAGAAAATAACAATACGAGCATTAGAGGCCACCCACTATTACAGAGAAATTTCCAAGACTTAATCTGAAATCTATGCATGAGACCAACTTTAGTATAAGACAGCTTGGTCTCTAACAAACAACAAACATCAAACATCAACCTTGTTTTGTTTCATGAGGTTGATAACCTCATGCTACTTTAGGGGGCTATCAAGCCCCCTAATGTTCCAATAATGGATTAACATGGATTATGAGTTGTAAAGGAATTGTCCCCACCACTTCCAATTGGAAAAGAAACAAGTCCCCTTGCAGACCTCCTAGTGGTCCGGGTTGCAACAGAGACATTACCAATTTTAGCCTGGCCCAATTCAACAGGCTGAACAACCTCCTTACCTTTAGAGGAAGTAGAAGGTTTGCTGGCAACCGGTGCTGTGTTTCGTGGACGGGGTTGCTTATTGGCATTCCGTCTTGGCTCTACAGTTACCCAATCATCAGAAATCGCTCCAGTAGCATTCTGAACTGGAGCTTGATTAGGAACCTCAGGCGTAGTCTTCTCTTGAAGAGATATAGTTGGGGAAGATTCTTGTTGAATTTGTGCTCCTAGATGGCTAAAAACATTCCCCTGAACAGGGTTCTCCTCATGAGCCGTAGCTAGACTCTCCATGGGCAAGTTGCCCTCTACGATATTGCCATTCTCTTTGTTTGCTCCAGCAACCGCTTTAGGATAAAAAAGACTGGAATGGCCAAGAATATGACAGTGCTTATAAAATTTTGGCAAGGTTTCATAGATAACCTTTTGATGAAGGGTAGAGTCATTTGGTAAAAGAACATCAACAGATTGAGGCAAATCCTTCAACAAATCAATTTCAACCAACACTCTAGCATAAGATAGTTTTGCCAGATTGGAAGTAAGCTTATCATATTGAATTGGTTTGCCAAGCACACTAGCAATTTTGGATAAGCATATTGACGACCAGCATATTAGAGGAAGATTGGGAAGCTTCACCCAAACAGGGACTCTAGACATCTCTTCACTAGAGAAATCAAAGTGTTGCATCATTGGCTTTAGAATAAGTGGTCGTCCATAAACAAGGTAAGGATCGCCTTGTAGAACTACAAGCTTGTCCTCCTCACTTTTGAATCTATACACTAGCCAACCTAATTCATGGGTAAAGAAGGTGGCTTCACATTTCCAAACAGTGGAAATGAGGTTGTTTAAAGCCTAAAAGCCTAGGTATTTACCAAAAACGTAACCCACGGCATACAACTTCTAAACATCAAGCTTGTCCTTCTCACTTTAGAGTTTCTTCTTGTTTTAAGGAGGTTTTGTTTTTTAGATTGCTCATGCTTTATTTTTAGCCACCTCCATGCCTTATTGATACACTAAAAATCCTAGAAAATTGCTTATTTACACTCCAAAGGCATATTTTAGCAGGTTCATTTTTTGGTTATACATCCTCCTTCATTCAAAAAGAGCATATAGTTCATCTATGTGGGTGGACTTAGATTTTCACTTTATCACAATATCATCAATGTAAACCTCCATATTATGATTGATCATATCATATTAAGTTCATTACTCTTAGTATGTTACATAAATATTTTTTTGACCTAAAAGGCATTACCACCCATTCATAAACACCTAATGAACTAGGACATCTGAATGTAATCTTAGAAGCATCCTTTTATTTTATGAAGATTTGGTTTTAACTAGAGTGGTCATCCATAAAACTAAGTATTTTATTGCCAGATGTTGCATTAATCAACATATTAGTCATTGACATAGGATATTCATCTTTTGAAGTTGTAGGATTTAGATTTCTAAAATCTACGTATTCCTTTAATTTGCCATTCTTATTTTAACACTAACACTATATTGGATATTCGCTTAACATATCTTATTGACCTAATAAATCTAGATCCTAGGAGCCATTCAATTTCTTTCTTCACATGATTAATCATGTCCGGAGCCATTATTCATGAAGGTTTTTTTAGTGGTTAAAATCTAGACTTGACTGGTATGTTTGACCAAAGTTTTGTATGAATTAGAAATTTTATCATAATACTAGATAAAACAATCTTTATAAGTTTATTGTAATTATACTATTTCTTTTTTAAGTTCTCCTAGCATGCTTGCACTTATAAATGTTAGTTTAGGCTCGTCTTACTTTCTCAAGTTCACTTTAATTAACATGTCCTAAACCTCAACTTGTTCATTATCCATCTTTGGTGATGCTGGAGGAAGACTTGTCATATCGACCAAGATCAATTCATTATCTTAACCTGATTTTATAGAACAAATTCTATTATGTTACTCAATATGCCTACATGCTTTATCAAAAACCTCAAAATATGATATTAAGTCATAGTGCCTCATGGAATCTCATGTTTAAAATTTTATTCCATTTCCCTCCTATAATAGGTTGTTTAGTCTAGAAAAATGTATTATGAGTCTCTTTATACATGTTATCTTCTTGCTAACTGAGAAGCTAATAAGGTGACTCATGTTGTTCATACCCATGAATTGAACTAGATTGGCGTCATCACTATATATAACCATCAACCTATCATCCTTGAATTAACCATAAATTTATTTGTTGGGTTTTCTTAAGGATATAAATGCAACAGAAATGGGTTTTTTTAAAAAAACAATTTGCGAGTCTCATTGATCTCGTTAAACAATGTAAAGTTGTTTAGGGTTTTTGCGAAGATTACTTAATGATTAGTTCTTATTTATAGGGTGTGGTCAACTTTTTGAGACTAGGTTGTCATAAACCTAACACATCTAATTGTTCAGCCTTTAGTAGTAATTAACATAGATCAATATATTAAAAATCTTCTAAATCCTTTTAGGACAAAAGGGTTGTTATACCTTTAATTCTTGCTATTTTATTTTCCCTAAATGTCTGTATTTATAGGTGTCTTTAGGTATTTTTATTGTGTATTGGTTTTGAAAGAAAAAAAATAAAGCATATCATTCTATTTATAGAAAAAACATAATAAATCTATTAATAGAAAAAAAAAAACATCACCTTTTTTTTCAAGGTAGTTATTGGAAATTTATGCAATTAAATCTCTACTTGATTTTTCTAGTTGTAAAATTTTAATCCCTAATATTAATTACATAATTATACTATAGTCTTCAATTTCTAAAACTTATTTACAATCAAGTCTTACTTTATTCAATCTTGATAGTCTATATTCTTATTGTGTGACCAATTAGGTTCATAATATATTGACCTAAATATAAACTATAATCCTAATCAAAACAAGATTATATAAATTAAAAAAATTTAATTTATTATCAATTCAATAAATTAATTAATTTATATTTAAAGTGTGCAACATCTAGTAATGTTTTATAATCCCTTAAATATTAGAGAAGTCATATGTGATTTGATTTAACCTTTAAATGACTAATTTGTCAATGTAACTATTATTTCTTTATCAAGAATGTTTTGATTTAGATATTAAAGCATGAAGTATGTCTATTTTGTCAAATCATATTTGCTCTCAACATTACAATTATTGATTATTTGAATAAGATTTAAAACCTTTTACAATCGCATTCTACTTTACTTAAGGATTTCATAACCAATACTATACAAGAACATATGAAACATTTTCTCTAATTCACTTAGGGTGATGATCATCTCTTGATCACTCAAATACCTTTCTATACTATATGTTATACCCAATATATACCCATTTATTACCCTTGATTGAGGCAATGTATAATCAAGATCAAAACATGATATTTCTTATATAAAATAACTCGGTGATCTCAAATCTAAGGATTACTTACACAACTGTCACATGAGTCTTTCTATATGCATGAGTAGTCTCTTCATATAGAATCATTATATAGGTTAATTTAATATATTTATCATTGAATAAGCACCTGCATATTAGATCAAGGTATCTCATCATACCTCACCTTATAAAAACAATTACTTCCTTTAATAAAGGAAAGAACATAATATGTATTAGTCTTAATAACTATAATTAATGTCTTAATAGAGTATTGACCATGTACATTTAGGAACAATACTTTGATGCATTAAGAATCTTATAATTACAACCACTTTATAATTTTCTTTGTAAAATATTTTTGTCTCAAAGACTTTATCTTTATTCTGATTCATTAATCAAACTTAAATTACTATTAAAGATAAAAAAAAATACATTTTTATATAAAAATCTATGTTTTACATGATTCATATCAGTGTCATCTGTAACTGCTCAATTTAGCTATAAGATATATACATTAACTTGTATTGGAGTCAATCACTAATGATTATTATACCATATCGCTCTATATAGCAATCACGCTTCTATTAGGATACTATCTTAGTGAGAGGATCTATAAAAAAAAATTAATGGGTACTCATTTTATCTTTACATCTTTCATTTCTATGATTTCTCTAACCAAATGGTATCGCCTTAGTACATGTGTAAACTGTTGATGAGACTTTCATTCCTATATTTGTGCAATAACTCTATTTTTATCACAATATATGGCTATTGGATTAATAATGTTAGGGATCACACGTAGTTAAGTGATGAACTTTTATCACCTCATGCATAAAGATATATTTAATTTCAATTGTAAAATCTATTATTTTCTTTTGTTTAGAATTCTCCAAACTCACAGTACTATAATTCATAGTAAAAAATATCTAAACTGGGATTTTCTATCATCACTATCTTATTGAAAACTAGCATTCAAATAACCAAGAACTATCCATTTATCTTTTTTATGAACTATAAAGACATTATTAGTTCTTCTTAAGTATTTAAGAATGTTTTTCGCTATTTTCTAGTGACCATCATCTAGATTAAAATGGTATTTACTAGTTATACTCAAAGTATAAGATACATCTGGTTTTGTACATATAAATAATGGATCATATAACCAAAACATAGGGATTATTTTCCATCTTATCTCTTTTAATTTATGTTTTAAGGTATATAACCTTGAAAAAATATATCTCATATGAAATAAGTAAGTATCATTTCTTGGATTCTTCTATGCAAAACTATTTTTACATCTTGTCTATATACTTAGATTGGAACAATCTAAAAAACCTTCTAGGTCTTTCTTTATAGATCTTTATTCCTAGTTTATAGGTTGATTCTCTCATATTATTCATGTTGAAATTCTTAAAAAACTAGATCTTTACTAACTAAAGTAAATATATGTCATCTTCATATATTTTTTTTATGAAATCAAACTATTTGATTATCTCATCAAAATGGATATTAAAACTTCTTGAAGCTTGCTTAAATCTAGAATAGATTTTTGTAGCTTACAAAAAACCCACTTACATAACTTCCATATGATTCTTTCCATAAACTTATTGTAATCTTTCCATATGGAATCCTTATATATGTATATACATATATATATATGAATTCAGTATATTTGTCATTTAATAAGCACCTACATATTAGTTCCAAGTATTCCTCATATCTCACCTTATGAGAATATTTTCTTTATTTTATAAAAGAAAATAACATAATAAGTATTAGTCTCAACCGCTATAATTAATATTTACTCCTAATAGAGCATTGACCAAGAATATTTAGGAACAATACTTTGATTTAATAGAATAGATTTTTGTAGCTTACAAAAAACCCACTTACATAACTTCCATATGATTCTTTCCATAAACTTATTGTAATCTTTCCATATGGAATCCTTATATATATATATATATATATATATATATATATATATATATATATATATATATATATATATATGAATTCAGTATATTTGTCATTTAATAAGCACCTACATATTAGTTCCAAGTATTCCTCATATCTCACCTTATGAGAATATTTTTTTTATTTTATAAAAGAAAATAACATAATAAGTATTAGTCTCAACCGCTATAATTAATATTCACTCCTAATAGAGCATTGAGCAAGAATATTTAAGAACAATACTTTGATTTAATAGAAATTCTCATAATTATAACCAATTAGGTTTTTCTTTATAAAATTTTTTTGTCTCAAGGGATTTATCTTTACTTTAGATTCAATAATCAAAACTTAAATAAATACTAAAGATAAAAAATACATTTATATATAAAAATATATATTTTACATGAATAATATCAATGCCACATGTAACTACTAAATTGACTACAAGTCATTACACTAACATTATCTTTTATATGAACTATTTTAATTGATCCATATGATAACTAAAAAATCAATACTTGATGTGTATATAATGGCATATATACATGTTAGCGTGTATCTAGCCTCGCCTGAATAACATGTTATAACTTATCCTTGTTTCTATCACAAAGAAGGTTGTATTGGAGGTTCTTGACCCAATAGTTAGGTCTCCATATAACACCTTTATAATGTCTCTTATGCCTCCTATAGAATTTGGACATGCCCACTTCTAATAGGATCATATCAGTTTTATTATGATTAACCTTAGCAATCAAGTGTTAGGGCATATTGTTAAATGAGACACCATCATCAATTATAACCATTTGTATTTGTACACTATTAAAAATAATTGTGATATACAAAGGTTTTAAATGGCAAATTATTACCAATGTTAGCTTAGGAATGTGATTCTAGGCTTTTGTTCAACCATGGGCTCTCATTGGTTGACCTTAACTATTTTCTCCTTTTCTTTTTCTTTATCTTCATGATCATTGTCCAAATAAGATAATTAGTTAGGTCTGGCTTTAAAGGAATATAGTAGATTAAACATTATGTCAGTTAATGTAACTCCCTTATGGTAATTCACTTTTATATTAAAATGTTTTCCAAATCCCTATCCTTTAATACACCTTGCTCACCTATTTATTGTATTAGGACTGAGAAATATAATTCTTTTTTCTCCTTTTATTATGTGTTATCATCAAAAGGGGTTTCCAAACTTTTTCCTATAATTTCATCATTCAGAAAATCATTTACATCGATAATCAAATCATTTTCATTATCTAATTGGTCTTCCATTTAAACAAAGAATTTTTCAAAGCCTTCATATAACTTATAGGGTTTTTTAGAGCTTTGGGAATTTTATTGTCCTCAAGCACTATCAGTATTATCTCTTCAAAAACTGGTGTTTGTTCTCCTTATATTAGGGTGGATTTCTTGACAACACTTTCTCGTTACTATTATTTAAGAGCTAACGTCATCTTTTTATATATATATACCAAATAGTGACTTGGGCTAATTTTATGGTGTTTGTCTCCCGTGTTCAAGCTTCTAGGTTATTGGCCTAACACTTTGGACAACTTCGTTCGATCATTGTGGTTGTTGATTAATCTCTACCTTGACCTTGATAACATACGTTACTCTTTCAACTTAAGATTGGCTACTTTTCACCATCTTTTTTATTATCTTAGTGATAGTTTTGTCTATTTTTCTAGAGATTTCTTCTGTTATTTTTTTTCTTATTAGATCATGGTCTATTACAACCTCTTAATACAAGGTCGTGTAGAGATAAGAACTCTCTACACCCTTTTTATCAATATTGTATGGTTGTTTAATGACCCTCTCTTTAGCAAAGATGATAATAGGAGTAGGTAAAATCCTATTAAGTACTAATCTCTTTAATATACCTCTTGTAAACAACCTAATTAACACATGAGGCTATTTTCTTTTTATCTTTTTTTTTTTATAATCTATGTAGTATCTAAGGCCTATTTATTAAGTAACTTGGAAAATTTAGATTCCAAGTTATTTTATTTTCAATATCTTTCATGTCGAGTATTTATAATTGATCTTATTGCTTATAATTTTCTGGCCAATTATTGTTTGATCTATTGAATCATAATGAGACTAAAAGGTAATTTAGATTAGAAACTTTCAAGATTAAACACCATTAATTGAGTGAAATATAGAGATAATTTACTGTGATGAGTGATATTGTATTAAAAAATCAAAGAACTTAATGAATCTTTAAATAATTTAATTTACATAGAGATTCGTAGGATTATTAGGTGGAGATATTTTTAATGTTATTCAAGAGAAAACATTGAATAATTTAGGGATCTTTTAATCATTAACATGAGGATTTTGAATTTTATAACAAGAAATAATAAATTATGTAGGATTAACAAGGTGAAATCAAAAGCTTTAGATTTATTTTTATTATCTCTAAAACCTTAAGTTTTATTCTCTATTTCTTTTAATTTACTTTTGTTAATTATTTTAGTTTGATTTAGGTGGTCAATTCTATAAAATATCTGTTTGATTTCTAAATAGTAATTAATTTGATAAATTTTAATACTTAATAGCATAATTAATACTTATGGATTCGATACTCTTTTCTTTACAAAAACTTTACTATTTATTATGATTTTGTTCATTTGCAAATATTATCACATAAAGGTTTTGGCATTGTTGCCGGGTATTTATTATTTGTTATTGATATTGATACTAGCTAAATTGTTAATAATTTTATTTATTTATTTATCATCATCATCATCATCATCATTAAATATTGCTTTCATTAGATCTCAAATTTTCTTTTCTTTTTTTATTTCAATATTTAGAAGTGCATGCCCCGTTCTAAACCATTTGAACCTATCTCCCGAGATTGAGGGAACTTTGCATTAGATCAATAAAGAGAAGAAAAAACAAATCACCACATCTGTCATTATTATGGCGGAGTAGCGAAATGAAGAGGCAAATAAAGCTTTAAAAGATTATTATATGCCTTCGATTAATGAGTATGCATCTATTATAAGGAGGCCGACTATACAAGAAAATAATTTTGAGATAAAGCCAATGAAAATTCTAATGATATATCAAATTGTTTAGTTTAAGGGCTATCACAGAGGGATCCTAATGTTCAGATCGTAAGTTTTTTAAAGATTTATGACACCTTCAAGTATATTACAGAGTGAAAGATGATGTTATTCTTTGAGACTTTTCTCTTTTTCACTTAAAGAAAAAAGTGAAGGCATGGTTGAATTCTTTACCACTTAGTGTCATTACTACTTGGAACGAGTTAGCACAAAATTTTTTGGAAAAGTATTTTCCTCTAGCCAAAATAACAAAGATAATGAATGATATTACAACTTTCACTCAATTTAAGAATGAGTCTTTGTATGAGATATAAAAGATTTATTAAGAAAGTGTCCGCATTATAAACTCCTAGCATGACTTCAAGTCCAAACATTCTATAATGGTTTAAAAGTTACAAGCAGGTCCATGGTTGATGCAGTAGTTAAATGAGCTTCGAAAAGTAAAACTCTTGAAGTAGTTTATGGATCTCTGGAAGAATTGGCATCCAACAACTATCAATGGCCTTTTGAGAAAGCAATAAAAAAACGAATGAAGTTTTTGAACTTGATTTTATTACCATATTGACAGAACAAATGGAAACTTTATCTAAACAACTAGGTAAGATGAATGTTAATGTTATTCAAACTAATGTTATGTGTGATTATTATGCATAAAATCATTCAAGTATCAATTGCCAATTAGAGAAGCTTTTTGCTCAACTAAATTATGAGGAAGTTAATTATGTTTTCAATTTCAATGTCAAAACAATTCTTATTTAAACACATTTAAAATGGAGAAATCACCTTAATATGTCATTGAGTAACAATCAAAAGGCAACTAGATCACCTTAAAATTTTCAACAACAAGAAAATAAGCTGACACATAAGGAAATGCTCATGAAATACATGTAAAAGAAAGAATTAGCAATCCAAAATGATTAAGCTTTGATTTATAACCTTGAAGTTCAAATTGGTCAGCTCTCAAACATTCTTATAGAGAGGAAATAAAGAACTTTGCTAAATAACACTATTACCAATCCTAAAAAGACATGTTATAGCAACATCATTGAGAAGTGGGAGGACAATTGAGCAACCATAAACAACAAGTTTTGAGCAATATAGAGCTAATGATAACAAGGAGACCAAGTCAAAGATGGAGAATTGGAGGAGAAAACTAATTGATGTTCAATAAGGAAAACTGATTTTAAAAGTTCAAGATGAACAAATAACATTTAATGTGTTTAAGTCTATAAACTCTTCATCTAGTTATGAATCATATTTTTAGGTGGATAGCATTGATAGGTTGGTAGCCAACACTTTTAAAGAGGAGAATCCAAAGATGTCACTTGAAGCATGTCTTACCAGCTCTCAAGTTTTTTTATGCCAAGCAAGTCATGATTAAAGAATGTAATGAATACTTGAAATTCTTTTCACCATTTCTTTAAGAAAGGAAGCCAAAAGTTAAAGAGATTAGGGCTAACACTGAAAATATAAAATCATTCATTCAAGAGACTTCTAAGAATGAACTTTAAGCTACTACCATCCCATTTAAGTGTAGTGGAAAGAGAAAAGATGCTTAAGATTTTGGCGAAGCATGAAATGGCATTGGAATGGACCATAACAAACATTAAAGGCGACCATTCAACTCTTTTTATGAATAAGGTTTTGATGAAAGAAAATTCCAAACCAGCTACCCAACTACAATGGCAATTAAACCCAACTATCTAAGAGGTGGTGCGGGCTAAAGTATTAAAATTATTGGATGTAAGATGATGAGAACCAAGGGAAGTCTAGCTATAGACTTTAAACAAAGCACTTTTTTAGACGGAACCCAAGTTTTTGTTTATTTATTTATATTATTATTCTTTTTAATTTTTAGATTTTTTTTTAATTTATGTCATTTTATAGGTTTGTGTAAGTTTAGGGGCTCTCCAATGAGTTACACGATTGTGCTTTCAAGGACAACTTTCAAATAGAAATCGAGGGAGCAATTCTTACTTTTTCTCAATTTATTTTTGTTTCTCTTCTTTCTCGTCGAGGACAATTTTATAATTAAGTTTAGGGGAAGAGAGTTAGTTTTATACTAATTTATGTTAAAAAAGAGAGTGAGAAAGAGAATTAGTTTGATGAATAAAAAAAATCATATGATAAGAATATGGTTGAAATTAATTATAATTTTAAGGGAAAAAAAACTCTTATTGCTTGAGTTTATTTGTTAATCCTTGATTTGATTTTGCTTAATTTGAGGTTTTCTATATTCAATGAATGCTTGTTATAATTATCAATTGTTTTGCATACCTAGATAAATTTTATACGAATATTGTAAATTTGTATGATCTTAACAAACTCTAGAACTTATTTGATGACACTTGAGGCGAAACCATAGACAAAATATTACTTGGGAAATGATTTAGGTATTCTTTGAATCGATTAAGTCTTTCAAGCTTACCTATTTATTATCTTTATCTTTATCTTTGGTCAGCCCTTTGAGCTTCGTGGAATCATACTTTAGATTAAGTATGATTGGTGTATTAAACTTTTTCCTTGGCATACAAATTAAGTAGAGTAAAGATTGAATTTTTATTTTAAATCTATGTATATTAGAGTTTGTTTAAGAAGTTTGTTATGGAAAGAAAGAGTCATACTCAAACACCTATGATCACATCTATCAAAATTAGCTTAGATTCTACAACTATTTTACATTACTATTAGTAGACTTGATATTTCTTTTAGTGGGGGTGTTTGTGCTAGATTTCAATCTAATCCTAAAGAATCACACCTTACAGCAGTTAAAAAAATCTTAAAATACCTTAGTATTATAATTGACTATGGTGTATGGTATTCAAAAGATTCAAACTTAACTCTAGTTGGTTATTTAGATGCTGATTGGATAGGTAATATTTGACGACACAAAAAAGTATTAGAGGGTGTTTTTATGTTGGTGACAACTTAACAGCATGGATAAGTAAGAAACAGAATTCAATACCATTGTCCATTGCAGAAGTTGAGTACATTGTAGCAGGAAGTTGTTGCACACAACTTTTTTGGATGAAAAAGATGTTAGAGGATTATGGTTTCTCACAAGAAACTATAACTACTTATTGTTATAATTCTAGTGCAATTAGTATCTCCAAAAATCTTGTGCAACATTCAAGAACCAAGTATATAGATATAAGACATCATTTTATTAGAGACTTTGTTAAATCAAAGATTATGTTTTTAAAATATATGAACATCAAATATCAATTGGCTGACTTATTAACGAAACTTTTAGATGGTTTACGATTTTAATTTCTTAGGAAAGTTATTGGTGTATATGACATGCATTAATTCTTAAAAAAGATAAAATTTATAAATAAAAAAAATGTGTGTGTACAAAGTTTTGTTTGTGGTTTTTATGTTTTTCAAACAAGTGATAGGTTGCCAACACTAAAGCACCGAAACAAATCTTGTAAATATACCTAATCTAATACCTTTAAATCTCATAAATTTCATTTTGTTAGGATCTAAGGCAAATCTTATTTTGTATGGTCTTCACTTGAAATATTATTCTTTTAAAAGCCTAAGTAAAGGTATTATCTTAAGCACAATGAAGAATTCAAGTTGTTTTACTTACTATTAGCAAAAGTACAATTGATTTAAAAGCAAGTATGCCATCAGTTAATGGGGAGTAAAATGTGTCTTGAATTGACTAAAGCTGGTTAAACTTAACATTCAAGTTATTAAGACACTACTCTTGACAGATCTTCGAGAAAACATCAAGA
Source organism: Populus simonii (assembly GCA_007827005.2). Lineage (NCBI taxonomy): Eukaryota > Viridiplantae > Streptophyta > Magnoliopsida > Malpighiales > Salicaceae > Populus > Populus simonii. The sequence goes on from CM017476.2 coordinate 8,597,436, forward strand.
GTTCACATCATTGTGGAAATATATAAACACTTCAGTATGGATTTATTATACTCTTTAATTCCTTGAAGAAAAAGTCAATTGCTCACTATGAAAATAAACAAGCAATTACATAAAAAATTCAACAAGTATTCAAAACTAGTTATTTTAAGTATAATTTTAATACTTGTTTAATTTGCATGCTATAATTGCTTTTCCTATATTTGTTTTGCAAGTTTATGTATTTGCTTAGCAAGCATGCTGCATTTTTATAATTATTACCATATTTTTATATGTTTGCATGATTATAAACTAAATATATATTTTTTACTTATCTAATCTTTTCTTGTGAGTTTTGAACATCAGTTCCATCCCATCTGGAATGCTTTTTAGAGGAAAACATATAAAAAAAATTATAAATGAATAAAAAGAACTTGATATTGTCAATGAGTTAAAAATGAATGAAAGGAGTTTGTTAAAATTTCATATTAAAATTACCACTATAAATGCCCTATCCAAGTTTTTATTTATAGATTTGAGAGTCGCATATAGAGTTATCACTCTATCTTATACCTTTACTTTTATGGTTTCAAAAATCAATGGAATAATTTCATTTTAAAAAATTTTATATCACATGGAGTGCAGTGTACTTTTTCTACATTTACAAAGAAATTTATATATATATATATATATATATATATATATATATATATATAATTTTAAAAATCACAAATTGATAGAAAAAAAAACCAAATAACAAGTTTGAAATTTTCATTTAAAAATAAAGAGGCAATGGTTTCTCTCATTCTCAATTTTGATAAAATATGTCAGATTTAAAGATTCTACATGGTCTAATAACTTGAAATTTTCACTTAATAAGCATTTTAATATACAAGAAAAGTAAATTTAGTTTCACCATTATATGATATGTAAACCCAAATACTTAAAAAGAGGAATGAATTAGATGGCATGACCAAAGTTTAAACTAATTCTCCTTCTTAGTAAGCTCAACAATAAACACAAATTAGCCCATATTTCTAATCATGCATTCAACAGTAATATAACATGGAACAATAATTTAAAGGAGAAGGAAAAAAGAGATTTGCATAGTGATATATAGTAGTTTGATCCTATCATCTACTATATTCCGCAAACAGTAAGCTATTAGTACTTATGGACTTTTTCAAAATGATATCTGACATTTTTACAATTTCATGACACCTCCTAAGGTTATTGTAACCTACCTAAATTTTCATCATATCTTTGATTTGAAAGAATTCTATGAAAGTAATTCTAGTTTTTATATAATTTTTTTATCATTTATTTGACTATATCATATAATTTGCTAATAAAACATTATAACTTTGGAAAAAAAAATTGTTTTTTAATAATCCGTTTAATTTTTAATAAAAGTTTATTCTATTCAATGATAAAATTTAATCAATTAAAATATTTACATAACATATACAATAAATGTGTTTAATTATTAAAAACTAGAAACAGGAAAAAGTTAAATTAGTTGTATTAGTCTTATGAATTGAAGAAAAAAGTGTTAATTTATTATCTAGGTGTTAATTATGATTTAATCCCTATAGTTTATTCAAACTAATCAATCTTGTAGTGTGAGAAAATTTGAATGGTCCTTTTGGCTATTTTTCTGTCCTCAATTTAGTGGATTCCTTCTTGCTTCATTCAAATTTTCCATTCATCTAGTCCTTTTTTTTTATTTTCTATTTCTAAAAAAAAACATAAAATTGATGAACGTAAATAAATGTGTTTGATTATTAAAAATTAAAAACAGTAAAAAGTTAAAGTAGTTGTATTGTTCTTATGAATTGAAGAAAAAAATATTTTATTGTCTAGGTGTTAATTATAACTTAGTCTCTACTTAGATTTGTGGTTTGTGCTCTGGTGTAGGCTGATAAAAAAGTTTTTGATGTAAAAAAATGCAAAGAAAAAACATTTGAGACTTAAGTCATTGGTTCAATTGTTAATTTAAATAATATGAATAAAAAAACACAATGATAAAAAATAAATTAATAAAAAATTGACAACAAAGAAAGGAAAAAAAAAACCTGACTTGAACCCATCTAGATTACTAAACAACCCAATGATGATGGGCAAAACCGAAGAAAATGAAATTTAATTTCTAACAAATAAAATGTTAAAGGATGAAAATTAAGAAAAAATATAATTAAAAAAGGTAAAAAAAAAAAAATCAATCTGAGCATACTTAGATTAAGATGCAAAATTTTGACCTTGTCATAATGCTAGGATAATCGTGTTTGAAAGAAAAATAAATAAAATCATAAAGTTTAATTATCGAACAATCCAATGTTGAAGAATAAAAACAAACAAGAAAATAATTGAAAAAATTAAGAAAATTTTTTTGAGTTAATCTAGGTTAATCCACTAATCTAGTGACCATGGCCATACAATTAAGATAACCCAATAGAAATGAAAGGAAAAAAAAAGCACGAAGAATAATTTCTAATAAATAGAGGCTAAAATCGAAATAAATCAATTTCAAAAAAAGAAAAAAATAACAAAAGGTAACTTGTGTTAACTTCTAAAATTGGTAGTTTTGGTCATGAACCTGAGACTAACTTTATAGAAGGCAAATCATAAAGAATAACAAAGCATAATTAAAAAGAAAAAGAAAAAAATCAGCTTAAAGAAGGGAAAAAAAACCAAACAAATCTGGAAAAACCTCCTAAATCTAGTCTAATCTCTAAAACTCGCAGCCTATGAAATGAAAGCAAGAGAAAAAGTATAAAAGCTAATTTCTAATAAATCAAATAAGAACGTGATAACTCCATCAAAAACAAAATGAAAAGAAAAGGACGAAGCTTAATTTATAGCAAATAAAATATTGAATGAAAAAAAATATAAAAAAAATATAATTTAAAAAGGTCAAAAGTTATCGATCTAAGCCTACTCGGGTTAAGATGCAAAATCTTTAACCTAATCGTGATACCAAGGTAACCACATTTTAAATAAAAGTGAATAAAATCATGAAATTCAATCATCGAATAATCAATATTCAAGGACAAAAAAAAAAGAAATTTAATTAAAAAAAGCTATGAAAAAAAATTGGAGTCAACCTAGGTCACCTCTCTAATCTTACGATCATAGACATAGGTCAGGATAACACAATAGGAAAAAAAGGGGGAATAAGCACAAAGACCAATTTTCAATACACCAAATGTTGAATGATAAAATTGAAATAAATCAGTTTTAAAAAAAGATCAACCTGTTAACCTTTGAGCTAGTGACTTTGGCCATGAACTCGAGAATAACACCATATAAGACAAACCATAAAAAATAATAAAGCAACAATCTTAAAAAAAAAACAATAAAATCAATGTAAAAGGAGAGAGTTGTGTTGATTTTGTCTTTAAGGGCATTAAAGTAATTATACTATTTTTTAAAAAAGTAAAAGACCAAAACACCCATGGTGACAATCATTATATTTTTTTTATTCTAGGGTTAAATTAGTAATTTTACTGTGCAATAAAAAACAAAATAATTAATCTAACTCAATATAATTTGTAAAAGATATTTGTGTTATGATGAAATGACTACCTTATCTCTAATATCTAGTTCGAATGTTTTATTATGAGGCAAAATTCATCATTATACTATCATAATAAATATTCCATCTTGCTACATTAAAATATCCCATTTATCCACTCCTATTTTTTTTTTCTATTTCTCAAAAAAGAAAAAGAAGGAAAAAACAAAAAATCGAGGAAAGGACTATGTTAAAATAGATTTAAAAATAATAAGGTTAACTATGTAATCTTATAAAGCTATGAATTCTAGTATTAACTCTTTTCTTAGTCATATATTTGAAATACAAAGTTTGTTTAATTTCAATTTTATTTAAAGGCAATTAAAATATGGGAAAAATTAGCAAAATTTTGAAAGTTAGTGACTAATATGTTAGTTATCCCAGCTAAATATCAGCTTTGACGTCAAGTGTAGAAAAACAACAAAAGCATACACATGAATAAAGAAGCCAAGACAACCTCAACGTGTCCTTAAAATAAAGAGAGTAGAGAAATTATTTACAGACGAGAGAATATGTGACATTGGTGTTGAAACGGAGTAAATTATAAATTAGCTCTCCTAGCAAAATAAACTAATAGTCCTTCTAATTTAAAAATTAATTAATCAGTCCTTTTTATCCATTTGATGTCCCTTTCCAATTTTTTTTCAGAGAAATAAAAAAAGAAAAAATAGAAATAATGAAAAGATCCATCAGAGAAAAATATTTTTAAACAAAAATAATATTAAATTAAACATGGTCAAATGCTAATTAAGGAATTCCAAGGAATTGGTCTAAAGGTTAAGGAGGCTTGCTCATTTTATTAATTTTCTAGGTTCAAAAAACTTCATATCAGCATCTTGAAAAATTTATTAAATTCTTCTAAATGCATTACACTAGTATATAGACTGTGCATCTATATAATTGCTTGCTCAGGGAGAGACTTGATCTTTGTTGACGTGTGCAACGTGTCATGATATCTTTATTGCTAAATAAAAAAAAGAAAAGAAAAAGAAGACAAAACTGATAAGGACTAGTTAATTAGATTCTGAAACTATAGGGACTACGCAATTCATTTTAGAAGACTAAAGGGACTAATTTGTAATTTATCATGTAAGAACGCGGGTAAAGAAGGAAAAGAAAAAAGAAAGGGAGGAGCGTCTCTGTTTGGATTGTTTGTTGGTTGGTTTTTATTCTTCCGTGAGTTTTTGTGGAGAGGAGGACACTACGCCCTCTTTTTCTCTCTTTCTCCTCCTCTCTAAAAAAAAAATAAACAAAGAAAAAAAAGAAAACAACTAAGCATACTCTCTCTTTCTCCCTCTAAAACACTCTCCCCTTCACTTAAAAAACACAAATTCTTGGTTTTTTGGAGGGTTTGATAGAGTGACAGCTTTTGTGTATTTGTTGGAATGGGGATTCTGGAAAAGAATGGTAAAGTGTCAGTTTCGTAATATACAGAACGATCAGAGTAAGAAATGGATTTTGATGCCGGAATTCCGATGTCTCGTAGTGGTGGTGGTCTCCCAGCTGTAACCGAGGGAACTTCTATGTCACCGTCTTTCAGCGAAGGTTCTCGTTTTCTTTCTTTCTGTTTTTTTTTTAATAATAATAATAATAGTAGTAGTAGTAAAAAAAATATATATTAGGAATTAGGTTTGTGTGGTATTTCATTGAAAATAAAATTCATGCAGAAAAGAAGAGAGAGAGAAAAAATGCAATTCACGTGTTGCTTGCCTTGGTGGTGCTAGTTGGGAATTCTCTGTTTTACCCTCTGTCTGTCGTAGATTTTGCTTGATCGTGTCTGAATTTGTTCAATTTCCAGCTTGTTTCTGTATAAAAACATAGGTTTCGTTTTTTTTTTTTTTTTTTAAATCTTGTAGGTAGGAAGAAATTCTGGTTTTTGTCGGTGCTTTTACTTTGTTCGGTTAAACGGTCGGAATTCTTGCCTCTGTTTTAATCACTGTAACATTTTTTTTTTTAATGTTTTGCATGTAATGAATGACAACAATTTCAACTTTTCAAGAATCTAACAAGTTTTTTTTTCTTTATTATGCAAAATCCCAAGTATTCATCCCTCACTGAAAATTTTTCTCAATTTTTGGACCCTTTACTTTCTAATTGAAGCAACTCTACTTATTAGAGACAGTGAAAACAGAATTCTAGAGATTATAGGAGGAGATTATGGAGAAAATGATTGTTGGGAAATTATTCTCCGTTTCTCTTTGATTGATATTTCTCATAGATGTTTGAACTCAGTTATCCAGTTTCATTTTCAGATGCAATGTGGCAAATGAACCTGAGATCGAGTGAAACAATGGAAGCTGGGCCATATCCTGAGCGTCCTGGAGAGCCAGATTGTTCATATTATATAAGAACAGGCCTCTGTAGATTTGGGGCTACATGCCGATTTAATCACCCCCCTAATCGGAAGCTGGTATGAGCTGCAGTGTTCTTGGAACACAAACACTACTGTAATTTTACTACATTTTCAATTAGATTCTTAGCTTGAATCAATGAAGGCAATTGAACTGAGCACCTGAGTCTTTGCAGATTGTGATTTCTGGCTTATTTTTATAGAAATGTTATACAATTATTACATAAATTTCTATTTGGTTGTTTACAATTAGCATTAACAATTATATATACTTAACTGTACTTATGTACTAGATTTCATTGGTTCTATTATCAAATAATGTTTCTGAATGTAGTCTGCTTCTAAAAGCTAATTTACTGGTAAGTTAAAGCAAAATGACTTGAACTCCCCTATTAGGGAAGTATAGTCAACATCCTAGAGAAAGCTTTCTGAATTTTCTATTTTCCTTTGGGGTGTATTTGTTTGCTTTTCCCTTGTCAGTCTATCACACATCCACACACCTAGCTGTGCATGTGTTTCTTTGTCTGATTGAATGCAGACATATCCAATAATGAATGGTTGGATGTGGGAATGGGGGGATTTTTTGTATTGACAATTGTTTTCCCATATGCATATATATTGGTGAGAATGTAAATGGTGACCTGCATGGAGATGCACAATCGCAATGCATGTTTTGGCATGCTCATTTTCACTTAGCATTTTTAATATTTACATTTCCTTGCTATACAAAAAAACACACATAAGATTGATATTTTGAACTATGATCTGTTGAGTTCCAGGCAATTGCAGCAGCCAGGATGAAGGGGGAATTTCCAGAAAGAATAGGACAACCAGAATGCCAGGTATATTCTGTGTCAACTGTTTATTAGCTTGTTTTATGTAGACTTCATTTTTAAATTTACCATCTTCAAGAACTGTGTCACTTACTTTACCATGAGGAATTAATATCAGAAAACTGTGTTTTTTCCTTTCGTTATTGTAAAGGAAAAGGGAATTGATCTGAATCCTACCATTGTATCAGTGGGAATGATAGTTGTCTCAGTGGGAAACTACTATTTAGTATTCTTTAGTTCTCTCTTCATAAAAACTAGCTGTTTGGTAGATCTTATTCAATGTAGTTATCACAATACTCATCACAACTGCAAAACTGAGGGACTGGGCCAAACGAGTTTGACTTTACCTTTTTGTTCAAAGTAACTTTCATCAGTTCACTTTACTCTGATGTGAATGTTTTGAAGCAATTCATCAGATGTGGCCCCCATGCCCTCCTCACATGTTTTTGAAGTTTTGTAATTAACAGTAAATGAGGACATGAATTTTTTTTTATGAAGCTTTTCATTTGTATTTGCTGTGGCGAAACCTGTATTTTGTTTTAAGGATTAGGATTCCATAAGCCCTTGAGAGATGCTATTTATCTCACATGGATATTAACTTCTCTTTTGTATGGTTCTAAAGTCTTCCGATGTATGACCATGAGCTTTCTTATACATTTGTTAAATAGAGCTGGTTTACCTAACATGTTCTGTTGTCCAAAATCCCCTGGTTTTCTAGTTGTTTGGGTTGTGTCTTGGAGAATTGTTTCGTCAAGTTTGGGATTTCGAAATGTCTTTATAGGAAGCTTAATTCTTTGACTGTTTACAGTGTAATAGTTGTGTCAAATGACTCAATATGAATGTACATATTCTAGTTGATTTTTAAACTTTCTCTCTTACAAATGTCCTGGCTGGGTCCTTGTCTGATTCTTGACCATTCTGCCACTTAGATCTTATCCCACCATGCAAGACTTTTTCGTGACATATTTTTCCTTCATAAATTATCTGGAAAGATATGGTTAGTTGAAGCTTTTGGAAGGTTTAAAAAGATTATGGGAATGCCTACCACCTACTAATTGCTGGACATCTCCTAAGTGATATATGTTAGATGACATATTAAACGGAAATTATAGAATTAGAAAGGTTGATGGCCTGAAAATGTATGCAAGTAAAGAAGATTAACTGGTACTCTCCATTTCCTTTATGCTTTCACAATAGAGATGGACTAATTTCCAACAATCACAATGAAAGACCAAAAATGATGTAGATTACTGAGTCCATATTTGTTAGTTCTTGTATAATTGCAAACCATGATCTTTTACTTATTGATAGTTATCAGGACTTACAATTTATTTGGAGTACTGAGTTGGTCAGGTAATTGAAAATTTATGATAAATCATTAACTCACAATTTTTTTCAGAATGAGTGATAGAAGATTGTGGTACAAGTTAAATTCAGCCTGTGGTGCTTGAAGTTCTAGTTCATAGATCTGATATGGTGATGTTGAACCAATCAAAATTTAGGACTATTATTCACTTATTTGATATTTTTTTTTGATCAGTTAGAATTTTTAGTTGTTCTTATCTAATCATTTGAGGACTTAGGTGTTAACTAGAAGTTCATTTCATTTTCTTACTAGTATAGTTTAGTTGTTTTTGAGTTTGGGAAGTCCTATTCCTAATGGTTAAAGGGTGTTGTCTGGGTTCTTGGTGTTTTCTAAGAGACTAAGAGCTCTGATTTTATATTTTAGATAGCCTTGTTGATGATTCAGAATTGATGTCAAGATCTCTTTCTCTTCTCTCTACTACAATTCTTGTTGGTTTCTCTCCTTTCTCTTGTTTTGTGTCCTCTCTCCTCTCCTTCCTAATGTCCACTATCTTGTTTTATGCCATCAGGGATTTTTTTATTCCTTTTTTTTGGGTATCCTGTAAGTCATTGCAATTTCTTTTTCTTGTAATTTTTTGTTTGTAAAACTAATTTTGTACTTCAATTGCTCTCCAGTACTACTTGAAGACAGGAACTTGCAAGTTTGGGGCCACGTGCAAGTTTCATCATCCTAGAGACAAGGCTGGGATTTCTGGAAGAGTGTCTTTAAATATTTTGGGCTATCCACTCCAACCGGTATGGGCCTTTTACTTTTTAACTCAATTAAATAATTGTATGTTTTTTGTTACTTGATGTATTTGATTGATCTTCTATCTCCATTTCTATTCACTCTTGTTGATGATTCTTTGAGTAGAACTATTTGTAAAGGCACATAGAGGAATCTTGTGAAGGCTTTTCATGCTGGCATTTGTACTATGGCATTTCATTAGCAGTTTCCAATTTTCCTATATTTGTACTACTTTGGCATTTCATTAGCAGTTTCCAATTTTCCTATATGATCATTCAGATGGTTTCTTGAATAGGTTTTCCCTGCCACAAATCTTTGAGAAAGTTTCTAGAGTGAAGAATAACACATGCAAAAAATGTTTAACAGGCATTCACTTATTGTCAAAGTCTCCCTCAATTTTATTTATCTACTTGATGTGTCATTTGAAGATGGCGCTTAGATCATTTAAGGGGTCCTCTGCATCTTTGTTTTTTGGATTCTGTGGTTGAAGAGGTCCTTGAACCATTGGATGAGTGGAAATATAAACTTTTCATTTAAGAAGTGACATTGCACTCGTTCAAACTTGTCGTTCTAGCATTGCTGCTTATTACTTGTCCTAAGAATTCCTATTGATCCAATAGGATAGAGAAATTGATGACAGATTTCTATGGTCAAATGTTAAGGTGCCAAAAGAGGTTATTGGTAAATTGGGGCACTACTAATAAGGAGTGGTCATTTTAGCTTTCAAGAATGTTTATTTGGTGAAGAAATGGTTATTGTCAATTCTTTCAAAACCACATTTCATTTGGCATGAGGTGATTTGGAGTCAATATGTCCTCCAACAGAATGGCTGGCTTCCAGGATTAGAAATAATAATATCATTCAAGCTCGATTATTATTTTTTTCCGTCTTGAATAACTTGTAATGTGAAAGATGACCTCATATTTGGTTCTGAAAGGTATGTGGGGAGGATTTTTTTTTCTTTAGCCATTCCATATCTTTATTGTTGTTCCAGTCCTCACCCTACTCCTATTTACAGTGCTCTTGTTTTGGAGGATTTTAGCCTTTGATTTTCACTGATATTAAATGGGAGGTTTTGGTCTTTGGATGGCTTGCAAATTAGTTGAAGTTCCTTTTTGCTCATCATGTTTGTTTCATGAATCCTTATCTTTAGCCAGTCAAATTTGGAAAGTTTGATACTCTCTATGATCAATGTACTTGGGCCGGAGGTATTTTTCTTAGGAGCTTTAGAGGAATTTCTAGCTGACATTTAGAGAGAATGGAGTGGTGTTTTTGATAGTGCCTTTTATTGTTGTGGAGAATCCCTTATAATCATAATGTATATCATTTTCTTTTCTTTATGAATAAAACTTATTCTAAACAAACAAACAATCAAATAATTATGATAACATTTTGGCATTATAGTCTAACATCTTATGTTTGTTTGCTTTCTAGCTTCTTTTTTTTTTCCTCACTTTTGTGGGCATAAAAGACTAGGAATCTCATTTTGACGTTTTTATCCTGAAGAAATTAGGGCACAGGCATTGCTGTATAGAAATTCAATAATTATCATGTAGCATATAATTGACGAGAAGCGCAAAATTTTGACCGAATTATCTAGATACAATTTTAACATAAATTATTGCAGTCCATTCAATAGGGCCGACAATGTGAAAACAAAAGTGAGAGGTAAATTGGAAGTAATTGCAAGAGTAAAAAGAAATTAAGATACGTAGAATCTATAAATTTATGGAGAAAAGCCAAAGAAATGTCTAGGAGAGCGTGTGGACTCTTAGGTGTCAATTTTCTTGTATTTACTTTTAAGACTTCCAAATTTACTAATCTCCGTACTTCTTCCATTAGTTTTATATTTTTGCACTATCTATGTCCAAGGGTTTTCTTGGAAATGAATGGGAGATATTTCATGTTGAAAACTGTTTGAGGGTTCCTTATGCAAACCTATAGATTGGAGTAGTGAATGCCCGTCGGGTCAAACACCTAGAAACTTGTCTGATCTAATAGGGGGGTTACTTAAGTGGGCCAACACGTGAAATATATGATCGTTACCACCTGTTAAGTACCGGTGACATCAATAATTTTTATATTGATATTTCCAAAGAGCATGATTACAAGAATCTTTGTCGCGTAATGAACAAGCTGCAGTGTCAGGCCTTTAAAATCAACTGTGATTGGTTAAAATATATTTTAGATAATGAGAACTCATTAGTTTCATATGGTTATCTCATGCCTCGAACTAAGATTAAAGATTTGGCTTGTTTTAAGTTTGCAGCATTCAAATCTGCAATGCTTCTGGTGGAATAAATAATGTCTTTGTTCATTTGTGGGATGTGTTTGCCTTGCAAATCTCCTGTCTCCCCACTTCTATATTGTGTGTTCTTCCTAGGATGAATTGCATTTTTTTTCTTCATTTCTCTTTTCTTTTATTTCCTGCAGAATGAGATCGAGTGTGCTTATTACTTAAGAACAGGACAGTGCAAGTTTGGTAGCACTTGTAAATTTCACCATCCTCAGCCAACTAATATGATGGTTCCACTGCGTGGCTCTCCTATTTACCCTACTGTCAGCTCTCCAACTACCCCTGGTCAACAATCCTATCCAGGAGGACTTGCAACAACCTGGTCAAGGGCATCTTTTATTACTAGCCCACGCTGGCAAGCTCCTTCAAGTTATACACCTTTGATTCTACCTCAGGGAGTCGTGTCAGTCCCTGGCTGGAATGCATACAGTGTAAGCTGCTTTTTATCTTTTGTCAGAGAATGCAATTAAGAACAGTTTTTGGGTTAAATTGGAGGCTATTGGGCTTAGACCACACAATGAGGCACCTCCCTTAATCTCACAAATCCTGGGCATGGACTGGTTTTTATCCTAGGTCACTTGGTATGCTACCCGATGATTTTGCCAGGATGAAAATTTTGCCTCCCCTTTTAATATTATGGTAAATTCAGTCTCTTGAAAAAGATTTCAATTTGATGCATAAAATTTTCTTCTATCCCCAAAGATTCTGAAAGATATTTTAGCCCTCAAGGATGCAAAGTTTTTTCCTTCCTTAAAAAGATTATAGTTTCATCCCTAAGAAGGAAAGTTTTGTTTGTTCCATCCCTAAAGAGATATTTATCAACATTTTTAAGTGATTTCTTCTACTACCCAACAACAACAACAACAAAGTCTGAATCCCAAACTAGTCGGGGTTGGCTTTATGTATCCTCCTGCACCATTTCACTTGATGACAAACCAAATCCACCTCAATATTAAATGAAATTTCTTTGCCCCTCCAAGTCTTAAATCTTGGGTCCACAGTTGTTTCCACTAACAAATATTGCTGACTTCATTAGCTCATGTCTTTTGCATATGTCAAAAAGGTCCTTCAGTCATGGTACTTAGTTTTTGATGTTGCTCAGGTTGCACATTGATTTCTTTTTGGGACTTAATTTTTTTTCCTTTTCTTTTCATACATTAAATTTATTCAACTCTTTGTACAAGTTGCTAGTTGTATATAAATAGTGATTAGAGGCTTTACTTCCAATTATGATTGGAATAATGTTTTGGTAGCCTTATACAGATATTTTCTTTGTTCTGCTGAAAATTCTGGTAATTTTATTTTCTGGGTCAAAATGCCATTCAACCTTTTGGCATGTAAGAATCAGCTGCCCAGTAGTTTGCACTAGGGGATGAGTCTGGAGCTGAAGCTTAGTCAAAGTTGATTGGAGTTGGCTGGTGATGATGGCTGCATGGCTACTCATTATGGTGATGGAGTGACTCTGCTTATTTGGGGTAAAAGGTGCTGGTGTTTGTTTTGGGGTAATGGTGATCTTGGACTTGGAGGTGGGTGTTTTTGGTAATTTTAATGATAGATGTTATGACAGAGTTGCTGAAAACAATAGGAAAGTTGATTGAGTGAAATTTCAATATTTCATGTGCACAGAGGCGACGCTTAGGTCATTCATAAGAGCACCATGCTCCCAAGCTCACTGTAGTCCCTGAAAGTTGCTATATTTTTCACACCCTGTAATATTCTAATTTGCCCCCTCCTAAAATTTTAGTTTTTTTCTTATGTCCTAATATATCTAATTCCTCTGACCACCAACAATTTCCCAACAATTTTTACTTACGCACCAGCACTGCTTGTGCAATTAATTTGTGTTCTTTTAGAGGTGTTTAGTGGTGTGCTATGCTTTCAGAATGAAATAGCCGAACAGGGGCACAATTTTTCTGCTTCAAGAGGAAATCTTGCATTTTAATGCATGACATAGTCCAATTTTGGGATTACAAATTGCAGGGAAGTTTCTAATATATGCAGCCATAGCTGTGAATGTATGAAAGTGTCAAGATTTCGAAAGAACAAAATAAAATGGCAAAGTTAATGTTTCCAAAAAAGTGTGACCAATCTTTTAGCTAATGCATTTGAACTAAGCTTCCTCTGAAAATTTTGGCACCTGTGTGTGGAGTTGAAACAAGGCCTGCAAATACACCATCCATCCTGATCTCTAAGGTTGGTTGTGTTCAATAAGTACATTTCCAGATGTTTCTAATTTTATTTTGGGCTGTGCTCCAACGAATGGATTGGTGGTAGTCTCTGACATCTGCATTTATGGCTGCATCAAAGACATAATAAATTTTTCTCAATGCACTTTTGTTTTGCAGTTGATATGTAAGCTTTCTGCATGCATGAGTTGAGTATCAAGAAATGTGACTTGCTTGTTGGTCAATTTTCCAGGGTCAGCTTGGGTCGGTATCATCTCCAGAGAGTCAGCAACAAACAGGAAACAGTCAGATATATGGAACCTCACGCCACAGTGAATCAGTTAATGCAGGATCTCAAGGGACATTTTCGCCATACCGTTCTGGCTCTGCCCCCTTGGGATTTTATGCCTTGCAAAGAGAGAGTGTTTTTCCTGAGAGACCTGGTCAGCCTGAATGCCAGTTTTACATGAAGACTGGAGACTGTAAGTTCGGTGCGGTTTGTAGATTCCATCATCCAAGGGAGAGACTAATTCCTGCTCCAGACTGTGTCTTGAGTCCAATTGGGCTGCCTTTACGTCCAGTGAGTTCATTTTTCTTCATCCCTTTTTTCTTACCATCTAATTATCCCCATTTAGTTTATGTGAAGTGCTTTTACTAAAACTTGAGCTTAGGAGGAGGAAAAACCGAGCTTCAAAATCTTAGGAGTCACACTTAAGAGAGATTGTGTTTCAATTGCAAAACAAAATTGCTTCCTAGAAGAAAGACTTAGATTCCTATATAAGAAAATAATAGCAATCCTATTTAGAATAGAAAAACCTTAATAGAGCTAATTACATTAGCACTAATAAATATTAAATAGAAAATAAAACCTAGAGCTATAACATTACAAATTTTCCAGCAAACCTGGAAATTACCAAAATACCTTTGCATTCTATAATTTAAATAAAAACATATTAATTTATTTTGCTGTTGCGTGCATCTTAAAAAGCAAATGGTAACAAATCAAATTCTTTTATCAAAATGGAGTTTTAATTCCCACTCAATATGTAAACAATATGATTGAAATCGCACTTCTGCTCACCCTACAAATAGGGTCTCCAATGAAAAGACCAAAAAAATCTAGGACAATATGGTGAGGTAGTGACGTGCTCTAGGTGCTGTAAAGAGAAATGAAGTGTCAAAAATCAGCTAAGCACATTTAAAAAAAGAAAGAAAGAACGAAAGGAAAACATAAACCACCTTATTAGATCAATTTTTCCCACACAAATCAATGATAGAAGTAAAAGTTTTTCTTTGTAGTGCTTGGAGTCGACAGAATTGAAAGTCCTAAAAGCACCTAAGACGAGGTTGAATTAGAAGCTTAATTGAAGCTTTGTATCTTAAAATTTTTGATTCTTTAACACTTCAAAATGATGAAACAAAGATTCAATATGAGAGCGCACAAAGTAAAAGAGATAGATATTAGGATACAAGCCATGAAATCAAGAACCAAATCAAATCATATATTCTAATTAGAAGTGACCTTTAATTTATAGGAGTTAATAAATATCAAATCCATTTCTTAATTTATAGACAACCTAATATAAAATCTTCTATTTTATAACGCTCCTCCTCAAGCTGACTTTAAGACATCTTCCATTGCTAGCTTGTCGATCAAGTAGTCAAATTGAATCCTGTGAAGCCTTATTTTGTAAGTACATCAACTTGCTCGGTAGTTGGAACATATAGCATGCAAATCATTCTACTATCAATTTTTTCTTTGATAAAATGTTTATCAACTTCCATGTGCTTTTTTCTATCATGAAGATATAGATTATAAGCAATTGAGATGACTGACTTATTGTCGCAACACACCTTTATGGGCGAGGAGTTAAGAATTTTCAAGTATTCTAACAACCTTTTAATCCACACAACTTCACAAATTCTTTGTGCAATTGCTCTAAACTCAGCTTATGCACTACTCCTTGCCACAACATTTTGTTTTTTGCCTCGCAAAGTCACTAAATCCCCTCTAACATAGGTACGATAACCGGAAGTTCATCATCTATCAGTTATACTTCCAGTCCAATTTGTATTGGAGTAGACTTTAACCTGTAAATGTCCATGTTTCTTAAACAACAAACCTTTTCTAGAAGTCCCTTTACCTCAAAATTCTATTAACGACATCAAAGTGTTCCATGCCAGGTGAATGTATGAATTGGCTGACCATACTTGCTACAAAGGCTATATCTACGCGTGTTGGGCCAAATAAATTAATTTGCCCACGAGTCGTTGGTATTGCTCTCGATTCACCTCTTCTTCAGTTTTGGCAGGTTAGAGCTTCAAGTTGGCTTCAATTGGTGTTTCAATTGATTTACATCCTTCAAATACATATTTTTGCTGAGTGACAAATATAACTTCCTTAGAATTGACAAATTCCATTACATGAAAATATTCTGAAGCACCTAAATCCTCGACCTTAAAATCCCCAACAAGTTTTTTTTAAGTCTTTTCAGCTCGACATTGTCATCACCCGTCAGGATTATGTCATCTACATAAACAATCAAGATAGCAATTTTCTTTTAAATATCGAGTCTAGCTAGGATCTTGTAAATCCAGAAGTCCTTTGTTTTCTTGTACTAGTTGCAGCCCTCTTTAGATTTCCATTCATAATCATTGAACAAATCAAGGTCTTGCCACAATCATTTTAGCGTGTTAATACTTTGTGACATTGTTTTCTCCTTGCTGGATCTCACCAAGATTCAAAGTCAAGCCATAGACTTAGGATTGATTACCCATATTAGAATACGTTAGGTTAACATTACCATAAAGTTTCTTTGCTGTTGAACAACACATATAGTTGGAGCTGATGCCTTCGTCCATGGCGTTCATTAGCCATGTCATAATCATGGAGTTTTCAGCATCCCAGGTAGCATACACTGGGTCCTCACTTGTTGGTTCTTTTTTCTAGCCAATAAGATAACTTATATTCCCTCGCCCTCGAATATACATGCGCACAGATTGAGATTAATGCAAGAATTTGTTGCCATTAAGGTGGATGATGGTGATCTAGAATAAGGAAGTGCTGGAGACAATGATAGTAGTTGTTTTTCAAAGTACTTTTCGCTTGGAAATGCATCAAAATAATATTTTTTTTATGTTTTAAAAATTTATTTTAACATCAGCTTATCAAAACAATCCAAAAAAAAATAAAATAATTTGAAGCAAAAAAAAATTAAAATCTTTGAAAACTCCGATTAAAACAGTGTTAGAAACGAACACTAAGTGTGGCTCGTTATTGGAGAATTGGGTAACAATGAGTTTGTTTCGGACATGGTGAACAAAAGAAACAAAAGGATGGAAAAAGTTATCGGTTTTTTTTTAAAGAGCAAGTGATCAATTCCTTGCTCTGTTATCATGAACACAGAGAGTATTCTTTGGAAATCAATTTATTGACTTGTTCAAAATAGTCTGAACAAGGTTCCTATTTAAAGGGAATACAAGCATGAAACCAAGAACCAAATCAAATCATATATCCTAATTAGAAGTGACCTCTAATTTATAAGAGTTGATTAATAACAAATCTATTTCCTAATTTATAAAATCTTTTATTTTACAATAGTAGTTATTGTTAAGACAAATGGAAGATTCAACTTGTAGACCTCTAAGTGTGATGTGATTAATGATGAAAAAAAACATAGTGAGGAGATGGCCATAGACAAGGGTAACATTTGGAGAGTGAGAAACAATCAAAAAGTTTTGGTAAAGAAGAGTTGGAAGGTTGATTTTCCTTTGTGACTTAAGGCAAGCCATAATCCAAATGGTAATCCAATCAAGTTCACCATTTTGATTGCCATGAGGAACAAGAATATGATGCACAACCTCAAATAGTACATGGTCTAAAATTGTGAGAAGATGGGTTGATTGAGATCTCATGGCTTGAGTTTTCTCATTGTGATTGAATAAGAAATAAGAGCTAGTATTGCTTGGTTGGAGGGAAAGAAATATCCATGTCCATAAGATCATTTTCCTTAAAGACATCATATCCTCTAGTTGGCAAGACCAAGTAGAGAACTACTTTTTCAAGAGTGATGGTGGGTTTCTTGCTCACCATACTTGTTAACTCAAAAGTTTTGCCATTTGCCCTTGATTTGGCACCAAGATTGGCATAAATTTGTTTCACCATATGCACATATACCTCATGGATGTGGATCATTGAGCATGGTTGATTAGCCCACAGACGTTTGAAAAGGCTCCAAATTTATTAAGAGACTATATTCTTGCTTTCATCATTTAGTTCACTGTACATAGATATGCAATCAATGTAATGATTTTACATAAGAAACCAACCATGCAATAATGCTATGCATGCATGCAATAAGAACTACAAAGATTGAGTTCAAGGAGGGTTGCCCATACCTAGTTCAAGTCGAAGTGCACAAAATTTTTCTTCACTTAACGGCTTGGTAAAGATGTTCGCACTTTGCTTATCCATTACCATAAACTCGAGAAAGATGTCACATATTTTAATATGATCACAAATAAAATGATGCTAATTTCTATATGCTTAGTTTGAGTGTTCGATAGGGCTTTTGATCAAATTTATAGCACTACTATAATAAAATATTGGAATATGGTCTGACTTGAGATCAAAGTCCATTAGAGTTTGCATCATCTAAAGTATTTGAGCACAACAATTTTTAGATTCAATCTTAGAGATGAAAGCAAAATTACCATCTTGATTAGTTATAAAGGATCATGTCCTAACTCCACTTGATAGGTCACCAAGTATTGAATCTTGAGAAAGTCCTTTCGGTTTTTGAATTGCTTTGGAAAGATTTGCTCTTTATTATATTGATCATTTTGTTAAGGAGCCACTTGAGGTTTTTTTGCCGTTCTTTCTAAAGGCGTTCTCTGGTGCTTCATTTAAGTTTAACCTATCAAAAACAACATCTACACCAACCTCTTTTGCTTTTTAAAGATCAAATGAGGTAGACTTATTAAAACAGCATGTATAGATTCTACATATATTAGAGTTCTATGATTATATACTGTATAAGCTTTACTAGTAGAGGAATAACCAAGAAATATATCTTCATCGAATTTGACATCAAACTTTCTTAAATTATCTTTGTTAGTCAAAATAAAGCATTTTGATTCAAATACATGAAAATAATTTTTTTTTGGGTTTTCTTCCAAAATAAAGCTCACATGGAGTTTTATGGAAAATAGATCGAAGGAAAACTTGGTTTGAAACATAACAAGAAGTGTTTATGGTTTTTACCCAAAAATATTGAGTCTAACTATACTCATTTAGCATAGTTCTTTTCATTTCTTGAAGATAACGATTTTTTCTTTCAACATCTCCATTTTGTTGTGGAATTCTTAGAGTAGAAAATTCGTGTTTAAATCCATTTTCTACTTAAAAGATTTTTAAAGGCAAGATTGTCAAATTCTCCATCATGATCACTTCTAATTTTGAAAATTAAACAACCTTTTTCATTTTAAACACTTTTGGAAAATTTTGAGATTGCTTGAATTGCCTTATCTTTGTGAGTAAGAAATAAAACTCATGTAAATCTAGTATAATTAATAATAACAAATACAAATTTTTTACCAATAAGACTAGAAACATGAAGAGGATCGAATAAGTCCAAAATTTCTTTGACAAATGCCAGGTGAGTCTAATATACACTAAAACACTGAACATCATTATCAATTTCATGTAAAGATTCAAACGTAACTTTATTACATTTATCATATAATTGACTAATACTAAGTAAATTATAATTTAAACCATCAACAAGTAAAACATGCTCAATAGTAGGGGAATTTTCAACATTATTGATACCTTTTACCTTCGTTTTGGTATCATCTTCGAATGTGACATGTTTGACAGTCTTTTCTTTGAAGGAAGAGAATTTGGATTTGTCACCGTAATTTGTCTTGAACATCCACTATCCAAATACCACTTATCCTTCTTTTTCTACAAGGAAAAATCTCAACTTATTGGTTTTGTTATCCATAAACTCACGGGTCCATTTGGATTAGTAAATGTGCATTTTGACATCCCAACATATTTGAATTTATTCGAAATATTTTTGTGTATGTTCATGAAATTTATTTTTCCCACTAGAAAGACATAAGCTTGAAGATGTTGAATCCTTGACAAAGAAATTTGAGTGAAGCTTTTCGTTTTTCATTTGATTATATCTCAAACCATTTTTTTTTCAAATACACATTTTTGACTACCTAAAAGTCGCGATCTAGGTTCTTATTTTCTTATGTGAATTTAGTTAAAGTAGAATTTAAATAACTAACTTGAGCTTTCAAGATCTCATTTTCTGACTAAGTTCTTTTAGGAGATAAATGAATTAGATGCATCTTTTAAGATTCGTCACCAATGTCAGCGCTATAGATTTCTTCTTAGTTCCACTATAGGTTGAGTTATCATCCATGTTATCCCAAGTAGTTGCCTTCATTGCCTGTTTTGTGTCAAACTTTACTTTATTTTTAACAATAATACAATCACGCTGCACATGACTTGGTTTCTTACATTCATAGCATATAATAACATCTCTCTTGCTTGATTTTCCCTTATCACCATTTTCTCTTCTAAAATTTCATCAGTTGCTATACTTTTTCATCCTTAAAAACTTCATATATCTTTTAGTAATCAAGGATATGTCATCATCTTCTTCACTACTATTTCCATTTCTTTTCTCAAGATTAGTCAATGATTTTAGCGCTAAAGATTTTTTTTAGTTCCACTATTTTCAATCTCAAGCTTCTTCCTTGATCTTTGCTTAGCGATTAACGATCCAATAAACTCATCAAAGTCACTTGCCTTAAGATTCTTAGCCTCTTCTATGGTTGTAACTTTAGGTTCCCAAGCTTTAGGTTAAGACATCGAGATTTTACTGGCCATTTTCTCATTGAAGATTTTTTAACCTAAGCTAACTAGTTCACTAACAAAGGTAATGAACCTAGTGTGCATTTCACAAACACTTTCTTTCAGCTCCATTTTAAAAAGTTTATATTCTCTAGTGAGGCTAATAAATCTGAATTGTTCTTTCAAGGGTGACTTCTAAAAGTTTTTAAATTTCATAAGTTGTTTTACAATTTCTTACCCTAGTGAAATCCACATGATTAAACACAAAAAAAAAAAAAAAACATTCATAGCCTTAACATTATAACCATGTCTTTTTTTTTTCTTTTTTTTTGTTTATCATCCCATTCACTTGTGGGTTTTAGACTAACTTTTCCATCCAAATTTATCTTAGCATGTCCAGTATATCCACTCAACATCTAATAATTTAATTCAATATCTATTGACTCAAGAAAAGTTTGCATTCTATTCCAAAAAACTTAATTGAAGATTTGATATCTTAAAAAATTAGATCCTTGAATACTTCAAAGTGCCAAAACAAAGATTCAATGTAAGAGTGCACAAAATAAAGGAGATAGAGATTAGGAGAGACCAAATTTATAATTGTTTGGCCAATCTTGTTTACTTCACTTGTTGAACAACTGTTCAAGTATTCACTAAAAACACATGGCCGTCTTGCAATTTAGAACTCATTATTTTTTTTTTCACGGGTTTAAGACTAGAAAACCCTTCACTCAATTTTCCAAGTGGTTCAAGTGTCCCTTATATTTACATAATGAATAATTTCTCACAGATTTGTCACACCTCACAATAAAAAGAAAATTACGATGAATTAAAGTCAAGTCTCTATAAAAAGTGATCTAGCTAAAGAATGTGAAAGAGATGATTGATGCAAATTAAGTTCAAAGCTTTAAAAGAATTATGGAAGTGATGAAAGCTTTTTAGATTAAAGAGTTGGCTAGCATCAAGTGTATATTCACATGAAGTGAATAAACAGTATTTATAGACAAAAATGAAATTCTTAGTCGTTACTCACAAACCAAAAATTAGAGTTCATCATTTTGAATTTTTAAGGTATTCCATCATTGTAGAAACACCCAGGTAGCTTTTTGTTAGAAACAAAGAGTTGTTTATGATAAGAGTTTGAAGTATAAAACAAGTTAAGTATTGTGTTCAGGACAAGTTCACTCTTTGTTTTGAGTTTTGAGTGTAAAATAAATTATACTCAACTCATCTAAAGTACTACTTAACCACTTAGTTGGAAATGGATGAAAAAATTGTAGTATGATCAAAACATAAGAAATTATTTGATCAAGTTCATGCTTTTCATTTAAAAAGAATGAATTTGAGTAATAGTGCTGAAATATATAATAAAAGATTTTCTCATGAAGTATTTTTCAATATGCTTCGGCAATAAAATTCTTTTGGATAAAAATTATTTTTGTAATGCCAAATTAAATCCTATAAAGACTTGATTATGTAAAATTAAACTTACGTATTTTCAAGTCAAGTTTACATCAAATTGAATTCATTTTGCTTTAATTTGATATAGTAGAAAAATTAAAACCTTGATACTTGTATCAAAATTACTAAATTGCTATTATCATTTGGGCTACTAGCTCAAGAATAAGACTGTTTTGTATTAAGAGGTGTAATGCTTCGATTAGTTAGTAGTTAACAAATGTAGAAGTGAAAGAATTACATAATTTGGAGGTGTCTTCCACTGACGAGGAAGCTTTGAAATTGAACAATAATATGGCGACAAGCAGCATAAGATTAGACCATAATATGGTAATAACCAGAAAACAATAAAAGGGATGTGCATGGATTATTCATGATTGAGATTCGTGCGGGCCTTGTGAACTATCCTCAATCTGAAACCATGAATCCAATTTGCCATAGGAACTCATAATCAGGAACTGATTTTATGATCCTCCTACAAATCTTATTTGTCTATAATAAAAATAATAGTTATGGGTGCCAGTGCTGATATTAAAAAATAACACAGTAATTTCTTATGTACACAGAAGGAACTATTAAGTGCATACTTTAAAGTAGCCTGTGATTCTTACAAAAAGGAACAGAGAATTTTCTTTGTTTGGTCAAGAACTATGAAAAGCTTCAAATCTCAACTAGTGATTGGATTTGATTGATTGGTAAGAATTGTAACCCAACTTATTTTGGGTTGAAAATCTATTAATATAGTCATAATTCTATCCATAATAATTCTGAAATAGAAATAAAAATTAAAGAGTCGATTATTTTTTCAAGAAAGAATGAGATTAGTCTAATAGCGGTAATTTAAGCCTTCCTTTTAGGATTTAATTCAATTAGGAACCGATAGAGAGAGACTTTGGAATTTTGGGTATTTTCAGGGTTGAGGATCAGTCTTTAATTGAGAGTGCTTTCTTTAATTAATTCTCTTTTCTATGTGAAAAGCAATGTATACATGGGTCCCTGCAAATCCTTATTAATTAGTTACCAAGGAACCTTTAATATTGACAAATCATATCATACAAAAATAACTCTTTTTTTTTATATATATAATAAATTAAGTTCTCCATCTCAAATTTATTTTAACTTTTGTTTATACATGCACCACAAACATGCTTGTAAGAGATCTGGGCTTGGATTCTGATTTTTTACTTTATAATTCTTGTGGAAGCTGATGTTTTTGTTCATGACAGGGAGAACCTCTATGCATCTTCTACTCTCGTTACGGCATCTGCAAGTTTGGTCCAAGTTGCAAGTTTGACCACCCCATGGGGATTTTCACATACAATCTCACAGCATCATCTTCAGCTGATGCCCCAGTTCGACGGTTATTGGGGTCCTCATCAGGATCCGCCGGATTAACTTTGTCATCAGAAGGGCTTGTTGAAGCAGGACCGACAAAGCCAAGGCGACTTTCACTATCGGAGCCTAGACAAATGCCCCCGGGTGATGATAATATTGACACAGGCGGGTGAAGGATGCCGGTGAATGACTCCGGTGCCCCAAGATATCGTCCAGTTACTTTTTACAATCTTATGGACGATTAAAAAAAGAAGAAGCCTTTTCTGTAAATTCATTTCCCATTGCTGGAGATGTACAGGGTTTATGCCAAGTTGCTAATGCAATTCAGCTGAGGGACTTGGACTGCGAACTTCATATTGCCGCGTTGTATAAAAATATGTAAAATATTGTCACATCTGGTCAATCCAGTGTGAACATCTCATCTCTCAGAATTCCCAATTTCTGATTCTTTGTTGTTCAGTTTGTTATATAAAGCATTTCTTTTGGAATTACATTTTTCAATGTGGTTTAGTCACAAGGTTTTTTTTTTCTCTCAATAATGTAAAAGTTTGCCAACGATTCAAGAACATTTATGGGACCTCTCTGACAAACAAAAGGCATGGTTTTTTTTTTTTTTTTTTAAATTTGCATGTTAGAAAAGAAAGTTTATATCAGCCAAATTAAAGAGAATAGAAAGTATAAATTTTTTGGATATTTTTTTTTTAATTGGGATAGTAATAAATTTTTTTTCATAGTTTGATCTAAATTTTATTTATATATATTTTTTTATAAATTATATTTGACATCGGTTAGTTTATAAATTCAATAATAATTTATATCCTTAACAATGTATTTTGTTAGAGTCCAAGGAGGGTTTTTGTAATTCTTTCTTTTTAATTTAATGCCTAAACTTCAACGAAACTCTGAGGATATGATTTTTGTCAATAGAAAATCGGAGACTACGAGCAAGCAATTAATATGATTTCAATATTTTCAACACACTCCAGTTTCTGCACAATTAATTTGAAAAATAAAACTTTGAAAGACGACGGTACTATTGATAAATAGTACATACCAGCAATTTTTTTTTTTTTTCCACACCTATGAAAAAAAACAGCACAGGCTTCCAAGACACAAAAAAATACTTGACTAATTCTTATTGATAAAAAAAAAAGAAAATAGAAAATTCTATTATTGCGGATATATAACCATCCCCATTGAGTGGAAAATAAAGCAATCCTTAAAAAATAAAACTATAACTATAGATTTTGAGTCAAAAAGTTCTTGAAAATCATTGCGAGTGAAGTTTGCTAGTGGGACAACAAGTTACACCACAGAAAAAAACAAAGATTTGTTTACTTGCAACACTCACTAGCAATTTTTTTTTCAAGATCTATCTTAAAAACTCAGCTCTTTGGGAAAAAAAAATCTTTAGAGTGTGTAAAAATTTAGAAAAGTATAATCTCTCAATCATAAATTTACCCATGACAAAGTACAAGTATATATAGACTAGAATGAGTTCTTAACATAACAACTACTAGATTTGATTATGTCTTTGGTTATGAAAAAAATAAATAATAATTACATGATCATCTAAAATAGAAAATAGACATAACATATAGGAAATATGATAACATAACATATAAGAAATATAATAGCTACATGAGCTTGTATATTGTCTCTTGATGCTGCAGTATTTGCTCCATTAATCTTCAGTGTCGCACCCGACATCACGGCGGCCTTAAAAAATTATATAATCTTTTGAAAAGAACGGATTTCTGGCATCCTGTTCTTTAATGAGAATATTCTTTGTTTAAGGAGTCGCCACCTAGTATTATGGTTACTAGGAACCCTAACTGGTCAACAGAGATTCTATGGTCCGAGACTGGTTACGTAAAAGGAAAGATATTATCACCCCTTAAACGTCCTGCCTAAGGTAGGCTGCATTGTTGATCTTTGTCATTAATTGCTAACATTTTTGTTGGTTTATACTATGATTGTTTGCGTGTAATATTCCTGATTCTAGCGCCAGTAAATATTCAACTACGGATATTTCTAACTCTGGCGTTGGTAAATATTACGTAGGTATCAAAATAAATAAATTTAAATAATCATTTTTATTATATTCCTGACTCTGGTGTCAGTGAACAAACAAGTAAAAATCAATTTATTTTTTATGCATACGCCTTATTTTTATTTTTTATGTAGCTAAATAAAAACAAAATAAAATAAAATAAAATAAATTTACATTAGTATTTTTTATTCCTGACTCTGGCGTCAGTGAATATACCAAATAAATTTATTTTATTTTATCTTATATTATTTATTTATTTTTTTGCACACACATTTTTTATTTTATATAACTTAATAAAATACCATGAAATGAATTTGAATTGATATTTTTATTCTGACTCTGGCGTCAATTAATTTTTATTTATATTTTTTTTTACATACACAATTTTTATTATATAGTTTTTATATATTTGTTTTATATTTTTGGGTTGGGCCCAGCGCAGCCCACATGAGTTGGGCTAAGCCCAGCCCACATGGGTTGGGCTAAGCCCAGCCTACCCGGCCTAGCCACTGGCCCAAGCGAGTGGCCCGGCTGGGCTAAGCAACACGCGTGCGCTGGCTACACTGTGCAAGTGAATTAATTCACTTGCACAGTGTAAAAGGCCTCTTAATTGTGATAACAGAAGAGAGGGAAACAACGTACCTGTTCTGTTAGAGACGTTGGAGACGATGGTGAAGCTCGGGCTGGAATGGCTGTTGGTGACTTTCACCCTTTCCTTTCGTTTTCCCGGAAACGAGAACGAAGATGCTGGCTTCTGTGGGTACTGATTTTTGGGTCGTTTTCTGCAGGGATGAAGGCAACGACAGAGCTGATTCCTCTCTCTGTGTAAATTTTGTATGCTCTGTTTTACTCTGGGTTTTTTACTCGGTCTTTGCTATGTTTTTGGGTCCCTTTTCTTTTTTATGCTGGGTTTTCCTTTGTTTAACTCCCCTCTCTGTTTTCTAGGTTTTTTCTCTGGTCTTTCGTCCAATTTCAGCTCCCCCTATTCCTCTGATTTTCGGCCCCTTTTATAGAGACCCTTGCTGCTTGCCTCTAACCAGTCCTGCCTTTGCAGGACTGTTATCTTCCCCGACGAGATCGTGGGCGAGAGACGTGGTCCACGATCGGATTTGTTGCAGATTATCAACTCCCCTACTGAATCGAGAGCTCCCCTGTTGAAGCGGGATGGAGAAGACGCACGGCTGTTAGCAACGGTGCCGTTTCGGTAAAAAAATGGGAATTTTCAATTTGACCCCTGCCTCTGGAATTTAAGAATTTGATCCCAACAATCTTTTAATTTTACCCTTGGATTAATTTCAATTAAGTCCCTGAATTTATTTAATTAATTAAATCAAAGTTTAATTAAGTCCTCAAAGTCATTAATTCTTCAATTAAACTCTTAATTTCATTAATAAAATAATCTAAATTTTAATTAAATCAATTCTCCAATTAAGCCATTGATTTAATTAATTAAACTAGTCAAGAGTTTAATTAAATCTTTAAACTTCCAATCATGTTGCCCTTAACCCAAATTTAAATTCATTCTTCAATTATTTTATTTTTACTTGTTTTTCATCATTTTTTAGAAAATAAAAATAATAAAAATAAAAAGATCAAAAATTGAGTTATGACATTCAGTATCTGCAATATTTGCAAGGATCTACAACTTATATTGTAATCTTCAAGACTCCCTCTCAAGCTGGATCTAGTGGATTAACTGATCCAAGCTTGCTGAGCAAACGATGAAACTGACCAGATGACAAGATTTTGGTAAATACATCAGCAAGTTGATCATGGGTGCATATAGGATGTCTGAATAAGTTTAACTTCAACCAGCTGATGAATGTAATGGCAATCTACTTTGAGATGTTTTGTGCGTTCATGAAACACTGAATTAGAAACAATATGCATGGCAATTTGATTGTTATAGGTGTATGAGAGCCAAAATCGAGATCTGCAAGTGGATTCTTGAGCCAAATTAATTCACATGAAGCAGATGTCATTGCACGATATTCAGCTTTAGTACTTGAACACGCGACCACCTATTGTTTTTTGCTATTCCAAGACACTAAATTACCTCCAACAAACATGCAATATCCAATGGTAGAACGTCTATCTAATACATTTCCTGCCCAATCTGAATTTGTGTATCCTGTAATATCTATATGTCCATTGCGTGTCATAACAATGCCTCGACTAATAGTTCCTTTTAAGTATCACTGAATATGCTTCATCATGTCAAGATGTTGAGCTGTAGGAGCATGCATATATTAGCTCAATAAGCTAACAATAAATGTAATATCTGGTCTAGTGATTGTCAAGTAAATCAATTTTCCAACAATCCTTTGATAAGTAGTGAATGCTGGGAGAGGTTTGCTGCATTTCAGCATCATGTAGCATGTCTAGGATATACTTTCGTTGGTTAAGAAACACACCCTTGCTGGAAGTAGCCATTTCTATCCCCAAGAAATACTTTAGCTTCCCAAGATCTTTAATAGAGAATTGCCGATGCAGATCAACCTTTAATTTTGCAACAGAGGTTTCATTACTTCCCGTGATAATTAAGTCATCTACATATATAAGCACAATTAGCTTGTCTGCAGAATTCTGTTGAATAAACAGCGAAGAGTCAGAATTACTTCTTATGAAACCAAGTATCTGTAAAGCAACACTTAATTTGGCATGCCATGCTCATGGGCTTTGTTTCAATCGATAGATGGATTTCTGAAGTTTACAGACCAGGTTAGGAGAGTGACTTTGTGGATGTCCTGGGGGTAGCTTCATAATACTTCATCTTCAAGTTCTCTATGCAAGAATGCATTGCGTACATCCATTTGATACAATGACCAGCCTTGATTAACTGCCACAGATAACATGACATAAATAGTAGTCATTTCCACAACTGGAGCAAAGGTTTCCTTGTAGTCGATTCCAAATTTTTACGAGAACCCTTGAGTTACAAGTCAGGCTTTATGCCCTTCAATTGTTCCATTTGAGTTGAATTTTGTTTTGAAAATCCAGTGGCAACAAACTGCATGTTTACCTGCAGGAAAAGGCATGATGCTCCATGTCTACCTGCAGGAAAAGGCATGATGCTCCATGTCTTATTATCAGCAAGTGCACACAATTCTTCTATCATAGCCTGCTGCCATACAACTTGGGATTGAGCTTCTTAAAATGACTTGGGTTCATGTTCTTCAGAGATGGAGGTGAGGAAGGCTCGGTGATCTGAGGACAATTTATCATATGACAGAATTTTAGAGACTGGATGCTTGACAGTATATGTTACATACTCTTGTAATCTGGGAGGAGGCTGATGTGTTCTGTGAGACATTCTTCTAGGAACTTCATCACCTTGAATAGTAGGGGCTTCTATACTGGGCTGAAGAACATCAGGTGCTGGACATGCACTTAGAAGATCCACAGCAGTGGTGGAAGGAGATTGATCAACAACAGGCTGATCTCTAATATCTAGAACTTCAGGAACCTGTTGCGGTAGTGAGCATACATTCTGATCATAATAACTGGAACTAGGCAGCAGAAATAAGTTAAAATCATCCTCTTCTTTACCTGTGGCAGGGTAATAAAGAGTATCTTCAGAAAATCTAACATCTTTTGAAACGTACATTTTCTTTTGTGAGGGATCATAACATATGTATCCCTTTTGTGTTTGAGAATACCCTAAGAAAATGCATTTGACAGCTTTGGAATCAAGCTTGTCCTGTTTTGATGAGTGTAAGTGCACAAAACATGAGCATCCAAATACCTTTAGATGTGCCAATTTAGTACTTGTAACCTGCAAAACTTCAAGAGGAGATTTAAAATCTAGTGCGCGGTTGGGTAAGCGATTTATGAGATAGATAGCCGTAAGAACACCGTATAACCAAAACCCCTTTGGAATGTGCATTTGTAACATTATAGCACAAGTTTTTTCAAGCAGATCACGATTTTTCCGTTCAGAGACTCCATTTTGTTGTGGTGTACCAACATAACTAGTCTGATGCAATATGCCATTAGAATGTAAATAATGTGTCATGTCTTTGGACATGTATTCTAAGCCATTATCTGATCGGAATGTTTTAAGATGACCAGAGAATTGATTTTTAAGTAACGTATGAAAATCCTGAAAGCAGGAAAAAACATTGCACCTACACATATCAAAATACGAACAACAAGCTAATCCAGTTCATAGATATTTTTAGGGATGGGAATTGACAAAGAACCAATACCAATATTAGTTTTATTAGTTTTGAATCAAAATAGAAATGGGGCGTGGCCAAGCGGTAAGGCAACGGGTTTTGATCCCGCCATTTGGAGGTTCGAATCCTTCCGTCCCAAAGCATATTTATTTTCTATATCAAAATTATATATATCAAAATAAAGATTGTTTTTTTGAACAATAAAAGAAAGATGGGTTTTTCATTATATCTTTATTCTCGGGCTGGTTTAGGGTAAAAAAAAAGGAAACAATGAATTTATCTGAACCTCTTTGGCTTTGTACCTATAAAAAGAGAGTCTAGCATCCAATAAGATGGAATTGTTCTTTATTTGAATTTGATTTCTCATTCATTATCCCACACCCCATGATCATTTTCAATGTCTGTTCGAATCTCATTAACAAACAAAGAAAATACATATGTTACATATTTCTTTTTCGACCTATTCATTTGTTTTATTTTAAATCATTGATGGTTTAATCTGAATCTGAATATGGGATTTATCTCTTTTATGATGATAAAACGGAGTCCTTACTATAAAATATAAAACGTTATTCAAATAATGATACCGAGTTAAATTCTTTTAATTTAATGATTTTTTATGAGTCCTTGGTACTTGAAGAAGTGTGGGATTCATGACTCGGTCCTATCGAGTCACTTGAAGATGAAGATTCAAAGAGAACTACTTATTTCTTCGTCTTATCTTATTGGTTTGCTAATATTTGTATTGGAAATCAAAAAATATTTATATGATTCAATAAAATATGGGGTTAATTTGAATTAATTCTTTTGTTTTCTTCATTGTGTATTTTTTTATTAACAGATTTACATTCATATTGACAACAGTGTATCAAATAAATATAATCCGATCTGGGTAATTAGATCTTATCTGTAGATTTATTTATATCTATTCCAGTGATTTGGTTTTTAACAAATACACCCATGTGACTTTAGAAAAATCATCAATAAAGGTTACAAAATATTTATAACCATCAAGAGATGTATTGAAAAGTCCCTCTACATTTAAGTGGATAAGTTCAAACGCATGAGATACATGTGTAGTAGAATTATTAAACGGAAGTTTAGATGATTTAGAAAAATGGCAGATCTCACATTTAAGAGGTTTCGAGATGGAAACTGAATTTATTTTGCTAAATACATAATCCGACGGATGTCCTAAACGACGATGCCATAGGAGTGGCTCATATGATGTTTTGAAACTAGTCTGAAGGCTTTTGGGAACGCGATTATGTTGAAAAAAATAGTAAAGACCATGCAGAGAAAGAACCTTCACCAATCATCTTCTTGGTTAATCGGTCTTGAAATATAACCTTATGATGAGTGAAAATTACATCAGAATTGAAAGTAGAAGTTATCTTACTGATCGAGAGTAATTGAAAAGGAAAAGAAGGAACATATAGAACATTAGACATGATTTCAGAGACAATCTTAATTTTTCCCTTACCCTTCACAAGAGACCCCTTCTCATTTGCTACCGAAACAAAGGTAGGAGAAACAAATCTTTCAAGGTTAGAGAAATTTATCAACATGTTTGACATATGATCAGTGGCTTTAGAATCAACAATCCAAAGATCATGCATATTATTAATTTCTAATGCAGTCATGAAAGTAGTTAGAATACCTTGGCTAGTGTTTATGTCTGTCTTTGTTAGAAAATCCATGAGGTGACTGATTAATGCAGTTGACTTCTGTTGATGTTGTTCCTGTCCAGTAGTTCTAGTGATTCTAGACTGCATCTTTCCATGGTTGTGTTTGTCCTGCAGATAATTGGGAAAATCTTGTATCAAGGCAACGGGGTTAGCAGTGAAGTTATCAGTTGATAGAGTTGAATTTGCCAGATGTGCTTTATAGTTTGTTCTTTTCTAGAGTCCTATTTGCTTATTAGAAAATCTGGGTTTGAGTTCTGGATACAGCTGCCAACACCGGTTAGTGAGGTGTCCAGTATTATGATAGTAGCTGCACTTCAACTCTAAACGTTTTCCCTTGAATGATCTGCCATCACTTGCTTGTTTTGATAAAAAAAAAAAGCATCCTCAAGCATACCAGAACTGGAGTTCTCACTACGGGGCATTGTCTTGACATGATAACCACAGGTAGCTGCTGCTCTAGATTGAGTTTCATGATTCATCACCTTCCTGTGAATTTCTTCATGCTGAACCATTGTTTTAACTGACGGTAGAGATGACAGTTCTGGGTTCATTAGGATATGGCTCCGCAGATCTTCAAAGTCAGAACTGAGGCTTGCTAAGAGCTAGAAAATTTTGTCTTCCTCTGTTCTTCTGCGTAGGACAGCAGTATCACAGGTGTGAGGGTGATAAATCTCTAGTTCCTTCCATAGATTTTTCAAATTTTCCAATAGTTGAACAAATGGTTTGTTGTCTTGATGAAGATTTGCAATTTTACGGTGAATCTGAAAAATCCGTGCTGCATTGTTTTGGTTGCCATACATGTCGCGAATGGCATTCCAAAGATCATGTGTGGATTCAGAGTAGCTGAAAATTTCAAACAAATTTCGTTCCATAGAATTAAGAATCCAAGACATCACCAACTGATCTTTGGATAACCATATTTCGTATTCGAAAGAGTCCACATCTAGAGATGAAGTTGAACCATTGATAAATCTCAATTTTGATCTTCCACCGAGAGCAATAGTGACTGCTCTTGACTAAGGAAGATAATTGAATTCATTTAGTAATATTGAACTCAATCGTTGAGCAGTATTGGTGTCATCAGTATTATTGTTGAAAAAAGAAGTTACCTTTGAGCTAGAACTTTCTTCCATAGTGGCTATAGAAAATTCTTTCATAAGAGCAGAGACTAATGCTTAATTAGTGATAAAAACCTAGCTTTGATACTATGTAGAAATTTAGAGAAGTATAATATCTCAATCATAAATTTACTGATGGCAGAGTACAAGTATATACCGGTTAGAACCAGTTCCTAACATAGCAGCTACTAGATTTGATTCTGTTCTTGGTTATGAAGGAAATAAATAATAATTACATGATCATCTAAAATAGGAAATCATAACATATAGGAAATATAATAACATAACATATAAGAAATATAATAGCTACAAGATCTTGTATATTGTCTCTTGATGCTACAATATCTGCTCCATTAATCTTCAGTATCTACAATATCTGCAAGGATCTACAACTTATACTGTAATCTTCAAGAGAGTGTTACTGCCTGTTGAGATGAGAGTTATTTAACCAGCTTAGTGTTGCAGTCAACATCTGCTACTGGTTGGAGATTGGAGAGGAGAGTAACAGTGAGAGGAAGAGAATGGGAGGAAGAGAGCCAAAGACGAGTAATTGGTTGAGTGTGACAGCTGGAGTATATGGAAACCCTAAATATTCAACATTTATATAGATTGGTGCAAAATGTAAATTTTTCAAACTTGAAGGTTTATTTATTTATTTGAGGTCAGGTTTGGGTAGTGTTTTGAGTTGGGCAAGGAAATATCCATACCATACCTAAACCTAAATGGGTAAAAACACTTTACACCCATTCAAGTCGGTATCCATCATGTTTGGATAAAATTGTCATCCTTAGAAAAGATAAAAGAAAAAGAAAGAGAGAATGAATGAGACTCTGAAGACTTATAAAAACCTTGATGATGACATCCTTGGCATAATTGAAAAGATCTTGACAAGACAAATCTAATGATACCAAAGAATGTCAACAACAGTGGTTGGAGTGGGCCACACGCTTTTCTCAAAGATGATGGATTGCTCACTTGTCTTTTGACGGCTGGTGTGGTGCACTCTGGCCACCGTTGGTGACTTTCTAATGTTATTGAATTTGTCTTGTCGAGATCTTTTCAATGATACCAGAGTTCATCATTGGAGCTTCGATATGCCTCTGAAGTCTAATTTTTTTTTCTTTCTTTTCTCTCTCTCTCTCTCTCTCATCTCTCATCTCTCCTTTTTGGAACTTGTGCCAGTCAATTCAATAATGTTTTTTAAAATATTGCTATTTCCAACAGCAACTTTGACCAAATCGTGCTATTCCCCAAATCTTTTTGATCTTTGCTAGTTTGTCAAAATATTTCTTCAACTTTATTATATAGGAAAAACATTTGTAGGGTCTTTAAGACTTAATGATGCACTTTACACTTATCGTACTGCTTTTAAAACATCATTAGGTATGTCACCTTATAAGTTGGTCTATGAAAAATCTTATCACTTGCCTGTGGAACTTGAACATAAAGCTTATTGGGCTATCAAAGCTCTCAATTCAAACCTTGATGATGCTAGCCCGCTGCGTAAGTTTCAAATAAATGAGCTTGAGGAAATAAAAAATGATGCATATGAGAATTCAAAAATTCATAAAGCAAGAATCAAAGAGTTTCATGACAGGAGAATCTTGAGAATAACATTTGATGTTGGTCAAAAAGTTTTGCTTTATAATTCTCGATTCCATTTATTTCCTGGAAAGCTAAGATCAAGATGGAGTGATCCATTTATTGTGAAACATGTGTATCCTTATGAGGCCTTTGATATTGAGAATCCAAAGAATGACAATGTTTTTAAGGTAAATGGACATCGTTTGAAAGCTTACTTTGATAATTTTCCTAGTGAAAATGAATCCATTGGTTTGAATGATCCTTTATATAAAGATTGATTATTTTGTTTTTCTCACATTGTTTTTGGGTTTCTTTTTGTTGTGACTCTTGTTTTGCTAGTCTTTCTCCAACCCCGGTCAAACGACGGATAATGATACTCTATGACTCTTAAGTCGGTTATTTCAGTTTCCCATGATAACTGATATACGTGTAAATATTTGTTCAATTGCTTGTTCCTTCTTTTTTCTTTGCATCTCTTTTCCACTTCTCATCTAAAAAAATGGACACCACTCTTGAAAAGGACCCCGGTCTTGTCGGGTTATTTATTACATTAACACTCCTGCACTTGGGAGAAGACATCAACTCTTTGATCGTGTCACTATGACTCATGTCCCCACAATAGTAACAGCCTCTGCCTATATGCGGACACTCTCTCCATCGATGCCCCTCTCCTCTACAAATATAACATCTCCCTGGCATTGTAGAGCAATCTCCAGGGTGTCGCTGCTCACACCTCTAACATAATTGATATACTGGTCCCTTCTGCTCTGTAGACCCTCCAGCAGTTTTGACTCCTTGTCTAGCCTATCCTTCCCAAGATCCTCTTCCATTGACTTGTCTAGATTCTTCTAAGCTACCTCCTGGGTGAAACTCCAACCTCTTCTCTGGAATTGTCATGATGATTGCCCGCTCTTCCCTTTCTTTAGGAGAGGAGGTCTCCTAATCAAAAACTCAAAATCTCTCATCTTAGATCTAGTTACCTGACTCTACTCGACCACTGGCTTCGTGGTATCCCTTATTACCTTCTCCATACCCTGAGCAGCTCATACCAATTCCCGCACAGACTGAAACTGCATGGCTATCAATATCATCCTCAATTCTTGCCTCAGTCCATCACGGAACCTCTCCACCTTGTGGCGCTCTGTGGGAAGGTAAGTCGAGGCAAAAGCTGTCAAGTCCTGAAATCTCCTCTTATACTCCAGAATTGTCATATCTCCCTACCTCAAATCCAAAAACTCTTGTTCTTTCTCCCTCCTATGCTCCTAAGAATAATACCTCTCCTCAAACTCTTCACGAAAGTCCTACCTTCTCAATGCCTCCCCTGATCTCCTCTCTCTAATGGCCTCCCATAAAAAATGGGCACTTTCAATCAATAGCTGAGTCACACAATCCACCCGTAACTCCTTTGGCACCTGCATCTGATCTATAACTCTTTTCACTTTCTTCAGCCAATGTCCAGCAACCTCAGCATCCTCTTTGCCATGGTAAGTCATACAACCCATCTCTCTCATACCCTTCACCTACTGCACTATGGTGACTACTCCCCTTAATCTAAGAGTTGTGCTGGAGGCTTCCGCTGCCACTCCTGCTCCTACAGCTCTCACTATATGTTCCATAAAAGCAGGATCCGAAAATGGGTTTGACCCAGCTACCGGTGCCACTGGTGGGGATATATTATCTTCGAATTCGAAAGCATGGTCTTGGTGGAGACTTTTTTCAAAGTATGGATGGTTAGTTGTAGCAACACTTCATCTTCATTTATAAACTCTGTCCTCTTGTTATTTCCCTAGACCTCTTCTTCCTCCAAGGTGTTTATGTTCATTGTACAGAGTTTATGATCAAGCTTTTCTAGTCCTTAATCAGGTTGTATCATATATGCAGCATTTGAGAATGTAACCCTAATTGGAGGGATGACCAAATCTTCTTCTTCAAGATCTCAACCCTCGATTTTAGCCATTCTCCTCTCTCTTATCATACCAGCAGCTCGTCTATAATCTCCCATTTTAGGTTTATATCCAAGCCCGAACATTTGATCATCACATTTTATCTTTATTAGATTAATGCTTTCCGACATTCCAGTGTGAGGGTCATATTAGAATGGAATCTCATGTTTCAAGAAGCATTTAGCTACCATCCTTGATGCTTTCAAAATATTTGGCCTTCTTAGCATCATGTTCTTAAGGACCCACTCAGTGTTCATGATTTTTTAAAAGTGTGAAAATATTGGTATTTCTTGTGTGTTTGTCTTTGGTAGTTGTTCTGGTTGTTTGATTAGTTTGGTTTGGGCAAAAGGGCTTGGCAAAGTTAATGTTGGTGTTTTGAGAGGTATGTGTTTAAGAGTTATGGTAGTTTGCTTTCTCACCTTTATACCCGCTTTCTAAGTTTTTCCACATCATTTTCTCTTTTCTTTCTAGCAAAGCCTTTCTTTACAACTGGCTCGACTATACTCCTAGACTTGATCCCTTGTTCTATCCTTTTGATAATTCTCACAACATTATAGAAATGTTGAGTTAAGCTTCCTATCAGATGCTCATAATAAGAGGATTTGAAGGTGTTGGTGAATAACATCACTATTTCTTCTTCTATCAGAGGAGGTTGGACATATATTGCCACATCTCGCCATCTTTGCGCATATACCCTCACATACTCTTGGTTTCCCTTCTCTATGGCCATCAGACTGGTTCTATCATGGACAATTTCCAAATTAGATTTATATTTCTTTAAGAAAACATTTGTCAGATCCTTCCACTTCTTAATCATGGTATTATCTAGTCTCATATACAAACTCACCCTATGAGACTATCCTGAAAGAGATAGATTAGTATTTTATCATCGTGGATAACTTCAGCCATCTTATTGCATTATAATCGGAGATGGGTGTTTAGGCATTCTAGTCCTGTATACTTCCACCGTAGGACAAAGATCTATGTTCTCGAAAGAGAAACACATGTAACTAGGATCTAAAAGTGAACAAGAGCTCTAACTATCAGGTTCAACATTTCTACCCTCATGATTACTATCAATCACCCATATTTCCTAAAAAATACAGCCTTATCAATATTCTGAACATAGGCCATCGATTTCTTAACCTCATTCATAGTGCAATTCAGGGTCTTAATCTGTGGCAACTTTCTTGCATCACATTTAGGGTAGTCTTCTTCTTTCAGTTGTAACAATTCAAAATTTTGCTCATATTCTACAATGGTAAATTTAGCTATGGTGGCCATCTTAACATTCACAAGTCCTATAATTCAAGATGCTTCATGGTTAGGCTGAGGCTTTATGCAAAGCAATTATCATGGAGCATACACCCTAAAGGCAAGTTCTAGTTTTTTTCACATAAGACAAAATATAGGTTTATTACTTGGTATCTAAAAAAGGACTCTTACTGTCCCAATGATCACCCTCGTGAAGGCAATATGGGGGTCTTAGTAAGCAATGAGATGACACGTGTACCAATTATTACTAGTCTAAGCACTCAGGGAAGAGTTGAGGTTTACACAAACTTAAACTTTGACTACAAGTCATAAGATAAGTTACTAGTCCCCCACCTAACCTAAAGCTTTTCAGTGTATGCTCTCACAAATAATATTAGTGATGCATGAATGCCTTTGCATGACAAGATGTAAAAAGAATGCTTGTTAAATCTCTTAAACAAAGTAAACCAATTAAAGCATAAAAATAAACAAACATTAGTTTTCACATAATTAAACAAAGCTTAGTCCAAAGGTCCCCAACAAAGTTGTCATCCTATCGTACCCTTCTCGTGGGGTGCGACGTCGTGGTGACCCTTCCTGAGCGTGTTCAAGAGGTCACCATCTAATATTATGATTACTAGAAACCCTAACTAGTTTTTCAGAGATTCTAATCAAGAGACTAGTTGTGTAAAGAGAAGGTATTAACACCCCTAATATGCTTTACCTAAGATAAGTTACATTGTTTTTTTCTTTGTTTGCTATGGTCTGATGGTGTTTCTATTTCTACAGCCTACCATGACAGGTTTGGTATGATGAACAAACCTTGGTTTCCTAGGCCAAGAACTTGGTCTAAAAAGGTGAAATATCCTTAATTATAATTGAAGCTCCTTTCGGGATAAACTTGGAATTTTAAGCTATTGCATCATTCCAAATAATATTTCGGATAAAATTTCTTGTGACTTTTTTTTTTATCTTAATATGATAAATGAATGAGTTGTATTATTCCCAATAATATTGTAGATATTGACCTTATATATGTTTTTTATCCTTATATTAAAATTAAGTAATAATAAATTATTACCCCTAATAATATTTTGGATAATAACTATTTTGGAGGGTTTTTATTAAAAGTGAATAATATATTTTCTTTCCAAAATAATTTCTTATATTTTTGAAATATAGGCCAAAATCCTTTGGAATTTTACAAACTTGTAAAACTCGTGCAATATTTTTTTTAAAAAAAACATGCCAAAATATTTTAGATTTTTTAAAAAATACTCAAATAATCTTAAGATTTTTTTTTTCCATATGCAAGGAAAAAAATAAAATACGTTTTTTATTTTTTATTTAGGCTTTGTTTGGCAAAAACTTTTCAAATAAAACTGCTAAAATTGACCCAAGGGGTGTTTGCCAAACACACCCTTAAACTGAAAAATCTTTAGCAAAAACATTGCAACCAAAATAAGGCCTAACCATTTGACCTGACTTTGACCTGACCGGGTTGACCCAGAACATTTGACCATAAATTGAACCAAAAACCACTAGTTTGACCCAAAAAACAAACCAGAACCTAAAACAAATTAAACTTGCAAAAACACAAACTCAAAATATTTTTGGTCAAAACATATCAAAGCCTAGAAAAATAAAGAACAAATGAAGAATATTCAACGAGAACCCAACAACGTGGATCAAGATTCATACCAGAAATGAATAAACAAAAGATATAAGCATATTGGAAATTAATCACTGAAGAATAAACAAGCATCGAACATCAACAATTATAAACTAATAATCATGATTTGATCAAAATCATCAAATTTTGATTTAAAAGTGGCTCTTTAAGCACTTGGGACCCAAACCACGCTTAGGAACCAAAAACATACACTAATAAACCCGGAAAAACATCAATAATCCTATTGCCATATTTTACAGATTTTAAAATCACCTTATTTCATATAATCTAAACATCCAAGCATATTTTAAACATCCAGCAACATTAACAAACAACTTTAAGTAGGATTAAACAAAGAAAAAATGATATTTTATGCATTAATCAAAACCAAAGGTAGAAGCAATATAATACAAAAAAATTCAAAAACACCATAAAACTTTCAAGAATAGGCTAGAGATGTAAAATGAATGTTTTATACCTTAGAAGCTCAAACAATGGTTGTTGCCCTTTGGTTTCTTCTTTTCCAAGCTTGATATTTTCTCTCAAAGTTGAGAAAATCCTCGTGCTAAGCTCTTAAATCTTCACACTTAGAGTTCTTTTATCAAAATTCTCCTCCCTTTTCTTCCTCTCTTTTGTCTCTTTCTGTCTTGTTTTTCGAGGGCTATTTATAGGTTTCAAGTTAGGATTTTAATGGATTCAATCAAAAATTGATCCTCATTCATCAATGCTTGGCCCTATGATCAAAATGGAAGAGTTTTGGGTATGTTTTTACAGTTGTGATCTTTGTACCTATGCTAGTTTTACAATAATGATTTTGTAACAAACTTGGTTTTGAAGATTTTGGTGGTTTTGCTAAACTTGGAGACCAAAAAGCTTGTTTTTGGCTTTTGATCTTGAGAGAAATGTGGACAATGTTTGATAAGAAACCACTAAGAAGGCTTGAAGTGTGAACACAAAAAAATTAGTGATTTTGCAAAATAGGTATCACAACCATCAATGATTGAGGTACCCATTTCGAGGCTTCGTTGAAGCAACTCTGACATCATTGTTGTTGAACACCACCTGAAGTTGGTAGAGGGGGTGCATACCTTTTGTTTGGATCCTACCTTGCTCAATTTGGAGGTCTGCAGCTTCACATCCACTCATTAGAAGGTGCCAACTCGATCAGCCTAGAATCTGTCAATGCAGTGATGGCTTATTAGGGATAAGATGTTGTTAAGTTTTTTTAAAAAAATAGGATGTAAATATTTCATGAGAGTAGTTGATCCATCTAGAAGAGGTGTTTCTTAGTCAAGTAGTAGTGGTGACAACCCCTAAGAAGGTCAAAGACACCATATTCATTCATTTGAAGATGCCTACTCCATCAGCCAAAACTGCCAAAGAAGAAAAAACCAGTGGCTAAACGACACGTCATCTAGGTTAAACCCAAAAAATTAGGGTTTTTTTTTATTTGGTATTTGGCAAACTTTAATTTAGTACTTTTTCTTCCAATTGCTTTTAATTGCACTTATAATTGCCTCCAAACTTTTAATTTCATGCAATTCCACCTTTGTCAAACTTAATAGTCAGCCACAAAGTGTAGCACCTTTTCTAATTAGGTTCTTGGTTCCTGATTTATGCAAATTGACTGGAAACTTTTAATTATCTTCAATTTGGCACTGCTTTTGCTAGTTTAAGTATGTGAAGTTCGACGCCTTTTACGATTTGGTCATTGGTTTTGAATTTCTTCTATCAAGTTTCTAATTAAGCCATAATTTGACCAAATTAGCTTTTTAAAATTGCAATTCAACCCTAAAACTTCAATTCTTTTTAATTAAAGCCCAAATTAAATTTAAAAAGCAATTTTCTTTACAATTAAGCCCTCAACAAATTCAACTAAACCCTGAAAAAACCTAATTGAGTTATTAAACATTTAATTTTAAATTATTCTTTCCAAATTGAATTTTTCTTATTAGGTCTTTATCTGTCAAAATTGAATTGTCAATTTTTTAATTATGAGTATTTTGATCCTCCTCAACTAGTCTAATAATTTTCTAAATATTTTTCATGTTCTTACAACTCATATATATATATATATATATATATATATATATATATATATATATATATATATATATATATTGTTTGATTTTTCCAAATTTTTTTATTTTTTAATATTTATATGAGATCCTAAAATGGGTAACAACAGGCCATAAGCCAACAACCTGGTACTGTCAAACCATGTTGTAAGGCTGGCTAGGTTAGGGGTTTGGGATTGGCATTGCAGCAACTACATGGCTACAAATCGGACAAAGCTAGGGTTGTAGTACGATGTTAAGGCTACTAATGAGTGTGTTTGTTGTCTCATTTGGGGAATGGATGATGCATTAAATGCCTTTAAAAAGGGCTTATTTGTTGGCTTTTACGGTTCAAATGAAAACGACAACAAACAGTGCTAGACAACATGTTATCTGATACTACTTTTTTACCTATCGTTTGGAACCAAAACACATTGTTTTGTTCAAAACTCAGACAAAACACCTAGTTTCATTTAAATGAAACGACACCATTTTGGTGTTTTTTTATTTAAATCAGGTTATAAATCTCATTTTTTAACTTCAACCCTCAATCTTATAATTTGTTCAATTAGGTCCTTAAATGAATTTTGATTTTAAGAATCAATTCAATTTCACCCCAGCAAAGTTTCAAAAACACCCCCATATTAAAGTGCGTTTTTATACTTGGTCCTTGGTCTTGGATATTTTCAATTTTGTCCTCAATTGACCATTTAACTTCAAATTTCTTCAATTTCACCCTTATTTTCAACCAATTTGGTTCGTTTAATTTACATGCCTTCTACAAAAAAGGTCCTTGGTCTTGAATTTTTGACCTCTAATTGACCTTCAAACTTTGATTTACTTGTAATTTTGTCCATGATTTCACCTAATTGAACTTGGAAAAAAAAATTAAATTTGGTCTTCTAAATTCCAATCTACTCAATTAAACCCAAATTAGACTTCCAAACTTCATTTTTTTCCCAATTAAGTCCCTAATAAAATTAATTTGACTCATTAAAAGTCTAATTAAGTCCTTGCACTTAATTAATTTTTTTAATTTGACCCAAATTAATTCTTAAACTTAATTAAACCTTTAATTGGGCCCATGATTAAATTAAATTGGCCTATTAAAAGTCTGTACATTCATCCGATAATCATTTAATTTAACCTTGAACATGCATGGTCTTTCAATCTTAGGTTTTTCGGGTATAATTGGGCTCTTAATTTTGTCCAAAATCTCAGTTTGGTTCCTCTACGCGTTTGAAACCCTTCTCGGCTTGATCTAGCCAAGCGACTAGTCTTTTTTCATTCATTTTTTTGTTGCTTTTAATTTTTTTGATAGATGTTTTTAAAAAATTTTGTTTTTATTTTTAAAAGAAACAAAAAGATAATTTTAGGGAAA
Organism: Populus simonii; assembly: GCA_007827005.2. Taxonomy (NCBI): domain Eukaryota; kingdom Viridiplantae; phylum Streptophyta; class Magnoliopsida; order Malpighiales; family Salicaceae; genus Populus; species Populus simonii. Next base: position 8,639,314 of record CM017476.2, read on the forward strand.
TCCAAAATTAAGTTATGACAATTACCCCCTTATACAATGGTTATGATAAGTCTGATAAGAGACTTTAATTAGTAAGTTTGTAAAGAAAACAAGAAAGGTTGTTGATTTACCAGATCAAGAAATGACGAATTCTTCTAAAAGTATCAAAAGCGAATGTTTGAATGCGCATTTAGAAAAAAAGAGATAGAACTAAAAAGTACACTATCTGGTAGGTGAGGGATCAAGGCACACTTAAAAGGAAATAGATAGGGCATAAATGCGCACTATCTGAAAGGTGAGGGCAATACAAATGCACCCAAAGGAAAAAGATAGGCTATAAAACGCACTATCTGATAAGTGAGGGCTGGAAAGCACACTTAAAAGTAAAGAAATAGGGCTAGAAAACACACTTAAAAGGAAAGAGATAGGGATAAAAAAACACATTATCTGGTAGGTGAAGGCTTGAAAGTGCATTTAGAAGGAAAGAGATGGGGATAAAAGCATATTATTTAGCAGATGAGGGTTGGGAAGCGCACCTAGAAGGAAAAAAGATAGGGCTATAAAGCGCCCTATCTTATAGATGAGGTCTAGAAAGTGCACTCAGAAGCAAAGAGATAAGGCTATAAAACGTACTATCTAAAAAGTGAGGGCTAGAAATCGCACTCAGAAGGAAAAAAGATAGGGCCATAAAATGCATTATCTAAAAGGTGAGGGCTAGAAACTACATTAAGAAGAAAAGAGATAGGGCTAGAAGGCGTCCCATTTTAAAGAGTTAAAAATGAAGACTTCCCGATGACAGAGTTGAAATTGAGAATTCTTTTTCTAAAGTGGACTTTCTTTTGATTTTTCTTTGTATTATCCATACTAGACTTCTTGTTATCAATTTAGAGCCTTGTTAGTTTCATAACCTTGTTGGGTCCTTTTTATTGGAGTCTTGCAGGACTTTTCTTTTGCTGAAACCTTGCTTTGTTTTTAATTATTGGGAGCCTTACTGGGTCCTTTTTTATGGAGTCTTGTTGGACTCTTTCTTTGTCAAAACCTTGTTGGGTTTTTAATCAAATAGAGCCTTGTTAGGCTCAGAGCCTTGCTGGGTCCCAATTTGCTAGAGCCTTGCTAGACTCATTCTTTTTCGAAACCTTGACGGGTTCTAATTTGCAAGAGTCTTGGTAGACTCTTTCTTTGTTAAAATCTTGCTGGGTTTTTAATATTTGTAAGGCTTACTAGGCTCAAAACCTTGATGAGTTCTCTTTATTGAAGTCTTGTTGGACTCTTTTTTTGTTGAAACCATGTTAGGTTTTTTATCGTTGGGAGCCTTATTAGGCTTAGAACCTTGCTGGGTCCTCTTTGTAAGAGTCTTATTGGACTCTTTCGTTGTCAAAACCTTGTTGGGTCCTCTTTGTTAGAGTCTTATTGGACTTTTTTTTTTTTTGTCAAAACCTTGCTGGTTTTTTATAGGTTTCAAAGCAAGAGACTTGAGTAAAACTGATATGAATCACACGTGGAGTACATGTTGAATCACACCTGGAGCTACATGTGAAGTGGACCAAGTCAGGTCAGGAGGATTATTTCAGTAATTGAGAGTAAGGTGTCTGTTGCACTAGAATCGGTCAAATAAATAAAAGGCTGTTAGTGGGTGCTCCATGTCTTCAGAGCTATGTTGTTAGGAGCCAATCTGTTAGGATTTCCTGTTTTATTGCTATTTTCGTGCTTTGTCAGTTGTAATGTTGCTGGCCTATTTAGGCAGCAAAGAAGAGGAATAAGGGGAGAAAATCAAGCATTTAAACATTCTTTCCACTCTGTTATACTTCTTCTTCTTGTCTTACCAAATTAATTCTATCAAAAACTCGAGGTTTTGTTGAGAGAAATTTATCTCTCTTTTTTAGCATTTATTTTATCAACATGAATAATAATAAGTAGCTTATTTGTGATGTCATGATTATTGTGAAAAAGGTCTTCTGCATTTTGAGAATGCTATTTATTGGTCCAAGTTGCTTCCTTACTTGATTAAAAAGGATGCTACGGCTTTTGGTTATGAAAGAAAAGGATCCGTAAGCTCAATGAGTGTTTCAAGGTTTTAAAGACTTAAGATCACTGCAATTGTGTCTTTTTTTTTTCTTTCATCATGTTTCTTCCATTCGCCCTTTTTAATTGCTTTGTGTGGGGCATCTTTGTTTTGTTTTGACCTAGACATGGTCATTTCTTTCGTTAGAGGCATGTGACCCCATTTATTCAGTTCAAACAATTGTCTCTTTTTTGTTTTTATAATTTTCAAGGGTTTTTTTATCATTGAAATTCACTATAAAAAAAATACTTCGCATGATATTTAAATTATTGTTTAACTTTGTCTTGATTCTTGAATAAAATTTTGAGTTTTTATGAGAATGTTAACAATTTTTTTAAATACTTGATGTGCCAAAATAAAATTACTCATAAACATTCAATGAAAATGAAGTTTATGTTCTTTAAATTCTTTAATGAATTTTTAACATGATTTTATTATATTTATAAATTCCCCCTTCAATCGTGTACAAGATATTAAACATTATTCTTATAGTTTTTTTTTTTTTAAATACTTGTAGTTGAGATCATGGTAGTTTTTTATTTGAAAAATAACGCTTCCACTTAAAAAAATATGTTTTTGTTAAGAACATAAAGAGATGAATTAATAAGAAAACTGGTATTTAAATTAAAAAAATATATATTTCCCCTTGATAATTTTATTCTCTGTCTTCCATGCAAGAGTCTGTTTTTATAATTGTTTAATTAAATTAAAAAATGGATTCAACAAAGCAAGTTTATTTGCCATGGTCAAGGCCATGAATATGGTGATGGTAGGGCGGTTTGAAGCATGTCAATCTACATCATCATCATCAGTTCAATTTTTTTTTATATATATATATATATAAATAAACACTACATCAATGCAGTTTTTTTTTTTAAAAAAAAAAAAACAAATAAAACCAGTTTGTGGCCCGGTCAACCAAGTTACAAATGCACCTGTAAGGTTGGCCGAGCTATACTCCTCCTTCAAGTTATTTTAAAAATGCATCAAAGGGTCAAGGTACAAACTCTAAAATTGCATAATAAGTGATTAAGACCGGAAGTGCTGCCAGCATGCCGAAGATTACACTGCAATAAAAAGATGAAAAAAAATAAATGAATCGAAGTTTTTCGATATTAATTTGAGCATCATGTCTATATATGCTATTTTTTTTTCTTTTTTGGTATTAATGGAGTTTAGAAAATTAAAAGGTGTGCATAATTCTATATATATATATATATATATATATATATATATATATATATATATATATATATATATATATATATAAAGTTGCAAAATGAATTAATCAACTTACGCTGTGCTGAGCACCTCTGCATGTAATCCGTATTCCTTAGCAAAGATGAAGGATGTAATTGATTGTGGCAATGCTGCCTGCAAAATGAAAGCGAATGAATCACAATTTTATTTTATTTTTTGGTGCCCTTTTGTATGAAGACTGCTTCAAATATTATTTTTGGGATTATTTTCCTTGATGGAAAAATTTGTAGAATTTCATTAAGCATTTCCAGTATAAATTTTAATCAAATTTGGGATGCGACTATATATGCGCGTCTATTTTACCTGAATGATAGCAACTCGTAAAACATCGCCTTGCAAACCCACAGCGATAGAGCCAATAGCCATAGCTGCCGGTCCAGCTATAAACCTTAAAATCATCCCAATAACGGCTAGACTTGCACCACAGGAAATCACTTTTTCTTGCAAAGCCATGAAGATCCCTGCATGTATGTATGTACGGTAATTTCCTACTTAGATGAAATATATATATAACCTGCTACCAACAAATGAAAGCTATCCGAGGCCATAGGGTATAAATTGTCATTACAAAACAAAACAAAAAGATTAGGTATATACATCTTCTTCGCTCTTTTACCCTTTAAATCATATTCATATAAAACTTTTGTATAATATATCTAAAAAATGAGGTTAAAGGTATGATTTAGAAAACAGAAATTTGTTGTAGATGTGTGTGATTTTATTGACCCAAAACAACACGTTTGTTGGATTTAGAGATTGATTGGACCGTCCATAATGTGCAAGTCCCAAGTAAGAAAAAACTCACAGCAAAAGGAAGTTAAAAACTCTCTTAATAAACTGTCAGATAACATATATTTTTTTTAATGAATATGTTAGTTTTGAAAAGGGAAACCAACTTGAGTGAACATGATAGTGAATGAACTGCTTGACTCATGAGTTCATATGTTTGAACTGGGTAAATGGAGATGGCAGTTCATATGTTTGATCAACTTGATACGATCGAGTAAATGGATATAGTAATCTAAAGCGATCAAAATTGATAGGTTTTATCTTGAATAATTATTTTAATTGATGGATAATAAATATAATATGTTTATAGTTAAATTTGATCGATAAATAATAAATATAATATGATTATTGTCAAACTCAACGTGATACCTTGTATAAATATTAACATAACACACGTTACCTAAATGTATTAATTTTTTTATTTTATAGATAATATATATATGATATAAATATTAAAAAACCTGATTAGTGAATATTCATCTTAGGCAGTAAAAAAAAGCTCCCATAAACTTGGTTAATGACGTAAACTAGGCTTTATCCTCACACCTTAATTTCTTTTCCTACAAGGGTTAATAACTAATATGCTATACGTACATATTCATAAAAGAGGAAAAATAAATTGCATAGCAAACTAGAAATAAATGAATTGCTCACCCATGCTAAACATGGCAGTGCCTGTGCCAGCTTTCGACATGATCAATATAGACCCTTCCATCATGGCGGGCATCTCGAAATGCCACCTAAAATTATTCATAAAAGAAAAACATATTGTTAAATAAATAAATCAGGCTAAAAAAACAAAAAATAAAATAAAACGAAACCTTACTTTACAGACCTGTTAGATATAAAAGCCCAGACAAGGCCAATAATACAAGCGTATGAATTAGGATTCATGGCCAGTTTCACCCACACAGTCCTCATCAAACACCAAAAGGCAGGTCTCGAGCTTTCAGTGTTATCTACACTTCCCTCTAAATCATTGTCAGAATTGTTGGATGAAAAACCAAGTCCTGTTCTTCGAAATTCTAATACGAGCAACAACAATGTTAGCCATATAATAGCTTGGATGACAGATGATTGAACAACAAGATCAACTGCCGCCGGGCCATACATGGCTTTAATTATAGGTACACCAACAACAAGAGAATTAGTTAAGGTACAAAGAGAGAAACTGGTTATGGACCAGCTGTAGCTTCCCTTACTACTGCACTTAGCCCAAAAGGCAAGAACTACCACTATAATGACCTTCGATACGGCATCAGCACCAATGAAACGATAATTCATTTTGAAAGGATCAACATGAGCAGTGAACTCGAAGGTGAAGAGTGGCAGAGTGAAATAACAAACAAAGCGGTTTATAGCCCCGCACTGTTCAGGTGTAAATACCTTCCACCACCTGACAGAACCATAGCCTAACACTAATGCAACGTAGAGTGGTACCATGGCCACCACTACCTTGTAAACATCTTCCCACCCTATCATCTTTCTTTCTTTTCTTTTTCCAAGTAGCTAGCTACGTAGTGAGCACCTTGGAAAGGAAAAAAACCTGATTAAGCTTCTAGGTTTTGGATCTCAAGCTAGCAAGCATACACGCACTATAAAAAGGATGTAGCTAGAATGTATTGAAGAGGTTGAAAAAATAGCTTAATTGGTTATGTATTTATATCCATGCAAGGTCGATCTAAGCATTTTACAATAATTTTGTTTATTCCTTGTGGAAGAGATCAAAGCTTGGTGGGTGTATACGATTCTATGCCGTGGATTCTTGAGGCGTGACATAACTTTTTTTGTGTGTGCATGGAAGTGTGATGTTGCTTTCACAAATGGGCTTTGAGTTATGGTCAGAAATCGTCTATAGAATAAGGAATGAGGTCCAGCGATTATTCCACCCACCTTCGGGAATAGGATTTGTGTTTTCGTGTAATTATATATTCATGCTTAAAATTATCATATATTCTTAGTGGTGCTTTCTGAGATAGAGGCCAGCATAAAACTTTCATTCTTGCAACAATATTATTAAGATAGTGACACATAATAATCCAACATCGGCAGTACACAAAGTGGCATCCTTAAACCTGAGAAACACAAAATAAAGCCAGCATTGCTAATTAAGGTTGTTGGCGCAGTAGACAACGTCGCATTAGCTAGAACTTGACCTCATACAATGCAAAGTTGAAGAACTCGTGATTGTGGCACTTGCTCTAATATACATGGAGCAAAGAGAATAATTAAGATGCATGGCTTAAACACAATGTCTGTTAGCAGAACTACATCATTGCGTACGTACGTGCTCGATCTATATATTTGTTTTTATGAACTCCACTTATTATATTCCTCTTCAATAGTTAGCAGTTGATGGGATGTGAAATACGATTTTTGTGGTAAGAATTGATTTCAGTTCGTTCGTTCTTTCGCTAGTGGGCTGAGTTGATGGATTTTCTTGCATATGTATACGACTGGACAACTTTAAGTCTATATATTGGTTCGGAATACTTTTAATCTTCGAATAAGGAATATTGTTCTATATTCCTTCTAACCGTGTGTGTCTCTATGCATGCGGTACAATCGATGCAAAAGAGAATTTTTATTTTATTTTAGTTAACCGTGTCTCTCCCGAGTAGAGTACAAAATATGAACTGTAGTATTAGTAATAAGTGTAGGTACAAGAGTTTGATAAGAATTTAATTACAACTTTACAGATTAAACCTAGATTGATGTTCCTCCTGGTCTTTTAAGAAAGAAAAGAGCAGAAATTGTGAAATCCACGACCTCTTTTTTTACACTAGCTCCTTGTATACAACAGACTTGATTACTAATAGAAGTCCAGCGCTAGTAGGCTAGCGGTATTATATTGTTAAAGATGTGGAATTAATTGTACAAGTAATTCATATATATTGAATAAAAGAAATTTGATGGGTTTAGAATTGGTTTCGCTTGGTAGTAGAAACTAGTGTTAGGATTAAGACTAATCCACTGCTTAGGATATAATTATATATGTGATTAAGCCTATTCTTCTTGTGTTGTACTTGCGATTAAGGGCTCTCCAAAACTATACTGGTTTTAATTATAGTAAAATTTCTCCTCTTCATTGAAAAGATAACTAGGAAATTTAAGATTGGTCTTACATAGATTCTAAAAAAAAAAAAAACTAGTTATCAAATGAAAGATAAAAATCACTTAGTATATAACAATTAGATGAACCTAAGGAACCATTTTGAAAGTCTAGGTTTTATTGCAAATTGTTTAAACTAGTGAGATTGTTTGTAATCAAGGTAAAAACTAATAAATTTTAAAATAAAGTAATTTTACTTTTAGACATGAAAAAAAAAAATTATATCCTCACTTTTAAATAACAACGAGCCTTAGAACCAAAAGCTTGATGGATAACAAACTAGGTCAGAGCCTATTTTATTTTATTAAATTCAAATGGGTCTGAAGATCCAATTCATAATTAATAGTCATATGGGGCTTCAATTAACCTGGTTCAAATTCACTCATTTAAAAAAAAAAATAGGTTCTCATATCAGAAAATTTTATTAACGAACTAAAACATAAAGTTTTTTAACTAATTAAAAAAACACCAAGCAACATTAAAATTTTAAATATTTTAAAAACATAAAAAAAAACCTACAAAATACTTGACATCAATAAAAATAAAAAATATCCAAAGAAAAATGAAAGCATGCAGAATTTTGTCAAGCAAATGCATGCCGCAAAAATTATGTATATGGTTAAATGAATAATATTCAACCAAAAAGTTTTAAAAGGAAATTTTGCATTGAAAGCAAAGTTCAATTATCCAAATAGTTAACAAAAACTGAAATCATGATCGAACCTGTATTTTAGTTTCGAACCAAAATTATAATTTTAGAAGAAAATAGGATAAACCAAATTTTATTAGCAAAAACACATTTAATTTAATAGTAAGGCAAACCAACACATAAGTTTCGAATTAATAACTTAAATGTAAAAGCTAATTTCACAAATCTTTAAAATAAAGCCGAAATAAACTCATAATCTTGGATTTGAAATCTTCAACTTTAAAATGTGATTTCAATATGATAAATAAAAAAGGAGCAATATAATATCATGCATGGGAGTTAGAACTTAAATCTAAATATCATAATCGTTGTCTTTTCACAAAGACTAACATAGAAATAATATCACCCGTAACTTTGGATTCAAATAACTTGATATAAAAAACTTGATTTAACATGAAATCAACATAGGATATAAACAAGTAGAACACAAATATGCAACAAATAAAAAGGACACCATAAAATTTTCAAATTGAATTTGTAGTAAAAGAAATATAGTTTTTATATAAAAATTAAAATTGATGCAATAATTAACATGTTTATGTTTTCAAGAATAAACATCCTGAAACTCTAAATATCAATTAGTTTCATAAGTTACTAACACACATACAAAGCATAACAAACTAATTCATAAATAAATAACACCAAGACCAACTGTTACATCTCGGATAATAAAAAATAGGTCATATCTCTTCCTTCAAACCTCATTACGAGGCATTGGTCACCCTCTTATTTATCTATGATAATCTATGATGGTCTTTAAATGAATTAGACGTGATAAATGTACTTCAAAAGTATATGAATATAACAAACTAACAATGAATGTGTAATGAATGAATGAATGAAATATGCCATAAAGGGAGAAAACTCACCTCGTGAGTTGCTGAAAAAGCAGTTATGGATTATGGCGTGCATCTAGTTGCGTATGGACTATGGTGCAGGTGTTGCATTTATCAATGGTTGAATGGAAGGAGTTTATACAAATCGAGAGTGACCTGATGTTGTTTACTCATTGATGAAGGTGATGTGTTTCATATACAAACCTCTATGTTGAATACTTAATGCACTTTAAATTTAATGAATATAGTTGCATAACAATATCTAATTCATAATAGTTTTTTAATAAATTATTAATTATTACGATGTAAAATGTTGCTTGAAGTATTTTTTTTTGATAGGTTATGTATTGTTTGCATGAAACATGTTAGGAACTAATAAGATGCTATAGCGTAAATATTATTAATTGTTCTCATGTTACAAATATTGTTTCAATAGTGCTTGCAGAAATACCTTAATGAAATATTTGTTTATGATTGAACTATTTGAACTACTTGCATGACAATTCATTCTTATTATGTTTTGTCACAAATCAACCGAAAGAGTAGATTGTAATGTAAAAAAGATTGGCATTGATTAGTGAAAGATTATTTGCGTTGATGAAGATGTTAGTTTATTCAAATTAGACAAACAATTAGTCAAGTTTATCTTATAGGATATAGTGTAATTATTTCTGAAATTATCTAGTTTGTTTGGATAAATTATATAGGAAGTTCAAATAAGTTTTATCAAAAAAATATCAATACAAGTTATTCAAAGATAACTGTCAAATAAGTATTTTTATGAAACACAATTAGCAATATGTTAAAAACATAGCAGGCTAGGAAGCTAGAAGGTAATGTTTATCAAAAGTTATTATCCTTATCACATGAACGTATATTTAAGGAAAGACAATAAGAAGCAATAACTAGCGGGAGTAGCATTGTGTAGAGCAGCACTTGTGTCAAACCGGCTAAAGAGTTATATAGAGTTTCATAGCATATACTCTTAATACACGAGTGGAGCGTGAAGAAAATTCTCGAGGATAATTATTTGTTAAAGAGCTAGAGAGCTTGCAATCTCTTAAGGGGAATTCATGTGTTAAGTATTAGCAACTGGATGTTCCAGTTAGAAGGATAACAATTTGAAGATTAGGTGTTTTAACAAGCTACTATGGTAGAAAGAAAAATAAAGTGTTTTTTCTTGACATGTAAGGTAGTATAGTTATAAAGGATTTGTAGTCAAATATACTCCTCTTGTAATCTTTTAAACTAGTGAAAGTTATCTATTTTGGGTTTGGCTGTCTTAGAGGATTTTTTTATCTTTTGAAAAGTTCTTTAAAGGGTTTTCCCTTCGTAACCAAATAACTTGTTTATTTAATTTTTCAGCACTTACATTTATTTGGTTATTGATCAATGTTTGCAAAGCCTTAACTGATTGTTTCTTAACATACAAGAAACAAAAAGGGGATTGTCAGCAGAGAAATTAGGGGACCATTTAAATGCAATTAGGGTCAAAATTGAAATAAATATTGAGAAAAAAGGTTGAAAATGACCAAAAATAGAAAACAAATCCATGGACCAAATTCAAAACTGTTATAAAATTAAAGGACCTTTTTGGAAAATAAAAGGCAAAATGACTTTATTTCATTTTGTTTTAAACTAACATTCAAAATTGTTTGTTTTTTATATATAATTAGGCCAAAATGATCCATTTCATTTAAAAGTGAAATGCATATTTCACTTTTAAATGAAATGGATCATTTTGGCCTAATTATATAAAAAAAATACAAACAATTTTGAATGTTAGTTTAAAACAATCATTCTTCCCCACTACATGGCCCTACAACATTTTTCTTTTTCTTTGTTCTTACATGGTTTTTACGATACTTTAATTATTAGTTTCTCTCTCCCAAACCTCTCAAAAATGCTAAATAACATAACATTACTCTCTCATGCATGTGTATTACATTCATGGCCAAAAAATACATATTTTAACTCTTTGAAGCCTCTGTAAAATTGGTGCAAAGAGGCCAACACAATTATGTTTGGCTGAAGTGTACAACCATAGTGAAGGGTTGAGATTAACTCAATGGAACTAGTGGCCATGATAATTCCACCAAGAAAGATTCCAAGAGCTTCATCATTACTTATAAATAGAAGGGCAAAGCAATAAACAAGGGGAGCCAACTTAAAGAGAGAAAATGTCAAGAAAGAGAGAGAACAAGATAAGAGTTTAAGCTAATAGGAGTAAGAGTCTTTGAACCAGGATCTAGTAGAGAAGAAAAAAAAAGAAGAGAGAAGAAAAAAGAAAGAAAAACTAGAGAGAGAGAGAGAGAAGAAAAGGAAGAATTTTATGGGTTGGAAATAGGGTTAGTTTGAACCACTAAGCTAGAGAGAGGAAAGATGAAGAGAAGAGAGAGAGGAAAAGAAAGAAAAAAGAATATTACAATAAGCATAAATTGAAGATAAGGAAAGAAACCAAACGAACTTGAGAAAAACCACCCAAAAACTCGTTCACCGTCAACACACCACCATCTTTGCCACCACAACAACTTATTCCTTGTCTGAAACCATCCTCAAGGTAAACTTGATCCATCTTCATTCTTATTTCTTTTTTTTCCCCAAAAGTTATGTAGGATTTACTATTCACAAATGCAATTAATACACATCTTATTATTAATACATGGTCATTATTCATCCATGCATTTTTATTTTATTTCATTTTTATTTGCTTTGTGTTGATTTTATTTATGTTTTGTAAAACTATGTCTTTTTCTTTTTATGTATATATGTGTATGTAAATATTTATTTTCAAAAACTCAAAGAATGAAAAATAACATTGATAAGTTTTAATAAAGTTATCATCATGTTTTATTTAAGCTTGGGCTTTAACAATTTAGTTCATATGTTCACAAGTTCTTATAGACTGACGTAGGCCTAGCGTGGCATTTTTAACTTTAGAACAGGTTCAATAATGAGTTGATGTGTTTTTGTCCAGTTAGCATAAGTTTTGAAAATTAAACATCCAGCAAACATTAACAACTAACTCAAAGCAACATTAAGCAAATAAAACAACATTTTCATTCATCAATCTACATAATAGGCAGGCCACATGGACTCTACCCATGAGTTTTTAAATGGTTATACCTTCTCCAAGCTTGCTGGCTATAGATTGCTACTTCCTTTCTCTTTTCTTCTTTCTTTCCCTTTCACTTTCTATTATTTCCAACGCTTGCTTGATCTTCTATGTTAGGCTCTTGAACCTTCACGGTAGGGTCTTTCCAGAGGGTAGTTACTCATAGTTTTTCTCTTTGTTTTTTCCTCTTTTTTTTCTTTGATTTCTAAGGGTATTTATAGGGTTTCTTCTAGTTTTTTTTATGGATTCCCTTGAAGATTGATTAAAGCTCAGCCTTTTAATCAAAATAAGAGAGTTTTGGATAAAAGTGCTAGAAGCTCTTATACTAGGCTGGTTTTGCAATGGTGATTTTGGTTTTAGGAGTACTTGGTGGTTTTGCTAGACTTAGAGGGTAAGGAATTATTTTTAGCCTTTTGATCTTGAAATAGAGGTTTTAAAGACATTGATAAGAACCATTTGAGAAACTTTAAGTGTGAACACACAAAAAAACAAAAAAAAAAAGTTATGTGGCTTGGTTGATCACATTCAAGGCTTCGCTGGAGCAACTCTAATGTAAACATCATCAGAAACCACCTGAAGTTGTTAGAGGAGGTATATACCTTTCGTTTGGATCCAACCTTTCTTAATTTAGAGTTATGTGGCTTCACATTCATTTATCCAAAGATGTCAACATGATCAGCCTATAATTTAAAATTGTAGTGATGGCTGATCATCATCAGAAAAAAGAACACACAAAAAAACAAAAACAAAAGTTATGTGGCTTGGTTGACCACATTCAAGGCTTCACTGGAGCAACTATGATGTAAACATCATCAGAAACCACCTGAAGTTGTTAGAGGAGGTGTATACCTTTCGTTTGGATCCAACCTTTTTTAATTTAGAGTTATGTGGCTTCACATTCATTTATCCAAAGATGTCAACATGATCAGCCTATAATTTAAAATTGTAGTGATGGTTGATCAAAGACAAGATGTAAACTTCTATGGAAGAATTGGGATGTAAACGTCTAATTTCATGAAAATGGGTTTGTAAAGGAGGTGTTCTTTTTCCATTTACAAAACATCACATGTCATTTAGAGGTCTGGAACTCCACAGCGAGCTCTTGAAAGATGTCAACCTGATCATCCAAAATTTCTTATGAAGGAGATGAACAATGAGTAAATGAAGTGTCGTCTAGGTTAAATCCTTAGAAATTAGGATTTTTAATTTAAAATCTGATAGATTTAATTTTAGTCTCAGTTCTTCCAATTGCAACTATAATTGCTTCTCAAACTTTTAATTTCATGCAATTTCACCCCTGACAAACTCAATTGTCAGCCCTAGAGTTTAGCGATATTTTCATCCTTGTCATTGTTTTCTAATTTGTGTATTTAGACCCTTAAATGAGCATCAAACTTTTAATTTTTTTTTCAATTTGACCCTTGATTTAGTCAATTTCAGCCCTTGAAATCTCGCATCTTTTACTATTTGTTCCTTGGTTTTGAATTTTTTCAATCAAACCCCTAATTGGCTATCAAACTTTAATGTTTTTCATAATTAAGCTCTTGATTTTCAAAGTCCAGTTTTAGTCCCCAAACTTTAATTTATTCCAATTAATACCCGAATTGACTCCAAAAAATTATTTTCATTGCAATCAAGTCCTCAATAAAATTGATTAAGCCTTCCAAAATCCTCATTAAGTCTTTACTCATCTAAATTTGTGTTTCTTTACGCCAAATAAAAATATTTTCACTAAATGGATCTTTTGTCAATCAGAATTGGGTCATCAATTTTATCAATCTTGTACATTCTGGTCATTCAACTTTTTCACTTGTTATTTTGATCCTTCATCACCAACTTGGAAAATCTTCGAGCTTTCTTCATGTGTATCCTCTTGGATTTTGGGTTCTTTTTTTCTATTTTTTTCTTGATTTTTTATAAGGTCAAAAATGGGTAACAACATGAAGGATTTCATCGATTGTTCAAAAACTTTCAAAATATACCCCTAGTATGGGAGGTGATTATTATCTAAAAAAATATTGAAGTCTCAAAAGGGGACGATAATATTTTTATTTATAAAAGATATATAAAAAATAGTCTTTCTTAATCTCAAATTTAAATATACTAATGTTCATAAATCTTTGCCTTGTTTAGAAACTTAGAGATTAAATAGAAGGGTCATGATCTGAATGTGCTCTATTCATCATTATTTATGTCAATAAATCATTTAGATCTTTTTTAAGGTTGTTGCAAGCAAGATTTTCTTTTTAAGGTTTGTTAGGGTTGAAAACGATAATCTTAGGATTAAAAAAGGTGAGATAAGTTGGACTTTATCTTCTAAGATTTATCTAGATTAGAAAGAGAGATTTCAGGATTCAAAGAAATATTGCCCCTTTGCATTTGCATGATATATTTTAGAATTTGATCAATGGATTTATGCCAAATATTACTTTCAATAGACATATATAATTTTAAAAAAACAATTAGACTAAAGATATGCTTTATTAAAAAATATAATATAATCCCAAAATAAATTAAAAATAAATCCAAACAAATAAAGTTTTAATAACCTTATCCACGAAGTTAAAATTGCTATACTCGTTAGCTTCCTTTGCCAAGCATTTTGTGGCTTACTAAATCATCATCCATTCTTAGCTGATTTGCTTGTTCAAGGGATTCTTTTTAGGCTCCCATTAGAATTGTTCTCGAGTATATTTTTTTTATCTCGATTGTCTTGAAATCTTATGCACATCACGCTTACCCAATGACATTACAAGGAGAAATCCTAAGGGAATGTTCTATTCATTACATGCAAAGGTAGGTTGGCTAAACTATTGGTCTCAAAAGGGTCGCTTGTCATCGAGTAATCAAACCTTAAAAGGTTGACTTGAGGCCTACAAGATACAAAGAGTATAGACCAGGGAGAATCTCATTAGCTACTAATCGTGGCCATGTAGACTTTTGACAAGAGTCTGAGATTTCATGAGTGTAACCATGTCATATAATGTGTGTGTGCATTGCTCCATATCCATTCCATAAAGATATAAATAGACTAATGCATAAGATGCAATCAAGAAAGAATCATATAAGCAAAATTACAAACGAAGACATAAATCATGCAATAACAAATAATAAACACACATTATTTAGTTTAGGCAAACAAGCATGAAATATGTATAAAGCACATCAAGCATATTATTTTAAAAATCAAACAAACAAAGCTTAGCCCTAATAATCCCTAATGAAGTCATCATTCTATCATGGGAAACATCTCGATGATCTGATCATGTGAAAGGTGGTAAAAATAAAAAAAGAAGTCGCCACCTAGTTTTATGGTTACTTGAAACCTTAGCTGGTCTGCAAAGATTTTTGAGTGAGGGGCTAGTTATGCTAAAGAGAAGATAACAATCACCCTAAAACATCTTACCTAAGATAAGTTGCATTGTTGTTTGATTTTACTATAAAACTACCTATAATACAGACATGTTAATATTTAACCTAAACTAAATACTTGTATTTATTTAAAGGTAAAATTCCTAAGATAATGATTTGAGATCTAGGCTTGATAACGATGCCCGATCCTCACTTTTCAGATTATGAGGTGAGATTTGAAATAATTATAGTTTTGAATTGTTTCCTTTCGTTACCCAATTTATATTAACCTACCATAAATTAATTATTTCACCAAGCATGACCACCATAAATAACCATAAATATTTCAACCAGTTTTGTTAAAATAAAGAAGCATAATTGAATATGAAATGAAAATCATCATCATGAATTTATTCAAAACATGTAAAACCCTATTAAAAAGAAAGGAGTTAAACTAGTCAATACTGGGAGGAAACATGAGGGAACCGGTCAAAGAATAACCTAAAAGATACTAGTATAAGAGTATCCAACATCCAAACACAATATACCCTCATTTAAAAGGGGGTATAAATACATTAAGAGGAAAAAGAGGTGATTTTCCTCTCCCCATAACCCGGCAGAACAACCCTAGCAACAACCCCTTTCTTGCAAAATTTTCATCCGAACTACCCTTGCATGTCACCTTCCTTGAATACTTGAGTGAGAGGAGAGCTAAAGAGTAAAAAGAAACCAACAACATTGAAGAGAGGAAGGCGATAAAGGGCTAGCTGGAACAATAGGGAATAAGGGGGAGAAAACCAAGAGGAAGAAGAAGAAAACCACAAAAACATCCCCCAAATCCTGTCTAAAATCGTGTGGTAAGGGTAACCCTACTCTCATATTTGTTGTTTTGAGATTACGAGGCAAAATGAGAAGGAAACCTCAAGTAAGGTGACCTACGGTTCTTGCACCCCTAATTACAAAAATTAAATGAAAAGATTGAAAAATTGAGATGAGAAGAGTATAATTTCAGATTATATAACAAAAGAAATTGATGCATGTTGAAGAATGAACCCTAGCTAAAATGGAATGGGATGATACAATGTGTTAATTATGACCTTGACAAGCACTTGGGATAAAAATGCTTAGGTTGAAACAGAATTTTAACAAATGCTATTACCCTTGTTTTGCATCATAAGTTGTAGAACTTGTTTGATTATAAACTTAAAAGATTGATAAATGATTAATGTATGATAACATAAACATGCTTGTAATGGAAGTGATAATTTACATGAGTAAACTAGAAGGGAGAAAAATGTTGTGTTTCGACCAAAAGGAAAAACAATGAAGGAAGTTCTTTATGTGATGAACATCTTTAGATAAATAAACTAAATAGTAGAAATTGAACTCATGTATAATGTGAAAATAATTATTAGCTTATGTTTTATGATTTAGAATGATATGATTGAGAATGATAAAATGAACACTTGATGTTAATGCCCCATGTTTCGGCCCCATGAAAACTTAAATAAGAGAATCCTTGAAAAATATGCATGTTTGAATTTAATTATATACTACTTGACAACATTGTGATGAATTTGATGAGATTATTGAAATGAATATGATTCTTGAACATGTTTATTCGTAAATTGAAATGCGTAAAACACCTTATGCCATGTTATAATAGATGAGAATTTGATGATATCACATAAAGAACACAAAGTATGTTTGGTAGGGAAATGTCATAGGCTTCGGCCATCTCAGAAGAAAATAGAAAAGAAAGACCTTCATGAAGATAATAGTTGGTGAGGATCAGCCCAACACCAAGTATAATCATGCCAACGACCCATTGGAGGTGCCAATTGGGTCAATTACAAGAGCTAGGGCAAAGAAGCTTAAAGAAGCATTGAATGAGCTTGTTCAGAACATATGGAGCAAAATGGACCTAGAAGAGCTTGGGACATTTAAGGAGCATGAAGGACAACCTATAATTCATCTAATTCAGGTCCAAGAAGAGCCCAATTCATGTGGAACAAGGGGCTGATACCAGCCTTGTTAGGCTTGTTTTTTTCCTAATCATACAAGGATAGAAGGTCAGCAATTAATTCTCCTAATTAAGTAAAGAAGTTGGCCAGATCTTGTTCCTAAAGAAGGGAGGATTATTTAATGCTTTTCTCAAGCTAGGAAGGAAAGTAATTAAATCAGCAACAAAGAAGGAAATTTATTTTCTTAGTTGTCAAAGTTAAACAAGGAAATCCAAGCTAATCAAGGACATCGAAGGGGGCAGCAACATAAATTTTCAAAATCAGATTTTTCCTAATTTATTTGGGATTTCTTAAGATGACAAATCTAATTATAGCATATTTAGGATGGTAATTTTTGGATTTGTTTTATTTTTATTATTTTTTTCTTAATCTTCAGGTTATTATTACTTATTTGGGTCAATTGTAAGTGGGTTTCATATAAGTTCACCTAAGGGGGGTCCATTAGGGTTTATTTAAGTTTAGAGTTAGTATAAATAAAGGCATAACCAAACATGAAGGGTTATGCAATTCAGATTAATAAAACTTCTTGTTTGCCGCACTTTGTGTATGTGTGTTGGTGAGATAATCTCTCTTCTTGGTTCTCTAAAGAATTGAAAACGACTTATCGAAGAACAACTGGTTTCATGGCGTCATCCTTTATACTTCTCATTCGCGAATCAATATTTGTTGGGTGGGGGTTTTTTGTTTCCAATAGTGCTGGTGCCTAGGTACAAGTTATCTTTGTGCCACACTCCTATCAAACCTGATTTACTTGGCTTTCCAGGAATTAGTGTCTTTGCGTGTGGGTTGCTTGACCACGTGATCACGAGGTTTGCATCAATAGTGATTAATAGATTCACTTTAACAATATTTGATGATTAGGTGAGATTATAATGGAATGGAGGATACATTACATGTTATCCTTGCTTCATAAACTCTTGGAGGTGAATTGTGTTTTGGTCTATGTCCGTAACTAGGTTAAGGTATAATCTTTAGGAAGAAAACTTGGTATTGACTTTATACATGAACTTAGGAAAACAAATGTCAAAGTTACTTATTTTTCTTTAACGATTTTCAGTTTCAAAGTGACTCAGTTTTCGTTGATGATTTTCAGTGTCAGAATGACTTAGTTTTCATTCATGATTTTCAGTGTCAGAGTGACTCAGTTTTCGTTGATTATTTTCAGTATCAAAATAACTTAGTTTTCGTTGATGATTTTTAGTGTCATAATGATGTAATTTTCATAGATAACCTTCAATAAAGTTGAGAATGAATGTCTTATTATAACATTATTACTATGCAAAAGCACGAGCACATGAGATTTTTGTCTGAATGTATGTGCGTACATGTATGTGTGTGAAAATGATCTTTGACGATGCCTAGATAAAAATATACTGAGTAATGGTCATTGTGTGTCAGGAGGTGCAACCAGAATCGAATCTTTGACCGAGCAAGGACATACTATGGAAGGAGTAGGTAGGTGATTCTCACATTTATCTGATTTTATTAAATTTTTGAAGTATTGTTACATAATGTTGCTACCCGAAGTCAATTGTTTAAATTATTCATGAATTGTAATGAATGATGAGATTAACTTTGACTAATAGTATCCAAGTTGGATAATCGGGAATGAATGATGAGATTAGCTTCAACTAATGGTATACTTGTTGGATAACTAGGAATGAATGAATCCATATTGGATAACCGGGAATGAATGATGAGATTAGCTTCGACTAATGGTATCCACATTGAATAACTTGGAATGAATGATAAGATTAGCTTTAGCTGGTATCCATGTTGGATAACCATAAATGAATGATATGATTAACTTTAGCTAACGGTATTCATGTTGGATAGTCGAGAATTAATGTGTCAATTACAATTGGAATTAATGTTTAAAGAACCATATAAAAATTGACAACAATTAGGAGAGAATAGTTATACATGGAAGGATCCTAGACACACAAGGATTCCTAGACCATAATACATGTCATCGACTGATGTTGAAAATTGTTCAAATAAAATAACACGACATGAGATCGTACGAAGATGTGAAGTAAAATATTAAGGATAGACTCAGTAGGAAGTTATTAATGAGAATCTACCTATTTAAATGTTAACACAATTACAATTATATGTCTATTGTCCACTTATATTATAAGAAATGTTTATACACTTACGTTGAGTTTGGTTTATAACAGGGGACGTCTCATGACCATGACGCTTAGCAATTTCTTAATAAGTATTTTGTAATAAACTATGTAGTAGTATAAATAGACAACTTACATTTTGTAAAAACTTTATGATATTGACATTCGAAGTTGTGGTTGTGTGTATGAACACTTCATGTTATGAACGCAATGGATATGTATTCTTCCTCTTGTATTACTATCGTATATTATATGCATGTGTGACATATTGAATTACTTAATGATGTCTGATTATTGAAATGATAGATGATATCATGCAATGCATCGATGGAACCTGATAAAAAAAAATCATCTCATCTCCTGCTTATTACAAATAAGTAGTATATCTTATCTATTGAAATTTATGGGTTATTACAAAACAACATCAACATCAATATAAATTTGCGATTTGAAATTTAACAAATAAATAACAAATTATTCTAAATATAAATAAATCACATATTAGGATTTAAATTTACATTTATGAGTCATTTGAATCTGTTGGAACTGGGCCAAAGAGGTTGGAAAGAGGAGAAGCAGTGCCTTAAAAAAAAAAAAATTAGCACGTGTATTGTATATACCCGATGACAGGTTTACTTTTGAAGCTTCGTATCACATGCCAAAGGGTAGGGGTGCATGGATATTTCTGCTATGTGCACAACTCCTTCCTTTTTCTATTGGTATGGGCGGTGTCAACCACTTTCATCGGAGATGGGAGATTGAAGACAGGGAAGGCTACTATTGTTGATGAATTTTCTGGGTTGTCTTCCAACAACTTTGGGAGGCTAGTTCTTTTGTGTTTTTGTTGTTCCATTGTCTTTTTTTGTTGTGAATATCTTCTATTTATATTGTGTTTATATTGTGGAGGATCCTCTATAAAATATTAAGATCTCTTTCAATTATTTTCTAATTTCACAATTTATTTCCCTTTTGCATAATCTCCCTTTTTTTTTATCCCTACTCTTCTTGCTCCACTTTTTCTTTTTTTCTTTTCAATTCATTCCCTAAACCTATATATATATATATATATATATATATATATATATATATATATATATATATATATAAAATAAGAATTGAATTAAATATCGAGAAATTGGGGATAAAAGAATGAGTGTATGCCCCGAATAAAACTCCTGCACAACTGATCCACCTTCTCGCAGACGTGGATGGGCAATTTGGTGGTCTGTATGGAAAAGAAAAGATAGGGGTAGCAGCCACTATTGACTGGCACAGCGGAACAGTACTCCCAGCAAGGGAAAGGTAGCTAACCTTTTCTGGACTCTATCTCCAATGTATCCATACGTGTGCTTATGATCAACTTGATCTTTGGTGAAGAAGAGGCACCCCAACGTAGTGCCCAAGATCCTCAGTCTTTGAAAAACCACTCTGATTACTAATACTTCTAGCAAGACGGTGATCAACAATCTTAGATCGTCTTACTAACGCTCACTTTTTGACTAGAGGCTTCACGTACAAGACAAATAAAGGCATTTAAGAATCTCCTGCATCTGAACTGAGCATGCCTCGATCGGCAAATTAGTATCATGTCGTCAGCGAAAAATAAACGAGAGATTTTCAGACCCTTTCTCCCAACCTGAACTGGTTGCCATCTTCCGCAACAACACTCTCCTCTATTAAGTGAGCTAAAATCTCTCCAAACACAGTGTGTGTGTGTGTAAACAGTTTGACAGTGAATTTGCGTCATTTGAAGTTGATATATTTCAGTTGATATGATTTTTATATAAAATTTCACTTTTCCCAAATTATTTAAATCATGTAAATTTTAATATAATTAGTCTGAATTTCAATTTTAAATCTGATAGAGCACAGGGTAGAGAGTAGTGAGTACTTTTAAAATAATGGAGTAATATTTTCCATATTCATTCAACTATATATATTTCTCATGATGTTTTTTAAAGAAAAAATAAATAGTGTATGTATTAATTCAAATGAATTATTCAGATCATGAGGATTTCATTTATGAAACAACCATCACACTTTTAGAATTTTCCTTAATTTGTTTTACGTATTCCCTATTTATATTTTTTTAAGTTATTATCAAATCCTTTTTCTATATAATCACCCTCGTAATAATTAACTTTTATAAATAATCAATTTTAGTACATTAATTATAAAATTTAGTTTATACAGTTTTTCTTAAATATTTAAGCTGTTTGTACTTTTCAAAAATTTTGATTTTTTTTTTGCTTTGAATTAGTATGTTTTTTATATTTTTAAATTATTTTAATGTGCTAATTTTTAATAAAAAAAAATTATTAACATGTTTTTCTGAATAAAAAACATTTTAAAAAACAACAACCATTATCATTTTTCAGGCTAGAATTTACAACATTATTGTACAACTCATCAACAAACCTATAAATTCCCACAAACTTATATCTCTAGTACAATGTATTAATTGTTGAATAGCGATGTCTTCACACGCACACACACGTGTGTGTATAATTTCTTTAAGAACAAATCAATTTTGAAATTCAGTTGCGAAACCCCCCTCAGGTCGATTCACAGGAGTAAGAGTAACAGATGCAGGTTGTTTCGTTACCGCAGCTAAGATGTCACCGTAACCTACCACCCCAACTAAAATGTCATCACTATCATCCTCAATCACCCATACATGGGTTGCCCTGTGAGACAGCATCTGAGCCATCACCGCGGCCACTGAGCTTGTAATTTTACATGTCAGGGGTGCACTTCGACCCCTATACATGCTCCTGCCCATTCTGATTGAGCTACCTGGATTGAACCCGATGCTCCTACTACTGAATTCCCTCAGCCTCGTAGAACCAATCCCATTAGCTGTACTCTCATCACCAACTGCTGAATTGACTGCAAAATCCAGGAGCGATCTTGCTGCTTCATTATCCTCAACCCCCATTACAAACTGCCCAGCTGAGAGATTGGCTAAAGCCCATGCTGCAGCCAGGTAATCACATTTCCACAATCTGGAGGCTGATATTTCCCCTATGATCTTACACTGGCCATCTGGAATGGGCTCCACAACAGCTACTTCACTGGGATCTCCAGGTAGCTTTCTCGTAGCTTCAAAAGCAGGGAGAGAGGCTTCTACTGAGGTGTAGTTTGGGTTAATGACTCCAAGGGAGGAAATGGATGAAAGAGGTAGTGGAGCTAGAGCGCCAAGGCATCCAATGAGAAAACGGATGACATCTTCTCTAGAGAGACAGCAAAATTTGCTGCGGTTGGAAGTGCCAGAAGATGAGGAAGGACGGTTGGTGTTTATGGTGAGGTTATTATTGCTGCTGTTGTTGGATGCATCAGCATTCTTGAGCCACTTACCATTGTAGAGAAAAGAGAATCGCTTGCTCATACCTTTCCATACCATGCTTTTTGGAACAAGAAGGCGCCTTACACCTTGCTTCATCATTTCCAAAGCATCTATCAATCTACCACAAGCACCAAAAAGTCATTTCCTGATAATGTATATTTCTCAGGAATGCATCATAACTTGCTGTAATCTCACACTATATAAACTCTACTCTTTTGTACATAGATAACATTTGCGAGGAAGAACAAAATGAGAAATCCCTTAAGATTTCTCAAAAAAAAAAAAAAAAACCATAGTTTACAAGATGACTGAAGGGAAAAGCAATTGTCAATAAGCAATGCACTCTGGCACAGATATATGTTTGTCTCTAGATACAGATTAACACACACACACAAATACACAGAGAGACAGACAACAAAAACAACCCAAAGTTGGTATCAGATAGAACATGTACAAATATGAAGATTATTTATATGGGAAAAGATTATGTGAACACCAAATCTATCTAAAAAGGAAAAAATATATATATACCTAAAAAGATCAAATTCTAAATTTTTTAGAAAAACTTACAATTTTTGCATTAAAAAATTACTCATTTCTTCCCATTTCTTTCATCCTCCCATTATTGCAAGTGACAATGCAAGTCACCCAAGAATGAAGAAACCAATTTTCTCCACCATTTAATAATATTACAAAACTACAATTCTTAATAAATACAAATTAAGCCAATGTTCCTACATCCTTCTTCCTCAACTTGAAAATCCCCACCAATCTCACCTTTTCCTCCTTCTCTACACCCTCACTTGACACAGTCAAGGAAAGAGGTATTTGGATCACACCATCCATTAACAAGGTATTCGATGACAGATTACAAAGGGAAAGGTGTAACCAGCTAACCAACGACCATATTTAATAACTTGGTCCATGAGAACAAACCTTCTATTGAATCCCATGTCGACACTCTGGGGCAATGAGATAAAGAAAATGATAGAGAAATGCAGTACATCCCATGGGATTAAGGCAAATTCCCAATGAAATTGCACATCCTTTAGTTCCTCGGGAACACATTTTTGTAGTTAAGTTCAAATTTCCACCATTATGATTACAATCAAGAGTCATTTGAAAACATTCAAGAAACCATAAATAGAGCTGAATAACAAACTAAGAAATTGAGATACAGAATCTCAGATACCACAAATCCATGAGAATATAATAATACTGAGTAGTGTTAAAAGAAATTAGATTAAAAGCTACTAACCTTGTAGCAGGATCAACCTGTTTGAGAAGCGAAGCGTTAGGAACAACAACCTGTGAGACCGAAGTCTTGATGGCCTTATCCTGGTCCTCCAAGCACTCAGTTGAAGCCAAAAAAGCCACAATATCAAGAGAATTAAGGATACCAACAAACCTTTGTTGTCTCATTTCACTGGTCTCAATCATGCCCACATGAGATTTCCTCTTCCAAACTGGAATCCCACACTCTGTCGACTCTCCAATCGCCCGAATCGCAGATTCTACCGTCTCTGTCTCGTAGAATTCCACCATCTCTGGCTTCCCCACCGTCAGATCTCCCACCACATGATAAAGAAACACAGATGCCATTGATGAAATTCTTTTTCGTTTTTTTAAAAGCAGAGAAAAATAGCGGTAAGAAGAGTGAAGGGGCTATAAGAGGGAATGGAGGAGAATAAGGAGAAGGTGAAAAGCTGTAAAGGGTAATTTGCGGAGAATCAGAAGAAGCAGAGGATGAACAATGTTGTTTATAGGTGCAGAGATGAAGAAAGATATGGCCATTGATGGAGGAGAAGAAGAAGAAGAGAAAAGTTGAGGCCCATCAAACCCAGGCTCTATTGTATCTTTCGTGGATCACTGA
This sequence comes from Populus simonii, assembly GCA_007827005.2. Classification (NCBI taxonomy): domain Eukaryota; kingdom Viridiplantae; phylum Streptophyta; class Magnoliopsida; order Malpighiales; family Salicaceae; genus Populus; species Populus simonii. Next base: position 8,663,899 of record CM017476.2, read on the forward strand.
GAGGAGAGAGTGCGTGAAAATTGGTCAGCTTATAGACAGGGAGGAGAGACACAGTTGTGGATGAGATTGAATAAATAAAATAAATAAAGTATTGCTTGTTTGATTGGATGTGGACAAGTATTCACATAATTCAGCCACGGTTTTCACTTTTGCATTTGCACCTATAATTTTGGATGGGTTGTCCACCCTACGTTAAATTTTAAATTTTTCCAAGCGTAAAAAAAATATACAAGTGATGACAAAAAAAATAAAATAGTTATTGATTTAAATAAGTTCAATCAAATTCAAGTTATTAATTTAAATAATTTCAATAAAATCAATTAATTTAATAATATTATTATAAAAATAAAGTTAATGGTAATAAAAAATAAATAATAATGACTAATGAAAAAAATTAGATACTTGTTAATATTATAAAAAGATATCATTTAAATATTATTAAAATATCTCAAAGATCTTATTTGATAACAAAGTAAAAAATAAATAAAAATATAATAATGTTATGATGTGAATCTCTTGATCATGTTGTTATGTAACCCACACACAAGTTCAATAAATCCTGGAAAACCAAATAATCATATTTGATAAGAAGTGTGTAAAGATGAATATGTAATCCAAGGAACCAGCACTATTAGGATGAACCTTCACCCAATGATTAGCAAATCACAAAAGAGAAATGCAAAGAAGAACGTTACAAAATTAATTATATTTTTATAAGTTTGATTGTTCTTTGTTTAAATAAAAAAGAAAAACATGTTGCTCCAAGCAAAACAACAATTTTATTTATAATTTATGGTTGCAAGGCAAATCTAAGTACAAGTCAAATAACTCTATTTATAATATGTGAAAAAAAATATCTTAAACAATTCTAGAAGAATAAAAAAAGTTATAAAAAAAATAGATAAAAAAAAAAGATCATAAATCAACTAGGAAACTAATACAAATTCCACACAGTAGCTTCTGAATGTTATTTCAAGTTCTTCCTTATGTTTGATTGACCTAAAATTTTAATCATATATATATATATATATATATATATATATATATATATATATATATATAAAAGACCTCTGGAAACATCTAATAAAATTTCAGCTCGATCGAACTGTTAAATTGAAAATTATGTTTGTTAGTGTAAAACTATAAATTAAAAAATCAACCCAAAACCAACTTTAGCTCTTTTAAATAAGCATGGAAATCTTTGTCATAGTTCATGCCCCTTAGTTTCCTTGTAGAATATGGAAGCTTCCAAAATATTTTGCCATTAAATAACATCATCCCTCTTTTTCTTATGTAGATAGGATAAATAAAAAAATCCTTATAAAAAAAGAATTTTGAAACATTTACAATAATCACTATCACACTTGAAAACTATGTTGCTATTCATTAAAGACCCTTGTAGAACTAGAAAAGCTCCTAAAATTAGGTGTTGGATAACCTTGCATTATTAAGAAAAGATTCTACTCTAAATTTAAAAGTCCACAAGTCAAAAGGCAACAAATAACAAATTTCATATTGTATTTGTTGACCTATATCACAAGACCTTCTAGAACTTTGATGGACCTGAAATATTAAACTCATGTAGAAAAATATGTCTGGAAACACTTGGTAAAATTTTCCCTTGATCCAGTAATTGAATTGAGAGTTATGCTCGATAGTGTAAAATTGAACAACATGTAGCATCACGTTAAAATTCAAATTTGATTGTTCAAACCTTGCAAAGATCTTATCACTTTATAAAGAGGAAAATTAAAAACAAAAATAAGAAGCTCAATTACCATCAAATCAAATGCTGAAGGATAATCTGAAAAAAAAAATCAATTTAAAAAAGGACAAAAAGACTTGATTCGAGTTAGCATGCCAAATTCACGACCTGATTATAAGGTTAAAGAAAAAATTATGGAGGTCAACTCTTATAAGCAAACTAAATAAAGAATGGAAAAATAGGAAAAAATCAATTAAAAAATGTTAAAGAAAAAAAACCTGAGTCAACCCGAGTTAACTTGACTAATACGCGACATGGGATATGAGAACTGATACAACTATATTATTCTATAGTTTTACCCATATTTACCTAGTGTTTTATTCATGTTTTATATATATATATAATGCCTTGATATTCTTTGTTTTATGTTTTGAAGGTACTTTTGGATGTGAGAGTCGAAAAGAAGTAAATTGAAGATAAATTCAGGTCATGCTCCAACCTATGTCGAATATTGACAGATTTGACCTCTGATCGATGTTTTATCCAGAAATTGAGTTGTGGAAGTTGAAATGAAGTGATTATACTGGTATTAGAAAGCTAACATCCATAAATATGGCAAGGAAAAAAAAAAAAAAGAGGATGGAAATCGCAGCCTTCAAAGACAAGTCTTGCATTCTGCCAGTTTTGACCTTCGTCCATTCCGACTCGAATATCTTAAGTTAGAAAAGTCCATTTGATGAAAACTCAATTTTTTTGGATTCCTAACTCAAAGACCTATCAGCCTACTAAATGGTAGCAGAAAAGGAGCTCATATGAGAGAGATATGAGATTTCTAAAACAACCTATAAATTCTGTCAACATACAGATTTTGTGAAGTAACAATCCAACTTACTTTAATGTAGATTGTTTACTTTGGAAAGTACTATTTTTATATTTTTTGGGAGAAAACAAACAGATTGGAGGGTTATGGGGATTAGAGTTTTCTATCAGATAAAAAGAAAGAAAGAAATAAAAGTAGGTGGCAGACAGAAAGAAGAAGAAAACCCTACCTTTTTTACCCTATACCCAAAATTATGTTCTTATATATTCTATTCATTAATTTTTCAATAGATAAGCAAGGCTAAATTATTTTTCTTGGTTGAAAGGATACAAAAACTTTTGGATTTCAAAAACTATGAGATCTATTCTATCTTTTCTTTTCAGTTTATATGATGAGTATGAATGTTTTTCTATACTTATTTCCTATAATTGTTTAGTTTGATTGTTAGAGCAGACTCTAAATTATTATTCTAAACCAATCTACTGCTAAGTTTGCTATCAAAGCTGGAGTTGTGATATTTGAACTTGTGAAGCAACTAAGTTTAATAATTATGACGGATCTATGTTGTTAAACTTAGGGAAAACGTTTAATTAAATCGAACATAGACTAATTTGTATGACTGCGACATCTCAACAAGAACGGGATAACTATGTTTAAAGAGTGAAATTGAAAAAAATCAATTTAAAAAAAATCTAAAAAAGACCAAAGTCGAATCGGGCTATTCTTCGAAACTCATGACTTGGGTCATGAGACCTAGTTACCTTATAGTAGGCAAACCTGAAAAAATCATAAAGTAAAATTCTCAATTATCTAAAATTAAAAAAACAATAACAAAAAAAATAAGGACAAAATCTGATATAAAGATTAAATGAAATAAAACAATGAGGGATGAGATTGAAAAAATAAAATAAATCATGAAAAGGATATAAAACAAAAGAAAATAGCAATAAAAATAAGGATTAAATCTGGTATAAAAATCAAATGAAATAAGATAATGAGGGACAAAATTGTAAAAAAAATATGATAAAAGAAAGGATGAAATCAAAAAGAAATTTGAATTTAATAAATTATTTCAAATAAAATAAATAGTGATCAAAAGAACATAGACCAAATTTAAAGGAAAACAAATTGAAGAGTTACTTTAAAAAATTGCAAGGGCGAGTGTAGAAACTGAAGGGGGTTATAAAAGAAGAAAAATAAAAAATAAAAGACTTGTAAAGCACTAATTGTTTTTTTGCCACGTGCATCGTCCTGTGAAGGATGGGTCACCGAGATAAGTCAAATGATGCCCTAGAAGGCCCAAATGACATGAATGTCTCCTTGATGGTGTATTTAAAATAATATTTATATTTACTAAAATGTTAAATTGTCTCTTTTTCAACTTAATATATATATATATATATATATATATATATATATATATATAAAGATAAAAACAAGGAGAAAAGACTAAAACAAATACCTTCACACATCAATTTAATGATTTTCTATACTAAAGGTAGGTATGTCATTTTAATGCGCTAAAAAATAAGAAAAGATGAATGAGCCCCTAACTATTAGTTTAGTGTTTTTTTTTTTTTTTTTGCTTTTAAGGATAATAAAGTAATTTTACTATACTAAAAAAATAAAAAGACCAATCTAACCTTATTAATTTGGTAATGATAATGCGTCATCCGGAAAAAAACAACTTTATCCTCATCAACAAGGCCATTGGTTTTTTTATAGAAGAGAAAAAAATATGAATCCATTGTTCCATTTCACGATGTTAAGTGTCTTGAAGCACAATGTTTTTCTAAGCTCTTTTAGTTTTTTAGATAATGACCGGCAATACAAGTAAGACAATTGATTATGAACTTTTAACAAAATTAAACTTTAAAATGAACTTATTGATTTAAAACAATTATCACATAATTTAGAGATAATTAGTTTGTATACCTCACTCTACGCTGTGGAGGGCTTAAAATTTTTAAAACGTGAAAAAATATTTAGGTATAAGGGAATTCTTTGGGATTGTTTTTTTTTTTTTTTTTGCGAACAAAAAGTTTTTAATTGGAATCATGTTTTCTGAAAAAAAAAATTATGATTATGTTATTTTATGTGTAATTGAAAGCTAAAAAATCACAAATATAATAAAATCATGTTCAAATTCTATTTAAATATTTTTTAAAAAAAATAAATAATTTGAATAGAATTTTCATGAACAATTTAATATTAATACTATTATTTTCATATCATATACATAAAAATTAAAACAATATTATTAAAATTCAATAAAAACTTATAATAGTATTTCAAAATCATAAAAAAAAAATGAAGCAAATCTTGTAAATTTTTTATCGAAGTGCCATAAAAAAAAGGTTAGGCCTAGCTCTTAGCCCATAATAAAAGGTCAAGGGCATAAGGGCCTCGAGGCCAGGCTAGGTCTGCGTGCCTAGAGCAAAGCTTATGTTGGCCCTGCTTCATATACATAAACCCCTTATTTTTTTTATATAGAAAAAAGTGATAAACAACCTATTGTTTGTCATAATTGAGAAAATATTTGCACCCACCAGTGTGCTTGAACCCGCAACAGCAGTAGCTCCATACGTGCGAACTAACTCAGCTATAGTGTAGAATTGATATAAAACAATTTAAAAAATACATTTAAGTGCTTCACTAGTTATATGAATAGTAAAGCATCATAAGATAAGAAACTCTAGTTCTTTTAGAATGTAGGTATAATTTATCTTTCAAAAATGAACTTATATTTTTTTTTTCAGAACCTTTTTTCAACACGCACATTTATACTCTAAAAGTTTTTTTTTAAAAAAAAATTATAAATAGGCCTTAAACCTCGTAAAGTCCGACGGTAATAATATATTCTTTCTCACATTTAAGAACTTACACTTTATATATCATCTCCTTATTATCTTGACGTTGCCAACAAAACATCCAAAAACTACGTCATAACATCTTAATGATATGTTTTGGTTTTTTACCAGGAATTCTAAATTTTTATTTGATAAAAATATTTTAAAATTTACATCACAATGACTTCATTTCAATAATTAAACCTACATGAAAATAATCATTGGAATATATGACTTGGTCCTAAAAACAAATAAGAGATGGTTTTCTTGAAAAATGATTTTCAATAAATATTCAATCATTGGTCAAGTTTGTAAAGGTCATGGTGATAATTTTGCACAAAGGGGTTATGATGGTTAATAAAAAAAAGATGAGTAAAAATGATCGAGTGGGGCAATTTTGTTGCATGAAATTCATTGCAGTAATAAAAAAAAAAAAACTATATCACAAGCTAAGAGTAAGTGGGGTAATAGCTTTATTGTGGCAATAATAAAAATAATAAGTAGTGAAAAGATAACATTGAAATTGATGGTTTTCTAAAACCCCTTCATTTAAAGATCATCACACGAACGTCATAACCCAAAATGAGATTATGTTTTCTGCGCGCTCAAACTCCAAGTTGGGCCATGATACATTCGTGCCCAACTCCAAGTCGAGTCATGACGTCTCCGTACCCAACTCCTTTTGGGTTCAGCCTAAAGTTGAACCTAACCACACTTGGGTTCAGCATACAAGCTAAACCCATATACACTTGGGTTCAGCATACAACTGAACCCAACCACACTTGGGTTCACCGTACGAGCTGAACCCAAATGCACCTGGGTTTAGTGTCAACTGAACCCAACTCGTCTTGGATTCAGCTATAAGCTAAACCCAACCACACTTGGGTTCAGCATACAAGCTGAACCCAAATATACGTAGGTTCAGCATATAGCTGAACCCAACTCCTCTTGGGTTCAGCCTACAGCTGAACCCAACAACATATGGGTTCAGCGTACAGCTGAACCCAACAACACATGGGTTCAGCTCTTCTTGGGTTCAGCCTATAACCGAACCCAACTCCTCTTGGGTTCAGCGTGCAAGTTGAATCCACATGCACCTAGGTTCAGCGTATAGCGAAAAAGTAACCCCACTCTAAGCCTCCGCTACTCTGGGCATGGGCTAGTGATTATGATACTCATCACATCCTATTAATTACAAACAAACCGTCCATGCTTATATTAATAAGATGTGATAGCACAAATAATAGAATAATATTATTTTACTATTACGAGATTACATCTTTACCCATCACATGTCGTATGAAGCAACTCAAGACAAGTAATATAGAAGGAAAACCGTATGAAGTGCTAGTCAGAGAAGAAGAAGGAGTACAACATCTAGTCTACTATGCAAGCAAGACACTTCTAGATGCAGAAACTCGTTACTTGAGAGTAGAAAAAAAAATGCCCTAACACTGGTGACAGCCTCCATAAAGCTGAATGCTTACTTCAAAGCACACCAAGTGGTAGTGTTGATGGACCAGCCTCTGAGACAGATCCTTCACAAACCGGATATGTCAGGATGATTGGTGAAATAAGCAATATAATTGGGAGTGGTTGCAGTACAAACCAAGACTTGCAATCAAAGGGCAAGCCCTAACTGACTTCATAGCGGAGTGCAGATTTGAAGAGGTTGTCACAGAGGATCCTCCCCCTAATCCAAAGCTAGTAGAGCCTGAGTCACTATAGCAGACCTCCCCTCAGTGTTGGCAACTCTATGTGGACGACAGCTCTACCCAGTAAGGAAGTGGGACAGGGATTCTCCTTACTAGCCCGGAAGGGTAGATCTACCAGTATCGGCTCAAGTTTGGGTTTCTAGCTACCAACAATGTAGCCGAATATGAAGCTCTGATAGTAGGCTTAGGACCGGCAGAAGCTTTGAAAGCATACCCCCTACAAGTGCATATCGATTCTTAGCTGATTGTGGGACAATGCTAGGGGACAAATAAAGCTAGGGATTCAAGCATAGTCAAATATTTTGAAAAGGCTAAAGCCATGTTGACTTAGAAGTACAAAGTGATCAGCATCACCAGTGTGCCTCGAGAAGACAATGCACAGGTAGATTTCCTCTCTAAGCTAGCCAGTGTTAACCTAGCCGACCTCCCTATTGATGTCTGGATTGAGGTCTTGGATCAGCCCAGCGTAGGAGAGAGTGATGCCATAATACTCCCGGTTATGGGAGCTGAGGATTGGAGAGCGCCAATCAAGGAATATTTACTCACAAGGAGCTTGCCTTTGGATAGAATGTAAGTTATTAAGCAAACCAAGAGAGCCTCAAGGTACTGCTTGATTGACGGGGTCTTGTATCGATGATCCACATCATCACCAGTCCTCAAGTGCTTGTCTTCAGAAGAAAGCACTTATGTTTTGAGGGAGTCTGCGAATTGCACACAGGATTTAGAGCCTTGGCTGCTCAGACCACAAGAGTAGGCTTTTATTGGCCTTCCATACTCTAAGACTTCAAAGACCTAGTAAAGAAGTGTGATAAGTGTCAAGGTAGCCATCAGCGGAGATGACAACGATCACTTCTCCTTGGCCCTTCTGCTAGTGGGGAATGGATATTCTAAAACCCTTCCCTAAAGCAACAGGGAAAAGACAATTTGTTTTAATGGTTATGGATTACTTCACTAAGTAGGTGGAAGCTGAAGCACTAACAGATATCACAGCTAACAAGGTGATCTTTTTTTATGGAAAACACAATTTGCCGATTTGGGATACCTAAGATGCTGATCACCGATAATGGAACCCAATTTGACAACTAGAAGATTAGAGAACAATGTGAAAGACTGCAGATTGATCACAAGTTCTTTTTAATATCACACCCCCAAACATATGGGCAAGCTAAACTTACCAACAGGGTCCTGCTCAATGGTATAAAGAAAAAGATAAAAGAGGATAAATCAGAATGGACAGAGCTCTTGAATGAAATTTTATGGGCATACAGAACAACAACAAAGACCTTAACAGGGGAAATGCTTGTCCTCCTCACATAAAGAGCTGAAGCCATGATTCCAAAAGAGATTGGATGTCTTAGCGCTAGAGTACTGCACTTCTCTCCTCAAAACAATAAGCAAGGACTCATAGTCAATCTAGACTTACTGGAAAAGTCCAGACTCATAGCTGCAATAAGGAATGAAGCCTACAGACATAAGGCTACTCAATACCACAACACTAAAGTAAAAAAAACAGAACCTTCAAATGATGAGACTTGGTACTGAGGAAGCAAGAAGCCACGGCAACAGAGAAAGTAGAGGAAAGCTAGCTCCAAAGTTGGTTGGTCCCTTCAGAGTGACACAAGTGATTAGAGCTAACACCTATCACTTAGAGGATCTACAAGGCTCTAACCTTCCTCATGTGTGACATTCAGACCACCTTAAGTTGTATTATTATTGAATTCATCAATAAAGAATACATATTTTTATTATTTGTGTTCTTACTTAATCTACATTCCTTTCTTAGGACTACTTTCTTATAGATCCAATCGAGGTTACACACCCTTGTGGCATTCAGGGTCCACTTATCTAGGATGGTAGCGAAGTCTTAAGTGAGCATCAACCTCTACTGTCACCAATCAGGGTTACACACCCTTGTGGTGTCTGGGACCCCCTTCTCTAGGGCAGTAGTAGGGGATCAATGCTTCACTCTTCAGGGCGACTTTCAATGCCCCCTCCCTTCCTTTTGTCTAGCCTTTTCAGATGGAAGTAAGAGCACTGGAGCAGTCTTATCAGGTTCATCTTTTCTGTCCAAACAGGTTACATACCCATGTTTACGGTTTGGGACCCACATCTCTCCTGGATAGTACGGGGCTAGTCACTGTGGCATTCAAGAGTGTTGGTGCGGGCTTATCAAGCTCACCTCGTTTATCCAACTTGGGTTACACACCCTGTATGTGGTCTGGGACCCACATCTCTCCTGGATAGCATGGGGACCAGCCTCTACAACATTAAGAAGTGCTGGAACCAGCCCTCCTACAGCAACGCCTCCTACTGGTCCAAACGGGGTTACACACCCTTGTGGTGTTTGGGACCCACTTCTCCAGGATAGAAGTAAGTGTCCAATGCTCCTCTAAGATGGATGATGAAACCAGTCTTTCCACGACAATACCTCCTACTAATCCAAATTGGGTTATATACCCTATGGCCTCTAGGACCCACTTCTCCAGGACAGTATAGTCTTAGGAGCTCTTAGCTCACTAGGAGAGCCCCTATCAGCATCCTCAACTTCCAAGGGTTTAGACTGAAAAACCTCCTCATGAAACCCCGCAGGAGTATCCACTACTGCCCTGGCTGGGCAAGACCCTGAAGTTGTCTTCCTTTTCTTTGACATCCTGATAAGGATTATAACTCAACTAAGGTTAGTCAAAAACTTCTTTTAGTCTTAAGTCTCCTTATTTTTCCAAAATGAGCAGACTTGGGAGGCTACTAATGGGTCATGGTTTTTAAAAAACCCCCTATTTAAAGGCCATCACATGAAAGTCATAACCCAAAAATGGGGTTATGTTTTTTGCGCGCCCATAATCCAAGTTGGGCCATAACGCGTCCACGCCCAACTCCAAGTCTCCTTTTGGGTTTAGCCTACAGCTGAACCCAACCACACTTGGGTTCAGCATACAAGCTAAACCCAAATACACCTAGGTTCACCATACAGCTGAACCCAACCACACGTGGGTTCAGCATACGAGCTGAACCCAAATACACCTAGGTTTAGCATACAACTGAATCCAACCACACTTGGGTTCACCGTACAAGCTGAACCCAACCATACTTGGGTTCAGTGTACGAGCTGAACTCAACAACACTAGTGTTCAGTGTACAGCTAAACCCAACCACACTTGGGTTCAGCATACGAGCTGAACTCAACAACACCAGTGTTTAGCGTATAGCTAAACCCAACCACACTTGGGTTCAGCATACGAGCTGAACCCAAATACACCTAGGTTTAGCCTACAGTTGAACCTAACTCCTTTTGGGTTCAGCCTACAGCTGAACCCAACAACACCTAGGTTTAGTGTACAACTGAACCCATCTCTTCTTGGGTTCAGCCTACAGCTGAACCCAACCATACTTGGGTTCAGTGTACAAGCTGAACCTAGATACACCTGGGTTCAGCGTACAACTAAACCCAACTCCTTTTAAGTTCAGCCTACATCTCAACCCAAATACACCTAGGTTCAACGTATAGTTGAACTCAACTCTTATTGGATTCAGGCTATAGCAGAACCCATCTCCTCTTGGGTTCAGCGTGCAAACTGAACCCATATACACCTGGGTTCAACGTATAGCTAAAAGTAACCCCACTTGATAAGTCTCCCCTACTTTGAGCTTGGGCTAGTGATTATGATACCCATCAGATCCTATTAATTATGAACAAGCAGTTCATGCTTATATTAATGAGATGTGATGGCATGAATAGTAGAATAATATTATTGTACTATTACAAGATTACATCTCTACCCCTCACATGTCATATGAAGCAAGTCAAGACAAGTAATATAGAAGAAAAACCTTGTGCTCTTAGACAAAAACACATTCCTTCTCTTCTTTCCTTACATCTACATCTTTTTCTCCTTTATCTTTATAAAAGCTCATTAATACCTTCATTAATTTCTTTCTATCATACCAAATACCTCGTACTGATTTGATCTTCGGAGGGTCCCCCAACAACACCCCCTAGAGGTCTCTAAGGGACTTTATGCAGGTATTCATTCAAAAGAAGATTTACAACCCCTGAAGGTATCCATTAAAGAGGAGGTCGATACTGTCTAAAAACAAGGTCGTAGAACACACTATGAATGATCTACAAGGATCTTTAGGAATAACTCCTTCCAGAATATTCCCTGTGATTTTTGTAACCTCATCAGAAATATATACTTGAGGGCAATGGAAAGTAGAGTCAATATAAGCCAATATAAGATGATGAACAATAACCTCACTAATTTGAAATTTCTTCATATTTTTATTATTAATGAAGCTAATAGACACGTTCAACCCTAGGAAAAGCTTGATAATCATCGATTGTATGTTAAATTAATGAACTTTTTGTAATATTTTTTCTTTTTCAACCCATTTTTTACCCAAAACATCTAGAAAACACTCTAGATGCCTTGTTAAACCAATCCATGGCCACCAAAAACCTAATAAACTGCCCAAAACCTGAAATCCACCTGAAACAAAAATTCTTCACGAGCTCAAATCTATTTTTAAGGTATATCTTGAATTTTTTTGAGTTTTTTTTGTTTTTTTTAATTTATTATTATTATTATTATTATTGGGTTGGGCCCACTGGGGACCTCAAAGGGTTGGGCTGATATGGGCCTCATAGATCGGGCCATTTCGGGTCCAACCCAAACTCAGGGGGCAATTATCCCCCTCCCCCCGATTTGCATGCAAAATGATCATTCGTTTTGCATGCAGGATGGTGGCAGTAAGAGACGAAGCAGAAGAGGAAGCGAGGAGGGGTTACTTGGCGTGGGGAGCTATAAGTGGCCTGGTCGTGGAGCTGGTGGAGAGGACGGTGGTAAAGCTGATGATGGGTTATTACAGGAGGAAGAATGAGAAGTTTATAAAGGGGAGAGAGAGAGAGAGAGAGAGAGAGAGAGAGAGGTGGTGCACTTACCACGTGAGGTGGTTGGGCGATTGTTTGTGGTGGAGATGATGGTGGTCAAGCTAGTGGTGAGAGTGCTAGTGGCTAAAGGCCGCGGTAAAGAGAGAGAGGAGAGAAAAGTTTGATTGGCAGTAGAAAGGGAGGGAGACTGATTTTTTATCAACTTTGGACTTAATTTTCTCCTCCCTCAGACCATGAAATCCAACCCTATTTATAAGGGGTGGAAGAGGGGTGTTTCATCTTTACTAGTATTAAATCTTGGCCCTTGATTCAACCTGGAAGGATCCTAACCATTGGCTCAAAATAAATATCATGGGCTGTCAAATTTGTTTTAAGAAAAGAGCTGGTCGAATTGGCCATTTTAGGGCAGTGTCATAGCCACTATAGTGTCCATCAGCTAGAACAGATCACACTGACGTGTAGTCAAGTGTCAAATGAACATTTCATGTAAGTTTTGTCCAATTTGATGGAGAGATAAAGCATAAAACGTCTTGGGAATGAGGCCACTTAATTAGCCTCTCTAGAGAAGAAGATGAACAGTCAACCCCAAAACATCGCCGTTTTGGCATAGTGCATTTCAGTCCTTTGATTTTTTATGTCTCTCAATTAAACCTCTGATTAGCTTCAAACTTTTAATTTTGCTCCTAACGAGCTTCAATTTCAACCCCGAATTTCAACGTCTTTTTCATTTTGGTCTTTGGCCCCAAAATAACCTATATATGGGTTATGACAGTTGTCCCTCTCTTTACAATGTTTACGATAGAAAGTTGAGTAATAGACTTTAGATAGTAAGCTTTGTAAAGAAAAAAAAAGGAATGAGAGTTAATAGATTCACTCAAAGAAAAAAGGATAAAGTTAGAAAGCATATTATCCAAAGGATAAGGGCTAGAAAGCTCACTCAAAAGAAAATGAGATAGCGTTTGCAAAGAAAAAGATGGTCTTTCTGAGAGACCTTTTGAAGTGGTTAGGTAGACAATCTGCCTCTTGGTAGAATTTTAAAATTTTGAAATGGTCATATTATCGTGGGCGATTTGCCCAGGTGAAAAATGTAAAGGTTTTTTTCCAAAGTGGTCTTCTTATAATAGGTGACCTACCTAGATAGAAAAATGCAATGATTTTTTTTAATGGTGAAAAATGCGAAGATTTTTCAAAGTGGTCTGATTTTATAGGCGACCTGCCCAGGTATAAAATCAAAGATTTTCAAAGTGGTGAAAAATATGAAGGTTTTTCAGAGTGGTTTTATTATAATGGGCAACTTGCCCAGGAGAAAATTTTTCATAATGGTCTTATTGCAATGGATGAACTGTCCAGGTGAAAAATGCAAAGACTTTCGAGTGATGAAAAATGCGAATGATTTTACAAAGTGATTTTATTGTAACGCATGACCTGTCCAGGTGAAAAATGCAAAGATTTTTTAAAGTGATGAAAAATACGAATGATTTTTTCAAAGTGGTAAAAAAATACAACTTACTTGGTAAAAGGATTTGATCAGACATGCCTTGAAGGAACGACAGGATGGGGCTTGAATACGTATTATTTAGGAGATGAGAGCTCAAAGGAGCACATAAAAAAAAAAGAGATAGGGCTCAAAAGTGCACTATCTAAGAGATGAGGGCTCAAAGGTACGCCTAAAAGAAGAAGATAGGGTTTGAAGGTGTACTATTTAAGATATGGGAGCTCAAAGGTGCACTCAAGAAGAGATATGATATAGAGATAGGGATAGTGTACTATCTAATAAGCTAGGGCTCAAAGACGTGCTCGTAAGGAGGTAGGTATAAAAAACACAATATCTAGGAATGAGGGTTCAAGGGCACATTCAAAATGAGGTAGGGTTAGAAAATGTGTTATCTGAGAGATGAGGGTGCAAAGGCACACTCAAAAGAAGGTAAGGTTAGAAAACCCACTACTTGAGAGATAAGGGTGTAAAAGCACACTCGAAAGGTTATATGATTAGAAAACACACTACTCGAGAGATGAAGGCTCAAAAGTGCTCTTGAAAAAAAAGATAGGGCCTGAAGGCGCACTATATAAGGGATGAGGGCTTAAAGACGCACTTGAAAAGAGGTAGGTATAGAAAACACATTACTCGAGAGATGAGGGCTCAAAGGCGCATTCATAAGGAAGAAGATAGAACCCGAAGGTGCATTATCTTAGGGAGGAGGGCTTAAAGGCACACTCGACAAAGATTTGTTGGTGAGACATTAGTCTGTCAAATATCAAAGTAATGCATTATGATCAATATGCATGTATACTTGCTTGAGAAATATAGGTTCCTTTTCTTCATTGACTTTCCTCCTTGTTGAAAGTTTGAGTCTTTGTAGTAAGTTTCGATGGCTAGTAAGTTTTTTGCTCTTACTTACTTGAGTCATATCTTATGATCTTGACCTCTAGGAAGGGCATGACATCAACATACTTCTTTGCCCATAAAATTTTATCTCAAAGGTCTCTAACTCTGCCCTACATTTTTGTTTTCTTTGAAAAGGAATTATAAAGCCAGCCCTATTATGTGTTTTTTTGGATTGCCTCCCAGCCTAATCATGCTGTAAGCGTTCAATTTGGGTTTTATTTGGGAAAAAGGTTGTGTGAAAGAACATTTGGTTATTTACAAGGAGTTATTTTCATGGAGAATTTTTGGAATTTCAAAGCTATTCTAAACACAAAAACTATTTTGATGTCAATTTAAAGCAAACTTGTTCTGAAGAAATTCAAGTGATTCCTATAGACAGGTTTCCAAAGTCTTATGAATATGTAAATATAATGATATGGTGCATGTATTGTGACATCTATTTTATTAAGATGTTGAATTCTGAGATTCTATGAGTATTGTATTATGCGAAATGATGATATCTATATAAAGCAATGATGGTGAAATAAAAAAAATCCACCATTATCAGGTCGTTATGTATGAATATTGGATCATGAAATGATATGAATTCTTGGGATATTACAGATAAATCCACAACCTTTCATCTTTTCTTCTTTACAAGCTTACTATCTAAAGTCTCTTACAAAAGTAAAATGCATGAAGGAACCAAACTGAGATTTCGAACAAAAATCATGAACCCAATTGTACCCAAGATTGAAAGACAATACAAATTCAAGGTTAAATTAAAGGATTATCGAAAGAATTTGCATAAAAAATAAGTCTATGGACTTAATTAGACTTTGTATAGGCCAAATTGATTTAATCGTGGGCCCAATTAAAGGATTAATTAAGTTTAAGAATGAATTTGAGTCAAATTAAAAGATTTAATTAAGTGCAATGACTTAATTAGATTTTTAATGGGACTTACGTGGTGCAAAATTAAGTTTGGAAGCTTAATTTGGGTTTAATTGAGAAAATTGGAATTTTAGATGATCAAATTTAGTTTTTACAAAGTCATTTGAGTGAAATCAGGGATACAATTGAAAGAAAATCAAAGTTTGGGGATCAATTAAGAGCCAAATTGAAGAAATTCATAACTAAAGACTTTTTTTGCAAAAGGTGCGCGAATTAAGGGACCCAATTCAATTGAAAACATGGGTGAAATTGAAAAAATTAAAAGTTTGAAGGTCAATTAGGGATGAAATTGAAAATACCCAAGACCAAGAACTAAGTTGAAAAACGCGCTGATATCATGGGATGTTTTTGAAACTTCACAGGGGAAAAATTGAATTGATTCTTAAAATTCAAATTCAAATGAGAACTTAATTGAACAATTTGAAAGATTGAGGCTAAAATCAAAAGAGAAAGTTTGAAACCTAAATTAACCATAAACGTCAAAACGACGTTGTTTCATTAAAATAAAACGGTGCCTTTTCGTGTTTGTTTTGGTCAACAAAAGTAAAAAAAAAAAATAATAAAGAGTGCCAGACGACATGTTGTATGACACTGTTTGTCATCTTCTTCAAAAGACCCATGAATAGTTGCCTCGTGAAGTTATTTTTCAAGGCCATTTATTGCCTCGTTTCTCCCTTGAACAAGACGGGAAAAAAAAACACCACCCTCATGACCTGACATTATCTTACACCCTAATCCCTTTTCCCACAGGTTTGCCGCTCAAAAAACCACTGAAAAGTTAACCCAAAGTCACTGACCCGACCACTTTTTGCTACTAATGATGGTGACTTTTGGTCAATAGTTGGGATACATTCTATTTGAATCAAGGGTCAAGATTCATATCCAATAAGGACTAGATGTTCCTCTTTCATCTCTTATAAATAAGGGTGAATTTCGTGCATAAAAGGAAAAGAAAATTAGGGGAGAAGAGAGTAAAAAAACTAGCCAAAAACCATCATTTTTCCAGCTGCCCAACTAGCCACCTTTCTCCTCCTTCAACAACCACCGTGGGCCACCACGAGCACCCATTGCACCACCAACCGATAGCCAACAACCATCTCTTGCCTAGGTAAGTTTCTTCTTCCTCCTTGTGATTCATTACATTGTATTTTTCATGGCTTTAACACGGTACGACAACCATGTTTGCTAGCATTTTTGCCAACAAAACCTTGCCACTAGACTGGGCTAGTGACAAGATAAATGAGTTGGACTCAAGCCCATTTCGTGTCTGAGCTGGGTCCAACTCATGTTTATTTATAGAGAAAAAAAGGTATGTTGGCACGTTTGGCTTATGCCAATTTTGTTAAGGAAATAAGACCTTATTTGGGTCTTTAAGGTGTGCTTGCAAAACACAGTTTTAAAGCATTTTTAATGCCTCTGATTTTAAGCTAAGGGCGTGTTTTGCAAACATGCTCTAAACCTTTTCCTTTAGTTTTAATTTTTCTTTATTTTGGGGTTTAGTTAAACATACATCTAAAAAATTCAAAAATTTATGAAAAAATTCGAGCATTTTAAAAATATTTGTGGGTCCCTAACATATTTTTTCAATAATTTAACCTAATATCAGGTTGTACACTTACACTATAAATACAAACCAAGTATTAAAAATACATGATTTTTCTCTAAGATTTCAAAAAAATCCCTTATTTTAGAATACATAACAATATGTTTTTTTTTTAGAATTTTATTTAATATTGGGTTGTAGACTTATACTGTAAGATACGAACTCGATATTAAAATACCTAATCTTTCTTTGAAATTTCAAAAAAATCCAAAAACAATTCAAAAGCATTCCCCATTTCAAAAATACAAAAATATATTTTTTTTTCATACAACCAAATCCTAAAGGTTTTTTATGGGTATTTTATAAAAGATAAAATCATATTTTTATCTTGTTTTAAAAATACAAAATAAATATTGTAATCAGTTTATGATTATCCATTAGAATTTGACCAAGTTACCAAAAATCTCACAACAATTAATTTGTGTAATTAGTATTTCAATAATAGTTGTTATGTCTACCAACACCAAAGTCATTCTCCTTTAAATCCTCCTTTCACCACTTTGGCTACTCGTGTTGAGAAAGTCGATAAGACTACAACTCAACTTCAACTGCAGATTACACTTCTTCGGTCCTAAATATAACGTTTCATGCATCCACCTACTCAACATGACTTTCCTGAAAGTTTTAATGCAAGTGTCGGTAGCTCTCAAGGGGCTAACTAGGATTATATGGCGTTGGATTATAAGGAAAAAGAGGATCCTACATAATCAACTTGGTATAAAGATTGAGTGTCTCTTGGGGCAATGGTCAAGTTTTCTTTCTTGTATTTTATTTCTACCATGTGGCATGTAAATTTTAGAATTATGCGTTTACATACCAGCGGAATCTAGGGTGCTAGTTTAACTCTTATTTGCATTATTAGTATTTTAATTGATGCAAAAAAAAAAGAGTATTATAACTAGTACGCATATGAATGCTCTTGGAACTCGTATTTGCTCATTTGTATTTGATATATATTTTCTATGTTTATATGATATTAAAGTGAAATGATGTTATTATGTTGTAAATTATATAAAATTGATATGTTAATAGATGTTTTGTGCTAAGAGGATCTTGTCTTCTTATTATTACATTTGTGTTGTCTTAAATATAAGAGTGACCTCTTTGCTGTTAAAAATAGCTAGTTAATGCACATTCCCGTAAATAGATCATTTTTTTTATTAACATAGGTGTCCCGGTCAGCTTGTGCGTACCTCGACTAATCCCACGGGTCCTGGAGTTAACGACCATGTAAGCCTCCAATAGCCCTAAAGGAACTCGAACTCATAATCATTGGGGAGCAAACCCAAAACCTGACCAATTAAGTTACCCCTCAGGATTTCCCGTAAATAGATCATTCCTTCAAAAGATGATTGCATTATTCCTAAATTATAATCTTAACTATTCCTTTCATTTTGCTTTGATTGCATTATTCCTTCACTTTAAAAGGAAGAGTTAGATTAATTTTTTACTAAAAACTTGAGCTTTTTAACTTATAATTTACTCTTTTTCTGTGAATATTTATTTTATTTCATTTTTTTTTTAAGTCAAAGACATTTTTACATTATAAGTGTCTTTTTTAGTAGTGAATTTTTATTAACTTAAGTGATTAGGTTGTGATCTTGAACTCATGAAAAATATCATGTGGGTGTAATCTTGATTCCATGAAAAATAATTGTGTTAAGGTTTTAATGTTGAGCACATGAAAAAGATTAGTGTTATAATAAATAAGATTTCACCCATAAATAAGGCTATGCAGCAAATTAGAAACGCTTGTGCTTACCACATTAGGTGTGGACTAGGTTTTTAGGTTAATCTCTTTTAGTTTATTTGTTAACAATGAAAATATAACTTTTAAAGATCAAATTGAATAACAATAAAGTTTGATGACTAAATTGAAACATATATAAGTTTTAAGGGACTTGGGGAGGAAATTTGCCAATTAATAATATGTTATGTATGTATGTATGTATGTATGTGTCAGAAAGTACTTTAATGGCGCACATTTTGTGAAGGAAGAGTTAAGAGAGAAAAGGATACGAGACTGTCTGTGGCAGTCTGCGTTCCTCCAAGAAGCAATCCACTATTTAGTGAGTCTCTCTCTCGAGATCTTTACGTCCTATATCTGGTTGTAATATTATGGGCTCAGTTTCTTCTTCTTTGAATGTTTGAATTTGGTTTGCTACTATAATTTTCTCCATCTCTAGCTCTACAGAAGCACATAGGGTTTCACTTTTTCTCCCCTCCTGTGTTATGTCGAATTTTGTTCACCCTTGTTTGTTGCAATTACTGCCACTCTTGTTCTTTGTACTGGTACTGTTGTTTTGTGCATCATGCCAATCTGCCTCTGTTGATCTTAACCCAGAAGACAAAGCCTCACTTTTACTGTTCCGGTCATGGATTCAGGACCCAGTTCATGGCTTGTCAACCTGGTTTGGTTCTAACTGCACTAACTGGACAGGTCTGGTCTGCCAAAATCACACCGGCCAGGTCATTTCTGTCAACTTGAGAAACGTGAATCTGTCTGGTTATATTCACCCCAATTTGTGCAATCTTTTGTTTCTTGAAACCCTGGTTTTGTCTGAAAATGGTTTTACGGGCCAAATCCCATTGTGCTTTGGTAGGTTGCAAAATCTCAAAACCCTTGATCTTAGTCACAATAGATTTGGTGGTGTTGTGCCTGACTCACTTATGAGGCTTAGACAATTGAAGGAACTTACTTTAAATGGGAACCATGATTTGGGAGGTGTTGTTCCTTGGTGGGTTGGTAATTTCTCGACCAATTTGGAAATACTTGACTTGGGTTTCAATTCTTTTCATGGGACAATACCTGAAAGCTTGTTTTACTGTAAGTCATTGAAATATTTGGATCTTGGAAATAATTACCTGTCGGGTGATCTTCATGACTTTTTTCAGCCTCTGGTTTTTCTCAATCTCAGTTCTAATTCGCTTTCAGGTACTTTGCCTTGTTTTTCTGCTTCCATTCGATCTCTCGATGTTTTGAATTTAGCTAGGAATTCTATTGTGGGTGGTATTCCTACATGCATTGCTTCCCTAGAAGAATTGACTCATCTGAATTTATCATTTAATCACTTGAATTATGCAATATCTCCGAGACTTGTTTTCTCTGAGAAGCTTCTTGCATTGGATTTGAGTTTCAATGATCTATCTGGTCCACTTCCAGCCAAGATTGCAGAGACAACAGAGAAATCAGGCCTTGTTCTTCTTGACTTGTCCCACAATTGTTTCTCTGGTGGTATCCCTTTGAAGATCACCGAGCTGAAAAGTCTACAGGCATTGTTTCTTTCTCACAATCTTCTTACTGGGGAAATCCCTGCTAGGATTGGAAATTTGACGTATCTCCAAGTGATAGATCTTTCATGCAACTCATTGTCGGGTTCAATTCCTTTAAATATTGTTGGGTGTTTTCAGCTACTTGCACTAGTTCTCAATAACAACAATCTCTCTGGTCAAATTCAACCAGAACTTGATGCGCTGGATAGCCTGAAAGTATTGGATATAAGCAACAATGGGATTTCTGGGGAGATTCCACTAACTTTGGCTGGCTGCAAATCACTTGAGATAGTAGATTTCAGCTCCAACAATCTCTCGGGAAATTTGAATGATGCAATAACCAAATGGTCAAACCTCAGGTATCTCTCCTTGGCTCGAAACAAATTCAGTGGAAGTTTACCTAGTTGGCTGTTCACATTTGAAGAGATCCAAATGATGGATTTTTCAGGCAATAAATTCTCTGGCTTCGTACCCGATGGCAACTTCAACATTAGCTTGGAGTTCAATAATGGAGATGTTAGACGATTGCCTGCAGAGCCATTTCTTGCAATTCGAAATATTGAGATCAAAATATCTGTGTTGGTTGTTGATAACAGTGAATTGAGCTTCAATTACCATCTATCTTCAACTGCTGGAATTGATCTATCTGATAATTTGCTACACGGGGAGATTCCACATGGCTTATTTGGACTACAAGGTTTGGAGTATTTGAACTTGTCATACAATTTTCTTGATGGTCAGGTTCCCAGTCTAGAGAAGATGGAACGTTTAAGGGCATTGGACTTGTCACATAACTCTTTATCGGGTCAAATACCAGGAAATATTTCCAGGCTTAAAGAACTCGTACTCTTGAACTTCTCATATAACAGTTTGTCTGGATTTGTTCCCCAGAAAGAGGGGTATGGAAGGTTTCCTGGAGCATTTGCTGGAAATCCAGATTTGTGTGTGGAGTCCCCTAGAGTAAAGTGCGACTCAGGTAGCCTGCCAACTGTGCCTGGGAAGTCATTTGAAGAAACTGAAGGTCCAATTTCTGTTTGGATATTTTGCATAAGTGCCTTTGTTAGTTTTTATTTTTGTGTTGTCACTCTATTTTGTTCCACTCGAGCAAGAAGTTATCTTCTTCAGACAAAAGTTTAAAATCCTGTCAGCTTATGTTAGGGAAACCTCTCGTGTATTCTTAGTTATCTATCATCCTGTTCACTGATATGAGATGTTACCTACGTCAATGGTTGTTTTCCTACCTGTTTACTGAAGTTGATAATAAAGGTTGGTCAGGTCAGGTGAGTTCCAAATGTGACATCTCATTGGAGAATCACAACTGGAAAATCACTGTAGCTTCACTCTTATTTACACTGTTCATTGTTTACACTGTTCATTGGAACAATGTAATGGTGGTTTTCTCCTTCCATCCAGAAAACTTAACACTGGTATACCAACTAAGGATATAACAAGATTCCTTTGTTTTTATTAAATTTATCGAGTAAATAATTTTTTTTTCATATTAACTGCATAGTAAAATAATTAAAATAGTAAAACAATTAAAATATCATATGAAGCAAAAAAAAATTAAACTTGGCCATAAAGGGTATTTTTATATTTTTACAATGTTTTTGCTGTTATTACAATGTTAATTAAGGAGTAATTTGATATTTGTATAAATATAAAAAATAAAAAATAATTAAAAAAATAGTGAAACAATCAAAATACTTTTACAATAAAAAAATTTAAAACTTGAGTTAATGAGCTTTTTCATCTTTTTATATTAGTTTTTTTTGTTGTTATTAAGTCAGCTTAGGTGCAATATTGTATTTGACTAAATAAAAAAAAATATATAAGTACATGTATGGCATGTGTGAAGCGTCCATGCACTTTAGTTGGCATGCACGGCGTATTCGGCGTCTAAAAATACCCTTTCATTGTATTGTTAAAAGTGTCGTCACATCCTCTTTCTCCTAGAGAAGCGACTATTGGTGTTGGTGGTTTAGTTTGTCGGCGGTAGATCTTTTTTTTCTTCTTTTTTTTTTCTTGAAAATTACAGTTTTGCCTTCTATGTTGTTGGTATTTCAACTTCAATCCTTATTGTTTTAATTTTTAATTTTTGTTCTTAGCCCTTTTGTAGAAGTTTTATTTGTTTGTAATTCCATCCATTAATTCCAATGTGACATATATTGTTTTTTTTTCAAATTGGTCCTTATTCTTTTTATTTCTATTTTTTTCCTTAGTCTATTTGTAAAAGTTTAATTACTTTTCAATTTTATTCTGCAATCCAAATTTGTGGTATTATGTTTTTCAATTTGGTCCTCATTATTTGATTTCTACTTCTTTTTTTCTTAGCCCTTTTGGAAAAGTTATTATTCTTTTCAATTTTACCATTCAATCAAAATTTTGTTTTTATTTTTTATATCAATTTTGATTCTCATTCTTTTGATTTTTTTCTAGGTATTTTTGCTAAATTGATTTTTCTTTTCAATTTCACCCTTCAATCAAATATAAAATTTATTTTGTATTTCAATTTTGATTCTCATTCTTTTAATTACTTTTTTTAAAATTCTTTTATATAATTAAAATTCATTTTCAATTTCATCTTTCATTATTTAATTGGTTGAGAATTAAATTTCATGGTTTTTTTAAATAAGGTGTTTGGAGTCTAATAACCCAGGTAAAGGGTTTGAAAAGTTAACATGTTTTTTTTTATTAAAAAAAGAGCTTTATAATTCTTTTTATTTTTTATTGGATAATTTTAATTTTATGATCTGGGTCACAGGTTTGGCAGGATATCCCAGGTTGGCTCAACCCCGATTACTAGGGTTACAAGTTTGTTATACTAACTCAGGTTGACTATGACAGTTTTATTATGTTCTTTTTTTACTCCATTTTGTTCTTTCATATTTAAGGGGTTATAAATTGAAAAACATTGTTTGTTCCTTTTTAAAAAATATATTTTTCCCTAAGTTGTGCTAATCGCTTTTCTTTTTAACTTGATATATTTATTCTTGTTTTTTTTTGTCTAATTAAAATAAAATCAATTTATTCGACTCGGTCAAGTATATAACCCGATTCATGTATTTTTCTTTATATTTTAAAATACACTTGAGATAGATAAATATTATATTTTACATAAAAGAAATAATCTAGCCTTACATAAAAGCGCAGCACCAATGCTAGTAGTCACTATTGGATTGATTGAACGCCTCAACTTTGTTCTTTAATTTTATAGGGCTCCTAAATTAAAAATGTAAATGTAAAATATATTATAATTATAATATTGTTTTTCGTCGTCTTCACATTTTTTTATTAATTTCAATTACTAAGTTTGGATTGGATAGATATAACATCACACGAGTTATGAGCTAATAAAAAACATAATTCAAAACCGTGTACAAATTTAGGATTCAGTACTAGATGAATTAAAATGTGAATAAAGCATTTTAAATTAACTTTTTCTTATTTAATTATGACAAGAATAATACAAATAGAACACAACAAGCCTTGTGCCTGTGCTTCGGAGAGAGTCCTGGCTATTTCTTTGTGCAAAAAAAATATATTCACCTACCGCAAGTGTATTTAATAAAACCAAGAAAATTATGTGATTAAGGTGATAGGCCCGCCTTAGTCGAATAAACTTGCTTTAATTTAATAAAAAGAAAAAGAAAAAGAAATGATAGTAGATTGATTCGTAGCCTATTAAATATAGAAAAACAAAACAGGATAAAAATAATGACATGAAACAAAAAGTATTGATTAACTTGAGTTAACATGATAAACCTGATAATTAAGATCGAGTCAACCCTATATATCCCACCAAACCCGTGTTAATTTTTCAAACTCGTGACCTGAATCATTAAACCTGAAGCAGTTGCTCTGAAAAAACCCATGAAATTCAATTCTCAATCAATCAAATATTGAAGAATGAAACTGAAAAAAAATCTCAATTATACAAAAGGATTAAAAAAAATTAATTTTTACAAAAAAAGCTAAGAAAAAAAATAAAAATCAAAACAATAAGGACCAAATTAAAAAACACAATACCATCAATTGAATTGAAAGATGAAATTAAAAAGTAATAAAACTTTTATAAAAGGGCCAAGGAAAAAAACTAGAAATCAAAAGAATGAAAACCAAATTAAAAAATATAATATTTGATAAATTAAGATTGAATGATGAAATTAAAAACAAATAAAACTTCTACAAAATGAGCGAGATAAAAAATAAAAAATAAAAAAAATAAGGACTAAAATTGAAAGAGAAACAACAAAGATGGCTAACTTGTAATTTTTATGGGAGGAGAAAGTAAAGAAGGGGAAAAAATAAAGGTCTATTGACAACAAACTAGACCACCATTGGAGACACACGCCGCACCACACAGGAAAAGGACATAGTGGCCCTTCCAACGACACAACATAATGATCTTTTTGAATGCCAGGAGGCGTTGCACATGTTGACCAGAGTGAGCGAGCACCTCCCACGCATCTTCAAATGTCGTACACGAACGCCAACCTTCTAGCCAAGTAAAAATTGCCTCTAAGCTAACTTTATAATTAAAAAAAAAAACAAACATTATGAAAAGCCCCAAAAGCCCTTTTACCTCATGTTTAAATTTTTTTATTAAAGGCGTTTTGGTCATTTTACTATGCGTTTTAATTTTTTTTTATTTTATATATTTGGTCAAATATCAAATTGCACCTCAACTGATATTATAATAACAAAAAAATCATTGTAAAAATACAAAAATTCCCCTTAACTCCATGCTTAAGTTTTTTGCTTCCAAAAGTATTTTGATCATTTCTCTATGTAATTAAGATGAGAAAAGACATATTTGTCTCTGGTCAATTTGGAAATGACAAATGAATCATATAAAAAGACTTTAATGCCCTTAAAAACCTATGTTAAGCTTTTTAGGTGGATGGGCAACACAGTCATTACACTATTCTAGTGAATAATGCTAATGGGTCTAGAATTGTAGTACTTTTCCAAGGCCAATTAAATATATTTTTTTAATGTTTTAACTAGATTATAATAAATAAATAAATAAATAATCATAATTCCTTTCCTTTCCTTAAGATAATGTGAAATAATAGAATTGTAGTAGATAGGTGGCCTGTGTTACGCCGCGGTCTGAGTCAAATTTTTCCTAACATAAAAAAAGAATGCACAAACAATGATAATGTTTTTAAAGGAGCAAAAAAAAAAATATTAGACTCGGGTCATTGATTTGAATGGGTTTAATAAGCCCAGTAATTTAATAATATAATTCATATACAAAAAGCCCAATGACAAAAAAAAAAAAGAGAGAGAAAAAAAGACAACAACTAATAAAAAAATGAATGCTTACCAATATTATGAAAAGATATCATTTAAATATTCTTAAAAGGTAAACAATCTTATTTGATAACAAAACAAAAATTGAATGAGAATGAAATAACCTCTTAAAGAGGAAAATGAAAAAAATAAATCTAAAGCTTAGTTACTAGTAAATCAAATACTAAAGGATGAACTAAAGAAAAATTAATTTTAAAAAATGATAAAAAAAAAATTCGACTCGAGTCAACATCCCAAATTTATAGCCTAGTTGTGAGACCGAGATAACCTCGTACAAAAGAAATTGAATAAAATAATGAAAGACAAAACTGAAGAAAAATCAATTTAAATCATAAAAAAACTCGAGTTAACCTAGGCTAACTCGACTAACTTGTAACCTAGAACATAAGATCAGGATAACTCTATAGAAAGGAAAGAGAAAAAATCATAAAGCTCAAGCCCCAATAATCTAAGTCGAAAGATGAAATTAAAAAAAAAAATTTAAAAAAAAAAATCTAAAGAAGAGCAAAGTTAAATCGAGCTAATCTTTGAAACTCGTAATCTAAGTCATGAGACTAAGATTACCCCATAGAGGACAACACACAAAAAGGTCATGAAGCAAAATTCTCAATCATCCAAATATTGAGGGATGAAATTGACAAAAAATCAATCAATGAAATAATAATAAAAAAAATAAAACAAATATCAATAAAAAAATAAGAAACAAATCTGGTATAAAAATTAAATGAAGTAAAATAATGAGGGACAAAATTAAAAAATAAAATAAATCAAGAAAATGATAAAAAAAAAATTAGTAATTAAAAGAATAAGGATCAAATTGGATAAAAAAAATCAAATGAAATTAAATGTTGATTGATGAAATTGAAAAATAAAATCAAGTTCAAAAGGCATTAAAAACAAAACAAATAGTAATAAAAAAAATAAAAACTAAAATTAATTCAAATTCAAACTGACATCACACATTTAATTTTTAGAAGCGAAAGCGTGAAATCCGAAGTCATACGAGAGAAAAGATTAAAAATAATCCATCAAAACCACACTGTCAGTCATCTGTTAACACTCACCTCACCATCTAGAAGAGCTTGGTGCATCATTCCGAAGCTAATATTTGACTACCATGAGATGTTCCACCCGTTATCAAAAGGGGTTTATAAGTATTCCACATGTTGAAACATGTGTTGTATATGCTAGCTACTTTTAATTTACAAATAATATTTTATATTTACTGATATATTAAATTATTTTATATTCAACTTAATTATAACTAAATAACTACGAAAAAAATATAAAAATCGATCTAGACAACATTTTTTTTATTTCTAAGAATAATTTAATTTTATTGTATTTTAAAAAATAAAAATTCTAAAACACTATGTTTAAAAATAATAATATGTTAAAAGATTATTTCCTTTTACTATTAATTTAGTTATTATATTATGTTTAAAAATATTAAAAGATTAATTTATCCTCAATTATTTTAATAATAATCAATGAAGTCTGTGAAAATATCGTATTACTTTTTATAATTAATTCAATGATTTTTTCTAAAAGAAACAAAACAATCATTATATTATTTGGATCGAATTATATTGCAGTGACTTGGGTGAAAGACCGAGTATTTTTATTTTATTTTTTAAAATTTTAATTTAATGAAAAGATATACAAATCATGAGAATATAATATTGAAAGAACAACTTTATTATTATTTTTATACGAAGATAAATGAAAGATTGAAATCACTGGTGAAATACCCACCGTTGAAAATAGAGAGTAGAGGAAATAAAGAGTCCAGATTAGATTCTCACGGAACTTCTCCTCTCTCCTCTTTTCGTTTTCTTTTGCTCCTCCTTTGACAAGAGTTTTAATTCAATCTACTCTGCTGCTGCTGCTGCTGATAATCGTCTTCTTCTTTCTCCAGAAAATAAAATATGAGCGTGACTGAGTTTGCTATGGTAATTATTAACTTAGATGTTCTTTCTTTCTCTTTCTCTAATTAATTAATGGATTGTTAATTGCAGGTAGAGGAATTGGCTTTTCTGGTGAAGGATAATCTTCGTTGCAAACATCTTGTCTTGTCAATGGAAGAAACCTTTCTTAATTTCCTTCAAGATGACAGGTAGTTGTAAATTTGTAATTGTAATAGTATTTCGCTCTATATATTTATTTACACCAAATTGTTAATGAATTGCAGTTCCCACTCCGATGGTATCTTGGAGCTCCAACCAATGGATGCATATAGTCGTCTTCTTTTGCATCGCCTTGCTGATATATTTGGGTATTTTTATTTTTTTTATTTGGGCGTGTTTATTTTAATTAACTAATTAAACCAGGGTTTATTTTATGTGTTAGGTTTTCTCATGTATCTATTGGCGAGGGAGCTGATCGTCACTTGATTTTAGAGCGGTGCCCGGAGACATCAATGTATGCATGTAAACCCACGTAATCTCTAAATGTTTTTGTTTCTTTTATGTACAACTACTATTACTACTACTGTGTAACATTTACGCTGTCCTGTCCAGTCAACATGTCTTACGGTATCAATCACTAGGTTTCTTCCCATATCATTCATTCATTTTGCTGCCTTGCCTCCTATGTTTTTTTTGTGGACAAATGTTCTTTGTTGGGTATCTATCTAAGATGTTGAAACATGTAAATGTTATTTGTTGGGTACACAACAACAACAACAAGAAGTTGGTTAGATCCCAGTTTCACTAAACAACTTTTCCAAGACTGCATTTGTGTTCCATGAAGCTATCCTTTTGAGTGAAGTTGGATGGATATAATGATGTTGAGGTTTTGAGAAGTCAGCATTTGTCACAAAAAAATGCTATAATCAAATCCAAAGGGATGCATCTTATTTGATGCATGAGCACGGCCCGCTAGAAGCTGTGCCCTTTTTTTTTTTTTTTACAAAAAAGTTAGGTCTTACCTTACTTACCTTTCTAGTATAGCTCAAATGTGTCCTTGTTGTCTCTTCAAGACTTGTATTGTAGGAGTAGGGATACAGCCAATTCAAAACTTAGTATTTATTATTTTTAATTTATACTCTACAAGATTTTAGAGCAAGTGTTGTCTTTTGAGTTTCTGAATTTTTGTCATTGTTGAGCACATAATGATAATTGGAAAGTTGGCATCATTTATTCGTTATAGGCCTCAACATAGTTCTACTTTACCCTGGTAAATCTCTTAGGAAGGTATTTCTCTTGTGATAATTGTTGTCAGTATTCAATTGTCAAACCTCTATGAGTTATGGATGTGCTACGATAATAAGCATCATTATACCCAACCCTTCTCTATCACTAAAATGAAAAGTGAATCTTAGTAATACGGATACAAATGAGCTTCATAGGAAAATCACTAAGGTAATGGTCTTCTTCTGGTGAATATCCAATTGATGAAACCTACTTGAAGGGCAAATAAAATGTGGGCTAGAAACTGTGGAAGGGGCAAGTCTTATGAGTCCATCTTAATAATAAATGGTTTTTCTCAAGCTTAGACAATGGGTCTTTAAGGATGAAAAGGAGCAACATATTGATTATCAGGAAATTCTAAGTAAGGAATGCAATTGATATGCAATTTGTGCCATTTATAATTTTATCTTTAAGGACAAATCTAGCATTGCAAATGCATTTGGTTCCTTCAATAGAGAGGAGAGCATCATTTTATGTTATTCAAAATTATAGATTTTTCCACCTACCCATGCTGAATTTAAAGTTGAGCTTTTTTCTAATCATGGAAAAATGACAAAGAAAGAAGGAAAACTTGAAATAATAGTCGGGTACACTAAAATTTGTGATAGTTAGGGATTTTAGCTTGATTCCTATAAAAGAGTTTAATTAAGAGTTTATTCACGTTCCTATTTAGTTTGTTTTCATATCAAGGAATTCCTATTCATAATCATTGACTTTTAAAGGTTTTTTGGCGTCTAATAGAGCACCTATTATTAAATTTCTAATAGCTCATCGACATCTATTTCCTAAAGTAGAGGACTTGGGCCGTTTGTGGAAGTATAACAAGAATGAAAGAGAAGCTCTCAGATTTTCAGACCTCTCAAAGATTTCTCAAGCATGTCTAGCCAATTTCTGATTTTCTTTGATAAATTTAAATCATAAAACACCCTGAACGTTATTACAAGCGTGTTTTTCTACAACTTTCACCTGTATCTTACTTTGTTAAACTCTAGATTCTCATATATTTTTTCTACTTGTTGCAGTATTTATATTATTCCTAGGATTGTGTTGCGCTCCTCTTAGTGATCCCTTTTGTCATTATGTTAATTGCATATATTACACCTTTGACTTGACTAGTAAATACTTTTGTATGCAGACATGCAGTGACCATTACTTTGTAGTTTAATTATTTATTAAATTTGGTATGACTTTTCCTATCCACTTTATTTGTCATGTTTGTCTCAAGGGTTTTTTTTTTTGAACATTCACCAAGTTGTCATATTGATATTGTTGTTTCGACAATTTGTAACTCTGAAATTTCATTGTAACAATGATTTTTTTCCTGCCTTTCTATAAGTTGGCGTTTCACTTCAGAACTTCAATGTATGGTTTAGCAACATAATGAATAATTTTTATTTTGCCGATAGAAAAATATCAAATGATCTTTCTTGTTTAATATGAACTCATTTCTCACTTGGGGTGCAGCGGTCAGATATTTTCTTCTTTTGATAACCTATTTCTTTTACTGCAGACCCTCCATCCTTGTTAGTGACATCCTATTCCAATTTGATGAACCTCACACTTTGACAACATCACATCAATTACTGAGGAGGAAAGATGCTCCCCCAGGTTAAAATTTTTTTTGCCTTCCCTTTTAAAATATTTCACATGTGATGTTGCCCCATCTTCACAATGGAACACACAATTATTCAGTACTTTTGATGTGGTGATTGAAAGTAGCATATTTCTATTATAATTTACATTAACAGAAATATAAGGAATGGATGTACTAAAACAATTGATTCTAGCAACTATCATGATCACCACAATATGAAAGGATCTTAGCTCTGCTACGATACATTGTTCAAATAATTGATTTTTCATTTCTTTTCAGTGTCTTTTAGGCTGGAAAGAGTGTAGCAATTAAGCAATCTAACATGAATCTTGGGGAGGTAGCTCAACTTGTTCGTATATTTCAAACATACCTCCAATCTGTCTTTGCTTCCAATTTGTCCCTAGATAGAAGGTCAACAGATTAATAGTGGCTTGAATCCATTACACACTGAATATGCCTGTTTCTTAGACAAACAATTAGTATTAACAAAACGCTAAAAGGCTTGGGGTGAAACACTGTAGCCCATGCCACTTACACACACAATTCACTGTAGATTGTCACAATGATTTTTTTTTTTTTTTCATTGAAGTTTTTTTCTACTTTGATTAAGTCCATTTATGATCAAATTGATAGCCAATTTAGGTAAAATTTCTTAAGAAAGGGCATGATTGAAAGTTAGAGGACCAAAGCGAAAAGGATGGAGAAAATGGATGGCGGTTTAAAAATTGAGGCTGAAAAGTTCTCTTTGGTCCTACTTTTTAAATGACAATCTTTCGGTCCTTTAGTATTTTCAAAACTCATTTTTGGTATACAACTTTATTTTTTTTATTTTTCAATTCTTGGTTTGAGAGAAGAGAGATAGACCCAGGATTTTGGTGTTAGAGAAGGAAAGTTGTCGGTTGGCACCATTCTGGCCACTAAAAATATTGATATGGTATTCACGGGTTCCATTCGATGAGAGAAATTTCACTTGACAGTTATTTCACCTTAAAATGGCCCAAGAATATAGATTTGAACTCAAAAAGTTTTTAAGTTTCGGGTTAGTTTTTTGTTTTGGACTGATTTTTTGGTTGTTTAAAGGCTTAAAGGGGTTTATGTAAGTCTCTAGGATTTTTTAGGCATTTCAAAAAATGGTTCAATATTGAATTTTTAAGGTTAGAAAACCCCTGCCCTAATTTTTCAGTGTTGGAAACTGGTTGTGTTGGACAATAAAAATAAATAAAAATAAATAGGAAGGCACGTGTGTTGCCCTTGCTTTCAGGCCTAGGAATTGGTCCCTTTGGCCTAAAGTCTTGGGCTCCTTTTTAAAAGGCTTTCCTTCATTTAAACAAAATCAAAGAATTTATTTTTTTTAAAAAATCATGCACCAATAATTTTTTTTTAGATTATGCTAGGATAAATTTGTTTTTCATCATTTTAACCTTTTGTTTTTAAAACGTAACTTTTTTATAGAGTTATCCCGATCTCATAATCAAGGTTGTGGATTTGACAAGTTAACTCGGGTTGACTTGAGGTTTTTTTTTTTTTTTCAATTTTGTACTTCGACCATGGATTGGTTAGGAATTGGCCTTTGTATTTTTTTTTTTTGTTTTTTTTGGGGTAATTCCGTTCTTATGACTTTGACCATAAGTTTAACATGTTTTTATAGGTTTACTCGAGTCGTTTTTTTTTAGTTTCTTTTTTTAAATTTAATATTTTTTTTCATTTTTATCCTTCAATATTTGATTGATTGAAATTGAGTTTTGTAGGTTTTTGGGGGATGAAGAGTTTTCTCTCTTATTCTTTCAATAATACTAATTACATCGACCATGGATTGGTGGGGAATTGGCCTTTGTATTTTTTTTATTTGTTTTCTTTGGGGGTAATTCCGTTTTTATGACTTGGATTATGAGTTTAACATGTTTTTATAGGTTTACTCGAGTCGTTTTTTTTAGTTTGTTTTTTTAAATTTAATATTTTTTTTCATTTTTATCCTTCAATATTTGATTGATTGAAATTGAGTTTTTTAGGTTTTTGGAGGATGAAGATTTTTCTCTCTTATTCTTTCAATAATACTGATTACAAGATATATAGTAGATGAGGCCACTAAACTAGGAAGGTCACGAAATCAAAAAATAAAAAAGAGCAAATCTCTAGGCTAGAAAATAGAAAACAAAAACT
The DNA here is from genome assembly GCA_007827005.2 of Populus simonii. NCBI lineage: Eukaryota > Viridiplantae > Streptophyta > Magnoliopsida > Malpighiales > Salicaceae > Populus > Populus simonii. Next base: position 8,696,335 of record CM017476.2, read on the forward strand.
CTTAAAAATCTGAAATAGTAATTCCAGATTTTATTTGCATTATCACTTCCTATTTTAGTTCCTCAAGTTGGTGCATAGATATTTATTATGTCCAACTTGCTTACAAAGAGCTGAAAACTAGGTCTAAAAAGTTCTTTGGTGAAGATATCAGCTATTTATTGGGTAGTAGTAACAAAAAGCATGCACGAAGCTCCAATATCAATCTTCTTTTTTATGAAATGAGTGTCAATCTCTACATGATTTGTATGATCATGCTGCATTGGATTTTGTCCAATACTTATTATTGCTTTGTTGTTACAATACAATTTCATTGGCATATTCATAGGAAGTCTTTTCAGCCATAACATTTCACAAACTCCATTAGTCATAGCTCTATATTCTGCCTCATTGCTTATTGCATCCACATTTTGTTTCTTACTTCGCCATGTAACCATATTTCCCTAGATATAAGTACAATATCCTGATGTGGGTCTTCTGTCAATGACTGAACCTGCCCAATCTGCATTAGTGTATGCCTCTTTGTTTGCTATGTAGTTTTCTGAAAGAGTAAATCCTTGCCTGGTGTACTTTTCAAGTATTTGAGAATCTGATAAGTTGCCTCAAGATGTTCTGTGTATGGTGAGTGCATAAACTGACTTATTAAACTCATAACAAATGCAATATTGGGCCGTGTATTGATAAGTAAATCAACTTTCCCATCAACTTTTGATACTATGTTGTATTCACCTGATAACCTTCCTTATCATCTCCAAGTTTCTAATTGGAATCTATTGGAGTATCTGTTGGCCTACTACCACTCATCCTAGTCTCCTTAAGAAGATCAAGGACATACTTCCGCTGTCCCCTTCTTTGACCGAGCAATTTCCATTCCAAGAAAATACCTCAAAGACCCTAAATCCTTTATCTCAAATGTTTATAAGAGGGAAGACTTCAACCGATTCATCTCAAGTACATCATCTCGAGTAAGAATAATATTGTCTACATACACAATTAGTACTGCTCTCTTGCTATCCTATGAATGTCTTATAAACATTGTATGATCAGTTTAGTATACCTTTAACTTTTTAACAAATTGAGTTTGTTTCTCAAACCAGGTTCTTGGTGACTATTTTAACCCATACAAGGACTTCTTCAATTTACACTTTTGAGCCAAACTTTTCACAAAATCCTGGAACTGCATCCATGTATACTTCTTCCTCTAGGTCTCCATTAAGGAATGCATTTTTCATATGCAACTGTTGCAGAAGCCAGTCACAATTAATTGCAAGTGACAAGAACTGTACTCTCACAAAGTTGAGCTTTGCTATTGGAACAAATGTTCAATGTCAAAGGTCTGTGCGAATCCCTTGACAACCAATCAAGCTTTATATCATTCTAGGTAGTCATCTGATTTATACTTAACTGTAAATAACCATTTGCACCCTATAATTGTCTTTCCTCCTGGTAGATCAACTAACCTCGACGTACCCTTTTTTTCAAGTGCTTCTCCTCAAAAACCTCTTTCCATTTAAGAACTTTTAGAGTATCAGTACAAAATTAGGAATCTCCATACCAGACAATTGTGAGGTAAAGACACAAAAAACAGGTGAGAGATTTTCATAAGACACATAATTAAACAATGGATCCTCACACCCTTACGGATAACAATGGAAAGATCAAAATCACTGGATTCAGGATTAGAACCAGACTTGGGTTTAGAACTAGAAGACTCGGAACTTGAAGTTGAAATAAACTAAATCTGAGGTATGAATTTAGTGAGGATATTACATGGACAGTTTATGGATTCTAGGCAGTGCAAAGGATTGGACAAATCTTTCTTTCGAGTTGTCCTCTGTCATGAGTAGACAACATCAAATGGTATTAATATTGTGGTTCTGGTTTCTATTTCTCTTCTGTTTGGATCATGACATGACGTTGTAGGAAGACCTGACTTTTAAGTATCTAAAGAACTTGGTTCACAATTTGTGTTTTTAGATTGAATGATCATAGTTGAAGAAAGATCATATTGTGAGTCGTCAATTTGAGAAAAAGACAGCCAACTCTTTGTTTTGGTTCTTCTGGAAAATGATTATAATTCAAAAAAAGTAACATCCATTGTTACAATTTTTTTTTTATTTTTTTTTTGGGTTCAAAACATTTATATCCTTTTTGAGTAGGAGCATAACAATTTTAATTTTTTTTGCTTGGGGTTCAAGTTTTCCTTGATTATGACTATGAATATGCCATCTGTTATTTCACAATCTCAATATTTAATGTGTCAACTAATATGCATTAGATTTTAAGCTCCCTAACGACTTTATATTTTTTAACGGTTATAAAAAGATGATTTGACCTGCGACAAGGAGCAAGTTTGTTGTCTATATTTGATGTTGCATCGTACCTTCTGTTTTTTCCTTCTTTATTGTTATTAAGATGTTAGGGAAAGCCACACTGGTATCTCCTTGTATCTCCCTTGCGGCTGAACTAATTTTCTTGCTCTATCCTTTATCTATTGTTAGATTCTGGTATGCTTCTTTAAGAGCATGTCGTACCTCAAAACACAGCTATGTGAGTACATATGCTTATTATATATACCACCAACATTATGAGAGAATTGATGAAAAGCATTTTTCATTGTCTACCATTGGAAGCAGACATAGTCATTTGATTTTTGCCAAAATGAAATGATTTTCATATTAAGGATTTTTTTTTAATGAAAAAATAAACTTTGTGGAATGGAACACATAATCACTTAGAAGAGGTTTTATTTATTTTATTAATCATTACGGTCGTTCTATTAACCATTTCCATTGATACTAAAATAAATATATTTTTGTCAAGAGTAATATTCCTTATCTTGCTACATATCATATCAGACGGTTTCCTTTTTTCCTTGTTTTTGAAAGATCATCAAGAACTTAGTTTCTCTCCATTTAGTTGCCAAGCTGCTCTATGAACTGTATCAGGAGTACTCTTTCATCCTTCTTTGGGTTTTCCCTTACTGTCTATTTGGTTATGTTTCAGTGTTGCCGGCAACATCACCTCCTCATAATGCATTTAGGGAGAGAGAAGTAGCTTATTTTGCTGCTCGGGACCGTATTTTTTCAAGGGATGTGGGAGAAATGAGAGAACCCATTAAGGAGAAGCCACAGAAGGTACTTGTGGTTGCCCATAGAATGATAGCTCATGCGTTGGGTCAAAACACAAGTCTGCGGAACCAAGGTGCTGCTGTTAGGGATGGCAAAGGACATAGAGTGAAAACCAAAGAACAGCATGTCCAAGAAAAGGGCAAAATCGAACCTAATTCTAGCTCAGAAGCTTTTCAAGGGATTGCTTTCCTGCCTGACAAAAATATCAATTCGTTCGGTAAAACAAAGAGCAATAATCATGGATCTTGTGCTTCAGGTCAGAGGAATTCGCACCAAGTGCTGGTGGAAAGAGGCGGCACTTGTAATATCAGCAAATCTCAGAATCTAACAGGTAGAAATAGTACCAAGGACTACTCAAAAGAGGAACACGTGGGAGCTGCAAAGAGGATGTTTGCTCATGCATTGGGACGACACTTGGGCGATCAAACAACAAACAGTGACAGAAAGCGAGTTGATGACTGATGGTCAAGCAGCCTTTCGATGGAAGGAATGGGGTTTTGTTTCTTCATGATTGATTCTATAAAAATCCAAGAGGAGCTCTAGTTTCCATGATGACCATTTCATTGTCAAGTGCAAGAGCCCAAGATGATGTTGTGAAAGAGCTGTAGAACATGAGGTGTTGGAATCAATGATAACTGTCTCTGGCATAAGAAGTGATGAGGTGACCGATGTTTGATTCGGACTCGCAGAGCCAAATCAGCTGGTACTGCCTTACAGGAGGTGCATTTGTTGCTTCTCTCTTCTAAACCTGAACCATGCCTACTTATCATTTATTAGATCGAACATAAAGTATGTGATTGCAACTTTAGGAGCTCTAATTAATGTTTCACGAATTCCCGTTTTGCTATATGCACTGCAGACCTTCAGTGTCACTGGAACAGCCGCGCGGCTATTTTTTTTTATTTATTATTAATATATTATATCTACTTTTAGTAAGTTTTATTTTTGGTTGAACGGTCAGGACATTTTTACGCCGGTTTATGCATCAACCCACGCTAAGTATTCTTTTGTGCATAAATTGCACTAAATTATGGGTCTATGTCTCATTGATCAATGCATTCAAAGAAATAAATTCTTGACGGTTCCAAGGTTTTGAACTCGAGAAACAAACCTTCATCACAGCCTATCATTATGTTACTTGTATTAAGTTAAAATCCCTGTAATTAAGGATGTTTTATTTACCATGATTGTTACAATGACTTGAAATTATTTATTAAATAAATTTGATGGATGGATGGTTACTTGAAGTCATGGAAGAAAAATACCTATAACAGGTGTCCAAGTCACTGGGAAAAAAAAAAAGCCAGGTGGAATTAAAAGTTGCCACCGCAGCGTTTACTAAAAATGAACAATTGTCATCATCTTTCTATTCTATTACGAACTCTACAATCCCCAAATTCCCTTACACATGCTGTATTGAATATGAGTTGATCAACCAGTTTTTTACATTGCTCTCACTGACTATTCTCAAATTCATAAATCCATAGCCAACGCAATACGAAACAAGCAAATTCTGATTTCTGACCATATTGTTAAACTTCTTGTTATTGTTGTTATTATTATTATTATTATTTTTACATGGATCTCTCTGTTTTTTTAGGATAATTGTCGATTGATCATGGAAACCCTTCTTATTATATGGGCCGTTGCAGTGTGAAAATCTAAAAATTCTACTGGATAAAAATATTGTTACAAAATATTAATGAACAAATCCTTCTAAAAATATTTGTCCACTTGTCTTAAGGTGATAAGGGGTGACAATTTTGTGTGTGATTTTATATATTTTTTTTTTTATCAAAGATTTAAATGGCTTGACAAAAATATGTCTATACCAACCCTTATCATAGTTCAAGTAATTCCAAATCAACTTAAAATATTTTATTTTAAAAACTTGATCATTGTTTTGTGATCATTATTTTAACTTGAAATTGCCTCTATTCATTTTAAACCATAATTTATTGAGACTAATATGTACAAGAAAACAAATGACAGAGAAAATAGACCCATAAAACTATACCCTAACATTTAAAGATTTCAACATTTCAACGATAAGAATAAGATTTAAAGGCATCATGTGACGATTTGAAATGGATCCTAACTTTTTGATAATTTCACAAGTTTTGAAAAATGCATGTGCATTTTTTAACATGGTGGGCCAATAAAATTCACATTGTAAGATTTTTACAGTTGCCTTTTTTTTATGAAAAATGACCTACACATGCTTCAGAATGACAAAATTTAATAACACTATTTACCTCATTGTCAAGAATGCATCTTCAAAGTATTTGATTAGAACAATACTTGAATTAGTAAGGGTCATCCCAATAAAAGTTCTTCCTTTCACTAAAAAATTTTGTTTTGTCTTGAGTACTTCAATGAGCTATCAAATCTCTTGTTGCAAGAAAATTGATAATATTAGCTAACCAAGGCATTGCAAATATAGAAAATAAAGATTTGTTAGGAAAGTAATCATTTATTGGTGTGATGTCAAATGTTGACTCTATTATCAATCTGACAAATGATTAGCGACAACATTTTCAATGTCTTTTTTTGTCTTTGATTTCTTCCTAAAAATAAATCATTTGTGAATTTACAGATTCATTGAACTCAATTTCACTAAGAGTAGTTTAAAATTTGTTCATAAACTAATTCTTCAATAAAATTTCCTTCCTATAAATTATGATTATCTCTAGGTTACTTGCAAATGTTGAAAATATTCATTTCCAATATTATGTTTCCTAAGGATAACTTCATCACTTCATTCCTACAATTAATCAATGCATTAGAAGTTATAGGAAATAGACATCCTAAAATAACAATAATTGAATTGCATGCTTCAACATGTTGTGTATCCAAGACAATAAAATCCATAGGATAAATAATTTTTCAACTTGTACTAACACATCTTCAACTACTCTTCTAAGTACTTTTACAGATCTATCAACAACTAAAAGAGTTACAAAAGTTGGTTTTAACTCACCTAGATTGAGACTTTTAAAAACTGAATATGGAAGTAAATTCACACTAGCTCCAAGATCAAATAAAGCTTTTTCAATTTTATTTTCTCCAATAAAGCATGAAATTATAGGATAACTAGGGTTTTCATATTTCAAAGCATTATTGTTTTTAAGAATAACACTTACTTGTTCGGCTAAAAAGACTTTCTTTTTCACATTCAATTTTCTCTTCACGGCACACAAGTCTTTCAAATATTTAGCATAAAAAGGTACCTGTGTAATAGCATCCAACAAAGATATATTGATCATTACCTGTTTGAAAGTTTTAAAGATTTTAGAATTGTGATTCACTTTTCTTTAATTGGTTATGACATGAGAAAATGGAAGTACTTGTGGGGAATCAATCTTTTCTTTGAAATATTCAGGTTCAACCTCTTCCTTACTCTTAAAGATTGACTTATCATCTTTCTTACAAGGTTCAATAATAGATTTTTCAATAACCTTGCCACTACAAAGAGTCATGATTGATTTGATTTGATTCATGTGTTGGCTTCCTAAGTTCAAGAATAGGTTTTTCAATAACCTTACTAGTGCAAAGAGTCATGATTGATTTGATTTGATTTGATCCATGTGTTGGCTTTCTAAGTTTAAGAATAGGTTTTTTTAATAACCTTACCAGTGCAAAGAGTCATGATTGATTTAATTTAATCCATGTGTTGGTTTCTTGAGCTACTTGCATTTGAATTGTATTGTCCTTTGGAATTTTGTTGTGGTTGAGAAGGAAACTTACCTTTTTCCTTAAAACTGAGAGCAAATATGAATTTTGCAAGGGTATCTTTCAAATTTTTCATAGTTTGAGCATTTTGAGTGTTGATTAACTCTTTCTTTTCAACGAATGCATGCAGTGTTTCCTCAATATTTCTTCAACGAATTTGATTTGATTCATGTGTTGGCTTCCTAAGTTCAAGAATAGGTTTTTCAATAACCTTACCAGTGCAAAGAGTCATGATTGATTTGATTTGATTTGATCCATGTGTTGGCTTTCTAAGTTCAAGAATAGGTTTTTTTAATAACCTTACCAGTGCAAAGAGTCATGATTGATTTAATTTAATCCATGTGTTGGTTTCTTGAGCTACTTGCATTTGAATTGTATTGTCCTTTGGAATTTTGTTGTGGTTGAGAAGGAAACTTACCTTTTTCCTTAAAACTGAGAGCAAATATGAATTTTGCAAGGGTATCTTTCAAATTTTTCATAGTTTGAGCATTTTGAGTGTTGATTAACTCTTTCTTTTCAACGAATGCATGCAGTGTTTCCTCAATATTTCTTCAACGAATTTGATTTGATTCATGTGTTGGCTTCCTAAGTTCAAGAATAGGTTTTTCAATAACCTTACCAGTGCAAAGAGTCATGATTGATTTGATTTGATTTGATCCATGTGTTGGCTTTCTAAGTTCAAGAATAGGTTTTTTTAATAACCTTACCAGTGCAAAGAGTCATGATTGATTTAATTTAATCCATGTGTTGGTTTCTTGAGCTACTTGCATTTGAATTGTATTGTCCTTTGGAATTTTGTTGTGGTTGAGAAGGAAACTTACCTTTTTCCTTAAAACTGAGAGCAAATATGAATTTTGCAAGGGTATCTTTCAAATTTTTCATAGTTTGAGCATTTTGAGTGTTGATTAACTCTTTCTTTTCAACGAATGCATGCAGTGTTTCCTCAATATTTCTTCAACGACGCCAAAAACTTGACACAATCAAATGATTGATGTCTTCTTCAAAGTACATGAGTGTCAAAGTAATAAATAATCCGGAAAAATCGGGATCGATCCACTTAGATGTTAATTACACAAAACCACAAATAATAAAAGAAAAGAGCTAAAGAGAACTTTGAGACGTGATATTAAAATAAATATTAAACAAATATAAAATAATTATCAAGGTTAGAAGATCTACTAATGGTATTTCAAATAAGTATACTCCAAACTCTTTTTATTACTCAACTAAAAACCACATACAAATGAGGTTCCAATCGGATGATTTATCATTAATGACTATTTTAATTTATTAACATGATCATATTAATTATCTTATTTGAGTAACGCTAATACTTGTAAATGTTATCAATTATTCATGGTGTTAACTTATGTCAACAATAAATCGAGTTTCTTTTATAGCACAAGTGTCGATTATCCATACAATAGGCTATGGAAGGATAAAGTATTTGTTATGTCAAGAGTTGTACACCACGAATCTAGACTCACCACTTAACAAGCAAGATATTAAAATTGAGTACGATAACAATTATAAAACATGTTAATAGCAATTTTTTTTAAAATATAAATATTAAAGTCCATGTTGAATTTGTACTATACTTATATTCTTACACCATTGGTGTAACTTTTTTACCTTGGCAAAAATAAACTTAACTAAACATAATAAAAATAAATAAATAAGATAAGAACATAACTATGATATAAATTAACTAAGTATAGTGAAAGAAATGATAATCATAGATAAGAGATTAATGAGAGTATACCATGGAATAAAACTTGAACAATAAAAAAATAAAAAGAAAGAAAACAAGACCAAGATCTTGATCTGAAAACCAAGATGCCTAAATATATAGCAAATACCTCATTTTATAGGCTAAAATCTAGAAGTATTGATTTAGTGGCTAACTATTACTTTGATGGCTAACTATGGATTTTGTTGCTGGACAAAACATCATTGATAACATCAGAATTTGAATAGATGATCTCATGAAAGTTGTTGGTATTTATCTTAGATTTCCAACAAAAAAAGAATGGGTTCATTTGAACTTCTAAAACTCGAGATATGGGTTGAACACCATATAGTTTCTAGGCTGTATGACAAATTCAGACTTCTTTTCTGTTGCTAAGATTTGAATTTTAAAATGACAGTCATAAATTAGATATTATAGATGAATTTACCAACGGATTTCACCAACTGGGTAATTTCATTGGTAATTATATTCGTACAAATGACACGTCATTGTATATTTTGGCTTTTTTGAATTCTTTTTTTTCCCTACTGTAATTCTCTCGGATACCGATGAAATATTTTTGTTGGTGTTTACCAATGGATATAGCGAGTGAATACTCTATATTGGTAAAGTTCACCACAATATATTGACAAAATATTTTTGTTGGTGTTTCCGTTTATATTTGCTAATTTTCTAGTAGTGGAAAAAAGTGCAATGAAGATGAAATTTGAAAAAAAAAAGATCACAAACAAAATATATAGCAATTAATAGAATGAGGATAAAATTTGAAATATTAAAAAATCATAAGGGGTAAGATTGAAAAATATTTATAATTCAATAAGGATGAAATCAGTGAAAAAATATCAATAAGAAAAAGAAAAATAACAAAACAAATAAGGATAAAGTTTAATAGGAAAAAGCACAGGAAGGATGAAATTAAAAATTAAAATTAAAATGATTAGAGATAAAATAAATAACAATTAACAAAATGAGGTTCAAATTTAAAAAATTGAAACATCATAGGGGTGAAATTAAAAAATATTTATAATTTGATGTTATTCATAAATTAAAAAAAAGGGTTAAATTGAAAAAAATATAGGGGGCAACTCAACATATGGCAAACCACAAAAAATAAAAAAAAGTATAAATTAAGAAAAAAAAGCAAAAAAACTGGACAAACCTTTTAAACCTTGTCTAATTTCTAAAAGTTACAACATGTAAAATCTTGGACTTGAATTAAATCAAGAAGCTAAATTATAAAAAAAAATTAATTTTGAAGGATAAAATCAGTGAAAATTTTTATTAAAAAAAAATTGCAAAAGAAAAAAAAGAACAAAGAAAAAAAATGAGGATAACATTTGATAAAAAAAACCCAATGAGAATGAAATTTGAATATTTTTTTTAAAATGAACACAAACAAAATAAATAGCAATTAAAATAATGAGAACCAAATTTGAAAGATAAAAAAATAATAGGGGTGAAATTGAAAAACATTTGTAATTTCATTGATCATTTAGAGATTAAAAAATGGCAGATGGTGAAATTGAAAACCAATGGTAGGCAAACCGCAAAAAGAACAAAACAAAGCAAAAAAAATGATAAAAAATTAAAATTAAAAACACCATCTTAAAAAAAGAAAAAAAAACCCAAAGAGGATGAAATTTGATTTTTTTTAAATTGATGTCAAACAAAATAAATAGCAGTTAAAAGAATAAGTACTAAATTTGAAAGATGAAAAAATCATAGGAGATTAAATTGAAAAATATTTATAACTTGATAGATTCTTTATATATTTAAAAATAAGAGGGAGTGAAATTGAAAACTATTTGTAATTTGAAAGATTATATATATATATATATATATATATATATATATATATATATAATAGGGGTCAAATTGAAAAATATTTATAATTTTATATATATATTTTAAAAAATAGTGATAAAAAGCACAGGGACCAAATGTGAAGGAAAAAAACAATTATAAGAATTGTTATGAAATTTTATAGGAAATTCGAGGAAGAGATAGAGGAGAACCTCTAGGAGGCTGTTTGTCTACACGGCTGCGGCTGCGTTTTATTTAAAACGCAATCCGCAGCCGTTTGGTAATAATAAAACTTGCTTTACTGTGCATGGATCCACATGTTTTTTGCGTTTAAAACGCTGGAAAGGAAAAGCAAGAAAAACCTGCTTTGCATGCACTGTAGAAACCTGCGGACAGTGCAATTCACTGCTGTTCACGAGTGAATTGCACTGTTCTCGGTTTTTTTTTTTAAGTGTGTTAATTGTATTAATTTTTTTTTTAAAAAAAACTAGTTTAGAGAATTAAATTCATTCGCGATGTGAACAATATTTTTTTCTCGAAAAACTAGTATAGAGTGAATTAAATTTATGCGCATAGTAATATCAATTTTATATCTGATAATATTTTATCTAATTTTATTACACGCTCAAAAAGTTATGAAAACTGTAGTTCTTATCGGATGAATTTTGGACGTAATGGAATTATAAATAGTTTAATAGAATAATAAAAAATATTTTATATAAAGTATTATTTTTTCCATGATGTAATAAGAGTAATTAATTTTACAATATTTAAATTTAAAACCATCAATATTAATATATTTTTTTAAAAATTATCTTATAACCTTAATTTCAAAAACATTTTTAACCAAACACATTAAACTACTTTTTCTTAAACCTCAATTTCAAACACAATTTTAACCAAACACCTATTTTTTCAAACCAATCTCAACTAAAAGTACTTTTTATAAAACAACTTTTTTTAAATCACAACCACAACAGCTACTGCAAAACCAAACACACTCTAGGTGCTGTTACATCATGTTTCTTTACTCACCATGCCATGACTCGAAGGCAGAACCATGTGTATTATCAGCCATGTTGGACTTGAGGCTGTCATGTATATATCAAATTTCAGCTGGTGCTACAATCACTTAGCAGATATAAATAGGATTTCTCTTAGACCATGTTTTTCTTTCCTTCAAAAGCCTTGCATCTGCTGCAAGAAATGTTGGAGCTTAGAATCACACTTACGAGTAAGTCGTATATAATCTGGTATTGATTGGTTGCTGATATCAGCTCATGGCTTTGAAACTTCCAAATCCTTCCCTTAATTTTAGTCCTAATCATGGGCTTACGAAATTAATGTAATAATTTATTAAATTTCTATAAAGAAATTTAATAAATATTTAGTCGTAATTTTAAAAACACTTTTTATTTTATTTTATCATAAAACATTTAAAATATAAGAAGAGATGCATTCAGAAAGAAAAAGGTATTTCTGATAAACATTAAGATGTATAAATCATAAACTATGTACGGAAGAACATTTATTTTTTCTTTATTTTTATAACCTTTCTACGTTTTAAATCTGTAATTCTGTGAAATGAATATCTCCGCTGTTGCTGCGGCCATCTCACCTGTACTTTCTAACAAAAGTAAGAACAATAATTATCTTTGAGAAGAGAATTTATACAGAATTTGGACAACAACAAGCATACAAGGCAACCTAGGCAGTAACCAGTAACCAACCATCAGCCCCTCATATCTCCCTCTTTGCAGTCTCTGCCATATACAAAAATAAGGAAACCCTAGCATGATTTTGCACGAGTACAATAAAAAATATCTGCAACCACGAATCTTTTTTGTCCCCAATAAGAAAAAGAAAGCTACAACCTCAAAGCATACCATGAGATATGCCACTCTCATGTACCGTCAGATATGATGATCGTTTTGATCCTAGACGAAATCAATCCCATTGATACATGAATATTCATGAAGCCGCAGCCTTGAAATGAGTTCCGGTTTTGCCTGAAAAATTTATCTGCCTGAGGGATACGAAGGACATGAATACTCGTACTCTGGTGGATAGGTTTATAATTTTTTCTGCCTACAAACAAATCTTCATAGATATTACTCCCCTTAGCAGAACAACTCCATGAGTTGCTCTTCATAGAGTGGAATAATTCCTCGTGCTTGCTTCATAAGAGCTACGTTCAGCCATTGGTTAATGAAGTTGACTTGGATGCTAAAGCGTGTAGTAAAGATTGGTTGGCGAGAAATTTTTCTCTCAGCATAACATTGTAGTCATGCAAACGATGGAGATTCTTCAGGATATCAGACATCTCTACTTCAGATCCAGCATTGAATTCTGCAGCCAAAAACAACACACTTGTATGAACAAAGCAACTATGAAACGGAATAAACCATAGATGTCAAATCAAATATTTTCTCAGATGCAACGGTTGCGATGTTTCATGTCTGATCAATCATCAATACTTGTGACCCATACATCACAACTTATCACTTGCTACGTCAATTTATAAGCACTTTTAGTAAGATTTGTTTGTATGTAAATTATTTTCCTTTATTTAAGATCTCTTTTCATCAGAATCTTCTAATCAGATAGGCAGCTTGATGAACAAACTCTCTGTGTAATGTACTGCTGGTGATGGCAATTTATTTGGGTCTTCTCAATATAAAATGGTAACACATGTTGAACTGAAGTGTCATGACTAGAGCTAAATTCTTATGCTTGATCGTTATTTCTTCTTTTTTGGAAAAATTTAAGTTATACAATCTGAAGTATCACATGACCAGTAATTTAGGAATGCGATTGGGATCTCCCAAGTAAATCAACCTTGAAACCAAGAAAGCTGTCCCTCCTAAACCCAACCTTGAATTGAATTTTTCCCAATTAACATAGGTGAATGAATTAACATCTGGGCTTCTTCTGTACCTCAAGTTATTGCCTTCAAGTTCCAAAAGACACCTAATGTCGAAATACATGCCAAGAAGTGTCCTAACACTACTTAAAGCTTTCAAATCATTGCTGACATTGCATCCATGCCTACTATTAGGGAAGCACCAGCCTCAAAAGCCCAATACTAAAGCTGCATTCCCCATACAGATCAAGGAGCTTTATCATTTGGGATCAATGCTCAACATTAGTTGATTAGGTAGTAATACCTTAGTGCAAAATTTGCCTTCATTTCAGGTTTAACACAAAGGCCAAGCAGATATCTCATATTTTATGGCCATGACTAGTTAACATGGTACATAGTTCAGACCTTTTTTCCTTCTGTTTTCATCTCTTCTTTTTTGACACGATAAACAAATTTCAGCTATCACTTATTGCTAGGTAAGGACTAGTCACAGGCTTAAATCTCCCCCCCTCACCCAGTATGATTTATTGAACCTTCAAGATTATTAGATAGATTAACAAGTGTGAACTGGATGTTCTTATTCACAAACCTTTCAGGTGCATTGGAAGCTTGTGATGCTTTAAATTTTATTTCTCCATGTTTAAACTCCAATATATGACACATTTACCTTTAAGAGATGCAACAAAGGGAAAAAAGAGTGAAAAGAAAGACAGCTTTTTCCATCAGATTAGTGTTACCTAGAGAAGGTGGAATGGGGATGACATCATCATCTTCACAAGAATATGCTTGAGGCTTAGAAGCACCTCCCTCATAGAAACCAACTGAATGCTGTTTCCTATCATTTGAAGAGATAAGCACTTCTCCTTTGGGAGGCTGGAAAAAGCAAAATGAATGCATACATTAAAGATTCTTTGGACCAATGGAGTCTTCACTTCATTCAATATTAGAAAAAAAAAGATTTGAACATCACCATTTCCTCCCACAAAAGAAGAGACAACACCGCCGGATTTATTTAAGATATACAACAATGCCAAACAGGAGCCTAGGTGCTTTTTCATGGAAGGAAACAATACATTTATCAGCTAGAACAACGAATAGCATATGCAAACACTTAGCAAATTCCTGAGAAAATTGACCATTTTGAGAATGAAACCATTAAAATCACCTTCATATGCCAAGCTACTGAAGTTGACTGGTCCAGTGTCAAGTAAATCACAGAACATATTGGTTGTCATTTAAGCTAACAAATCTTATCCCTGTGCTATGATCGTTTAATAAAAGCCAACATGTGAAAGACATAAGAAAAGGAAAATCCAGTCATCAAGTGGCCTAAAACACCTTTCAACATTTAGTAATTAGATAAAAATTCTGAGGGATTAACTCAAATTGGATCACTTAATAATAGGTACTTGAAAATACACTAAGGAAGAGAAAAGGAGCAAGGACTCATGCTATAACAAAAATAAACAAGTAAAAGCAACATACATGCTCTTCCCTGGAATCCAACAATCTCTCTTCTGAGTTCAACACAGATTCTGCTATAAAAGGTTTTACTCCCTGGGTACAAGTATGTTCTGCAATGGAATTCTGCCCAAAAAAAACAAGGAAAAGAGACTTTGAAAAAGAAGCTCAGGAGGAACAAAAATAAATTGGGGACAGCACATCTAAAACAACTTTAAATGCAAGATAAAAAAACACAATATTACCTTTTCACTGGGTATGCTGACTTTCCTGTTGAACAAGACACTGTCCTCTCTATTTTGCAATTTCTTCCTAGATGATTTATTTCCATGCAGTGATCCATTTCCACGAATAGAGGGAATCATGAAGCCAGTACAACTTGATCCTTGTTTAGAGCTTTCGTAGTCGTTATCCAATGTTTTGCAACCCCATGTGTACATTACATATTTCCTCAACTGGTAAAGAGAAGCACAAATATGTGTATCATCATTTTGATAACAAGACCACAAATAAAAATTGAATGTCAATATAAAGGCAGCAGAATGAAATACAAGGTGGTTTTGCACATGAAAAACAACTTACCTTGTCCCAGTGTTCTCGAGCTTTTAACCGATTTCTTATTTGTCGCATAGTGACATCTTCATTCCGAAGTCTTTTTACTCTGTATTCACACTACAAACCAAGAAAATTATGAAATACAGGATAAATTATTTTTCTTGGGAAAGTTTGATGAGTACAATATGCAAATAAAATATCTATCCTCAATAATTTCTTAAGAAACAATTATAATAAACAGGAGAAATAATGTAAGTGAAAGGAATAAGAACCGTACTTGCACCAAAAAGTAGAAAAATATGCCAATACTTATGCAGTATAGGCCACCAAGATCCGCTAAGAAGCTTACTGCATAGTGAATAGAGAAGAGTGTATGAGAATATTGATTTAAAACAATTTTAACATGCAATTAACTTCTTAAAGTGTAAGAACAGCTGCCCAGTGATAGCGGCTACGAGCAAAATACACATTTCATTTTCAACACTTGCTGGTTGCAGTGGTTTATGGAAGTTTGGAAATTGAATAGGTCAGTTTGAATCAGCAAAGGCCCAAATCCCAGAGCAAAACTAAACCAGGTTGAGTGTAAATCATGCAAAAAAGAGATTATAACACAGCATCACAACTTTAGCACTCCATATGAGGCTTCAATTTATCACTTTCACAACAATCTCTATCCAACTAAATAGGAGTGGCACACACACAATGATACAACAACAAGAAACTCGAGGGAAAGCAAGATTAAATGTCAATTCACATAAAAAGAAGAAAAATTACAAAATATAAGCTGTGTTTTTTAATTACAAAAATTATTAAATATTCATCATTTTCTATACAATATTGTTTTTCAGGGATTGAAGGAGTGGAGTGAGGTATTTGCAAGCCTGCCCAATCAAAGGCAGGTTAGATTGTGCCAAATTTACTTCGACACCATTTATCCCTGAAAGTATTAAAGACTTTAGGCTTCTGCCAAATTTACTTCGACACCATTTATCCCTGAAAGTATTAAAGACTTTAGGCTTCTTTGCCAAATCAATATGAAAGTCCTCTTCCCTTTCTTCCAACAGGTTTCTTCTCCTTATTTTCCCTGTCATTAAATGTCTCTGCATTGATGCTGTCACATTCACATGTCATGGATTGAATGTTTGTGAGATTATTCACTATATATATATATATATATATATATATATATATATAAAAGTCTGAAAGATAGAGACAGTTATGCATGGACCCAGTGTTGTTTTAGTAATGAGTTTGCAAATTCAAGTCTGAGATAAGGAGCAATATACCCTCCAATATTCCACCATAAAAGCATAAAAACATCATGTCTACGTTTCACATTGGCAGGGAGGGAGAGAGAGAGAGAGTTCCACCATAACAACACAAAAACATCATATCTACGTTTCACACTGGCAGGGAGAGGGAAAACCATAGATTGTAATTTTTTTAACGATTTGACTTACCTACTTTTAAACTTCAGTGGATTTAGAAATAATTTGTGCCCAAGAAAAATGTGGCATAATTGCATGTCCAATTTTTATCTCGTGGCTGGTTATACATGGAAGGAAAATGGGCACATTTTCAGTGAGTGAGTTTGCATCCAATGTGTGCAAAATGGGAACTTGTTATTCAAGAAGTAAATCTGGATTCAACTTTAGTTTCTTTGTCAATCTTAAAGTCCTAATAGTGACTACAAGAGTTTAAATTTGTCAGGACTTATCGTGAGAACATGTTCATGCACAAGATAAACTATCTTCACCTCCGCATCAAACAACAATTTTTCATTAAAGACACATGCAAGCAATTCCACCGTAACAACACAAAAATCAAGTAAACAATCAAAATAAATGAGTCTCCCTAGAGCAGTAAGAGAATAAACATGAATCATATTCCAAATAGTGGTATATATCTACAAAGATGAACAAATCACTTACCAGGGCCCATTATGTTTTGGCTTTCGATCTCAACTATATATGATGATAGGTAGCTAATTGAGAGAGTAGTGTTGATTAGTCCATCACTAGAAGTTTCAAGGGAAGCTTGGAGCTGACTTGTCTCCCCAAAGAACGAACCCGGAAGAAACTCATGAAACAGGGGTTGGATAAGCCTTAGATCATGTAGGTTATGGTATATTCGAGGAAACAGATTAAATTTCAGTATGTTTGAATCCTTTCCCCTGAATGTAACTGGTCTATCATCAAAAGTGCTTCCACTCTTTAGTGTGCCGCTAACAAAACTCACATGTTTCTTGTCAGCATGATCTTTTGCACTAAGGTTGAACTGAAAACCAACAGCCGTTGCAGGAGTACTTGGAAGATCAACAAACTGCCACGAAATATACATATAATCTCTATTCAAGTGGCACTTGCTACACTTAAAAGTGAGAGTTGGGCCCATACTTGTGTTTCGGCATGTGTAGTTCACAAAGTCAGTAAGGGGGGCAACTCTGTGATCAATAAAACCTGGATTCCCGGTAACTAAGGTACCAAGTCCTTGCAAGTTTGAACAGCTCATACTGGATACAGTGGTTATATTAAATTCCATGTCATTAACGAAGGCGGCCAAATCGGGTGCATTTGTTGCTCTCACATTATGCACCTCAATTGTTCTCTTTGATATGATCTGGTAAAGCAGGCTGAGGAAAAACTGAACAGCCAAGTCAGTAGTCAACAGACGTGAAGGAAGTTGTAAACATAAAAGACTAGTTTAGAATCCAATACTCACGTAGCAAACAACCCGATGAAAAGTATCCAACTTGCTATTGAGAAGGCTCCACCAAGTTCTGTTTTCCGCTTTACAACCACCTTTCGATCATCCTACCCAAAAAAAATAAAATTACCAACAGCAACAGGTAAATGCGGTAACAGATTAATTGTGAATAGTGCTTAAGACCCAATTCAGAGAGGGGCTTGTTGAAAACTGAGACGGGGTTTGTTGTTTACCCCACCCTTGGTCCACAAACTAATAAATATGTATATATGTGTGCGCTTGCTTGCTCAATGTATGATCTGGTTTATCTTTATCTTTACGGGGGATGATCCAAAGCATAAATAACAACAACCTCTACTTATAAACCCAAGTTGTTGACTAGCATCATCGAACAGAGAAGAAAAGGGAAAGGAGTTACCAGCCAATGCCGGGTAGCAAAGCAAATGTCCAAGCGACTAATCCACCACCTAATACGGAACCATATGTTGTGGGTTCCACGATGTTCAAGCTTAGTAAACCTCAAGAAGAAGCATAACAAAAGCCAAGAAGCAACCATCACAAGCGTCGCCTCCAAGAAAACAGCCTGAGACTGAGTGAATTTCTTGATTGAATCAAATGAGAAAATGGTTTCTGGAAACGAAAAGCCGAAGCTGTTGTCCAACTCCACACCCGTGTCCGTGTATATGGCAGACCGTCCCCAGAAATACGAGCAGCTGTTTGTTGTGATGTTCAGAAACTGCCCCGTGGGACACGCGCACCTGCTCGTGTTGTAGATTATTGACTTGCTCGGACACTTAATACTCGTCGTCGTCATTCTTCTTTACCCGGATCCGAATCCGAATCCGAATCAAAAATCAAAATCACTACACTTAGATTAGACTATAAAACTATTTATTACTAGTACAAAGAAAGAGCTCGACGATTTGAATCCGGTTTTTCTGTCCTAGCTTAGCCCTTGTCCCTGTCCCTGTACACAGAGAGAGAGAGAGGGAGAGGGAGAAAGAGGAGAAGAGACGAGAAGCAAAGAATGTTCTTTTATTTGTTCCAATCCCATGACTTTATTAATATTTTATTTAGCACCCCGGCCATTACATACAATACAATGTTCAATAACTGTTAGAAAAATAAAATCAATTTCTTAATTTAAATAATGTAGAACGAAAATTAAATAATAACGATAACACAATCAAAGGCTGGGTAAAGTAAATAAGACGGAATTTTCGGGATATAAAGAAGTTTTTAGGAAAAACATTGGTTCTGGATAAGAGAAAAGTCCAAAAAAATGAGAGCATATAATCATTTAATTTCTATTATATTTTTTAAGATTAAATAAAATTATAAAAAAATTATTTTCTTTTTTAAGAGACCTTTTATTCATATAGGTGTCGCCCTAACAGTATGATGGCTTGTGATAAATATTAAAAAATATATTTCATTAATCAAATTAATAGTATAAAAGAATTTAATTAATCAAAGAGAGAGTCAATGGCTCGTCATCCGTTTATTCTATTTTTCTTTTCTTGATGTTATATTCTGGGTCTTGTCGCATTGAAAATAAATTAAATACAAAGTAATATTATAAGGATAGTGATTCAAACTTATTATATTAATTTGATGTAAAGGTCGGTAAAAAGGAATTACAAGCAATTATCCCCACAGTGCAAAACAGAAGATTATTCCTAACCTTTGTTTTTTTTTTTTTTTCTTTCAGAAAGATTGTTAATGTTGCTTGCTAGCGGAAAAGGAAATAAACTCGGTGTTCTGCCTGTTATTTTGCATTACATTCATTTTTAAACTAAGTCATATATATTAAAATATGATTAAACTATTTTTAAGTAATAAAAATAAATACCATATCAATTAGGTCATTTAATTTAAGGAGATGAAGTATCACATTATAATTAATAATGGAGATTTTTTCAATTGAAGTTTCGTAAAAGATTTTTTCAATCAAGTAGATGAAATATCAATGGATAATTAATAAATAGTTTTTTAGTTTTTCAAATTTATACTGAATTTAAAAAACACATTTTCGGGTTCTCCATGCTTTTTCAAAGTTTTCCAAATGAAATAAAAAAAACATGAACAGTATAATTTTTTCTTTTATATAAAAATATTTTATTATTATTTTTTTATATTTTATATTGAGTTAGTGTCATAAATTTAATTTGCAATATAAAAATTCTTTTCGAGTTAACAATATAATTTTCAAAACATTCTATAATTAGATTATATAATTATCATAAACTATGATTTTGATTTTTTTTTTGAAAAAAATAATAATTGTACTCTTGAAGTATTTCAATTTGTTTTTAGTGAAAATATTTCTTTTCAACAAATGAACTCGTTTTCTAACTTTTTTTAATCAAAAACTTAAAAAGTAAAATAAAATTTATTTTATGTTATTAAACACACTCATGCTAACCATAGAGTTGTGTAGAATATGAGATAATGTCATAAAATAAATATATTTACTAAACCTATCATCGTAAATATAACCTCTCTACCCCTAGATTTTAGAAGGGTAGAGGTTATAAAAAATTCATCCTAGTGAAAAAAGCCTACTAAATAGGGAGGGGTTATAAAAGTTCAAGAGTGATCACATTCTTGAGTTATTTTTTTTTATAAATAATCTTACATAATATTGCGATGTCGCGGTCACACAAATTAATTACCATATCTTAAATAAACAAGATAGTATAGAACAAGCAAAAAGTCAATCCCACAAGGAAGGTTTAGTTTAGATTTTTATGTTATACGATATGCAATTGGGGGGGATTGAGATTATTTAGGCTATAGTAGAATAAAACAATCAAGCTAAATTAAATAAAACTGAAATTTATCAAGAAAACAAACCTTGGTCACAAGTAAACGTCCACCTACAGAAATAAGAACTGATCATGGAAACGAAACGTCAATTTATACTCTGAATATTTATCTTTTCTTATGTTGATTAGTTAACAGATCCGCTATATAACTAATCTTAACCATCAAACAACCACAGTGTTCGCACTAGTAATTTAATTCAATGGCAGCCTTAAGAACTAGATAAATTGATTAATCTAGACAACATAATTGTTCGCAGTTTATGTTTGATTTGATCGAATGTTCTCCCTAATATTAATAACATAGATCCACAACTCCGGTTTTGATATCAAACTTAGTAATAGATTGTTCACAATAATAACTTAAAGTTCGCTCTAGCAATTAAAATAAACAATCGTAAGATATAAGCATAGGAAAACAAACATATTCATCATACAAACTGAAAAAGAAAAGGTAGAATAAATCTCGCAATTCTTGAAATCTGAAGGTTTTGTGTCTTGCAACCAAGAAAAAGAATTTAGTCTTCTTGCGTGTTTGTTGAATAACTAATAAAAAAGAAAGAAGAATGCATGATTTCGGGTTTTTTAGAGGAAGGTGTGTTCTTTCTCTCTTGGCTGGCTACCTCCTCTTCCTTTCTCTCTTTGTTTTTATATCCTAGGAAACCCTAATCCCTTTTCTACAAAATAGTCCTTTACTAAGTAGATAATTTACATTTAAATAACTATTTTTCTAAAAAAGGAGAAATAGCATTGCATAAAATCTTCAAGCTTTGACTTTTGACTTAGAGGAGCTAAATTGCCAAAATAAAGACTTGGATGTCGGTTTGGATGCTTTGGGACGTAATTTGAACTTGTTTCTTCACAAAACCTATCTGCTGGCAGAATTCATGTGTCATCTTAGCAAAATCCTCTCTCTCATATGAGCTCGTTTTCTGCTACAATTTGGTAGACTAATAGGTCTTCGAGTCAGGAATCCAAAACAATTGAGTTTGCTTCAAATGAACTTCTGTAGCTCAAGATATTTAAGTCGGAATGGTCAAACGTCAACATTGGCAGAATACGAGATTTGACTTTAAAGGCTGCGATTTCCATGTTCTTTATTTTTTTTTATTTTTCTTGACATATATGTATAAAAAGGTATGGATTTTAGCTTTCTAATGCCACTGGAATAACTTCGTTTTGACTTCTAGAGCTCAAGCTCTACACAAAACATCGATCGGAGGTCAAATATGTCAATTATCTTCAATTTACTTCTTTTTGAATTTTACATCCAAAAGTGCCTTTAAAGCATAAAACCAAGAATATCAAAGCATTATATATATAAAACATAGAAACAGTACTGAGTAAATGCAGGTAAAACTATCAAATAATATGGTTGCATCAAATACCCCCACACTTAGCTCTTGCTCGTCCTCGAGAAAGGATATATGATATCAAACTAAAATTAAATAAGTAAAATAACTATGACTAATCTCTTAATTTGTCATTAATGTCCAAAAGTACAAGCATTATAAATAAGAATATAATAAAAAAGGATAAAGAACATAAATTTTCATGAATTTATTTACATGCAAACTTCAAAAACTCAATTAATCGTTGGGATTTAAATGAAATCTATATCATGCCAAAGTGATAGGTCCTCTCATTGATATACACTTCAACATTCATGTGTTTAAATCTCTAAAACTCAATCAATGAATATGTTCCACCATAAGCTTGCTCTTCAATCTCATCTTCGTTACTAAAATATTACAAGCAATGCATGAATCAAAAGGTCTTTTTGGTTGTAATGAGGTTAAAGTTAAGGTGAGGTATAAGAAAGGAAAAGAAAAGGCTAAAACCAAAGGAAGTAGAGCATTCTAAAAAAAAAATATGATTATTTTAAAACAAGATATCCTATCAAAGCACATAAATTTTTCATTTTTAAGCACCAAAGTAACGACCAAGCTTTTTCAAGGCAAAAATCGATGGATTTTTTTTTATACTTCTCACAATGACATTTTATGAATTAGTAATTATGTTCCTTCCTTATCATGGCATCATAGGGATATAGTTCTCGTAAAACAACATTCTCATACAACAGATACCTAATACAGATGTCCATAATATTATATTTTCATGTTCATACATTTACATTATGTCGTATTGGCATACCTGTGTGTTTGCATTCCTGTTCTAATCCGTTATCAACACGAGTTTATAATCGACAATCTTACACCACTAGTACTATCTTTCATACGATCTTCATGTGATTTCACAACATATCATCCTCATAAAAGGAAATACCACATAAATGTATTCATAGCATAGTGTCTACATGTTCGCACATCCCCATCTATGCTCCATTATAATTTCCATTACAAGTCCTTACAAAAGTGTTGAATGACAAATATTCAACATAACAACTAAGTCGTACTATTACATAGCACCTTTCAAAATATGTGAACCTGTAGAACAGGCTTTCCTCTTTCCTATGCACCTTGATTGTGTGATGTTCCTGTTACAAAATAACATGGATACAATAATTGTACATAATCTAACATAATAATAAAATTCTAGAAATACATTGTCGTTGCTTTTCGTTATTGACTTAGAATGGGAAGATTCCTTCTTATACTTCTTATATACATTGTACATCTCTTATTATTTTGTTAATTGTACTTTTCTCACTCCCACACCCCAACCTCTCCACGGGGTTGTGGGGCCGAAGTTTAACATTGATCGGAGTTAAATACTTCGTCTTAATTCGGTCATCCACCTTGGATACTTATAGCCGTAGCTAATTGCAATATTTAAATTCAGCCTTTCATCTCGGATATCATTAACAAAAACTAATCACGAAATTAACCCCGTCATTCCTATAAATAGCATTAACCAAAACTATATTTTTTTAATAATCAATTCAGCCATCCACCACAGATGCCATTAGCCAAAGCAAATCATCAAACACAACTTGGTCATCAATCATGGATGCCATTAGCTGAAGCTAATCATCATTCACAACCCGGTCATTCGTCTCAGATACCATTAGCCAAAGCTGATCAAAAATTTATCCCGGTCATCCATCTCGGATACCATTAGCCGAAACTGATTAATAATCACAACCTAGCCATCAATCTCGAATGCCATTAGCCGAAGCTAATCATCATTTATCCCAGTCATCCACTTAGGATGCCATTAATCGAAGCTAATCAATCATTTATCCCGGTCATCCATTCGAATGCCATTAGCCGAAGCTAATCAAGCATTTGTCCCGGTCATCCATTCGGATGCAATTAGCCGAAGCTAATCATCATTTATCCCGGTCATCCACTTAGAATGTCATTAGCTGAAGCTAATCAATTAATTGTCCCGGTCATCCATCTCGATGCCATTAGTCAAAGCTAATCAACATTGATCCCGGTCATCCACTTAGGATGCCATTAGCTGAAACTTATCACAATCATTACCCGACCATCCATTTTGGACGCCATTAGCCGAAGCTAATCATCATTTATCCCGAGCATCCACTTAGGATGCTATTAGCCGAAGCTAATCAATCAATTATCCCGGTCATCCATTTGGATGCTATTAGTAGAAGCTAATCAAACATTTGTCTCGGTCATCCATTCGGATGCCATTAGCCGAAGCTAATCATCATTTGTCCCGGTCATCCACTTAGGATGCCATTTGCCGAAGCTAATCAATCAATTATCCCAGTCATCCATTCGGATGCCATTAGTTGAAGTTAATCTAACATTTGTCCCAGTCATCCATTCGAATGCCATTATCTGAAGCTAATTATCATTTATCTTGGTCATCCACTTAGGATGTCATTAGCCAAAGCTAATCAATTAATTGTTCCGGTCATCCATTCGGATGCCATTAGTCGAAGCTAATCATTAACCAATCAAACGTTCCAAAGGCGGTTTATGAAATCACTATAACATGGTAATATCCTTTGAATTGCTCATTCAAACGATTCATAACAACTTGACATTCATTGTAACATAATAGTAGACCATTCGTGATACTCGTACAGATGTCCCGTAATAGTTTAACATTCAGTAAACACGATAACAAATCCTTTGTAATACACAAACAAACATTCCATACAGTTTGGCATTCAATATAACACAACAGTACACCCTTTATATTACTCATCCAACCATTCATGACAGTTAATGATCAATATAATACAACACTATATCCCTTGTAATACTCATACAACCACTCATGATAATTAACACTCAGTATAATACGATAATAGATCATTCGTGATACTTATACAACCATTCGTCATAATTACATTCAATATAATACAACAGTAGATCCGTTGTAATACTCATACAACTATTTGTCACAATTACATTCAATAAAATACAACAGTAGATCCTTCGTAATACTCATACAACCATTCGTCACAATTACATTCAATAAAATACAACAGTAGATCCTTTGTAATACCCATACAACCATTCATTAGCAGCCCAAATTCATAATAGCCCAATCAACATCTCATAGTCAGTTTAATATTTATCGCAACGCAATAATATATCCACATCAAACAAGTCATTTCAGAACATTAACATTTTCATCATCGACTCAACATTCATCAAGAACCCAATCCACATTTCATAGTCGTTTCGACAATCCTCAAGAATTCAATCGGACACTTCATTGTTGTTTCATCATTCATCAAGAATTCAATAATATATCATCATAAGTAAATCATTTCAAAACATAAACATCATATGAGAAGAAGGTGGAAAACACCTACTTGTTCCACCTGCGGTTTGTCCTTGTCTCGACGATGGTCCGATCTCGACAGTATCACCTAAGACATCAATGTCACAATTCAGTATATTTGCATCCTTAAATCACATTCATCACCATACTTATTTTAAGAATCCATATGTTCACATTCAAGTGTTCCATATATTACACCATCATACAATGAAATTGTTGCAAGCATTTGAGTCATTTCTGCCCTAGAGGCCTATTATAGAAATCGGCAGCGAAAACTAACTCGCTGCAGGCCGGACAGTTTGGTAGCAAAATCTGGTTCGCTGCAGGCTGTCCAATTCAGCAGCAAAAACTGTTTCGCTGCTGGCGCCACAAGGCAGCTAATGCTAATTTGCTGCAAACAACTCAATTCCGGCAGCGAGTCACAAATTCACTGCAGACAATACAACTTCGGCAATGAATCCTAAATTCGCTGCAGAACACACAATTCGGTAGCGAATTATAAATTCGCTGTAGACAACGCAATTTCGGCTGCGAATGCTGATTTGCTACAGACAACATGATTCGGCAGCAAAATTGATTCACTGCAGGCAATACCATTCGACAGCGGAACTAATTCGCTATTGACAACATAATTTGGCAACGAAAATTCCTTCGTTGCAAATAACACAAATCGACAGCAAAACTAATTTGCTGCAAACCACTGATTGGGTAGCAAAACTAATTCGCTGCAGACCATTTAATTCGGCAACAAAACTAATTCGCTGCATACAACATAACTATACACATAACATCATCTTAACATATTATTATACAATTTCATCAAACACAAATAGAAATTTATGTCATTAACACCAACATAATTCTAGTTTTGGTTTCAACAGGGTTTAAGGTCCCAATGACTATACAATTTTATACATAATCCTTTATAACACAAGTTCTTCTATCATACATGCAATAATCAAGATAATAACACCATTATGCATTCTGTTTTAGTTCAAGTATGTCCTTAAGAGTTCAACAAGATCATAATTTCTGCATTTCTTCATCTTATTCCCCTTAGATCTTCCATTTAATTATTTCCAATACTATGAGTGCATGAACACTAAACCTTCTACTTTGGGGTTTTCATCCCCTCCTTGTTATGAAATCGTGAGGCAACAACCAGCCAAGGAAAAATACTTCTCTTACCTCACGTTCATCAACGTAACTCCCTAGCTTTCTTCTTCTTCAAACACTCAAGGCAGGGGACATGCAGCTGGTGTAGGTCGGTCTTCTTCTTGGAGAGGGTGGTTGTTGTTGTAGTCATAACTGCTGGCCAGTTATGGGGAAGGGGCCTGAACTCCTTCTCCTTCCATGGCTTCGACCACTTTTATCTTTCCATTAGTCACCCTTCTTCTCCAGCATTCAAAGGTGGTGCATGCAGCTGGGTATGCAGCTATTGCAAGTAGATTTTCAGGGAGAGGAAGAAGGCAAGAGCATGCAACCTGTTTTGGAAAGAGTGCCCCTTTCTCTCTCTTTGCTGCATTTATACCCCTCTTAAATGCAAAGGGGTGTTTGGATGTTGGACCAAGGTTGTCCTTATCTCCCTTTTGTTATATCTTTGGGCTGGTTTCTATTCCTATTCTCCCCTAGGATAGGCTGGTCCAACAATATTTTTTTGTTAGGTTTGACAGTGTTGCTGCCGATTTAGAAATCAGCAGCCACAAACTGCATCGTTGTCAATTCAAAAATCGGTAGCGAGAACTACACCACTACTGGTCCAAAAATCAACGGCTAAAAACTGTGTCGCTGTAGATCCAAAAATCCATAGCCCATACTGTGCCGTTGGCAATTTAGAAATCGGTAGCCAAAAGCTTTGTTGATGTCGATTATGAAATCGGCAGCCAGTACTATGCCATTACTGATCCAGAAATCGGCAGCAAAACTAGGATGCTACCGATTCAGAAATCTGCAGCAAACTATGTTGCTGCCGATTCAGAAATCGGCGGCCTCAAATTGTACAGCTGCCGATGCTGCCGATTCGAAAATCGACAGCCTCAAACTGTGCAGCTGCCGATTTAGAAATCAGTAGCCCAAAGCTTTGTTGCTGCCGATTCTAAAATTGGCAACCAAGTACTGTGCCGTTACCGATTTAGAAATTGACAGAAAAAACTGTGCCGCTACCGATCCAGAAATCAGCGGTGACAGTGGAGTCGTTTTAGCTTAGCTCTTTTTTTTTTGTTGGGTGTTTACAACCAATGCTTAACGTCTTTTGATTTCAAGTTCCATCAACATAAAATCTTAAGAACACAAAGGAACACTTTTCTTTTCTATTCTTTTCTTTTTCTTTTTCTTTTTTTTTCTTTCACCTTTAGCAACTTTGCCCATCTTTTCATCAAGCATCACTTTTCCTTTTCTTTTCACATAATTTTCAACCATGATCCATGAGATATCAACAAGTATATGCTCTACTAATCCTTGGCCAGGTGTTGCGATGTCGTGGTCGCACAAATTAATCACCCTAGCTTCAAACACAACACACAAGATAATATAAAGCAAGCAAGGGGTCGATCCCACGAGAAAGGTTCAAGGCAGATTTTTATGCTAGATGATATGCAATTTGGAGGGTTTTGATTTGTGATGATCTAAACTATGGAAGAAATTAAACTAGCAAACAAAATCAATTGAAACCAAAATTTATCAAGAAAACAAACCTTGGTCGCAAGCACACACCCACTAACAGAAATTAGAACCGATCCTTGAAACGAAACTTCAATTTATATACTGAATTTTTATCTTTTCTTAACATTGGTTAATTAACGGATCCGCCGTATAACTAACCTTAACCAACAAACAATCACAATGTCCGTATTAATGATTTAGTTCAATGGCAGCCCTAAGAACAAGATAAATTGATTGATCTCTTGACAACCAAGCTGTCCGCAGCTTGTGTTTCCTTTGTTTGAGTGTTCTCCCTAAGTTTAATAACATAGTTCCGCCATAATTATCAAGCTTAGTTGCTTCACAAGTTCATATATCACAACTCTAGTTTTGATATCAAACTTAGCAATAGATTGTTCACAATAATAACTTAGAGTTCGCTCTAGCAATTATCAACAACAATCATAGAAAATATGCATAGGAAAACAATCATACTTATTCATAATATAAACTGAAAATAAAAGGAAGAATAAATCTCACGGTTCTTGAAATCCGAAGGTTTGTTATGTCCTTGCAACCAAGAAAACGAGCTTAGCCTTGCATATCTGTGGAACAACTACTACTCTTAAAGATAGAAGAAAGCATTATTTCTGGTTTGTAGAGAGGAGAGTTTGTGTTTCTTCACTTCTGGCTGCTGCCTCCTTTCTGCCCTCTTTCCTTTCTCTCTTTCTTTTTATATGCTAAGAAACCCTAGTCCCTATTTTACAAAATAGTCCTCCCTTAAGTTTACAGTTTACATTTAAGTACTTTAATAACTATTTTCCTAAAAAGGAGAAATAGCCTTGCATTAAATCTTCAAGCTTTAACTTAGAGGAGCTAAATTGCTGAAATAAAAACTTGGACGCCAGTTTAGATGCTTTGAAATGTAATTTGGACATGTTCCTTCACGAAACCTGTTTGCTGGCAGAATTCAGCTGTCATCTTTGGAAAATCATATCTCCCTCATATGACATCGTTTTTGGCTGAAAGTTTGAGCAGTTATAGTACTGTTAGTCAGGAATCCAACAGAATTGAGTTTGCATCAATTGGACTTTTTTAGCTCCAGATATTCAAGTCGGAATGGCCGAAGGTCAACACTGGCAGATTGCGAGATTTGACTTTGAAAGCTGCGATTTCCATGATCTTTCTTATTTTATTTTCTTGCCTTAGATGTCCAGAAAGGTATGGATGTTAGATTTTTAGTGCCACTGGAATAACTTTATTTCAACCTCTAGAACTTACGCTCTGCACAAAACATCCACTGAATGTCAAATCTGCCAGTTACCTCCAATTTACTCCTTTTTGCATATTTCATCCAGAAGTAGCTTCAAAACATAAAACAAAGAATTTCAAGGTATTTTATAGATATAACATAGCCAAAACATTAGTTAAATGTGGGTAAAACTATCGAATAATATGGTTGCATCACCAGGGGAAAAGGAAAACATATAAAAAGTTAAGGCTTACACATGGGTAAAGCAAAGAAAAGATAAACAAGCTCAAAAGGGTTTACTATGGATAATATGTTTTAGGTTGGCCTTTTGGCTCAAGTGGTTAAAATTCCTAATGCCTTTATCATCTTCATATACGTATGTAATGTGAATGTAATTTCAACAAGATATGAAACAAGTTCTAGAGATACATATCATTGAAAGAATGCATAATCACTACTAAAAATTCGCTCAATAGCAACGGATTTACCGACGGAAAGTGTCCGTCGATAGTTACCGACTGAATTACGGACGAAAAATGTTCCGAATTAAAAAAAGGTGGGTCGCTGACGTGGAGGTTTTGGTGAGGTTATTTTTACCGACGGAATCATCGATGGATTCAAAATGACAGCCCCGTACAGTGACGTGACTCGTTCGCCGTTTAAAATGCCAACAGAATCACCAAGGGATTTGAAATGGCAGATCCGTATGATGACGTGACAATTTTTCCGTCAGAATAGCCGATGAAAAATCTGTCGGTGAAACCGTCGGAAAAAGTTAATATATGCCCTCTTTGCCGACCCTCCCCCTTATTTCTCCTTCTTCTTCCTAATCCCAACTCTCCCCATCTCCCCTTCCCCCCAAACAAAAATCTCCCTCATCTCAGCACAACAAGTTATATTTCTTGAAGTTTTGTGGTCACAACATCTGTGTTTTGATTTACCGATGGATTTTATCAATTTTTGCAAGTAATTCTATCTTTTTAAATTTTAACATTTAAATGTCAATTTTATTGTTTTTTTAGTATATGTATTTTGTTAGTAGATGTACATGTTTTATTGTTATTTCTCAAACAAACTTGTAGTATATGAATGTATAATTCTATACCTGTTATGGTTTGTTTTAGATTTTGTAAGATTGTATTTGTTTGTAAATTGTTAAAACTTTATGGAATTATCGAATTACATGTGCTATTTTGAAATAATTAATAGCTTGCTTAATGGGTCCGTTTAAAGTTTTATCAATGGTATTACAGAGTGGTAATTTCCATAAATTTATATATATTAATTTGTATGGACATTGATAAATAATAATGAATATTTAATATTTATGAGAAGTTGTGATTGGTTTGTTGGATAATCTCGAGGTAAAGTAATATTTTTGCAAGTTTATTTACCTAACTTAGTTAATTAATACATGATATCATCATAATTTTATAGAGGTTCGATATAAGTCATGGATGATCGTTCATGGATGTATCGAGATTCACCCCAAGGATTGCAGAGGATTGATTATTATAACGGGGATCAGGGTTTTATTAATTTCACAACATCTATTCCCAGAAATTTTACTGGAGGCGGT
Source organism: Populus simonii (assembly GCA_007827005.2). Lineage (NCBI taxonomy): Eukaryota > Viridiplantae > Streptophyta > Magnoliopsida > Malpighiales > Salicaceae > Populus > Populus simonii. The sequence goes on from CM017476.2 coordinate 8,727,357, forward strand.
ATTAGGTGTCCATGCAGGAAGTGTCAAAATAAAAAATATCTGCATCCAGATGTTGTAATGATGCATCTTTTACACAAAGGGTTTATGGAGAATTACTAGTGTTGGTATGCACATAGAGAAGTATTTGTTAGTAAGAGGAGAATAGGAGAAACGGTGGTTGGGTCTACTTCTAGTGCTAGCAACGTGCATGAAGCGGCAAATGACAACACTAATCCTTACAGAATATGGTTATGGATGCAATGAGAATGAATCAAGGTAATGTTAGTCAATGTCCAATCGTATAAGAAGAACCTAATGCAGATGCAGCTAGGTTTTTTGATTTGTTGAAAGATTCTGACGAACCATTATGGGATGGCTGCACAAACCACAGTAAATTATCGGTCGTATCACAGGTATTCACCATCAAGTCAGATCACGGGTTGAGTGAGGCCGGGTATGATAAAATTATTGAATGGGCGAGAAGCATTTTACCTGAAGGGAACAGGCTGAAAGAGAACTTATATGCTGCGAAGTCCATGATGAAACTCTTCGGTTTAGGATACCAGAAAATTGACATGTGCCCTAACTTCTGCATGTTATACTACCTTGAAAATGCTGAGATGACCGAGTGCATGACATACGGGCATTCCCGTTACAAACCTAGAACTGGTAGGGGAAAGACTCTAGTGGCATATAAAAAACTTAGATACTTCCTGATCACACTTAGACTGCAGAGGTTATTCATGTCACTAAGGACTGCTGAGCACATGACATGGCACCAAGCATATGATGCGGTTGATGGAGTGATGGTGCATCCTTCTAACGGCGAAGCGTGGAAACGCTTTAACAGTGTTCATCCTTACTTTTCAGCTGAATTAAGGAATGTGCGTCTTGGTTGTATACAGACGGATTCAACCCATTTAGGTCATTTGCTGCTCCTTATTCTTGTTGGCCGATCATACTCACAGTTTATAACTTTCCACCGGGAATGTGTATGAGGTCGAAGTTCATGTTTTTAGCCCGGGGTGGAATATAGATGTTTGTCTTAGATCGTTGATTGATGAGTTGGCGCAGTTGTGGTCCTTCGGAGCTCTGACTTATGATATATCGAGGAAACAAAATTTCCTTATGAGGGCGACTTTGATGTGGACTATCAATGATTTTCCAGCTTATGGAATGCTTTCTGGTTGGAGCACGCATGGGAAACTCGCATGTACATACTGCATGGAAAACAACAAGGTATTCACGCTAGCAAATGGAGGTAATGCTTCTTTTTTTTACTATCACCATCGCTTCTTGCCACTTAATCACAGGTACAGAAAGAACATAAAAGATTTCTTTGTTGGCAGAGTTGAAAAAGATGTTGCATCCCCGCGTCTTTCTGGTGAAGATTTGCATGATGTTGTATCAGAGTACGGTGACATTATGTTTGGCCTTCAATCAGGTAAGCAAAAGTTTCCTGGTTTTGGTTTGACCCATAATTAGGTAAAGAGAAGTATCTTTTGGGAGCTTCCTTATTGGAAGACCAATCTGCTCCGCCATAACCTTGACGTCATGCACATAAAAAAGAACGTGTTTGAGAACATTTTTAACACCGTCATGGATGTGAAGGGGAAGACAAAGGACAACATCAAGGCTAGATTGGATATAGCTTTATACTGTAACCGTAAAAATATGGAGTTGGTTTATGATGAGTCACGGGTCGCAAAACCAAGAGCAAGCTTCGTGTTAGAGAAAAACGCACAACTGCTAGTCTACAAATGGCTTAAGAGTCTGCGTTTTCCGGATGGACATGCATCGAACATATCAAGGCTGGTTAATATAGATGACTGCAGATTGTATGGAATGAAGAGTCATGACTGCCACGTGTTTATGTAAACACTAATCCCATTAGCTTTTCGTGATTTGTTGCCAAAGGGAATATGAGATGCACTCACGGAGATCAGTCATTTCTTCAGAGATATATGCTCCAGCAAGTTGAATGTTGAGCACATTGAGAGGCTTCAAACGAATATCATCGAGACACTATGCAAACTTGAGATGATATTCCCTCCATCATTTTTTGACTTAATGGAGCATCTCCCTATACATCTACCGTTCGAGGCAAAAGTTGGAGGACCGGTTCAATATAGATGGATGTACCCATTTGAACGATTAGATATTACAGTTGCAATGTAATTCATATATAAAAGTATTTTCTATGTTTTTCTTAATTGAAAATACTTGATTAATTCAATGTAGGTACTTGTTTAATCTCAAGAAAAAGGTTAAGAACAACGCGCGTGTTGAGGCTTCGATATGTGAGGCCTATATTGTTAAGGAGATCTTAACATTTATCTCATACTATTTCGAACCTCATCTGAGAACGAGAATCAATCGCGTTCCACGGCATGATGATGGTGGTGAAGTGCCTTCCAGTGGGAACTTGTCAATATTCTCCAATACTGGACGACCCACACCTAAAATGCCGTAAGAGGAAGATATTTGTCGGAATAGAGTTCAAACAAACACACAACTATGTTCTATTTAAATGTGATGAGCTGAGACCTTTTATTCAGTAAGTTTATATATGTGTAATACTAATTAAACTTTGTTAGTAATATACTGTTAATTATATATTGTAATATCATACACTCATTATCACTTGCAGGCAACATCGATAATATTTGCTCTCCAATAACTCACAGCTGATCAAATCCCAGATCTTTCAATTACAAGATGAATAATTTGCCACGTGGTTCAGAACACATGTAAGCACTATCACAAACTCATTCTAACTTGCAAAATTACTGTACGTATGCATGTCATTACGAGATTCTCGTTCATTTACTGTTTATTGATGTACATTACATACAAGGTTTATCAAATGGGAAAGAGTGCGCCTAAGTCATTGTCTTCACTAAGCCTAGGGCCTGAAAGAAAATGTAAGTGCTACAACGGGTATTTTGTCAATGGATATGTTTTCTATACTAAAGAATACGGGCAAGGAAGAAAGACATACAACAGCGGTGTTTATGTTAAGGGATCCACTAGTAGTGAGTTAGAAGTTAACTACTATGGTAGATTAGAAGAGGTTGTCGAACTGCAATATCATAACGAGTAGAACATAATGTTTTTATTCAAATGTTATTGGTATGACACGACTGACAGAGGAATCAGAGTTGATCTGCACTATGGTCTGGTCGAAATCAACTTAAAAGCTAGACTCCGCAACATAAACGATGTCTTTGTTTTCACAAAGCAATGTCAAGAAGTTTATTACACATACACCCCTTCATTTAGAAAGGATCGATCAAGAGTGGATTGGTTGTCCTTTTTAAAAACAAAACCCCGGGGTCGTGTCGAGGTTGTTCAGGATGAGAACGAAGACACAAGTGTGCGAGATGAAGTCTTTCAAGTCAGTGAGTTGGTTGAACCATATCGAGTTGCTCCTTCGATTGAATTGGAAGAAAATTCAAATTTTTATGTTTTCGATGACAGTCTTGTTGATGTTGACGCAGAGGAGTTGAAAGTTGTTTGAGCTCTAGCGGACAAGCAAATATCGATGAAGAAGATGATATCCATATTGAAGATTGCAATGAAGGTGATGACTATTCAATTGATAACGAAGAAGAAGAAAATTCTGACTAACTATCAAAATGAAGCCCTGTGTAAAACCCTTTTTTTCATGTAATTTAGATTATGGATGATATATTTTGTAACACGAAATATTTATTACTTGAAATAATTACTTCAAATGCCACAATCATCGACGTCCATACCGACAGAATAGGTCCGTCGGCATTTCACAGAGAATTCAAAAATAATTACTTGAAATGCCACAATCACCAACGCCCATACCGACGGAATAAGTTCGTCGGCATTTCACAGAGAGTTCGAAAATAATTACTTGAGATGCCACAATCACCGACGCCCATACCGACGAAATAAGTCCGTCGGCATTTCATAGAGAGTTTGAAAATAATTACTTCAAATGCCATAATCACCGACGCCCATACCGACGGATATATGTCCGTCGGTAAGTTGTCGGCGGGTCAATTTTACCGACAAAATTACCAATGGACTGTGCGAATTCCAAAGGGTTGTGCATTAAATGCATCTTTGATAGCGTCATCTTGCCGACGGAATTACCGACAAACCACGAAAAATATGGAGGGTCATTAAAAATTTGGTGCGAAATTCAAAAATTACCGATGGATTTTTGACACTTCACCAACGGAATAAATTAAAATAATAATTAATTTTATATCCGTCGGTGAATCCATTGGTAAAACTACCATATAAGTTCCAGCGATCGCCCCTTCAGTTCATTTTTTCTTCTCCTCCGTTTTTCACCTTAAATTTTGATTTTTTTCCTCTCCATTCTTCAAAGCTTTCACCTACAATCTCTAGCAAGTTTTCTTGTGAATCTTCATCAGTTTAAAAGGTATGTGTTTCTTCTATTTGATTTTACTTTAAGGGTTTTTTTTTGCTATTTTTTTTAATGTTTTTTGTTTTGGTGTATTTTTTGTAATGTAGATAAAGTATTGAATTCAACACATTATTAAAGTAAGCATATTTCATTCCTAAAGTCTATAGTTTTTTTTTGAATATTTTTTATTGTTGTATTGACATAATTATTATTAGTTAATTTGTTGAATATTTATTGTTAATGTTGAATTTACCTTAGAATTAGTAATTGAGTATGTTGGAATAATTATTAATTTTACTCTATTATTGCATGATTTGTGTTTAATTTTTCCATTTATTTTGATTGTTCGTCTAGAGTTTTTTTTTGAATTTATTGTTTTGTTGTATTAGCATAATTATTGAATAATTTTTTGAATTGTAATTGTTAATGTTGAATTTACCTTAGTATTAGTAATTGAATATTTTGGAATAATTGTTAATTTTACTCTATTATTGCATGATTTATGTTTACTTTTTTCCATTAATTTTAATTGTTAGTCTAGAGTTTTTTTTATTTATTGAATATATTTTATTGTTGTATTGGCATAATTATTGAATAATTTGTTGAATTGTAATTCTTAATGTTGAATTTACCTTAGTATTAGTAATTGAATATTTTGGAATAATTATTAATTTTACTCTATTATTGCATGATTTGTGTTTAATTTTTCCATTTGTTTTGATTGTTCGTCTAGAGTTTTTTTTTGAATTTATTGTTTTGTTGTATTGGTATAATTATTGAATAATTTTTTGAATTGTAATTGTTAATGTTGAATTTACCTTAGTATTAGTAATTTACCTTAAGATTAGTAATTGAATATGTTGGAATAATTATTATAGATTGGGTCAATTGGTTGTGGCTATTGTTAATATGTGCAGGTTTGTGGATTTGGGTAGTATCCAGTATAGGGGAGGTGCTGTCGAATTTTTTTTTAACATTTGAATTTAATTATATAATTAGTTGTATAAAATTGTGTAGATGTGTAGAATGAAAACCAGAGCTGGTTGCTCACGTATGGTCGCAGCTAGTTCGTCTAGCAGCAAGGATGATATTTCCTTAGGTGCCTCTTCTTAAGAGGCACCAACACCACCTGCGCCGTCAACCGATGCTGCCTCTTCCAGCGCTAGTTCACAGCGCAGAGGCGGCGTGCCTTCGCAGCGAAATCAATTTACCCGCAAGTACGAGGCATAGTGGAAGGACGACCTTTCAATGTAAGTTTGTTAAGGTTTTAGTTTTTTTTTAAAAAAATTACAACATAATTTATGAAGTAGTCACAATTGAATTTATTTCATTTATTTTCAGGTTCACAAACATTGATGGAGATTCCATTGTTTCAATGGAGTCAGATATCCAAGCATCCTGAATGGATGCCTCAAATCAATGCCTCAAATCAATGCATGGTTTGACATATTTGAGGTTTGTGTTAACTTATAATTTTCAGCTTATTTCTAATAAATCATTAATATAATTATAAATAAATTATTATTTTTATTTAAAATTAATTATTTATACACAGGAAAAATTCTGCTGGGACAGTGAGCATAACACTGTTGCGAGGAGGGTGTGGGAAAATCACGCGGCAACTAGGTAACATCGAAAACAATACAAGATTTTTTTTGGATAAAAATTTATGTTTCGAAATGTAATTTTTGCTTGCGTGAAGTAGGTTGCGTGATTTTTGGTATGAAGCACAAAAAGGACAAAAAAAACCGCGAGAGATAGGGGTTTCCAAGGCTGGAACGATGTTGCAGTTTGAAGGGATTTCAAACCGATATACATCCCGAAAGATATATGGTCGCGCTATCTTGAGCACGTGACGTCTGAGCGGTTCACACAACGCTCACAGTCTGGTGTTGGCAACCGGAATTGGCCAATTCATGGCTCAGTGACAACGCACACTGGCAACTCTGTTCCGTTTGCTGCACATGCGAAACGAATGGTAAGATTAATTTAAATGAAATATATCGTTAAATTGAGTTGTTGTTAATAAATCTTTTTTCATTATAGGCTACGTCTCTTGGACATGAGCCGAGCCCAATGGAGCTATTTGTGGAGACGCACGTGCAGAGTCAAGACCACCGAAAGGGGCACAACAGTTCGTTGATAACCGTGTTCAACATTTCGTGGTATGTTTGTTCAACCATTTTATTTTGTAAGTTATTATGTTTATTGAATTGAATATGATGATTACTTTTTTTATTTTTTTTTTATTTTCAGGAGACCTATAATAATCGGTTGAGGGAGAGATACGGGGACGATATTTTGACCCATCCGGAATTTGATCCGGATTCATGGATGGAGGTTGGATCCTCAGGTGGACCCGATAAAAATCAGGTTTACGGGCTCTTCAACACTACGGCCGACAACTTGCGGTCAGCCCGTAGTATTTCAACCGTTGGGAGCTCCCAATCATATTGAGCTCCCAATCTAAGGAGTTCGTGGCTTTGTAGCAACACACGGCTCAGCTCACCAAAAAATACAACCACCTATCAGCGGAGTATGCAAAACTCAAAGCGTCTTATGCACAACAAAGAGCGGAGTCTGAACAACTCAAAGCGTCTCAAGCACAACAAAGAGCGGAGTTTGTACAACAAAAAGCGGCTTATTAATAGCTTCGCGAAATGGTCATGAACATGGCAACACAGAGTGGAACATGTGCGCCTAATCCTTTTTGGCCGTATAACCACCCGCCTCCTCCTCCAGGACCTCCTCCTCCTCTAGCTCCACCTTTATATTAATTTGTAATAAACATTATTTACCTTTAAAATTTCATTTAATATTTTTTTTGAAACACATTCAGTTTGTAATGAATATTATTTAACTTTGATTTTTTTTTTGATGTTTAATATAAATTTTATTTGCATAATTGGTTTTTATTACCATTAATTTATATAATTTTATATTATGTATTCTAAATAATTTTTTAAAAACAAATTTAGAAAAAAACTATTACAAAGGGTTTTACCGACGGAATGAATCCGTCGGCATTTGACAGTAGCTGCCACATTCACCGATGCATTTACAGACGGATATATTCGGTCGGTATTTCATACACTCACCGACAGCTTTACCGATGGAATAAATCCGTCGGCATTTGACAGTAGCTGCCACAATTACCGATGAATTTAAGGACATATATATTCGGTCGGTATTTCAAACACTCACCGACAAATTTACCGACGGTACGTATCCGTCGGTAAATCACGATATCATCGACAAAATAAAATCCGTCGGTATAGTTCAAGCGGGAAACCTTTTTTTTGGTGCGTAAATTCCGTCTATAAAACCATCGGCAAATGGTTTTTTTGTGTTTCCGACCGATATAGCGATGAAATATGGAATCACCGACGAAGGGAAAACTGACGGACGTAATCCGTCGGTGAAGACGTCGGTAAATAAATCACCGACGAACTGGTAATCACACACCGACAGAATATTTCCGTCGGTAAAACTGTGAAATCTTGTAGTGAATCAAAGAATATAATGTTTAAGACTCAAAAGCTTGTATTGGTATGACACTATAAAGTTAACATGACATATTTTCAAAGTCAATCCCTAAACTAATTAAACTTTAAAACTTGCATTCATACTCATTCATTGGATTTATATTTTCATCTTTCTCAACTAATTCTCATACATAATACTCATATTTTCATAAACCAATAGGAGTTCAAAAGATCAAACATAGATTTTTTTTTTGAAACAACAAAGAAAATCGAATTCTCTTCATACCCCCACACTCTAAACACAACATTGTCCTCAAAGTTGAAATAAAAAAAAAGGAATATAAGAGAATAACAAAAATAAAGTAAAATGTGAAAAATAAAAGATAGGGAAAAAGAAAGCAAATCTATTTTTTTTCTTTTTGTGTTGGGTTGCCTCCTAGTAAGTGCTTTTATTTTATGTCATTGGCGTGACACATCGTATGCTCATGCTTCATAAATCGGTTCAGCTAATTACATAAAGCGGTGATTTCTATCGTCCAACCTTCATAGAAAGGTTTCAAGCGACACCCATTGACCTTGAGCACTTTGTTTGTTTCTAAACATGGAATTTCAACTGCACCATAAGGAAAAACATTAGAAACAACAAAGGGTCCAATACAATGAGAGCACAACTTTCCAGAAAAAAGTTTCAAACAGGAATGATAAAGAAGGACTTTGTCTCTAACACGAAACTCCTTTCTTGTAATCATTCGGTCATGAAGACTTTTGGTCTTTTCTTTGTAAATCCTTGCATTCTCATAAGCATCATTTCGTATCTCTTCCAACTCTTGCAATTGCAACTTTTTTGCAATCCTAGCAGCATCATAATCCAAGCTCCATTGTTTAATGGCCCAAAACGATTTGTGCTCAAGCTCTATTGGTAGATGACATGCTTTTCCATAAATCATGTTATAAGGTGACATTCCTATAGGTGATTTGTAAGTAGTCCGATAAGCCTAAAGTGCATCACCAAGTCGCAGACTCCAATCTCGTCGTTTAGGCTGCACTGTTTTCTCCAGAATAGACTTGATTTCTTGATTTGAAATTTCAGCTTGGCCATTTGTTTGAGGGTGGTAGGTTGTGGAAGTCTGATAAGTCACATGGTATTTGTGGAGTAATGCTTCCATTGAAAGATTGCAAAAATGAGTGCCACGATCACTAATGATAGCTTTAGGGATTCCAAACTTGTCAAATATATGAGTCCTAATAAAATCTAAAACAACCTTAGAATCATTAGTTCTTGTGGCTTTCACCTAAATCCATTTGGACACATAATCAATAGCCAGAAGGATATAAAAATTACCAAAAGAAGAAGGAAATGGACTCATAAAATCAATACCCCAAACATAAAAAATTTCACATATAAGAATATTCGTTAAATATATTAGATTCTTATGAGTGATATTACCTGTTCTTTGGCATTTTTCACATGATTTGTAAAAGTGATATGCATCCTTAAAAATAGAAGGCCAATAAAGACCACTTTCAAGTACCTTATGGGTCATTCTTTTTGCTCCAAAATACCTATCACAAAAATGAGAATGACAAAAAGTGAGAATGAAATGAAATTCATCTTGTGGTACACATCTCCTAACTACTTGATTCACACAAAATTCCCACAGGTAAGGAGTGTCCCAAAAATAATATCTAGCATCAGCTCGTAACTTGTCTTTTTTGGATTTAGACAAACTTGGAGGGAATTCTTTGGTGACTAAATAGTTCACCAAATTAGCATACCATGTTCTTGTACAAGGTTGTCAAAAATGCTTTTTTGACACAACACGAAACATACAATATAAACTTGAATTGTAAAATTGTAAAATCGCAAGTAAAACATTTTAACTAAAATCATGAAATCGCAAGTAAAATATTTTAACTAAATTGCAAGATCCAGTCAAGTAGTAAATAATAATATAACACAATTAAAATAAAAGTGAAATAAACAATACAAATGTCCAAACACCTTAAAATACATAATTCAAATAAAAATTCATACATGTCCATAGAATTTCATTAACTAAAAGTTAAAAAACCTAAAACAAACAATCTGTTGGTGTGTCATGTAAACTAAACACAACCTCATTGTCTTTATCTTCCTTATTATTCCTAAAACATTCATCAACATTGTTGCGATGTCGCGGTCGCACAAATTAATTACCCTAGCTTTAAACACAACACACAACATAGTATAGAGCAAGCAAGGGGTCGATCCCACGAGGAAGGTTCAAGTCAGATTTTTATGCTAGATGATATGCAATTTGGGGGGGGGGTTTGGACGTTATCTAGGCTAAAGCAAAAGAAAACAGAAAACTATCAAACAAAATTTAATAAAATCAGAAAATTATCAAGAGAACAAACCTTGGTCGCAAGTAAACATCCACATACACAAATCAGAACTGATCATGGAAACAAAACATCAATTTATATTATGAATATTTTTCTCTTCTTAACATTGGTTAGTTAACGGATCCGCCGTATAACTAACCCTAACCACAAACAACCACAGTCTATGTTTGATTTGATTGAATGTTCTCTCTAAGATTAATAATGTAGATCCGCCACAATTATTAAACTCAGTTGCTTCACAAGTTCATATACCACAATTCCAGTTTTGATATCAAACTTAGCAATAGATTGTTTACAATAATAACTCAGAGTCTGCTCTAGGAATTAAAATAAACAATCATAGGAAAAATAAGCATAGAAGAACAAACATATTCATCATATAAACAGAAAAGAAAAGGTAAAATAAATCTCACAGTTGAAATCCGAAGGTTTCCGTGTCCTTGCAACCAAGAAAAAGTGTTTAGCCTTGCATGTTTGTAGAACAACTAATCAAAAAGAAGGAAGAATGCATGATTTAGGGTTTCTTAGAGGAAGGGGACGTTTTTCTCTTCTTGGCTGGCTGCCCCCCTTCTCTTCTCTCATTCTTTTTATACCCTAGGAAACCCTAGTCTCTATTTTACAAAATAGTCCTCCTTTAAGTAGACTGTTTACATTTAAGTACTTCAATAACTATTTTCCTAAAAAAGGAGAAATAACCTTTCATGAAATATTCAAGCTTTGACTTAGAGGAGCTAAATTGCTGAAATAAAAACTTGGATATCGGTTTAGATGCTTCGGAACATAATTTGGACTCGTTTCTTCACGAAACCTGTTTGTTGGCAGAATTCAGTTGTCATCTTTGAAAAATCATATCTCCCTCATATGACATCGTTTTTGGATGAAATTTGGATCATTTATATAACTTTGAGTCAGGAATCCAAAAAAAGTTAGTTTGCATCAATTGGACTTCTGTAGCTCCAGATATTCAAGTCGGAATGACCGAAGGTCAACACTGGCAGATTGTGAGATTTGACTTTGAAGGCTGCGATTTCCATGCTCTTTCTTATTTTATTTTCTTGCCTTGGATCCAGAAAGGTACGGATGTTAGCTTTTTAATGCCATTAGAATCACTTCATTTCAGCCTCTAGAGCTCACGCTTTGCACAAAACATCGACTGAAGGTCAAATCTGCCAATTACCTCCAATTTACTCCTTTTTGCATCTTTCATCCAAAAGTGCCTTCAAAACATAAAACAAAGAATATCAAGGCATTTTATATATAAAACATAGGCAAAACACTAGTTAAATGTGGGTGAAACTATTGAATAATATGGTTGCATCAAATACCCCCACACTTAACTCTTGCTCGTCCTCGAGAATTAAATCAAATCACTATGACTAATCTCTTAATCTCCCATCAATATCCAAGAATATATGTATTATAAACAAGAACACAATTAAGAAGGATAAAGAGTATAAATTTTCATGAATTTATTTACATGCAAACTTCAAAACTCAATTAATCATCGGGATTTAAATGAAATCTATGCTATGCCAAAGTGATAGGTCCTCTCATTGATATATACTCCAACACTCACGTGTTTAAGGCTTATGTGTTTAAATCTCTCAAATTCAATCAATGAATATGTTCTACCATAAGCTTTCTCTTCAATCTCATTTCCATTCCTAACATATTACAAACAATGCATGAATCAAAAGGCCTTATTTTCTTGTTGTAATGGGGCTAAGGTTAAGGTGAGGTAAAAGAGAGTAAAAGAAAAGGTTCAAACCAAAGAAAGTAGAGCATTCTGAAAAATAATATTTCAAACAAGATATTCCATCAAAGCACATAAATTTTCCATCTTTAATCACTAATGCTTAACTTCTTTTGATTTCAAGCTTTTTCAACGTAAAATCTTAAGAACATAAAGGAACACTTTTTTTTGTTTTTTTTACCTTTAGCAACTTTGCCCATTTTTTCATCAAGCATCACTTTTTTTTTCTTTCTTTTCACATAATTTCCAACCATAATTCCATGAAATATCACTAGTATATGCTCTACTAATCCTTGGGCAAGGGAAAAGGAAAACATATATAAAGTTAAGGCTTACACATGGATAAAGCAAAAAAAAGATAAACAAGCTCAAAAGGGGCTCACTAACGATAATATGCTTTAGGTTAGCTTTTTGGCTCAAGTGGTTAAAATTTCTAATGCCTTTATCATCTTCATGTATATATGTAATGTGAATGTAATCTGAATAAGATATGAAGCAAGTTCTAGAGATACATATCATTGAAAGAATGCATAATCAAAGAATATAATGTTGAAGGCTCAAAAGCTTGCATTGGTATAACACTATAAAGTCAACATGACATATTCTCAAAGTCAATCCCTAAACCAATTAAACATTAAAACTTGCATGCACACTCATTCATTTGATTTATATCTTCATCTATCTCAACTAATTCTCATACATAATACTCATATTCTCAAAAACCAATGGGAGTTCAAAAGATCAAACATAATTTTTTTTTTGAAAATAACAAAGAAAACCAAAATTAGAAAACCAACATTCTCCCAATACCCCCACACTTAAAACACAACATTGTCCTCAATGTTGAAATAAAAGAAAAGGAATATAGGAGAATGACAAAAAAAGTAAAATGCGAAAATAAAAATAAAGATAAGGGAAAAGAAAGCAAATCTGTTTTTTTTTTTTTTGTTGGGTTGCCTCCCAGTAAGCGCTTTTGTTTTATGTCATTGGCTCGACATGTTGCATGCTCATTCTTCATAGATTGGTTCAGCTAACTCCACAAAAGCGGTGAGTTCTGTCGTCCAACCTTCATAGAAAGGTTTCAAGCGATGCCTATTGACCTTGAGTACTTTGTTGGTTTCTAAACTTGTAATTTCAACTGCACCATAAGGAAAAACATTAGAAACAACAAAGGGTCCAATCCAAAGAGCGCAACTTTCCAGGAAAAAGTTTCAAACGCGAATGATAAAAGAGGACTTTGTCTCCAACATTAAACTCTTTTCTTGTAATCATTTGGTCATGGAGACTCTTAGTCTTTTCTTTATAAATCCTTGCATTCTCGTAAGAATCATTTCGAATCTCTTCCAACGTAATTCCAATCTTTTTAGGCACCAAAAGGATAGGCGCCACCCATTCACTGTCCATGATGAGGTAAATGACTCCTGCATCATGGAGTACAATTTGCAAAGCTTGTAAATCCAATGCTGAGTCATGCACATTTTGGAGAACACATATATGCCTCTCCATCTTTTATCTTGGTAAAATCATAGCCACAGCTCAAAGCTACGCTTAATCCATCCTCACTATCAAAATCACAAACTTGCTGCACACTTATCAACTTGGTCATAACATGTGATAGAATAAACATTGCTATAAGGATATGTCATTGCATCATGAAAATTAAATTCAATTTTTTCATCTCCTACCTCCATAGACAAAGTATCCTTACCACAATCAATTTTTGTATTGGTAGTTTTCAAGAATGGTCTCCCAAACAATATAGGAGTGTTGTTTGATGAATCACAAGAATCATGTTCCATATCAAGAATATAAAAGTCGCATGGAATGACCAAACTATCTATCTTGACTAGGACATCTTCTATCACATCAAGTGGGTAAACAAAACTACGATCCGCAAGTTGTATTACAATGCTAGTTTTATTCAAAGGCTTAAGACTAAGAGAATCATAAACATGTTTAGGCATAACACTAATGGATGCACCTAAATCGCACAAGGCCCTTTTGAAACTAGCATTACCAATAACACATGAGATAGTAAACGCACCTGGGTCTTTTTGCTTCAAAGGCATATTCTTTTGAACAATAGCAGATACAACTTCACCCATACTTACCATTTCATGACCTTTCAGTTTGAAAGCTCTCTTGGTAGTACACAACTCCTTTAAGAATTTGGCGTACTTGGGAATTTGCTTGATAGCATTAAGCAAAGGAATGTTGAGTTCTACTTTTTTGAAAACTTCTAAAATCTCTTTTTCTTTGTCCTCTTTCTTTGACCTATAAGAACTCACAGGAAAGGGTGGAATTGTTTTAAAACTGGAATTCATTGAGTGAGGAGCTACCTTTGGAGTGTTGGTCGATGTTTCAGTTTGTGGAGGAGGAGGATGTTCCTTCTTTATACTCAATTCGGTTTCTATCTCTTCTTCTTCCTCCATCTCAATTTGGTTCGACCTTTTTTCTTCAAGTTCTTTCCCACTTCGCAGCATGATCGCACTAACATTCTCTATTGGATTCAATGCTTGGGAGGACACTTTTCCATTTATTTATGCTTCCAATTTCCCCACACTTGAAGTTACTTGCTCCATTTGCTTCTCCAAGTTGTGAATACTTGACCTTATTTCCTGTTGAAAAGACATGACATTTTGCTGCAAGGTCACAGTGTTAGAAGCCAAATTTTTCATCATCTCACGAAGATCATCATTGGATGACGACCCCATAACATTGGAGTTTGTGAATGGAGGGGGTTGTCTTGCTTGATAATTTTGTTGGGGCTGAAATCCATAGGGATGGAACCGTATGCCTTGATTGCCTTGTTGAGGTGGGTTCCCATAACATAAGTTTGGATAATCTCTCCATCCAGGATTGTACGTGTTGGAAAAGGGATCATATTTACGCTGGGACTGTCCGTTGAATCCTTCATCAACTGCATGAACATGTTCAATGTAATCTTCTTGCATTGTTGGGCACATATCTGAGGTATGTCCTTGTAAGGAACATATGCTACAAACTTTCACCTGCTATACATTTCCACAAGCCAAAGAATGCACAAGAGAAGTAAGATCATTAACTTTATTTTCAAGGTTAGAAATACTTACCTCATTTACTCGTTTGTTTGCGAAGTCTCCACGCGTGCCAAATTGTTTCAGTTGGCTGCCATGTTTGAGATCAATTGGCGTGCAGCCTCGGGTGTCTTATCTACCAATGCCCCTTTACTTGCAGCATTAATGATACTACAGTCAGTTGGCATCAATCCTTCATAGAAATATTGAATGATCAGCTGATCGGGTATTTGATGACGAGGACATTGAATGCACAGTTGCTTAAATCTTTCCCAATACTCGGAAAGTGTCTCTCCATGAGATTGTCGAATCCCACATAATTCTTTCCTTATGTTGGCAACTCGAGATGCTGGGAAATACTTTTCAAGGAAAATCTTTTCATGGCATTCCAAGTCCCAATGGAACCTGGGAGAATAGAGAAAAACCATGCCTTTGCTTCCCCTTTTAAAGAGAAAGGGAAAGCTTTCAACTTAACCTGTTCTTCGTCAACTCCATTCGGTTTCATGCCAACACAAACCATATGGAACTCCTTGAGATGAGTATGAGGATCTTCACCTATAAGACCATTGAATGTTGGTAGCAAATGTATAAAACCAGATTTGAGCTCAAAGTTGACATTATTGTCGATGTTTATACACAATGGCTGATTTTCCACGTTAGGAGCAACAATCTCCTTAAGTGTTTGTTGTCGTGCAACAACCATGGTGTTGAGGCGAGCTTCCTTTCGTAACCTGCGTAAAGTTTCTTCTATTTCGAGATCTAACTGCACTTGACTTTGATTAGTAGAATGGGTTACTGGAATAAATCATCAAGAAAACTCAAAAGAAACCAACCACACAAGAGATCGAAAACAATGGAAATTTATGAAAATCCTACGCTAGAAAACTAAAACTGCCTAAAAACCATAGAAAATAGTGGAATTTGGCCTCGCTAGGGTGGGGCTAGTGATGCCACTAGTCCTGTTTAGAACGTCGTTTCACTTTAGGAAACAAAAGGCCAATACCTAATTCCACCAAACAATCTGTTTTGAACAGTACCGCTGCCGTAATGAACAGTACCGCAACAAGCAAAAATTCTGTTTTTTTTTTCAGAAAAAGAAATACCAACCACAGCAAATAAAAATAATAGCATAAGAATCAACTAAAATTACTTCCCCGGCAACGACGCCAAAATTTTTGCGATGTCGCGGTCGCACAAATTAATTACCCTAACTTTAAACACAACACATAAGATAGTATAGAGCAAGCAAGGGGTCGATCCCACGAGGAAGGTTCAAGTCATATTTTTATGCTAGATGATATGCAATTTGGAGGGGGGGGGGGGTTTGGACATTATCTAGGCTAAAGCAAAAGAAAACAGAAAACTATCAAACAAAATTTAATAAAATCAGAAAATTATCAAGAGAACAAACCTTGGTCGCAAGTAAACATCCACATACACAAATCAGAACTGATCATGGAAACAAAACATCAATTTATATTATGAATATTTTTCTCTTCTTAACATTGGTTAGTTAACGGATCCGCCGTATAACTAACCCTAACCACAAACAACCACAGTGTCACTAGTAATTTAATTCAATGGCTGCCTTAAGAACTAGATAAGTTGATTAATCAAGAAAACATAACTGTCTGCAGTCTATGTTTGATTTGATTGAATGTTCTCCCTAAGATTAATAACGTAGATCAGCCACAATTATTAAACTCAGTTGCTTCACAAGTTCATATACCACAATTCCAGTTTTGATATCAAACTTAGCAATAGATTGTTTACAATAATAACTCAGAGTCTGCTCTAGGAATTAAAATAAACAATCATAGAAAAATAAGCATAGGAGAACAAACATATTCATCATATAAACAAAAGAAAAGGTAAAATAAATCTCACAGTTCTTGAAATCCGAAGGTTTCCGTGTCCTTGCAACCAAGAAAAAGTGTTTAGCCTTGCATGTTTGTTGAAAAACTAATCAAAAAGAAGGAAGAATGCATGATTTAGGGTTTCTTAGAGGAAGGGGGCGTTTTTCTCTTCTTGGCTGGCTGCCCCCCTTCTTCTCTCATTCTTTTTATATGCTAGGAAACCCTAGTCTCTATTTTACAAAATAGTCCTTCCTTAAGTTGAGTTTACATTTAAGTACTTCAATAACTATTTTCCTAAAAAGGAGAAATAGCCTTCATGAAATCTTCAAACTTGACTTAGAGGAGCTAAATTGCTGAATAAAAACTTGGATCGGTTTAGATGCTTCGAATGTAATTTGGACTCGTTTCTTCACGAAACCTGTTTGCTGGCAGAATTCAGTTGTCATCTTTGAAAAAATCATATCTCCCTCATATGACATCGTTTTTGGCTGAAATTTGGAGCTTATATAATTTGAGTCAGAATCCAAAAAATTGAGTTTGCATCAATTGGACTTCTGTAGCTCCAGATATTAAATTTTTGAATGGCCGAAGGTCAACACTGGCAGATGCGAGATTTGACTTTGAAGGCTGCGATTTCCATGCTCTTCCTTATTTTATTTTTCTTGCCTTACATTTCCAGAAAGGTATGGATGTTAGCTTTTTATGCCATTGGAATCACTTCATTTCGACCTCTAGAGCTCATGCTCTGCACAAAACATCGACTGAAGGTCAAATCTGCGAATTACCTCCAAATTTACTCCTTTTTGCATCTTTCATCCAAAAGTGCCTTCAAAACATAAAACAAAGAATATCAAGGTATTTTATATATAAAACATAGGCAAAACACTAGTTAAATGTGGGTGAAACTATCGAATAATATGGTTGCATAAAAAATCATTACCATCTAAAGGATTATTATTGCTACTACTAATACCAGCACCGATATTATGAACATTAGTGCTACTACTAGTACCAACACCAACACCAATATTGTCAACAATATTTAACTCCAAGCTTCTTAGATTATCTAGATTGACATCATTCTGAATGTCTAAATCATCTTCAGTTCCATGACACTCCATTTCAGCATCATTAAGATTTTCTTCATCGTCACTTTCATCTTCTTTATCATTTTTCCTTCGTGTTGCACTATTAATGACACCAAGCAAATCAAAGTTTGATGAACCATCATGTTTCTCTCCCTCGGTTATCCAATCATCATCAGATGAGAGACGATAAAAAAAACTTCACCAAAATCATTAGCTTGCCTTTTGACTTGGTTATCATTTAATTTCAGATTGCGCATTACAAATACCAAGTCATTCATTTTTTTTTGGTGCAAACGATTTCTTTGTTTTGTATGAACCTATGTAAGCAATTCAAATTGATAACATATATGATTCTTATCAAATATAAAAACATTAAAATTAAGAAGAAAAAAACTTACCATCTCAAATACACTCTAGTTTCGCTCGCATCCAGATGAACTACAAGTCAAGCTTAGAACTCGAATTGCAAATTTTTGTAGCTTAGACATTCATACCCATAAGAATCCCATCATTTAGTTGGAGTTTTTTTTATCCCTTGTTATCTTGGCAGCCTCAATACCAAACAACCCATTTGCATCCTTGAATGAATCAAGTTGTAAGTCAATTTTACATTTTTCACTTGCATCGGGCACCATCCTTTCTAAGCATTGATATAATCCAATTTTAATGTTGGCATTAACTTTAAAATTAGAATTATAATGATAATGAGGATTCAAATAATAAGCTGTTGCATGTAAAGGCCTGTGAAGTTGAAGTTCCCATCTTGCATCAATGATATTCCATATAGGTATATAACTACAAAATAAAAATAAGAATATTATCATCAACATTAAATTAAATAATATAAAAGTGAAATAAACATTATGTATCAACTGATAGTAGTAAATAGATAATTAGTAAGATATATAATCAATACCTTTTTTTCATAGAACCAAAATTCACCTGTATCTTCTCTTTGCTTGATCCATTGCTTCATATATAAAATCCATAGCTAGTTTCTCATCTGAATCAACTAATCGAAGAACTTTTATAAGAGGATATGTTGCTTTAATACATATAGTGACATCATGCCAAAACTTGCTGTCCAAAACACAACTTTGAATTCGCTTCCCTTCTTCTGTTTTTGAAAACCTATATGACCTCCACTGGATGGAAGTAAACATTGTCATCAACTGTATCTTACAATCACTCAAACATCCAAGAGTTAAGTATGCAGTAGCAAATCTAGAATATATGTATGAGGTGATTCTCCTTCCATTAGCAATAGTTACTTGATAGACCTCTAGTTTCTTCTCAAAATCTTCTAATATCAAGTCAATACAATGGGCAGCACATGGTGTCTAAAACAATCCTTTTCTTTTTCCAATCAACAATTGCCCTGCTGCCTTATAATTTACAGCATTGTCAGTGACTACTTGCACCACATTTTCCTCTAAAATCCTCTCCACAATAGCATCCAACATCTCAAATACCTTATCAGCAGTCTTGGATATATTAGAGGTATCTACCAATGATAAAAAATTTATCCCTTTAGGACTATTAACCAAAAAGTTGCAAATATAACACCTTTTCTTATCAGTCCATCTATCAGACATTATTGAGCAACCTGTTTTTTTTCCGTTCTAACTTGTACTCCTCAAGCAAGTTCATTATATGATCTACTTATTGCTTCAAATATTTCTCTCTAATATCATGGTAAGATGAAGGCTTAAAACTTGGCCCATGCTTTGCAACCAATTCAAGTGCCTTAACAAATTCAGAGTTTTTCACACAGTTAATGGAATTGTACTCATGTAGAAAAATCTTGCCAATTTATCGACATGCTTCTTCTCTAAGATCCTTTTTTAGCAGTTGATTGATGGTGGTTTGTGTACTTCCACTCCCCCTTGCTACTCTCTTTCCTTTGTCCATCGAGGTAATTTCATTCCCTTCATCATTATCTTCATCTTTTCTAATATATTGGAAAACCTTTTTTTTCTTCTCAGTTGCTTCTTGATTTTTCACCAAAACATTCAAAATCATCTTCTTTATATCTTCTAGTACTTGCTGGCATAACTCAACATCCTTTCAAGTGCAAACTAAATGATGGTTGAAATGGTAAATGCCTCCACTAATAATTTTCTGACAATACTTGCACTGAACTCTTCTTGACTTCTTATCAACATCTATACCATATTGCCATCCCACGTCAAGGCTATTGCCATAACTAGTTTTTTTAGATGCCATGTATCCTGCAGTTCAAGAATCAATATATACAATTATGCATCAATAATTACAAATATTGATGCATGTTGAATGCCAATTCTAAAAACAAAATAAAACATAATAAATGGAGAGCATGCATGCTCGACAGTCTTGTTACTTATTTCTAGAGCAATTACTTTATAGGCAGTATATATGTGCAATTTACTCATTGAATAATTGAAGATGCATGCACTTACTCAAAGTTAAATCGCATCAAGCAGACTGAAAATAATCAATACTACTATGGTTTAGAAGAAAACCAAGTTGCATATAAAGTAAAGATAGTTGAACAAAGGAAAATCAATGAGTCAAACAAAAACATAAAAGTCCTACGGCCCTATCAAATGCTCTTAGATAGAAAGATAATGAAAGAGGACACATAATAGGACACTTGCCAAAAGAACCTAAAACATACACTTCTCAGCAAAATGTTCACATTCTATACAACTTCTGTAAACAACCCGTAATCCCAAGTTATCCAATGAAAATGTTCACATTATTTGCAAATGGACCCCAGAAACAAGTACAGAAACAAAAAAGGATCATAGCGAAAACCCAATAGGAGTTTTCCATGTACAAATCAGTGAGAAGTGCCTTCACTTCTCAGCAAAATATGTTATGCCTTATCCTCACATAACAGTGGTTGCTTACAGACGAACAAAATGCCCTCCACCAATTGTGAGATACTATGCAGCATACATAACGCAAAAGTGAAGGCTGTCATCATTCAATCAATATTGTACCCACTCTTAGTTTCTATTCCAAATTTATACATTCAAAATGCCTACACAATGGTTAGCACTCCTGACCACCATTCAAGGCCGAAAGCATTTCAGCTGTAATTCTTTATTTAATTTCCTATACAAAATTCACTAGAATCACCACCATTATTCACATATTAACTTTCTCGCAACTCTATTATTTCTAGCAAAAAAGTCTAACAAAAAAATGAAAAACCCGTGACCTGATTTCTTATAGCATCACACCGGGAATACCGAACAGAAAAAACAAAGCTTGTGAATAAATTCTTACCTTCTTCTCGCCAAGAACATTCTGGAATCTGGATCTCGATAGCAAGCAAAACCAGCTGAGAGAGTGGAGAGTGAAGACAATTAGATTCAAATCAGACTTTAGAGGCGTTACTGGTGAGTGGGAGAATGGAATCGATTTCTTAATCTACTGGGCTGTTGGCGATTTGGGGAAAGGGGAAAGGGAAAAGGAGAAAGGGAAAAGCCGAAAAGGGGAAGGGTGGAGACGTGGACTTAGAGTCAGCAGTTGTTTTTCATTTCATGCGAAATCGTGAAATCGGACCGGGTTTCATGTTTTTTACAAGTTGACCTGATTTTACGCGAGTTTGACTGATTTTACTGGTTTTCGAGTTTTAAACCTGATTTTACACATTTTACGCCTTTGACTCGTAAAATCGTATGATTTTATGAGTCAAAACGTATTTTTAATAACCTTGGTCTTATAGAGGAATGTAACACATATAATTGCTCATCGGGGAATGTCTCTCTTATATAGGTTTCTATCGACTCAAGTGATCAACCACATGGTTTTCAACACCTTTTTTATTTTTTTTTTATTTTTTATCTTTGATCTCAAAATCAAATTCTTGTAAAAGCAAGATCCACCTAATCAATCTTGGTTTGGACTTCTTTTTTTTTTCCTCCCAAAAGATACCTTAAAGCTGCATGGTCAGTAAAAACAATGACTTTTGTACCAAATAGATATGACCTAAATTTTTCAAAAGCAAACACCACTGCAAAAAAGTACATTTTCAGTTGTATAGTAATTGCATTGCACTACGTCCAACATGTGGGAAGTATATGCGATAACATGCAAGTTCTTCTCTATTTTTTGCCCAAGCACAACTCCTACTATATAGTCACTCCATCACACATTATCTCGAAAGGCTCATCCCAATTTGATGGTTGGATGATAGAGGCAGATGTGACACGCCTTTTAAGCTCATCATGAGCATATTTACATGCTTGATCAAACACAAAATTCACTTCTTTGGCTAATAATTTGCACAAGGGTGCTGTAATCTTCGAGAAATCTTTGATAAAGCGTCGATAGAAACCTACATGGCCAAGAAAAGAACAACTTTCCTCATGCATAAGGGGTGAGGCAATGATGAAATGACATCTATTTTAGCTTTATCAATCTCTAATCCACGCGAAGACACAACTTGCCTAAGAACTATTCCTTGTTCTACCATAAAATAACATTTTTCATAGTTAGACAAGGTTAGTTTCAATGCATCTTTTCAAGATTAAAGATAAACTTTTTAAACACTTATCAAAAGATCACCATACATTGTGAAATCATCCATGAAAACCTCAATTATTTTTTCAATATAATTAGAAAAAAATACTCATCATGCATCTTTGAAAAGTTACAGGTGCATTACATAGATGAAAGGGCATTCTCCTACATGCATATGTACCAAATGGACATGTAAATGTAGTCTTTTCTTGATCTTCAGGATTAATAACAATCTAATTATATCTACTATATCTATCAAGAAAGCAATAAAAAAGACTTACTCGCTAGACGTTCAAGCATTTGGTCATGAATGGTAATGAGAAATGATCTTTGCGTGTAGAAAGATTAAGCTTTCTATAATCAACACACATTCTCCAACCACTCGAGATGCAAATAGGAATGAGTTCATCATTTCTGTTCTTTACCAACATGATTTCGGTCTTTTTGGGCACCACATGGATAGGCGCCACCCATTTACTGTCCATGATGGGGTAAATGGCTCCTGCATCTAATAATTTCAAAATTTCAGCTTTCACTACCTCCATCATAAGCGGATTCAACCTTCTTTGCATTTCCCTTTGTTGGTTTTGCATTGTCCTCCAATAGTATGTGATGCATACACATCGAGGGACTAATGCCCTTGATGTCGGCTGAAGTCCATCCAATGGTTGTTTTGTGATCGCATAATAACTTCACAAGTTTTTCCTCTTACGCACTTGTTAACCCTTTTGCTATGATAACAAAAAGTGTATTGTTGTCTTCAATGAATACATACTTCAGATTATCAGGCAAAGGTTTCAACTCTAACTCGGGGGCTTGTAAAATAGATGGCAAAAGCTTTTTATGTGAAAGTACTAAATCAACAAAGACATTACCATGGGGGACGGTTTGTAAAGCTTGCAAAGCCATTGTTGATTTGTGCATATTTTGGGGAACACATATGTGCCTCTCCATCTCTTCTATCTCAGTAAAATCGTAGCCATAGTTTAAAGCCATGCTTAATCTGTCCTCACAATCAAAATCAAAAACTTGTTGCACACACTTATCAACTTGGCCATAGCATGTGATAGAATAAATATTGTTGTAAGGATATTTCATTGTATCATGAAAATTAAATTCAATCTTTTCATCTCTTACTTCCATGGACAAAGTATCCTTACCACAATCAATTTTTGTATTGGTAGTTTTCAAGAATGGTCTCCCAAATAATATAGGAGTATTGTTTGATAAATCATAAGAATCACGTTCGATATCAAGAATATAAAAGTCGCATGGAATAACCAAACTATCAATCTTGACTAGGACATCTTCTATCAAACCAAGTGGATAAACAAAACTACTATCCGCAAGTTGTATTACAATACTAGTTTTATTCAAAGGCTCCAGACTATGAGAATCATAAACATGTTTAGGCATAACACTAATGGATACACCTAAATTGCATAAGGCCTTTTTAAAACTAGCATTACCAAGAACACATGGGATAGTAAACGCACCTGGGCCTTTTTGCTTCAAAGCCATATTCTTTTGAACAACATCAGATACAACTTCACCTATACTTACCATTTCATGGCCTTTTAGCTTGTAGGTTCTCTTGGTAGTATATAACTCCTTCAAGAATTTGGCATACTTGGGAATTTGCTTGATAACATCAATAAAAGGAATGTTGAGTTTCACTTTATTGAAAACCTCTAAAATCTCTTTTTCTTTATCCTTTTTCTTAGACCTGGAAGAACTCAAAGGAAAGGGTGAAATTGTTTTAAAACTGGAATTTAATGAGTTAGTACTTACCTTTGGAGTGTTGGTCATTTTTTTAGTTTGTGGAGGAAGAGGATGTTCCTTCTTTATACTCAATTCGGTTTCTATCTCCTCTTCTACCTCTATCTCAATTTGTTTCGACCTTTGTTCTTCAAGTTCTTTCCCACTTCATAGCTTGATCACACTAACATTCTCTTTTGGATTCAATGCTTAGGAGGGCAACTTTTCATTGATTTGTGCCTCCACCCTACACTTGAAGCTACTTGCTCCATTTGCTTCTCTAAGTTGTGAATGCTTGACCTTGTTTCCTATTGAAAAGACATGACATTTTGTTGCAATGTCACTGTGCTAGAAGCCAAGGTTTTCATCATCTCATGAAGATCATCACTCGATGACCCCATAACATTGGAGTTTGTGAATGCAGGGGGTTGTCTCGCTTGATAATTCTGTTGGGGCTGAAATGCATGGGAATGGAACTGTCGGCCTTGATTGCCTTGTTAAGGCGGGTTCCCATAGCGTAAGTTTGGATGATCTCTCCATCTAGGATTGTATGTGTTGGAAAAGGGATTATACTTTCGTTGGGATTGTCCATTGAATGTTCCATCAATTGCATTATCTTGTTCAATGTCATCTTCTTACATTGTTGGGCACATATCCGAAGCATGTCCTTGTAAGGAACATATGCTACAAACTTTCATATTGTGTACATTTCCATAAGCCAAAGAACGCAGAGTGTCTCCCCATAAGATTGTTGAATCCTACATATTTTTTTTCTTATGTTGGCAACTCGAGAGGTTGGGAAATACTTTTCAAAGAAAATCTTCTTCATGCCATTCCATGTTCCAATGAAACCTAGGAGAATAGAGAAAAGTCATGCCTTTGCTGCCCCTTTTAAAGAGAAAGAGAAAGCTTTCAACTTAACCTATTGTTCATCAAATCCATTTGGTTTCATGCCAACACAAACCATGTGGAACTCCTTGACATGAGTATGAGGATCTTCTTCAGCAAGTCCATTGAATATTGGCAGTAGATGTATAAAACAAGAGTTGAGCTCAAAGTTGGCATTGTTGTCGATGTTTATGCACAATGGTTGATTCTCTATGTTAGGAGCAGCAAGCTCCTTGAGTGTCTAATGTCGTGTAACAACTATGGTGTTGATGTGAGCTTCCTTTCGTAACCTGCGTAAAGTGTTTTGAATTTCGAGATCTACCTGCACTTGTCTTTGGTTAGTAGAACAAGTTACAGACATAAATCATCAAGAAAACTCAAATGAAACCAACCACACAAGAGATTTAGAGTAGTGCAAATGGAATGAAAATCCTACGCTAGAAAATAAAAACTACCTAAAACCCCTAGAAAACAGCGGAATTTGACCTTGATAGGTTGGGGCTAATGGCTAAAGGCGACTAGTCCTATTCAGAACGTCATTTCCTTTTAGGAAACAAAAGGCCGAGTCCTAATTCCACCAAAAAATCACTTTTGAACAGTAACTGTACCGTATTGTACAATACCGCCACAAGCAAAAAAAAATTTGTTTCTTTTTTTACAAAATAAATAACAATCACATCAAGTAAAAATCACAGCACAAGAATCAACTAAAATCACTTCCTCGACAATGACGCTAAAATTTGTTGCAATGTTGCGGTCACACAAATTAATTACCCTAACTTAAATAAACAAGATAGTATAGAGTAAGCAAGGGGTCGATCCCATGAGGAAGGTTTAATTTAGATTTTTGTGTTATATGATATGCAATTAGGGGGGATTGAGATTATCTAGGCTATAGCAGAATAAAACAATCAAGCTAAATTAAATAAAACCAAAATTTATCAAGAAAACAAACCTTAGTCACAAGTAAACGTCTACCTACAGAAATCAAAACTGATCATGGAAACAAAACATCAATTTATACTCTGAATATTTATCTTTTCTTATGTTGATTAGTTAACAGATCCACTGTATAACTAATCCTATCCACCAAACAACCACAGTGTCCGCAATAATAATTTAATTCAATTGCAGCCTTAAGAACTAGATAAATTGATTAATCTAGACAACATAACTATCCGCAATTTATGTTTGATTTGATTGAATGTTCTTGCTAAGATTAATAACGTAGATCTGCCATAATTATTAAACTTAGTTGCTTCACAAGTTTATATACCACAACTCCGGTTTTGATATCAAACTTAGCAATAGATTGTTCACAGTAATAACTTAGTGTCCGCTCTAGCAATTAAAATAAACAATCATAAGACATAAGCATAGGAAAACAAACATATTCATCGTATAAACTGAAAAGAAAAGGTAGAATAAATCTCACAGTTCTTGAAATCTGAAGGTTTCTGTGTCCATGCAACCAAGAAAAAGAATTTAGTCTTGTATGTCTATTGAATAACTAATAAAAAAGAAAGAAGAATGCATGATTTCGGGTTTTTTAGAGGAAGTTGTGTTCTTTCTTTCTTGGCTGGCTGCCTCCTCTTCTTTTCTCTCTCTCTTTTTATATCCTAGGAAACCCTAGTCCCTTTTCTACAGAATAGTCATTTTCTAAGTAGACAATTTACATTTAAATAATTATTTTCCTAAAAAAAGGTGAAATAGCCTTGCATAAAATCTTCAAGCTTTGACTTTTGACTTAGAGGAGCTAAATTGCCGAAATAAAGACGTGGATGTCGGTTTGGATGCTTTGGAAAGTAATTTGAACTTGTTTATTCACAAAACATGTCTGATGACATAATTCATGTGTCATCTTAGAAAACTTATATCTCTCTCATATGAGCTCATTTTCTGCTACAATTTGGTAGGCTGATAGGTCCATGAGTCAGGAATCCAAAAACATTGAGTTTGCATCAAATGGACTTCTGTAGCTTAAGATATTCAAGTCGGAATGGTCGAAGGTCAACACTGATAGAATGCGAGATTTGACTTTGAAGGCAAGTGTAGATAGATCTTGAAATTGATGCTCTTTTTTTCTAGACTATATATAGAAAGGTATGGATGTTAGCTTTCTAATGCCACTGGAATCACTTTGTTTCGACTTCTAGAGCTCAAGCTCTGCATAAAACATCTAACAGAGGTCAAATCTGCTAATTATCTCCAATTTACTTCTTTTTAAATCTTACATCCAAAAGTGCTTTCAAAACATAAAACCAAGAATATCAAGGTATTTTATATATAAAACATAGGAAAATACTAGGTAAATATGGGTAAAATTATCAAATAATATGGTTGCATCACACAGTTGCTAAAACAAAGATGGCAAACCAAACACACTGCAAAAAATAATTAGGAAAATAACACAGTTGGGGAAGTTTCAAGTAACGCAATCTTCATAAATTTTTCTTCCAAAAGTTGCTCTACTCCTAATAGCGCAAC
Organism: Populus simonii; assembly: GCA_007827005.2. Taxonomy (NCBI): domain Eukaryota; kingdom Viridiplantae; phylum Streptophyta; class Magnoliopsida; order Malpighiales; family Salicaceae; genus Populus; species Populus simonii. The sequence continues at coordinate 8,755,018 of CM017476.2, forward strand.
TATAAGGGGTTGCTCTACTAGAAGTAATGCAACCTATGAAATTTTTGTTGAATGGTTTGTTTAGTGGGAGAAGCGCAACACCTCGATAAACCACCCTTCCCCCCTCATTTCTCTCTACCTATTTCTTCTCCCTTATCAAAAAACAATTTCATCCTCACCATTGCTTGTAGCGCCACCACCCATCCTTGTTATTGTCGTTCCTTGCTACCATTATTCCTTGCCAACTTATATCCTTGCCTTTCCCCCCCACAAATCTCATCACCACCATCACTCCCCACTTCTCCCTCACCTACCACCACTTCCTTTTCAACAACTTCAAGGTAAAACTCCATCTCACTTTTAAAGGTAATTTGAATCTAATTTGAATGTTCAGATTTATTTTACTATTTTAGGGTTTAGCTAAATGTATAATGGTTTTTAGATTTCTAGATCAATTAGGTATGAATTAAATCAATTAGATATAAATTAGATCAATTAGGTGTTATATGATTAGTGAGAATTTGTGAGAATTGATAAATTTTGGGAGAATTGGGTAGAATTAATGAATTTTATCAAATTGATAGTTTTGTGAGAATTATAAATTTTAGGAGAATTTGTGAGAATTGATGAATTCTGTCGAAATTTATAATTTTTATATTAGGGGTTTATGTGAATTTTGTAGTTTTTTGCAAATAATAAATTTTAGATATAAATTAATTAGTTAGTGTTTGATATTATTATGGTTCAATTAGTTAAAAATTAGATAGATTAATTATTATTTTAGATTGTTATATTATATCCTTGGATTTTATTGTTTTACATAATATATCTTCTAATATGGCATTGTTATGTCATTTACCTATCAACAATAGTATCATTTATATTGAAGAAAATAATGTGATTCTTAGTGCTAGACTAGACATTTCACTAGTGAAGCATTAGGTGAAATAGTGATGAAATTGAAGTTAATGTTACTTGGGGGATGCAAGTTGGGGAACACTCCATTTATTATTTTGCTATGCCATTTTTTTATAACATTGGTTTGAAGTCTATGACTGGGTTGACCACCAAATATGGAGTGAGATATATAAAGTTCTACTTGAAGAACAAACCTGAATGAGTATACTTCTTTAGTTTCGAGTATACTTAGGTCTTAAGTTATACTCAAATGGATACACAAGCATCATAGTTTGTTTGTAAACCCTGGGAAAAAAAATCAAGGCTGGATTAAATTAAAGAAAAAAAATAAACTTAAAGTTATGGGGTGAAATTAAAAGAAAAGAAAAGAGGTATAACTTAATTATATAAAAAAAGATACGGGGGCAAAAATAACACACTTAAAGAAAATGAGGCCTAAATGCAAATAAGAATAATTATAGAGCATAAATACTCCTCTTCTCATCAATAATCTGCAGCAATCGTAAGGAAAGAAAAGAGAGTTTTTGTATCCATTTTTGCAAATCAAAAGAGAAACACCAAAATTTCAAGAACCTATCAAAGATTAAGGGTTATAGGTAGAATAAATACTTATGGGCAATGGATTAACAAGAAAATTTGAACAGGAAGAGAAGGGGGGAGGGTCGGCTGTCATTAGAAAGAAAAGGAGGGAGTTGAAGATTGAAATCTTGATTCTTACCGGGTAAGGTATTCTAAACATGGTCTTATGAGTCGTTTCAAAGTCGATTATGAATTGATGCCTGGATGTTGAATTATAGATTAAGGTTCTTAGACTTGAATTGAGAAAAAAAGTATTAGTTGGTAAAATTAGATAACTTCATGTTTTGTGTGTCAATGGAAAGGTTGGCGAATCTGGACAGTTTTGTCTCTTGACTTTCAGAGAGATTTCGGGTAGGAGGATGAAGGAATTAGAATCAGGTTCCTGCATAAAAATTGTATTTTTGGATGTTGACTAACTAAGAAAATTGTTCTTGCTCAATTTGGAGTTATTGAACTCCAGCTATAGGTCACCAACCGAGACTGGGTCATGACAGACCCTGTAGGGCAGTAGGTCTGGTTTGTTGATGAGCAATTTTGACTGTCTTAGAGGTAGAACTGGGTTCTCCTTCCTTAAAAGAACTTGTAGCCTCATGTCTAAGCTTTCCAACGAGACCAATCTCGCTTGAAACAGAGTTCTATAACTCTAGATATAGTTAAAAATCTGAGGAGAGGTTAGATAATAAAAGTTCATTGTCAAGACAGTAATGGTTGGACATTAACAATCCAATGTCTAGACAATAAAAGTTGGACAGTAACAGTTCGAGATTTAAACAGTAACAACTCAAATATAAAGGAAGGAATGATAAATATGGTTGGACAAAGAACGCCTATATTAATTGTTGTAATGAGAAAAACATAAAATATTAAGAAATGAATGAAAGAAGGACTTATTGGTTGTTGATATGGAATTTATAAAACATATCCTTGAGTGAGGAAAATTTATGAGATAAACTTGTGATTTGTAGGAGGGACCACAGGCGTGGTGCAACAGCAGCAGGAGGGAAGCATGAGTAGAGCTTCTATTGCAGGTAGGTGAATCGCACCTGTACTTTCTAGTTAAATTCATGATTTAATATGTTACCAATGTGAATTACCGAATGTTGGACATTTAGTGTATGTTAGGATCTTGGATAAGGGGATCACCTTGTATTGACTCCTACGGGGTGGTGATGATGATGATACCAGTGAAATTAGTATCGGTAATATGTTAAGCAGAAATAATCATGATTGATCTTATAAAATCTAGAAATGAAGGTTGATAATGGGAGGGGAAACGATTTTTAGTAGTTGAACAAGAAAGAGATTCTAATGAAAAACCAGAAGGAAGAAGTGAACAAAATATAAATGCATGTTGCCCTTTTAAAATTATTAGATATTTATGTTGTTAATATTTATTGTGATATTCATGTTTTAATAATATGTATTTTGTTTCAGGACCATCGCATGCACAACAGGAGTATATCCTAGCTTATGTTCACTTCTTATAATTTAGGTTTTAGGGAGTATACCTTTGTATTTTGTAAATATAGAAATGTTTGTATAATTTAATTTGTATAATTAATGTTTAAACTTAATTAAATGAACTTAACTCTATAGTTCATATAACCATGTTTCATGTATGCGTATTTATATTTTTATTCATCCATAATAATATTTGTTATATAATGTATATCATAAATATTGTGGTTGATATGTATGATGATGTTTGTGGGATTGAGACCCAGGATGATTGGGTCGTGATTGAGTTAGGAGATGCGAGTTATTAGAAGTGTAAACAGGTTAAATGTCGATAACTTGGAACCTTCCGGTATAGGGGAGACTTCGTCAAAATTTTGGTAGACTTTAATACGAACACGATGAATATATGTAGAAAAAAAAATTAATTACTCTATTTTTCGGTTGACATGAGATTGTTGTCTTTATCCCGGAACGAGGGATATTACATCTACCTTCCTGATCCATCTCCCAACTATCTCTACATCCTGTTCCCCCATATACTGTTCGCAACTCATTTCCCTCATACTCTTGACTAGTAGCACCACGCTGTCCATGGTCACGACACTCACAGGGGCTAACTGTGGAATCTGTGTGGTGGGGGTTGCTTGTGTAGTTGAGCCGGCTATGCCCTCCATCACTGCTTTAACTATCTGAACAAGAATTGTTAAGTCTACATACTGTGGGGGCACCCCTGTTGGGACAGTCAATGGTTGAGCATTTGTCCTTTCCTATTGCCCCACAACATCTTGGGGTACTTCCTCTGTTTAGTTAAGCATCCCACCCTCACCCCTTACCGCGGTTATTTCTCACAAGGCTTTATATGATCTTACTGTCATCCAAGGGATCTTCATATTGCCAACTTTGGGCATTTCGGCCCCCGCCCCTCCTTTCTAAGGAGGGCAGCTCAGTTCGTGTTCCTTGTCGGGTGTGCACCATCCTGAAATTCATCACAATAACACAATTATTAATGATCCTCAAGATCCATACTAAGTGCTCTGATACCAACTGTAATGACTTGGCTTTTTCAAAGCCTAAATCGGTGGATTTGTTTTTGGTTCTCGAAACGTCTCACAATGACACTCCATGAATTAGTAATTAGCTTCCCTTCCTTATCATGGCATCATACAAATATAGCTTTCGTAAATCAATATTCTCATAAGACGGAAAATCAATACACATGCCCATAATATTGTATTTTCATATTCATACACTTACGTTACTTCATATTGACATACTCATGAGTTTGCATTCTTGTCCTAGTTTCGTTATCAACACGAGTTTATACCCGAGTGCCGAATATCAATTTTACACAACTAGTTCTTTCTTTCATATGATCCTCACGTGATTTCACAACACAACATCCTCATAAAAGAGAATACCACATAATATATTTATAACATCGTATCTACATGTTCGCACATCCAAATCCGTGTTCCATTACAATTTTTATTCCAAGTCCTTACAAAAGTGTTGAATGGTAAATATTCAACATAATACCTAAGACAAACTATTACAAAGCACCTTTCAAAATATATGAACCCCTGGAACGAGCTTTCCTACGCACCTTGATTGTATGATGTCCTTGTTACAAAACAATATAGATACGAGAATTGTAAATAATCTAACATAATAATAACAATTATAAGTACATTGTCGTTACTTTTTGTTATTAACTTAGAACGGATAGATTCCTTCATCTATTTTTTATATGCATTGTACATCTCTTATTATTTTGTTAAGTGTATTTTTCTCACTCACACACCCCAATCTCTCCATAGGAGTTGTGGGGCCAAAGTTTAACATTGGTCGGGGTTATTTACTTCACCTTAGCCCTGTCATCCACATTGGATACTTTTAGCCATAACTAATTGCAACATTTAAATTCAGCCATTCACCTAGGATGCCATTTACCAAAATTAATCATCAACCACAACCCAATCATCCATCTCGGATGCTATTACCCAAACTAATCATCAAGCGCAATTTGGTCATCCATCTCGGATGCCAGTAGCCGAAGCTAATCAACATCCATAACTCGATCATTCATTTTGAATGCCATTAGCTGAGGCTAATCAACAATCAAAACCCGATCATCCATCTCGAATGCCATTAGCCAAAACTAATCATCATCATCAAATGCAACGTGGTCATCCATCTCGGATGCCATTAGCTGAAGCTAATCAACAATCACAACCCTGTCATAAGCTAAGCATCAAGCACAACCCGGTCATCCATCTCAGATGCCATTAGCCAAAGTCAATCAACAATCACAACTCGATTATTCATTTTGAATGCCATTAGTCGAAGCTAATCAACAATCACAATCAACATTTCATAATTGGTTTAACATTCATCAGCAACCCAATTTCATAATAGCTCAATTAACGCCTAATAGTTGGTTTATTTTTCATTGCAACACAATAATATATCCTCCCCAATAAGCCATTTCAAAACATTAGGATTTTCATCGTTGTTTCAACATTCATCAAGAACTCGATCAACATTTCATAGTCGTTACAACATTCATCAAGAATTCAATCAAACGTTTCATCGTTGTTTCATCATTTATCAGGGATTCAATAATATATCATCCATAAGTAAATCATTTCAAAGCATTAACATCGTACAAGAAAAAGGCGGAAACCACCTACCTGTTCCACCTGCAGGTTGTCCTTGTCCTGATGATGGTTCGATCCTAGCCGCACCACCTAGGACATCAACGGTCACACATCAGTACATTTGATTCCTTAAATCACATTCAACACCATACTTATTTCAAAAATCCATAAGTTCACATTCAAATGTTCCACATTTTACACCATCACACAACAAATTTTTTAAAATCATTTAAGTCATTTCTGATTGTGGAGTCTATTGTAGAAAATCGACAGCGAAAACTGATTCGCTACAAGCCACACAATTCGACAGCGAACACTGGTTCGCTGCAGACCACACAATTCAGCAACGAAATTGGCTCGCTACTGGCCATACAATTTAGCAACGAAAATTATCTCGCTGCAGGCGCCACATAATTCGACAGCAAATGCTACTTCGCTGCAGCCAACGCACTTTCAATAGCGAATGCTAATTCGCTTCAGGCAACTCATTTCGGCAGCAAACACTTATTCGTTGCAGACAACAAAACTTCAGCAGCGAATGCTCATTCGCTACAGCCAATATACTTTTGACACTGAACGCTAATTCGCTGCAGAACACACACTTCTGGCAACAAATGCTGATTCGCTGCAAACAACATAACTTCAGCAGCGAATGCTAATTCAATGCAGCCAACACACTTTCAGTAACAAATGCTAATTCGTTGTAGACAATTCAATTTTGGCAGCGAATCACAGATTCACTACAGAGAACTCAATTTCGGCAGTGAATGCTGATTCGCCGCAGACAACACAACTACGGTACTGAATGCTAATTTGCTGCAATCAACACACTTGCAGCAAATAATCTGTCATTAGATTCCAACAGAACACACATATGCAATAATCAATGCCAACACATAATTTGTCACTAAATTCTAGCAAAACACACATATGAAATAATCAATCCCAGCATATAATCTGTCACTAAATTCCAGTAGAACACTCACATACAATAATCAATTCCAACACATCTCAACAGAATTTTGTCAAAGATTTATACACATAAATTACTCTATAATTGTATGCATGATTCTACTTTTGACAAGGTCATTCCCCAAGCATTTGGCCACCAAAATTCATTGTTTGTCCAGCCACTATTATAGGTGGCCATTTACTAGATTTGTATCTACAAATCTTCCATTCCCCCATGTTGTTTGTTTTGTTTAGTGGTCTTTTATTCAGCCCCCATTATTGTATTTCTTTCTGGTTTAGTTTTTCTCCTATAGTTAGTGTAAATTTCTAAGCATCCCCTCATGTTCTCTCATTTTCCTTACCATGCAACAAGATGAACATGCATCTAGGGTGGTGTGGTTCTTTTCTCTATTCAGGGGAGGGTCTGCTGCAACTGTTAGGGCTGGTTTTGAGGAAAAGGAAGAGAAGAGAAACATGTAGCTGAACATACAGTTGTTGCAGACAACTTTGGGAAGAGGAAAGGTCACCTTTTCTCTCTCCTTGCATTTATACTCACCATTAAATGAGGTGGGGTGTTTGGGGTTGGTTTAGATGTGTTCTTATCCCTGTTTTGGTCTGTAAACACTCAGAAAAAAATGAAAGTCCAAGCAACCCCACCATCGCTGCTGATTTCTGGATCGGCAGCAACGTAGTTTTCGCTGCCGATTTCTAGACTTGCAGTGATGTAGTTTTCGCAGCTGATTTCTAGATTGATAGCGACACAGTTTTATGGTTGATTTTTGAATCTTTAGCAACATGGTTTCCGCTACCAATTTCTAAATCGACAGCTATGCATATTTTGCTGCTGACATCTGAATCAGTAGCGATGTAGTTTTCGCTGCCGATTTCTGAATCGGCAACAACTCAGTCTAATTGAAAGTTTAGGAAAAACAATAAGGTTGCCTTGAGGAGTTAAGGGGGAGGGATAAAACCGGTTTTAAAGAGACCAAAACAAGGATAAGAACACTTCTAAAACGACCCTAAACACCCCACCTCGTTTAATAGGGAGTATAAATACAAGGAGGAGAGAGAAGGTGACCCTTCCTCTTCCCAAAGTTGTCTACAGCAGCTTCATGTCCAGCTGTATGTTGCTCTTCTCTTCCTCCCTCCCAACGAAAACCTAAACCAAACTTGCAGAGAGTGCCTTATGACCGTGTGAGGGTGAGTTGGGATCTTGAGAGAAGATTGTACAGTTGCCTAGAGGGAAGGGATAAGGGGCTAGAAAACGTGAGAGGAAGAAGAATGAGGAGAACCAGCACGAGAAGAGAAAGAATTTTGCCAAACCTTCCCCAAACTTACTTAGATTCGAAAGGTATGGGTCATGAAACTCCCTTCCTTTTGTTCTTAAGACCTAGAATAAAAATGAAGAAGAAGACCCTAAGAAAATTGACCTAAGACCTAAGCTAGTTGTAAAGGAAACTGAAATTAACTAAGAGGACAAGGAAACAGAAACAAAATGAGGCCAATTTCCAAAACATCTAACAAAGAAAAATGAATAAAATGGAAAGAACAAATCATGGTAGAGGGTCGCCCTTAGTTATAGGGTTGGACAACATACATGTATGTGTTCAACTGGGATTTGATGAAAGAATGTATGATGGAATCGATGGTTTCAATGTGTGTGTTCTGCTGGCATCTGAAGTGGATGGCCGGGGTGAGTAAACGGTTAACCTCGACAAATGATGCCTTAAGAGGATAGTCGGGTTTAGGATTATGGCTGATTCTAGGAATTGGTGCATTTATATGTACTACAAGTTGTTCATACCAAGTACATAAAGGAATTACAAATGTCATGCTTCAAACATGGGATAATGTTATGTAAATTCGTGATGACTATTAGTAGGATAGGACTGCAAACTCATGTCTATGTAAGTATATTTTTACTGAGAACTTCTAATCATTCAAACATAATAAATATATGTTTAAGTAAGATTCACTTTTAAATGAAATGTTGATTGTTGTTAGTTTATGGATTATATCTTGATGATGTGGGAGTAGGTTTGCCGATTACCAACACGATGTGTGTCAAGTACATATTAAAAAAAAATTATCGTTGTTTTGGGCTTGAAAAGCCGAGTTGGTATAGTTAGTATCAAAGCTCTTGGTCTGGATCCTAAGGATCATTGATAATTGTGTTGTTATGATAAATTTCAGGATGGTGCGCACTCGACAAGGTGCCTAAGTTTGGGAAGATGAAGATCCCTTGGATGATACAGCATCTTATGCTTCGGTAATACCACCCAAAACCTTGCAGGGGGAGCCACCGTAGTAGGGGAAGGCCTAACTAGACAAGGGAAGTACCCCCAATTGTAGCAGAGCAACAAGAAAGATCAGAAGCACAACCGTCAACTATTCTAACTAGGGTGCCCCCACAGTATGTAGACACAGGACTCCTTAAATAAATAGTTAAAGCAGCGATGGAGGGCATGGCTGGCTCGGCAACACAAACAACTCCCACCATGCAGATTCCACAGGTAGCCCCTGTGACTGGCACGACCATGGACAACATGGTGCTACTGGTGCGACTAGTCAAGAGTATGAGGGAAATGGGTTGTGAATTGTATATGGGGGAACAAGATGCAGAGATAGCCTGGAGATGGATTAGGAAGGTATAAAACACCATGATTCAAATAAGCATACCCGGGGGTTTGAGGGTAAATTGTGCAACCCAGTTATTGTCCGATAGGGCCATGACATGGTAGGAAACAGTTCAACTGAGGTGTGCAACCGAGACACTAACTTGGAGTGACTTCAAGATAGTTTGAGAACCAATTTTATTCCAGGTACCATCGCAAGGTGAAGGAACAAGAGTTCTTGGCTTTAAGACAGGGTGATATGTCGGTATTGGAGTACGGAAGGAGGTTTCATTATCTCTAATTGTTCGCCCCACACTATATGCCGATAGAGGAATATATGATTGAGAAGTTGAGAGATGGTTTGCGATAGGATTTGAGACAAGGATTGATCGCCTTGCGGTTTAAATCCATTAGGGAGTTGATTAAGGCTGCACAAGCTCTAGAGGCTTGTATTGGAGAAAGCCAATGACGACATCAAGGTATAGGAAAAAAGAGAGATGGGGACTATTTCAGCGGCAGACCACAACTTCCAAAGAAAGTGGAGTGTTTGAGCATTACAGGAAAAAAGGGAGTATGATGGTACCGCCCCACCAACAGTCAGGTGGGAGAATGATGGTTGGACAGTCGCACTCGAGGGTAAACTCTTTAACTGGGACCAGAGATCGCAAAGGTGTTAATTATCCTTCTTGTGTAAAATATGGACAAAAACACCCCGGGAACTGCTCAGTTTCCAAGGGTGATGCTTTGTGTACAGGGGAGAAGGTCATGGGTGGAGGAATTGCCAATATCTGGGCAAGGGTATCATTATTGTGGTGGAAGAGGTCATTATAAGAAGGACTGCCCCAATAAGAACACTAAACAGGTTTAAGCAGCTGGGTCAAAGCCACCAACAATCAGTCACCGTGAATAGACCAGTGAGATCTTCTCAATTATGAGCAAACTCTAGTCGAGGGAGACCGAGGGCACAAAATGATTGGACCCCGGGGAAGGTCTTCCACCTGACACAATAGCAGGTCAGGGCTGTATCGGATGTGGTGGCAGGTACACTACTAATGAATAATTTTAATGTGCATGTGCTGTTTGATCTGGGTGCCACCCACTTATTTATTGCTAGGAGAATTGTCACTAAATTGAGAAAGGGAGTAGAAGTATTAGAGAAGGGGTTCATAATTGGAACTCCAATGGGAAACATGGTTGAAACAAATATTGTGTGTGTGGATGTGGGGGTTAGTCTATCCGGGTATGAAACAAAAGTAGACTTGATTCCCTTAGAGTTGCATGATTTTGACATAATCCTAGGCATGAATTGGTTAAGTAAATACAAGGCTCTAATAGATTGTTGATTAGTACTTAAAAGTGCATTTTTATCAAGGTTTTATATCATCATTTTGCACTTGAAGTATCAATAACTCCTTAACTAAAGCATGTTTTATAATAACAAGTCTGAAACCATAAGATCATACATTTAATTTATGGTAAATGTTCATCTTAAATACAGGCCTATCACATAAATGAAAGGATTGATTGATGAGTTTAAGTACTGAAATTGAAAGGAAAAAGAGAGGACCAAACTTAAAAAAGAGATGCTGGTTTAGTCCAAACTAGAACACCGTTCGGTCATCGGGTTATATCTGGAGCTGTAGATCTTGGATTTAGGTCTGCTTTATATGAATGGAAATCTAAGACATAGGCCTAAAATTTTCATGAGTCCAAGATTTAAAAAAATCGTTTCCAAGTCCAAATTGAAGCAACAACGGAGAAATCCGAATCTGTCCTGCAGCCCAGACACTGTTCAGTGTTTAGCCCATATCTCGAGTTCTAGAAGTCCAAATGATCTCAATTGTTTTTTTTCTGGAAAGCTGAGACAATTTCCTAGAACTTTCATGATTTAAGTCGGTTCCAATTCTGACGTTATCAATGATGTTTTGTTCAGACAAGAAGATAAGGATTGTCACCAAGTCAAGATATGGCCACCCACTCAACAATTAGTCATCAAATCAATAGTTCCAAATTTTGGCCTATAAAAGGAGGCATTTGCCATGCATTTAGGCATCTTGGTTTTCAGATTAAGATCATGCTCTTGCTCTCTCTTTATATTTTGTAATGCTTAAGTTTTGCTTATATTAATCTCTTACTTATGCTTTTCATTTTCTTTCCTTGTTTATTTATGTTTCACTCTTTCATTGTGTTTAGCTAAGTTTATCATGTCAATGTGAAAAGGTTACACTAATGGTGTAAGAATAAGTATAATATAAACTCAACATGGACCTTAATGTTTGATACTAACATGTTTTATATTTGTTATCATGTTCACTTTTAATACTTTGCTTGTTAAATGGTTAATCTAGATTTATGTTGTATAACCCTTGGTACAACAAATACTTGGCACTTTTATAGCCCAAACTGTATGGTATAACCGACACCTGTGCTATGAAAGGAACTTGATTTGTTGTTAACATAAGTTATAATCATGAATGCCTCACAACATTTACAAGTATTAGCATTATTCGAATAAGATAACTAATGCAATCATGTTAACAATTTATAATCCGATTGGAACCTCCTTTATGTGTGGTTTCCAGTTGAGTAATAAGAGTTTATACTATACTTATTTGAAATACCATTAGTGGATCCTCTAACCTTGACAATTGTTTTTATCATTGTTTAATCCTTATATCAATAACACATCTCAAAGCTCTCTTTATTATTGTTATTGTTATTATTACTAACATTATTATTATTATTATTATTATTATTATTATTATTGTTATTATCGTTGTTGTTGTTGTTGTATTATTGTTATTTATAATTTATATAGTTAACCTCCCTGTGATTCAACCCCGGTCTTGCCGGGTTATTTATTACTTCGACACTCCTGCACTTGGGAGAAGACATTAATCTTTTGGTCGTGTCAATTGTTATGTTAAAACTGTTACATTCTGAACACTTGAGGGCAAGAGGATGATTTTTTAGGGAGAGAGAATTCTCAAACCGATCTCCTTAATATCAGTTGTAATAGCCCAAAGACTTTTAAGAAAAGGATGTATGGGATACCTTGCATACATCTTAAACTCTGATGATGAAGGTCCAAGACTGAAGGATATTCCTTTGGTGAAGGAATTCCTAGATGTGTTTCCCAAAGAACTATCAGGACTACCCCCGGAGCGAGAGGTAGAGGTGTCTATAGACACTTTAGCTGGAGTCTCACCCATAGCCTAACAACCGTATCGAATGGCCCCAGAAGAACCGAATGAGTTAAAGACTCAACTATAGTAGTTGTTGGATAAAGGGTTTATACGGCCCAGTAATTCCCCTTAAGGAGCGTTGGTTCTATTCATAAGAAAGAAAGATGGAAACTGCTACCGTTCAAATTGATGAACGCCCCAGCCCTCTTCATGGATTTAATGAATCAAGTATTCCAACTATACCTTGATAACTTTATAGTGGTATTCATTGATGATATACTGGTGTACTCGAATTCCTTCGAGGAACATGAAGAACACATGAGGCAAACCTTACAAACCTTAAGGGATCGTTAGTGTATGTAAAATTGAGTAAATGTGAATTTTGGCTGGAGAGAGTGACATTTCTAGGACATGTCATATCAGCCGAAGATGTTTTTGTATACCCCTAACAAGTTGAAGCAGTCTTGAGATGGGAAAGACCGACTTCGATCACTGAAACACTTAGTTTCCTAGGGCTCGCAGGATACTACCGAAGATTTATTGAAGGGTTTTCCCTGATTGCAACCCCTTTGACCCAACTAACTAGGAAGAATAAAAAATGGGTGTGGTTGGAAGAATGTGAGGAAAGCTTCCAAGAATTGAAGAGGAGGCTCACCACCGCTCCAGTGTTAACACTTCCCTCAGGGACCGAGGGTTTTGTAGTCTATAATGATGCCTCAGGGAAGGGATTAAGGTGCGTTTTGATGCAACATGGGAAGGTGATCGCCTATGCATCGAGGCAATTAAAAAACTTATAAGGCAAATTACCCGGTACACAACCTGGAGTTGGTTGCTGTAGTATTTGCATTGAGAATATGGAGGCACTATTTGTATGGGTCTCAAACCCAAATTGTTACTGATCATAAGAGCCTGAAATATCTGATATCGCAAAAGGAGTTGAATATGCGACAAAGAAGGCAGATAGAGCTCATTAAAGATTATAATTGCACCATAGAATACCACCCAGGGAAAGCAACGTGGTGGCAGATGCCCTCAGTCGCAAAAATAGAGCCACTCTAAGTAAGCCAACGGTGGGAAAGGATCAACAAATGGCGGGATTGAAAAGGATGGGTGCAGAATTGGGCATTAATGTAGGAGGTGGGCTAGTGGCCCAACTATTGATGTGACCAACATATCAGGAACAAATACTACAAGCCCAATTTTGTGACAATGAGGGGTCCAAGATTAGAAAGAACATGGAGGCCGGGGGAGAAATGCAATTCTGGGTAGCGAATGATGGGATAATGGTTATACATGCCTAATGATGAAACAGTCAAACAAATGGTTCTACGAGAAGCACATGAGTCCAAGTTCTCCATACATCCTGACAGCACTAAGATGTATCAAGACCTGAAGCACCTCTATTGGTGGCCTAATATGAAAAGGGAAATAGCAGAGTATGTGTCTAAGTGTGGGGTATGCCAACAAGTCAAGGTTGAACACCAAAGGCCCGCAGGACCCTTACAATCATTACAAATTCCAGAATGGAAGTGGGAGATGATCACCATGGATTTTGTGTCGAGATTTCCCAAAGGGAGGAAAGGAAATGATGCGATATGGGTCATCGTAGATCGGTTGATGAAATCCACACTAGTATTGCCAATAAAGATGACCGACTCGGTAAACAAGCTTGCCAAGAACTACATAAACGAGGTGGTATGGCTCCATGGGATTCCAGTGTCCATTGTATCGGATCGAGAACCTAGGTTCACCTCTTGACTTTGGTCGAGCATACAATGTGCCATAAGGACAAGATTGGACATGAGCATTGCATTTCACCCTCAAACTGATGGCTAATCGGAAAGAGTCATCCAAGTCTTGAAAGACCTATTACGGGCATGTGTGCTAGAATGTGAAGGAAACTAGGAGGAACATATAGCATTGGTGGAGTTCACGTATAACAATAGTCACCAAGCCATATTAGATATGGCCGCGTATGAAGCCTTGTATGGAAGGAGGTGCAGGACTCTTCTATGTTGGGAAGAAGTTGGGGACCAGAAGTTGTATGACCCGGAGTTGGTTCAAGTGAGAACCATCAGGGATCGCATCAAAGTCGCACATGATAGATAGAAGAAGTATGCTGATGTGAGGAGGAGACTCTCGAGTTCAATGTGGGGGACTAGGTGTTCCTGAAGGTAGCCCCGTGGAAGAACATGTTACGGTTCAGATTGAAAGGGAAATTAACTCCTCGCTTCATCGGACCCTTTAAAATCTTGCAGAGAGTGGGGCCAGTAGCCTACAAAGTGGACTTGCTAAGGAAGGCTGATGTGGACCCCACCCGGATCTTACCTCAAGTTCCAGTAAAAGTCAAGGAAGACTTAATGCTCTAATTGAGGCCCATAAGGATACTGGATCGAGAAGTGAAGGAGCTACGAAACAAAACGATCCCCATAATCAGAATCTTATTGCGAAATGCTCAAATAAAAGAGGAAACTTTGGAGAGGGAGTTCGAAATGAGGAAAAAGTAACTCAATTTATTTGAACTACCAGGTATGGATTATGAAACCACTTTAATTTTGAGAACAAAATTCATGTTAAGGGAGGGAGAATGTAAACATCCGGAAAAAAAAAAGTCCAAGCAACCCCACTATCACTGCCGATTTCTGGAACGGTAGCGATGTAGTTTTCACTATCAATTTTTGCATCGGCAGCGATGCTGTTTTCGCTAGCAATTTCTGGATCAATAATGATGTAGTTTTATGGTTGATTTTTGAATCTTCGGCAACATGGCTTCTGTTTCTAATTTTTGAATCGGCAGCTATACAGTTTTTGTTGCCGACTTTCTGAATCGGCAGCTATACAGTTTTTGGTGCCGACTTCTGAATCAACAGCGACGCAGTTTTCACTCTCGATTTCTAAATCGGCAGCAACTCAGTCTAATTAAAAGTGTAGGAAAAACAATCAGGTTGTCTTGAGGAGTTAAGGGGGAGGGATAAAACCAGTTTTGAAGAGACCAAAACCAGGATAAGAGCACATCTAAACACACCCCAAACACCCCACCTCATTTAATAGGGAGTATAAATACAAGGAGGAGAGAAGGTGACCCTTCCTCTTCTCAAAGTTGTCTGCAGCAGCTTCATGTCCAATAACATGTTGCTCTTCTCTTCCTCCTTCCCAACAAAAACCTAAACCAAACAAGCAGAGTGCCTTGTGACCGTGTGAGGGAGAGTTGGGATTTTGAGAGAAGATTGGACAACTGCTTAGAGGGAAGGGATAAAAGGCTAGAAAACTATCAAACCTACCCCAAACTTACTTAGATTTGAAAGGTATGGGTCATGAAACTCCCTTCCTCTTGTTCTTAAGACCTAGAATCAAAAATGAAGAAGAAGACCCTAAGAAAATTGACCTAAAACCTAAGCTAGTTGTGAAGGAAACTGAAATTAACTAAGAGGACAAGGAAACAGAAACAAAATAATGCCAATTTCCAGAACATCTAACAAAGAAAAATGAATAAAATGGAAAGAACAAGTCATGGTAGAGGGTCGCCCTTAGTTATAGGGTTGGACAACATGCATGTGTGTGTTCTGCCGGGATTTGATGAAAGATTGTATGCTGGAATTGTTGGTTTCAATATGTGTGTTCTGCTGGAATTTGATGAAAGATTTTGTGCTGGAATTGATTATTTCATGTGTGTATTATGCTAGAATTTAGTGACAGTTTATGTATTGGGATTGATTATTGCAGGCATATGTGTATGTTCATGCTGAAATCATTTGGAACCTAAGGACAAATTATGTGTTGTGCAGCGAATTTGTGCTTCGCTGCTGAAGTGGTATTGTCTGCATCAAATTTATGATTCGCTGCCAAAGATGAGTTGTCTGCAGCGAATTAGCCTTCGTTGCCGAATTGTGTGTTATGTTCTGCAACGAATTTGTGATTCGTTGTCGAAGTTGTATTGTCTATAGCGAAATGTGATTCGCTACTGAAACTGAGTTGTATGCAGCGAACTAGCATTCACTATTGAATTGTATGTTTTGCAGCGAATTTGTGATTCGTTGTCAAAACTAATTTGTCAGCAGCGAAATTGTGTTTTGATTAGCACTTAAAAGTGCATTTTTATCAAGGTTTTATATCATCATTTTGCACTTGAAGTATCAATAACTCCTTAACTAAAGCATGTTTTATAATAACATATCTAATTATATAAGATACCTTTAATTTATGGTAAATGTTCATCTTAAATGCAGGCCTATCACATAAATGAAAGAATTGATTGATGAGTTGAAGTACTGAAATTGAAAGGACAAAGAGATGGCCAAACTTAGAAAAGAGATGCTGGTGCAGTCCAAACTGGAACACTTTTCGGTAATTGGGTCATATCTGGAGCTGTAGATCTTGGATTTAGGTCCATTTTATATGGATGGAAAGATAAGACATAGGCCTACAACTTTCATGTGGAGCCCAAGATTTAACAAGGCCATTTTCAAGTCCAAATTGTAGCAACAAAGAAGAAGTCCGAATCTGTCCTACAGCCCAGACACTGTTCAGTGTTCAGTCCATATCTCGAGTTCTAGAAGTCCAAATGATCTCACATTTTTACCCTGGAAAGATGAGACAATTTCCTAGAACTTTCATGATTGAAGTCTGTTCAAATTATGACGTTATCAATGACGTTTTTGGCAGACAAGAAGATAAGAATTGTCACCAAGTCAAGATGTGGCCACCCACTCATCAATTAGTCAACAAATCAATAGTTCCAAATTTTGGCCTATAAAAGGAGGCATTTGCCATGTATTTAAGCATCTTGGTGTTCAGATCAAGATCATGCCCTTGCTTTCTCTCTTTGTATTGCTTATGCTTTGCTTTCATTAATATCAAGTTTATGCCTTTCATTTCCTTTCCTTTACTTAGTTAACTTTTATCTTACTTATGTTCTTATCTTGTTTATTTATGTTTCTTTATTTTATTATGTCTAGCTAAGTTAATTATGTCAAGGTGAAAAGGTTACACTAATGGTGTAAGGATAAGTATAATATAAACTCAACATGGACTTTAATGTTGGATACTAACATGCTTTATATTTGTTATCTTGTTCACTTTTAATACTTTGCTTGTTAAATGGTTAATCTAGATTTATGTTGTATAACACTTGGTACAACAAATACTTGGCACTTTCATAGCCCATATTGTATGGTATAACCGACACCTGAGCTATGAAAGGAACTTGAGTTGTTGTTAACATAAGTTATAATCATGAATGCCTGAAAACATTTACAAGTATTAGCATTATTCAAATAAGATAACTAATGTAATCATGTTAACAATTTATAATCTGATTGGAACCTCCTTTGTGTGTGGTTTCCAATTGAATAATAAGAGTTTATACTATACTTGTTTGAAATACCATTAGTGGATCCTCTAACCTTGACATTTGTTTTTATCCTTGTTTAATCCTTAAATCAATATCACATCTCAAAGCTCTCTTTAACTTATTATTATTGTTGTTGTTGTTGTTGTTATTGTTATTGTATTATTCTTGTTTATAATTTATACAATTAACCTCCCTGTGGTTCGACCCCGGTCTTGCCGGGTTATTTATTACTTCGACACTCCTGCACTTGGGAAAAGACATCAATCTTTTGGTCGTGTCATGTTTCACTTCCAAAGTTGAGATGTCTACAGTAAATTAGTGATTCTCTGCTAAATTGTGTGTTCTATGGTGAATTTGTGATTCACTGTCGAAGTTGAGTTGTTTGTATCGAATTTGTGATTCGCTGCTGAAATTGAGTTCTCTGCAACGAATTAACATTCGCTGCCGAATTGTGAGTTCTGCAGGGAATTTGCGATTGGCTGCCAAAGTTGTGTTGTCTGCAGCAAAATTGTGATTTGTTGCCAAAACTGAGTTGTTTGCAGCGAATTTGTGATTCCTGCTGAAACTGAGTTGTCTGTAGCGAATTAGCATTCGCTGCCGAAACTGAGTTGTCTGCAGTAAATTTATGATTCGCTGCCAAAGTTGAGTTGTCTACAATGAATTTGTGATTCGCTGCTGAAACTGAGTTCTCTGCAGCGAATTAGCATTCGCTACCAAATTGTGTGTTCTGCAGCGAGTTTGTGATTCGCTATCGAAAGTGAGTTGTCTTCCAAATTGTGTATGTTGCAGCAAGTTTGCGATTCGCTGCCGAAGTTGTATTGTCTGTAGCGAAATTTTGATTCACTGTCAAAACTTAGTTTTCTGTAGCGAATTACCATTCACTGCCGAATTATGTGTGTTGTAGCGAGTTAGTGATTTGCTCCTGAAATTGAGTTCTTTGTCAAATTGTGCATGCTGCAACGAGTTTGTGATTCACTGTCGAAGTTGTATGGTTTGCAGTGAATTTGTAATTCCATGTCAAAATTGAGTTGTTTGCCGAATTGTGTGTTCTGCAGTGAATTTGGGGTTCGCTGCCAAAATTGTATTGTCTGCAGCAAATTTGTAATTCGCTGCTGAAATTGAGTTGTTTGCAGCAAATTAACATTCGCTGCTGAATTCTGTGTTCTGCAGCGAAATTGAGATTCGCTGACAAAGTTGAATTGTCTGTAGCGAATTGGTAATTCGCTACTGAAATTGAGTTGTTTGCAGTGAATTAACATTCGTTGTCGAATGGTGTGTTCTACAGTGAAATTGTTATTCGTTGTTGAAGTTGTATTGTCTGTAGCGAATTTGTGACTCGTTGTCTGAATTGAGTTGCCTACAACGAATTAGCATTCGCTGTTGAAAACGTGTTGGCTGCAGCGAAGTAGCATTCACTGCTGAAATTATGGCGCCAACAGCGAAACCGTTTTTCTCTACCGAATTGTGTAGCCTACAGCAAAATAGTTTTTCTCTGCCGAATTGTGTAGCCCACAGCGAAACTGTTTTTGATTCCGAATTTTCCAGCATGCAGCGAGTCAGTTTTCGCTATCGATTTCTATAATAGGCCTCCCGGGCAGAAATGACCTAAATGCTTGTAACAATTTCATTGTATGATGGTGTAAAATGTGGAACACTTGAATGTGAACATATGAACTCTTGAAATAAGTATGGTGATGAATGTGATTCACAGATACAAATTTATTGATTTGTGACCATTGATGTCTTAAGTGGTGTTGTCGAGATCAGACCATCGTCAGGACAAGGACAACCCGCAGGTGGAGCAGATAAGTGACTTTCACCTTTCTTTTTCCATAACATTGAATTATGAAATACTTTATCATGAATGTTACCGTATTATGTTGATACAGATATCAGATTGCCAAGTGATTAAATGTTGACAAATGATGGATTAGCTTCGGCTAATGGCATTCGAATGGATGACCAAGACAAACGATTGATTAGCTTCGACTAATAGTATCCAAATGGATGACCAGGTCAAATGAATGATTAGGTTCGGCTAATGGTATCCAGACGGATGAATGGGACAAATGAATGATTAGCTTTGGCTAATGGTATCCGTAGGGATGACCGGGACAAATGGTTGATTAGCTTTGGTTGTTGGCATCTAAAGTGGATGGTCGGGGCGAGTGAGCAATTAACCTCGGCAAATGATGCTTTAAGAGGATAGCCAGATTTAGGATTATGGCTAATTGCAAGAATTGGTGCATTTATAAGCACTACAAGTCGTTCATACCAAGTACATAAAGGAACTACAAATGTCATGATTTAAACATGGGATAATGTTAATGCTCCATTAAACTGCCAGACTGCTTATTATCATTATTATTATTAAGTAACTGCATTCTTATAAATGTTTTGTACTGCAGTAGGGACGTCACACCAACGAGGTGCCTAGGAAACCCAATACACGGGAACCTACTTTTGCAAGGAATCATGTAGTTGCATTTTAAATCACAATGTATTCTGTATGAATCAATGTACTGAATATATAAATCTTATTAGATCCTTTTTGTTTAAATTCATGATGACTATTATTAGGATAGGACTGCAAACTCATGTCTATGTAAGTATATTTTTACTGTGAACTACTAATCATGCAAAAATAATAATATGTGTTTATGTAAGATTCACTTGTAAATGAAATGTTGATTGTTGTTGGTGTATGGAATGTATCTTGATCATGTGAGGGAACAAGTTCGTCAATTATCGACACGATGTGTGTCAAGTACATATTAAAAAAATAAAAAATTTACCGTTGTTTTGGGCTTGAAATGCTGGGTTGTTACATGGTCTCTCCAAAACCGATTTTGCCCCTGCCTCCTAGCTCCTTAGGACAATCTGATTTGTTTCCCTAAACGTTTAATTAGACTGAGTTGTTGCAGATTCAAAAATTAGCCGCAAAAACTACGTCCCTGCCAATTCAGAAATCAATAGCAAAAACTGAGTGAGAAATTGGCAGTCAAGAACTGTGCCGCTACCGATTCAGAAATTGGCATCCAAAAACTGTGTTGCTGCTGATTCAGAAATCAACAGCTAAGAACTGCGACGTTGTCGATTCAGAGGTCGGCAGTTAAGAACTGTGATGCTGCCGATTCGAAGGTCGGCAATTAAGAAGTGCGTCGTTGCCGATTCAAAAATCAGCAGCCAATAATTGCGATGCTGCCGATTCAGAAATCAATAGCGATGGTGGGGTCATTTGGGCTTTACTTCTCTCTCCTTGTTTTTTGGTGTTTACAGTTTGGGAGGTTGGTTATCCATGTTATTATCCTTATTTTAGTTCATCCTAGGGGTGGTTTAATCCTTCATAATCACTATCTAGGGTAAGCCGATTCTACTCCCTCACTTTTCCTTTAGAGTAGGCTGGTTTGCTCCTCTAATTCCCTTCTAGCATAAGCCAACCTAATATAAAATTTTGTTGGGTGTTACATTACCATTTGGGTTGACTAATTTTCTTGCCCTTTTCATAGACTTAATGAACCGGGTCTTCCAATCGTACCTTGATAAGTATGTGGTGGTGTTTATTGATGACATCTTGGTCTCCTTAAATTCCTTTAAGGAACATGAGAGACATTTAAGACAAGTGCTACAGACTTTGAGAAACCACTAATTATATTATATGTTAAACTAAACAAGTGTGAGTTCTGGCTGGAAAGAGTAATTTTTGGAGGATATGTCATTTATGTTGAAAGTGTCTTTGTAGTCCCCCAGAAGGTTGAAGCAGTCTTGAAGTGGGAAAGACCGACTTTAGTAATCAAAATACGTAGTTTCCTAGGACTTGCAGGATACTATAGAAGATTCATTGAAGGGTTTTCCATGATTTGAACCCCCTTAGCACAATTAACTAGGAAAGATAAAAAGTGGGTGTGGTCGAAGGAAAGTGAAGACAGCTTCCAAGAGTTAAAGAGGAGGCTCACCACCATCCTAGTGTTAACACTTTCCTTAAGAAGCGAAGGTTTTGTGGTTTATAGTGATGCCTTGAGGAAAGGGTTGGGGTGCGTCATAATGCAACAAGGAAAGGTGATTACCTATGCATCGAGACAATTAAAGACTGACTCATGAAGAGAACTATCTGGTGCACGACCTCAAGTCAGCCATTATGGTATTCGCCTTAAGAATATGGAAACACTATTTGTACAGGTCTCAGACCCAAATCTTTACTAATCACAAAAGTTTAAGATATTTGATGTCGCAAAAAGATTTGAATATGCGACAAAAAAGGTGGATATAACTCATTAAGGACTATGACTGCACCATAGAATATCATCCTCGGAAGGCAAATATAGTGGCAGATGCTCTCGATCGCAAGAATAAAGCAACTCTGAGTAAGCCAATATTGTGGGAGGAACAACAACTAGCAAAGTTGAAAGGGATAGGTGCAGAATTAGGTATTAACTCAAGAGGAGAACTATTAGCTTAGTTGATAGTACGACCAACATATCAGGAACAGATACTGCGAGCTCAATCCAATGATATTGAGGGGTCCAAGATTAGGAAGAAAATGGAGGTCAGGATAGAAACTCCATTTCAAGTAGTGGATGGTGGATCATGTATGATGGGACAATGTTTATATGTGTCTGATGATGAGATGGTCAAACAGATGGTACTGCGAGAAGCACACGAGTCCCAATTCACTATGCATCCTGGCAGCACCAGGATGTGTCAGGACCTGAAACATCACTATTGGTGGCCTAACATGAAGAGAGAATTAGTTGAATATGTGTCGAAGTGTGGTATATGTCAACAAGTTAAGGTAGAACATCAAAGGCTAGTATAACCATTACAACCATTACAAATCCTAGAATGAAAGTGGGAGATGATCACCATAAATTTTGTGTCAAGATTTCCCAAATGAAAGAAAGGGAATAATGCAATATGGGTCATCGTAGACCACTTGACAAAATCTGCATTATTCCTGCCACTAAAGATGACTGATTTGGTAGACAAGCTTGGCAAGATTTACATAAATGAGGTAGTGCGGCTCCATAGAATTCTGGTATCCATTGTCTCAAATCAAAATCCTAGGTTCACCTCTTGACTTTGGCCAAGCATACAACATGCCTTAGGGACAAGATTATATATAAGCACTGCATTTCACCCCTAGACCAATGGCCAATCGAAAAGAGACATCCAAGTTTTGGAAGACCTATTAAGGGCATGTGTATTAGAGTTTGGAGAAAACTAGAAAGAGCACATAGCATTGGTGGAGTTCACATATAACAATAGTTACCAAGCCATAATAGGGATGGCCTTATACGAAGCCTTGTATGGTAGGAGGTGCAGGACTCCTTTATATTGGGAAGAAATTGGGGACGGCATGAAATTGGTTCAGGTCACCACAGAGAAAGTGAGAACCATCAAGGATCGAATAAAAGCCGCATAGGATAGACGAAAAAAATATGTGGATTTAAGAAGTAGATCCTTTGAGTTAAGTGTGGGCGACCAGGTATTCCTAAAGGTAGTCCCATAGAAGAACATGTTGAGGTTTGGATTGAAAGGAAAGCTAGCTCCTCGCTTCATCGGGCCCTTTAAGATCTTACACTGAATTAGGCCAGTAGCTTACAAAGTAGACTTGCCCCCGTAGTTAGCCAAGGTCCACTATGTGTTCCATGTCTATTTGCTATGAAAGGCTGATGTGGACCCCACTCGAGTTCTAGCCCAAGTTCTGGTAAAAGTCAAGGAAGACTTAACTGTAATATCCCAATAATTCAAAGCCGAAATTGATGGTAATTTTTTTTTGTAAGCCATAATGTTCTCGATGGTTCTCACAATAGCATCACAAGGATTAGTAAATAGGTCCCATTCATTAGCATAGCACAATTCTTGTACGGTTGCGTAATTCAACATTTCCATATATAGAAGTACTCAATACACATACCACACAACAACATACTTACATATACATAAGTTTACATTACAAGTCACCTTAACTGAGCTGTAGCTAGAGAGAGATGCTCTCCTTCCTTTTGAAATTTTCTCCTCGCAATGGTGTCCTGCAGCTCCTGAGTACTCGGTTGAAGCCTCTTTCTTCCTTGGCCACTTACGTGGTCACCAATAAAAAGAAATCAGCATCTCTCCTCTCTTCGATTCAACATAAACAAAGCCATGAGGAGTCTGTGCGTAATCTGACTATGTCTTTGGCATCCCAAGCTCTTTTTTTCCCATATCCTCGAACCCTCAAGCAGTATTCATATCTTCTCGGCCTTGATGAGGAAAAGTTTGATCGGTCTAGGGTTGTGCGTGTCTCCCACCCTAAAAAACGTGTTCTGATGGCAACCCATTCAGATGACGACCATTTGGATAATGCTCCTTCCACCCTAAAGGATGCCTTTGACGGTGGTTCGTCTAAGACCCCTGCCCTTGCCATGGCTCCTGCCACTGCTTCCATCAACAGGATCTCTTGCTCACCTGGTATTAGTGCTTCGTCTATCTCTGCCAAAATAGGTATCTTCTCTAACTCTGTTGTCGAGAGATGGAGGTACTGGTTTTCTAGATTTAGAAGTGGTAGGAACTATCATATCCCTTGAAGCATTATGAGGTGGTTTCCCCTATGATTGGTCTGTGGGTTTATGTATGTGTTTGTTTTGTTGATTTGTTTTGTTGAGATACTGGATGTGATGGGTTTTTGTAACTATTATGCCTCCTCAAGTGCTGGTGGCTACCACTGTCTGCAGTGATTGTTTAACCATTCTCTGCCTAGCTTAGCTCTGGAAATTTTGGTTTGGTGGAGGTTGTGTTGCGATGTCACGGTCGCACAAATTAATTACCCTAGCTTCAAACACAACACACAAGATAGTATAGAGCAAGTAAGGGGTCGATCCCACGAGGAAGGTTCAAGTAAAATTTTTATGATAGATGATATGCAATTGGGGGGGGGGGGGTTTGGACGTTATCTAGGCTAAAGCAAAAGAAAACAGAAAACTATCAAACAAAATTTAATAAAATCAGAAAATTATCAAGAGAACAAACCTTGGTCGCAAGTAAACATCCACCTACAGAAATCAGAACTGATCATGGAAACAAAACATCAATTTATATTCTGAATATTTTTCTCTTCTTAACAATGGTTAGTTAACGGATCCGCCGTATAACTAACCCTAACCATCAAACAACCACAGTGTCCGCACTAGTAATTTAATTCAATGGCAGCCTTAAGAACTAGATAAGTTGATTAATCAAGAAAACATAACTGTCTGCGGTCTATATTTGATTTGATTGAATGTTCTCCTTAAGATTAATAACGTAGATCCGCCACAATTATTAAACTCAATTGCTTCACAAGTTCATAAACCACAACTCCGGTTTTGATATCAAACTTAGCAATAGATTGTCTATAATAATAACTTAGAATCCGCTCTAGCAATTAAAATAAACAATCATAGAAAAAATAAGCATAGAAGAACAAACATATTCATCATATAAACAGAAAAGAAAAGGTAAAATAAATCTCACAGTTCTTGAAATCCGAAGGTTTCCGTGTCCTTGCAACCAAGAAAAAGTGTTTAGCCTTGCATGTTTGTTGAAAAACTAATCAAAAAAAAGGAAGAATGCATGATTTTCGGTTTCTTAGAGGAAAGGGGCATTTTTCTCTTCTTGGCTAGCTACCACCCCTTCTCTTCTCTCATTCTTTTTATATCCTAGGAAACCCTAATCTCTATTTTACAAAATAGTCCTCCCTTAAGTAGACTGTTTACATTTAAGTACTCCAATAACTATTTTCCTAAAAAAGAATAAATAGCCTTGCATGAAATCTTCAAGCTTTGACTTAGAGGAGCTAAATTGCTGAAATAAAAACTTGAATATCGGTTTAGATGCTTCGAAACGTAATTTGGACTCATTTCTTCACGAAACCTGTTTGCTGGCAGAATTCAGTTGTCAACTTTGAAAATTCATATCTCCCTTATATGACATCTTTTTTGGATGACATTTGGAGCGTTTATAGGAATTTGAGTCAGGAATCCAAAAAAATTGAGATTGCATAAATTGGACTTCTATAGCTCCATATATTCAAGTCGGAATGGCCGAAGGTCAACATTGGCAGATTGCGAGATTTGACTTTGAAAGCTGTGATTTCCATGCTCTTCCTTATTTTATTTTCTTGCCTTAGATGTCCAGAAAGGTATGGATGTTAGCTTTTTAATGCCACTAGAATCACTTCATTTCGACCTCTAAAGCTCACGCTCTGCACAAAACATCGACTGAAAGTCAAATCTGCCAATTACCTCCAATTTACTCCTTTTTGCATCTTTCATCCAAAAGTGCCTTCAAAACATAAAACAAAGAATATCAAGGCATTTTATATATAAAACATAGGCAAAACACTAGTTAAATGTGGGTGAAACTATCAAATAATATGGTTGCATCAGGTTGCCTCCTTGTGTTGGCTGTTTGTTGTTGGGATTGTTCTGTTGCTGTCTCCAGATGCATGTCCTTGCTAGATATGTTGTTGGTAGCTACTATCGATCCTATTAGTTTGCTAAAGTTGTTTGTGCTCCTTGGCTTCCTTCTCTGGCCTGTTGCTTCTTGCTTTATGCTAGTTTGGTTTGTGTGCTTTTGTAGGCTCTTTCTTAGGGTTGCCTCTGGCTATCCATGTATGTACTCCATTTCCCCCTGGTTAGGTCTTGTTTGCTACTCATTCCTGTTGTGTGGAAGTGGTTGGTGTATTGTCGCTGCTCCTTGGTTTGGTGATTGTCATCCATATTATTCAGGGGACTCTCATCCCCTACATGTTCCCCTGATTATGAGAGTGCAGGTAGCAGCTACTATTAGCTTGCTTTTACATCCAATTATTGGAGTGGACTTTGGCACCTTGCTGCTGCTTCATTTGCTACTTCATTTTATGTTGGAGTGCGTTTATTTCAATTGTCCTTCACTGCGTTCTAGTGGAGGCTGTCTTTGGGTCTTGTGCTAACTTTACTTCTCTCTATAAAGCTGCTATGGATCCCAATCATCTATTTAGGCTACTGTTGTAGTGTTCTCTGTTGCTTGCTCAACTGTGATGTTGTTTGGTTAATGGAGGGAAGTCGGGGGGTCTTTCCTCATGGTTGTTCACTTCTCAGCGGAGAGTGCTGGATGGAGCTTGTCCTAGTAGAGATCTAGTCAATGTTGCGGAGTTGGTTGGTTTGCTGGAGTTTTGCATTGATAGCTCTATACTCTAGTGAGTTGACTATCTTCCTATCTATAGGCTGGTTCCCAGTCGCTGGTGTAGGTTCATGGATGTTTGGCTCCCTGCGGAGCAGCCTTGCTGTTTATTGTATGGATGGCCTCCAGTGGTGTCCCTGTCATTGATGTTGGTCTATCCGTTATGAGCTATATTTGTTGTGGATGGCTCCCTTTCTCAGGGTTGCCTCTGTCTGTTGCTGTGCTAATGCTTCATGTAGCATTGTATGCTCAGCTCCTTAAAGCTGGTTGTTATGAATGTCGTTTAGTTTGCTACTGGTTTTGTAGGTTTGCTGTTGGATCATCGTTGTTATGATCCCTGGCTAATGTTTAATGCATTATTGGTATGCTGGAGTCGTTGAGCTACCTAGTTTTGTTGCTACTGGCTTGTTGCTTTTACCTGTATTTGAAGCCCACTCTGTGTTGCTATATGTTTGGTGTTGTTGGCTTGTATCCTTGCAGGTGCATGTGTCTGTTTGTTTGCTGGTTGGGAAGCCTGATGCTACTGATTGAATTTAACTGTTGTTTCCCCTTTGCTGGATTGGATGACTTTGCTGGAGTTGTTGCTCCCTCTCTGTTGTGCCTTCATTGTTGCCCGTAAAGACTTGTATGTTGTCCTTGACCAGCTATTGTATGGGCTGCTTTTGATAATTATGATTTGTTTGAGGGTTGCTCTATGGAGATGTGTCTGATGGTCATGCCCTCTGTGGTTTGGCGCTTGTTTACTGGTTTTGTTTACCTTGCTAGATTGTTAATTCTGTTTTAGGGAGCATATTCCCTTTGCTTGTTCAAGGGAGTCTTTTCCCTTTCGCTTGTATGTACATGCCTGTATATCTTGACTTGTTGGTTCCCAGCTTTGTTTCACTTTTGATCTATACAATTTCTTACATTTGATAAAAAAAAAAAATTACATTACATCATATTACCATAAGCATAAGTTCACATCTCTAATCTAATGTTATCATTGCTACGAGTGTATACAAAAGTGTCGGACAACAATTACACACTTAATACATATTATTCATACAAAATACATAATGACATAATCATGCGAATACATAGTTCTTTGCAAAAGATGTGGACCCGTGGAACGAGATTCCTACGCACCTTTGTTGATGTGATGTCCCTGCTATAATACTAAATAAATACAAGAATTATAAGTAATTAAGAACATGATAATAATAAATAATTAATGGAACATTGTTGGCACTTCCTATTTATAACCTAAATGAATATAATCTTTTCATAACTCTTATCATACATAATATAGCCCTTATTATTTCATCGACTACCAAAATTAACCGTAATATTCGAACCCAATCATCCATCTCAGATACCATTAACCAAAACTAGTCATCAGGCTCAACTCAGCCATCGCTTTAAGATGTCATTAGCCAAAGCTAATCTTAATACTTATCTTGGCCATCACTCTAGGATATCATTAGCCGAATCTAATCATCAAACACAACTCGGTTATCTTTATAGGATGCCATTAGCCGAAGCTAATCATCAAACACAACTCGATCATCCTTCTAGGATGCCATTAGCCAAAGCTAATTATAATACTCATCCCAACCATCACTCTAGGATGTCATTAGCCGAAGTTAATCATTAAACATAACTCGGCCATCCTTCTAAGATGCCATTAGCCAAAGCTAATCATAATACTCATCCCGACCATCACTCTAGGATGTCATTAGCCAAAGCTAATCATCAAACACAACCCGGCCATCCTTCTAGGAAGCCATTAGCCAAAGCTAATCATAATACTCATCCCAACCATCAGTCTAGGATGCCATAAGCCAAACTAATCATCAAACACAACCCGACCATCCTTCTAGGATGTCATTAGCCAAACTTAATCATAATACTCATCCCGACCATCACTTTAAGATGTCATTAGCCAAAGCTAATCATCAAACACAACCCAGTCATCCTTCTAGGATGCCATTAGTCAAAACTAATCATCAAACACAACTCGGCCATCCTTTTAAGATGTCATTAGCCAAAGCTTATCATAATACTCATCCCGACCATCACTCTAGGATGTCATTAGTTGAAGCTAATCATTAAACATAACCCGACCATCCTTCTAGGATGTCATTAGCCACCTACTTGTTCCTGCTGTGGAGTGCCCTCAGTCGAAGGTCTTATCCCGGTCGTACCACCTGACATATCAAATGGTCATAATCAGCATACTCGTATCAAGCAACCATATAACCATCATCATACATATCCCAAGAATACACATGTTCACATTCAAGTGTTCTACACATCATACAATCATACAATGAACATCATCATATCAAGACACTTCTCTTTATTTTAAACATGGCCACTCACAGGCATCCTAGCATTTAATTCTTAAGTTTCGTAGTGAATTAGATTAAACTGACAATGAAATCATCACAAGCATTAAACCAGTTCTGATATGGAATTCATCAATGAACTAAGTCGTTGTTGTCATAGAAAGTTGTCAGTGAAAATTGGGTAGCTGGTGACACAAAAATCATTAGCAAAAATTGGTTTGCTAGTGACACGGAAATTGTAAGTGAAAATTGGTTCGTTGGTGACATAGAAAACATCAACAAAAACTGTTTCACTTGTGACGTAGAAATCCTCAGCGATGATTGAGCTACGACTAACATATGAAATCGTCAATGAATATCATCCCCTACTGTCTCAAAAATCATCTACGGAAATTGAGTCGCTATCGACCCAAAAATTGTCAATGCAATCAGTCCTGCGATTGACGCATGGAATCGTCGGCACACTTGATCTACTGTTGACTTATAAATCATTGATGAAAATTGTGTCACTACTGACCTAGAAATCATCGACCCAATCTGTTCTACAACTGACGCATAGAATCATCAGCGCACTTAATCTACTATTGTCTCAAATATCGTTGATGAAAATTACGTCGTTGTCAACCCAGAAATCAACGCAATCAGTTCTACAGCTGACGTATAGAATCATCAGTGCACTTAATCTGTTATTGACTCAGATATCATTGAAAAAAATTGCATCGCTGCTGATTTAGAAATCGTCAACGATAATCAAGTCATTTTTTTTGTTTTAATCTTTCCTTCGTCTAAGCGTAAGGTTTATGCTAGGCTTTCCCTTTATTTGACACCCCCCAAACGAATTTAGACATGTACCAAACCAATCACATTTACATTTATCACAAGGCTATCAAACAAAATCATCATTTCAAGTATTTTTCTAGTTTTTTATTATATTGAGACTACGAGGACAAACTAGGTCAGATTTTTGAAAAATTCTTCCTAGGAACACCAAACCCACAAGAATTTTGGTTGATTTGGGGAGAATTTGCCAATTACAAGAAACAAATTTTTATTAAAGATTTCTCTCATAAGAACTTATTTAAACATAAATCAAACATTAAATATCAAGCAAGCCATTGGATGTCTGAAAGTGACAAAATATTTTTTTATTAATTCAAAATAACATCTTACAAAGCTTATACAATACAAACTTGTTCTAAAAACTGTTGTCCTATACAAAGCTACTTTGCTCATTCTTTCCACATTTTTAAAACCTGGATATGTTATAACTTTGTTAAGGCAATCTCGAATCTAACTAAGTTAATGTAAGAGTTTATCTTTTGAAGTTGATTAACCCTCTGCTACATGTTAAGTTATGTCTTTTAATTTATGGTATAATTACTGGAAGCTTCATCTAACATGTTATAGCACATGATTTTGGAAGCCTAATGAGGTGCCTTTTTTTGGAGCGCATCTCTCATTAGTTAGAGTATACTTGATTGAGTCAAATTTCTTCATGCTGACTAATTAACTCTTAACATTGCTTTTTTGTTTCTTTGTTTAAAAACCTTAGATGCCCATTCAACTATGTGATTAATTTTGCATGTTATTGATGTTGTTCTTGTAAAATCTCTTTTGGTTGCCTTAATTAATTTATCTCAGTTTTGGCATCTGCAAGCTTGATCTACCTTTTCTTTTCCATAATTTTCTCCTCAACTGGCTAATGTTATTTGCACTATTTCTACCACCCTATGGTATTACTCTCTCTTGGCTTCTGATATACTTTTGAGTCTTGCTTAATGTCCTTTAAAAGCATGTTTTTATTATTGTAATTTGGTCAATAAGTCATTTATTTCTCTTTCTATGATGATAAGTGTCTACTCCCAAGCTGCAAGATTGACCTTTAATTTTCTCTTTTTGACACCCAACTCCTCCAACTATGAGTTTAGGCCTAAATTGTAGAGTTTTATTATGCTCAAATCTCCTCATTAACATCTTTCAAGGTTTCAGTCATCAATCCCTATGGACCCTCAAAAAGTGAAACCTAGAACCCTTTCTTTCTAGTCTTTTGTTATATTGGATACCCAAGAGTAACCTTTTCATCAACTTTTCTAGCAGTTGTAACCATATTAGGATGCTTCCAAGTTCATATTGATTCTAGTAAGTTTTTCTAAACTCCAAATTCTTTATAAAATTGAGCCAAACTAGTGGTCCATGATAGGGCAATAATTAATGCATCATTGAGCTCCTACCAATAAAACCTATGAATAATCATTGTAATATGCAAGCTAGGATCGGAAATAGGCATATCATGTTTTTCAGTGAAATAAAGATTTGCTCAGGCTTAAAAGCATTAGTTTCCAAATAGTTTTCCTTAACATTTTTGTTAAAAGCTCAACAAATTTCTCTAATTTTAAGTATAAATTTCATTTCCAAATAAACCTAATATCATACCTTCTACCATGTGGCTTATTATCCAAACAAACAACAATTGTATGCAACATCTCAAATGGTCCTTTTCCTGCTTTTCTATAGTGATTCAAAGATGAAAAGGTCTCGACTAATATTGTTGTTGTTCCATTAATTTTAAGAGCAACCACACTCTTAACACATATTGATGTCTTTAAAGTCTTTAATTCCTTCGACTGACAGAAAAAGGGATTAAATCATAAATGCCCAAAGTTAAAATCTTTAAACGAGTTTAATTTTCTTCACTAAACAATCTCCTACTGAATGCGAGTTCCCATGTGTTCTAGAACTAACTCTTACTTATAATTTAACTTGGTCAACCATGCATAACTTAACAAAGCTTGTTCTTTAGGAATATATTAGTATGGCAAATCTAATTTTGGATAGCCCAAAAACAAATCATATTATTCAAGAGTGGGGGTCTTGTACAAAGTATCAAATGTGAAATATTTGTACTCTAAGTCCCAAAACCCTATCATAGCTTGAAAATATGAGGGTTGTACCCAGATTTTAAGCAACTAAGTTATGTCTCCATATTGTTTTTGAAAGTCAATCTAGTCTTGTAAGGATAACATCTCCCAACAATCAAATAATTGACGAACATTAGGCATCCTACCTTCAAGCTTTACTCACTATGATAATTTAAACTAAAACTTCATCAGTAGGCAATCCACCTTATCATATTGGCCTTTCTAACTTCCTCAAAGGATTGATGGAGAAATAGTAAGGTCCTCATCAACATTAATGAATACAATATATCTAGATAAGATTTGTGTTTTATCGAGGGTCAACTCTAGCGAATATAATTTCACTCATGTAAAGTTTGTCTCAGCTAGTCTATCCCCAAATAATTTTTAGGTTCCCAGATTGTCTAAACTACTAGTGGAGTAGCTTGACCACTTAACCTTATGCAATATAGGTAGGGATTAACTCCATGATACCTCGTACATGAGGTGAGTTGGATCTGAGGGACGTCCAAGGGAGCATTAATGAACGTAGGTTATATTTGACACTTAAATCTTCCCTATTTAATCCTAAAAAGGGTCAAGCTCAGGTCCAAAGCTTTTGTTAGTTTTGTAAAGTGTGTGAAAACTTAAAAAAAAATATGATTACATATTCAATTCAACAGACTAAAATAAATGTAATAAAAAAAATTAAACAACATAAATAAAGTAAATGATAAAAAAAAAAATAGGTGATTATAAAGACAATAAGATAAATAAACTAATAAGAAAATAAGAAAATACATATATTCAGGTTTAACTGTAGTGTCCCTAGTGAAGTTGCCATGTTATCGTATTTGACATAAAATGGGACCTCCGAAATTAAAAGGGATGTGGAAAATGAAGTCATCACCTAGTTTTTAAATGAGATTAAAAATTCTAAAATATGCACTAGCTCTAGGAATATGAGTAAGTGGTTGTTTATACTTAAGAAAAGATAAAAATCATTGTTATTGCATCCTTTCTAAGAAAAGGTTGTGTTATCCATGTGCTTCTTCTAAATTTATTTTTACACATGTCATTACTATCCAAATTATTTTATAAACTTATTCGCAAATCATTTATGTTGATGGATACTTATTTAGTTAATGTCAGATCTGGATCAGGAGAATCGTAACTTTATGATTTTTTAGTTTTTTATTTTTATTTAATATTTCTTGACCATTTTTACTATTGTTTTTCTAGAAACAAAAATTGAATAAAATACCACGTTCGACCCATGTCAATCTCTACTCAAAGGAGACTCGCAGACTTATTATTTAATATTTTTTTATTTATAAACAGCCCACTAGGCCTATATCAATCCATAAAACTAGAAAACAAGTCGATCTAACCATTAAAATCTAAGTTTGATTCAAACATGACGATAGCTCGAAGAAAACATGTTGAATCATTATTGAACCTGTTTTAAGGTTAAAACATCATACTAGGCCTATGTCAGTCCTTAAGAACTACGAAACATGTCTATCTAGATGTTAAGACCCAAGCTTAATAATAATAAAAAAAAAATTTAAAAAAAAACATGACTTTAACTTGACGAAAGCTAGTTGAAGTTGTTTTTCATTATTTTTTGAAAATAAATTTGTACATGCGCATAAATATGTAAAAAGAAGAAGACATAATTTTACCTAATATAAATAACATCAACAAAACTAAATAAAAATAAAATAAATAATAGTAACATGTGCAAAAAGAGAAGGAATAAGGTTTGGCTTACATTAAGACTAGTTCTAAACAAGGGAGGAGTTGTTGTGGTGCCTACTTGTGGCAAAGATAATGGTTATTCTACGGTGAAGAGGTTTTCAGGTTGTTTTTTCTATCTAACTTGGGTTTCTTCATCTCTTTGGTTTTTCTTCATTTTTTCTCTTTTATTTTTCTTTCAATCTTTTTCTTTTATCTCCTCTTCAACTTCTTAGTTTAAACCACCTTCATTTTCTACCTAAAAGTCTCTTCTTCTTTTTTTCTTTTGGTTTTGATTTTTTTTTCCTTCTTCTCCTTTTTTCTCCCTCACCTCTTGGCTCACTTCTCCAACTTAAATTCTTTTCTCCTTCTCTCTCTTTATCTCATTATTTTTTCTCTAACTTGATTCCTCTTGTTTCTTGCATTTTTCCTATTTATAAGCGAGGATAAAACATTTAGAACCTTTTTTGGTGATATAATCATGTTCATTTTCTCTCTAACTTGGTTTCTCTTGTTTCTTTGAATCAATCTTAACCCTCCACCACGGTTCAATATTTTGATCAAAGTTTTTTTTTGGCCTTTTATACCACTTTTTACAACGCTTCAAAAGATCAAAGTTTTTTTAAATTTTTTGAGCATATAGCACACGTGCAGGGGCTGGAGCGGTGTGTTGTTCGGAATTTCTAGAGGCACGAGAGAGGAAAAGAAGACGGCTAAAGGGTCTTTGACAACATTGAGAATCTGTTGATCTTATATTTCGGAAGTATCAGATTTTGTTCTATACTATCCTGTACTTTCATGATAAAAATCCATCGGCTTACAGTGTTGCTGATAGATTGCTCCTAGTGTATCTCTGAGATTTTTCAAAGGGGGGATGACTAATCTCTATTGTTGGTTTTGTTCTGTGTATGTTGTTGCTCCTAGATGCTGTTTTGTTTCTTGAGACAAGCTGCTGGATTGAAATGATTGCAACAACTTTGCCCCGGCTGCTCCTCTTTTAGGTTTCTATTTAGTTTGAGTTAAACTCAACACCACCACCTATGATCTGGTTTTTTGTTTAACCTTGGTGTTGCTTTGTTTCCCTCGACCCTGTTTGGCCTATGTTGCAGGGAGGTTGTCTCCATTATTTTTTATCTTGTAATGTTTTTCCTGGTTAAGGGTTCTTGTCATCCTGTCTTCGGCAATGTGTGTTGTCTTTTTGTTCTTGGGAGCATGTTCACATCGTTGTCGTTTCTTTGTTTGTACATATTTGAACTTGCTGGTTTACCAACATGAATAATTTTGATCTTAATATATTTTTATATTTGAAATAAAAAAGCTAAAATATAGCTAAAACCATATAAAAAAAATGCCTGCAGGAAGAATGGTACTGTTTTGCGCCAGTGCACAAAACATCATTTCTGGCTTAGACCCTGTTTGTTTGCTGGAAAGTAGTTTTCTTTTAGAAAGTGAATTTCGCAAAAGTGAATTATTTTTCGATGTTTAATAGTTTAATAGAAAATAAATTAGAAAACATTTTTCATATGTCATGGAAAATGAGCTGGAAAATAACTTATTAATGTTCTATTTTTTTCAAGTTTATTAAAATAATGAAGAACAAATATTACAAATTAAAAAGTTGAATAAGAATGAAATTGAAAAAAAATACAATTTCATAAATTATTTCAAATAAAATAAATAATAATCAAATAATAAAGATTAAATCTAAAAAATAAAAAAATAAAAAGATGAAAAAATTAAAATAATAATAATTAACTTTTCATAAATTATTTCAAATAAAATAAGTAACAATCAAAAGAATAAGAACCAAATTTGATAGATAAAAAATTTCAATTAAAAAATAATAAAGAAAAAGTAAATAACAATTATAAAAATGAAGACCAAACTTAATATAAAAATTAAATTCTAAGGAATGAAATCGAAAAATAAATATTCAAAACAAAATATATATAGCAATCAAAAATTTGAGGATCAAATTTGATATAATCAATAAATAATATAACATTTCTAAATTTTTCACAACTTCCGGAAAGTGTTTTCCACCCAAAATAAAAGGAAAACACTTCCCTGGAAACCAAGCCAAATTTTTCTTTGACTGGAAAGTGTTTTCCGTTGACCGGAAAATATTTTCCGTTAATCAACTTTTCTAATGGCAAACAAACAAAGAAAAATTTAAAAACTAGTTTTTCAAAAACCACTTTCCAAAAAAAAAACACCCCCTAAATCTTCTTCTTTTTCTGGGATGTGAAACGACGTGATTTCACTTGAAAAATATTATTTGACTTAAAAGTGAAAAGGCGTTGTTTTGACTCAAACCAAAAATTCATGTTTTCAAAGGATAGCTAAACATAAGAAAATCAAGAAACACTTCCCAGCCGAAAAAGAAGCAGAGCTTTACTGTAACAATATTTCACAATATACTTCAGATTGTTGTTTCTCACTATATATATATAGATTGATTATCATGTATAATTGCATTAGGTCAGTAATCTCCTCTCCTGCTGCTAACAAGATCGCCAACAAAACTGTCCTCGTCGTTTTCACACTCTTCCAAGAAATCCTTGCGAGAAGGATCATAAGCAACAACTAATCGCAGATACTCGACAGCCTCAGCTTTTCGACCTTCCCTACTTAGAGCACTGAAACATCATGACCAATCCGATATTTTATTGACAAACAAAATACTAGTTATGACTGGAAAATATAAACTGAAAGAGAAGTAATGGCAATGGAAATTTACCGACAAGTTCAGTTTTAACAAGCAAAAAATCAACAAGTTCCCACATTTTTTGTTCACCAATTGGTTCATCTTTCAGATTTTTTTCTTTTCCAAAATCAGTGCAGGCCCAGTTATATTTCTTAAAATACTCTCTTTAAATATAAGCGTGTCAACCCACCCAATCAATTACATTCATCAGTTCAAGACTCCAAGAATGATAAGTGTTGTATTTTCTTTAAGAAATTGTATACATTATCTTCTCTACAGAAAAACACAAGGGTTTCATTCTTCTTTTAATAGTTATCACTTAACTTTTAAGATTTTTCACAGTTAATTATATGAATTTCACAAACACCAGTACCCATATGTACTTGATATTAACAACTGTCTCTCTAAAGCATCAGCAGGCATTGTTTGCAAAACCTCTTAACTGCCTTATTATTTCTTTTTTCTAGCGCAAGAACTGGACTATTGATATGTAAATATTGAAAAGCAATGCAACATGATCTATGAGGAATGCTAGCAATAGTTGCTTTGACAGCTGCTAGCGATGCTCACTGCTAGTCACTGAAGAAAATGATACTGGTAAACAGTTAACAAATAAAATTTATTATCTATCTGAAAGACTAAAAGAAAAATGAAGAAGAGTATCTTCTTCAGTCTACCCCATCTACCACAACTGCTCTGCTATTCAGTATTTCACCATCTAAAATTTGAAACTGACATTCACATCCAAAATGTTTTTTTTTTCCCTAGATTGACTTCAATTTGAAATATCTTTTGATAACAAATCTGCAAAAAAACTTATTCTTATTTGTGTGTTCATTGAAGACTTCAATTTGTCTCCAGATTGCTACTGCAATTGGGGTTTGAAGGGGCCATATTCATCCACTCTATAGACCGAAGTGTTTTTCATGAATTTAGCTGCTATACAAGTAAAAGTCTGAATTAGGTATGTTAATGATGATTGGATGAACGTGATTAAGTGAGCTGACAATAATCGTTGCCTTTCAAGTCTTGACCAATTTGCTTTTGATACCACATTCTAATTCAAGGAGGCTATAATAAAAAAAGAGTGTTAAGAAAACAACTTGAAAGAATCAGAACAAGACACACTGGAAGTCAAAATCATGAAAAAAGTTGATGAAAGAAGCCAAAATCATCACTGCTACGGAATGATTTTCGTTGGAGATGTAAGTCAGTTGTTCAAGAGCTATTCTTTTGGTTAGATTTTAAGATGGGTCGAGTTCTTTGATGAGATGTTTCTTTCTGTCTTCTTTGCTTTTCAACTACGAAGGGTTTAACAGGTTTTCAGGTAACATTTGCGCAGAGTGTCCTTATTAATCCAGTGAGTGTCAATAGCAGCTGTCCAAACGACTGCTGCTAGCATTCCCCATGATCTATTTGTTGTCAAAGTTTATAACATGGTCAACTATGAAACATAGGCAAGAGATTGTCAGTACATAGACAAAGACACCTATAAACCAACTAGCGAATTATTAACGTGATGCAACTCTGAAGAGTTAAATTAGTTAGGCCATCCAAAAATAGAATGGAAGGAAGCGAAAAAAGGAGCAGAGTTCTATAGATTTCTTCAAGGGTAAATTGATGATTTCATGTTTCAGAAGGTATTTTAGCAAGTGTAAAGCGGTTGAACAGTTTTGCGAAAATAGTTAAAAAATGAACTTATAGGTCAATAAAAGAGATGCTAGGACTTACTTGTCTTTAACTAGTAAAAAGGGAACCAATTGCTACTTATACTCCCGCAGCCACTAAGTGAACGTCCTACTAGCTTTTTTTGGCAGACCCAATTTAAGCGTCCATTTTCCAAGTCTCAAGTATAATAATTACATAATTTCACTCAATTTGCCTTCATATCCTTTACCATTTTTCAAATTTACAGAAAACAAGAACATTGAACAATATAAATATAGTTAGGGGTAAAGGTTTTCTTATAATAAAAATCATTAATTTGTTTTTTTGTTCCTAAAAATTGGTGCAATCTCAATTAGGACATTTATTTAGGGACTAAGGGAGTAGCTCGGAACATGATAATTTTACAATTTTCCAAGCAGCATGTTATATATAGCTCAAATTCATACCTCGCAAGCAATAATAAACCATCAAAGTAGTGGGCTTTGCTTTTAGGGTCCTCTGGTTCTTCTAGACTAGCCACCCTTTCTAAGTGCACAATTCCTCTGGCCTTATTTCCCTACGCCAAAAAAAAAAGGGCAAGAGAGATGAAAACAAAGTGAGGCACCATCATTTTTTTCGGGATACAGCTTCACCATCAAATATTTTAGACTGCCAAATGAACTCAAGTTCATGGAATTACTCACTGGTCACTATGTCCAGCATACAGCTTCCTCAATTACATGTATGTAGGGACAAAGGTGGGTATTACAAGAGAATTTCAAATAAATCTAAGAGGACTGATCACTAGAGTGTAATGAATGAGAAGGATAGCAGTACAGAGGACAAATAAGGAGGAAGACAGGTCCGTCCAGAAACACAAGAAAAGCGAGTGGTGCCAACATCCCTTTTCAACAAAATTCATGATTTTATGACTGCATTTTACTTTAGAACAATCACAAAAGCATTAATGGTTTTCACCTGACTTATACAGGCAACACCTGCCCATTGCAACGTAAGGATTAGATGATTGACATCTTCAGCTGTTGGATGGCCAGCAAGAAAGAGCTGAAGGTATGTCCGAAAGAAGATAAAATTAGTGTCAGACATTATACAATATTATTAGAAGATTGCAAATGGTGATGCTTCTGTTCACAAACCAAAGAATGTAATAAGCTGCAAATGCATCCAGAAGATTGCAGCATATAATAAGAGGTTTCTATAGCAAGTGGTGACTGGACACAACAGTGGCCATCTTCAAAATTGTGATAAACAGAGATCATTTAAATTGCAAGCTCTGGTGCAAGATAAAGGTTGAAAAGAAGAATGCAAGTGAGGTCAAATTACCTTGGAAATGGCACGCTCCAAATGGTCAGTAGCCTCTGCATGGAGTCCTTCTTGCAGTAGAGTATGCCCCATTACAATTAAAGCCTTTATGTGGTTAGGGTCCTTTTTAAGTGCCATTCTATAACCAAAAGTCAATATTGCAACGCAACAAGGAATAAGTTGGCTTCGGGTTTATAAATTAAATAAAAAGACCAAGGAATAAACTGTTCATCTGAACTGAAAAAGAAGAAGGAAACATCAAATTACTGCAACATAGAAATAGCTCTGTCTCTATGCCCACTGGATAACAATTGAACTGACAGCTGTCCACAGTGACAATAGGAAAATGTGAGAAAACTTGTAATATCTCCTAAATACAAATAATTTATTCACTTATTCGTCACCACTCACTACTAGTAGTTCATCAGGTGATAAATTTTCTGGTGAAACCTTGCGCCACTTTGTTGATGAATCCAAAGACACCGATTCTGGTGTAACCATTTCTTCAGAAATTGCAGGGGGTTTTGGAGAATCCTTGTTGAGTAACCCTAATTTAGCACCCACAACAGGATGTTTGAGAGACACTTGCTGCAAAATTTATATTGTATCACATGAGACAGAAAAACTTTGGCCTACAAAGCCTGTTTAGGAGTTAAAACCTACTAAAATTTTCAAAACAAAAAATTTCTGAACAAAAGATGGAATTATTAAGTAATTCCTAAGAAACCAAAAGGGAAATTAAACAATCATGAAGCAAACAGGCAAATAGGCTGGGATTATTTTTATCTACAATGGAAGTGTGTAAATCAAGGTGTCAAAAGATGGTACCGCCCCTTGTACAATGGATGGGACAATCCACAGGTTTACATAATGGAAATGACAATATGAAGAAACACTCCCACTTACAATTAGAGCATGCGATAGCCAGGCTTTTCTCCTCGCTTCTTTTAGAACCCACAAAGATTTGCAAGAAATAATGAATCCAAAAGTATCTAAACCAAGCATCATTGTCGAGTACTTTGGACGTGAGTGATTAACAAATGAAGTTCACTGTGTCAGATATGATGCTTAGCAAGCCAGTACTTTCCTCTAACATCTTGTGCAGCCATAAGAGATACACGAGAGAGCTAATAAACCATGTCAAAGGACTCATAAGAAGACGTTGCCCTTAGAGTGACTTCTTTTATCTTCCGGTTCATTTAACTCCTCAATGGAATTAGAGTTAAAAGGTGAGAAAGCAGCCAGCTACAACTAGACGATTCTTTATTACATTTAATAATGAGACACCTTTTTCCATATTGTGATGACAATGAAAGCTTTTGTATTTTCCTACCTTTTGTTAAGTTTCCATAGAGGAACTATTCACCAAGTGTACTCTGGTTGTTCAAGAATAAACCCCCTGAGGAAGTTCAGCTTCTGAAACAAAGCAAACAATTGAGACTCTTCCCCTGAAGAGATACCAAGTGCATTCTGGTTGTTCAGGGATAATTCCCCAAGGAAGCCACCTTTTGAAATGAAGCAACAATTGAGTCTATTTTCTTGGACATAAAAACAAGCTAGAAAATAATAGGGCAAACCTCAAATTAGCCCCAAACATATTACCCCATCATCAACGACGTCCCAAACTTCTTGATTTATCAAGTTTGCCCCTAAAGTAATAGGCATCAGACAATTCACCCCTCCCTCCCTCTAATGTTAGTGAAAGTAAAAAGATAATGTCCAACTTGCACGTGGTCTTCAATTGCTTCCATTGAATGTGAGCCCCAATATGCCATGAAAGGACTTAAGAATGAACTCATAGTAAATTTCCGACACTTCCCCTTTTATACAAACTAGTGAAGTAGAGGGAATTGTTAGCTGTAATATCTTGATTTAGGGAAATTGATTGATATGCAATTACTTGATTTAGAGAGCTTGATCTAGGAAGATTGATTGATTGATAAGCAACTATCATCAAGGTAATCTATTCATTGAACAATTCTATTATGAATTTTTTACTTTATGGAGTGAATATTTTAGGATGGTTCTTTCTACCGTTCCCAATAAGAAGTTAAAGCACTACAAGAACCGAAGATTTAAGAATTTGATAAAACTAAGACCAAAATTTGAGATTGCATGCACCACTTTAATCAACCAAAATCTCGTTCTGTCTTTAAAGGTTTGTTTAAGGGAATTATTATGTAAAAAACGACGCCTAGCACTCAGCTTGGCCTTATTTCATAAACCATGACACTTGAGATGGTTAATGTGGCATATGTTGCTTAGGGCAAAGATCTAGGTCAAAAACTTAGTGCTACAATTGCAAGGAGTTTGGACATATTGTAAAGCCCTGCAACAAGAAATTTTGCAATTATTGCAAAAAGACAGGGCACATCATTAAAACTTGTTGAGTGTGATCTCACAATAGACACACTCTAGCCCCTCATAATGTTGTCCAATTTCATGACTCTCTTTGGTTCCTTCTTCGAATCACTTTGTAAGCAGTTCTTCCTCTAATCTTGCACTCAAGATGGTCTAAATTATCTTTCTTCTCTTCCTTCAACATACAAGGTAAAAGGAATCTTCTTCTTCAATGGTTGACTCTGCAACTTCCGATCATATAATTGATGGTATGGATGCTTTACAAAATGTTTGTAAGTATGAGGGTGAGCAGCATATTCAAATAGCAAATGACAGTGCTCTACCTAACATTGCGATTGGAGCTTTAGGTCTTTCTTTAATGATGTTTGTGTCTCCAAATTTATTTGCCAAATTTTTTTTTTATCTCTAGATTTATATGCCAATTAATTTCTTTTGACCAATTGATAAATGATAATTGTAAAATTCACTTCGATCATGATGGTTGTCACGTGCAAAATTATGCGTCGGGTAAAGTGATAGCAAAGGGATCTAAAATGGGATATCTCTTTTCTCTAAAATTTTCATTCCCAAGTCTGTTTCTTTCAATTATACTATGGTTGTTAATAATAGTCATGTATGACGTAAGAAATTAGGACATCTCAATTCTATTATTTTAGCTTATCTTATGAAACATGATTATTTAGGCAATAAGGATTTGTTTTCACCTTCTACTATGTCTTTTGATTGTGGTTCAAGTAAAATTGGTAAAAGAAAATCCTTACCCTTTCTGAAAAAATAAACCAATCTTTTGTGTTCTCCCTTACAATAGAGTATTTATAGCTCACAAAATAAAATAAACCCTAAGGGATTAATGGACTAACATTAGGACCTAATTAAAAATAACCTTAAGTTTATAAAATAAAAACAAAACCAAAAACTATAATAAATAAAAGAATGGCTAAAAGTATCCACTCTTGTATAAATATGTTGTGTTGCTGACTATCTTTGCTAGGGCTCCCAACCTTGTATTCTTCAAAAGACCTTGAATTCTTGAAAAATAATGTTAGCTGACCTTGTGACCTTGGAGAATAAGGAGACCTTGCAAAATAAGGACTCCAATATTGCTTAGTAGGTTGCATAAGGAATCCTTGCAAAATAAAGATTGTTGCCTAATTGATTTTCTCGGAAAGTAAGGAGTCCTTTCAAAATAAGGATTCCATGTAAAATTAAACCACTGCCTTGTCAGAAACCACAAATAATATGGAAAACAATCATTTTCCGACTTTCCTTATTTGTTGGCAAATTTCAAGAATGACATAAACACGTCGTTCTCTCATGTCTGGATGTGTTACTAGGCCTACCATATATGGATGGAAAGCTTAAGAAGTCTAGTTTTCAGCCCAACTAGAATCAAAACAAAATTTCACTTGTAGATTCAGAGATAACCCAAAAGGTACACGAATTTCCAATCTGACAGATTTGCTACTTTTTAACTCAAACATTAACCCATTAAATTCTTCTTTGATCTTCTTAGTTTTATAACTTGTAATATGCCAAATTGACCTCTAATAGATCCTTTCGTGACACTCGTTGATTCTCATCACTTTACTTCACATGGCAGTCGGGCTTCTACTTATTTTGAGATCATTCATACATATGTATGGGGCATCAATCTTGTTATTTCACATGCTCGGTACAAGTATTTTTTTTGTATATTAATGATTATAATCGTTTTGTTTGGGTATATTTTCTTCCTTCTAAACCTAATGTGTTTTCTGTATTTTAGAACTTTGTTGCCCTTGTTGAAAATTAGTTTTCTACTTGTATTAAGATTATAAGATCTGATTTTAGGGGGAGTATATATCCAATGACTTTCAATATTATCTACGAATGAAAGGTATTCTCTCCTAACATTCTTATCCAAACATTCTTCAACAAAATAAGGTTTTGGAGTATAAGAATCTTCACCTTTTAAATGTTGTTCGTACCTTGTTAATTGACCTTGTTAATTGACTCTTCTATACATCCTAGATTTTAGGTAGAAGCATTATCTACTACTATTTATTGGATTAATTATCTACCCTCCCAAATTCTCAATTTTGATTCTCTGCATTCTTAATTATTTGGTGTTACTCCTCAATACAACTCTTATCATATCTTTGATTGCATTTGTTTTGTTCATTTATCATCCATTGAATGATACAAGCTTGCTGCTCAATCTGATCAATGTGCATTTCTATGATATAGTAATGTCCATAAAGGGTTTACGTGTTATGATTCGGCTACTAATAAACTTGGTATTTCTCAAAATGTCATGTTCTTTGAAAATTAATATTTCTTTCAGTCTTCTACTTCTCATGATGCATTTTCAATTTTACTTCCTAATTTTG
The DNA here is from genome assembly GCA_007827005.2 of Populus simonii. Taxonomy (NCBI): domain Eukaryota; kingdom Viridiplantae; phylum Streptophyta; class Magnoliopsida; order Malpighiales; family Salicaceae; genus Populus; species Populus simonii. The sequence goes on from CM017476.2 coordinate 8,799,255, forward strand.
ATGGTGTTGAGTCCCCAATTGAATGTTTCAAGTTTGGAGTTGTGTATCAGAGACGTCGTTCACTAGTTCATTACCTAACCCATCCCCGACACCTGATCTTGTCTTGGCTACACCTCATCGATTATCTCTGATTTCACGTCCTCCAAATAGGTATGGGTTATCTCATACCACTCTTTAAGCTGCTCTTAATACTACTACTGCATCTAAGTCTTACCCTCAAACTTCTACTTAAGCATGTTAGAAGCAATCAATGCAAGAAGAGCTTCAAGCTCTTTATGATCACACCTGGGACATTATTGTTTTTTGTCCTATTGGCGTCAAACTTCTTGGTTGCAGATGAGTTTATGCAATAAAGCTATAGCCTAATGATTCTATAATTGATAAGAGTATGGACTTGATTATGAGAAGACATTTGCACTTGTGACCAAGATGACTATTGTTCACACTGTTATGGCTATTGCTACCTTGAAAGGATGGTCACTCTGATAGGTAGATGTGATGAATGCATATTTGCATAGAGACCCTAAAGAAGAAATACATGACAACTCCACCTAGCATGTTCATTGACTCTACTTATGAGGTTTGTCGTTTAAAGCAGTCTCTATATGGATTTAAGCAGACACCACATACCTGGTTTTGAGAAGTTTTGTTCTATGCTTCTTGATTTCAATTTTTTCCAGATTCCATTTGACTCTCTTTCTTTGAACAACTACTACAAGGCTTCTTGTACTTGTTATTACATAATCTGACTTTGAGTTGATTGAACAGGTACATGTGCATCTTAACACTTCATTTCATATTTCATATGAAAGATCTTAGTACCCTACAATATTTTCTTGGTCTTAAGGTCACTGTTGTTCAACTGACACTTTTGCATCAACATAAGTATAGTCAAGAGCTTCTCACCTTAATAGTAATTTGTTTCTTACACCAGTAGATGTTAGCTTGAAGCTCCAACAAGATGATGGCAACCTATTATTCGATCCCTCATCATATCAGCAATTGATAAAGAGTTTGAATTATTTAACAATTACTCGACGTAACATTTCTTTTGTTGCACAAGTTAGTCAGTTTATACAGGCTCCTCTTCATTCTTACTTAGTCACTATACAATGTATCCTTCGTTATCTCAAGGGTACTTCTAGTCATGGATTATTCTTTTCTATTGCGACTTCTTTATCATTGATGGGTGTTTTAGTGATGCGGATTGGGGTGGTTGTCCTTATATTCATCGTTTAATTATTGGTTGGTGCATGTTTCTTGATAATACTCTTATTTATTGGAAGAGTAGGATCAAGTTTCTTAATCCTTAACTGCACAATGTCATCTATGAGATTGTTTGGCTTTGGGGTTTGTTAGGTGAACATGGTATTCCTTAGCCTACTCTTACTCCTCTTCATACTGATAACACTAGTGCTATTTAAATTAATATCAATCTGATCTTTCATTAGTGCACGACTTTGTTTGCTAGAGATGGTTATACTCTTACGAGAATTGTTAAAGGTATTCCACCAACAATCTAGAACACAGAGAACGTTGCTAGAATTTACATTGACCTTTGTCATTCTATTAGTGAAGCACTTGACTAACATGTGATTACTCACCCTTACATTCCCACCAAGTTCCAAACGCCTTATGGGTTTACCAAGGTTCTGTCTCGTCATCGACATCAATTCATGGTTGACAAATTAATGCTTCGTGATCCACCAACATCAATTTGAGGAGGATATTAATTATAATATCCTCTTTTAGAGAGATTGAATGATATACAATTACTTGATTTAGAAAGCTTGATCTAGGAAGATTGATTGATAAGCAAATAGTTGTACATTACCTTTACCTTTTTAGATATTGTAATTATTTTGATAGGAAATTATTATGATTTCAAGGTTAAATTGTCCTTCAAAACATATTAGGACTTATTTTGGCACCTTGGATTGAAACACTTAATAGGCATGTGCAAATCACATGCTACTTGAAAAAAATCTCTTAACTGCCACTAACAGCTAACACATAGAAAGCTAACATTGTTCAATGATTATTACATTTAGAGCAAAATTGATAAAATCAAAAGGTTTTGGGACTCAATTGATAGTGGATAATAGGTTGGGGGCTACATTAGGGTTTCCCTAAGATAATATAACAAGATTAACCATGAAACAATTGCAAGCTATGAGTTGAATAACATATTTATCCTGAAATTGTAAAGCGTGACAACTTACCTGGATTATAGTAAATGAACTATTGGTAACCCAGTAGACTAGACTTCCCTGTAAAAAAACAAACAATGAAAATGTGACTCTACACTTGGTAGGGTGCAAGGAGAAGCTCAACATCAAAATAAAGAAGTTATCTTTCCCAATGAAAGGTATTGTAAGCAAAGTCCTTTTGCCATATCTTTATAAACCCCTACTAAACTAGCTATAAAAATCAGAATGAAACAGCTTTATAAGTGCATGGTGGTTGACCTTTCCTTCATGTCCTACCCGCGTTGCATGAGGATGAGTAATTTTAATATCATGAAATAACATCAATGTAGCGACACGAGGAATGGATTGAAGGGTGTAAGGTAATCATTGAATGCACAAAGGCCTAGTGGCAATGAAATGTAAGAGAGAACATAGTAAAACCATTATAGGGCTTCCCCTCACAACTTTAGTTTTTTGATTAAGTGGTTCTTTGACATAAAAAATAAGGATTTGGGAGTTTGGTGGTGTTGAACATGCAGGCAAGGGGGAAATGGTAAATGAGAATAATAGACTTCTACAATTGATATCAATTGTTATCTTCATATTATTATTCAAGTTTCCTAATAGATTATCATGAGAATTTTATCATTACCTAATTTGTAGGAGATATTAAGATATTATTAATAATATTTGAATTCTATTTTGAAGGTTTCCCTATGGTTTAGTCCATTCTTGTTAGGTTTCGGTTTTCCTATTTCGTTAGCTTTGCAGCATATATAAAGCACCTTAGTTATTTACATTCAAAAGGAGGTTATTAGTATTGATTAATTAAAATAAATTGAGCCTTCAAAGCTTGGTTTTGAAAGTTCGTTGTATTTATTTCATTCTTCACTTGGTTCTTCATCCCTCTCTGGGCCTCAGGGAGTTATGCCAGAGCAACTCGTCCCAGAATGCTCCAAGGTTCTACATTACGGAGTTGCTAGTATGAAGAAGAAGAAGAAGACGAATGCATATGGAAATGCAAGTTGAATATGAAACAATATTTTCCTTTGTGACTACTTAAAAACCTAGGTGTGAAGCTTATGTTTTCTATCCTCTAGGTGTGACTCCTAGAAACCCAATTTGTGGCTCTTATAGTTTCTACAATTTTCAACAATTCAAATCTTATATTCAAACCATAAATGACCTCTATTGAACCTCTATTGAATTCCTAAACATCCACACATTCAAGCCCCATCAATTCTACACTTAGTAGCATTAACCATCTAAAGATCAACTCAAACCCTAAAATTACTATTCACACCACTGTTTATAGCCTTAACAACCTCTGAAAGTCAAATCTAGAACAATCTCTACATTTGATGTAGAACAATTATTCCTAGAGTTTATGGACCAAATTGACAAGGTTAAGCCTGAAAAGAAGTCTGTAAAAAAACCCGGAAGCATCTCATATGAAGCCTAAAGTTATAGTTTTACTATTTGAACTATATTCCTAATTAATTTTGAATTTTAATTATTTGTTTCCTGTTTATCTTAGGTCTTTTAATTTAATTAGTATTTTACTATTTAGAAATTCTAATGCTAAATGGATTCTATTAATTAGGTAAATTTTAATTAGAAATGTCTAGTTTATAAATATAAATATAAATATAAATATAAATAAGAATGCTTAGTTTATTTTATGGAGATTAAAAATATTATTCATATTTAATAAAAAAAAAACCAGAGAATTTTCTCTAGATTTCTTTACAATTAGGTTTGTAACCTTAAAGCTTGAGGACCTTAGTTTTATCTTTGTTATACATTGCATCATGTGGTATCAGGGTGGGTCAACATCTGAATCAATGGTGAATCATAAAGAGAATCATGGAGTGGTTAGAGGCAACCATCTTCGTGATGGTGATTAGGAGATACAAGTTGTTTAAGATCAGTTAGATCATCATTCAAAAGCGATAGCTACTTTAGAGAAGTGAGTTCAAACTGGGTTTGGTGACATCAATGCTAAATTTGACGACTTTATAACCAAGCTTGAGGCACTAGGGTTACGCAGAAACATGAATCGAGGAAGAAGAGAGGCATAAACTAGGGATGACACTCATGGCCAACTAGTCATTGAACCAGTTCGTGCAAATTCTCATGGTCATTATGAATACTAATATTCATCCGATGAAGAAGATCGAGGTAAGGCTGCCAAAAATAGCAGGTATGATCAAGACTATCGTATGAAGGTTGAGATTTCTTTTTTTGGTGGTGATTTAGGAGTAGAGGAGTTCCTTGATTGGTTAGCTAAATGTGATTGATTTTGTTAGTAAACGAGAATTTCATATTCGAAAATAGTAAAAACTATAGGTCTAAATTGAAGCATGCGGTCTTAGCCTGGTGGGATAGGCTATTAGAGGCTAGAAGGAAAAAGGGTAAAAGACCTGTTGAGACTTGGGAGCAGATGAAGCAGTTGTTGAGAGATAGATTTTTACCCCTTGATTATGATCAACTTTTGTTCCATAAGTATCAGAAGTGTTCCCGAGGTTCCCAAAATGTGAATGAATATACAACGGAATTTTTGCACCCAGCTAAACAAAATAATCTGCATGAAACTAATGGGCAACAGGTTGCTAGATATGTAGAAGGGCTAAAACCTATCATTAGAAATAGAATTGAGCTTTGGATGTTGAATGTTACTGATGCATGAAATATGGTTTTAAAGGCATGGATGTTGATGCAAGATAGAATCAATACAAGATTTGATTATCAAATAAGGTTTCCTACCGCAAAGCCTCAACTTACACCTGCTAAGAAAAGTAAGTTGCCATAGACAAACAATCAAACCAACCAAGCTATTGTTTGCTCCGACTATGATAAAAATAGGCCTCAAGCAATTCCTAACATGGATAACAAAAAGAGATGCAATTAGGAAGGTCATGGATCCAACATATGTCCTCAGATGAGTCTTGTGAACATGAAAACAAAGAGTGTGGAGAAGATACAAAATTGTATTTGGAAAAGTGTTGTGAACTTGATGGTGAAGGTAAGGAGGATGATGATGGTCAGCCTATATGGTAAGATGATTGTTGCTGACACCAAAAGTTGATGATGAGATACAACGACACAAGCTTTTTCATACCAGGTGTACGGTAAACCAACAGATTTTTTACCTTATTATTGATAGCAGTAACTGCAAGAATACTATTGGTAGGGAAACTGCTATCAATTTGGTTTTGAGCAGTGATAAATATCCTAAACCTTACACTATAAGTTGGATTAAAGAGGTACAAAAGGTAACAATAATTGAAAAATGTAAAGTTTCTTTTTCCATAGGCAAGTATAGGGATAAATTTATTGTGATGAAGTTGACATGAATGCTTCTAACTTGCTATTTGGTAAGCCATGACACTTCGATTTAAATGCATGGCATAGGAGACGAGAAAACATCTATAGGTTTGTTAAGAATAGGATTAATTAATTTTACTTTGATGCCTCTGAAAGGGAATTCCCAATCAAAAGCCCAAAAGGCATTCCTTACTATTACCCAATCTTTGTCAGAAATTGAGATAGATTTAAAAAAGATAAAAGAAGTGAATGCTTTAATTACGAAGTTTTTCTTGTTTAAAGAAGCTGACAAGGCAATAGAGGTTCCTAAAGTTGTTATGCCTCTATTGCAAGAGTTTCATAAAGTTATTCCAAATGGGTTACCTCTTATATGTGATATCCAACACCAGATTGACTTGATTCCGGAGACTAGTCTACTGAATTTGCCTCGTTACAGAATGAGCCCAAATGAGGGAGAGATCTTGAGGGAGAAAATAAAAGAAAAGGTTAATTCAAGAAAGCTTAAATCCATGAGATGCCCCTACTTTACTAACACCAAAGAAGGATAGTAGTTGGTGTATGTGTATTGATAGTCGCATCATCAACAAAATCATTATGGGATACAAGTTTCCAATTCCATGATTAGATGACATGCTAAATCAGTTGTGTGGTGCAACAGTCTTTTCGAATATTGACTTGAGAAATGGGTAACCATCAGATTTGGATTCGACCAAGGAATGGGTGGGAAATGGCTTTCAAGACAAAGGATGAGTTGTATGAGTGGTTACTCATGTCATTCAGGTTAACAAATGCACTGAGCACATTCATGAGGATGATGAATCAAGTTCTGTGACCTTTCATAAATAAACTCATTATGATTTAATAATATCCTTGTGTTCAGTCATAATAAAATAGATCATATTGAGCACATAAGGAGTGTTTTGGAGGTACTACTAAAAAACAAGTTGTATGTGAATATGAAGAAGTGTAGCTTCATGATCAGCAAGCTGTTATTCTTAGGTTTTATAGTGGGAGCTAATGGAGTTAAGGTTGATGAGAAGAAAGTGAGGGCAATTCGTGATTAGCCTACACCTAAGACATTTAGTGATGTGCGGAGTTTTCATGGCTGGATTATTTTATACAGGAGATTTATTTGAAATTTCAGTAGCATTGTGGCACTACTCACTATATGTTTGAAGAAAGAGAAGTTTAAATGGGGTGATGAAGAACAAAATTTTGCCTTCATAAAGGAGAAGCTATGTAAAGCTTTAGTGCTTGCTTACCCAGCTTTGACAAGTTGTTTAAAGTTGAAATTGATTTTTATGGAGTGGGTATTAGAGTAGTTCTTTTCTAGGAGAAACGTCTTATAGCCTTTTTCAGTGAGAAATTGAATAAAAAACACTTGAAATGGACTACCTATGATAATGAACTCTATGTTGTGGTAAGGGCTTTGAAAATTTGGGAATATTATTTGATTGATATAGTCTTATCCCTCACACTTCCCTATACGAGAAATTGATTTGAGACTTGCATGGTCGCGAATTAAAGGGTTATGGGAGAATAGGAAAAACAACGCCAGCTTTAGAGGATAAGTACTATTGGTCTCAGCTCAAGCATGATGCAAACAAATTTGGTCAACATTGTTTTACTTATCAAACAACTATATAGCAATCACAAAACACTAGTTTATACACGCCTCTACCTCTACCTGAACATATCTAGAAAGATATTTTCATGGATTTGGTGTTAGGTCTTCCACAAACTCAACGAGGAATGGATCGTATTTTTGTTGTTATGGACAGATATTCAAAGATGACACTTTATACCTTGCAAGAAGACTACGAATGTGATCAATGTGGCTAGGCTATTTTCCAGGGAGAAAGTGAGGTTGTATGGTATTCTAAGATCCATTACATTTGATAGAGATACCAGACTCCTTAGACTTTTGGCTAACCTTATGGAAAATGTTTAATTCCTCTTTTAAGTTTAGTAGTACTGCTTATCTACAAATTGATGGCCAAACAGAGTCTCTAAGCAAAACTTTGAACAATCAGATTCGTAGCATTTGTGAAAACAAGCCTAAACAGTGAGATGTTGCATTAGCTCAAGCAGAATTTGCTTACAACAGTCACAGGCATAATGCTACTGGCAAGACATCATTTAAGATTATGTACATGAAGCCTCTAATCATGTACTCAATCTACATTCACCGCCCAAAGTTGTTGGATTTAGCAAGTCAGCGAAGAATTTGGTTGAACAAGTGCAAGCTATGCATCAAGAGGTCATGAGAAAACTAGAAGAATCAGCTACCAGAAATAATCACATAGCAGACAAGCATAGGTGAGTTAAATTGTTTCAAGAAAGAGACATGGTCATGATTTTTTTGCGTAAGGAGAGGTTTCCAGTAGACACTTATAATAAGCTAAAGATGAAATATGGTATGTACAAGATGCTGAAGAAAATCAATGATAACGATTATGTTATTGATCTTCTGGTTAGCATGGGTTTATCAAAGACCTTCAATGTTGTTGACCTTTATGAGTACTTTCCAAATACTAAACTCAGCTTGTGGACATGTTTTTCTCAAGTGTGAGAGATTAATGTAAAACAATTATTCCAAGAGTTTATGGACCAAATTGCGAGGTTAGGCCTGAAAAGAAGTTTGCAAAGAAATCCAGAAGCATCTCATATGAAGCCTAAAGTTATTGTTTTTCTATTTTAATTATTTTCCTAGTTAATTTTGGATTTTAATTATTTATTTCCTACTTAGCTTAGGTCTTTCAATTTAATTAGTATTTATTATTTAGAAATCCTAATGCTAGATGAATTCTATTAATTAATTCCTATAAAGAATTCTAAGACTAATATAAATAAAGATGTCTAGTTTATTTTATAGAGATTAAAATTATTATTCAAATTTAATAAAAACACTAGAGAATTTTCTCTAGATTTCTCTATTGTTAGGTCTGTAATCTTAAAGCTTGAGAACCCTAATTTTATCTTCGTTATACACAGTGTCAAAAGTTGTCCTACATGCACATGCAAGGTCCAGTGCCCATGTTTGAATGTCTAGGTTTCGTACAAAATTGTAATTCCTACCAAAATAGGTGCAATTTGGTGAGATTCAATAGCAATGTTAAAAATTGTAGTTATCTCAAATTTTATTGGTCGTTCTCCGTAAGTACATAGGCAAAGCTATTTTTTTTCTTTTTAAAAGGTGAAGGGAGCTTTTATAACATTTTTTCTCTTTTTAAAATTAAAAGAATATAAATGGAATTGAAGCAACTAAGTAATATCAATGAACATATTAGTACTTTGTCTCAAACATGTTATCAATTGTTTTTATCTAAAACAAGATTTAGAGCTAATATTCTGAAAATATTATATTTGCTTTTGTTGTCAAAGTTTCATTACACTTGTCTTAAAAAAACGTATGAATAATGGAGAAGCACTCGAAAAACAACTTTTTTCATCATGGAAATGACACAGATTTTCTAACTGGCATGAGAAAAAAAAATGCTATAAAAATTTCTACAAAGCACATGCTTTATAACTTTGAAAGAGGAGATTTTTCCTTTAAGTAAAATATAGCTGCTCCATCAACCAAGTATTTTATGGTTTTATTAAAGAGGCTTATAATTTTGAAAATAAAATACTTGTTCTTACATAATTCTTGATGTGGTTACTCTGTCTTACAACAATTATTGATGAAGTTATTAGATATCCGAAAGATTACCAATACACTATATATCCAATGAAGCAAAATAAAGGTATCCTGTAGATAAAACTTGTCATTAAATTAACATTAAGAACATTAGGGTTGGGCATTCATTCTCATAGATATTAGCATAGAACAATGATTTGTGTATTGAAGTAAAAATACAGATTAAAGATTGGGATAGTACTATTGTTTTGATTGGAGTCAATATGATTTATTTTGATTTTTTAACTTAATTAATAAAAACTAATTAAATACTTCATTCAGTAGATGTTCTTATAGATTTGAAACTCTGAACATCAACTACCTTTATTTTCTTCTTGACCTAAATGATAAGGCTACTTGTGGTGTTTGAATGTTATGGTAGGATAATACATATGGAATGTAGAAAGCCACACGATGTGGAATTGAATAAGTCATACTATAATCTTGTTTTTCTAGGTCTGAGAATCAGAGAATCAAAATTAAATGCCTTTTTTTTCTAAATTTTAGACAGAAAGTATTATAAATAAGTTATAATTACTGGAGAGGATATAGTAGTAAATCAAAAGTTTTTATGAGTTCATGTATATATATGGTTACTAACAATCATTAATATGGAAATAGATTGGACAATTTGGTCAGGCATAATGGACCAGTTTTATATTAAAAATATTCTCTAAATACTGAAGGTTAATTGAACTATAGATGATCTTTGACTAGAAATGTATAAAGTGGTCAGGAGTTGCTATTATGGAACAACTTTTTAGCACAAAAACAACAACCCTTAACTCTACGGGGACAAGGAAAGTATCACAAGACACTTATATTAGTGCAATAAAGCAAAGTAAATTTCACAGAAAATCTTAACTACATCATTATCTTCAAGGTTGCAAGCTAATTTAAAACCAATCTAACCAAACATAACAGTCTAAAATTCCAAGAAACATGAAGTCAGATATTAAGTTACCTGTGGAATGCAGTAACCAATGAAAAACATAGGCAGCGTCAAAAATATCAGATAATACTTGTAGTACTGCAGTAACAAAGACATTTCAATCACTGGCAAGAACCAAAAGGGTGCTGCACATATCAGGGGAAGAGTTTAATCATTACACAAGAATCAAGTAACCAATAAACTTGTAACACTCACTTTTGATAATAAGACCAACAGGCCACCCGTGTTTTGAATAGAAGATCTATCAAAGGAGAGCTGAAAAAGAAATCAATATCAGACGAGTCAGTGAATGATCAAAACTTTCTCCATGAACTACTTATCAAAAGTTTGCTACTAGAAAAAAAATGTAAGAAGAAAACCTAGCTTTTTTAGAAACTAAAACCATTCCCATTAAAAACATAAAAATATTTGTCACAGGCAAAAATATGTTAAGCACCATTACGATCATCAAACTACTAACACAGCATATTGACAAAGGAAAGAAAGCAACCAAGAAAAGAAAATCTCCATGTAAATCCAATGTTAGAGAAGCAGATGTTCTTCATTAAAAATGAACAAGGGAACTGGTTATACAAGTTAGCATATACATGTATGATAAATGTTTTGTATGCCCAAAATTAAACATTCCTCAATCTTATCCTGTAACTAAACATACCTCAGCCTTATCATGTTATTGTTGTTTACAGTCACAGAGCAAAGGAAAATTAAGAATGTTAAGTGGACTTTCTTTGAAACATATGGTCTTGGGCTCAAAGCATATCTTTCCACATGAGTAGTCTATGGAATAAAGCAGATAGCAGATGGATAGACCTTGCAGAATACAGTTCAGCTATTGGTGAATTTAGACCATTCTAGGTTGTTGAAAATAGGATCATGAAGTTATTTTGGGCAACTGCCTGATCAGTCAGACAGGAGATCAAGGTTTCTATAACCTTGTGCAAATGATCCTCTGTTTTATTTAATAGTAGTTAAATGCGCGTGTTCTCCAAATTCTGTTACAAGGAATAGCATAACATCCAAGGAAAAGGGAATTCTTTTTCCAGGAGTGAAAAGAAGAAATTTTATGAAGAAAATTATGAAAATTAAGTTAAGGAACATTCCAATCCTCCAACTATCAGCCAATGCAGCTCCGCTAAACCATGAAAATAGCTCCATGACATGGTCATCTCTCACAAAAGTTGCCACGTAGCAAAGCACACCATAAAAATTCAAAGATTTCTTTCCATCCACAAAGTCCAAACAATTACATGCATTATGCATGTCCTCTCATCTTAATAAGTAGTACACGTGCAGGAATTATCAGACAATATCTCAATAGTTACTGTTAATAGAGTATTTTCTCCAGTTTCTCACTACGGTTCTAGCTGTGGTGTGTAAGTCTACTGCAAACTAACTCTGTAGCTTCATTTATGCATTCTTTTTCATTTCTTTAATAATATAGTCATCTTGCGTTTTATCAAACAAAAATCAGCTTGACATTCTTCACACATGATAGCCCCTCAATATCAATAGTAATAATGGTTATACAGGTGTAAGAAGAATAAAAAAAAACACATTAGTCTGGTATATGGTTATGCCACAAAGGCCACTTGCTCTTTCAAATTATTTTTGGATACAGAAGGAAGTTCAACCTTTTAGCACACTAGTACTCAGGCTAACCAAATGACAAAGTGAAAGTTAAGCAAGAGCTTTTAATTATTTATTTTATTTCTGCTTATGTTTTAATTTAGCTAGGACAGACTAGCATGTGACTTCTTAAATATTTGAACAGCTAGATTTGAAGTTCAGTTGAGTTAAATCTAGGGTTGAAATTAAAGTTTCCATTGTATAAATAAGCTATAAATAAGATTTATTGCCTTATTCTTTTCATCAATTAGACTTCAAAAACTAAAGGTTTACTTTAAAGTTTAAACCCTAAGGGGGGGTTGTTTTACATGAAAATATTTTACATGGAAAACCTAATGCAGAACAATAAATAAAAAGAATTAAAGCAGAGAATTAAAGCAAGAAAGAAAGAAGCTTTAAAGAGGGAAGCTAAGAAGAAAAGAGAATTCAAGTAGAGAAAAATCTGTCACTTTATTTATTCCTCAAAAACTCCTTAACATTTAGAAAAGTAGAATATGAAAACTAAAACCCTAACTAGAACAAGCAATTAGACTTATAGCCACTAAATAAAATACTTAACAATAATTAAATCAAACCCAACAAATAAAACCTGATTAATAAACCTCAACTAAAAGTTTATTGAATTAAACTAAAACATATGTTAAAGCTCAATCTCTCAATGGTTTGGGCTACCATCCATCATCTATAATCATACAAGTGCGTAAACAATGTTTCGGGTCTAGTGTCTCCACCAATTCTCCCGGGATTGGAAGAACTTGACCCCATTGAGTATAGGTTAAGGTAGCTCCAATAACACTCCCAAAGATAAGGATTAAGTTGTTGTGATATCTCTCTGATAATCCAAGTTTAGTCTGAATCTGGTCGTCTAGCCCATATACTGAGATTCACTGAAATTCACCACCCTTAGTAAAAGCAACTTGTGCATTCTTTTTGTGCCAATGATAAGGATGATGAGGTAGGGATATCAAAAGGTGCATAGGTTGTCGTGTTTTACATATAACAAGGTCCTTCATGTCAAAAATAGAGCTAATATCAAAGTTTAGTGGCAATTTAATGACATAACTATTTGATTCAATTATTTGCAACACTTTGAATGGTCTAGCATTACTCACTTGCAATTTATGACTGGTTTCCAAAGGGCACCATTCAAGTCTAATTTGTATTATGAAATAATCTCCAACATTAAGTACATCATGACACTTATGTAAATTAGCTCGAAATTTGTATTGTTCATTACATGCTTGAATTTGTTTTATGATCTCGACATGCAAATTATGAGACTACATGCAAAAGACTTAGTTGACTCAAACATTTTAGAGTAAGGAGACATAGAAAGAAGATCTACAAACTTTCTAGGTTCGTAACTATGAACACTATTTGACTAAAGGTGTGAAGTGAATCAAGCACTATTTGAAGCCTTAGTAGATATAGTTTGGACACAACCTAGTAAATTAGAATTATTTTTATCTTCCTCATCACGTGTCAAAGGTAAGGGATCATAAAGCTTAACATGTTGCTCTAAAGTAATGATGTGTTGGACGTCAAGCATAAGGAGGTGAGGAGCATGTTGCTCTAAACCTTTGACATGCTAGATGTCAAGCATGGCAGGTGGGGAATCAGGTAGTTTAAGAGGAATAATGTTATGAGACTCTTCTCAGACCATATTTACCTCTTCAGACAATTCCACTAAAAAGTTTCCTAAAACCTCTTCCTCTACCAAGCAAAATTATTATATTCTTTATTAATCTCATTTTCAGACTTATGTGAACTTATAGTGTTATATCCCTCTTCTTGCACATCCTCTTCATCTAGATCACTAAGGTTCTCAAAATTGGGTTCATACACTTGCACACAATAGTTTTCCTTTTCACTTATATCCTCGTGTTCTTGAATGATTAAGGGTTTAAAGGTACAATTGAAGAGCATATGACCAAAAGCTTGACATTTAATACACTGAACCTCTGAACTCAACTTAGACATTTCATTAACGACTCTTTTTCCCTTATCTCCTTTATAAATTTAGGCACTACTAGGATTAGGTCTACAAGGTGAAGCAATTAATAAAGAACCATTATTTCTAAATTGAAATCTAAAAGAGGTCTTAAAAGGGTTTTGATATTTTGTCCATTGACTCTTTATAAGCAACTTATAATCTTGCACTACAGTATAAGCTTGGTCAAGAGTGAAAGCACTTATGAGTTTGACCTTTTTTCTAAAATCATTATTCAAACCTTTATAAAATCTACGCAAAGTCATGGGTTTATTTTCTCTTATGGCACATCTCATCATGTAATCATTAAATTGTGTTATATGCTTATTGATAGACTTAGTTTCTTGTCTTAAATTGTTCCATTGGTCAAAGAGTTTTTTTCTATAAGACTAGGGTAAATACAGATCCTGTAGTTTTTTGTTTCATTTTGGTCCAAACAATTATAGGAACACCTTTGATCTCTAAACAATCTTCAACATCTCTCTAATAAGTTTTGGCTTCACCAACGAGCATCACCCTAGCAAATCTGACTTTCTTATTATTAGACAAGTTGTATCACTTAAAAAATTGATCCATGTCACAAATTCACATATCAAATATCCAAGGGTCATGACAACCGTTGAAAGTGGAGGCTTCTATTTTGTTAGGACTCGTGACATAAATGCATGCAATACCAACTTAGAAATGGAATTGAGATCAAAAATGGTTCTTACAAGTAAAATCACAATACAAAATTAAAGCTATTTTTTTTGTCTTTTATAATGTGGAGATTAATCAAGAACAAATTACACCAATAAAATTTTAAGCATGTAATGTTAGACCCTTAAGTGTAAATGATTAATCAAACACAATGTCATAAGCAAGAACTTACAATTATCAAATAGGACAAGATATTAGATATCAATGATGAAGGAGGTTTACAAACAAAAATTAACAGATAAAAAATGCAAGGTGAGATTTTTTTTATGATTTTTTTTCTAGGCACAAAAGTAATATTAATAACTTTAAATGATAACTATAACACTAGAAAAAGTAAAATTCAACAAATTAAAAGGTAGAGTGATTTATTGGCTAGATTGCTTAGGAGCATGCTGGAATTTGTTGCTGATGATGTGGTGAAGACACTGGCGTGGCGCTAATATGGTAGTGCATGATGATGTGGTGTTGATGTGGCAGTGCTGGTCTGATGTGGCAGTGTTGAGGCTGACATGGCGCTGAGTTGCAGCGCTAAGGTGATAGGTCAGTTGGCATGGCAAAACCGGATGACTTGTCAAACGACATGGTTGAGACTAGCAACGTGGTCGATGAGATGGCAATGGTGAAGAGAAAAATGAAATTAAGAGTCTCTTATGGCTAGTGAAGAGAAAAATGGGCCACATGCGGTGTTGTCGCCGAGATCGATGGTGGAGATTTTGAGGTGGTTGACAATTAATGGCAAGTGGCAGATCTTCCAAACAAGGGGTTGGGTTCGGCTAGTTTGGAAAAGATGTTCGGGCTTGTTGATTTCAAAGGGAAGGAAACGCAAGGTTTGCTGGGAGAGGCTGATTTTATCTGGGCAGCAGGTGGTTGAAGGCTTTTTTTCAGATTTTGATTGTAAATGGGAAAAGACAAAACAAAAAAATATTTGCTTTGCATCATTTTTTTCTGTTGTTGAAAGCTTATCACAAGATCTAGGGTTTAGGAGCTAGATTGAATATCAATGAATTTGAACAAGCCCATAGATCATTTAATTGTAAGAACAATTAAAACCCTAAGCTCTGATATGAAAGTTGATGTAGAACAATAAATAAAAAAAATTAAAGCAGGAAAGAAAAGCTTTAAAAAGAGAAGCTAAGAACTAAAAGCAAAGAAAGGAAAAAGCTAGGAAGAAAAGAGAATTCAAGAAGAGAAAAATCTATCATTTTTATTTAATCCTCAAAAACTCCCTAAAATATAGAAAAGTAGGATATAAATACTAAAACTCTAACTAGAACAAGCGATTGGGCTTATGGCCGACTAAATAAAATACCCAACAATAATAAATCAAAGCCAACAAATAAAACCTGATTAATAAATCTTAACTAAAAGTTCATATAAATTAAACTAAAACATAAGCTAAAATCCAATCTCTCAATGGTTTGGGCTACCCTCCATCATCTAAAATCATACGAGTGCGTAAACAATATCTTGGGTCTAATGTCCCCACCAAAACCTTTACGGTAAAATGGTTTACATGGAACTTATTTCCAATAATTGGCAAGTAATGACATTAAAAATGTGGTAGCTATAATGGAACGGAGGTGGAGTGATGATGGGTCATAAGGTGGTGGTGATCATTGCAATGGTGGTGATGGTGTTGGTAGTAAAATGGTGGAGGTGGTGGTCTATAAAATTTTTGCCTGAAAAATATTTTACTCAAAAAAAAAACACCTCTTAAGTTACAATATCAGTTCCAACTTCTTTTTACTTGTTTGCAGACTTATATCTGCAGATGTATTGCTATTTTTCCCTCTAAACCATGTCAAATTTGGTAACATGGCAAATCAGGTTGAACATAGTAAAGAGCAAGAAAGAGGAAATCAAGGTCAACAAAAAATGTTTGACTAAGATGCAACTTATGCTTGAATTTTTTTCATGGACCATTTACACTTTGCAACACAAAGCCCAAATAAAGATTCCAAAAGGTGACCACAAGCCATTAAACTTGCCAACAGGCGGTGGTCTATGGATGAAATTGGCCATGGAGAAGATGGAAACCCCTTTTATGATGATGTACACGTGAGTAGTGCTATACGAGGTAGATCAGAAAAGTGATAGGTGCATAACCTTGCATTAAAATCAAAGCTGCTTATTTTAATCGGACGACACATAGGAAAGACTATTTTGATTGGGAAGTTGGTGCGGAAAATTATTTTGAGTAGTAACCCATGGTGGAAAACAAGAAAGTTTTGCCTATTAACCTTAAGTAGGACACTACACTTTAATTGTGGAAGAGAGTTGAAGAGCATATGTATGACAAGAAAAACTGAAAATTGGCACTTTGGAACAAATGAAAGCAAATATGCAGAAGCAATTTTTGCTGGCTAATTGGTAATGGAGATGTATGAGAAGTTCCTTTTCATTAAAATAAAAACGTAGGTCAAAAAAAGTACATATTGGTGAAGTTGAATTAACCACTTTCAATTCATGTTGGGTTGAATGAAACTAATAACCAGATGACATCTCCATATCTTGCATGATTGAATCAATATGTTAAAGATGAGTATCAAGTGGGATGATTATTTAATCTTGAAGATGCTCACCGACATGCTTTAATGGCTGAAAATTGTGGATATGGTATGAGGCCTCTATCTAGAAGAATCAATGTTGCACAAAGGGGGACTAGAGCTGTTCGGAATATTGAACATAATGAAATTGACACTGAAACGGTCAGGAAACCTCTGTACTCAACCAAACTAGTGGAGGAAGCATAGCACTGTTGAAAGGAGCAAAAAAGGAAAAGCTTCGGTAAGATTTGGGGCAGCAAACAGTTTTGTTCCTAATGTTTCTAAGGCTTGCAGCAGCTTACATTCGATATTTTACTTGTGGAGAAAGAAGCCATAGTTCCAATTCATGTCCAAAACAAAGGGCAAACTTAGCTAGATGAGGCAACTTCATACCATACAATATACTATTCAACAGATCAAGAGAAGAACAAATCAAAAGCACAAGTTCATTATGTTAGATTTATCATAGGTGAACTAAGACTATAATGATGTGTTCTTGAAGATAAAGTTCAACAACACAAATTATACAGTGGGAAAAACTAGATGAGGCAACTTTGTGCCATACAATCTACTATTAAACAAATCAAGAGAAGAACAAATCACGAGTATAAGTTCATTATGTTAGATTTATCATGGGTGAACTAAGGCTAATAAAGTATTGTCATATACTTGAGGCAACAAAAGAAAACAAGATGGTAAGTTTTGATTAGACATCCACGAGATCAAGGCAAGAAGAGTTTTTATAACCCGAGGGGATTCTAAGAGTTTTTTTCAAGTCTATGAGAATTATGCAGAGCTATTAATTATTTATTTTATATATGTTTTATGTTTTATGTTTTATGTTTTATTTTAGCCATCGATTAAAATTCAGAAACTAGATGTTTACTATAAACCTTAAGCTTCAATATCAGTTCCAACTCCTTTCCACTTGTTTCCAGCCTGATATTTTCTGATCTATAGCTATTGTTGCCTCTAAACTATGTCAACAAGGAATGTAACTTCATTCACCTCATTAAACCATTTCTAGCTAGCACTAATTCATCTTAATACAACACGGAAAGTTATTATTTGGAAGTCATAAAGAGATGCATTCTGTGAAGTGTATCTTTGGCATGTTTTAGAGTGCCATATTAACTTAATGGACATATTTCAATCTTGATGTAGCATCTTGTGAGGTTCTAAACTGGGTAAAAATATGACCAAAGCAATATCTATAGTATAAATGACTTCAAAGAATAGCCATAATACATGTAACTAAGTAAAGTGCTTATCATAGTTTCTGCATTATTACACCATGTAGACAACTAGTATTAGAGCAACAATGGTATTATATATACTTTTGTTCATCCAATTATATTCCCAAGCTATTGGCATGACATAGAGTTGGCAACTAGCATTTTAGAGATCACAAAAGAAGTCAAACACCAACCAACCCAAGTGCAAAGTCAACTTAACCTGACAAGGTAAGAAAACCTAGAGAGATCTTATCATATACTTATTTGAAGTTCAATCATAATTTTGATTATAAAAAAAAAGTTTAAATCATAAATGAGATTGTATGGAGCCAAATACCTGAACATTAACATAGTGCAAGCCTGCAATAAGGAGTGGAAAGATGAAGGCTAAACCACCATGAGGAAATTCAGTCAAATTTTGAAACCATAGAGTGCCACCCTGTAATTAACCAAAGAATTTCACAACAAATTTACTAAATGGACTAGGTAATTACAATGCAGTTACCAGTTTTAATGCATACTTCATGATTAAAGATCCATACAGCACCACAAATATACAAAACAAGGATAAAAATCATGCTAATACTGGGGAAAAAAACGACAAATAAACATCAGACCAAAACAAATTAAAGTATGAAATAATTCAAACCTTATTTAGAGCAAGCTTTCTCCACTGATTGAAAATCCTAACTTTAATTTGATGAAAAATATTTTGAGAGCCCATGAGTGATGAATTTACTTCATATGCAAGGAAAAAATCAAGACAGTCCAACAATAATTAATTGGTAGAAAATTGACTGTCTGAAAAATGTATTGCTACTGCACCATTATGAGGAAAGGAATGGATGTAAAAAAAATGGGAATGAACATTACAAATGTGAGAGTATATAAATAAATATATGTCCCACACTCCCACCACAACAAAAGCAGACAGTTAATGCTATAACTACGCAGGCAGAAAAAAAAATCAGCTGACATAAAGAAACAAGCAAAAACTTTCACTTAAGGGGTACATAAAATTGGACAGCTTAGTTTTCCATTTTCAGTTTCAATTTTAGTATTTTCAGAATGATGTGCTTACAGAGAAAGATCTTGGAAGGAGAAACCATAAACAACTCTTCCTGCAGCACTTTGCATGAAGTAACTTGTGATACACCAACAGAATAACTCATACATTTTTTTAATAATTTCACAATGACCTTTTCTAACAAACTAGTTTATACATCCACTTTGATCACATCATTATGGTAGACTTGTTCGACAAACTATGGATACCACACCATAAAATTCATTCCTTTTTTTCTTAAGTTAAGAGTTCATTGAGATTCCATAGGAAAAAAAATTCATTCCTTTATTTCTTGAGTTCATTGAGATTTCATCGATTCCATTTTTTTCCTCTTAAGAAACATTACAACAAAACAAGATAGAAAAGTTATAAAATATAGAACCAATAGTCCAACATTGACTTCACAATTGAATTAACAAACCACAGTCCAGCAAACATCTGATAACCTTACTATAAATAATAATGTTCACCAACATCCATGTAAAATAATAAACTATCTAAGAACGTCGTTTCCTTACACAATCAAACCCAGGATGATTATTCAAAGACATTCTTCGAATACTGGTCATCCACAAGAGAAAGCAAGGGAACTGCAGATAAATTGAGAGAGAAGGCAAAATTAATAACTAGAAAACAATTCACCTAACTATGCATTATTAATTCTGCCATAATTTAAATTTAGTGGGAAATGGGGGGGGGGGGGGGGGGGGGGGTTCCTAAATTATTGAACAAAAAAAACACGTAACAAGTTATTCAAGCATTTCATCAAAATTTCTCATTTCCTAAGATTGACTATGTACTGGTCCTTGACAAATCCAATAAGTCCAAAAAGATAAAGTT
The DNA here is from genome assembly GCA_007827005.2 of Populus simonii. Taxonomy (NCBI): domain Eukaryota; kingdom Viridiplantae; phylum Streptophyta; class Magnoliopsida; order Malpighiales; family Salicaceae; genus Populus; species Populus simonii. The sequence goes on from CM017476.2 coordinate 8,819,407, forward strand.
GCTTTACCTGTACAGAAAGGTATGCGAGAAACCATGAAAATGGGGGGCAGCAAATCGCTCGTCTTTCCTTTCTAAAAATTGTAATTTGTTCCCAATAGCTCCTTCCTGATAGAGGTGGTGGCAATAGAGGAGGCACTATGAGAAATGAATATTGCAGGTCAAGCCTCTGATACTAAAATTAATACTACACTACTACTTGGGAGTATATAAAGAGAAAAAAAGAACCCATACATTTAGGAAAACACAGTGAGATTTGCTTTATCTTGTACATTTGCAAAACGAGTAAAGGAAACAACGTCATTCTCATTGCCAATGTTGATGAAGCAATAATTATCCACCTGCAAAATTAATCACAGATTCTTCTTTCTTAAAAGATCAAATTAAACCAAAATTCAGCTGAGTTAAATAAACCGAGTTACCAAGGGAGGCCAGTGAGATCATGACACGACTCAAGCAACGCACCAACCGGAAAAATCGACTCTTCAAAAACATTACTACCATTGACCACTCCCTCCGTTACAGTATCGAGTTCAAAATTGATAGGTTCTGACGCGGTAGGTGACTCAGAAGCCAAAAAATCGGAGTCGTCATCTGTACGAGTCGAGAAGGATTGACAGGAGGGGAAATGAAAAGAGGCCAGTGAGTTGCGAGATGGTATTGCTGGTTGTGAAGTGAGCGAGTTATAGTTAGGGTTAGGATTAGGGTTCGCGAGGAGACGAGAGAGAGTAGAGAGAGGACGAGAACGACGGAGGGCAGAGAGCATAAGATTGGAAGCTGTCATTATTTCCGCCCAAACATGAGAGCACAGAGGTTAGAAGGACCCCTGCTGTTTAATTTAACATGAACAATGAGGAAATGGGAACTTTTTAGGGGTTCATTACACACCATCCCTCTACTTGATGTCTTTGGATTAATTGACTCTCTACTTTAAAATTAATTAATTGAATCCCTAGGCAACTTTTTAATCTTTTCTTAATGCCAACTCAAAATATATAAATCTCTAATAATGAAAAGATCTACGAAACCCTATATAAAACAAGAAGGAGACTTTGGAAGCCTCTTATTTTACCACTACACCTTTTCTCTCATTGTTTTATTTGTCAATTATACTAAAATTAAAAGACGTGCATTTTTTAATTTTTTTATATAAATATTAAAGTAATTGACTTTTTCTTGTTTTTTTGCATTTTATTCTTTCCATCGATCAAGCTATTTTATAATCTAATTAGAAAAAATTAGGCTTGAAATTACAGTAATAATATAAAATCAAAAGATAATGAACCAAAATATAAAACATATAGAAAATATATAATTAACCCCACATTAACAATAATTTTCATTTTGATTCTATAATTTATCTTTTATATTTTTCGATACTTGAGTTAAAAATAAAAAAAAAACTCATATGAAAATGACTATAAGAGAGAAAGTAATCAATTGACTTTGATTTCAACCATAAAAAATTATTGATTAATGTCATAGTTTTCTATATAGTGAGAGATGTTTTATTACGTTGTTCTATGGCATTAACCTTGCTTGAAATTGATAGATCTAGGTTTGAAAAGTTTTGTTAATTTGGGTTAATTTTTGTTTGTCAACCCATTGTTTGGATTATTTAATGTCATAAATAGATTTATTTAGATTTTTATGGTGTTTTGGATCAAAATAGATCTTTTAATCCAAAAACCATCTTTCTTAATTTTTCAAGCATCTTTGTGTGGTGGCTGGATTCTAAAAAGGAAACAAAAAAGTGCTTGTCATAGAAAACAACCTATCGTTTGCTATTTTAAAAAAAAAATAAGTGGTGAATGAAGTGTTATCCGCTCATTATTAAAAGAAAAAAATACAAGGCCTAGGCAAGAGGGCTCGGGCTAGGAGGCCCACAATCCTAGGTCTTTTTTACAAGTTCACGTGATTAGCCTTCTTATTTTTATGTATTCTCTTTTAAAAAAAAATTAATGAATTTATATTTAAATACACTATAAAAAATTATTATTCAATTTTATCATCTTTTAAAAATAATATGATAGGTTTTTATGGAAATTTTAACTTCATTTTTTTCAATTAATATGTATCTAATATGAGAAAAAAATCATGAATATTTAATTAACATAAAATTTATGTTTTCTAAGATTTTGAATACATTTTTTGTATAACTTTATCATATTTATCAATATATTTTTATTCAACCATATACAAAGTATTGTGACTTTGTTTGAGTGTATTTATTTTAAATTTTCTTTTAAGACCATAATAGATTTTTTATTTAGGAAACAATATTTGCAATTTACAAAACATCATGATATTAGGTTGATTCTCAGTTTTATGAATGTTTATTTTTTTCGTATGATTAAATAAAAGATAGATTCAAAAAACACAAGATCGGGTTAAGAATCTTCAAGTTTGACATATTAGATTGGATTTAATATCAATGTCAAAGAGTTCCTTTAACTTGAACATTCTTATTTTACTATCCAAAAATTTTCAATCCGACCCGCAACAAAACACAGGAAGTAACCTAGTTTCTATTATAAATCCAACAACAAGATAGTGCATCTTTCCCTCCTCTAGTAACCTTTAAACCACTAATCTACTATATCAACCATTTTAACCTACAATAATTGTAACACCCTCAAATTATAATGTCATGAAATCTCAAACATTTCTTTACTAATGTCAAGTATTGAATAGTATGTCTAAGATTATGGAATTTTTTTTTTGAAATTTCGGCAGAGTTTCCTTTGTTTTCTGATGTTACCAAGTTATCGACTAGACTTCATTCAATCACAATACTCAAAACTTCCACTTTGATCCAACCATCCTGAATCATATCCCATCTCATCAAATAATATTTCACATAACTATACTTCATTGTATTTTCTCAACCTTACATCATCAACAAATAACACATTAACTACAAATAATTATAAACTCGAAAAGATTCATATTGAACTAATTATTACATTAACATGCATCCATTTATTAAACATGTATGATTATAATTACTAAATATTCTTTTTGAATAGTTTAATAATATTAGTTCCTTACTCATACATTTTAAATGTATAAGTACCAAAAACAACCATCTTCATGATACATATATTACAATCTACATATAATACAAATTACATATAAAGCAAATATATTACATCCCACAAAATAAACAGATTAAAACATAAAGCCCATATTTAACGTTCTACATCACCTCATGAAAAACCTGTATACATAACATTAATAAAAAATAAGGAAGATAACACATTAAAGATGATAAAGCTATTATGTTCACAAGTCTTCAAAATATATCAAATTATCTTTCATCACCAACTTACTATATATCAACATTAATAACTCATTCATAATTTATTAATGCTATACTTATAGGACCTCTGTAACCAACACTCATTGCTTAATTTTTAATTTGGTAATTCACAATTTTACCTCAAACCCGACTAACCCTCTTAAATAGCCAACAATCAAACCGGTAATTCCATATGAATTACCCAACATCCGGCTATTCTCTATCAACAGCCAATATAACCGGTAATTCCATAGGAATTACCCAACATCCGGCTATTCTCTATCAACACCCAATATAACCGGTAATTCCATACGAATTACTCAACATCCGGCTATTCTCTAATTACCCAACATTCGGCTATTCTCTATCAATAGCCAATCTAACCGGTAATTCCATACCAACCGGTAATTCATACTAACCAACCGGTAATTCCATACCAATCAATAATTCTATACTAATCGGTAATTCTTACTAACCAGTAATTCCATACTAACTACTCGACATCCCAATTATAATACCAATAGTTTCTTCTTCTACTTCTTTCATATCAACATGTCATAAACAACTCATAACTAATAATGAAACTTTGAATTTTAAAAGAAAGTGATGAATCACCTACCGTCTGCTCATGATGGCCCAGCTCCTCATGCCTGATGCCCTGCTCCCGGTACAACTCCTGAATCAATCAGATTGCACTACATTATTAATTCATTATTATTTCTCCTACGTGCCTAAATTTGAAGCACGTAATATCTTTGATTTAATTGAGGTTTACACCAAAATTTTATTCATTTGTCACCTCATTTTCAACATATAGTTTTAATCAATTTTCTTCTTTTAACTCACTTAAAGAATTCTCCAATGAACTTTTCCTACCATTTATTTATTCCTTCTTTTAACATTCTTATGATGTTTCTTCACTTGTTCATATTTTGAATACTTTAAATAAGATAAAGAACATCATTTCTCAAACATAAAACAATCAAAACCTCATTCCTATATTTCCTCATCCTTAATTAAAAGTTCTTTTCTTCAAAATTATTCAATTTCTTTCTTAATTACTACTTACATTCACTATTTCTATACTATTCTACCTCAATTCCATCATGTTTACTATTTTTTTCAAAATCCCCAAATTCTCATAAGAACCCTAATTTTTAAAAAAAATCAAGATTATGAGAAATTAAATCAAATTTAATTGTCATTGTTTAATAACTTACTCAAATAAACCCAAAAACACTTCATTCAAGTAAGAATCTAAACTTTTCATGCTTACCAATCTAAGTTCTCCCAACTTTTCTTCTCCTCCTAGTGTGGCCAGCCCTCCTCACCTTTCTTATATCTTCCTTCACTTGATTCTTCCTTAATTTAATGTTCCAAGTCTTTCAATCTTACAAGTTTCAAAGCTCTCTCTCACTTTTTCTTGTTTTTCTCTTAATTTCTCACGTTCTTCTCTTATTTTCTTTTTTTTTCTTTTCTTATTTGTTACTACCCAGTTGGCAGTTCATAACAGAAAAGGGGTTGCCTTGTTTTATTTTTAATGGCAAATTACCATTTTACCCTCAATGAGTCGTTTTGCTTCCATTTGACGGTCCTTATTCTTTGCTAGCACTACTGAGCTCCGTTCATCCTAAAATTTTAACCAGTTTTTATTCAATATATTTTAAGATTTCTCATAAAATTTCAGCTCAATCTGATGGTTGAATTTAAAATTATGTCCAATAATGTAAAACTAGTCAAATTGTGATTTTTCGTCAAATTTCCGAATTTCTCTAAAAATTCTAAAATTTTAACCCAAGCTAAGGAGTCATATTAAAAGGCTCCACATAAATGTTTAGAATTTTTTGATAACCCGATCGAGAGTTACAAATGTTTTTCCTTTTGTTTTACATGAAACTAGTCAATTCATAATTTTTCGCCCAGAGGTTTTACAATAATATTGTCACTCCAACCACTAAGATCACCATTTAAACTTACCAGCACCTAAACCAAAGCACCTAAGAGAATTGTCAATAAATAAAATAAAATAAAAAAAGATAGACAGTTTTTTCTAGAATAGTGGAGATATGAAAAATAAAAATGAGAAGACTAAAGTAAAGAGAGAAAAGAAAAGAAACAAAGAAGAAAGATAAAGCAAAGGGTATTAGAAGAGAGTGAATTGTGGGTGTGTAAACAATAAAGTTATAGTCGAGTGTTTTGATTTTGACTGTTAATGTAATTCTTATATTTGTAATATATTGATTTTTTTATTTTTCCAACAATGTTATTTTTTAAATTAAAGATACCATAATATTATGCTTAATTATTTTGATTTGCTTTATGCAAATGAAGGAGTTAAGAGTGATAGAGAAAGAGAAGTGGATAGATTGAAAACAATATTAAAAAGTAATTTAATATTGAAATTTAGGTTTGCAATAGAAAGGAAAAAATAAATGATAATATAGTCACTTAACTATTATGTAGTAGTAACTTGAGTGTTCCAATAAAGAAAAATGAACGAAAACCTTTACAGATTTTACAAAAAAAATCGATTTTAATCCCAAATCTTTTTAAGAACTAATTGTACTGAATAGTTTGCTTGAAAACTTATCCCACTTTAAATAATAGTATAAGGAGGTGAATTTTATTATTGACACATTACTGGATAAAGCTATTGGAAAGTTATTTGATTTAGTTATTATTTTGTTTGAGTTTTGCATCTTCCATAGTTGTGCTTTTCTAAGACTTTAGTTCTCTTTTTTTTTTAAAGAGCAATAACCAATGTATCCACGTTAAATTGTAGATAGAATTCTAAGTTAATTTTAAGAATAAGTAAATAAGATATCGACATTATAGATGTATTTTCTTAAATCATGAAATTTGTTAAATGAGAAATGAAAAGATGATTTCTACATATCATATGATGAATGAAAAAATATATTAACTGTGGAAAAAATAAAACTATGAACATTAATTAAAGACTAGAGTGGGAAGTTAATTTTTTGATAAAAAGTAGAAAATATATATAAATACAATATTTTACCCCAATTGTCTTCTTTATTATATGCATTTATTTATCATAGAGATTTACTATGGTTATTAAATACATATGATTTTTGTTTTGATAAATGTATAATGCATATATAATCGATCTATTTTAAATTTAAAAGGAAAAAACTAAGATAAATGACAATAATTTATTGGTGGTATTATGGAATCATAGAAACCATCCAAAATATTTATTATCATTTTAAAAATAGTTAAATTAAACCGTTTGGAAAATAAAAGAGGTGATATTAATTAAAAAAATCTGAAAAAAAAACAAAGGATTATTGGGCTTAGAAGCTAGCCCGTGTGCCTATCATAAAAAGGCAAAAGCTCAAGCACACTTAGACCTGAAAGGCTAAGCTTGTGCATCTGGAATTTTTTTTTAAAAAAATGAGCAAATGACCTCTGGTAATCTTTGGTGACTGAAAAATTAAAATTTAGATTTTTAGACTTCAGAAACTCAATATTTGATTTCTTTTCACGTTAAAAACATCATAGAAACCTTAATATACTCATTTTAACCCCAAAACACCCTATAATAACTCTAAAGATTAAAAATCAAAATTGAATTTAAAATAAATTTACAAGACTCAATCTATTTTTTTCAACATGTTGAAAAAGAAACACCACCTCCTTTGAACTCTCAACCTGAATCCATTAACACAAAAATCAATCCTTTTATGATTGGAATGTGTTCGCGCAAACCCTTTGTCTCTCCATTTTTTTTTCTAACAATTGTCTCTCCCCTCTCTTAAGATTAAGAGATTAAAACTTAAAAAAATGAAGTTTAGAATTAAAACGTAAAATCTAAAACCATCACAAATCAAATATAAAAAATAAAAAAGTGAGGGATGATAGTGTAGTTTTATGCACCTTTTGAACAATGAAGAATGGAAAAGGGATGTTATTTTTTTTATTAATGCTAATGATGGTCCTTGTTCTTTTCGTTGTTTTATTTACAATAAATAAAAGCTCTATTATGTAAAATTGACATGTCATTTAATGCAAATCATTCTTTGACACCTCAGACACATGATAACATGTAATTGAAAGAAGAAAAAGGGATCATATTGAAAGAAAATAAAGTTTAATGATCAAATAAAAAAGGATCTAAAATTCAAGGGTTTTAAAAGAGAATTTTCTTAATATACAGTGTTACGAATAATATAATATGAGAAGATAAACATAATTAGCATAGTGAAAGGATGAGATTGATCAACATGTCAATCTAATTTAGTTTTTTAATCAATTAAAAAATGTTAAGCTTATATGACATACATATAAAAATAAAGGATGAATTAAGAAAAGATACATACACATATATGCGATTATTCAAATATTACAATTACATAATATACTAAAATGATTAGGTAAAACATTTTCTACATTAAGCTTTTTTTCATCCTCAAAAGTTTTTTTTTTAATTGGCAACCTTATATGCCTATTTTGATGACAAATTTGTTAAATGTTGTTGAGGATAGAAAAAAAAAATCAACAATAGATGATCAAAATGTAAAATAAGAAGAGCATCTATAGTTAATATAAAATCTAGGAGAAAAGTTTATTTTCACCCTTATTCTTTTTTTTTTCCTTCACACCCCTTACATTTTTTTTTAATTTCAATTTTGGTCCACTGGTTCATTTTCATAACATTTCAGTCTCTAGGTAAAGAGAGGAGAGAGAAAGTTGCCTAAAAATAAAAAGAATAGAAAAAGTCATTGGTTATCATGTAAAATAACTAGGAAGTTTCCAAGGTAGTTATAATTAGCCATTTAGAAAAACATGATAGAATACTAACAACCAACATAAAAAATATCATTGGTTGCTCAGTGTCATCCTCTCTACGTGGAAAATAACTATTCCACGACTTAGGGTCATGAGTCTAAATATTAGAAGAAAGCTTAATTTTATAGGCATTGTTATTAATCTTCTCAAGTATTTGGCATGAAGCAATTTTCTTTTCCTTGAGCTTGTTATAACCAATAAGAAATCTCTCATTTCTTAAATAAACCAAAACAAGATCACATTTATTAAAAAACTTGATGCATCGATGGACATTTCCAGCTCTCGGTATTTATGATTACTCTCTTCCATCTTTCTTTTGACTTCTTCTTGGTTTTATACCAAAGTAAAGATGAAATCTTCAACTTTATTGGACATAAGAGAATTTGGAATAGTTGCCAGATTTAAATAATGTTTAGGCACCATCTTATAAATGATTTCAAATAGAATCTTTCTAATAAAATGATTCACCACTGAGTTATAAACAAACTTAGCTTGAGTGAGCACCAAATTCCATTATTTAGGCATTTTAGAAGCAAAACTCCGAAGTAAGTTACCTAGAGTTTGGTTCACCACTTCAATTTGTCCATCCATTTGAAGATTGTGGGCACTACTATAAAGCAAACTAGTCACAATTCATTCCCACAAGTGCCTCTAAAAATGGGTTAAAACTTGCAATAAGAATCACAAAATGATCTATTAGAGGCACCAATTAGACCAATTACAAGGTCAAAGACCAATTACAAGGTCAAAGACCAATAAGATTAAATAGGCTTTCAATGGGATAATTTAGGATATTTAGGCCAAAACAGGTTTCAATACTTCAACTACAGATGAACTTGTTTCAATTAATGTGATCCATATAAAGAAAAAAGATCATTATTAGGCTTGAACATTCAGTAAAATTAGGTAGTAGCATAGGGAGAGACAATATCATTGTTTTCTTATGATTTGTTGATTCTCTACAAAATAAAGACATGGGTGGTAGTTTTAGTTCCTATTTTGCAAGAAGAAGAAAAAAATAACTTTTTCTTATTTTTCAAGGTTAATAAAGTGAGTAACTTTGAAGTTTAATTTTAAAGGTTATTCTTAATTACCAAGGATACAAATTTGGTAGTATACCTACATTAAATTCGCATGACAACTACCTTTTATATTAAAGAGTAAAAAAATATGTAATTCAACATACTTTTGCAAGGTTTCTTAGTTAGCAACATAATTACTTACAAAGTTGGCAACCTAATTAATTCTTCAAGGGTTTAACAACTTATTTATTTTTACAGTAAACTTGTGATAGTTTTGATAATTAATTTAGTTTTGGATTTTGTTACTTAATTTACAAACTTTAAGTTATTTTTAATTAGGTCTTAATGTTATCTTATTAGTCCATTAGGTTTTTGTTATTTTGTGAACTATAAATACCCTTTTAAGGGGGAAGAACAAGGGGAGACTTAGTTTGTTTGAGAATAATATTATGTGCGTGCAAGATTTTTATACTTTTAGTTTTTTATCGAACTCTTTAAGACTTATCAAAGATTAATTATCTTTGTGGTGTTCATCCTTATAGTTCTAGTTCTTGATTCGTTATAATCAAAAGGTTAGAGCTTTTCATCCAATAACTTTGGTTTCTTGGTTCAAATAATCATTGGGTCAAGTTTTTTTCAATTTGATTTTAGCTTTTTTTAGGTTGTTTTTATCTTGTTTGTGGGTTCAAGGGTTCTTACCCTCCGAGTTTGCACCAGTTGATATCAGAGCAAGACTCTAAAACTAGGTTTTATCTATCTATCTTTAATTTTTCATGTTATTTGTTTGTTGTTTTAATTCTTGAATTTGTGGTAGCTTTATATATAAAAAGTTTTCAATCAAATTTGCCTACTACCAAATCAGCATATTAAAAGAAGAAGAAGAAGAAGAAGAAGAAGAAGAAATCTCAGATTGAAAAACTAAATGGCCTAAAATGCCTTTTTTATATAGAAAAACTAAACGGCCTAGCCACATGGGCTATGCTAGAATGAAGGCCTAACATTTTTCCTTTTTCACCACTGGATCATCCTAATGGCCATCATTTTTGGCAAAACAATTGCTAATATATGGGTTAACTAATTTCTCACTATGTTTTCATGGATAATACCCATGAGGAAAGGAAAGGGAAATAAAGTTATTTGGCTTAGGGTTGATAACTTACTGGCTGGTGGTGTGGCTATCATGGTATTGTGGCCGACAATGGAGCTACTGGTGGCCCACGGTGCAACTAATGGCTAAGGGAGTGAAAAACTTGTTGGTGAAGAGGAGCTATTGGTTCCTATTGGTGTGAAGAAGACTCCCTAGGTGCTGAAGAGGGCTACTATTTATATCTTTAATAGTGTTGATATGTAAGTGGCTTCGAGAGTGGGAGGCAGTCTATTGTGTGGTTGTTGTTGGTTGGCTGATTGAAGATTAGAAAGAGAGCAATGTTGGTTGCTATTGGTTTAAGTTTTTCCTTTTCTTTTGGTTATAGTTGCGGTGGTTCTTGTTGTGAGAAGGATAGTTGAAGATGGGTGGTTGGACCTTACGGGTAGTTCTAGGTTTGTGTGTGGTGGTTGGACAAGGGTCTTTTGTGTTTTTTTTTTCTCGTTGGTGTTTTTTTGTTTTTTTTTTCCTTTGGGTCCCTTTTTCATGGCTGCCCTGGAGTTGGTATTTATAGGGGGTTTGAGGGATGCTAAGTCCCCTGAGCTGGGAAAATCATCACTGTTGATGACCAAACCTTTATCCTTGCCATTGATCCTCGCCTTGTAAAACTACCTCTCAATGCACTACACCTGAATGTTTTGGCTTGTTGTCCAGATCGTGATTTTCACCTGTCATGACAAGGCTTCAACGACGTCAAGACAAGAAAAGGTGGATTGAAAACCAAGCTTAGTGGCAGAGGGATACAAAGGAGCAAGGTTATTAAAATCGCGAGTTGACTCGTAAAATCGTACGATTTTACGAGTCAATAAATGCTTAACGTGCGAAATCGTTTTAAAAACTCAAAAATGGTTGAAATCAGGTTAAAATTGGGTAAAATCGAGTGAAATCGCATAAAATTGTGATTTTAGAACCATTTTTACGATCTCATCAAGAATTATATACTTCAGTCTCCAACCCTCCAGCTCACATCAACATGACCTTGCCTGTACCTTAAAGATTATACTTATAGCATGACGTGACCAAGTAAAGCTGTAAAGACTATATTTAAAGTTGTAAAGAGTCTAAAGACTATATATATAGCATAATGTGGCCAAGTAAAGCTGCAAAGACTATACTTATAGCATGACGTGGCCAAGTAAAGTTTTCAGAATCACTCATATTAATGGGTATTTGGCAATTGGCATAGTTTTTGTTTGTGTTTCTGGATTTTTTTTAAAATGTTTTTAACATCAAAAAATATTTTTATATAATTTTAATATATTAATATAAAAAATATTTTAATATATTTTTAAATAAAAAATTATTTTAAAAAGCATCATTCATTATAATTTTTTACAAAATGATTCGTATTATTGTTATACTATAACAATTAATTAATCAAGTTCTTTCATCACTCAATTTAAATGTGTTTACGTGCTCAATTGTACATATAAATAATAGTTTTTTTTAAAAAAAATTTATTTTTGATATCAACATATTAAAATGATCTAAAATCATAAAAAAATAATTTGAAGAAAAAAAATAAAATAATCTATAGTTTTTTTAAAACATTTTTAAAATACAAAAATAACTTTTTACGATTTCACGATCCATTTTTACGATCCGAGTTTATTTTGTATTTTCCGTGCCGTGTTAAAAATACGTTTTTAACAACCTTGCAAAGGAGGATTATTTTTTTTGTCCTGGATGGTGATGGCACGAGAGAGAAGGAAGAGTTAAAAGATCGCATCAAGGCTAGGTTTTTACTGCTTTTCTAATTTTTATAATTGATAAAACAACATCATTTTATACAAAATGCGCTGTTTCAATTAAATGAAACGACATCATTTTGACATTTTGGGTTTAAATTAGGTTTAAATCTCCTCTTTTAATTTCAACTCTCAATCTTTCAATTTATTCAATTAAGCTCTTAATTGAATTTTAATTTTAAGAATCAATTCAATTTTACCTCCGCCAAGTTTTAAAATGACCTTTTGAATTTAGTGTGTTTTTCATCTTAGTCCTTGGTCTTGGATATTTTTAATTTTGTCTATAATTGACCTTTAAATGTTTAATTTCTTCAATTTCATCCTTTTTTTCAACCAAATTGAGTCCCCTAGTTGATGTGTCTTTTGCAAAAAGATCATTGGTCTTGAATTTCTTCAATTTCGCCTTTAATTAGCCCTTAAATTTTGATTTTCTTGTGATTTTGTCCTTGATTTCACCTAATTGAGTTTTAAAAAGTTCAATTTGGTCCTGTAAAATTCCAATCTTCTCAATTAAGCTTCTAAACTTACTTTTTCACTAATTAAGTCTTTGATAAAATTATTTTGACCCATTAAAAGTCTAATTACGTTCTTGCACTTAACTAATTCTTTTATGTTGATACAAATTAATTCTTAAATTTAATTAAGCATTTAATTAGGCCCATGATTAAATCAAATTGGCTTATTAAAAGTCTAATTAAGTCATCAGACTTAATTTTTATGCAAATTCATCTGATAATCATTTAATTTAACTTTAAATCTGAATTGTCTTTTAATCTTGGATAAAATAGAGGTGCAATTGGGCTCAAAAAATTGCCCAAAATTGCAGTTCGATTCCTTTAAGCGTTTGAAACCCTTCACAATCTGTTTTTACCAAGTTGCCAGTCATTTTTCATTTTTTTTATTTTTGTTGCATTTTATTTTTTTTATTTTTAAAAGAAAAGGGCAATTTTTGGGGAAAACCCAAAATTGGGTTATGATAGTTCACTTATTTTTTGCATATCTCCTTTCATCTTTGGCAAATAAAATGTTTATACAATACATTCAAAGTTTTAGCAACCCTAAAGTAACCAATTAAACCATCCCATATTCTTCACGAACAAGTAATTCATGCAAATAACTAACAGGAACACAATTTATTCTTTTTAAACAAGTAACCATCCATCATTTAAAATTTGCATGTATTACGAACTTCTTTGACCACAACTAATGCTGTCATGTTTCAAGTGTTCTTATCAAAACATACAGTTTTTTTGTCATAAGTGGGATAAGTCAAGGTAGCTCCACTTAACTTCTCATTGAAATAAGCTATAGGTCTTTAATCCTGCATTAATACAGCTGCTATTCCTATTTCGGATGCATCACATTCAATTTCAAAAGCTTTCGTAAAGTCAAGTAAAGATAAAACATGTGCAGAACATAATTTATCTTTAAATAAATTAAATGTTGTTTTTTGTTCATTACCCCATTTAAAACCGACTTAATTTTAACAATTTCATTTAATAGAGCAGCTAATGTACTGAAATCCTTCATAAAACTTCTATAAAAGCTAACTAACATATGATAACTCCTTACCTCACTTACCGATTTAGGAGTAGGCCGATCTTAGATGGCTTTAACATTCTCCTCATCCATCCCGATACCCTATGCAGTTACAACATCGTCAAGAAACACAATTTTTTCTATGCAAAAGACACACTTCTTAAGGCGTTTATTTGCTAGAAAGTAGTTTCCTTTTGGAAAGTGAATTCCAGGAAAGTGAATTATTTTCCGATGTTTGTTAGTGTAATGGAAAATAAGTTGGAAAACACTTTCCAGTGTTTGTTTATGTCATGGAAAATGAGCTGAAAAATAACTTATTAATATTTTATTTTTTTTCAAGTTTATTAAAATAATGAGGAACAAATCTTACAAATTAAAAAATTGAATGGGAATGAAATTGAAAAAAATATAATTCATAAATTATCTCAAATAAAATAAAATAATCAAAATATAGAGATCAAATCCAAAAATAAAAAAATTGAAAGATGAAGAAATTAAAATAAAATAATTAACATTTCATAAATTATTTCAAATAAAATAAGTAACAATCAAAAGAATGAGGACCAAATTTGATAGATAAAAATTTCAATTAAAAAATGATAAGGGAAAAGAAAATAACAATTAAAAAATAAGGACCAAAATTAATATAAAAATTAAATTCTAAGGATGAAATTGAAAAAACAAATATTCAAAACAAAATATATATAACAATCAAAAGTTTGAGGTTCAAATTTGATTTAATCAACAAATAATATGATATTTTTAAATTTTTCACAACTTCCGGAAAGTGTTTTCCAAAATAAAAGGAAAACACTTTCTTGGAAACCAAGCCAAATTTTCTTTTGATCGGAAAGTGTTTTCCGTTGACTAATTTTCCTAATGGCAAACAAACACAGGAAAGTTTGGAAAGTGGTTTTCCAGAAATCAGTTTCCGAAAACAAACACAACCTAAGATTAACATACAATTTCTCACTACACAATACATTAAGTACATCACGCAAATGATCAAGATGCTTATTCAAGTTCTTTTTATAGATCAGGATGTCATCAAAATACATAACCATAAATTTACCTAAGAATGTACATACTATATGATTCATTAATCACATAAATGTACTATGTGTATTTGTATGTCCAAACAACATAACTAACCATTCATACAGACCATGTTTAGTTTTAAATGCAGTTTTTTATTTATCCCTTTCTTTCATCTTAATATGATGGTACCTATTTTTTAAATTAATTTTAGAGAAAATACATTTCCCATGCAACTCATTTAACTTGTCATCAAGCTTAGGAATAGGATGTTAATAACTTACTGTTATGTTGTTGATGACGTAACAAGCAACACACTTCCTTCAAGTCCCATTCTTTTTAGACACAAGTAAGACTAGCACATCACAAAGGCTCATACTCACATGAATGTACCCCTTCTACATCAATTCATCAAATTGCCTTTGAAGCTCTCTTGTCTTTCTCTTGTCTCTTTGAGATTGCTTCTGTAGGTGATGCGAACCCTAATAAAATTTAATGGTATTTACGACCCTAAGATCAATCAACCCAATTTTGTTGAGATTTGAATGAGCTTATCACAATGAAAGACCTGTTCCAAGGCAATAAGATTATAAACCAACTCGATCACAACGTCTACACCTGGAGACGAGCAAATGAAGTATAAATTCACAACAAAGATTGGTCAGTTCTTTGAAGAGTTGAAAGTTCAATCAAGAACCAAGATTGAGCAACCAAAAGTCGGCTACAATGCTGAAAATATCATCAAAAGTTTGACCTAAAATTATTCCTAAAGAGTATTTAAACTCCAAGCCAAAACCCTAGTTTCCCTAATGGGTCTCACATAAATTCAATTTAAATAATAATCAACCCAAGCTAAAACTAGCCCAAACTAATTAAAATAAACAAAATAAACAAGTCTAAAACCCAAACAAGTTGTCTCCTCTCAAAATAAATAAAGTTTGATAGCCCAACTAATTAAATAAGACAAGTTCATTGTTTTTCACATTCTGTCTGGTAGCAGCAAAACCCAATTTAAAACGGATGGTTCTCTCTCTTGTTAATGAATTTGAAGGCATGCCATATACTGTTGGAAAGGTATGGAAGTCTAGTTTCCATCCCAACTAGAATCACATCAAAATTTGATTTGTAGCTCAAGTTATGACCAAAAGAGCAACGAAAGGTCAAACTATCCGAATCTAGTCTTCTTCTCCCAATCCTTGTGTAATGGTCTTGGTTCTACCAACAAGGCCCTCGTGAACATGAATCAGATTAATCAAGGCTTGCTCTTTATTATTACAAATCATCTTGAAGTCCACTTTAGCCCATGTATTTTGAAGAAGTCCATTGAAAACTTCTTCGAACTTTTTAGCCCTAAGCCTAGTAACTGGACCAACTGGAACCTCCAATGGATCCTTTAATGGTCGGATCACATCAGTAGGCTAGTTGATTAGGAATAGCAGCTCCGAGTACAAGGTCTATATGATGTTTTATTCCCCTCTAAGGTGGTAACCTGTTAGGAATGTCTTTGAGAAATATGTCATCAAATTCCTATAATAGAAAAACAATCATACTAGGAACAACATGATCGAGATCATTAGAGTTAAAGTAAGCCTTCTTATACACAAGCAAAATCATTGGCTTGTTAGTATAAAATGCAGATTTGATCTCACCCTTTCTTGTATAAAAATTAGGTTGTTTGTTTAGTTTTTCCACATAATTATCATCAAGCACACTTACTTTCTTCACTCCTCGTGTCTTACCTCCATTTTTGGCCAGATTTGGGTTACTTTGTGAAGTGGCTGAATGGTTTGATTAGTTTTGAGAGGTGGCTAAATGTTTATGTTTGTTTGTAAGAGTTGTCGAATGGATTGTAGTGGGATTTTAGGTGATGACTAAATTTGATGGTCTTCTCTCCCCTTATTCCTCACTTTGATTTTATTTATCCATACCCTTTACTCTCTTCTTAACTTTAACTAATCATCATACATTTGTTTGGTTGTAAGAGGTACGAGAGTAATGGTTCTACCTTCTCTTATAAAAGTATGCCTATTTTTAACTTTGTCATGTGTTGCCTTTCTGTCAAATTGTCATAGTCTTCCCAATAAGATATGACTCGCTTGTAATGGTACTACATCACACAAAACCTTATAAGGTCTAGCAAGACTTAAGTTCAATTTACTAACAAGGGTAGTACTAGCTATATTAATACAACTTCCACTTTCTATAAATTAAACTACACGCTTTGTTTTGTACGTAGCAACATGTATAGAAAATGTTCTCCCTTTGTTTATCACGGTCATCTTATTTGACTTGAACCTGAAGTGTACACCTTATAACCAAAGACTCCTTAATAGATAATGCCAATTCATCCCTAGTACAATCCTCTGACGATGGCATGTCCTCATAATTTGATTTGTCACTCTTGGATTTAACATCACCAATATCTTGTCATTATTATTCTCTTGTTTGGACACTCTGAAGCGTAATGTCCAAGTTCTTGACACCTGAAACATTTAACATCACAAGTATGTTTAGGTTCAGTGTCAGATTTTCCTTTACCCGTAGAGGCTTTAACCTTAACTTTAGGTGGTTCGACTTTGGTAGGGACAAAAGGTTTTGGTTGGGGCAGCCGACTTTCTCCTTAAATTCAATTTCCATGATGATGAAGAACCAAAATTAAATGCTAGCTAAACATGTCCTTTCCTTCTGAGTTGTCTCTCCACTTTCATTGCCATATGAACCATATCTTTTAACTCCATATAGTGTTGTAACTCCATAACATTAGCTATCTCTCTATTCAGCCCATTAAAAAACCTAGCTACAGTAGCTTCCCTATCTTCAACCATATTAGCCTTAATCATTGCAATCTCTATCTCTTTGTGGTAATTTTCCACACTTTTTAAACCCTGATGTAAACTCTGTAATTTTTTAAAGAGCTTTACATCCCCTTATCCGGGATAAAACACCCGTCATATATCAAATGGAAAACAAGGTCATTTTTTTATACATTTTTCATATAACAGTCTATCGAAATTTATATCAAAATTTTAGCAGAGTCTCCTCTATACTAGAAGGTCCCAAGTTATCGACATTTAACCTATTTACACTTCTAAACTCCCATTTCTTATAACTCAATTACGACCAATCATTCTAGGTCTCAATCCCACAAACATCATCACAACCACAATATTTATAACATACATTGAATATCAAATATCATTATAGAGGAATAAACGAGATAAACACGCATACATAGAGCATGATTACATGAATTTCAGAGTTAAGTTCATCTATTCAAGTTTAAACATTAATTATACAAAATAAGTTATATAAATATTTTAATATTACAAAATACAAGGATATACTGCCTAGAACTAGATACAAAAAGTGAACAAATGCTAGTATCTACTCTAGGCGTTCATGCGATGGTCCTGAAACAAAACACATATTATTAGACATGAATGTCACGACAAGTATAGTAACATAAAAATCCAACAATTTAAAAAGACAAACATGTATTCATATTCTATTCACTTTTTTTTTCCAATGGAACTCTTTTTTATTCGGTTACTAAAAACTGTTTCATCTTCCATTTTCAACTTCCATAAAATCGACCAGAACCATTTCTGCTTGACACATTATCGATACCAATTCCATCAGTATTATCATCGCCTTAAAGGTACCGATGCATGGCGATCCCCTTACCTGGGATCTTAACATACACTAAATGTATGCTAGCTGATATATGATGATCCTCTTACATGGGATCCTAACATACACTAAATGTATGCTAGCCGATACATGGTGATTCCCTTACTTGAGATCATAACATACACTAAATGTATGCTAGTCTATGCCCTATATCACACTTCTCATATTTTCTATGTCAGTGAAACTTCTATCACTTGGTAAATCCCATGCAAGACTATTCACCTTGAACACATATACATTCAGGATACTATTTGAAATAACAACATCATTACGCAAACTTTCATTCTTTCATACAATATCCAACATTCATCAATTCACATCAATAACATATTAAATCATGGAATTTAACTAGAAAGCATAGGTGCAGATCACGTACCTATAGTAGAAGCTTTACTCTTGCTCCCTTGTTGCTGTTGCACCACGTCTATGGTCTCTCTTGTAATCACAGATATATCTCATAAATTATCCTCATTCAAGGATACATTTTATTATAACCACATTAACAGCCAGTATAAGTCTTTCTTTCAATTTTTTTTATTTTATGTTTTTCTTATTTCATCCATTAATATCGTCATTCTTTGTCCAGCCATAGTTACCATTACAAGTTTCCATTTCAAACATGGCTTATTTCTTTTGAAAGTTAAGATGTAATATCACATGTTTCCCCAAAGGAAAAAGACCCAATTTTTACCCTTAACGCGTCTAGATAGTCACTTTAGTGACTTTCCGAATCTGCCAGCAGAGTCGCATTCCGACCTCTCCTTAGATTTTTTAATATATTTGAAGTTCTAGGACTCTGTTTCAAGAAAGGTTGGTCTCGTTGATAAGAAACGGGGCTAAAAGTTCTTTCAAGGGAGGAGAACCCAGTTTTATCCCTAAGACACTCAAAATGACTCATCAACGAATCAGACCTACTGCTTTATAGGGTCTGTCATGACTCAATCTCGGTTGGTGACTCACAACTAGAGTTCTGTAGCTCCAAATTGAGTAAGACCAATTTCCTTAGTCAACATCCAAATATACAAATTCTATGAAGTAACTTGATCCTAATTCCTTCATCCTTCTACCCGAATTCTCTCTAAAAGTCTGGAGACGAATCTGTCCATATTTGTCAACCTTTCCATTTTACCCACAACATCTACAATTCAACTTTCCCACTTTTATCTCAACCCTTAGCAATATCACATACCATATAAGAGTGCTAAAAATACCTTTTAAAAGCCAATTTACTCTATTATTTCAATCTCCTCTCTTAACGTTAAAACAAAATATTTTTTTTATCGATTCTACTAACTTTCTGATAATATTCTTTCAAACACAATCCTTGCTACTTGAACATGTATTTTTCCTCATTTTGATACAATTAACACACATCATTAAGCTAAATATGTCGAATTAAACATCCTCCCCCTTTGATGCATAATTGGCTAAAAGCATGGCCTTAAAGGGACCAAGAGTTCCCTCATTCCTTTCATACCAATTTCATTCAATTCACACACATATTCACATAAAAAACAACCTATTATAATAAAGTTCAATAGGAAAAACCACAATTTCCCCCTTTCCCTCTTTTCTCTTCATATGGCCGGCCACCCCCAACCAAATTACCCATACATTTTCTTTGATGAATTATCATGATTTCATGCCCCTAATCATATACAACACATGAATTAACTTAATTTTAATAATTAATACATTTTCCTCAATTCAAGTCGAACAACCCTAATTAAAATTCAACTTAAGGCATCAATTCGTAATTGAATTCGAAATGACTTATAGAACGATATTTAGAACTCCTTACCTGGTAAGTATCAAGGTTTCGATCTTCAACTAGTCAAAAAATTTTTACTCCCCCTTTTATGTCAATGACAACCAGACCTTCCACTCTCTCTACCTCTAAAATTTCTTGTTAATCCCTTGGCCATAAGTGTTTATTCTACCTTTAAAAATTTTTTGGAATTCAAAAACTCCCTCCCTCTCTCTTAATAGTTGCTACAAATTTTTGATGAGCAAGGGAGAGGGGTATTTATACTCTATAATTTCTCTTATTTGCTCTTAGGTCCCATTTTCTTTAAGTGTATTATTCCCCCCCCCCCCACATCTTTCTTCTTATAATTAAGCTATACCTCTTTTTATTTCTTATAATTCTACCCCTCAACTTTTTAGTTTAGTTCATTTCTTTTTAATTTAATCCAATCTTCAATAATTCCAAGTTACATTTATAATATCTCAAAAATTTTCGTTCGGAAATTCATATATGAAAGTTTCCAAATTCTCGTTTTATCATGAATTTCTTCACTTTTATTTTCCATTTATTTAGTTTGCAATTTGTGCAAACATTTATTTTCCCAGGGTTTATAGTAATAAAAGTTAAGAACAAATTCTTTTCTCATTATGAGTTTAATGTCATCCCATGACTCAATATGCCTTTCACCATTCCTCCTCCTACTCAAAACAAGTTGATCCTATCATATTAGTACATAATCTATAAACTCAATGACAACGAGTCTTACCTTTTTATGTTCAGTGTAGTAATGGCAATAAAAAATCCAATCAACCTTCTTTTCCCACTATGGATATGCCTCTAGATCATTCTTTCCTTAGAAAACAGGTATTTTCAACTTAATGGTGCTCAACTCTCCACTTGAATCATTACGATGTCCAAAATCTTGGAAGCTCTCCATTTGGTTGAAAACTCATCCTTAGCTAAAACTCACATTCCTTCTTTCTCTGTTCGACCTAAATCTATTTCATTAGTCCATATATGCAAAGTCATATTCATCATCACCCACATCATAGAAGATTAGACGAATGTGCCCATATATGATACTTAAAGTAAAGGCAAAGATACAAAAACAATGGGATGCAAGATTTTTGGATGTGGTTCACTACCCACGATGGGTAGCTAATGTGGTTGTAGTTCCCAACAAAGATGGCAAGATCTAAGTGTGTGTGGATTATAAAGACTTGAACAAAGCAAGATTGAATGATGACTTTCCTCTACCTCATATAAACATCTCGATTGAAAATGCTATGAAAAGTACCATATATTCATTCATTGATGAGATCTCAGGTTATAATCAGATTAGAATGATAGAAGAAGACAAAGAGAAAACCATCTTTGTCATGTCGTAGGGAACCTTTTGTTATAAAGTGAAGCCATTCGGATTAAAGAATGTTGGGGCCACGTATCAAAAAGCAATGGTCACTTTGTTCCACAATATGATGCATCGAGAAGTGGAAGTCTATGTAGATGAAATACTTGCCAAATCAAAAAAAAAGAAGATCACATGCAAGTATTGAGGAAATTGTTTGAAAGGTTATAAAAATACCAATTTAAGATTAAATATTGCAAAATGCTCGTTCAGGGTAAGAACTAGAAGCTATTGGGTTTTGTAGTAAGCAGTCGAGGAATAAAAGTTGACCCGGATAAAGCAAAGGCTATTTAGGATATGCTGGTGTCTAAAATAGAGAAAGAAGTAAGAAGTTTCCTTGGGCATTTAAACTACATAGCTCGGTTCATATCTCAATTAATGGTAACGTGCTAGCCAATTTTTTATTTGTTTAGAAGAAAAAATCTTGGTGTATGGAACAATGATTGCCAAGAAGCCTTTAATAAAATAAAAAGGTATTTGCTAAACTCGGCATTGATAATGCCTTATACACCATGAAGACCCTTGATCCTATATTTAACAGTGACAAAAACAACCATGGGATGCATGTTGGGTCAACATGATAAGTTAGGGAAGAAAGAACAAGTTATCTACTACTTAAGTAAAAAGTTCAATGATTGTGAATCCTAATATACAATAATCAAAAGGCTATATTGTGCTTAGTGTGGAGCGTGAAAAGGCTTAGGTAGTATATGCTATATTACTCAACTTAGTTGATCTCAAAATTGAATTCTCTCAAGTACATTTGTGAAAAACCTTGTCGAGTAGGATAACGAGGTGGAAAGTGTTGTTGGCAGAATATGACATTGTTTTTATCATAATGAAGGCTATAAAAAAGAGTGTGATTGTCAACCATCTTGCAGATCATGTTGTGGAAGATTACAAGCCATTGAATTTTGACCTTCCTGATGAGGATATGCTAATAATTAAAGATATCAGTGAGATGAATGACTAGTGGACCTTGTACTTTGATGGGGCAATGAATGTATCAGGCAATAAGGTTGGAGTAATGATAATTTCCCAAAAAAAGAAATAATGTCTTGTTTCAATAAGGTTGCAGTTTAAATAGACAAATAACACGGCCGAGTATGAAGCCTACATCATTAGTCTGGAAGTTGCTTTAAAACTTAAATTTGGGAAGCTTGAGGTCTATGGGGATTCCCTACTAATCATCTATCAGGTAAAAGGGGAGTGACAAACCAAGAATGAGAAGTTGAAGCCATATCAGAATTATCTCTTGAAATTAACTAGCAAATTCAAAGAAATAAAATTCACTCATATGAGCAGAGATAAGAATTAGTTTACTGATGTCTTAGCAACCCTAGCTTCGATGACACAAATAGTTACTGGAGATAGGATCCAACTAATAAACATCGAAGTCAGAAATCTCCAAGCTCATTGTTGCACAATTAAGGAATCACTAGATGAGAAATCATGGTATAGTGACATCAAGACGTTTATCCAACACTGGAAATACCCTCAAGAGCTTCCTAGATAGATGAAAAGGCTTTGAAGAGAATGGTTATAAAGTTTTACTTGGATGGTGAAATCCTATATAAGAGGTCATTTAACAAGACTCTATTTAGGTGTCTGAATGAGAATAAGGTTGAGCAAACATTAAAAGAAATCCACGAGGAAATTTATGCCACTCATGCCAACGGACATACAATGGCAAGGCAAATGCAAAGATCTGGATATTTTTGGTTGACCATGGAAATGGACTGTGTAAACTATTTTAGAAAATGCCACAAGTGTCAAATATATGGTGATAAGATAAATTCACTTCTAGCATCGCTATTCAATATGACCTCGCCTTAACATTTTGATATATGGGGGTTGGATGTCATAGGACCAATCAATTTGAAGGCTAGCAATAAGTATAGGTTTATTTTGGTTGTCATCGACTTCTTCACTAAATGGGTAGAGGCCAACTCTTATGTATATATAACACAGAAAATAATTAAGAGGTTCATTAAGAAAGATTTGATTTGTTGTTATGGCTTACTAGTAAGATTGATAACCGAGAACCCTTATAATTTTAATGGAGAGCTCATTGTTGAACTCTTCTCTAAATGGAGGATTAAACATCTCAATTCTTCTTTTTACAAACCAAAAATGAATAGAGCTATCATGACAGCTTATTAGAGTCTCAAAAACATCATCCAGAAGATGGTGTTCATCTACAAGGATTGGAATGAAATGCTTTTGTACGTATTTTACGCATGCCGCACCATAGTTAGAACTTTTATAAGTGCAACCCCTTATTCTTTGGTATACGAGATGGTAGCAGTTATGCCTTTAAAAGTAGAGATTTTATCATTAAGGGTTTTAAAAGATGCAGAACTAGATGAATCAAAATGGACAAAATTAAGATTTGAGCAGTTAAATTTTATTGATGAAAAAAGATTATTGGCCATTTGTCACCACCGGTTATACCAAAGTAGAATGACTAAGGCATATA
Source organism: Populus simonii (assembly GCA_007827005.2). Lineage (NCBI taxonomy): Eukaryota > Viridiplantae > Streptophyta > Magnoliopsida > Malpighiales > Salicaceae > Populus > Populus simonii. Next base: position 8,843,329 of record CM017476.2, read on the forward strand.
ACAAGAAGGTCAGGCCAAGAGTATTTAAAGAAGGGGACTTGGTATTGAAAAAAATCTCGCTAGTATCGAGAGAAGATTAGAGTAAATGAGCACCAAACTACAAAGAACCATACATGGTGAAAAAGGCTTTTACTGGAAGAGCTTTAATTTTAAATAATATGGACCAAAATGATTTGCCTAGACCTGTAAACTCTAATATTGTAAAGAAATACTAAGCTTGATGTACTTTTTCTATCAATCAATAAAAATTGAAGTTTAGCCAAGAATTCTTTGGTATGTTTTTCTTTTCTTAAAAAACCATGCATGATTTCATGTTTTTACAAAGCTTTTCAGAAAATCAAAGTTTTAGTACAAAAGTAGAAGTCAAATTGGTGTTTGTTTTAATAAATAAATTCTGTGAATTCAAGTGATACCATAGAAAGGTGACCAAACATTTAAGAACCTAAAAACAAACCAAACACCACGAGAAACTTTAACGTTGAGTTTTAGTTAAAAGAATAATGAAAAAACCATTTCACATGTTCAAATAAAGGAAAGAAAAACTTGTTGATCCTAAACGTACGCGTTTGAAAAGGTCAAATTTAATAATCCTTTCACAACACTAAAAAAAAATTATCATTTGTGGTCCCTATTGAGCCTAGTAAGTTTTTCTTGAAAATTAACCTTGACTATGATCATACTCCACACTAAGAGCAAGTACAAGAATTAGAAAAATAATCCAAATATACAAAATGATCGTTAGTGACTACAGGTGCCCAAAAAGCTGGGGATATGAAAGAATTCAAAGAGTTCAAAAGGTTTGAGCATACCATATAAAATAATGAATATAATGATGGTGCTCAAAACAAAATGAAAAAAAAAAGATGAGAAGAACAAGCCTGACACTAGAGGGCACGACATCCCATTTTGCAAGTCAATTCTAAGGTTTAAAAATCCATGGACCAAAAAGAGGTATGGAAACAAGCATAGTGATCTTTAGTCTTGAAATGCCTTAAACACTTTTTAAGCCCTTTCTAATCAAAGGCAGACAATTTGGAATGGTAGGCAATGTTTTCTCATGCAAAACAAGCTTTATTATTCATACAAGTAAAATGAACGCTTTAAAGACTTGTTCTTTTCTCTGAAACCCTCAAATTAAAACTTGAACCCTTTTAACCAACAAAACATGAAAAAATGGTCACTTCACATTTTCACCAAAAAACAAAAGAAAAAATTTCAATTTTAACAAAAACAGGTCCATAGGAATCGCTTGCATTCTTTTCAGAACAAATTTGCTTTAAATCGACTCAAAATGGTTTTTGTGTTTGGAAATGACTTTGAAATTCTAAAAATTTTCCCATGAAAGCAACCCTTTGTAAATAACCAAACCCTTTTCCACATGGCATCAACCTTAAAGAAAACTCAAAATAAACAAAATACTTGGGGGCATGATCAGGCTAGGGGTAATCCTGTAAACCCCAAGTATAAATTTGGCATAAAATTGGAGAATGTTTTAAATTGAGTAAAGAAAATAAAATGAACAATGTGTGAATTTTGATAAATGGGACACAAATATATGTATATATAAAAGATAAAGATATGAAAATTGATCTGAAATCATTTCTTGTAAATGTTTGATTAAGAAATGTAAATCCAATACAACTTTAGGAGTTCTATAAAATTTCTAAAGGAAGTGTATAAGGAAATTAAGCAAATAAAATAAAAAAAATAAGGATTTGATACTTGTAATAAGGGATGGATATGGACCTTTGAGATTTTAAAAAATGATTAGTGAACTAATTTTTAAATATAGATGTGTGAAAATGCTCGAAAAATGAAAAAAAAGCTCAAAATGTGAATTAAATTTTAATGGAAGTGATTTATGAGGAAATAAAGGTATTGAGGTATAAATTAATGACTTTCCATATCGCTTGTTGAAAATTGGTAATAAAAATATACTACGATGAGGGAAATAATACCCGATAACTATAATAATTACTATTTAAAGGGACATAGTGGGAATTTACTATAAAAGGCTTGGGTGCAACCGGCTATGAGGTGATTAAAAGGGAAGATACGATGATACGGTTTAGCCTTGTGATACGACCCAAGTAAGGTCAGATTCAGATTTTGGCGTAAAAAGCGCAACAGTTCAGGTTTACGGCAACAGTTATAATTCTCAATCCGACCGTTGGATCGAACTAAAATTTTATATGGACTCTCCAGACATGTTGTCCTACTATGGGTTAAATTTTCAGGTCAATCGGAGTTTCAGAAGGCACCACAATACTGGTCAACAGAGGCTGTATGAATTTTGTTATTTACTTCCATTTGACTTGTGGATTTCCTATTTGGTTAGGATTTTTTTCCTACAAGGATGTGGCAGCTGGTTATGGGAATTTCCTAGTTCCACAAGGATCTTTAATGAGCTGCAATATAATCTCCAAGTGTGGCAAGGATTCATTAATGTTTCAGAATCCTTTTCTTATAAGGATTCCTTATTTATCCTAGCTACACAAGGAAAGAAGGGCTGGTGGTATTTAATGACAAATTAGTTCTTTCTATTATTTTATTTTGTTAGCTACAGCCCAAGGCTTGTTTGGGCTTACTTAATACTTTGTTTTCAGTTAGGATCCCAGGCTTGTTTGGATTAAGTTATGGGCTTTTCAGTATAGGGTTTTGGGTCACTTTTGATTGGACCTCATATAAGTCCACATAAGGGGTCCATTAGGGTTAATTTTTCAAGAACTATTTAAACTCATGTAAGCCAAAATTTTAGCAGCTTTGATGATAATTACTTCTGAATTTTTCAGTTTTAACGTGTGAAAGTGATTCTTGCATTTTTCAGTTCTTGAACGAACTGAATCTGACTTATCGAAGATTAACTGGCTTCGTGGCGTCATTCTACTCAATCCAATAGTGTTGGTGCCTTGGGGCAGGTTTTCATTGTGTCACACTCCTATCAGACCTATTTCAGCTTTTCGGGATCAGATCTCAATTTTTTTTTTTCATCAAATGTAAGAATTATATAGATCAAAAAGAGCAAGACAAGCTTGCGATACAAGCTGGAAACCAGCAGTACATAGAGACTTATATATCTAGGTAAAGGGAACAAACTCCCTTGACCAAACCAAAGCAATAAAAGCTTACATTAATAGCAAAGGGAACACGCTCCCTTGAACAAACAGCAAAGCTGAGTGGCAATAAACAGATAGAGAGGAACAACTAGCAGTTAATGATCCACTAGGAGGACCAAATCCCAGCAGTGATCAGGAAACAAAATTCCTTGCAATGCAGTAGACGATCCAGCTAGAGAGGAGGCTAACTCACAACCTATTCCAGCTAACCACAACAGCAAAACCCAGCCCCAATGGCCCATCAAAACCTAACTAAGCAAACCAAGAAAGCATCTGTTTGGAGGTCTGAAAGCCGGTTGAATCAGGGAGAGGATTCTCCTTCCAACCAAGCTGATTGGTTGCAATTACAGGCATCAAAACTTTAGACTCTCGACCATGGACAGACGAACAACCAGACTGTATGAGCCAACACGGCAGCTACACCCAAATCAGCAACAAAGAATATCAAGAAATTCAGGACGTGAAAGCAACGGAGGAGCCCTGTAGCAATGACATGGCAGCTCCATGCAAACAAAAACCCAGATCTCAATCTTGATTGTGGGTTGCGTGACCACATGATCACGAGGTTCGCATCAGTTGGTATTAGAGCTAGGCTCCGAAACAAGGTCACATCCTTCTGTTATTTTCATTTTTTTTAGTGTTCCTTTAAGTTTTTCAGTGATTGCGTCTATCTTCTTGTTCTTCATGTTTGTGTCATCTAAGCAAAAAAAAAAAAGGTTATATTTCATCTTGTTATTGTCTCTAATCATATCAGTATATTAAAAAGAAAAAAAGAAAGAGAGAGGGAGGTATTAGTTGAAATTTGAAGGATCATTCAATTTTTACCGTAGAAACACAACTCTTGGAGAACCATAAGAAAACCACCTCGGAATCAATTGAAACTTCATATTCAGTCTATTGGGGGTGAGATTGCATCATATGTAAAATTTGGGCTTATTCTGATATTGTTTGCTTGAGATCTTAATTCGAGGTTCAATTCTGCCGCAAAAACACTACTCTTAGTGAACAATAAGCAAACCACCTTAGAATCAATTGAAACTTCATATTCTATGTATTGGGGATGAGATAGCACCATATATTAAATTTGGGCTTATTTTGATATCGGCTTCTGGAGGTTTTAATTGTAGGTTCAATTTTACCGCAAACTGATCATACACGGGGTTTGGGTATCTAGATGTAATAGAACGACCTATAAAATGAGATTTGTTTTTTTTCTTGGTATCCTAATACTATATATTAAATTCGAGGTCATTTGGATTGCGTTTTCTTTAGGTTCCAGAATCGGGTTTTGTCTTGCTGTAACGGGTTTGTTTGGTGTTGTCTTTCAAAATTTGTTTTGTTTCTGTTGATTTCGTTCCTGCCATTATACTATCATCATATTTTGATATATGGCTATTGTTTGAGTCATTTTCATCACTTTCACATTTTTTTTTTCCCGATAAGTTCTAGTCCAAACAAAAGTCAGATTCGCAATCTTGAGTCTAAATTAGTGTTCTTCCTGTTTAAACTCTATTCTTGTCTTCATCTTCTTCTTCTTTCCCCCCTATTTATGTCATGTATTCACCAAGGGAGAGGGAACATAGAAGGATTGTTGATCAATGATGCGAAAAACTAAGCCATGGTTTGGGGGTTTTAGAACGAGAAGTTGATAAGTGTGGAAGATTATTCTATAATCTTTAAACTTCATGGGAAAAGGAGGTACGACGCCAAAAGAATGAAAGACGAAGGAGAGCCACTGTGGTTATCATTCAAAATTATGTACGCAAGTGGTTAGTACGGCGTGCTTATTTGAAATTCTTGTTAGTCACTACCTCTATACAGTGTTGTTGGAGAAAGGTGTTAGCAATAAGGGAATTCCGAAGGCTTAAACAAGAGGCTACTAAAGTCGCTACTAATCCTATTCAAGATTTGAGGGTGAATCTTCCTAAAGAGGGAGGGAATGATACGGTTTAGCCTTGTGATACGACCCAAGTAAGGTCAGATTCGGATTTTGGCGTAAAAAGCGCAACAGTCCAGGTTTATGGCAATAGTTATAATTCTCAATCCGACTGTTGGATCGAGCTAAAATTATATGTGGACTCTCCAGACAGGTTGTCCTACTATGGGTTAAAATTTCAGGTCAATCGGAGTTTCAGAAGGCACCACAATACTGGTCAACAGAGGCTGTATGAATTTTGTTATTTACTTCCATTTGACTTGTGGACTTCCTATTTGATTAGGATTGTTTCCCTACAAGGATATGGCAGCTGGTTATGGGAATTTCCTAGTTCCACAAGGATCTTTAATGAGCTGCAATATAATCTCCAAGTGTGGCAAGGATTCATTAATGTCTCAGAATCCTTTTCTTATAAGGATTCCTTATTTATCCTAGCTACACAAGGAAAGAAGGGTTGGTGGTATTTAATGACAAAGTAGTTATTTTTATTATTTTATTTTGTTAGCTACAGCCCTAGGCTTGTTTGTGCTTACTTAATACTTTATTTTCAGTTAGGATCCCAGGCTTATTTGGATTAAGTTATGGGCTTTTCAGTTTAGGGTTTTGGGTCAGTTTTGAGTGGACCTCATATAAGTCCACATAAGGGGTCTATTAGGGTTAATTTTTTAGAACTATTTAAACTCATGTAAGCCAAAATTTTAGTAGCTTTGATGATAAATACTTCTGAATTTTTCAGTTTTAACGTGTGAGAGTGATTCTTGCATTCTTTAGTTCTTGAATGAACTGAATCTGACTTATCGAAGATTAATTGGCTTCGTGGCGTCATTCTGCTCAATCCAATAATGTTGGTGCCTTGGGGCAAGTTTCCATTGTGTCACACTCCTATCAGACCTATTTTGGCTTTCCGGGATCAGATCTCAATTTTGATTGTGGGTTGCGTGACCACGTGATCACGAGGTTTGCATCATACGAGGAAACTCTAATTTTCCTTGAAAAATCCTTGAGAAACCTAGAGAAAAACAAGGAAAAGAAGAGAGTTAGTGATACTTAAGGATTTAGGCAACAAAATCACTTTGATTTAGAGTGATCTTGAAAGAAACATTTGGGGATAGAGTGAGAGGGAAGGGGCGACAACAACCAACAAGGAATAAGGGGTGGGAATCCTTGATTTGTTAGCACTTGGAACCTAGATTGCTCATTGGTAAGGTGTCCCAACATCTATTTATTAAGTTCTTAAAATATTTGTTAAGTTTCCATTGATTTTTCATCAATTGAGGATAAGGTTAATGATGAATTTTGGGGGGAATGAGAAATTGAATTAAATTAATGTTTATGACATGTACTAAGATTGAAATGAGTTGAAATATCAAGTAATTTTGAAAGGAAATTAGTAGTCCTTTGCTAGTGTATGGCCGACCAATGATGTAATAAGAGGAACTGTGTTTTATTTGAATCCGTAACTCGATGATATGTGTTTATATGAATTAAAATGATGGGAATGCATGAAGGAATAACAATAAAGGTGTTAAAAGAGGGTTGAGAAGAGTGTTGATTGATAAGTTAATGAAATTGGGAGAATTATCTACAATTGTGATAAGTTACAAAATGATGATAAATTGAGGAAACTAGTTCTTAGAAGCTGTCTTTGGGAACATTATAATGTATATAACATGGCAAGGAATTGATTTTGATTGAGGATAAGTTAAATTGGTAATGTGTGAATGTTACAAAATTTATCAACAAAACTAGAAAGTTTAATATCTTGGTCTTTTAGAGGAAATTCGAGCATTAAAATACGGGAATTTGGACTAAGTCTCTTCATAGAAATTATAGCCATGGATGTTAGATATCCAAGGAAGTTAACCTTGATTAATTTGGAATTTTAGAACTCCAGCTATGGGCTAATAACCCAAAGGGGGTAAGGACATACCCTACTGGATTGTTGGCCATCTTCTTGATAAGGAGTAGTTTTTAGGGCTTTAAGAGTAGAACTAGGTTCTTCTCCCTCAGTGGACTTATAACCTTGTGTCTTAGCTATTCGAGGGATCAAGCCACACTTTAAATTGAACTATATAATGTTAGTTATGGATGAAACACAAAACAATGTTCGAATGAGGAATTACGCCAATTATGATGTTGGTTTGCATTCTTGTTTAAGAACCTAAAAAAAAGGATTTAATGTGAACATGAGATGTAAATTTAAGAAAAAAAAAGTAATAATGAATTAGATGATTAAAGAGAAATTTGTATAGATTTTAGATTTAAAAGAAATAAACATTCATGAGCAATGATGTGGTATACTTATTGATGCATGAGGAGCCACTGAACCCAGACAGCAGCCTGAGACTACCAGTCAAGCTTTTACAACAGGTATATGCCTAACACCTATGCTTTATATTTTCTACTATTTAAAATTATTTGGCATGTTAGTGCTTTAAACTTGGTACTCTATATATATATATATGTGTGTGTGTGTGTGTGTGTGTGTGTGTGTGTGTGATGTTAATAAGAAAAATAAAAGGGGATCAGTATGAATGGTAGGTTGAGATAACATTGATTAGCTATCCGGGTTTGGATAACTAATGGTATCAATAGGGTTCCATTGATGTCGATATTTCTTAAATTGATTAGTCAATCCCGGATAATTGGGTGACTAATGATGTTAGTAAATATTTCTAACATCGATATGATTACACCCGGTTAAGGGAAAATGATAAGTTAATTAACTATTCCAGGTCGAGAATAGTTAATGATATCAATGGATCACATTGGTATCAACAATTACTTCTAGTGTGATTAGCTACTCCGGGTAAGGAGGCTAATGATGTCAATGGTTCTTAACATTGACAACTTTCATGGTAAACTAGATGTGGATAAGAATTGATTAACTATTTCGGGGTAGGAATAGTTAATGATATCAATTAGTTGTATTGATATCAACATATGAATGGAATTGATTAGTTTAACCCAATATTGAGAGACTAATGATATTAATGAGATTCATTAGTTTTGACAATTACTTCCAGAGAATGAAAGAGAAAGTATTGATTAGCCATTTCAAAAGAATCTGATAAGCTAATAACACCAGGAGAGGAATATCTTGGTATTAAGTGAGAATTGATTTATGAGGAGATGGTGTTCGAAACCATTGAGTTGAATTGAGATTTCCAAGATGAAATTATTCTCGGCAAATGAGTTAGGATATTAGATAGATATTGATAATAGATGGAAAATGTATGTTGTAAAAGAGGTCTATGCTTAATTTTATGTATCAAAGAAATGTCATAGAAATTATCACCTGTCATTGTTATTGTTTGTTACTACCTTTTTATTTATATGTACATGCTAATTTATATTTTCAAGTCCATCAGGGTCACATCATGAGTGATATTAGTTGAGTCACGTTTTGCTTTTGGACATTGATTAGTATTTAAAAGTGCATTTTTATCAAGGTTTTATATCATCATTTTGCACTTGAAGTATCAATAACTCCTTAACTAGAGCATTTTTTATAATAACAAGTCTGATAATATAAGATAGCTTTAATTTATGGTAAATGCTCATTTTAAATGCAGACATATCTCACAATTCAAAGGATTGATTGATGTGATTAACTATTGAAAGTGAAAAGACAAAGAAAAGGCATATCTCACAATTCAAAAGATTGATTGATGTGATTAACTATTGAAAGTGAAAGGACAAAGAAAAGGCTAAGCTTAGAAAGGAGATACCAATTCAATTCAAATTGGAACACTGTTCAATTATTGGGTCATATCTGGAGCTGTAGATCTTGTATTTCAGTTTGATTTATATGGATAGAAAGCTAAGAAATAGGCCTACAATTTTCATGAATAGTGGAAGACCCAAATCTGCTGTTTTCAAATTCAAAGTTTGGCCACAAAAGAGAAGTCAGAATTTGTTCTGCAATCCAGCCTAAACATTGCTCATAATTTTACCCATATCTGGAGTTCTAGAAGACAAAATGACGTGAATTTTGGTGGATGGAAGGAAAAGACAATTTCCAACAATTTTCATGAAGAAGACCTGCTCAAATGCTGATGGTAACAATGACATTTCATCCAGATAAGAGCTTGAGGGGTATCCACCACGTCCACCAGCAGCACTACTCAGTATTTTAGCCATATCTCAAGCTCTAGTGATCCAAATGCTCTGACATTTTATGGGTGGAAAGATAAGATGATTGCCAACAACTATCCTGCAGAACACTTTGCCAAATTCTGATTGCATCAATGTCATTTCATCCAGCCAAAATGCTTGAGTGCTGGTGTCCACCAAGTCCACTAAATCAATAGTTGGCCACTACATCAATAATCAATTACCAAATGAATAGTTCTAAATTTTAGCCTATAAAAGGAAGCATTTGCCATTCATTTAGGAATCTTGGTTTTTCAGATCAAGATCATGTTCTTGCTCCCTCTCTTTATATTTTTGTAATGCTTAAGTTTTGTTTTCATTAATCTCTTGTTTATGCTTTTCATTTCCTTTACTATACTTAGTTAACTTATATTATGTTTATGTTCTTATATTGTTTATTTATGTTTTTCTTCTTCATATTGTCTAGCTAAGTTAATTATGTCAAGGTGAAAAGGCTTCACTAATGGTGTTAGAATATGTATAATATAAACTCAACATGGACTTTAATGTTTATATCCAAGAAAGTTTGCTATTAACATGTCTTATCATTTTTATCTTATTAATTCTTAATACCTTACTTGTTAAATGGTTAATCTAGATTTGTGTTGTATAACACTTGGTACATCAAATACTTGATCCTTCATAGTCTTCGGCCGACATCGTTGTTATGAGAGGAATTTGATTTGTTGTCAACATAAGTTAGCATCATGAATACCTGATAAAATTTATAAGTATGGTGTTACATAAATAAGATGATTAATATGATCATGTTGATAATTTATAAAGAGTTTATACTTTACTTATCTCTAATACTATTAGTGGATCCTTTAACCTTGACATTTGTTTTTATCATTGTTTAATCTTCACATTTATCTTACATCTCAAAGTCCTCTTTAACTCACCATCACCATCATCATCATTGTTGTTGTTGTTATTGTTATTGTTATTGTTATTGTTATTGTTATTATTATTATTTATAATTTATATAGTTCACCTCCCTGTGGTTCGACCCCAGTCTTGTCGGGTTATTTATTACTTTGACACTCTTGCACTTGGGATAAGACATCAACTCTTTGATCGTGTCAGACATGTAATTATTTTGTAAATTAAGAGACTTATCTCTTAAAACTTGAAATGTAATATTAACCCGTAAATTTGGATAAATGACTTTAATCTAATGTATGCAGTTCTAAGTACTTGTTTAACTATGCATGTTTATAGTTGAAATCAAATCCTTCACTTGATTTACATTATATGATATTATTATGCAAGATATAGTTTATATGATGATATTATGTAACAATTGAATTATGCATTGTTATTCTATGAACTTGAATTGTATGATGTTATTGAATAAGGTGTGTTTTGTTGATAAGGATGAGTTGGGTTGAGATCCAGGATGATTGGATCGGGCTGGGAAATGAAATTGGAAGTGTAATATGATTTTATCTATAGCTTGGGACTTCTCGGTATATGGGAGACTCTGTTAAAATTTTTGTGGAAATTTTGGTGGAACCTGTAAAAAATGTTTTGAAATTTCCATTTAACTGTTGTGTGTTTTCCTGACTGTTACACAATCCAAGAAATATAATAAGGCTGGCTCCATGATTCCATTTTTAAGAAAACAAATAATGTAAAACGAAATTGACGATATTTAAGATAAAAGTTTTTAGGCAATGAAGTATGCTAGTATCATTTGAGACTCGCCCTTCCCCGAGCTCAAGATCACAAGTCATGACTCGGGTAAGTAAAGTAAAAAAAACCATGGAAGCTTGCTATAGATTTAAAAAGGGAAGACCATTGAGAAAGAAAACCTATATTTCTCAAGTGAGTATACATGCATTAATCATAATGCATTACCAATAAATCTTTGTGGGGACTCTAAGTAAAGAATCCTTGATGAACTTGTATTTTACCTATAAATCTTTTTCCTTTGAGTGCATCTTTGAGCATTCATCACCTAGATAGTGTGCTTTCTAGCTATATCTTTATTTTTTTTTGAATGCGTCTTTGAGCCCTCATCACCCAGATAATGCGCTTTTTAACCCTATCTCTATTTCTTTTTAGTGCATATTTGAGCTCTCATCACCTAGATAATATGTTTCCTAGCCCTATCTTTATTTCTTTTGAGTATGCCTTTAAGCTCTCATATCTTAGATAATGCTATTTCTAGCCTTATCTTTATTTCTTTTGAGTATGTCTTTAAGCTCTCATCTTTCAGATAATGTTTTTTCTAACCCTATCTCTTTTCCTTTCTGAGTGCGCCTTTGAGCCCTCGCTTTCTAGGCAGTGTGTTTTCTAGCCCTTTCTTTTTATGAGCGCACCTTTGAGCCTTTACTTCTAACACTTTTTGGAAGGATTAACCATTTCTCGATATGTTAAATCCACAACCTCTCATTTCTTTTTTTTTACAAGCTTACTATCTAAAACCCCTTACAAGACTTTTCATCGTAAGCATTGTAAAGATGAGATAATTATCATAACCCATTTTTAGGTTCCCCCCCTAAATTTACTTTTTTCCTTTTAAAAATAATAATAATAATAATAACAACAAGAAGATTGACAAATTGACAAAAGCAGGCTAGGGAGGGTGTCAAATGTATAGAAGAATCAAGCTGGAGTTTTGGACAAAAATTGAGAACCTAATCCCATTGTACCTAAAACTAAAAAGATAATGCAGATTCAAGGTCAAATTAAATGATTATTGGACGAATCTGCATAAAAATTAAGTCTAGGGACTTAATTAGATTTTTAACAGGTCAGTTTGATTCAATCATGGGCCAAATTTAAATTTTAATTATATTTAAGAATTAATTTGGGTCAAATTAAAAGATTTAATTAGGTACAAGGACTTAATTATACTTTTATTAGTTCAAATTATTTTATTAGGGACTTAATTGGTGAAAAATTAAGTTTGAAAGCCCAATTTGCGCTTAATCGAGAAAATTGAAATTTTAAAGAATCAAACTTAATTTTTACGAAGTCAATTGATTGAAATCAAAGATAAAATTTCCAGAAAATCAAAGTTTAGGATGAATCAAGGGTTGAATTGAAGAAATTCACAACCAAGAACCCTTTTAATAAAGGCGCTAAAGTTTGACAACTTAATTTGGTTGAAAACACGGATGGAATTGAAGCAAATTGGAAGTTAAATGGTCAATCGGAGATCAATTTGCATGAATCCAAAACCAATTATTAAAATGAGAAGGCACTGAACTTCATGGTTGATATTTGGGTTTGGCAAGGATAAAATCGCATAAAATTAAAAGTTTGAAGTCAATTAGGGATGCAATTAAAAAAATCAAAAGACAGAGGACTAAATTGAATTTTAGTCAAATTCCTAATTAAAACCCTAAAGGTGTCAAAACGATGTTATTTTATTTAAACAAAATGGTGCATTTTGTCAAAATGACACTGTTTTGACCATCACAAAAAAAAAAGATGCCAGACGACTTGTTATCTAATCACTATTCATTATCTTCAACCTTTTGTACTTGAAAGGCTACTCAAGTGGCTAGTTTTCAAGGGCATTTAATGTCTTATCTCTACATCAAACAAGACACCACACTCATCGCTTGTCACCGTACTACACCCTAGCATAATTATTCAGCTAGTTGCCTTTGTAATCGCCGCAGTGCTGCCTCAAAGAGGCTGACCCGATTAACCTTTGTAGCTAAATTTCACAGCTTTTGGTGATGACTTTTTCCCAATGGTTGGGATCCTTTCCATTTAAATCAAGGGCCAAGATTTATTCCCAATAAAGACCATATACCCCTCTTTCATCTCGTATAAATAGGACTGAATTTCGTGCATTAGGTAAAGAGAAATGAGGGTGGAAAGTAAGCCAAAAAATTAGCCTATACACCATTTTTTTCAACCACCTAACCAGCCATTTTCCCCCTCCTCTAAAAACCACATTAAGCAACCATTAGCACCAGTAGTGCCACCAAAAGCAAGATAACATTTCCCTCAAAGACCATAAGAAAAATAGAGAAGGAATATAAGAGAAAACAAAAGGAAAAGAGTAGAGAAAAAAACATAAAAATGAAAGAAGAACATGATTTGTAACCCTTAACTTCAACAACCTTCGCCACATACCACCATTTCTTCTAGCAACCCACACAACCCCCTTTCCATCATGAACTCTAGCAACTTCCTTCCTTCCCAACAGCGACAACACTGTGAGCCATCTCTTTTAGCAGCAGTGTAAAACTTAAGTAGTGACGATGGTTGATTAGTACTTAAAAGTGCATTTTTATCAAGGTTTTATATCATCATTTTGCACTTGAAGTATCAATAACTCCTTAACTAAAGCATGTTTTATAATAACATATCTAATAATATAAGATACCTTTAATTTATGGTAAATGTTCATATTAAATGCAGGCCTATCACATAAATGAAAGAATTGATTGATGAGTTGAAATACTGAAATTAAAAGGACAAAGAGATGGCCAAACTTAGAAAAGAGATGTTGGTGCAGTCCAAACTGGAATATTGTTCGGTAATCAGGTCATATATGGAGCTGTAGATCTCGGATTTAGGTCTACTTTATATGGATGGAAAGGTAAGACATAGGCCTACAACTTTCATGAGGAGCCCAAGATTTAAAAAGGCCGTTTTCAAGTCCAAATTGTAGCAACAACGAAGAAGTCCGAATCTGTCCTGCAACCCAGACACTGTTCAGTGTTCAGCCCATATCTTGAGTTCTAGAAGTCCAAATGATCTCAAATTTTTTCCCGGGAAAGATGAGACAATTTCCTAGAACGTTCATGATTGAAGTCTGTTCAAATTATGACGTTATCAATGATGTTTTGGGCAGACAAGAAGATAAGAATTGTCACTAAGTCAAGATGTGGCCACCCATTCATCAATTAGTCAACAAATCAATAGTTCCGAATTTTGGCCTATAAAAGGAGGCATTTGCCATGTATTTAGGCATCTTGGTGTTTAGATCAAGATCATGCTCTTGCTCTCTCTTTATATTTTGTAATGCTTAAGTTTTGCTTATATTAATCTCTTGCTTATGCTTTTCATTTCCTTTCCTTGTTTATTTATGTTTCTTTCTTTCATTATGTTTAGTTAAGTTAATTATGTTAAGGTGAAAAGGGTACACTAATGGTGTAAGAATAAGTATAATATAAACTTAACATGGACCTTAATGTTGGATACTAACATGCTTTATATTTGCTATCTTGTTCACTTTTAATACTTTGCTTGTTAAATGGTTAATCTAGATTTATATTGTATAACACTTGGTACAACAAATACTTGGCACTTTCATAGCCCATACTGTATGGTATAACCGACACCTGAGCTATGAAAGGAACTTGATTTGTTGTTAACATAAGTTATAATCATGAATGCCTGACAACATTTACAAGTATTAGCATTATTCAAATAAGATAACTAATGTAATCATGTTAACAATTTATAATCCGATTGGAACCTCCTTTGTGTGTGGTTTCCAGTTGAGTAATAAAAAGAGTTTATACTATACTTGTTTGAAATACCATTAATGGATCCTCTAACCTTGACAATTATTTTTATCCTTGTTTAATCCTTACATCAATATCACATCTCAAAGCTCTCTTTAACTTATTATTATTGTTGTTGTTGTTGTTGTTGTTGTTGTATTATTGTTGTTTATAATTTATACAATTAACCTCCCTGTGGTTCGACCCCGGTCTTGCTGGGTTATTTATTACTTCGACACTCCTGCACTTGGGAGAAGACATCAATCTTTTGGTCATGTCAATGGTTTGAAGAAGAACCTCCATTATACACTTACTCTAGACCCGCATCATCAACGCCACAAGCCTCCACCATTAACCACTACCCTTAGGCTAGGCAAGTCCTTCTCTCATTCCCTTATGTATTCTCCCCTTTTGTTGTGTGTAGGACATGAATTAATTCACGTCCTGCAGCTGATGGCTTTTGCCAGCAAAGGTTAAGATGGGTTGAACCCTTAGCCTAGCTCACATAGTCGGGTTGGGTCCAGCCCATCTTTTAAAAAGAAAAGAAAAGAAATTTTTCAGCCTTCAGTCGGCCTAACCTAACTGGATTAGGCTTGGGCCTTAGGCTAGGCAAGAGAGAAATTCTCCTTCAACTATGGGTGTGTTTTCCTAACACACCCTAATGCATTGTCCTTAGTTTTTAATATATCTTTAATGTATAGCCAAACAAGCCTAATAAAAATCCCCAAAAAAAATCTAAAAAATTTCAAAGACCATTTTGAAATCATTTGTGGATATGTCGCGTATTTTTCTAATAATTTTGCCTAATATTGGACCGTAAACTTACACTGTAAGATATGAACCCAGTATTAAAAATATATGATTTTTCTTCGAAGTTTTGAAAAAATCCAAAAAAAATTAAAATATATCCCTTATTTTTTAAAAAAATCTTTTGTTTTTCATGCACATGGCCAACTCTTAAAGGTTTTTCATGCATATTTTCTAAAAAGAATAAAATCATATTTTTATCATGTTTTAAAAACACAAAATGGATATCATAACTGGTTTATGATTATCCATTAGGGTTTGATTAAAATACCAAAAATCTCACAACAATTAGTTTGTTATTCGGAGTGTCAGGATTTAGCTCTAGACTTTAATATTTTATGGTACAAAATTACATTGTAAAGTATATCCTTAGGTATTGAAGATACAAAATAAAAAATAAATACGAGGCTAAGTCGAACGATTAGGATTTAACCCAATAAGGTAGAGACTTATGACACGACCAAAAGATTGATGTCTTCTTCCAAGTATCAAAGTGTCGAAGTATAAATAACCCGGCAAGACCGGGGTCAAACCACAGGAAGGTTAACTGTATAAACTACAAATAAAGAAATATATAATAATAGAAAAGGAGTTGAAGAGAGCTTTGAGATGTGATATTGATATAAGGATTAAACAAGGATAAAATAATTGTCAAGGTTAGAGGATCCACTGATGGTATTTCAAACAAGTATAGTATAAACTCTTTTTATTACTCAACTGGAAACCACACACAGGGTTACACACAAAGGAGGTTCCAATCGGATTATAAATTGTTAACATGATTACATTAGTTATCTTATTCGAATAATGTTAATACTTGTAAATGTTGTCAGGTATTCATGATTATAACTTATGTTAACAACAAATCAAGTTCCTTTCATAGCACAAGTGTCGGTTATACCATACGGTTTTGAGTTATGAAAGTGCTAAGTATTTGTTGTACCAAGGTTATACAACATAAATCTAGATTAACCATTTAACAAGCAAAGTATTAAGAGTGAATAAGATAACAAATACAAAACATGTTAGTATCAAACATTAAAGTCCATGTTGAGTTTATACTATACTTATTCTTACACCATTAGTGTAACCTTTTCACCTTGACATAATAAACTTAGCTAAACATAATGAAGAAGAGAAACATAAAGAAACAAGATAAGAACATAAATAAGATATAAGTTAACTAAGTAAAGGAAAGGAAATGAAAATCATAAATAAGAGATTAATATAAACAGAACTTCAGCATTACAAAAATATAAAGAAAGAGCAAGAACATGATCTTGATCTGCAAACCAAGATGCCTAAATACATGACAAATGCCTCTTTTTATAGGCCAAAATTCAGAACTATTGATTTGTTGGCTAATTGTTGAGTGGGTGGCCACATCTTGACTTGGTGACAATCCTTATCTTCTTGTCTGCCAAAAACGTCATTGATAACATCATAATTTGAACAGACTTAAATCATGAAAGTTATAGGAAATTGTCTCATCTTTCCAGGAAAAAACGTTGAGGTCATTTGGAATTCTAAAACTTAAGATATGGGCTGAACACTGAAAAGTGTCTGAGCTGCAAGACAGATTCGGACTTCTCCATTGTTGCTATAATTCGGACTTGAAAACAGCCTTTTTAAATCTTGGACTCCACATGAAAGTTTTAGGCCTATGTCTTAGCTTTCCATCCCTATAAGGCAGACCTAAATCCAAGATCTACAGCTCCAGATATGACCCAATGACCGAATAGTGTTCTAGTTTGGACTGAACCAGCATCTCTTTTCTAAGTTTGACCCTCTCTTTATCCTTTAAATTTCCGTACTTGAAGTCATCAATCAATCCTTTTATTTATGTGATAGGCCTACATTTAAGATGAACATTTACCATAAATTAAAGGTATCTTATGACCTCAACGTTTTTTTCCTGGAAAGTTGAGACAATTTCCTAGAACTTTCATGATTTAAGTATGTTTAAATTATGATGTTATCAATGATGTTTTTGGCAAACAAGAAGATAAGGATTGTCACCAAGTCAAGATAAGAATAATTATAATATAAACTCAACATGGACCTTAATGTTTGATACTAACATGTTTTATATTTGTTATCTTGTTCACTTTTAATACTTTGCTTGTTAAATGGTTAATCTAGATTTATGTTGTATAACCCTTGGCACTTTCATAGCCCAACCGTATGGTATAACCGACACCTGTGCTATAAAAGGAACTTGATTTGTTGTTAACATAAGTTATAATCATGAATGCCTGACAACATTTACAAGTATTAGCATTATTCGAATGAGATAACTAATGAAATCATGTTAACAATTTATAATCTGATTGGAACCTCCTTTGTGTGTGATTTCTAGTTGAATAATAAGAGTTTGTACTATACTTGTTTGAAATACTATTAGTGGATCCTCTAACCTTGACAATTGTTTTTATCATTGTTTAATCCTTATATCAATATCACATCTCAAAGCTCTCTTTATTATTATTATTACTATTATTATTACTATTATTAATATTGTCGTTGTTGTTGTTGTTGTTGTTGTATTATTGTTATTTATAATTTATGTAGTTAATCTCCCTGTGATTCGATCCCGGTCTTGCCGGGTTATTTATTACTTCGACACTCCTACATTGGGAGAAGACGTTAATCTTTTGGTCGTGTCATCTCCTTTCTGGTTTTCATTAGAATCTCTTCCTTATTCAACTATTAATAACCGTTCCCTCTTCCACTATTAACCTCCATTCTAGACTTTATAAGATCAAACATGATTATTTTTGCTTAACACATTACCGATACCAATTTCACTGGTATCATTATCATCACCTCGTAGGAGTCGATGCAAGGTGATCCCCTTACCCGGGATGGGATCCTAACATACACTAAATGTATGCTAGCCAATACATGGTGATCCCCTTACCCGGGATCCTAACATACACTAAATGTATGCTAGTTAATACATGTTTGATCCCCTTATCCGGGATCCTAATATACACTAAATGTATGTTAGTCCAAACATAATGATCTCCTTACCCGGGATCCTAACATACACTAAATGTATGCTAGTTTACGCCTCAAATCACACTTCTCATATTTCCTTTATCAGTGATAATTTCGGCACTTGGCAATTCACACATCAACCTTTCCCCTTGAATACACATACATTCAGTAATTCACATTTCACATCAGTAATTTATATTAAATCATGAAATTTAACTAGAAGGTATAGGTGCGATTCCCCTACCTACAGTAGAAGCTCTACTCATGCTCCCCTGTTGCTGCTGTTGCACCATGCCTGTGGTCCCTCTGTAAATTACAGGTTCACCTCATAAATTTTCCTCACTCAGGGATATGTTTTATAATAACCATATCAATAACCAATAAGTCTTTCTTTCAATTATTTTTTAATATTTTACGTTCTCATTTCACCTATTAATATTGTCATTCTTTGTCCAACCACAGTTATCATTCCTTTCTTTATATTTGAACTGTTTCTGTTTAAATCCTGAACTGTCATTGTCTAGACATTGAATTGTTACTGTCCGACCTCTCCTCAGATTTTTAACTATATCTAGAGTTATAGAACTCTGTTTCAAGTGAGATAGGTCTTGTTGGAAAGCTAAGACATAAGGCTACAAGTTCTCTGAAGGAAGGAGAACCCAGTTCTGCCTCTAAGACAGTCAAAATTGCTCATCAACAAACATTTGGACTGTTAATATCCAACTGTTACTGTCTCGTTTTTGAACTGTTACTATCTAACCTCTCCTCAGATTTTTAGCTATATCTGGAGTTATTGAACTCCAATTCAAGAGAGATTAGTTTCGTTGGAAAGCTAAGACATTAGGCTACAGTTCTCTGAAGGAAGGAGAACCTAGTTCTGCCTCTAAGATAGTCAAAATTGCTCATCAACAAACATTTGGATGTTGTTGTCCAACTGTTACTGTCTCGTTTTTGAACTGTTATTGTCTGACCTCTCCTCAGATTTTTAACTATATCTGGAGTTATAGAACTTCGATTCAAGCAAGATTAGTCTCGTTGAAAAGCTAAGACATGAGGCTACAAGTTCTTTGAAGGAAGGAGAACCCACTTCTGCCTCTAAGACAGTCAAAATTGCTCATCAACAAACATTTAGACTGTTACTGTCCAATTGTTATTGTCTCGTTTTTGAACTGTTACTGTCTGACCTCTCCTCAGATTTTTAACTATATTTAGAGTTATAGAACTCAGATCTATAATTTAACATCCAGACATCAATTCATAATTGACTTTAAAAGGACTCATTAGACCATGTTTAGAATACCTTACCCGGTACGAATCAAGGTTTCAATCCCTCCTTTTCTTTCTAATGACAGCCGACCCCCCCTCTTCTCTTCTTGTTCAATTTTTCTTGTTAATCCCTTGCTTGCCAGTGTTTATTCTACCTATAACCCTTAATCTTGGATGAGTTCTTGAAATTTTGGTGTTTCTCTCTTGATCTGTAAAAATGGATACAAAACTCCCTCTTTTCTTTCTTCACGATAGCTGCAGATTTGTTTTTAGTGAGAAGAGGAGTATTTATGCTCTATAATTATTCTCATTTGCATTTAGGCCCCATTTTCTTTAAGTGTATTCGTTTTGCCCCCACTTCTTTTTAGTTTAGTTTATTTTCTTTAATTTAATCCAGTCTTGATTTTCTCGAGATTTACATAACTAGTCCCTTTACCTAGACTTTGTAGACCATTAGGTCTTTTAGTGACCATAATACTAGGTGACAACTCTTGAACCTTATGACCATAACTTTATGATTAAACTTGAAACCCCCCTTTTAATTCCAGGAGGCAGCTTTGTCACACAATGTAAACACACAAAAAAGAGAGAAGTAAAGCCGAAATGACTCCACCATCATTGCTGATTTCTGAATTGGCAGCGACATAATTTCTGGTTGTCAATTTCTGAATCGGCAACGACACAGTTTCTGGCTGCCGATTTCCAAATCAGCAGCGTTGAAGTTTTGGTTGCTGATTTGTGAATTGGCAGTGACGTAGTTTTTCACTGCCGATTTCTGAATCAGCAGCAACGCGGTTTTGGTTGCCGATTTCTGAATTGGCAGCTAAGCAGTTTTCACTGCTGATTTCTGGATCGACAGTGACGCTATTTTCACTGCCGATTTTTAACATTCGCTGTCGAATTGTGTGTTCTGTAGTGAATTTGGGATTCACTACTGAAGTTGAATTATCTACAGCGAATTTGTATTAGCTGCCGAAATTGAGTTGTTTACAGCGAATTAACATTCGTTGCCAAATTATGCATCCTGCAGCGAATTTGGAATTCATTGACGAAGTTGAATTGTTTGTAGCAAATTTGTAATTCGTTGCCGAAAATCAGTTGTTTGCAGTGAATTAACATTCACTGCCAAATTGTGTGCTGCAACAAATTTGGGGTTCACTGCCGAAGTTGTATTGCCTGTAGCAAATTTGTAATTCGGCAATTCGCTGCCAAAATTGAGTTGGGTGCAGCGAATTAACATTCCCTGCCAAATTGTGTGTTCTACATCGAATTTGGGATTCACTGCCGAAGTTGAATTGTGTGTAGCAAATTATAAATTCGTTGCCGAAATTGAGTTATTTGCAACGAATTAACATTCGTTGCCAAATTATGTGTCCCACAGCGAATTTGAGATTCATTGCCAAAGTTGTATTGTGTGCAGTGAATTTGTGACTCACTGCCGGAATTGAGTTGTTTGCAGCGAATTAGCATTCTCTGTCGAAAACATGTTGGCTATAGCGAAGTAGGATTCGCTACCGAAATTATAGCGCCAACAGCGAAACAGTTTTCGCTGCCAAATGGTGCAGCCAGCAGCAAACCAGTTTTCGCGTCAAATTGTTCGGCCTGCAGTGAGCCAGTTTTCACTGTCGATTTCTACAATAGGCCTCCTGGGCAGAAATAACTCAAATGCTTGTAACAATTTCATTGTATGATGGTGTAAAATATGGAACACTTGAATGTGAACATATGTACTCTTGAATTAAGTATGGTGATGAATGTGATTCAAAGATACAAATGTATTGATTTGTGACCATTGATGTCTTAGGTGGTGCGGTCGAGACCGGACCATCGTCAGGACAAGGACAACCCACAAGTGGAGTAGGTAGGTGGTTTCCACCTTTTTCTCTTATGATGATATTTTATTAAATCCTTATTGAATGATAAAACGATGATGAAGTGTTTGATTGAATTCTTGATGATTGTCAAAACGACTATGAATTGTTGATCGAGTTCTTGATGAACGTTGAAACAATGACGAAATTGTTACTGTCTAAAATGATCCATTTGAGGTGGATATATTATTGTGTTGTGATGAATATTAAACCGAATATGAGATATTGATTGGGCTATTATGAATTTGGGTTGTGAAGAATGGTTGTATGAGTATTACAAAGGATCTATTGTTGTATTTTTATTGAATGTAATTGTGATGAATATATTACAAAAGATCTATCATTGTATTATATTGAATGAAATTGTCACGAATGGTTGTATGAGTATTATGAAAGATTTACCGTTGTATTGTATTGAATGTTAATTATCACGAATGGTTGCATGAGTATTACAAAGGATTTACTGTTGTATTTTTATTTAATGTAATTGTGATGAATCGTTGTATGAGTATTATGAAGGATCTACCATTTTATTATATTGATGTAATTGTGACAAATGTATTACAAAGGATCTACCGTTGTATTATATTGAATGAAATTGTCATGAATGGTTGTACAAGTATTACAAAAGATCTACCGTTGTATTATACTGAATGTTAATTATCACGAATGGTTGTATGAGTATTACGAGGGATCTATTGTTGTATTGTATTGAACATTAAATGTCATTAATGGTTTGATGACTAATACGAAGGGTACTATTGTGTTATACTGAATGCTAAACTGTTATGGAATGTTTGTTTGTGTATTACAAATGATCTATTATCGTGTTACTGAATGTTAGACTATTACAAAATGCCTGTACGAGCACCACAAAGGCTCTGCTATTACGTTGCAGTGAATGTCAAATTGTTATAAATCGTTTGAATGAGCAAATCAAAGGATATTACCATGTTATAGTGATTTCACAAACCACCTCTAGAATGTGTGATTGGTTGATGATTAAATTCGACTAATGGCATCCAAAGCGAATGACCGAGATGAGCAAATGATTAACTATGACTAATGGCATCCAAAATGGATGACCGGGATGAACAAATGATTAGCTTCGACTAATGGCATACGAATAGATGACCGAGATAAGTGATTGATTAGCTTCGGCTAATGTCATCCAAATGGATGACCGGGATAAATGATTGATTAGCTCCGGCTAATGGCATCCAACTGGATGATCGAGAAGAACAAATGATTAGCTTTGGCTAATGGCATCCAAATGGATGATCGGGACAAATGATTGATTAGCTTTGGCTAATGGCATCCGAATGGATGACTGGGATAAATGATCGATTAGCTCCTACTAATGGCATCTAAAATGGATGACCGAGATGAATAAATGATTAGCTTCGACTATTGGCATCTAAAGCGGATGACCGGGATGAACAAATGATTAGCTTTGGCTAATGGCATCTGAATGGATGACTGGGATAAGTGATTGATTAGCTTTGGTTAATAGCATCCTAAATGGATGACTGGGATGAACAAATGATTAGTTATGACTCATGGCACTCTAAGTGGAAAACCAGGATAAATAAATGACTTGCTTCGGCCAATAGCATCCTAAGTGGATGATCATGTTGAAAAAATGATTGGCTTCAGCTAATGGCATCCTAAGAGGATAGTCAGATTTGAGTGTTATGAGTTAGTTTTAAGAACTAATACGTTCATGTACGTTTTGTATATACTAAGTATATGAAAGAACTACGATTATTATGCTTTAAAGGGAGAATAACATTAGTTCGGCTAATAGTATTTGAGATGAATGATCGGGTTTGAGTATTGTAATTAGCCTCGGTAATTGACGAATTATTAATAGTGGTATTTACTTAAGTAAGGAGAAATGAAGGAATTATGCTCTTTTAGCCCATGAATGAAATGTAACGTTAATATTGCTTTATTATGCTTTCTTTAATTGCCTATAATGCTTGAAATTACCTTGTGTTGTAACAGGGACATCATACCAACATAGTGCGTAAAGAAATTCATTTTGCGGCTCACACATTTTGAAAAAAGCTATATATCTGCATGTTATGGGTGATATGAGTTCTGCATAAACAAACGTGTTAATCACTCAATTAGTCATCCGACCCCTTTTGTAAAGACTAGTAATGAAAAATTGAAATGGAACACGAATGTGAATGTAAGAACAAGTTTATATGATGGGTATGAATATACATATGAGGTATTCATCTAATGAGGATGTCGTGTTGTGAAATTACATGAGGTCAGGATAACGAAAGTACTAGTTGTGTAACTTGTTGTCCAACACTCTTGTATGAACTTGTGATGATATCGAGATTAAAACAAGAATGTGAATTTATGAGTATGTCGATATGATGTAATGTAAACCTATGAGTATGGAAATTTAATATTATGGGCACGTGTATTGAGAATTTGTTCTATGAGAATATTGATTTACATTATCCTACGTAGATTGTGCCTTATTAATGAACATAATGCAATGATAAATATGGAGAATGATATGGAGAAAAACATAAAGAAACTGGACGATTAAAAGAAGTTCCAGCGATTTTGGCCTTGAAAAAGCCGGGTCGTTACACACAATGTTGTGCACATCACGATAATAAGTGTTACAATCCTCTTCAAATTCTTTCAAATGCAAGTATGGGTTTTTTATATCTAATTCATGAAAAGTTCGTAAAAGTTGAATGATATTTGGTTTAAAATTGAAGTGAGATGAATCAGGAAGGAAAACTATACATGATGATGCACTTATTCTTGTTGGATTTATATGGTCTCTAAAAGTTCTTAGACAGTTATTATCATTATAAAATGACTAGTTATCTTTTTCAGCCATGTTTTCTAAAGAAGATGAAGATTTCCTAGAAAATCTGCCACTTAATGTGTGTGACCAAACTCTCATGCAAGTGTAGAACGAAAAGAAAAAAAATAAAATTAGATAAAATAAAAGTGAAAAGAAAAAAAGAAAAGAAAATTTATAGTTTGTACAGTAAATTACTTCACTGGAAATGGTGCTAAAAACTTGACACAATCAAATGATTGATGTTTTTTCCCATATGTAGGAGTGTTAAAGTAATAAATAACATGGCAAGACTAAGGTCGATCTACATGGAGATTACATATACAAAATCACAAATAATAAAAGAAACAGAGTTGAAGAGAACTTTGAGATGTGATATTAATATAAAGATAAAATAATTGTTAAGGTTAGATGATCCATTAATGGTATTTCAAATAAGTATAATCCAAACTCTTTATTACTCAACTAAAAACCATACACAAATGAGGTTCCAATCAGATAACTTATCATTAATGACTCATTTTAATGTATTAACATGGTCATATTAATTACCTTATTTGAGTAATGTCCATACTTGTAAATGTTATCAAGTTATCATTGTGCTAACTTATATTAATAACAAATTAAGATCCTTTTCATAACATAGGTGTCGATTATCCATATGGTAGGCTATGAAAGAGTCAAGTATTTATTGTGTCAAGCATTGTACACCATGAATCTAAACTCACCACTTAACAAGTAAGGTATTATGAAAGAGTAAGATAACAATTATAAAACATGTTAATAATAAACTTTCTTGAAGATAAACATTAAAGTCCATGTTGAGTTTGTACTATATTTATTTATTCTTACACCATTAGTGTAATGTTTTCACTTTGACCAAAATAAACCTAACTAAATATAATGAAGAAGAAAAATATAAATAAATAAGATAAGAACATAACTATTTTCATAACCTAATTTTTGAATTTTCAAAAAAAAAATGAATGAATAAAAATAATTTGAGAATTGGGTCAAGACAACACAAATTGAGAGTTTAAGGATTAATAAGGATGGAACTATAAATTTGAAAGTCAATTTTGGTAGAAATTGAAAGAATTGATAAGTTTGGGGACTTAATTAAACTTTGGAATAGTTTAATTAATGAAATCATGAACTTAATTGAAGAATTGATAAGTTTGGGGACTTAATTGAACTTGTAATTAGTTTAATTAATGAAATCAAGGGCTTAATTGAAGAAATACCAAAGTTTGAGGCTGATGCATGGCAAAATTACAAGAATGCCCCCTTGTCTCATTGTAGGAAATGTTCCTTTCCTCTTTTTCCATTACCCGAAAAGATCAAATCCCCTTCTATGCATAATATTGCCCCCTTATACGGGTTATTGCCCCTAAGTGTTTAATAGTTTAATTAATGAAATCAAGAACTTAATTGAAGAATTGATAAGTTTGGGGACTTAATTGAACTTGTAATTAGTTTAATTAATGAAATCAAGGGCTTAATTGAAGAAATACCAAAGTTTGAGGTTGATGCGGGGCAAAATTACAAGAATGCCCCCTTGTCTCGTTGTAGGAAATGTTCCTTTCCTCCTTTCCATTACTCGAAAAGATCAAATCCCCTTCTATGCATAATATTGCCCCCTTATACGGGTTATTGTCCCTAAGTGTGCTCTGTTAGTGACTCGAACAAATAATGATTTTGAGTAACCCTTTTTTCTTTTCTCCTTCTTGGTTTTGGTAAAGGAATCTTTATCTAGAATAAATCTTGAAATCTTGATCTTGCATTTTAAAAACAAAAATTGTTTCGATGTGAGTTTAAAACAATTTGCTTTTGAAATCTTGCAACTCCCTATCTATTATTTCTTTTCCTGGAAAGGAGATGATTTGTTCTTGTGTCAGCGATATTGCCATTGATGAAGGTACATCACGAGGTGACTCTTTCTACTTTTGTGGGTTCCAAAGTGAAGGGCTCGAGAAAAAGCTTGAGCTTTTGTTTAAAAAAAAAATTCTTTTTGAACACTCATTTTATCAACATGAATAATAATGAGTAGTTTATTCTCGATGTCATAACTCTTATCAAAAAAATACTTTTTACATTTTGAGAGCATCATTTATTATTCTAGGTTGCTTGCTTCTTTAATTAGAAAGGACTTCTACAGACATGTAACATAGACTGTGGTTCCTGGCTATGAAAGAAAAGGATTCATAAAGCTCAAAAAGTATTTCAAGGTTTCAAAGACCTAGGATCACTATTATTAGTTTGACTCTTTAGGTATGTTAATCTTTTTCTTTTGTTGCTTTTCTTGGATTTGTCATTTTTTATTGTTTTGGTCGGGGTATACTCACTTTGTTTTGGCCATCACTTTTTTCTTTTGATTTAGGTATACCCCCTAATATTTGAGTTGCTTGTGCTATTTTGCCCCTTTTTGGTTTTCTTACGGCTTTTTCATCATTATTGATCCTTGAAATTTCACTTGCTTATAGTGTGGAGTGTTATCCTAGTCGAGATTTTTCATGAAAGAAAATTTGTTTAGGCTCAACAAGGGACCATAAGTGATAAATTCATTTTAGAATGTGAAAGGGGTAACAAAGATGGTGTTTTTTATTTCAAGTCGTAGAGTTAAGATCAATAAACTTTGATCGCGTCTAGTGTGATGGTTTGAACTTTGCAAAGAGATGCATTTCATGAGTCTATGAACAACGAATCCAGTACATACCATTATGCATATATTTAAAATGACTGGTTTAAGAGTGTGAGGGTGGCTATTCATTTTTCTATTAATATACTTTACTTTAGAATTTAGTCATATCAGCGAAGGAGTTACTTAATTCATTTGTCATTTTACAAGTAGAATGTCAAAATGTTGTTTGAAATAAACATCAAATCATCTTTGAAATCAAAAGCAAGTTCAATTTTTCAAAATTCCACTACCGAAAAAGATTTTGGTAAAAAAAATGAATTGAGTTTATGAGATCATGCAAGGCTGTACAGGTGTATTTGTGAGTTTTTATAGGGGACCTCTTTCAAAATTTATGACAATGTAAAGCAAAGAAAGAGACACAATTGAAGGATAAACTCATTATTTCATTAAAAATATAGAAAAGAGGCTTAACAATGAAGACCTTATGCCAACATCTTAGGCTATAACTTCTAGTAAGGTAATACAAAAAGGGTTAAACACTTAGCAACCATTGATTGGAATTTTCCAGAATCTCCTAATCGTTCCTCTCCTATGAACTCTTCGATGGGGGCATCTTTCCAATAGTCAGTTAGGGTCATATGTAGACCATTCTTGGTCTAATGACACTGTAGCTTTATCTTCAAGATACTTGGTTTCTAGGAACTAGTGTGAAGAAGTTAGCTATAGGAAGGGTAGGTGTTCTTGGTAGTCATTTCTCTTGCCTTTGTAACCATATTCGGTATTGTGAATCTCAGTTTCTTTCTTTTTTCCAGTAAAACCTTTCTCCTTAGTTGGGTCAACAATCTTACCTAACCCGATGGCTTGTTCAATCCTCTCAGCTATATACAACTAGGTCAGTGAAATGTTGTGCAAAGCTTCCAACCAAATATTCAAAGTACGGGCTTTAAAGGTGTTGGAAAATAAACTAACCATCTTTTTTCCCAATAAAGGAGGATTAACCTATGCAGCTGCCACACGCCACCTTTATGCGTATTCTTTTATGGACTCCTTGTTGTCATTCTCCATTGCTTGCAAGTTTGACCTATCATGGCCCACGTCCATATGAAACTTATATTGCTTAATGAAGGCATCAACTAAGTCCTTCTACTTTTTTATCTTGGTATTGTTCAACCACATATACAAAGTGAGGGCAACATCACTCAAGCTGTTTTGAAATAAATGAATTAGCAGTTTCACACCATAAACCACCCCAGCCATTTTGTTGCAATATGCTTTGAGATGAGTTATAGGGAATTGAGTTCCAATATATTTGACAAACTCTGGCATTCTAAACTTTTTGGGAATGACCACGTTAGGCACCAAACACATCTCAGCAACCTTTATGAGATCATATAGGCTAGTTCCCTCAAATGCCCTCATTCTTTGCTCAAGGGTAGCCAACTTTTCTAAGCCATCTTCTTTCACTACTTGTCCTTTTGAGATTCCTTCACTGTAAAGTTGATGGTAGATGACATTTTTATGGGATATACTGGTTAAGAAAATTGGAAATACATAGCATGTTGAAATTCAGATGGCACCTCATTGCCCTCAGATTTTGTGGATTGAAAGGAGTTATAAGCATCTGTAGAGGCTGAGCTGTGAATATTGTTTCTCTGGATTTAAATCCCAAGGCCTATTCGAGTAGGGCTAGTAAGCCTTGTGACTTCTTCTCTAAGACTTTCTAACTCTTTTCAGTATTGAGTTTTCAACTGGACTCTTTCTTCATTTTCCATTTGTCTTTTTCGCAGTCGAGTGTTATAGGTGTGTTTCAATAGGGAACCTATATTTCAACCTGCTAAATGAAAATTATGCAATCATGCACAAGTGATGATGTTATCAATAAGGAAATGCAGATTCAATGTAGACTTGCCCTTCACAGAGTGACAACGGTTGTTATTCATGGATTTAAGCAACCTGATGTCATCATTATGCCAATAAAGGGATTCTTATCTAGTCTTGCTTAAGTTTGAGCTTTTGATAAACCTTTTAGTTTTTAATTCAAGTAATTTCCTTTTTGTCAACTATAACAACTCTGACTCTTGTATTCGATGTGACGACCGTTTGCCACCTAATAATCTTGGAAATCAATATGCCACATGTTGAGCTTGCCATAGTGAGATTACATAGGGTACAACCTAATAGGTAGATTCTAATCGTTAGGTGCATCAAGAGGTAGGTTGCTATATAATCTTAAAGGGTCTTTCGCATGCTCAATGATTGTCCTTGCAAGGTCGATATGAAGCTTACAAGTAGTATGAAGATAGAGGCCTTGAGTAATATCAAATTAGCATACCAACCACTATCGAGTAAATAATTAAGCGAGAGTTGGTTGGCTTCACGAGTCTTGCCTAGGCTAAAGCCATTGGGATACCGTTACTTCCCCACCTGTCCTAAATTTTAAGGTGTGTGCTCTTAAAGTGATGCATAACAATAAGGATGCGTGCTAAAGTGGTAAAAAACGATAACCATATAAACACAATAAAACAAACACTAGCAATTGACAAACAAAAAGGCAAAGCTTAGTCCAAATCTTCCCTAGAGGAGTCACCATTCTGTCACACCCGTAAATCGTAACAACCTTTAAAAATTTTAAATGAATTGAAAGAATAGATATTTGACATCTTGTTCTTTAGAGAAGAAAGGTCTAATTTAAGGAGTTGCCACCTAGTATTATGGTCAGTAGAAACCCTAATTGGTCAACAAAGATTCTATGGTATAAGACTGGTTACGAAAAAAGAAAGAAATTCTATCTCACCCATTAAATGTCCTACCAGAGGCAGGCTACATAACTAGTTTTGTCTTAAATTGCTAAGAGTTTGCTTTTGTTCCATTCTTATGGTCTTTGCTTAAATGAATTACACAACCACTAAAAAGGAATTACTTCCAGTAGTATTTGCATGTGAAAAATTCAGATCTTATCTTGTTGGCTCACATATTATTGTTTTTAGTGATTATGCATCATTGACATATCTTCTTTCTAAGAAGGATTCTAAGGCTAGATTGGTACAGCGGATTTTGTTACTTCAAGAATTCGATATCACAATTAAGAACAAGAAAGGCACCGAAAAATATTGTTGCGGATCATTTATCAAGATTAACAATGGATTCCACATCTGACATTACACAAATCAATGATTACTTTCTTGATGAATCTTTACTTTCTATTTCTACAAGGTCTTGGTTTGGTAATATTGTCAATTTTCTTGCAACAGGAGATTGGAATGACCCTTACTTATTCAAATATTATCATAATCAAATATTTCAAAGATGTATTTCCAACAATGAGGTAAGTAGTGTCATTAAATTTTGTAATTCTGAGGCATATGAGGGTCATTTCTCATCAAAGAAGACGACTATAAAAATCTTACAATGTGGATTTTATTGGCCCACCATGTTCAAGGACATGCATTCATTTTGCAAAACTTATGAAAATTGTCAAAAGTTAGGATATATTTCAAAACATCACATGATGCCTTTGAATCCTATTTGTTATTGAAATCTTTGACTATTGGGGTATAGATTTCATATGTTCATTTCCTCCATTATTTAGTTTTGTGTACATATTAGTCGCAATAGATTATGTTTCAAAATGGATAAGGCAATTCCAAGTTGAAACAACGATCATAAAACTGTGCTCAAGTTTTTGAAAGAAAATATTTTGAGTCGATTTAGAATCCCTCGAGCAATGATAAGTGATGGTGGAACACATTTCTGCAACAAGCTATTTGAGTCTTTAATGAAGAAATATGAAATCACACACAAAGTTGCTACCCCTTATCTCCCTCAGACAAATGGACAAGTAGAACTTGCTAATAGGAAGATTAAACAAATCTTGCAAAAAACAGTGAACCATAATCGGAAGGACTGGTCTGTAAGACTTAATAATGCACTTTGGGCTTATTGAATTGCTTTTAAAACATCATTTGGTATGTCACCTTATAGGTTGGTTTATGGAAAACCTTGTCACTTACCTGTGGAACTTGAACATAAAGCTTATTGGGCTATTGAAACTTTCAATTCAAACCTTGATGATGCTAACCAGCTGCGATAGTTACAAATAAATGAGCTTGAGGAAGTAAGAAATGTTGCATATGAGAATTCAAAAATTCATAAAGCAAGAATAAAAGAGTTTCATGACAAGAGAATCTTGAGAAAAACTTTTGATGTTGGTCAAAAAGTTTTGTTTTATAATTCTCGACTCCACTTATTTCCTAGAAAGCCAAAATCAAGATGGAGTGGTCCATTTATTGTGAAATATGTGTATCCTTATGGGGCCTTTGGTATTGAGAATCCAAAGAATGGCAATGTCTTTATGGTAAATGAACATCGTTAAAAAACTTATTTTGATAATTTTCCTAGTGAAAATAAATCCATTGGTTTGAGTGATCTTGTTTATAAAGATTGATTATTTTATTTTTCCAACATTGTTTTTGTGTTTCTTTTTAGTGTGACTTTTGTTGATACCCCATGACTCTTAAGTTGGTTCTTTCAGTTTCCAATGATAACTGATAACTGTTTATATATTTGTTCAATTCTTTGTTCCTTATCTTTTCTTTGCATCTCTGCTCCACTTCTTGTTTGAAAAATGAACACAACTTTTGAAAAATTGAAAAAGTACTTTCCCACTTTTCCTCAAAATACAATTACAAAACTTTACCGTACTAGGTGTGAAAGATTGAGTTTGTTAATGAATCATGGAATTCCTGAAGATATTCGCTGGATAATTGAAGCAAAGGTCCGATTATTAGGTGCGATTCAGGAAAGGTCAAATTCAGATTTTGACGTAAAAAGTGCATCTATCCAGTTTTACGGTAACAGTCATAATTCTCAATTCGACAATTAGATTGGGTTGAAATTTTACGTGGAGTCTCCTGACATGGTGTCCTACCTTGGGTTAAACTTTCAGGTCAATTAGAGTTCGGAAAGGCATCGAAACACGGGTCAACAGAGGCTGTATGAATTTTGTTATTTACTTCCTTTTGACTTGTGGACTTCCTATTTGGCTATGATTCTTTTCCTAAAAGGATGTGGCAGCTTATTTTGGGAATCTCCTAATTCTACAAATATCTTTAATGGGCTGCAACATAGTTTTCAAGTGTGGCAACGATTCATAAATGTTTTAGAATCCTTTTCTTACAAGGATTCCTTATTCATCCTAGCTACAAAAAGGAAAGAAGACTTCAGAGTAAATTCTACATTCAGATCAGATTTCCTAGTCTATTTGGTGACTTCTTAATGCTGACAAATCTGATTCTAGCATATTTAGAATGGTAATTTTTGGATTTTTATTATTTTTATTATTTTCTTCTTAGTCTTTAGGTTATTATTACTTATTTGGATCAATTGTAACTGGGCTTAATATAAGTCCACCTAAGGGGGATCCATTAGGGTTTATTTAAGTCTAGAGTTAGTATAAATAAAGGCATAACCAGACATGTAAGTTGGACAATTCAGATTAATAAAACTTCTTGTTTGCTGCACTTTGTGTGTGTGAGTTAGTGAGATAATCTCCCTTCCATGGTTCTCTAAAGAACTGAAAAACGACTTATCGAAGACCAACTGTCTTTGTGGTGTCATCCTTATACTTCTTGTTCGAGAATCAATATTCGTTGGGTGGGGGTCTCCGTTTCCAATAGTGTTGGTGCCTAGGTACAAGTTATCTTTGTGTCACATTCCTATCAACCTGATTTACTTGGCTTTCTGGGAATTGATGTCTTCGCGTGTGGGTTGCGTGACCATGTGATCATGAGGTTCACATCATTTGGTATCAGAGCTTGGCTCCATTAATCAGGTTATATGCTTCTGAAATTTTCGTTTCTTGTTGTTTCCGCAAAAAAATTCCTTAGTGTCCAATTTCTTCTTCTCTTGATTTTGCAGCATATAAAAAAAATAGTTATTTCATTTGGTTCCTGACCAAAATATATCGGTGGCATAAAAAAAGAGGAAAAAAGAAAAAAAAAGTCGTTCAAAAAGGCATTTTTTTGTTTCTGCCGTAGAAAACTAAACAAAGAAAAATTTGACCAAATCAACTCAGAATGAGCTCAAATTTGATTCTATTATTACTGGGACCCTAATCGCACCACATATTGATTTTTAAGTCAATTGGATATCGTTTTCTTTGAGTTTTAAATTCAGGTCTGATTCATAACGTTTTTTGCGTCAGTATATCAAATCTTATCGTAAATTGATCAAATTTTATATTCTGTCTATTTGGGTTGATATCGCACTATATCTGAAATTTTAACTCAATTGGACATCATTTACTTTAGGTTCCAGATTCCGACTTAACTCGTTGTAAACGAGTTTGTTTTGCGTCAACTTTTAAAATTCAGATTCTTTCTGTTGTTTTCATTTCTTGCAGTTTATTTTCATCATATCCAACATATCTGGGTGTTGTTTCATTGTTTTTCATATTTTGTTTCTGTTTTTCGTTCATATTTCGGATAGACTCGCGAGACTATCATCGCAGTTTTGTTTTGCTTGTTTTCTGGTTTTTATTGCTTCTTGAGTCATATATATTTGGATTGTGCTGCCAAGTTGGTTTTATTTGGTGTTGGTTTCAGTTTCGCAAGAACACCAAGAAGGTGAGATGAGAGGTGTTAGATTGTGAGGATATTAAGAGTGTTTGAGCGAAACACGAGCGTTGTGAGGATTTTTTTTCCACTAACCAATTTTTGTAGGTACCATCATATCAGTTCAAAACAACACACCACCCCCTCCCGATGTAGAACTTCAATTCCAAATGCAAGCCATGATGAAGATGATGGAAAGCATGAATTTCATGATGGGGAACGTGTGTGACAGGCTTGAGAAGGTCGGAAAACATGGAAACATGGCTGGAACATGTACCCAAGAAGTGAGGGGCTGAACCAAAATCAAACAATGGCAGTGGGGCCAAAAGGCCAAGGTGGGCTGATTATGAGGAGGACATTGATGATATTGGTGATGGTGGTTTTAAGGATGAGACCATAGGCTATTGGGAAGGTTTTTGACAGCCTAGAAACCGAAGTGATTTCATGTATTTTGATGAGGTGCTATGGCAAAAGAAAAGGCAGATTCAAAAGGAGAGGTGGTATCAAAGGGAGCGAAATAAAGAAATTAGTGTTCTAAAAATAGAATCCAAGAGTTTATCTCGTATTCTAGGGGAGATGAAGCAAGAACTTGATGTGTTAACGGCAGCAATCAATGCCCAGCAAGCTTCAGAAAGATAGGAGAAAAAAGGCTGCAATGATGATATACAAAATAAAATGGCTGTAACTTTCATCCAAAGTTGTTGGCGACGATTGTTGGCAAGAAAAGAACTCCAAAGGCTTCGTAAAAAGGCTAAGGAATTGTCCATTCAACTTGTTGGTGATTCAAGGATGAATCATCTTGAAGAGAGAGGGAATGATACGATTCAGGAAAGGTCAAATTCAGATTTTGACGTAAAAAGTGCATCTATCTAGTTTTACGGTAACAGTCATAATTCTCAATCTGACAATTAGATCAGGCTGACATTTTACGTGAAGTCTCCTGACATTGTGTCCTACCTTGGGTTAAAATTTCAGATCAATCAGAGTTCGTAAAGGCATCGAAACACGGGTCAACAGAGGCTATACGAATTTTGTTATTTACTTCCTTTTGACTTGTGGACTTCCTATTTGGCTAGGATTCTTTTCCTAAAAGGATGTGGCAGCTTATTTTGGGAATC
Source organism: Populus simonii (assembly GCA_007827005.2). Taxonomy (NCBI): domain Eukaryota; kingdom Viridiplantae; phylum Streptophyta; class Magnoliopsida; order Malpighiales; family Salicaceae; genus Populus; species Populus simonii. The sequence goes on from CM017476.2 coordinate 8,878,166, forward strand.
TCCTAATTCTACAAAGATCTTTAATGGGCTGCAACATAGTTTTCAAGTGTGGCAAGGATTCATAAATGTTTTAGAATCCTTTTCTTACAAGGATTCCTTATTCATCCTAGCTACAAAAAGGAAAGAAGACTTCAGAATAAATTCTACATTCAAATCAGATTTCCTAGTCTATTTGGTGACTTCTTAATGGTGACAAATCTGACTCTAGCATATTTAGGATGGTAATTTTTGGATTTTTATTATTTTTATTATTTTCTTCTTAGTCTTTGGGTTATTATTACTTATTTGGGTCAATTGTAAGTGAGCTTAATATAAGTCCACCTAAGGGGGGTCCATTAGGGTTTATTTAATTCTAGAGTTAGTATAAATAAAGGCATAACCAGACATGTAAGTTAGACAATTAAGATTAATAAAACTTCTTGTTTGCCGCACTTTGTGTGTGTGTGTTGGTGAGATAATCTCCCTTCCATGGTTCTCTAAAGAACTGAAAAATGACTTATCGAAGACCAACTGTCTTTGTGGCGTCATCCTTATACTTCTCGTTCGCGAATCAATATTCGTGGGATGAGTGTCTCCGTTTCCAATAGTGTTGGTGCCTAGGTACAAGTTATCTTTGTGTCACATTCCTATCAAACCTGATTTACTTGGCTTTCCGGGAATTGGTGTCTTCGCGTGTGGTTTGCGTGACCATGTGATCACGAGGTTCGCATCAGATTGATTATTTTATTTTTCCAATTTTTTTTTTGTGTTTCTTTTTAGTGTGACTTTTGTCGATACCCCGTGACTCTTAAGTTGGTTCTTTCAGTTTCCAATGATAACTGATATCTGTTTATATATTTGTTCAATTCTTTGTTCCTTATCCTTTCTTTGCATATCTGCTCCACTTCTTGTTTGAAAAATGAACACAACTTTTGAAAAATTGAAAAAGTACTTTCCCACTTTTCCTCAAAATACGATTACAAAAATTTACCGTGCTAGGTGTGAAAGATTGAGGTTGTTAATGAATCATGGAATTCCTGAAGATATTCGCTGGATAATTGAAGCAAAGGTCTGATTATCAGGTGACTCTTCCAATTCTTTTATTTTATAGATGCTTGGGAGAGGTAAAAACACTTTTGCGAAGAAACATCATGCAAAACAACTGAAAGTCTATCACAAATGTGCCAGATGGACATGTAATGCACGATGTCATTCTTTAGAAATGGTATCTATAAACCATGAAGATAAAATACAATGCATTAAGGTTGGCATGAGTAATGAGTCTTTAGATAATCTTCTATTAACTCTTGAGACGCACCCTAGTAGAGATGTGCATCGTGCAATTCATGATTGATGGCCCCATTTTCATAAAGAACATGACCGACATAGTCTTGGGAATCTGACTAAAAAAAACCTTTTTTGTCAGTTTTTTAAAAAACTGAATGGCAAGCTTATCCCCAACCCATAAAGGCCGTTTAAGCCATTCTTGGATATAAAACCAAGGGAAGATATGAGCCACAATCACAACTACTTGTACATACACATGTTCTAAAAAAGAAAGAGTGACTCCAGTTGGCCTACATATAAGTGGTATGATTGCATTTTCAATTTCTCATCGATAAAATCTTCTCTTCCTTCATTTCATTTCTACTCAACTCATACATTCAACAAATATAGAAGTGTGTAGAAATGGCAGGTTTCTTAGATCATCAAATAAAAAATATTTGTGTTTTTGGTGGATCTAGTCATGGAAAAGAAAAGAAGTTTTTAGAATCAGCAAATCATCTTGGTCAGGTACTAGCTGAGAGAAAGATTCATTTAGTGTATGGGGAAGGTAGCCTTGGGTTAATAGGGAGTGTGTCAACAGCTGTATTTTTAGGAGGCAGTCCAGTTTTGGGTATCATTCCAAAAGCTTTAGCCAAAGTGGATATCATCGGAAAAACAGTTGGAGAGGAACTACAGTCTCCATAATGTTTGAACGAATGAATGCAATGTTTGATCATGTTGATGCCTTCATTGCCTTACTAGGTGGTTTGGGCACAATAGAAAAGATATTTTATATTTCCTTTTGGGCCCAACTGAACATTCACCATAAACCTAGAGGTTTGTTAAATGCTAATGGTTTTTATAATAATTTGTTGTCTTTACTTGATCATGTTGTGGAACAGAAATTTCTAACATCTTCAGCACGACAAATCATAACATTTGCTGCTATTGTTGAACAACTGATTGATCAATTACAATCTTTCATTCCTGTAATTGATTTCTTCATTAGTCGAATAGACTGTTCAAACATGAAAGGCCGTAAAAAGCTTAGATTGGATGTGAGCCTTAGTTTGTAAAAGCTTGTGTCTTTTGGTTTTATTAATATTATACTATTTTTTTTGTTTTGTTATTTCTTATATTTGTTTAAGTGTGTTTCAAGTTTGTCAATAGTCGTTGCTTTAAGTGATGTCTTCTATACTCTATCTTTCTTACCTTAGAACATTGAAGATAATGTCTCATTTTGGTTGGAGGGAGAGGGTAGTAGTCGTAAGTTTTTTTTAAAAAAAACTTACTTTTGTTGTTATTAAAACCATTTGATAAAACTGTTATTATTAGGATGGTAGAGTAAGGATGAATTTTATTGACTCTTAAGACGCATCTTAGTAAACATTCAAGAACAAGGTTTTATCACACACTTCTTATGAAATATTCAGGTTTATAAATTATCGCATTGTTATCACTTAATTATGCTCATATACTTATTTAACAAGTATTTATAAACCATCATTTTCACATACACATTTTAACACATGCTTGTGGGTTGCATATTGGATCATTACATTAATTATGTTCTTTTGTTAAAGGTAACAACTAAGGGAAATGGATAATATATAATTTGAAAATAATAATAATAATAATAATAATAATAATAATAATAATAACATAGATAAGTTTGGTTTCATAGCCTTCCTAACCTAAGCAATTAAGCCCAAATGGATGTTTTAACACCTAATACCCCTAAAGTCAACTGACTTGGGAGCTATTGGCTCAGTGCTTGTTACATGGGTTGAGGAGAAAGCTTAAGGGAATCAAACATTGCACTATCTACATTTTAACATCTGCAACCCGAGTTACTAAGCTCGTAGGGGTGTCTCAACACTTAATGCCCTAAGACCAATTGTTCTAGGAGTTGTTAGCTCAAAGCTCGTTACATAGGTTAAGAATGTGTGTTTCAAGTTATAAAAAAAGGAATTAAAATATATAATAATAATAATAATAATCCAAGCCCGAGAAAGTTAACCTTTAGAAAAACATTAGAGCAAATTTTGTTTTCTTCCGAGCAAAGCCCCATAACTGTTTGTTGATAGATTGAGCACAAGATGAAGGTTTATTAATATCTTGATTAAGAGCGTCTTTGGCAGTGTGGTTGCGGGTGCTTTTCAAATAACTTTTCATGCCAAAATGCATGCCAATGATTTTTTTCATTTTTTAAAAATCATTTTTGACATCAGCACATCAAAACGATCCAAAACGTACAAACCATATTAAATTTTAGTAAAAAAAAAATTCAAATTTTTTGGGAACGTAGCCGCAGCCGCGTTCCCAAACGTTCCCTAAGTATATAATAGATATATAAATCTAATGAGAGTTTGTTTATTTGAATAAATCAATGGAAGTTAAATGATGGATGCCTTACTTTTGGATCTTGCAAATTGTTTTTCTATTTTAATGCTTTAATTACTAGGGACCAGTAATAAGCTGGGTGGAGGGTGTGATTAATACTTAAAAGTGCATTTTATCAAGGTTTTATATCATCATATTGCATTTAAAGTATCATTAGATTCCCTAACTTGAGCATATTTTATAATAACAAGTCCGATAATATAAGATATCTTTAATTTATGATAAATGCTCATTTTAAATGCAGACACATCTCACAATTCAAAGGATTGATAGATGTGTTTAACTATTGAAATTGAGAAGACAAAAAAAGGGCTAAGATTAGAGAAGAAATGTTGGTTCAATTCAAATTGAAACACTATTTGGTTATTGGGTCATAACTAGAGCTATAGACCTTGGATTTAGGTCTGGTTTATCTTGATGGATAGCTAAGATATAGGCCTAAAACATTCATGAAGAGTCTAAGATTCACAACTGCCGTTTTCAAACTCAAATCTTAGCAACTAAAGAGAAATTTGAATTTGTCCTGTAGCCTAGATATTGTTCAGTGTTCGGCCTATATCTTGAGTTCTAGAAGTCCAAATGAGCTCATTCTGTAATTAGTACTTAAAAGTGCATTTCATCAAGGTTTTATATTATCATATTGCACTTAACGTATCATTAAATTCCCTAACTTGAGCATGTTTTATAATAACAAGTCTGATAATATAAGATATCTTTAATTTATGGTAAATGCTCATTTTAAATGTAGGCATATCTTACAATTCAAAGAATTGATTGATGTGTTTAACTATTAAAATTGAGAAGACAAAGATAGGACTAAGATTAGAGAAGAAATGCTGGTTCAATTTAAATTGGAACACTATTCGGTTATTGGGTCATAACTAGGGTTGTAGACCTTGGATTTAGGTCTGGTTTATCTTGATGGAAATCTAAGACATAGGCCTAAAACATTCATGAAGAGTTCAAGATTCAAAACTACCGTTTTTAAGCTCAAATCTTAGCAACTAAAGAGAAATCTGAATCTATCATATAGCCTAGACACTATTCGGTGTTTAGCCCATATCTCGAGTTCTAGAAATCTAATGAGCTCAATCTTTTTGTGTTGGAAAGCTGAGATGAATTCCCATAACTTTCATGAAGATCACTTGTTTAAATTTTGATATTAGCAATGACATTTCGTCCAGACAACAAGTCAATAGTTATTCACTAAGGTAATAGTTGGCCACTAAATCAATAATTAATTACCAAATGAATAGTTCTTTTAGCCTATAAAAGGAGGCATTTTCCATACATTGAGGCATCTTGGTTTTCAGATCAAGATCTTACTCTTGCTATCTTTCTTTGTATTTTGTAAAGTTTAAGTTTTATTTTATGTTATATTTTCATTAATCTCTTGTTTGTGCTTTTCATTTCCTTCACTATACTTAGTTAATTTATATCATTATTTTGTTATTTATGTTTCTCTTTTTCATTATGTTTAGCTAAGTCTATTTTGTCAAGGTGAAAATGTTACACTAATGGTGTAAGAATAAGTATAATATGAACTCAACATGGACTTTAATATTTATATTCAAGAAAGTTTGATATTAACATGTTTTATAATTGTTATCTTACTCACCTTTAATACTTTACTTGTTAAATGGTTAATCTAAATTTGTATTGTATAACTTTTGGTACAACAAATACTTGACCCTTTCATAGCCTACTGTATGGTATAACCGACACATGTACTATGAAAGGAACTTGATTTCTTGTTGACATAAGTTATCACCATGAATACTTGACAACATTTACAAGTATTGGCGTTACTCAAATAAGATAATTAATATGATCATGTTAATAATTTATAATGAGCCATTAATGATAAATCATCTGATTGGAACCACCTTTGTGTGTGGTTTCTAGTTGAGTAATAAAAGGAGTTTATATTATACTTATTTGAAATACCATGAGTGGATCCTCTAACATTGACAATTGTTTTATCTTTATTTAATCTTTACATCAGTATCACATTTCAAAAGTTCTCTTCAACTCATTTTCTTTTATTATTTATGATTTTATATATTTGACCTCCCCGTGGTTCGACCCCGGTCTTGCCAGGTTATTTATTACTTTGACACTCCTACACTTGGGATAAGACATCAATATTTTGATCGTGTCAGTCTTCCTATAATATTCCTGACTTTGGTGTTAGTGAATATTCGCTTATGAATATTTTCAACTTCGACATTGGTAAATATTACGTAACCCAAAACATATAGTATTCCTGACTCTAGCGCTAGTGAATAAACTCACAAAATTTAGATTAAAAGAAAAGGAAACTATTTTTTATTTTTATTTTATTTTTTGGAAGAAAAAAAAGACATGTATTGTATACCAGATTTGCATTTCACAGTAAAAATTCACAAATCAAATGTGCAGTGAAATCATCAGGAAAAAAAGAAGTGCGTGGGACTCACAAATAAATTCAAAAGGATCCATAATATTTTTTTGAAGTTTCTGATATCCAAAACGACTTGTTTGGCTAGATATCAAAACAAAAAAGAGTGAAATAAAAGGGGCAAGACATAAAGGTATGTTCTGCCAAACACACCTTGATCCAAAATAAATTGAGTTGGTTGGGCCTGAGGCCTAGGCCCAACCCAATCTTAGGTGTTTTCTATATTTTTTTTGGTTAAATCCAATCGGCATAGCCTGATCACTGGCACAAGCTAGTTACCGAGTCGGCTTTTACCCCTACGTGCGTGAATTGTTCACGTATGCTTGCTACAGTCATAGGGTAATTAAAATGCAAGGTGTACAATGTTAATTGTCATGCATGGGAAAGAAATTTACATGTGCTGGAGATGAAGCTAATGACGATGGTGCACTCTAGACAATGCCCCTTGTTCTTCCTTTCATTTTCTTTCTCTTTGATTCTTTCTTTTCTTTTGCTTTCTTTTTTTTGTTATGGTCTTTTAGTTTTCTTTCTGGCTCTCTTTGTCCTTTCTCTCTCTACTAGTTTCAGTCCTCTGTTTTTTTTTGTTCGTTTTTCATTTTGTTTGTTTGCGTGTCTTTTCGCTTGTGTTTCTTTTCTGATCTATTGTTCAGGGGGGCTGGTATAACTGGAGATGAAGTTGGTGCTCATGTGTTGGCTGGTCAATGCTTCCCTCTCTTTTTTATGTTTTTCCTTCGTTTATTCTCTGATCTTCCTTCCCTGGGTCTTATTTTTTTTGTCATTTTGTTCCTCTGTGTTTGCTCGTTCTCCTTTTCGCCTCTTGTCCCCCCTGTTGTCTTCCCCCCTCAACTTTGTGGCCTTTCTCTGGCATTTATAAAGCCAGAGAATGCCATGCGTTCATGCCTCAAGATAATAAGGCAACCTTGCAGGACCATTGGTAACGGTATTTGGAGATGCATTTGGAGGCTAAAGGGGCAGTTGGCAGAGACGTGGTCCATGATTTGATATAGTTTCTGCTGAATCGGTGGAATGAAGGTGATGAACAGTTTCTTGAAACGACACCTTTTTTTCAATTAATATGGCTAATTTCAATTTACTCCTTGACGTTCTCACATTTAACAACTGGGCCATTATTCATGGATTTTTTTTTTATTTTGCCCTTGGATCAATTGCATTTGGACCTCTGGATTTTGATGTCATTTGATTTGATATAGTTTCTGCTAAATCGGTGGAATGAAGGTGATGAACAGTTTCTCGAAACGACATATTTTTTTCAATTGATATGGCTAATTTCAATTTGCTCCTTGACATTCTCACATTTAGCAATTGGGCCCTTATTCATGGATTTTTTTTTTATTTTACCCTTGGATCAATTGCATTTGGACCTCTGGATTTTGATGTCATTTGATTTGATATAGTTTCTGCTGAATCGGTGGAATGAAGGTGATGAACAGTTTCTCGAAACGACACCTTTTTTTCAATTGATATGGCTAATTTCAATTTGCTCCTTGACGTTCTCACATTTAGCAATTGGGCCCTTATTCATGGATTTTTTTTTTTAATTTTGCCCTTGGATCAATTGCATTTGGACCTCTGGATTTTGATGTCATTTACAAAACAGCCCTTGGTTTCCAATTTAATCAATTCAGTACTTAATTAACACTTCAACTTTTATTTTTTTCAAAATTACCCATGGAAAAATCAATTAAACCCCCTATAGTATCACTGCATATTTGCTTTGGTCCTTGGACTTTAATTTATTGCAATTTTGACCCAAATCATCCCCAAACTTTTGTATTTCTTCAATTAAGCCCTTCATTTCATTAATTATACTAATTCCAAGTTAATTCAGTCCCCAAACTTCTTAATTCGTCTAATGTTTTTTACCAAATTGACTCCTAAATTTATAATTACATCCTTATTAGTCCTTAAACTTTCAATTTGTGTTGTCTTGACTCAATTCTCAAATAATTTTTTATTCATTCAATTTTTATTTATTTATTTTAAAAAAAATTCAAATTTTGGGTTATGACAATATGTATATATGTAAAAATGAGATTTAAAAGAATCTTACTTAATTTGTATAAAAAACCATTACATGAGATATAAGTTCTGTGGTTTGATCAAAAAATGTGGATTTGTTTACAGGATCATAAATGTCAATACAAAAGGTTACAAAGAATTACAAAAGAAGAGTATTAGATGCCTTCTACAAAGAAACTCGTCTATGTAGTTTTGCCTCTAAAGCTTGGGAAGGGGTTCTTTATATAGAGGAGGTTGATACTGGCGTTTTGAAAATTTCATAAAACAAATTATTTGCTCTTTTGAAAACTTGGAAAAGTTGTCTGCTGCACTGAAAGTTGTTTGTCATTCTTTCCAAATAGAGGATAAGCTTTTTGAAAAGTTGAATTAAAATCTTGTTGATTTAACCACTTGTGTCAATAGAAAGATTTGGGCTTGCAAGTTTTGAGAATAGGCCAAAATATTTATGGGTCTAGAAAAATACTTCTTTTTTCAATGAATGCTTATGATTTTTGCGTAGGAGGAAGAATTTCATAACAATCATCTACATTATTATCAACTAGGCCGACAATGGAACCTGATGATGAAGATGGAGAGGAACATCATCTTTGATGCTTTGTAGGATTCATGATTTTAAAATACTCTTCTTCAGAATTTGTTGAGGCAAGAAGAGCAGAAGCATGAAATTTTCAAGCTAAAAATTTTGATTGAGGACTTGGGTCTATAATTTAGGCCTTCTGGTATTGCTAATGCATTCCATTATAACAGGTTTTGAACTTTTGCTTTCTACTGTAAAGGAGTCCCATCATTTTACTTTGTATTTTCTAATGGGGATGGGATACTCATGTTGGGTATTATAGTCAAAATACCATTACCAAACCTAAGGGACAAAGAACTTGGAACAAAATATGAGTATTAGTGGGAATTTCTTTCTTATTTTCTGAAGGTTTAAAATTCTGTTTGAAGTAAATGTAGCCTTTTTCAACTAAAGGTATGGTTTTATTATTTCATAAATACAACCGAAGTAATCCTACCATTGAAAAAACCAGTTTGGTAAATTTAAAGTCTTGATAGAATTATTAAAATAGAATAGTTAGGAGTTGCTACCTTTATTATTTTGAAGGAAAAGGGCATTGAACCATTCTTGTTGATAATCCCAATATAAATAAGAACGGGCTATGGAATCACCAAGTTTGACATGGTAGCTGATCGAAAATTGGATTGTTTGGTGAAGGGATTATTTCCAATCAGAATGATAAATGATATTTTGGATAATGCATATGGAGTAGGCATATTGAGAATGGTTTTGTTATAATTTGAAATATTTGAATTTTGCAGATCATGTTATTTCAAGTATTGTCATGTAATAAGATTGAGATTTGGATAAGTCCTAGGGTTTGAAATACCAATTTGGAGGGAAGATTTTTATGGTTGCAATAAAAGGATCAGAATGGAAAAATCCATTTTCTATAATTAAAACATTTAGATAATTTGGTTTTTCAATATAATTAGATTTTTCTTTTGAAACCTTTTGAGATAGTTCAAATGGAAGATTTGAATTAAAAGGAAACAAGGATTTGTTAGAAGAAGAGCCTGCTTCGATTTTGGAAATTAGTTTGGAGGATTTACCTGGGAAGATTTCTCTTTCTGGGAGGACTTCTGGTTAATAGCTTGCAAAGCTAGAACTAGTTTTAGTGAATTGGATAGGGATTTTACCCAAATTTGTACTTGTGAAAAATGTTCTGCTTCTTCATCTTTTATTATTGCTTCATACAATGATTTGATTGGTTTTGTAGAGAAAATTGTTGATGCATGTAGTTTTGTAGTGTTTTGAGATTTTTGAGACTCGGACTTTGTTTGTGGATCTTTGCCTTTGTCTCTAGATTTGGATTTGAGAGGCATCAAAGACCTATTTTGCAGGAATTCTCTGGTTAGGAAAATCAGTAATAGAATTTAATCTCCTTCTATACATTTTATGTCAAAATAAAAAAATTCATTTAATATAGCTTGCCATCGAGCAAAAATCTGTTTTGAAGCAATATTTTGAATATTGTTTTTGTAAAACTTCTTCAGCAGATTTGCAATCAATATGTAAAAAGAATTTTGATTTAATAAATCACTTTGAAATTTCGTAATGTATAACACAATAGAAAGAATTTCATTTTTAATAGTAGGGTAATTCTTTTGATAATCATTCCAATATGCAGATGTAAATTGAAGAATTTGTACTTTGTTTTTCTGAACTTATTTAAGGTTACCCCCATACCCCAACTCAAAAGCATATGTCTCAACTATTTTGGGAGTTAAGGGATTGCCAATATGTAGCCAACGAATCTATTGGACCTGTTTTTTAACTTGTTGAACGATTATAGTATATTTATCAGACCAAGAAATTAGGTACTTTATTAGTCTACCATGTAAGGGTTTTTCTATTCTGCTCACATTGGGATAGAAGTCTAGAACATAATTAAGACTTTCTAAAAATCTTTGTAATTGGGATTTATTTAGAATTTTATCAGGAAATTTACTAGCAAAAGTAAGAGATCTATCTATAGGAGTAATAGTTTCTCGAGAGATATAGTGACCAAGAAAACAAACACGAGTTTGAAAAAAGAGAAATATATGTTTTTGAAACAACTAAATCCTTCTTTACGATATAAAAGAATATTTGTAAATATTTAAAATGTTATTCTATAGAATTTGAGAAAATATGAATATCATCAATGTATACTATGCAGAATTTTAAATATGCATTGAAAATATCATTCGTGAAACTTTCAAATTTAGGAGCATTTTTTAATCCGAATGGCATGACATTCCACGCGTATCGACTAAATCGAACTGTAAATGCGGTTTTGTGACAATCTTTTGGATGAATTTGAATTTGTGACAATCTTGACTTCATATCAAACTTTGAAAATATGAATGTAGAATGTAATTTTTGTTGGAAATCATTTTTGTTTGTAATTTGATATCTAATCCATTTCAAAGCTTTGTTCAAAGGTTTATAATTTATGACAAGTCTTGGTGTGCCTTATTCAATCTTAGAATTTTTGTTAACATAAAAAGCTGCACACAACCAAGGTGATCTAGACTTTTATATAAAACCTTTCGACTCTAAATCTTTGATCTCAAGATAACAATGTTGTTCTAATTCAGCATTCATTTGAATAGGTTTTGCTTTTGTTCGAATTTGTTTTTCATTAAAACTATTATCATAAGGAAGATCAAGAACATGTGTTTTCTCTTCCAAAAAGCATTTGGTATATCAGAATAAATTTCTTTTTCTATCTTGCTTTGAAAGTTTTAAATTTTTTTTTAAATAGGATTTTGTAATTGCTACTCTCTTTTTTTTTTGTAAAATGACATCTTTTCTAAGATGTATGAGATGAGTTTATTTTCCTTGGATTAATGCATTGATATAATGAGTATAAATTGAACATGCTTTTATTAGATTTAAATTCCTAGTCTTTGGCTTTTATAGAAAAGGAAAAACATGTTTCAAACCATTGATTTATAAAATAATATTTTCATGATTAATTTTTTAAAGAGTACTCATGTCAATAGAAAAAGTGCTAAGAATAATAGTATGATTAATATCATTAGTAATGACAAAGAAATTTTTAAGAAAAAGCCTATTATTAAAAACTGATGCTTGAGTTTTATATTCAATAATAGTATAATCTGAAAAAATTAATGTAATTTGTACTTATATCAAACAAGGCAATAATGTCTATTTTAAAATCATTTGAAAAAATTAATGTAATTTTTTTGATATATTTTTTTGAAGTAATTTTAGTTAAAACATGGAGAAAATCTTCAAGAACATGCTCAATATTTGACAATGTAAGATTCTCTAGGGTTTGGTCTTCTATTTCTAGTTCAAAATCAGACTAGTTTTTTAAATTTTGCAAGAAGGTATTGTAAAATAACAGTCTTTTTGTTGGGCTTGTTTGAGGTTTTGTTGGGCTTGTTTGAGGTTTTGTAGTTCAATCTTAAGGATTTTGATTTGAGATTGTAGATTGGTCACAATAACAACATGTTTAGATTTCTTCTTTTTGTTGAGAATTTTGGTAAGGTCATAGGTGTTTGCACTGATCAATGGAAATAGTTATGGTCTTTAAATAGGCTGTGGTGTTTCTAAATTGTTAAAGGAATTTAGGAGTTTGTCTATGTAGGTTTTTTTTTTGTTGAGGATCACCAAGTTTTTTTTATAGCTTAAAGAATAAAATCTTAATTTGGGGTTAGAACATTGATTTGTTTTTGAAGTGGTGTGATTTGATGTATTTGAGTCGGAATTGGATGTTGCTAACTCATCTTTTTGGAAAAGTTCTTCAGAAGGATCTGATAGGTTAGATTCAGTATCAGATGCCTCAATCAAAAGACTTTGAATATGGTGAATGACTTCCTCTTCTAATTGTAGTTCATATAATTTTGTATTGGTCCAATAGAATTTAGAGGTATAGCCTTTCTGGCCATTTTTGTAACATGTAATGTTTTTTTGGGTCAAAATTTGGCCTGGGTCTTGATTTTGACTGGAAAGGTTTTATGGGCATTTTAATGGTCTTTTTGTAGTAAGGCTCAATTTTGGTATAGAAATGTTTTCTATATTTATGAGCTATTCTTTTATAAAGTGGCTTATTTGGCTTTGAGGTAGTAGGTTTGGAGCATGAACCATTAAATATTAGCTTCGGTGTGGACAAATCAAATTGTTGACAATAACTACTTAGTTCTTGTCAAGTTCTTCTTAATTCCCACTTGAGGTGTCTTTGAAGTTTAAGGTCTTGACAAATCTTAAGACCTTCTTTTTGGGTAAAATTGAAGAGCTCATCATATGTTAACTAGTCATAAGGAACTATTTTGGAGATAAAAGTATCTTTAATTTTATTTCTGACTCTTTCTCATAGAATGTTTGGTAATTCAAAAATAAATTTTTCTTTTCAGAAAAGTTGATTTGAATCTTCTCGGAGCATGACACAAGTAAGGAAAGTGTTTTTATACCATTGAAAGTCACTGAGTTTTTACATCTATGGTTGGAAAGGAGTTCAATATTTTTGTCTTTGGGATGAGAAAGATCTCCTATAAAATATAGAGAAATGGTTAAAAAAAGGATTGGAATTACATCTTGGATGGTGTTTCTATTAGAGTCAAGAATGGGTATCTGGTCTTCAATCATTTGGATGGAGTTACGGATCTTAAGGTATTGGGTTTCAATGAGATGGTAATCTCACCATTCTTTTAATAGGCTAGAAAATCGAGTTATAAAGAGTTTAGCTATAACTTTGTATGAGGTTCCAGTTTGGGTTTTGTAGGTATTGACAGTCATGGTCATTTGGTGCAAGGTGTTTAAGATATTGTATTCGGACATTCTATCTATGTTTCATTCATAGAGGGAAGAGGCCACGAATTTGTGTTGGTTTATAATAGTTGGTTCATTATAGATGGCTATATCAAGGGCAATGATTGTTTTGGAGTAGGATTCCTCCAAATAAGTTTATTAATTTCAAGAGTTTCTTCCTAAATGGCTTCTTCATCACAAGTTTGGGTCTGATAATTTTGAATAGTGTTTATGTGGCTTGTGGAGGTGCGGGGATTATTGCTGACTTGTGGGGTATCAGGAGCAGTCAAGGTCGAGGATGAAGTTTTAAAGTGAATTTTAATGGCTTTAAGAAAGTCATTTCTGTTATTTTAGAACTGAGTTTTGTTAGTGCATATGATTTGGTATGGCTTGAATACTGGGTTTTTAGCTTTTGGTCCATGGTTTTTGTAACTTGAACTAGAGAAGCAATAGTCCTTTGGATTTGTTTCTGTATTCTGATCAATTGTTTTCCTATGGCATTGAGGTTGGTATTGATAAAGTTATTCTACTGGAAAATATGTTTGGTATTGTGGTGATATCATCACTTGGGTTTTTATAAGGGGTTGTATCTATAGTCTAACTATTATGAGGGTTTTTAAGGTTTCTTAAAGGTGAATATTCATACTTAATAGAGGTACCACTAACAAGTTCCCATATAGAAGTTTTACTTCTAGATGTTATGAGACATGCATGTTTTGTAAATGAATATGGAATATGATGTTCGATTACATAAAATGATTTGAAGTTGTCGAAAACAAAATTTGAACTTTCTGTAATGTAATGAAATTATAAAAACAATTTTGTATTTCATGTCTTTCTTCCATGAAGGTTTTGAAAAACCAAGATCTCTTCTCAGAGTTATGGTTTCTATAAAAATCATCAATAAAATATTTTTTTTATTTACAACAAAACCTACTTCAAGAACATTCAGGTCATTTTGGATGTTTTCAATTACATATGAGGATGTTAGAGAGGTTGATGAAGAAGGTTGGTTAGAGTTTGAATGTAATGGTTAGGGTATGCTTGTGGAATAATCAACATTTTGAAAACTAAAGTTAGGAATATCAGAGATCGATTTTCTAGATGAGTTTGTATGATAAGGCATATTTATAATTAAGAGAATCTAAAAAATTCTTCTAAGATTTATTGTACTTGATATAAAAGATTAATTTGAGAATCTAGAACTGGTTGATCATCTATGGAAGGATAGTTTAACTTTACCATCATTATACTAGGTTATTTGTTTGAATTGGAAATTTGGTTATGGTAGTTGACATGCTTTAGTTGAGTGGCACCTTCAACGATCTAGTATTCCAATAAGGTAACATCTTTCCACTGTATAGATTTAGGTACAATTGTATTTGATTTGGAAAGGTTTGTTTGGAGGAGTAACGTTTTACCTTTTTGGGATTGGACTTTATGTTTACTAGCAAAGGCAAAAAAAACATGACTTTGTAATGGATCTTAAAGATCAATGTTACAAGGATTGATCCTTCAAGCATGTTGTAATTATGAGTTACACACACACACACCCTGAATTATATAAAAGAGTGATTAATGATTAATTGTAAAGAAAACGACGGGTGTTTGTCTTTTTAATACATGGTTAATCATTTATAGAACTATTTCAAAATGTTTTTATAGAATCTTATTAATACTAATTGTCATAACCAAATTTTCGACCTTTTTATTTTAATTATTTTACTTAATGAAAAAATAATGAAAAACAAGTAAAAATAAAATAAATGAAGAATGAATTAAAATTTGGGTTAAGGGCAACGTGATTAGAAGTTTAAAGATTTAATTAAATTCTTGACTAGTTTAATTAATCAAGTCAAGGGTTTGAATGGAGAATTGATAAGTTTTGAGACTTAATTAAGCTTGAAATTCGTTTAATTAATCAAATCAAGGGTTTAATTGGAGAATTGACAAGTTTTAGACTTAATTGAGCTTGGAATTAACTTATTCAAGGACTTTAATTGAAGAAATATTAAAGTTTGGGGTCAAAATTGCAAAATTAAAATCCAAGGACTACATTGAAAATGGCGCGCAAATGCAGGGGGCCCAATTACAGTTTAAACCAGGGGTTTAATTACAAAACTTTCGAAACTGCACTGGTCAAAACGTAAAATGGCCACCAGTTATCTCCAAACGACGTTGTTTTGAAAGGACGATGTTCATCTTCTTCTTCTTTAAGCCAGTGACCGTTTTCTACAGTAAAGGCTGAGAAATGTTGCAGCAGTAATCATCCGTTGGCTTCAGTTATGGGCGCCTTAATGGTGGTCGACCGAGGCATACCGTCCGGTATCAACCCGTCGGGCTCTATATAAACAAAGGAGCACCGAAAAAACGGAGGTTGGTTGGAGAGACGAGGATAAAAACCAAAGAAGAAAAAAAAACGGCTAGAGAGGAAGGATGGAGAGAAATAGAACCAGGGGAAAATTTTGGTCCATCAACCAGCAGCACCTCGTGCTTTTACCACCATTGTCTTCGTCTTGAACGAAGAAGACTGGCAAGAGAACTAGAAAAGGAGGGCAGAACCGCGAGAACAGAGACGAAGAAAAATAAACAGGGGGAATTGGACTAAGAAAGACCCGAAAACTAGAGCAAAAAAGACATAAAGAACAAAAAACCCAGGAGCAGAGTGAACAAAAGGAAGTAAACAGAGAGCTAAACCCATCTTTGGTTTAGTCCCAGAATTCAAGCATAACATATGAACAGAAAAGGAAAGCAGAGGAGAGCAGAGAGTAAGTAAAAAAACCCAACAAACAGACACACAAGAATAGAGGAGAAGAGACTGAGAGGAGGAGGAAGGGAGAATTCTTCGGGAGTGCTCGAACTGTTGCTGTCGCCTGCGCCTTCGAATCGCCAGGTAAGGCTTTCCTTTTATCTTCGTTTCTGCACATTTGATTCTATAGAGAAGAGAACGGGGCGAAGGTAATTTAATTATCTTCGTCCTGTGCAGCGCACGCATGGTTTGAACCACGCGTGCCTTCAGCCCAGCCGGGCTGACTGGATCCAGCCCAGCCCATGTGGGCTGAGTTGGGCCCAGCCCAAAAAATATAAAAATATAAAAACAAAAAAAAATAGAAAGTGTAGAAATAAAAATTTTGCATATCTTAGAAAAAATGTATATTTGTCAATTTATTCACTGATATCAGGATAAGGAATAAAAAAAATATACCAATTTTTTTCGTAGCTACAAATTTTTACCAACGCCAGAGTTGGAATTATTCGAGATCGAATATTCACTGACACTAAAGTCAGGAATATTGCAAGTAAACCATTAGAGCATAAATTAATAAACGTTTAGCAATTTAAGACAAAATAAGCAATGCAGTCTGCTTAAGGCAGAACATTTAAGGGGTGATAATATTTTTTCTTTTACGTAATCAGTCTCGAACCATAGAATCTTTATTGACCAGTTAGGGTTCCTAGTAACCATAATACTAGGTGACGACTCCTTAAACGAGACATTTTTTCTTAAAAGAACCAGATGCCAGAAATCTGTTGTTTCCATGTAAATATTTTTTATGGTCGCCACGATGTCGGGTGCGACACTAATAAAAATTATCGCACATGTGCGGCGTTGCAACAATCGTACTCCCAGGTGGGATTAGTATGAAAGGGTATGGGCGAAAAGAACAAAGAATTATTTATCCTTTATCAATGAAACCAAAGAAATGAGAGTCGTCACCTAGTATTATAGTCACTAAGAAACCTATTGATCTGCTAGAATTTTGGTAAGAGGACAAGGTGTGAATAAAGATGACGTATCATCCCTAAAACAACTTATATAGGATTAGCTGCATTGCTATTTATCTGAAAAAAAAAAAACTAAGGTTGTTGTGTTTTCTAACCGTTGGTCTGTTTAAGGTTTAAGAAAAATCTTTTTCGGTAAAAAGATTATTATCTTATCAAGTTAAAACCTAGTCATTCTAAAGTTAAAACATGAAAAAAGGAGAAAACATGTCTTTCTATTTAATACCGAAAATACATATTACGTATAAGTTCATAATCCTATATATTAAACAAAATAAATCTATGGTAAAAGATTTATAACATATACAATAAATGATAAAAAAACTCTCTTATTTAACATCGGAAATTCATCTTACGTATAAGTTTGTAATCTTAGATATTGAATGAAACAAAATAATTTTTTGTATTTTTTTTTGAAATATAGGCCAAATTCTCATGGTTTTAATAAATTGGTTACTAAGTTCAAAAGATTTTTCAGTATTATTCACAAATAAAAGGAAACAAGATTTTTCAATCACAACCCAAAACAAGAATGAAATCACAAACAAGTCCAAGCTTGAATAAAAATAGAAGTTAAAACTCAAACTGAAAGCGATATTTATAAAAGATAACAACTATGAAAAAAAAAAGCGTTTTCTCCAAAAACATACAATTCGACACAAGGCTTCAAAACCACTACAAAAAGTATGCAATGCATAACAAAACAATTTTGACTTCAATAAATTTGATTTTGAAAACAAATCCCATAACAATAAATCAATTATCACATCAAAGTAGCACAATACACACAAATCAAATCAAAAGCACACCTAAACCAAAATACTTATGCCTGGAATAATCCAATCAATCAAAAAGCTAATTTCATCCTCTCAAATATATCGGAGCATAGAAAATTAACCTTATTTCAACTAAATGTTTTTTCAGCGGCTTCATACTCTCTTTTCAAAGATATAAAAAAGAATTAATAAAATTACTCAGTAGATTAAAATAATAAGTTGTAAAGAAAAGATATGAAAAATGAAATGATGAGCATAAATGATTGATATTTGAAATAAAAAAGACTTAACAAATAAGCAATATTTTGAAAGAAAAAAAAAACATGGCTCGTTGGCGAGTGGTCACTCTCATGTTAATTTTAAAAGAAAAGTAAGATAAAATCAAATCGTCATAAATATCAAAGATTAAAATGATCATATGAAATGCATCAAATCTTGAAAATTCTTTGAAAATATTTGAAAATTTTCAATCTTGTAAAGGAATCTTGACAATTTTTGAAATGGATTATTTTTTAGAATTACTAGTAAATATTGATTTTTTTAAAAAAATTAATCATAATATATGTATGTATTGATGCACGGGTGCACCCTTCATATTGATTGGACCATATTAACTTCCTTTTAACCCTTTTTCTTAGTTCAATCTCTATTTGATTTATTTTAAAACTTATCACAGTTCAATGGATTTTATTGTTAAAGTAAGTTTGACTAAGTGCGTGTTAGAGAATATAATAATTATTATTTTTAAAATTATTTTTTATTTAAAAATATATTAAAATAATATTTTTTTATTTTTAAAATTTGTTTTTGATATTAATATCTTAAAATAATCTAAATATATATTTATATTTTTTTTTCTCAGGAAAACCGAAATGCCAAATGTAGCGTAAGTTTACGACACTGTGAAAAGTTTTCAGCGGGCAGCACGCGGTCAACTGTCTAATCTAATGTAAAAACTTATAGCAAACACCTATCTACTAAACCACTGTACTTAAAGCGAAGCCTAGCTTAGGTATATTTGGTAGAAAGATTCCAAGTGGAATAGTTTGTTTTGTAGCGGTTAGAAATCGAGGAGCGCCAGCCATATAATGATAAGAAAGGAATGATTTATAGATGTTGTCTTGTGCTCTCTTGTCTGGGCAGCGTTAATAAAACATACAAACACTCGCACCATCCGATGATGTTCGTATGAGCAGTGTCATTGGAACTCTGTGTCTGTCACATACAGAGGACAAGTAAATGGCTGCCAATATCTCTCTCCTTAACGTCCCATCATCACCATCCATCTGTGTTCATAAGCTTCAAATCCCACCCATCATCACCTCATCTTCGTTTCCTGCCATACAAAATGGTAGTCACTAATATATAATTGACTATTAATTCTTCTCTTCTTTAACTTCACTACTGACTGCTGACACCTTGATATACAAAATTACCATCTAATCTTTTTCTATGTTTATACGTAAAACTTTTTCACTAATTTTGTTTTTGTTTAGGAGGGAAATGTAAATTTAGTAGCATTCTAGCTTGTGCTTCTTCTTCAAATGGGAGAGAGCCGGAGTCTGTGGACAATGGCGTGAAGAAAGTAGAGAAGATTCTTGAGCAGAAACGACGGGCTGAATTGTCTGCCAGGATTGCTTCTGGAGAGTTCACAGTGCAGCAATCTGGGTATTTTATTTTATTATGCTTTTAATGTGCTAGCGGGTTAATATTTGATAGTGACTACGATTTGTTCCTCTTTTATTTCTCATCCCAACTAGTTTTCCATCTGTATTGAGGAATGGCTTGTCAAAATTGGGAATTTCAAATGTGATTCTGGACTTTCTATTCAAATGGGCTGTTGACTTGGACAAAGATTATCCGAAGATTCCAGAGGCGAAAGGGAAAATAAGCGCCATCAGGAGTGAGCCCTTCTTCATACCCTTGTATGAGCTTTACCTCACATATGGTGGTATTTTTAGGCTGACTTTTGGACCCAAGGTTTCTTTCTTCTTGTTCAAATCAGATTTCTGAAATCATTTGTAGCTGATTACTTAGAGGGCATGTTTATCAAATCAGTCATGGGTTTTGGTCCATCATTTTTTTGTTTGCAGTCCTTTTTGATTGTTTCCGATCCTTCCATTGCCAAACATATACTGAGGGACAATTCAAAGGCTTATTCTAAAGTAAATTGTTTTCCATCTATTCATTTACCTTTTCCTTCCTTCTTTTAAAAGTTGATGTGCGAGCATTTTCACTGACATTCATTTTACTTGCTATGCAGGGTATCTTAGCAGAAATTCTAGAATTTGTCATGGGAAAAGGACTCATCCCAGCAGATGGGGAGCTATGGCGTGTCCGAAGACGTGCTATAGTGCCCTCATTGCATCAGAAGGTATTCTAATTACTTTACAGGTTCAAGATTAACTCGTTGGTGCTTTGATATTATTGGTCTATATTCACACGATAAGATTCTGAATGTATAAAGTTTCTCTATTTATTGTCATAGAATGCTAATATTAAGCTGTTCACATGATGCTTATGCTTTATTTAGTGAAGAGTTTAATGCAAAAAAAAAAGAGTTCTAAAAACCAAAAAATTCCTTTGGCACCATACCTTTATTCAGGAGGCATATGACTAGCAAGATCTCTGACAAAATGTAGATGTAGAAACTATTTGATCCATTGAGCTGGTTCACCTTGGGTGAACCTCAAAAGTTCTTTCTCGACAGTCTTAAATTAGTTCCTTTGGTCATAGATTTCATATCCTTTCATTTGTAGTATGTAGCAGCCATGATTAGCTTATTTGGAGAAGCAACAGATAGGCTTTGCAAAAAGCTAGATGCAGCTGCTTTTTATGGAGAAGATGTAGAGATGGAGTCCCTCTTCTCCCGTTTAACACTGGATATCATTGGCAGGGCAGTATTTAATTATGACTTTGATTCACTAACAAATGATACTGGAATAGTTGAGGTACTTTTTTTGCTTTCTATTTTATCTTTATTTTCTCAAACCTCATTATTGTTTATTTTTCACTGATGTGCATTTCATTCCATGAAGTTGCTGCACGTTACTGCTTAACACATTTAGTTTCCTCTATTTTGACTTTTGCAGGCTGTTTACACAGTTTTGAGAGAAGCAGAGGATCGAAGTGTTGCACCAATTCCAATATGGGAGATCCCAATTTGGAAAGACATTTCACCTAAGCAAAAGAAAGTTGCTGCAGCACTTAAACTGATCAATGATACACTTGATGATCTGATTGCTATTTGCAAGGTAAAGATGACAATTATTTGAGCAGCTTTGTGCTTTAGTATACAAGTAGGTGTGTGTATTATTATATGAATGTAACTGTGATGCAACATATATCCATGGATATGATAGCAGTTAAGAACCTCTTTTGCTTGATCTAATTTTATTTCTGATGGTGCGAAGATACTTATTTTGGAGGAATGTAAACAAGGAAAAATAAAAGCACAGGCTGTTCAGTCAGCACTTGTTAGTATGTTAACAATTGGAGGCTACTGCCATTGGGAATAATCAGTCCGGAAGTTAGTTATTGATTGCTTGTTTTGTGATTACTGCCTGTTTCACTTCACTTGAATCTGTCATGTGGATATGTAAACATGATTTCTGTGAACGTGCTTATGGATCTGTATGTGACAATGATATTGCATTGTTGGTTCCTCGTTCCTGGAAACTGTAAATATGCCTTGATAGTACTAAATTCATGCCTACTTTGACATATCTGGAAGTGTTAACATCTTTCTTGTAGACGTATCTAGATCAAGCTCTGAATTGGAATTCCTGACTCAACAATTGGATTCACCTATCTTGGCTAATGTTAGCATGCAGTTTATTAGTAATGTTGTAGCACGATCTTGATTCACATCCTAAAGTTGATTAGTCCTTGTGCTGTTTTATCTCTACTTCATATGCTTATGTGTGCATCTGCAGAGGATGGTTGATGAAGAAGATCCACAGTTCCATGAGGAATACATGAATGAACAAGACCCCAGTATTCTCCACTTCCTGCTGGCATCAGGAGATGATGTATGCAATTTGCTAATCAAGTGTTTGCTGATAGCTCAAATAAATGCAAATTTGCTTACTGCCATTTACAGGTTTCTAGCAAGCAACTCCGTGATGACTTGATGACAATGCTTATAGCTGGCCATGAAACATCTGCTGCGGTTTTAACATGGACCTTTTATCTTTTATCAAAGGTAATGCAAAGTCAAGGTTCGGTGATGTAGGAACTGAGCATGCACTCTAATGCTCTTTTATATATACACTCTTCTTTCTTCGATTGCCTCTCTCGACACCTGTTTCAAGAACATAGAAATGTGACTTCATTATGTTGCTCATTTTCTTTATTGCATTTTCATTTCTTAAGTTTATAATTTCTTTGAATTTTTTACCAAATTTTCTATGTTATGTTCATGATTGTAAGTTTCCAGTGAAGCTTGGTGGTGGTTGTTGTTCATGATTCTAAAGTGTTTTTTGCACATTGCAAATATAACAAATCATTTTTTTAGGGAAAAAAATGATACATTGAGCAAAAGAATTAATACATTGCCAATATCTTCATTACCATCTTGAAGCCTTCTAGTTTTTCAACAATTTTTCTTTTTTGGAAAATATATTATTTTAAACATTGTGCAGAAAAAGTAACTAATCAAACTAGGATTGATGCATACACCGGTAAGCATTCACACAGGCTCAAAATATATGATGATTGGAGGTTATTATCGTAATTGTATTCTTTCTTATGGTTGCAGGAGCCAATAGTTATGTCCAAGCTCCAAAATGAGGTATCATAGAGTTTCATGCACCGTGCTTTGAATCTTCCAGTCCTATGATTTTTATCTTAACTATTTCTCTTTGTAATATTTAGGTTGATTGTGTTCTAGGGGATCGATTTCCAACCATAGAAGACATGAAGAAACTAAAGTACACAACTCGAGTAATTAATGAAGTAAGAAGACTAACATTGTTCTTTTCATATTTATTTTCTAGTGAATCTTTCGTATCACATTATGGCTTGAAGTCTTATTTCCCAATCTTTTTGCAGTCATTGAGGCTCTATCCACAACCACCAGTCTTAATTCGTCGCTCTCTTGAGGGTGACATGCTCGGAAAGTACCCCATAGAAAGGTAATTCCACTAATGCACAGTCAACTCTGAATTTTCTGGTTATTGGATATGCATTTTTCTGTCACTTTCTCATCTAGAGCATGACATGTTTCATTGAAATTCAGGCACAACTGAGAGAGTAGATTGTGGTATCTAATCCGAAAACATAAATGCTAATATGCCTTATAAATCCCAAAATTAGCTAGTATCAAGAGTTTCAAAGCATTGTTATCAGTATTTTTGGATTCAAATCAAATTATTGTGAAGATGGAGTAAAGATTTTCTACTAAGAAAACACATGGCGTATATCCAAGAGGGATTTTAATTATAGAAAGTAAATTGTGGAGGGTTTTTTTTTTACTCAAGGATATGAAACAGATTTTATTGAGCTTTTCCTTCATTTTTTAGTCTAGATTTTTGTTTTCCATTGTTAGTCTAGATTTTGTTCTCTAATCCGTATTGTATTGAAGTACTTCATGTTAATCAAACAATAAACATAAATTCATACCTTCATGAAGCCGTGTTCAAATTCCCAGGACCTTCTCGTTGAATCACTTTCAATTGCTCTCCACAGTCTCCAATACCTTTCTATATCGTTACACTTGTTGTCGTGAAATCACTGTAACGAAAGCACCCGTCCAAAGCCAAACCAGAGAATTTCCAAGAGAAAAGAGTATCTATGTTCTTTTTCTCCATGCCCACACATGGTTTTCTACTGTAAGTTATTTTTTAAAGAAGTAAATTATAATTTAGTCTCTTTGGTTTTGAAAAGCATAAGTTAGTCCTTGATCAAAATTAAATATTAATTCTTTTTAAATTTTTTAAATTATCATTTTTAAATGCCTTTAATTTTGTTTATAGTCGGTGAGATTGTAAAATTTGATTACAGATGAAAGACATTATAGAAAAAAAAAATAATTGTCATGAAAACCAACAAAATTATTAAGTTACAATCAAATATTAAAACACATGGACTCAATATTTAGTTTTTTAAATTAAAGAGACTAAGTAATTATTTTACTAATTTGTAAACTTAGCCACACACGAATCAAATAATAATTTACTCCTTGTTCAATGGCTTCTTTTGCCCTAAACTATTAGGGTTTTGGCACATTGAGGTCTGTATTATTAATTTGGTTAATTTTATTATTCAACTATTATGTTTTGGGCAAATATTGTCTCTTTGATTGATTTAACTTTTATCATTTATAAAAATCCTTTTTTTTTAAAAAAAAATTCAAGTTTGGTATTTGAAATTGGAAATCTTCACATGCTAATGAAAATTGAATATACTGAAAAAATGGAAATTTTCACATTTTAAAGACCGTGAGATCAAGAAGCATTTTTTTATGTTTTTCTTAAATATTAAATATTGAAAAAATTGAAAAAAGTAGAAAAAAAATTTGGGATGGTCCCAAATTTTGTCGGCAAACTTAATATAGGTTCATTTTGAGGAACATTTATGCAAACATTTTGAGAAGCACACTAATATTATCTTGTAAATTCACATAACCTTCTTAGTGCTTTGAGATAATTCTAGTTTAGTTTATATTTTTCATAATTTATTGAACTTGTCTTGCTCCGAAGATTAAAAAAAATAAAAAATTTTGACTTCAAATTTTTTTGAAATTATTTGTGAAAATGAATTAATTTTCTTTATTAATATCTATAAAAAATTTCAATTAAAAATGTCAAAATATGAATATTTAAAAAGGGGTTCTTGGTTGCTATCAAAGATCAAATTAAATGGAGGTATAATAACATTATAGTTCGAGGACAAAACTAATCAAATCTGTATACTCCTTAATATGCCACAACCTTAATAGTTTAGGGTTAAAAAAGGTCATTAAACCATGTATTTTTTTAAGAACTTTTTCTTCTAATTTCGTGGAAGACTTTGGAAGGAGTTCTGGAAGGAATTGTAACTGACTTGCTGCGTGGTTACATATAAAATCTTTTTTCTTTGAACAAGGCATTTTTATACTTGTTTTTCAAATAAGGTAGTTTATGCGAAATAAGCTTGTGGAAACAAAAATGGTTAAAACAAATTCAAATTAAAAAAGAATGCTATTGCAAAACAAATTCCTCTGCATCTAGTTTCTCGTTACATGGAATTGGAAGACAACAACTAAAAAAGCAAAAAGAAAGGAAGAAAAAAAATACAAATTCAGCTTATGAGCAATGTCATATAGAATGGGATGCAATTAATTAATGATCCATACTCAAAGTTGACATTCAAAATTTTCAGTTATACCTTTATGATACCGAGATATTATGAATATGGAAACATAACAGTTAACATACAAAGAAATTTTTTCGCTAAACACTCTAAAATTCAAAACATAAGAGGATAGATTCACTACTCTAAATATATAGAATAAATCACCACTTTAGATATATAGAGTTAAGGTATAAGTTCATTTCTCATAAAAGAGATACAAAACTTGATAGTTTGTCAATAGACCAAGTCAAATATTTTCAATTCAAATATTTGCCAAAGATTCCTATATATGATCTGGATCATAATTCTTGGAACAACCCTTCAAGTATAGGGAAAACCCAAATTAACATAATTAAAACTAAAATAAATGACTTTGACAAAAAAAATACTAGAGAAATATTAACTAACACACATTTTTGACTTCTAAAAAACATAAACAAACACTTAAAAAGTAAAACAAACATGACTTCCTGTAGAAAACTCCAATATGAAAAGATCACATTCTGGACTTGAAAACCACATATTGTAAACTTATTTTTTCCATGCATCGAAAACTTCACCCATTTGCATTGCCAATATGAACTCAAGTAACCCCATATTAATAGGACATTAGAAGATTCATGTGCCTTGTTCCCCCGGTTGAAAAAAACTCATCCTCGAGCTCATATAGTTCTTTTCCTGATCTCGTGGAAGTCCAATTAAAACATTTTCATGATCCTTTATGCAAGCCTTGAATTGGAATCCTTTAACATCGGTTACATTACTTTTCATGTCATAGATGTTCTTTAAATTATTATGAAAGAACAAATCAATTCTCTCATCTTTATCAACTTTATTATATTATGAATTAATTAAATATGTTTATAGATGTTATTAAAAACATCAACAAGTTCAATTCATGTTCTTGACTTATAAGAAACAAAGATACTTAGAAAGCTTTTAAAAATTAAAACAGATATAAAATAACAAACCTCCAAGTCTAGAGAAAACCCAAAATAACATAATTAAGATCAAAACAAATGACTTTGATAGAAAACTAGACAAATGTTAACTAACACACTTTCTTGACTTCTAAGAAACACAAACTGACATATTTAAAGCTTAAAAACTAAAACAGACATAACTTAGTGTAGAAAACTCCAATGCATGCATGATTGTACAATTTGAAAAGATCATATTCTAAACTTGAAAACCACATATTGTAGACTTATTTTTCCTTGCAATGAAGACATGCAAATTTGGTTTATGGGCTGGTAGTAAACAACTTCAAAAACTTCATCCATTTTCATTGCCAACATAAACTCAAATAACCCAACATCAATAGAACATTAAAGAACACCCCTATGTCATTTTAGATATTGAATCCCTGTTGTATTATCAAAATAAATGCAAATTAGTGTATATTCTTAGATTTGCAAATATAACAATTGAAGTGCTTATAAAAAATGGTAAAACCAATTGATACCATGATTGGGTTAGCAATTCACCTCCACACTTAGGGGTCATTTTGTTTTGTGATAATGTTTTTTCTTGAGATGGAAACTTGTTAGGTTAGCAACTCACCATTTCAAATTTTTAACTCCTGAAAAATGAATTAAACTGTCATTTTGTTATATTTAAGGATGATGATAAATTTTATTATGGTTGTTGGTCTCTTGGGGTTTAATTAATCCACTTAGTGCTCTCTTTTAAGAGTTCATGCTTATGAGTTTTTGAGCTACTACAAAGCCATTCTATCAGTGGAGTGCTACAACCATTTCGGCTATGATCTTTGTACTTTATGAACTCATCATACCCTT
Source organism: Populus simonii (assembly GCA_007827005.2). Lineage (NCBI taxonomy): Eukaryota > Viridiplantae > Streptophyta > Magnoliopsida > Malpighiales > Salicaceae > Populus > Populus simonii. The sequence continues at coordinate 8,905,304 of CM017476.2, forward strand.
ATGATATTGCTTCCATAAATTGATAACACTTTACCATAGAGATAGCAAAGATAGGATCCATAGGAGTTACAAATACACTTCCATGTTTTACTTTGTTTGAGTTCAGGCTTAACTATTGATTGTTATACCATTTTTATTTAATCTTTAATGTTTCTTCACTAGAAATACAAATTTCAACATTGCTCGAACACTTGCCATTCATGCATTATTTTTACCTTCATTCATTGGGAGGCCTAATAAGCTTTGGGCTACATAAGGGGTAGTAGCACTTCCTCATCTCTATATCCTCACCCGATCCACTCCTTATAGGCTTTGGACTTGAGACCTCCAGATGAAACCAAAGTATTAACAACTAGGGTTCTTATTGGAATAATGGAGCTTAATTGTTGAGCTCAAGCTTAAGAGATAATTGTGCTTATAATATACCATGCTTCCAATATTTTTGGTGGCCATGTAATTACTTAAATTTTGGAATTCAATCATGTTCCCAATGGATTATCAATGTTAAAACTTCAAATCCACAATATTTTATTTTTTGATAAAAAAAGTCTTCTTGCACATGACTTTCTCATATAGAAGAGTCTGCTTTTCCTCTGCAAGGAATGAGTATCATTTTCATTGTCTGTGTGATAGGATTTGCTATCATCTGTCCATTTGCTAACTGGGTCCTACTGCTTTTGTATTCTTCATCTTGCAATTTTATTAACATGTTACTCATCGTTTCTTTAGCTCCTTCAATCATTCGAAGTTTTTTCACAACAAATTATACCCTTTATAATCTGCCTCCAAATTAAATTATTCCACATAGGGAGTTTGGTTATGACATTCAGGTATCTTTTAATGTTTAATTCAGCTAAGACAACTATAACAATGAGTGTTGAATTAATACCACTTTTTTTTCTTCTCCTTGATGCCAGGGCATCTAGCCATCCATTTCCAACTGATGTGGTGGAAACTTAGAAACGCCATGACACTTGTCACCTAGAATTCAATTTAAATTAAGTTCCTGTTTATCTAAAAATTATTTTCCAAACTTTCTTGTATTTGTTTATTATTAGGAAAGTTGGTTAATAGAAAACACTTTCTAATCAAATAAAAATTTGACTTGGTTTACGGGAAAATATATATTTTTTATTTTGGCCGGAAAACACATTCAAGAAGATGCAAAAAAATTCAAAAATATCTTGTTATTTGTTAATTATATCAAATTTGGTCTTTAATCTTTTGATTGCTATATATTTTATTTTAATTTTGTTTTCAATTTCGTATCTTAGAATTTGATTTTATACCAACTTTGATCATTATTCTTTTGATTGCTATTTGTTTATGTCTTATTTTTTTCTTAAATGAAATTTTTTATCTATCATATTTGGTCCCATTTTTTTTTTTGCTATGTATTTTATTTGAAATAATTTATGAAATTAATCTTTTATTTTAATTTCATCATCTTTTTATTTTTTTTATCTATTAGATATGGTCTCTATTTTTTTATTACTATTTTTTTTATTTGAAATAATTTATGAAATTATATTTTTTTTTCAATTTTATCTCCTTCAACTTTTTAATCTGTCAGATTTGGCCCATATTTGTTTAATAAAATTAAAAAAATTAAAACATTAATAAGTTATTATCTAACTTATTTTTCATAACATAGCCAAATACTGAAAAATATTTTATAAATTATTTTTCATAACACTACCAAAAATAATAAAAAAAAATTCATTTTTCAAAAATTCATTTTTCAAAAATTCACTTTCCTTCAAAATTACTTTTAAAAAAGAAATTTAAAGAAATTACATGCAGACAAATATAGCCTAAAACTAAAAACTTCTCTATCTTTCATCCTACAGTAGCATAGGTATTGTGTCATGCCAACACATGGTTTAGATTTAGATAGTGTATGACTTTGTTATCTCTCCTTTCTAGACGGCCAGACTGTCACTAGCTAGACAAAATATCTCCTAATATGAATTACATGGAAGTCGTAAACAGACCTTTTCTTTCTCTTAATTGAAATCATAGCCATTTCGAAAGAAAGTAATCTGAATGTCCAGTTTGCTTTTGCCAACTTTTGTTATGTCAGTAGACCAAAAGTCTCTCGAACAAGTTACAAATATATTTTGATTTATGATCTAAATAGGAGAGGTTTTTAACAAGTTATGGAGTAGGGGTGTCAGTAAGGCAATGTCCTTCTATTTTAGAACACATGGATCTAGTAACACATTTAATGTATTCCCATTAACTGCATCACTAAAAGTTCTCTCACTGCAATCAATGTTCATTACAAACCTATATAGGTACTAACTGTTTGCTATCTCATCAACAGGTTTGGTCCTTGTTCCCAAATTCCCAATCCACATTTCATTATTCTTATTATTACAAATGTTATTATGATGCTTCAAAATTAGACGTCTGCTAGTAATTATATTCCCTAAGAAGTTTATCAAGGAAGATGATGTTTGATTAATTTTACTCAATCTCATTTATACTGTCATTTTTCTATGGAATTCTTGCGCAATGATTTTATGGATTTGCCTCATAATCATTGATTAAAATGCTAAGGTTTAGTAACAAACAACAATATTGATGGATGCAAAAGTTAATGTTATTGTCTTGTTGGTGGACAGGGGTGAGGATATATTTATTTCGATCTGGAACCTCCACCGCAGTCCAAATCTTTGGGATGATGCAGATAAATTCATTCCTGATAGATGGCCTTTAGACGGGCTCAATCCAAATGAAACAAACCAAAATTTCTGGTATGTTTCCCAATGTTATCTCATATTGCATGAATTAAGTGGATTTCACCCATTTTTTACTTCTTCTGTTACATCATGTCTACAAATAGAATGAAAAGGTGGCAAATTTCAATTTTATTTATTCTAATAAGTTTGATTGCTTCTAACAAAATCATGTAAATGATGCATAGCTCTCTCGTAAATAGTTTGCATTCAACAAATTAGGAACTTGATTGCAAAGGAGAAAAGAAAAAGAAAACCCAGCTCTAATGCAATTTGGAGAGGATAAATTTGCATATGAAGAATATCAACAAATTGAGTTAGTTGAACACACTACAAAGATGGAAGTGCATAGTGTGATTAATCTTTTCAGGACTAAGTTTCTGAGCAAAAGGGATTAAAATCACCATATGTCCTTGTACCAAATTGATTTGGTACTAGCTCCTATAAATAAAAAAAGCTATAATTGTACCCCTATACCATACAGAGATGTATGGTGATTTTGATCCGCCAATTAAGTTGTTAGATTGGTAATTATTTTGTGACCATTATGTGGTTATGCTCACTAATATTTAGGCTGTCTAACTCATTGAACAATTTTATTGCAGCATCGTGACTTGATGGCTTTCTCAATAATCATTGCATAATATATTTTAAATGGTTAGTTACTATGCACCTTGTCGTGTCAAATTATCATCTAAATCACATGATTTCGTATTATTATAGTTTTACATTTTTAGTCTTTTCTAACTCAAAATACAATTGTCATAAAAAACTCAGAGTCTTGCTAATGAGTTGTAATTCAGTAGGCATGTTGCATCTTCATATCCTACAAGACTCGAGTTAAGATCTCCTTGTAAACCAAATAATGAACAATTAATATTTTTGTTGGTCATGATAGTGTGATCACGACACTTGATCAAAATGAACTTCCAATTTTTTTTTTCATTTTTCTTGCCATCAACCATCTTCATCTTTTTTCTTCATTTCAGTTCATTTCAGTCACAACTGTGTATAGAGTAATAGAGATTGTAGCAGTTCTTCTATTTGGAATTCAAGTTGAAGAACATAAGTGAATAACTGGTATCTCCTTGTAATTTTTTAATGGATCATAGTTCTTTGCTTAAGCTTGTGAAACGGCGCAAAAACCTTTATACCATGTCTGTAAGGTTTTAGTCTTAAATGAAACCAATCACCAACTTGTAAGGTCCTTTTAATCCTCCTTTGTTAGCTATATGCACCATCCCTGTTGTTCCTTGAATTATTCTCCGCATAATTTGATCATGTTCTCCTTTTTTAATTCAAATAAGAGTCAAATACTTCAACTGGAAAGTCTCAAGCAGAATAGGGTTTGTGATCGATGAGGTTGAGCATATAGGATCTCACAGTGAAACCTTATTTACAGTATGGTAGTTAGTATTGTATCACAAATTAGCAAGTAAAGCCATTTGTTCTATTCAGTTGGTGCCTCTCTAGTCATACACATCAATTAGGTCTCCAAATATTTATTGAAAATGTTTGCTTGCCTGTCACTCTATGGGCAGTATGCTATTAAGACTCTAGTTCCACTCTTCTTGAAGAACAAAGTTCCTTCCAAAAGGATAGGATCCTTCTCAAAGATGATTGTGGTTGGCATCCTATAAAGGGATTGCTATGAAGCATTTAGGTACTGTTGGTGCAGATAAGGTTGAGCACTAATGAAATGGGCACATTCAGTCAATCTACCATCAAGCACGAAGCTCACTTCTTCCATTAGACTTTGACAAACTTTCAATAAGATCCATGATGATGTCAGAGAGTAAAGCCTTAATGACTAGTAGAGACTGCAAAGGGTTTGCAACGGATTGACTTGTTAGGTTTATAGGTTGCTCTAACAAACCATATGATGTGTTTCTATTGTTTTTCCAAAAAACTAACTCACTGACCTTGAGTAATTGTTATCTCCCAGTGGTCCCCTGCAACATTCCTGTGTAATAACTTGATAATGTTTTGTTGAATCATAAGAACCTGCCCCACTACCAACTAGCCTTTGACTTGCTACCAGCTAGCCCTTTATGCTCAATACCATGATGCCATAAATATGTAGGATATGAACCTGGATTGGCTTCCAGTTCTTGGGATAAGAGTCTAGATAGTGGCATCTGCTTCCTAAGATGCTCTAAACCTGTCTATTAAGTCAACATGTATTGAGGGGATAAGTAATATAAATTATATCTTGAGACTTCACCTAACAACTTAAGTTATTGAGTTGAGATGATTATTTGACATAGTATCAAAGCCTAGTTGACCAAATGATCACAAGCTTGAATCTCACTATCCCTATTTGCTCTTCTAATTAAAATTAATTAATATCACAAGATAGCATGTGCTTGTGCAAGTTTCAAGCCCAAAAAGCTTTCACTTGAGAGAATATGTTAGAAAATAATATAAATCATATCTTGAGACCTTAATTAATATCACAAGATAGTGCGTGCTTGTACAAGTTTCAAGCCAAAAGGCTTTTACTTGAGAGAGTGTATTAGAAAATAATATAAATCATATCTTGGGACCTTACCTAACAGTTTAAGGTATTGGATTGAGATGATTATTTGACAAGAGTTAGTAAGCTAAGTCACCAGGTGATTTAGAAGGTGCAGTAGCTCACCAGGTGATCCTTTCTATTCTTGTAGATAATTTCATAGTCAAACCCTAGAAACTACTCAACCACACATGTTGACTAGTGATAATTATCTTGTGCGCATGCAAGTATTTGAGGCTTTAATGGTTGGTATTGATCCTGAAATTGACGACAACTAGAACAACTGCCAATGTCTCTTTCATAGGTTGTGGTGGAACTATCGAACCTAGTAGGCATAAGATTTATTTGTGTAGGGGAAGAAAAATGGTCTTGAGACGATTTAGGGAGTATTTTTTATGCATCTTCATTTTTTTTTATGGAAACTTAGTTTGTTTCCCTTGAGATTTTAGTTGGTAATCCTTTTTCTTGTGTTTTAATATAAAAGTGTACATGAAAGGAAGTTGGAAATTTTGGTGAGTTAGATATTAAGGTTATTCAAGTGTTAGTTTTTATTCAAATATTTATTCAAATATTGTATCCTTACCGTGTTGGCTGCACCAAGTTTTTGGATCAAAGCATGTCTTCGAGAATATGTATTGATTGTGGCAAGACTAGGGAGTTTAAACATGAGATAAAGGGATGATCTTATGTTGGATTGTCAACATAAGTGGCTTACCTAACATAGTAGATGTTGTGTTGAGAGCAACCTATTGATGGTTGTGTGCTGGGAAAAAATCGACTAAATGAGCAAAGTTTTGTCCAAAAGGAAACATGAATGAAGGCTTGGACCCAGAGGCATGGAAAGATAGTTTGCATGCTGTGAATGATGATGTCGATTCTTTTAATGATGATTTCAAAAGCAAACTACAACCACTAGGGTTGCATTGAGACGATGTTGAAATGTTAATATTAGGGTGTCACCATCATAAGTAAATCATGATTTTGAGATCGGGGATTAAGATAGATGTTGCTGGCTTTGCTAGTTAAAAAGGTCCGAATCATCTTTTAAATTGGCTATGACGGATAATTTTCTTGACTGCATATATCTTGTTACAGTGGTGTTTTTGATGGTTGGTGGGACAGGTTAGAGGAAATGTGGTTGTCGTCAGGAATTTGATGGTGCGAACATAGCAAACTAATTGAAGGAAATGTTCTTATCTGTTGCTTACAAGTAGAATTTGTTATAGAGGTTACCAAAATATGTGACAAAAGGTCATTTATTGGAGGTGTGTATGAGAGATTTTGATGAGTTGTATTTGCAGAATGGTTTGACATAACCTGAAAAAGTTGTTACATCTCAATTCTTGTTGGGGAAAAAAAATTAATTTGGGGTCATTTATTGGCATATAGGGTTTGGACTGTGGAGGGGACTTATCAATTTAGCAGGAAAAGCTAAAAGAGCATTTGTAAAGAAGAGTTTTGATGAACGAATGGGTTTTATTGCTGCTGAAGTATTGAATGCTCTTTATGAATCCAAAACAGCATGGATCTTATCCAAACAGCTTTGCAAAGGCCACAAAAATTGATTTGGATTGTTAAAAGAGTGACCTCCAAATAAACAAAGGGCTTTATATTCTGGATAGCTGTTTCTTGTTGTATGGTGACCATTGGTCTCGTGAACGTCTAAAAAAAAAGCAAGATGGAAGAACAAACATGGTTGAGGCAGAAGCAGGAATTTTGAGGATGGTGAATCTGAATTGTATAGGTCACGTAGTAAGGATGGCAAGAAGATTGAGTTAGCTCTTACGGTTGGAGAGAGATTGATGTTGCATTAGGTAATGATGTCTAGATAGGTCAAGGAAGAATGACAAAGAAAAGGCACATTCTGGACTAGTGTCCAATGTTGCGTGAAGCTTTGTATAACAGCAATAGATGCTGCTGGTACCAAGAAGCTTGGTTCTCAAGAGGAGGTGAAAAGGCTAAATTTTGTTTATTTGTGAGAGAGCTAGAATTTTTTTCCATGAAAAAGAAAGTCATAGAAACATGTTTATTAGATGAAAGTGTAATTGTTTTCTTGGGAAAACACGTTTTTTATTCCCTAATTTAGTTCAACTAATTCTTAATTTTCATTTCTTTAATTATTTTATGAGAAGGGAAAAATTTGCTCACAAACTATTATATATATCCTAATTGACTCCCAAAGCTATCTATTCTCTCCACCAAGTACCCCATTTATTAAGATTTTACTCTTTTAACTTTTATCATGAATTATTAATGAATGTGTTAATTTTGCACATGACTGTACACTTTAACTTTAGCCTATTTTTGGCATGAACTTGAGGCTCCTTAAATCATTGTGGAGCTAAAAAACAAACCATGTTTGCTTGAGCCTTTTAACACACAAAGGGATGAACATCTCTTTTTATATTCATTCATTCACATGCATCATGTGGTTTAGTTATAGTAGCAATAGTTACTTGTCATGAATATTTAGCCCCAAATGTTGCATGAAGCATATGTTTTGTGCCAAGGCCTAATAAAACTAAATGCACATGTGAATCTCATGAAAATCAATAGACTTTTCAAGTCTAGGTAACAATAGGAAGTCAATTGAACCAATCCTTAGAAAAGGAGCTCAATTTGGACAATCAATTGATGGAGACTCAATTGGGACAAACATAGTTTGTGGGTAAATCAATCCTTTTCCAGTTATTTTAAATGTAAGCCAAGCAAATCCTTCTTTTATAATCTGGAAAATTTGAATTCAATAAACATGATTCCTTAATTCTAAAAATGATTCCTTAATTTTCCATGAAGTGATGTTTTTAGAAAAAGAACTAAGCTTCATAGTATTAGCAAATTTTTTAGCGTGATAGGATTTTTATGGATTATGTCCACAATTTGCTTAGAAGGCCTAGGTTAAGGAGTTTAATGGCATTAATCAAAACTATCCAATTATAGTTACCGGAAACAATGGGCCACCCATATGCTCCCAAGTTTTGGGCTTAAGGTAACTCGCCATCAAAGACTAAGGGCTTGTTTGGCCCATGCATGTTGTGTTGTGCTTTATTATATTGATGCAGGAAAATTTTTTAATGCATAGTTTTGTTATTGAATATAATTTTTTATTTGATTATTGGATTGAGCTAAAACTTTGCTAGGAGATTCTAAAGGTTCTATTTTCTATAGTGTTAAAATTTCACAGTATTGAAAATAAAAAAGGCCTTCCAGTAATGCCCACAAGTTAATGTTCGGCATTTGCTATATTTTCCTAGTTGGCTTAAGATTTTTGTTTTTTATTTGGTTTAAAAATCTTTTATTATCTTTCAAGTTTTGTTTAGGATTTTTATTGCTCTTTTTTTTTCCAGGCTTCCTAGCTTGTTTAGGTTAATTTTTAGATTTACTTAAGGAGTTGTAAACTTCTTATAGAGATAGATTACCTGGACAAAAAATATTCAGTAATAAAATTTCAAACTAATGTTTCTATGTGATCCATTTTTTATCATAATTTTGTGTTCTTGTGCTTGCTGTCTTTCTTGTGTTGTTTTCATCTACGCCAGTTAGTATCAAAGCCCAACTATCCCAAGTTATTGCTTACCATGTGCTAAAATCCCAAGTTATTTTGTTTGTTGTATGTTTTTAAATAATAATAGTTGAAAGAAGTCGTAAAGCAGAATGTGTCAAGGTAAGAGGAGATGAAGAGGTCCTCTTTCATAAGAGAAACGTTAGGAGTTGGTGATAGAAGACATAAAGAGAAATAACAAAATTAAAAAGAGATGTTTAGGAACTAGTGACAGAAAACATGCAAAGACAAATTGCAAAATTAACTTGTCGGTTGGTGGAGGTGAGGAGCTTGGGGGATCATGGATCCATTACTTATTTTGATAACCCGTTTCAAAAGCATGAATAGAGAAAGTAAGTTCTTGATCGGGATGAGTATCGTGGAGATTTTGATGATTTTTTTTATGGTAAGATGGACGCAAATTGATATTCTCCACCAATTTATGATGATTATGCTGATGACTATATCATAACAAATGACAATAATGCTAATGATATCATTGATGATGTTCTTGTTGATGAGATAGAGGTTAAGTGCAAGGAAAACATAAAAGGTGCTAAAAAAATTATTGATTTTGACTATGTTGATCATTTGATTACAAGATTATTGTTATCATAAATGTAGATGTGTTCATAGGTTATATGAACACTACACGTATTGATGAAATAAGTTTAAGGTTTGCAATTCATTACTCTAGAAGTCAATGGAAGATAAATAATATGTAAATTGTTCTTTTATACAAATTTTAAGATGAAGAGTTTGAAGTTGATGCCAAATTATTATATACTTGGAGAAGAAAGAAAAAGGGATGAAAAGTCTTGATTGGACATCCATGAGATTGAGGCATGAACGAACTCAATGAGAAGTTTTTTCCACCACAAGGACACCGATGTAGAAGATTTTTTCCCTTACATGTAGTTTTATGTTATTAAACATAATTTTTAATTTGATAATTGGATCGAGCTGAAATTTTATCAGGAAATTCTAGAGATATTGTTATGTATAAGGTTAAAATATCACAGCAATTGAAAATCTAGAAGACCTTTCGATAATGCCCATAAGTTAATGTTCAAGATTTGCTATACTTTTATAACTGGTTGATGATTTTTTTATATTTGATTTAGAACTCTTTTATTATTTTTCAAGCATTGTTTAAGAATTTTATAACTTATGATTTATTTTCAGGTTTTTTAGTTTGTTTAGATTAATTTTTAGATATATTTAAGGAGTTTTAAACGATCTAGAGAGTTAGACTATCCGAATAGAAAATATTAAGTAATAAAATTTCAATTTAGGATTTCTATGTGATTCCATTTTTAGCATAATTCTGTGTTTTTTTTCTTGTTGTTTTTTCGTGTTGTTTTTGTTTGTGTCATATATTGTGTTGTTTTGCGAGATTGGATATATTAAACTATTTGATTATGAAAAATTATGCTTTGCTAAGACAAAAATCATCTAACTTTGTAGTAATCTATTGTTATGTTGTTTGAATTGAAATTACACATCACTAAAATTTAAGAGAATTTTTTTAAGAAATAAGATTTTTTAAGAAATTAAAATAAATTATTTGAAAACATAAAGCCTTGTATTTATAGTCGGTTGAGTGCCTTGTAATTAACGTAGAGTCTATATGTGTTGTCTTTAATCCTAATCAAAACCATTGGGAAAATATAGTCTGTTGTTGGGTTTTATTATGCAAAATTGTATTGATTAAGTAACAACCTTTTCTAGCACATCTTTTTGTAAACAATAAAAAGGTGTAAAACTCATTGGTTCTTCTTCCATTAGTGGGATTCCATGATCATGTGTCCTTGCAGGAGGCAACCTAGTAAGCTCTGCAAAAGCTGCTTGATACTCAACAAATATTTTAGATAAGCTAGAATCTTGTTCTTTGATTTGAGATAGGAGACAACCTTCTTGTCCATCATTTTTTTGCTACATTGTTGTGCTCTAGTCATTTTAAAAGTATTTAATAGGAGTTTATGCATATACTTGATCTCTATAAATTGTACTAGCATCAGTAGAGCCTTGTAAAACTAGTTTCTTTTCCATCCAATCTATAAGGACACCCCAGGTCTTTGCTGTTGGACACTACATCTCCAAAAATAGATAGCACTAAACCCCTAAAATCATGACATAATTTTTGAGTTGCACTATAAAAACATTTCCACAAGGCCTTTTGACCATATTTATATGCAAGACCTTGGTGTTAACATTGCCCGTTACCCTAAGGGTTTGAAAGCTAGAGAAACCCTTAACGGTGTTAACAGAAACATGATTGACTTCATCCTCATACACCTCTATGTCATAACAATATTTACCTTATCTTACCTCTTCTATAGTGGCATCTTCTATATGAATGCTTGCTCATATATTTGTGGTCTAGGGACACTTTTTCATCACAACAATGAGATTTATTCTTGGCCATTTTATCCTTCATGTGGATATTTTTGTGCAAACCAATAGAAAATACCTTTACTTGAAAAACTCAAAACCTCCAATTTATTAAAAATAAATATATTTGAAAAAACAAAGCAAATTTTCATATTGCATTCAAATCCCTTCATTTTTTCATGGTTATTTTTTTTTAATAAATTAGGTTAGATTTGGTTTTTTCATATGAGGGTATTTTTGCCAATTTGGATGAAAATATATGAGATAAAATAGATTGGAGGATGACCATATATTTATGGATAAATTGGAAGCAATTACACTTGTAGGGGAAAGCTGAAGACTAGACATAAATATTAAGAACTAATTGAGCTAATTTCCTATTTTTTAAAATCAAAGTCAATATGTTTGGTGGCTCTGCTTTGGTTGTAAAGCAGTTTGGGTTTTCTAGGCTGGTTGGTGTTTGTGGTATAGTTTGGAGTAGGCAGGCCTTGTTGGGGTTGTTAGGTTTGTATTTGAGGTGTTCTTTGGGTGTTTATGTGTTGTTGTTTTCTGGTATGTGTTTGTTGAAAATGATGTGGTGTTCTGGTGAGAAATGGAATTGTTCATGTGGCTGTGGAACTAGATGGTAGTTCTGGTGATAAATGGAATTGTCCTTGTGGTCGTGGTACTAGAGGGTGGTTGAAGTTGGTTGTGTTCCTCGGAACCAGCCAGGCCAAAGTCTTCTTGTAGGTTTTCTGGGAAATACATGGTCACTGGTCATTTCGTATGCTTTCCAAGACCAGCAAGATCATTATTAGTGCATTTTTAATCAAGTTATGCTGTGTTCCACAACATGTCTAATTCTTCGATATGGTACTTGAGGTCTGCTGTTTTGCCACAAGTATTTAATGGCTGCCTGAAGCTTAATACCTCCCCCAAACCTACTAGGTATATTTGTTACGTAGTCCTCGCAAGTTAAAGCAAATCCAACCCAGTGACCATAGGCTTTCTCAAAAGGCATCGTCATCTAAGAAGCAAGAGGCATACCTAACCTCAAAAGTGTCCTAATTTAGTTTGCATTATGGACTTGGACTTTAGTTATTCTCCAAGAAACTATTATGCTTTTTTTTTTTTCCAATGATAGCAGCTATTTTCACGTTGCTATTTTAGTCACGACGACATAATATCTAATCCCCATCCTTATGCAAGTCAATGACACCATTATACATTGTTCCAGCTATTTGCCCTTCGGTGGAGGACCACGGAAATGCGTAGGTGACATGTTTGCTTCATTTGAGGTAATGTGTTTCCAGATGGATTCAATATAACATGATTTACTGTCATATTATCCTTTACTGGAACCTGTGATATTTCTCATTCAATTGTTTGTGATTTGCAATGTAAAAGGTAATTGTTCATTACACTGATTTATAGGCTGTAGTGGCCGTTTCCATGCTTGTTCGGAGATTTAACTTTCAAGTGGCACTTGGAGCACCACCGGTACGTCATATAATTTTGTTGCTTGAATTGACTATAGTTAAACATTTAGTATAAAGTCTTGCCTATAAATTAGTTCCTATAGTTTAATTAATTAGTCCCTCTTTTATGAAAAATAATTCAACACTTGTGGTTTTGTATCGATTAATTACTTAGTATCTCGTTATTCTTCCTTGATAAATATGGTGATGTGATGTCATTGATTTAGTAGTTTTTTCAAAAAATGCCCTTTCTTCTAATTATTTATTTCCTATCACCTATTTCTCTTTTATTTTTCGAGTAATAAATATATAAATTGAAAAGAAAAAGGAAAAGAATTTTAAAAAATTATTATTATAATTAAGAAAATCCAAGCTTATGCCTTTTGAGCTCCTTTAGATTTCAAAATCCAGTCATCTTTTCCTACAAAAAATGGAAAACTAAAAAGAAAAAGGAAAATAAAAAACCACAATAAAGGTCCCTGAACAAATAGACAACAAAATTAGATTTCAGATTTCACATGCCAATGATTCTGCCCAAAACTTATCAGTGTCCATTGTCAACCTCATCTTTATACCTCGGACTCACCTCTTCTTTTTGCCTTAGCCAGTACAATAGCAACCATTGCCAACCTTTATTCACTTCTTCATCTTCACCTCTGTCTCTCCCTCCCCTCTTCTCTCTTCCATTACTAGCACAACAATCACCATCGGTAGGGATAGAATTAAGTGAATTTGTGTGAGAAAAGCAATTTGCTATACATGTTGAGATGGAAACATTAATTCTTCCTTGTATATGTAAATTTCAGTGGAACTGTACAGATTTCTAACAGTTGAGTCAAATCCTATTACAAGATCTGGGGTTTTGTTGTGGTTTCTCTACTTGTACTTCTTCGATATGGTGGTGACGATGGAGTATGGAGTGAGAGAAATGAGGAGAGAACATGGAGGCTATCTAGACATGAAAAGAGTCTAGGTATTTATGTAAAAAGTAACAAATCTGTTAGGTAAATGCTGGTAGAAGGACTGTCAAATTATTTTTCATCATAGAAAGAACTAATTTATTCATTTCAATAAATTAGAGAATAATTTATAACTAGTTCAAACATAAACTTAATAATATGGTATTCTTTGATGAGTATAAAAGTTGGGGAAATTAATTCAACTTGTCTTTAAATTTTTAACTCATTCTCTGATCTGTCTCTACTCTCTAGTGAAGTATAATTGTTCCCAAGATCATTCTCCTAGTAGATATTTTCATGCAAACTTGCAGAAATATCAACAATCCAAATATTAAACTAATTATCTTAAAGGTTAGTGAATTAATGCGCCAAAAAATTACCATGAGCTTTTCTTAATTTAAAAAACTCAAATAAAAGAAGGTTACAAAAATCATAAAGAATTCGATCACATCCTCTGAATCTGAACCTGTTAAGCTTGGCTTAACAAAATGAAGCAGAAGGTAAAGCAGGGGAGGAGAAGAGAGTAACAGAGAATTAAGAGTTAAATGATTCTGTTATTTCTTTCGTGCCCTTTATGTAATCCTCTCCACCCTTATATACTCCTTCCCACATGCATTACACGTGTCCATGCACCTGCCGACTACCCTTAAACTGCACTATTATGACTATAATAGTTGTACAATACTTCCCCAGCTGTAACAGAACCATTGTCCCTTAAGTTAGGACCTAGAGGCTAGTTTGTCTTCCTATATATCTTGATTAAAAAAACATGCGGCAAGCAAAAACTGTATTTGGTAGTATATCTTGCTAATATTTTTCCAATCAAAACATAGCCCCCAACACTTATATGCCTTTGATCACTTGAGTCTAATATCGCTAAAAACATGTCAAGAGTAGCTTTACAGGTAAGTTTCCACGTTAAAAAAAGCGTGACTAATTAATTTTAGGGCAAACTTACCAAAAGTTCCCAAACCAATATAAGTATTCTTTGTTGGGTCTCCAACCTATTTTTTTAGTTTCATTTGAATCCCCAACGTGTCAATATTCTCAATTAGGTCGATCTGTCAGTTTCAGTTAACAAAACGGAACTATACCCTTCATGCTTTTTTATATATATGTTCTATAACTGTCAGTGTTCTAGGAAATTCATGGGTTATTTTTTATTTTTTTGTATAGAAAAAGAGAAGTCGTATGAGTTTTGCTTGATTACTCAATAGTTATGTTAACTGAAACTAATGGAAATATCTAAATGAGATCCATTGCTGCATTGTGGATCTTATTGAAACAAAAAATAGGTTGCAAATCTAATTCAGATTGCTCCTATAGGTTTAAAACTTTGAGGTTTGCTTCATGGAGCACTTAAAACGATTTGTCATCTAAATGTACTCATCAGTCTGTAGAACATCATATAATTACACTTGTGTTCAAATCCAACCAGAATATTAAAAGATTGGAAAAAGGAAAAACAAGATGCAGTATTTTGGATATATTTGAAGAAATAATCTTTCTACAGGTTGGAATGACAACAGGAGCAACAATTCACACAACAGAAGGGTTGAAGATGACAGTCACACGACGAACAAGACCTCCCATAATGCCAAAGCTGGAGAAGACAATGTTTGAAGTGGATGAATCAACTAGTGGTCCTGAAGGAGAGACCCAGCTGGGTCCGAAAAGTGAAGTTTCTTCTGCCAATTCCTGATTGCTATCTTGTTAAGATCAGCTACGCACCATATTGGATATGGCTGTCATGGAAAGGAAATAGGAATAATAAAGTAAAAGGAAATTTAAAGGATTCCCCTTGAGCAGTTTGAAGGTTTGAAAATATGCATCCATCCTGGAATCGGTTGGGGTTCATTTCCTTTCAAGACACAGGTACAATTCCCCATATTGGTGTTGTGTTTATTTCCAAATGGATTATATCATGATCTATACCACTGTATCAATTCCTTTTTGAGTAAAACGATTGTGGGCAAAGACAAGTTGTACGCATCGATCGCGCCTTCGTTTGAGATCTTTCTAACAAATCGGACAGACGATGGATAATGTGTCTAGCAAAAGCAATATTATCCCATGAATTAGGGACCTGGTTACTGCATTTTGCAAGCAAACTATCCTGCAAACTTTGGACACATGTACCATGCATGGCATCTTGTATGCCCTGCTTGGTGAGAAAGACAAATGATCACCCTCCTGCTCGAAACAATTGCCTAGAATTCAGTTTTTACGAGGCAACCACGCATCAATCTTGACCGAAAAAGGGAGGAAATTAAGAAAATTTCTGGAGTTGGGTACATGCTTATTGAACATATATGCATGATGGATTGTGATATGAATCACCTGGTCACGTAACCCACATGTAAAGACATTAAATTCCCGAAAAAGCTAAGTAAATTAGGTTTGATAGGAGTGTGACATATGTACTTAGACACCAATATTACCCTCACCCAATGAATATTAATTTGCGAACAAGAAGTATAAGGATGACACTACGAAGTTAGTTGTTTTTCAATAAGTTGTTTTAGTTATTTAGAGAGGAAGGGAGAATATCTCACCACTTCCACAACAAAGTGACACCATAATGTTTATTAATCTGAAAAATTTGTAGCCCCCCCTCACACGTCTGGTTATGACTTTATTTATATTGACTCTAGACTGAAATAAACCATAATAGATCCTTTTTATGTGGACTTATATGAGGTCCACTTAAAATTGACTCAAATAAGTAATAATAAACCAAAAACTAAGAAGACAATAATAAAAAAATTAAAAATTAATATCCTAGATATACTAAAATTAGATTTACCACTCTTAAGAAGTCTCAAATAGACTAGGAAATCTGATTTGAATGTGGAATTAATTCTGAAGTCTTCTTGCCTTGTTGTGCTTGATTTCCTTTTCTTGCATTGACACTTAATGAAGAAAATATATCTCTTTTATACCTGTCAATTTAGTTTTCTTCCTAGACAAGGAGAATCATTAATTAATCCCTCCTTACTTAGGAAATTAGATCTAGCAACCCTTTGATCCACACAAATTGGGCTCTTCTTGGACTTGAATTAGATGAGTTAGAAGTTGTCCTTCATGCTCCCCTAGGCATCTCAAGCTCTTCTAGGTCCATCGTGCTCTATATGTTCTGAACAAGCCCATTCAATACCTCTTCAAGCTTATTTGCTCTAGCTCTTGTAATTGGTCCACTTGGTACCTCCAATGGGTTTTTGGCATGATTAAACTTGGTGTTTATTGCGATGTCGCAGTCACACAAATTAATTACCCTAGCTTAAATAAACAAGATACAAGATAGTATAGAGCAAGCAAGGGGTCGATCCCACGAGGAAGATTCAAGTCAGATTTTTATGCTATATGATATGCAATTTGGGAGGGTTTGGAGGTTATCTAGGCTAAAACAAAAGAAAACAGAAAATTATCAAGCAAAATTAAATAAAATTAGAAAATTATCAAGAGGACAAACCTTGATTTCAAGTAGACATCCACCTACGAAAATCAGAACCGATCACTAAAATGATGCATCAATTTTATATTCTGAATATTTATCCTTTTTTAACATTAGTTAATTAACGGATCCGTCATATAACCCTAACCATCAAACAATCTTAGTGTCCACACTAGTAATTTTGTTGAATGACAACCTTAAGAACTAGATAAATTGATTAATCTTGACAACATGATTGTCCGTAGTCTATGTTTGATTTGTTCGAATATTCTCCCTAAGGTTAATAATGTAGATCTGCCACAATTATTAAACTCAGTTGCTTCACAAGTTCAAGTTCATATACCACAATTTTGGTTTTGATATCAAACTTAGCAATAGATTGTCTACAATAATAACTTAGAGTCCGCTCTAGCAATTAAAATAAACAATCATAGGAAAAATAAGCATAGGAGAAAAAACATATTCATAATATAAACTAAAAAGAAAAGGTAAAATAAATCTCACAGTTCTTGAAATCGGGAAGGTTTCCGTGTCCATGTAACCAAGAAAAAGAGTTTAGCTTTGCATGTCTATTGAACAACTAATCAAAAAGAAGGAAGAATGCATGATTTCGGGTTTGTGGAGGAAAGGGGCGTTTTTTCTCTCTTGGCTGACTCCTCTCCTTTCCTTTCTCTCTTTCTTTTTATATCCTAGGAGACCCTAATCCCTTTTCTACAAAATAATCCTTTTCTAAGTAGACAATTTACATTTAAGTATTTCAATAATTATTTTTCTAAAAAAAGAGAAATAGCCTTGTATAAAATCTTCAAGCTTTGACTTTTGACTTAGAGGAGTTAAATTTCCGAAATAAATACTTGCACGACGGTTTGGATGCTTTGAGAAGTACTTTGGACTTGTTTCTTCACAAAACCTGTTTATTGGCATGATTCATGTGTCATCTTATAAAAATCATATTTGTCTGATATGAGGTCCTTGCTCTGCTAACATTTGGTATGGGGATAGGCCTTCGAGTCAAGAATCCAAAAAAATAGAGTTTTCATCAAATTGACTTTTGTAGCTCAAGATATTCAAGTCGGAATGGTCGAAGGTCAGCACCAGCAAAATGCGAGATTTGACTTTGAAGGTGATTTCCATGCTCTTTCTTTTTTTTTTATTTTTCTTGCCATATAGGAATAGAAAGGTATGGATGTTATCTTTCTAATTCCACTAGAATCACTTCATTTCGACCTCTAGAGCTCAAGCTCTGCACAAAACATCGACTGGAGGTTAAATCTGCCAATTATCTTCAATTTACTTCCTTTTGAATCTTTCATCCAAAAGTGCCTTCAAAACATAAAAAAGAATATCAAGACATTTTATATATAAAACATAGGCAAAATAGTAGGTAAATGTGGGTAAAACTATCGAATAATATGATTGCATCAAATACCTCCACACTTAGCTCTTGTGTGTCCTCGAGAAAGGACAGATAAAATCAAACTTAAACTCAATAAATAAAATAACTATAACTAATCTCTTAATATCCCATCAATGTCGAAGAATATATGCATTATAAACAAGTACAATCAGGAAAGATAAAAAGTATAGATTTTCATGAATTCATTTGCATGCAAACTTCAAAACTCAATTAATCATTGAGATTTAACTGAAATCTATGCCATGCCAAAGTGATAGGTCCTCTCATTGATATACACTCCAACACTCAAGTGTTTAGGGCTTATATGTTTAAACTTTTCAAATTCTATCAATGAATTTGTTCTACCATAACCTTACTCTTCAATCTCATTTTTATTACTAACATATTACAAACAATGTATGAATCAAAAGGTCTTACTTTTTTGTTGTAATGGGGCAAAGGTTAAGGTAAGGTAAAAGAAAGTAAAAGAAAAGGCTAAAACCAAAAGAGGTAGAGCATTCTAAAAAAATTGATCTTTCAAACAAGATATCCCATCAAAGCACGCAAATTTTTCATCTTTAAGCACCATTACTTAACTTCTTTTGATTTCAAACTCCATCAACATAAAAATTTAAGAACTACGAACATAATGAAACACTTTTCTTTTCTTTTTTCATTTTTTTTCTCTTTTTTTTTCTCACCTTTGGCAACTTTGCCCATCTTTTCATCAAGCATTACTTTTTTTTTTCCACATAATTTCCAACCATAACCCATAAGATATCAACAAGAATATACTCTACTAATCCTTGGCCAGGGAAAAGGAAAACATATAAAAAGTTTAGGTTTACACATGGGTAAAGCAAAGAAAAGACAAAATAGGCTCACTAAGGATACTATGCTTTAGGTTGACTTTTTGGCTCAAGTAGTTAAAATTCCTAATGCCTTTATCATCTTCATGTACATATGTAATGCGAATGTAATCTCAACAAGATATGAAGCAAGTTCTAGAGATATATATCATTGAAAGAATGCACAATCAAGGAATATACTGTTGAAGGCTAAAAAGCTTGCATTGGTATAATACTATAAAGTCAACATGATATATTTTCAAAGTCAATCCCTAAACCAATTAAATGTTAAAATTTACATGCACACTCATTCATTCGATTTGTATCTTCACTATCTCAACTAATTCTCATACATAATACTCATATTCTAAAAAATCAATAGGAGTTCAAAAGATAATTTTTTTTAAAAAAAAACATCTCAATACCCCACACTTTAAACATAACATTGTTCTTAATGTTGAAATAAAATAAATGAATATAAGAGAATGCCAAAAATAAAGTAAAATGCAAAAAATAAAAGATAAGGGGAAAAGACAGCAAATCTGATTTTTTTTCTTTTTGTGTTGGGTTGCCTCCCAGTAAGCACTTTTGTTTTATGTCATTGGCTCGACATGTTGCATGCTCATTAGTTATATATTGGTTTAGCTCTATGGAAGCGGTGAGTTCTGCCATCCAACCTTCGTAGAAAGTTTTCAAACGATGTCCATTGACCTTGAGCACTTTGTTTGTTTCTAAACTTATAATTTCAACTGCACCATAAGAAAAAACATTAGAAACAATAAAGGGTCCAATCTAACGAGAGCGCAACTTTATAGGAAAAAGTTTCAAACATGAATGATAAAGAAGGACTTTGTCTCCAACATGAAACTCCTTTCTTGTAATCATTTGGCCATGAAGACTTTTGGTATTTTCTTAGTAAATCCTTGCATTCTCATAAGCATCATTTCGTATCTCTTCCAACTCTTGCAATTGCAACTTTCTTGCAATCCCAGCAGCATCATAATCCAAGTTACATTGTTTAATGGCCCAAAAAGCTTTGTGTTCAAGCTCCACTAGTAGATGACATGCTTTTCCATAAATCATCCTGTAAGGTTATAATCCTATAGGTGATTTATAAGCAGTTTGATAAGCCCAGAGTGCATCATCAAGTCGTAGACTTCAATCTCGCCGGTTAGGTTGCACTGTTTTTTACAAAATGGACTTGATTTCTCGATTTGAAATTTCAGCTTGGCCTTTCGTTTGAGGATGATAGGCTGTGGATGTCCAATGAGTCACATGGTATTTGCATAATAATGCTTCCATTGAACGATTGCAAAAATAAGTGTCACGATCGCTAATGATAGCTTTGGGGATTCCAAACCTGTCAAATATGTGAGTCATGACAAAATCTAAAACAACCTTAGCATCATTAGTTAGTGTGGCCTTCGCCTTAATCCATTTAGACACATAATCAACAACAATAAGGATATAAAGATTACCAAAAGACGAAGGAAATGGACCCATAAAATCAATACTCCAAACATAAAAAATTTCACTTACAAGAATATTCGTTAAATGCATTTAATTTTTATGAATGATATTACATGTTCTTTGGTATTTTTCACATGATTTGCAAAAGTGATATGCATCCTTAAAAATAGAAAGCTAATAGAGACCACTTTCAAGTACCTTATGAGCCGTTCTTTTTGCACGAAGATGCCTGATTAGTACTTGAAAGTGCATTTTTATCAAGGTTTTATATCATCATTTTGCACTTGAAGTATCAATAACTTCTTAACTAAAGCATGTTTTATAATAATATATCTAATTATATAAGATACCTTTATTTATGGTAAATGTTCATCTTAAATGCAGGCCTATCACATAAATGAAAGAATTGATTGATGAGTTGAAGTACTGAAATTGAAAGGACAAAGAGATGGTCAAACTTAGAAAAGAGATGCTGGTGCAGTTCAAACTGGAACACTGTTTGGTAATTGGGTCATATCTGGAGCTGTAGATCTTGGATTTAGGTCCATTTTATATGGATGGAAAGATAAGACATAGGCCTACAACTTTCATGTGGAGCCCAAGATTTAACAAGGCTGTTTTCAAGTCCAAATTGTAGCAACAAAGAAGAAGTCCGAATCTGTCCTGCAGCCCAGACACTGTTCAGTGTTCAGCCCATATCTCAAGTTCTAGAAGTCCAAATGATCTCAAATTTTTACCCTGGAAAGATGAGACAATTGCCTAGAACTTTCATGAATTAAGTTTGTTCAAATTATGACGTCATCAATGACGTTTTTGGCAGACAAAAGGATAAGAATTGTCACCAAGTCAAGATGTGGCCACCCACTCATCAATTAGTCAACTAATCAATAGTTCCGAATTTTGGCCTATAAAAGGAGGCATTTGCCATGTATTTAGGCATCTTGATGTTCAGATCAAGATCATGCTCTTGCTTTCTCTCTTTGTATTGCTTATGCTTTGCTTTCATTAATATCAAGTTTATGCCTTTCATTTCCTTTCCTTTACTTAGTTAACTTTTATCTTACTTATGTTCTTATCTTGTTTATTTATGTTTCTTTCTTTCATTATGTCTAGCTAAGTTAATTATGTCAAGGTGAAAAGGTTACACTAATGGTGTAAGGATAAGTATAATATAAACTCAACATGGACTTTAATGTTGGATACTAACATGCTTTATATTTGTTATCTTGTTCACTTTTAATACTTTGCTTGTTAAATGGTTAATCTAGATTTATGTTGTATAACACTTGGTACAACAAATACTTGGCACTTTCATAGCCCATACTGTATGGTATAACCGACACCTGAGCTATGAAAGGAACTTGATTTGTTGTTAACATAAGTTATAATCATGAATGCCTGAAAACATTTACAAGTATTAGCATTATTCGAATAAGATAGCTAATGTAATCATGTTAACAATTGAATAATAAGAGTTTATACTATACTTGTTTGAAGTACCATTAGTGGATCCTCCAACCTTGACATTTGTTGTTATCATTGTTTAATCCTTACGTTAATCTTCCATCTCAAAAGTTCTCATCAACTTCTTCCTCCTTTTCTTCACTATTATTATTATTATTGTTGTTGTTATTGTTACTTTTGTATTATTGTTATCTATAATTTATACAATTAACCTCCCTGTGGTTCGACCCCGGTCTTGCCGGGTTATTTATTACTTCGACACTCCTGCACTTGGGAGAAGACATCAATCTTTTGGTCGTGTCAAGTTTTTGGCGCCGTTGCCGGGGAGGTAAATTCTTGTACAAATTTATTCTATTTTCTCTTTTCTTGTATCTAATTTTGTTTATTCTTTTTGTTGTTTTGTTTCTTTTGATTTTGTTTTCTTCTTCTTTTTCTTCTCTCTTTACACGTGCATGAGAGTTTGGTCACGTACATTAAGTGGTAGACTTTGTAGGGTATCCTCATCATTTTCAGAAAATATGGCTGAAGAAGATAACCAATCGCTTCATAATGAGAATAATGAGAATATTCGGGTTAGAACTCTTAGAGACCACATGAATCCCACAAGAACAAGTGCACCCTCATGCATAGTTTTTCCACCAGATGCATCTCATTTTAATTTTAAGACAGGCATTATTCAACTTTTACCATCTTTTCATGGCTTAGATTTAGAAAATCCATACTTGCATTTAAGAGAATTTGAGGAGGTTTGCAACACGTATAATGACTCAAATTGTAGCATGAACACCATTAGATTGAAGCTTTTTCCTTTTTCATTAAAAGATAAAGCTAAAACATGGCTACAAAATTTGAGACCTGGATCCATTCGTGCTTGGGATGAAATGCAACAACAATTTTTAAAGAAGTTTTTTCCATCCCACAAAACAAACTCTTTCAAAAGACAAATCATTACTTTTTCTCAAAAACCAGGAGAAACATTTTATCAATGTTGGGATAGGTATCGAGACTTACTTAATACTTGCCCCCATCATGGTTTTGAAACATGGAGATTAGTTTCACATTTTTATGAAGGGTTAACTCCTAGAGATAGGCAAATGGTTGAATTGATGTGCAATGGAACTTTTGAGGATAAAGACCCTAATGAAGCAATGGAGTACTTAGATTTGCTAGCTGAAAATGCACAAAATTGGGACACCACAGGTACTTATGAGGCACCAAGTAAAACCCAACCTCATACATCTAGTGGGGGTATGTACAACCTTAGGGAAGATCATGACCTCCAAGCCAAGTTCGCATCTTTAGCTAGAAAAGTTGAGGCACTAGAATTAAAAAAGAGTGGTCAATTAAAATCTGTTCAAGACATTGCGTGTCAAATTTGTGAAACCAACGAACATTCAACCAATGAGTGTCCAACCTTGCCTTCTTTTAAAGAATGTCTCCATGAACAAGCCCATGCATTAAACAGTTTTCAAAGACCCAACCATAACCCATATTCGCAAACATACAACCCTGGTTGGAGAAATCACCCAAATTTCAATTGGAAGAGTGATAACAATAATGCTCAAACTTCACAACCACCGTTTCAAGCACACCATAATTTCCAAAATTCTCATGGATATGCACCTCCTTATGCTCCCCCTCCTAGAAGAAATCTTGAGGAAACATTGCATGCATTTATGGAAAAGCAAGAGGCAATTAACACTCAACTTGCTCAAAGCATGACAGATTTTAAAGATACTCTTGCAAAGTTCACATCTGCTCTCAGTTTCCAAGAGAAAGGTAAGTTTCCATCTCAACCGCAACAAAATCCAAAGGGGCAATACAACACGAGTGCAAGTAGTTCGGGAAGCCAACACATGGATCACGTAAAATCAGTCATCACTCTTCGCAGTGGTAAGGTTATTGAAAAACCCATTCTTGAACCTTGTGAGAATGATGATGAGTCAAACTCTGAGGGTAAGGAAGGGGTTGAATCTGATCATTGCAAAGAAAAGACTGATTCTCCGCCAGCACTTCCATTTCCTCATGCCATGACGAAACAAAGGAAAGTCAATCACAACTCTGAAATCTTTGAAACCTTCAAACAGGTAAGGATCAATATACCTTTGCTGGATGCTATTAAACAGGTTCCTTCTTATGCTAAATTTTTGAAAGATCTGTGCACTGTGAAGAGAAAACTGAATGTGAAAAAGAAAGCCTTTTTAGCCGAACAAGTAAGTGCCATTCTTCAGAACAATAATGCTTTGAAATATAAAGACCCTGGTTGTCCTACAATTTCTTGCTTTATTGGAGAACATAAAATTGAAAGAGCCTTACTTGATCTTGGAGCTAGTGTGAATTTACTTCCATATTCAGTTTTTCAAAGTCTCAATCTAGGTGAGTTAAAACCAACTTCTTCTTCTTCATCTTTATTATTATCATTATTAATAGTATTATTGGTATTATTATTACTACTACTACTATTACTATCACTATTACTATTACTAGTATTATTACTACTACTACTACTACTACTACTATTATTGTTGTTGTTGTTACTATTGTTGTTGTATTATTGTTGCTTATAATTTATACAAGTAACCTCCCTGTGGTTCGACCCCGGTCTTGCCGGGTTATTTATTACTTCGACACTCCTGCACTTGGGAAAAGACATCAATCTTTTGGTCGTGTCAAGTTTTTGGCGCCGTTGCCGGGGATCGAACCCGGGTCACCCGCGTGACAGGCGGGAATACTTACTTGCCGATAGATCTGTAAAAGTGCCTAGAGGAATAGTTGAAGATGTGTTAGTACAAGTCGATAAGTTCATTTATCCTGTGGATTTTATTGTCTTAGACACACAACCTGTTGAAGCATGTAATTCATTTCCTGTTATTTTAGGACGTCCGTTTCTTGCAACTTCTAATGCATTGATTAATTGTAGGAATGGACTGATGAAGCTATCATTTGGGAACATGACATTGGAGATGAATATTTTCAACATTTGCAAGCAACCTGGAGATGATAATGATTTACAAGAAGTAGATTTTATTGAAGAATTAGTTTATGATCAATTTGAATCTACTTTGAGTAATACTGAGTTTGAAGATTTGCAAATGACTTATTCTCAGGAAGAAATCACGGATCAAAAAGACACCGAAAATGTTGATGCGAATCTTTTGTCAAGAGTGACAACAGATTCGATATCTGATATCACATTAACCGATCATTACTTTCCTGACAAATCCTTAATTTCTCTTAGTTCAATGCCTTGGTTTGCTAAAAATATCAATTTCCTTGCCTCAAGAGATTTGCCAACTGATTGGAGTACCGAAGATAAAGGAAAGTTTTTGAACGAAGTGAGAAACTTTTATTGGGATGACCCTAACTTATTCAAACATTGTCCTGATCAAATATTTCAAAGATGCATTGCGGACAATGAGGTAAGTAGTGTCATTAAATTTTGTCATTCTGAAGCATGTAGGAGTCATTTCTCGTCAAAAAAGACCATTGCGAAAATCTTTCAAAATGGATTTTATTGGCCCACCATGTTCAAGGACACGCATGCATTCTGCAAAGCTTGTGAAAATTGTCAAAAGTCAGGATTTATTTCAAAACATAAGGAATCTTTAGATAATCTTCTATTGACTTTGGAGACATATCCTGGTGGAGATGTGCATTGTGCATTTCAAGACTTATGACCCCATTTCCATAAAACACGTGATCGACTTAGTCTTGGGAATCTGACTATAAAAGACCCTGTTTGCCAGTTTTTAAGAAAACTGGATGGGAAGCCTATCCCCGACCCATAGAGGGCGTTTAAGCCGTTCTTGGACGTAAAACCAAGGGAAGATGTGAGCCACAATCACAACTACGATTTGAGCCTTCGTTTGTGAATCCTTGTGTCTTTTGGTTTTATTTCTAGCATAGTATTTTGTTCTGTTATTTCTTATATTTGTTTAAGTGTGTTTCAGGTTTGTCAGTGTTCGTTGTTTCAGGTGATGTCTTCTATACTCTATCTTTCTACCTTAGGACATTGAGGACAATGTCTCGTTTTGGTTGGGGGGAGAGGGTAGTAGTAGTTAAAAAAAAAAAAAAAAAACTAACCAACTAACTGTTTTTGTTTTAAAAACCATTTGGCAAAACTGTTATTACTAGGATGGCAGAGTAAGGGGGAATGACTCTTGAGACGCATCTTAGTAAACATTTTCTAATGGTTATTTGCAATATTCATAACAAGGCCTATTAGAATACTTCTTGAAATATTCAGGTTTACAAACTCTCGCATTGTTATCACTTGGTTCTGCTCATATACTCATTTAACAAATATTCTTAAACCTTCATTTTCACACACACACTTTAACATATGATTGTGGGTTGCACATTGGATTATTACATTATTTATGTTCTTTTGTTAAAGGTAACAACTAAGGGATAGGGATAGTCTATAATTTGCAAAAAAAAAAACAAAAAAAAAACAAAAAAAACAAAAAAAAAAAGAAAAGAAAAATGATGATAATAAAAACGTAGATAAGTTTGGTTTCGTAGCCTCCCTAACCTAAGCAATTAAGCCCGAAGGGGTGTTTTAACACCTAATACCCTAAAGTCAACTGACTTGGGAGCTATTGGCCCAAAGCTTGTTACATGGGTTAAGGAGAAAAGCTTAAGGGAATCAAACATTGCACTATCTACGTATCAGTATCTGCAACCCGAGTTACTAAGCTCGTAGGGGTGTCTCAACACCTAATGCCCTAAGATCAACTGGTCTGGGAGTCATTAGCCGAAAGCTCGTTACATGGGTTAAAGATGCATTGTGTTTTAAGTTATATGTATTAAAAAAAAAAAGTAAAATAAAATAAAATAATCCCAACCCAAGGAAGTTAACCTTAAACATTAGAACAAAATATTGTTTTCTTCCAATAAAAGCCCCATCATCTATGTTTCATACATTGAGCACATAACAAGGAAGGTTTATTAATATTTTGTTTAAGAGGTATTGAGCAGACATATAAAATTTAATGAGAGTTTGTTTATCTGGATAGATTAATGGAAGTTGAATGATGAATGCCTTGCTTTGTGGAAATTGCAAATTGTTTTTCTATTTTAATGCCTTAATTACTAGGGACTAGTAATAAGCTGGTTGGGGGGTGTGATTAGTACTTGAAAGTGCATTTTTATCAAGGTTTTATATCATCATTTTGCACTTGAAGTATCAATAACTTCTTAACTAAAGCATGTTTTATAATAATATATCTAATTATATAAGATACCTTTATTTATGGTAAATGTTCATCTTAAATGCAGGCCTATCACATAAATGAAAGAATTGATTGATGAGTTGAAGTACTGAAATTGAAAGGACAAAGAGATGGTCAAACTTAGAAAAGAGATGCTGGTGCAGTTCAAACTGGAACACTGTTTGGTAATTGGGTCATATCTGGAGCTGTAGATCTTGGATTTAGGTCCATTTTATATGGATGGAAAGATAAGACATAGGCCTACAACTTTCATGTGGAGCCCAAGATTTAACAAGGCTGTTTTCAAGTCCAAATTGTAGCAACAAAGAAGAAGTCCGAATCTGTCCTGCAGCCCAGACACTGTTCAGTGTTCAGCCCATATCTCAAGTTCTAGAAGTCCAAATGATCTCAAATTTTTACCCTGGAAAGATGAGACAATTGCCTAGAACTTTCATGAATTAAGTTTGTTCAAATTATGACGTCATCAATGACGTTTTTGGCAGACAAAAGGATAAGAATTGTCACCAAGTCAAGATGTGGCCACCCACTCATCAATTAGTCAACTAATCAATAGTTCCGAATTTTGGCCTATAAAAGGAGGCATTTGCCATGTATTTAGGCATCTTGATGTTCAGATCAAGATCATGCTCTTGCTTTCTCTCTTTGTATTGCTTATGCTTTGCTTTCATTAATATCAAGTTTATGCCTTTCATTTCCTTTCCTTTACTTAGTTAACTTTTATCTTACTTATGTTCTTATCTTGTTTATTTATGTTTCTTTCTTTCATTATGTCTAGCTAAGTTAATTATGTCAAGGTGAAAAGGTTACACTAATGGTGTAAGGATAAGTATAATATAAACTCAACATGGACTTTAATGTTGGATACTAACATGCTTTATATTTGTTATCTTGTTCACTTTTAATACTTTGCTTGTTAAATGGTTAATCTAGATTTATGTTGTATAACACTTGGTACAACAAATACTTGGCACTTTCATAGCCCATACTGTATGGTATAACCGACACCTGAGCTATGAAAGGAACTTGATTTGTTGTTAACATAAGTTATAATCATGAATGCCTGAAAACATTTACAAGTATTAGCATTATTCGAATAAGATAGCTAATGTAATCATGTTAACAATTGAATAATAAGAGTTTATACTATACTTGTTTGAAGTACCATTAGTGGATCCTCCAACCTTGACATTTGTTGTTATCATTGTTTAATCCTTACGTTAATCTTCCATCTCAAAAGTTCTCATCAACTTCTTCCTCCTTTTCTTCACTATTATTATTATTATTGTTGTTGTTATTGTTACTTTTGTATTATTGTTATCTATAATTTATACAATTAACCTCCCTGTGGTTCGACCCCGGTCTTGCCGGGTTATTTATTACTTCGACACTCCTGCACTTGGGAGAAGACATCAATCTTTTGGTCGTGTCAATGCCTACCTCAAGAATGAGAATGACAAAAAGTGAATGGAATGAAATTCATCTTGTGGTACACGCTTCCTAACTACTTGATCCGCATAAAATTTCCACAAATAAGGAGTGTCCCAAAAATAATATTAAGCATCAGCTCGTAACTTGTCTTTTTGGGATTTAGACAAACTTGGGGGAATTCTTTGGTGACTAAATAGTTCACCAAATCAACATACCATGGTCTTGTAGAGGAATGTAACACATACAACTGCTCGTCGGGGAATGTTTCTCTTATTGTTTCGGTTTGTATATTCTTGGTCCTTAGTCGGCCCAAGTGATCAGCCACATGGTTTTTGACACTTTTTTTTTTTTTGTCTTTGATCTGAAGATCAAATTCTTGTAAAAGTAGGATCCACCTAATCAATCTCGGTTTGGACTCCTTTTTCTTTAAAAGATACCTCAAAGCTATATGGTCAGTAAAAATGACTTTTGTACAAAGTAAATACGACTTGAATATTTCAAGAGCAAACACCACTGCAAATAGTTCCTTTTCAGCTGTATGGTAATTGCATGGTGCTTCGTCCAACATGCGAGAGGCATATGCGATAACATGCAAATTCTTTCCTATTCTTTGACCAA
Organism: Populus simonii; assembly: GCA_007827005.2. Classification (NCBI taxonomy): domain Eukaryota; kingdom Viridiplantae; phylum Streptophyta; class Magnoliopsida; order Malpighiales; family Salicaceae; genus Populus; species Populus simonii. The sequence continues at coordinate 8,934,823 of CM017476.2, forward strand.
GTACAACCCCTACTGCATAATCACTCGCATCACACATTATCTCGAAAGGTTCATCCTAATTTGGTGGTTGGATGATAGGGGTAGATGTGACACGCCTCTTAAGCTCATTATGGGCATCTTTACATGCTTGATCAAACATAAAATCCACCTATTTAGCTAATAATTTGCACAAAGGTGTTGTAATCTTCGAGAAATCTTTGATAAAGCGTCGATAGAAACTTGCATGGCCAAGAAAAGAACAAACTTCCCTCACGCATGAGGGGTAAGACAATGATGAAATAACATCTATTTTAGCTTTATCAACCTCTAATCCACGTGAAGACACAACATGCCCAAGAACTATTCATTGTTCTACCATAAAATAACACTTTTCATAGTTCAAGACAAAATTAGTTTCAATGCATATTTTCAGAACTAAAGATAAACTTTCCAAACACTTATCAAAAGAATCACCATACACCGTGAAATCATCCATGAAAATCTCAATTATTCTTTCAACATAGTCAGAAAAAATACTCATCATGCATCTTTGAAAAGTTGTGGGTGCTTTACAAAGACCAAAGGGCATTCTCCTATAAGCATATGTACCAAATGAACATGTAAATATAGTCTTTTTCTTGATCCTCAAGATTAATAATGATTTGATTATATCCACTATATCCATCAAGAAAACAATAAAAAGACTTACCTGCTAAGCGTTCAAGCATTTGATCCATGAATGGTAAAAGGAAATGATCTTTGCGTGTAGAAAGATTAAGCTTCCTATAATCAACACACATTCTCCATCCACTCGAGATGTAAGTAGGGATTAGTTCATCATTTTTGTTCTTTACCAACATGATTCCGATCTTTTTAGGCACCACATGGATAGGCGCTACCCATTTACTGTTTATGATGGGGTAAATGACTCCTGCATCTAATAATTTCAAAATCTCAGCTTTCACTACCTTCATCATAGGCGGGTTCAACCTCCTTTGCATTTCTCTTATTGGTTTTGCATTGTCCTCTAATAGCATATGATGCATATACACATTGAGGGACTAATGCCCTTGATGTTGGCTAAAGTCCATCCAATGGTCGTTCTATGATCGCACAACAACTTCACAAGTGTTTCCTCTTGCATACTTGTCAAACCTTTTGCTATGATAACAAGAAGTGTATTGTTGTTTCCAATGAAGACATACTTTAGATTAGGGGTGAGCAAAAAAATTGAAAAACTGATTAAATCGAGAAAACCGGGAAACAAACTGAAAAAACCAAACCGTAAAAAAACCCAATTAAACCGATTAAAATTTTGAAAAAACCGACTGGTTTGGTTCGGTTTTATAAGCAAAAAACCAAAAAAACCCGAACCAAACCGAACTGAACCCAAACCGAAAAAAACCGAGCCAAACCGGAAAAACCGAGCCAAACTAAAAACTGAGCCAAAACTGAGAAAACCGAGCGAAAACAGAGCTAAACTGAAAAAACCGAGCCAAATCGGTTTGAACCGGTTTTTGTCCTAAAAAACCAAACCGGAACCGGTTGGTTTGAATCGGTTTCGGTTCGGTTTCAGTTTTTTTTTAAAAAAATTCGGTTTGGTTACTTTTTTTGATAAAAACCGAACCGAACCAAACCGAAAATGATCGCCCCTACTTCAGATTAACAGGAAAAAGTTTTAATTCTAACTCGAGGGCTTGTAAAATAGATGACAAAAGCTTTTTATATGAAAGTACTAAATCAATGAAGACATTACCATGAGGAATGGTTTGCAAAGCTTGTAAAGCCAATGCTGATTCGTGCATGTTTTGGGGAACACATATGTGTGCCTCTTCATATCTTCTATCTCAGTAAAATTATAACCATAGCTCAACGCCACACTTAATCCATCCTCACAATCAAAATAAAAAACTTGTTGCACACACTTATTAACTTGGTCATAACATGTGATAGAATAAACATTGCTATAAGGATATTTCAAGTATCCTTACCACAATTAATTTTCATATTGACAGTTTTCAAGAATGATCTCCCAAACAATATAGGAGTGTTATTTGATTAATCACGTTCCATATCAAGAATATAAAAGTTGCATGGAATAACCAAACTATCAATCTTGACTAAGACATCTTCTATCACACCAAGTGGATAAACAAAACTACGATTCGCAAGTTGTATTAAAATGCTAGTTCTAATCAAAGGTTCAAGACTAAGAGAATCATAAACATGTTTAGGCATAACACTAATGGATGCACCTAAATCACATAAGATACTTTTAAAACTAGCATTACCACTAACACATGGGATAGTAAACGCACTTGGGTCTTTTTGCTTCATATGCAGATTCTTTTGAACAACAGCAAATACAACTCCACCCATACTTACCGTTTCGTAACCTTTTAGCTTGAAAGCTCTTTTGGAAGTACACAACTCCTTCAAGAATTTGACATACTTTGGAATTTGCTTGATATCATGAATCAAAGGAATGTTGAGTTCCATTTTCTTAAAGATCTCTAAAATTTCTTTTTCTTTGTCCTCTTTCTTTGACCTAGAAGAACTCACAGGAAAGGGGGGAATTTTATGAAAAGTGGAGTTCATTGAATTAGGACTTACCTTTGGAGTATTGGTTGTTGTTTCAGTCTGTGGAGGAGTAGGGTATTTCTTCTTTATACTCAGTTTAGTTTCTATCTCCTCATCTTCCTCCATCTCAATTTGTTTTGACCATTTCTCTTTATATTCTTTCCCACGTCGCAGCGTGATCGCACCAATATTATCTTTTGGATTCAATATTTGGGAGGGCAATTTTCCATTCATTTGTGGTTCCAATTTCACTACACTTGTAGCTACTTGCCCCATTTACTTCTCCAAGTTGTGAATACTTGACCTTGTATCTTATTAAAAAGACATGACATTTTGTTGCAAGGTCACTGTATTAGAGGCTAAGGTTTTCATCATCTCACGAAGATCATCACTTGATGGCCCCATAACATTGGAGTTTGTAAATGCAGAAAGTTATCTTGCTTGATAATTGTGTTGGGACTGAAATCCATTGGGATGGAACTGTCGGCCTTGATTTTCTTATTGAGGCAGGTACCCATAGCATAAGTTCGAATAATCTCTCCCTCCGGGATTGTACGTGTTAGAAGAAGGATCATACTTACGCTGAGGTTGTCCATTGAATGCTCCATCAACTGCATTAGCTTGTTCAATGTAATCTTGTTGCATTGTTGGGCACATATTCGAAGTATGCCCTTGTAAGGAGCATATGCTACAAACTTTCACCTGCTGTAGATTTCCACAAGCCAAAGAACGCATAAGAGAAGTAAGATCATTAATTTTATTCTCAAGGTTAACAATACTTACCTCATTCACTCATTTGTTTTGGAAGTCTCAACGACTGCCAAATTGTTTTGAGTTGGCTGCCACATTTGAGATTAATTGACGTGCAGCCTCTGGTGTTTTATCTACCAATGCCCCTCCACTTGCCGCATCAATGATACTGCGATTAGTAGGCCTTCATAGAAATATTGAATGAGCAGTTGATCGGGCATTTGATGATGAGGGCATTGAATGCACAATTGCTCAAATCTTTCCCAATACTCAGAAAGTGTCTCCCCATGAGATTACTGAATCCCACATATTTCTTTCCTTATGTTGGCAACTCGAGAGGTTAAGAAATAATTTTCAAGGAAAATCTTCTTCATGTCATTCCAAGTCCCAATGGAACCTAGGATAATAGAGAAAAGCCATGCCTTTGCTGCCCCTTTTAAAAAGAAAGGGAAAACTTTCAACTTAACCTGTTCTTCGTCAACTCTGTTCGGTTTCATGTCAACACAAACCATATGAAACTCCTTGCGATGAGTATGAAGATCTTATCCTACAAGTCCATTGAATGTTGGTAGCAAGTGTATAAAACCAGACTTGAGCTCGAAGTTGACATTGTTGTCGATTTTTATGCACAATGTTTGATTCTCCACGTTAGGAGTAGCGAGTCCTTGAGTGTCTGTTGTCGTGCAACAACCATGGTGTTGATGCGAGCATCCTTTCATAACCTACGTAAAGTGTTTTCTATTTCGAGATCTACCTGCACTTGACTCTGGTTAGTAGAACGGGTTATAAACATAAATAGTTAAGAAAACTCAAAAGAAATCAGCTACACAAGAGATTAAAAACAATATAAATTGAACGAAAATCTTACGCTAGAAAACTAAAAGTGCCTAAAAACCCTAGAAAATGGCGGAATTGGGCCTCAATAGGGTGGGGCTAATGGCTTGGGCCCTAGTATTGTTCATAATGTCGTTTCCTTTCAGCAAACAAAAGGTTGGGACCTAATTCCACCAAAAAATCAGTTTTGAACAATAATCGTATCGTACTGTACAGCACCGCAACACTATTTTCTATTTTTTAAAACAAAATAAATAACAATCATAGAAAATAAACTATCAAAACACAAGAATCAACTAAAATCACTTCCCCGGCAACGATGCCAAAATTTGTTGCAATGTCACGGTTGCATAAATTAATTACCCTAACTTAAATAAACAAGATAGAAGAGAGTAGAAAGCAAGCAAGGGGTCGATCCCACGAGGAAGGTTCAAGTTAAATTTTTATGTAATATGATATGCAATTGAGGGGGGGGGGGGTGGAGGTTATCTAGGCTAAAACAAAAGAAAATAGAAAACTCAGTTGCTTAATCTTGACAACATGATTGTCCGCAATCTATGTTTGATTTGTTCGAATGTTCTCCCTAAGGTTAATAACATAGATCCACCACAAATATTAAACTCAGTTGCTTCGCAAGTTCATATACCACAACTCCGGTTTTGATATCAAACTTAGCAATAGATTATCTATAATAATATCTTAGAGTTCGCTCTAGCAATTAAAATAAACAATCATTGGAAAAATAAGCATAGGAGAACATACATATTCATCATATAAATTGAAAAGAAAAGGTAAAATAAATCTCATAGTTCTTAAAATCCGAAGGTTTCCGTGTCCTTGCAACCAAGAAAAAGAGTTTAGCCTTGCATGTCTATTGAACAACTAATCAAAAAGAAAGAAGAATGCATAATTTCAGGTTTGTGGAGGAAAGGGGCGTTTTTTCTCTTTTGGATGGATCCTATCCTTTCCTTTCGCTCTGTCTTTTATATCCCAGGCAACCCTAATCCCTTTTCTACAAAATAGTCCTTTCATAAGTAGACAATTTACATTTAAGTATTTCAATAATTATTTTCCTAAAAAAGGAGAAATAGCCTCGTATAAAATGTTCAAGTTTTGACTTTTGACTTAGAGGAGCTAAATTTATGAAATAAAGACTTGGATGACGGTTTAGATGCTTTAAGAAGTACTTTGAACTTGTTTCTTCGCAAAACTTGTCTGCTAGTAGAATTCATGTGTCATTTTAGAAAACTCATATCTCTCTCATGTTAGCTCTTTTTCTGCTGAAATTTTGTATGGTGATAGGTCTTCGAGTCAAGAATCTAAAAAATTTAAGTTTGCATCAAATGAACTTTTGTAGCTCGAGATATTCAAGTCGGAATGGTCGAAGGTCAACACCAGCAGAATGCAAGATTTGACTTTGAAGGCTGCGATTTCCATGCTCTTTTTATTTTTATTTTTATTTTTCTTGCCATATATGAATAGAAAGGTATGGATGTTATCTTTCTAATTCCACTAGAATCACTTCATTTCGACCTATAGAGCTCAAGCTCTGCACAAAACATCGACTAGAGGTTAAATCTGTCAATTATCTTCAATTTACTTGTTTTTTAATCTTTCATCCAAAAGTGCCTTCAAAACATAAAATAAAGAATATTAAGACATTATAAACATATATATATATATATATATATATATATATATATATATATATCACATAGGAAAAACACCAGGTAAATGTGGGTAAAACTATCGAATAATATAATTGCATCAGTGTTGGGCTGATCGACATCATCCCCTCTCTCTTCAAAAGGATTCGATCTCGAATCATCACCTACATCAAACATAGTAAGATCAGAAACATTAAAGGGAGTACTAACACTATATACTCACCTAGCAAATCAACTTTATAAGCATTGTCATTGATTTGCTCAAGGATCTGAAATGGCCTATCTCCTCGTGGATGTAGCTTGGATTTCCTTTAGGCTAAAAATCTCTCCTTGCAATGCACCCAAACCCAATCGCCAGGCTGAAAGACAACATGTTTATGTCCTTTATTACTTTAGTTGTGTACACACGATTCCTTTTTTCAATCTGTTGCCGCACACTCTCATGGAGTGTCTTCACTACCTATTTCATCAACAGGCAAAGGAATCAAATCCATGGGAGTTAAAGGGTTAAATCCATACACAATTTCAAATGGTGAAAATTCAGTAGTAAAATGTACACTACGATTATATGCAAACTCTATGAATGACAAATAATCTTCTCAATTCTTTAAGTTCTTTTGAAAGACAGCACGTAGAAGTTGTGTTAAGGTCTTATTGTAACACCCCACCTCCATAGCAAGATATTGTCCGCTTTGGGCCTCCCAGTCCACCCAAATCCAGGGCTTCCACCCAGGTCCCCCTCACGGTTTTGTTCTTGGCAGCCACGCATGGCCCCAAAACACGTCTTACTTATCAAGGTGAGCATGCACTTATAAGGCCCTGGCTCTGGACGCCCGCTTTCGATGTGGGATCTTTTACACTTATTAACTATTTTGGTTTGCTTATCTATTTTGGGGTGACAAGTAGTTGAAAACAACAGTTTAGTACCTAGTTTCTCCTATAACACCTACCAAAAATAGCTAAGGAACTTAACATCTCTATAAGAAATAATGCTCTTAGGGACCTCATGAAGTTGTACTATCTCCCTAAAGAACAAATCAACAATGTTAGTTGCATCATCAGTTTTATAACATGAAATAAAGTGTGTCATCTTTGAAAACCTATCAACAACTATAAAGATTGAATCCCTACCCTATTTTGACATAGGCATACCTAAGATGAAGTCCATTGAAATGTCTACCCATGCTGGTAAAGGGGTATACAAGTCATGTAGTTGAGTCCTAGACTTTGCTTTCCTACAAGTTATGCATTTGTCATTTATGCATTGCATATCTTTTTTTCATTTTAGGCCAATAAAAAAGCTCATACAACACATCCGAAGTCTTAACAACACTAAAATGCCCCCATCAACCCGCCCCCATGTGCTTCACATACAAGTAATTCACGCATAGAACTTAATGGAACACACAAACGATTCTCTTTAAACAAATACCCATAAATTCTATAGAACTTACCGAAAGCTAAAATTTCACAAGCATTGTACACATTATCAAAATCACTATCATCCTTGTACAATTATTTTATGTGTTCAAATCCTAGAAATCTAGCATCTAAATTAGATAAAAGAATATACCTACACGATAATGCATCAGCCACAATGCTTTCTTTACCTTGCTTATACATGATCACATACGGAAATGTTTCAATAAATTCAACCTATTTGGCATGTCTTCTATTCAACTTACTTTGCCCTTTCATATGCTTCAATGATTCATGATTTGAATATATCATTAACTTCTTGGCTCACAAGTAATGTTGTCACGTCTCTAAAGTTCTTACCAAGACATAAAGCTCCTTGTCATATATAGAGTAATTCAAGGTTGGCCTATTAAGTTTCTCACTAAAAAATGTAATGGGCCTTCAATCCTACATTAACACAACTCTTATATCTATACTTGAAGCATCACATTCAACTTTAAAAGCTTTTGTAAAGTTTGGCAAAGCTAAAACAGGTGCCGAACAAAGTTCTTACTTTAATAAATTAAAACCTTTATCTTGTTCATCATTCCATTTAAATCCAACAGACTTTTTCACAATTTCAGTTATAGATGCTACAATAGTACCTTCACAACATTTTATAAAAGCTATCAAGTCCATGAAAACTCCTTACTTCAGTCACAAACTTAGGTGGAGGCCAATCCCAATCCTAGATAACCTTAACCTTCCCTCTATCCATCTTAATACCCTGCACAGTTACTAGATATCCAAGAAACACAATTTTCTCATTTAAAAGGTACACTTACTGACATTAGCATAAAGTTTCTCATCATATAATACACTAAGTACACTACGCAAATGATCAAGATGCTTGTTCAAGTTCTTGCTATAAATTAGGATGTCATCAAAGTACACAACCATAAATTTACCAATGAATGCACGGAAAACATGATTCATCAATCTTACATATGTATTAGGTGCATTTGTAAGCCCAAACGACATGACTAGCCATTTATACAAACCATGTTTAATCTTAAATGTTATTTTCCATTCATCACCTTCTTTCATTCTAATATGATGGTACCCACTTCTTAAGTCAATTTTAGAGAAAAGCATGCTCCATACAATTCATCCAATATGTCATCAAGCCTAGAGATAAGATGTTGATACTTTACCATTATGTTGTTGACAACGCGACAATTAACACACATCCTCCATGTTCCATCATTTTTAGGCACAAGTAACATTGGTACAGCACTAGGGCTCATACTCTCACAAATGTATTCCTTTATCATCAGTTTATTTACTTGTGTTTGAAGCTTCTTTGTCTCCTCGGGATTGCTTCTATAGGTTGGACGATTAGGAACCGAAGCTCTAGGTACAAGGTTGATTTGATGTTTAATTCCCTATAATGGCAGTAATCCGCTAGGGGTGTCTTCAAGGAATACATCATTAAACTTCTGCAACAAAAAAAAACCACACTAGGAATAATAGGATCAAGATTGTTAGTGTTAAAATAAGCCTCCTTATACACAATTAAGATCATCGGCTTGTTAGTGAAAAACACGGATCTGATTTGAGCCTTTTTTGCATAAAAATTAAGTTGTTTCTTTAAATTTTCCACACTATTATCATCACAAAACCTTACTTTCTTCACTCATCGAGTTTTTACCTCCACTCTCAACCGGTTTAATTAATGACTTAGATTTAGCCAAATTTGATGGTCTTCTCTCACTATTGTCCTCATGTGAATTTTCACTCTTCCAATCCTCACATTCCCTTTTTAATTTTATTTGATCATCATACACTTGTTTTGGAGAAAAAGGTACAAGAGTGATGGTTTTACCATCTTTTACAATAGCGAACCTATTTCTAAACTCATCATGAATCACCTTCTGATCGAATTTCCATGGACGCCCCAAAAGTACGTGACTAGTATGCATTGACAATACATCACACATAACCTCATCAGAATACTTACTAATAGTAAACACAACCGCCACTTGTTTCGTAACCTTCACTTCACCGCATTCATTGAACCATTGCAATTTATAAGGCATAGGATGTTTAATGCAATTCAGTTTCAATTTCTTCACAAAAGTATCACTAGATACATTAGCACAACTACCTCCATCAATTATCATGCTACATACCTTGTTTTGGATGTGACATTGAGTGTGAAATATGTTTTTTCATTGCTGCTTTACATCATCTTCTTTGATTTGTATGTTCAATGCACACCTTATAACCAAGGTCTTCCTATTTCTTTTGCAAGCATAACTTTTCAATTTGGACACTGAGATGCAATGTGCCCCCCTAAACACTTAAAGCATTTAATATCTCTATCACAAGTAGGTTGGGATTCAGATTTACCTTTCCCATCCGTATGTGATATGAAAGATGTTTTTTCATTGCTGCTTTACATCATCTTCTTGGATTTGTATGTTCAGCGCACACCTTATAACCAAGGTCTCCCTATTTCTTTTGCAAGCATAATTTTTCAATTTGGACACTGAGATGCAATGTGCCCCCTAAACACTTAAAGCATTTAATATCTCTATCACAAGTAAGTTGGGATTCAGATTTACCTTTCCCATCTGTATGTGATGCGATCCCAACACCAAAGGATCCATTGGAGGTTCTGGTTGGTCCAGTTACAAGGCTTAGAGTTAAAAGGTTCAAAGAAGCTTTCAATAGACTTCTTCAAGATATGTGGTTTAAGGTGGACTTCAAGAGGATATTAAATAATTAGGGGCTTGTTGGTGGAACCAAGACCATTACATAAGGATTGGGAGAAGAAGACTAGATTTAGACAGTTTGACCTTTCACTACCTTTTTTTTTTTTTATCATAACTGGAGATACATATCAAATTTTGAGGTGATTTCAATTGGGATGGAAACTAGACTTCCATACCTTTCCAACGATATATGACATGTCTTTTAATTCTTTTACATGAGAGAGAACCATTTGTTTGAAGTTGGGCTTTGTTGCTGCCAGACAAAATACAGAAATAACTGAACTTGTCTTATTAAATTAGTTGGGCTATTAAACTTTCTTTATTTTATGAGGAAACACTTGTTTGGGTTTCAAACTTGTTTATTTTATTTATTTTAATTATTTTGGGCTAGTTTTAGTTTGGGTTAATTATTATTTAAATTGGGTTTATATGTGACCCATTAAGAAAACTAAGGTTTTTGGCTTGAGGTATAAATACTCTTGAGAATAATTTTTAGCACACTTTCCTTTGGCTAATAATATTCTAAGTTTTGCTAACCTTTGGTTGTCAATCTTGGTTCTTGATTGAACTTTTAACTCTTCAAAGAATTGACCAATCTTTGTTGAGAATTTATACTTCTTTTGCTCGTCTCCAAGTGTAGGCGTTGTGATTGAGTTGGTTTATAGTCTTGTTGCCTTGGAGCAGGTCTTACATTGTGATAAGCTCATCCTATTTTCATCAAACTTGGATTAGATAGATCTTGGGTTCGCGAATCCCATTCAATTCCGTTAGGGTTCGCATCAGTTGGTATTAGAGCAAATCTAATCACAAGTTATATCCTTCAATTTGTGTATTTTGTTTCTTGATTTTTTTTCTCTCTTGATTAGTTTCGACCACATATATTAAAAAAATAGGGTTCTTGCATCCTCTTGAATTGTTGAGCACAAAATCATAAGGTAGTGTTCTTGTTGAATTCTTGATCTTGCCGCAATATATACATAACAAAAAAGTGTGTTCTTGAATTTTTCTTCTTGATTGCCGAATTGGTATAAAAAAAAGGCTTGATCTTGAAACTTTTTTATATTTTTTTTTATAAGAAAATCAACATTCTAGAGTTTGGCTGAGAGCTACAGAAGGAAAATTGGTGATTGGGAATTTTTGTTACTTTTTTTTTTATTTTTTTTTCAAGTTCCATCATTGCTTGATTTAATTTTCAGTTTGGATAGTAAATCTCTTTAGCATTATTGCGTCCATTCAGTTTATTTCGCGTCTTCAAATCGTCATATTACTCGCACAAATTTGCATTGCTACTCGTGAATTTGTCATCATAGTTTCGTTTTGTTAGTTTCATTAATTTCTTGCTTCTTGAGTCTATATCAAATTTATAAATTCACTGCGTAGTTGGTTGCTTTTTCTGAATTGTTGCTAAGTGATTTCAAGAACTAAAGAAAGGCAATTTGAGTTAAAAAAGGCATAGGGAGTATATTTGAGTGGAAAGCCTATAAATTTGTGTGAAACACGAGTGTGTGAGGTGTTATTTTTTTATCGCTAACGATTTCGTGTAGGTTTTTTTAAAAATAATGTCTTCTAACAGTGTGCCATAGAAGAAAGGTGAAATCCCAGAAGATGGGCTTTTGAGAATACAACAACAGATGGAATTTATGTTTGGTGAGCTGATGACTAGGATTGAAAAATTGGAGACTAAGTTTGATGGGGGGCGTAGTAAAAGGGGTAGAGAAGCTAGGAAGGAGGAGAGTGTTGTTGGAAACTCTACAGATGAAGTTGAGGATGATCTTAATTGTGGTGGTGGGTTCCGTACACATAGGGGAGAGAGGTATGAGAATCGGTCAAGGAGGGGACATATTCGGCCACATATGGATTTTGATGATTTAGGAGATATAAACCGAAATTTGGGTAGTATTAAGTTAAAAATCGCAGCCTTCAAGGGAAAAACTGATCCGGAAGCTGTAGTGGAGTTTACTAATTATGCCATGGTTTGGTGGGAGAGATTGGTGGTAGAAAGAAGACGAAATAGAGAAAGACCAGTTAGCACGTGGGAAGAGTTGAAGACAATAATGAAGAAGAGGTATGTTCCTAAACACTATTATAGGGAGTTGTTTAATCGTTTACAAATGATTACACAGGGTAATAAGAGTATGGATGTAACATCCCCCCTTTTTGGGATAAAAACGACAATCTCATGCCAATCGAAAAACAGACTAATTTTTTTTTTGTGTATATATTCCTGGTCTTCGTATTAAAAACTACCGAAATTTCGACGGAGTCCCCCTATGTCGGAAGGTCCCAAGTTATTGACATGGAAATCTGTTTACACTTCTAATAACTCGCATCTCATAACTTAATTCCCGACCCAATCATCCTGGGTTTCAATTCCACACTTATACTCACACATATTAACCATAATATTTATGATATGCATTATAAACAAATATCATTACGGATGGATAAAAATAAATAAATATAAATACATAGACATGAAATATGGTTATATGAACTACAGGGTTAAATTCATTCAATCAAGTTTAAACATTAATTATACAAATTAAGTTATATAAACATTTTTATGTTTACAAATACAAGGGTATATTCCCTAGAACCTAGATTATAAGAAGGAACATAAGCTAGGGTCTACTCCTATCATGCATGCGATGATCCTGAAACAAAATACATATTATTGAAAGGTGAATGTTACATTAAATATAACAACACGAATATCTAACAATTTCAACAGGATAAAAATGCATTCATAGTTCATTCGCTTCTCCTTTCTTGTTTTTATTAGAATCCTTTCCTTATTCAATTATTCCCTCTACCACTTTTAACCTTCATTCCAGACTTTATGAGATCAACCATGATTATTCTTGCTTATCACATTACCGATACCAATTTCACTAGTATCATCATCATCATCCCATAGGAGTCGATGCAAGGTGATCCCGTTACCCAGGATCCTAACATATACTAAATGTATGCTAGCCACTACATGGTGATCCCCTTACCCGGGATCCTAACATACACTAAATCTATGCTAGTTTACGCCTCAAATCGCACTTCTCATATTTCTTTTGTCAGTGATAATTTCATCAATTGGCAATTCATATAACAAGTTTTCACCTTGAATACACATACATTCAGTAATTCACATTTCACATTGGTAATATAAATAAATCATGGAATTAACTAGGAAGTATAGGTGCGATTCACCTACCTGCAATAGAAGCTCTACTCGTGCTCCCCTGCTGCTGCTGTACCATGCCTGTGGTCCCTCTTGCAATTCACAGGTTTATCTCATAAATTTTCCTCACACAAGGATATGTTTTATTAAAACCATACCAACAACCAATAAGTCTTTCTTTCAGTCATTTCTTAATATTTTACGTTTTTCTCATTTCACCTATTAATATTGTCATTCTTTGTCCAACCTCAGTTATCATTTCTTATATATATATATATATATTTTAACCGTTTCTGTTTAAATCCCGAATTGTCACTGTCTAGACATTGAACTGTTACTGTCTCATTTTTGAACTGTTACTGTTTAGATATTGAACTGTTACTGTCTCTTTTTTTTTTGGACTGTTACTGTCTCGTTTTTTAACTGTTACTGTCTCATTTTTTTTTGAACTGTTACTGTCTCGTTTTTGAACTGTTACTGTCTCCCTTTTTGAATTGTTACTTTCTCATTTTTTGAACTGTTACTGTCTCCCTTTTTGCACTGTTACTGTCTCATTTTTGTGAATTGTTACTGTCTAGATATTGAACTCTTACTGTCTCATTTTTTTGAACTGTTACTGTCTTCCTTTTTGAACTGTTACTGTCTCATTTTTTTAAACTGTTACTATCTCATTTTTGAACTGTTACTGTTTAGATATTGAACTGTTACTGTCTCATTTTTTGAATTGTTACTGTCTCCCTTTTTGAACTGTTACTCTAGCTCTGACCTCTCCTCAGATTTTTAACTATATCTAGTGTTATAGAACTCTGATTCAAGCGAGATTAGTCTTGTTGGAAAGCTAAGACATAGGCTACAAGTTCTCTGAGGAAGGAGAACCCAGTTCTACCTCTAAGACAATCAAAATTTCTCATCAACGAACCAGACCTACTACCCTATAGGGTCTGTCATGACCCAGTCTCGGTTGGTGACCCATAGCTGGAGTTCTATAACTCCAAATTGAGCAAGACCAATTTCATTAGTTAGCCATCATCCAAACCTATAATTTCTATGAGGAACCTGATCCTAATTCCTTCATCCTCCTACCCGAAATCTCTCTGAAAGTCAAGAGACGAACTGTCCAAATTCGTCAATCTTTCCATTTACATACAACACATGAAGTTCTTTAATTTAGCAACTCATACTTTTTCCTCAATTCAAGTCTAAGAACTCAAATCTATAAATTAACATCCAGGCATCAATTCATAATCGACTTGAAATGACTCATAAGAGCAGGTTTCGATGCCTCCTTGTCTTTCTAATGACAGCCGGCCCTCCCCTCTTCTCTTCTTGTTCAATTTCTCTTGTTAATCCCTTTCCCACCAGTGTTTATTCTACCTATAACCCTTACTCTTGGATGGGTTTCTAAAATTTTGGTGTTTCTCTTTTGATTTGTAAAAATGAATATAAAAACTCCCTCTTTTCTTTCTTTACGTTATCTGCAGATCTGTTTTTTGGTGAGAAGAGGAGTACTTATGCTCTATAATTATTCTTATTTGCATTTAGGCCCTATTTTCTTTAAGTGTATTTGTTTTGTCCGCACTTCTTTTTAGTTTAGTTTATTTCCTTTAATTTAATACAACCTTTTTTTATTTTATTTTTCAGGATTTACAGTGGAGTATCAGAAAGAATTAGAGGTGACTATGATTAGAGCTAATGTTAATAAAGATGAGGAAGTTATTATGTCTAGGTTTTTGAATGGCTTGAATAGAGACATAACTAATGTTGTGGAGTTGCAATCTTATATGGAATTGGAAAAGTTAGTGCATTTGGCCATTAAAGTTTAAGGACAGTTGAAAAGGAAGGGTAATGCACGATTTGGAGCTTATATGGAGTCTTCTTCGGGTTGGAGAATGAATTATAGCAGAGAGGGTAGTGCACCAACGAAGCCATTGGTGACTTTCAAAAATGCCAAACCTACCTCCATGAAGAAGCAGGTTTTGGCCAATGAAGTCCAACCGAAGCGTTATCGTGATATAAAGTGTTTCAAGTGTCAAGGATGAGGACACTCTGCATCAAAGTGTGCAAATCATCGAGTTATGATTCTAAGGGATGATGGAGAAATTGTGTCCATTAGTGAGGAGTTTGATTGTAATGACATGCCACCACTTGAGGATGTTGATTTAGAGGATGTTGTTGGTGATAACGTCTTGATGATTAGAAGGTCGCGTAGTGTTCAGACTAAGGAGGATTATGTGGAGCAATAAAAGGAGAACATCTTCCATACAAGATGCCTAATCAATGATAAGGTATGTAGTTTGATCATTGATAGTGGTAGTTATACTAATGTTGCTAGTGTTACTTTAGTTAGAAAGTTGGGATTGAATACTGTAAAGCATGAGAGGCCTTATCAGCTTCAATGGTTGAATGAATGTGGTGTTGTTAGGGTGAATAGGCAGGTGATGATTTCTTTTTTTGTAGACAAATATAAGGATGAAGTGTTATGTGATCTTGTGCCTATGCATGCTACTACTCATCTGTTACTAGGGAGGCCTTGGCAATTTGATAGAAAAGCCAAGCACGATGGGTTTAAGAACAGGTATTCAGTGGAGAAGGATGGAAGGATTTATACACTTGCCCACTCTCACCAAAGCAAGTATATGAAGATCAAATTCAATTGAAGAAGGGCTATGAGGAAGAGCAACATGTTTCGGCCAAAGTGATTATTCACCATTTGAGATTGTTTATGGTTTTAACCCTTTAATACCATTAGATTTGTTTCATTTGCCTGTTGATGAAAGGGTTAGTCTTGATGGTAATAAAAAAGCACAAGTGGTTAAAGATCTCCATGTAAAGATTCGGCAATAAATAGAAAAGAAAAATGAACAATATGAAAACAAAGCTAGTAGGGGATGAAAATTAGTGAGATTTGAACCAGGTGATTGGGTTTGGGTGCATATAAGGAAGGAAAGGTTTCCTGAACAAAGAAGATCAAAGTTGATGCCTTGAGGAGATGGTCCTTATTAGATCATAGAAAGGATTGATGATAATGCCTACAAAGTGGATCTACCAGGTGAGTATGGTCTTAGTGCTACATTCAATGTTTCTTATCTTTCTTTGTTTGATGTAGGTGATGATTCGAGGTCGAATCCTTTTGAGGAGAGAGGGGATGATGCGATCAAACCATCAAAGGATCCATTGGAGGTTCCAGTTGATCCAGTTACTAGGCTTAGGGCTAAGAAGTTCAAAGAAGCTTTCAATGGACTTCTTCAAGATACACGGGCTAAGGTGGACTTTAAGAGGATTTGTAATAATAAAGATCAAGCCTTGATTAATTTGATCCATGTTCAAGAGGGGCTTGTTGGTGGAACTAAGACCATTACACAAGGATTGGGAGAAGAAGACTAGATTCAGACAGTTTGACCTTTTGTTACTCTTTTGGTCATAACTGGAGACAGATCTAATTTTGATGTGATTCCAGTTGGGATGGAAACTAGACTTCCATACATTTCCAACGGTATATGACACTCTTAATTTATTAAGACGAGAGAGAACCATCCGTTTTAAGTTGGGTTTTGCTTCTGCCAGACAGAATGCAGAAACAATGAACTTGTCTTATTTAATTAGTTGGGCTATCAAACTTTATTTATTTTGAGAGGAGACATTTTGTTTGGGTTTTAGACTTGTTTATTTTAATTAGTTTGGGCTAGTTTTAGCTTGAGTTGATTATTATTTAAATTGGGTTTATGTGAGACCCATTAGGGAAAGTAGGGTTTTGGCTTGGAGTTTAAATACTCTTTAGGAATAATTTTAGGGAGACTTTTGATGATAATTTCAACATTGTAGCTGACTTTTTGGTTGCTTAATCTTGGTTCTTGATTGAACTTTCAACTCTTCAAAGAATTGACCATACTTTGTTGTGAATTTATACTTCTTTTGCTCGTCTCCAAGTGTAGATGTTGTGATCGAGTTGGTTTATAGTCTTGTTGCCTTGGAGCAAGTCTTTCATTGTGATAAGCTCATTCAAATGTCAACAAACTTGGATTAGATTGATCATGGGGTTGCGAATTCCATTAAATTCAGCTAGGGTTTGCATCAAAAAGGGTGAAATCCTAGAAGATGGGCTTTCAAGAATACAACAACAGATGGAATTTATGTTTGGTGAGTTGATGACTAGGATTGAAAAATTAGAGATTAGGTCTGATGGGGGACGTAGTAAAAAGGTTAGAGAAGTTATGAAGGAGGAGAGTGTTGGTGGAAACTCTACAGATGAAGGGGAGCATGATCTTAACCGTGGTGGTGAGTTTCGTACACATAAAGGAGAGAGGTATGAGAATCGACCAAGGAGGGGACATATTCGGCCACATAGGGATTTAGAGTATAGAAAGGATTTTGATGATTTAGGTGATGTAGACTGAAATTTGGGTAGTATTAAGTTAAAAATCCTAGTCTTTATAAGAAAACTGATCCGGAAGCTTACTTAGATGGGAAAAAAAGGTGGAGATGATTTTTGACATCCATAGGTACTCTGAAGAAAAGAAGGTTAAGTAGTTAGTCAAGAGAGAGAAGCTCCTGGTTATAGTGAGAGAAGCAGTCTGTGTGCTCCAAGCCACATCTGTGTTCTTCCCTTATTGTCTTGTAGCTGCTCTCCGGTTCAACATGGCTTTATTTCCCCTTCTCCGACGTCCACTCCACCTAGAATGATGGTTGTTTTTGCTGATTTCACTAATATATCGAGTGCGACTAGGGTTTCGTCCAAACGCAAAAACAGAACCATGCAAAAGAATAGTTCTCCTACTCAATCACCTCATCCTCCCACTTCTTGTGGTCATAATGGAGGCTCCTCTGGTAGCTCCAGACCAAGCCGCTTGCCTGCAGAACTTTTGGTCAGGCCTAACCCTAGCGGTTCCTGCCCGGGCTTAGGTGATCTCTACCCCGCACCGTCTACTGTTTCTCCCTCGCTACCACCTTATAGAAAGGGCCACCTTTCAGTATTTCTTTCTAGTGTCACTCTTTCCCTTGTTGGCGGCACCTCTTTTGCATCCCTGACGAAGGATAAGTCTCTGCCTGGCTGTAGCAGAGGTGCTCCCTTTAACACACCACCAGGTACTTCAAATTCCCAGTCTCCAACTCTTGTTCACTTTCTTGAATTTGCATCATCTGCATCATGTCATCTTCAGGAAACTGATGTCGGTGAACTTGTTGCTAAGTGGAAATTCTATTTGATTGGCTAAGTTGATGGGAAGTTCCTAGGATATGCTTCTTTATTAACTTACATTAGTAAAAACTAGCAACATAAAGCTCACTTCACAATGCATGATTCGGGCTGGTTAATCTTTGCCTTCTCCTCTGAAACAGATATGTTAGATGTTCTAGGAGGAGGTTTATATTCATTATTTGGTCAGCCTCTCATCCTAAAAGTAATGCCAGATTTCTTTGATTTTCAATCCATTAAAATAACCACATTGCCAACTTGGGTGAGGTTTCCAAATCTGCCTCTAAGATACTGGACCCCAATTTGCCTATCGAAAATTGCTAGCATGATTGGGAAGCCAATCCACTATGATGATCCTACTACACAAATGACCCGACTTTTGTATGCTTGAGTTCTTATTGAAGTTGGCCTGCTCTCAGACCTGCCATCCTCTGTCAATATGGTTCTGCCCAATGGTGCATCTTTGCCCCAGCAGGTTATGTATGAATCACTTCCACGTTTCTGCAAGCAGTGTAAGGTCCTAAGCCATTCTACTATCACTTTCACTAAAGGAATCCAATCCAAACATAAGAAGAGGCCTCATGAAACTCCAGCATGTTTTGCCAACTCCAACCCCTCTACAGAGACAGCTGCTATTGAGAAGCAGGAACTGTATCATGTAGCCCCTTTTGCTGATCCCCTAATGGATCCTATATTCACTGAAGCTGTCACCGCTGGTGAACCGAGGCCTCAGTCTCCTGGTCGCAAGAGGACCAAAGTTGCTGCATCTGAGCACTCTGGCTCCACACACCCTGCTACTCCACGAGTACACATTTCTGGAGAAGGTGATACTGTTGTTGTAGCCCCTCCTAAAAGGCGGTATTTAACTAGAAGCAAAGTAGCTATCATCACTTTTTTGGGTCCGCAGGGGAAGCAAT
This sequence comes from Populus simonii, assembly GCA_007827005.2. Classification (NCBI taxonomy): domain Eukaryota; kingdom Viridiplantae; phylum Streptophyta; class Magnoliopsida; order Malpighiales; family Salicaceae; genus Populus; species Populus simonii. The sequence goes on from CM017476.2 coordinate 8,954,091, forward strand.
CCAAGGCCCCTGCTGTCGCTTTCCAGCCACTGCACAACTCGAATGACTCTGCTCCATCATCCACCTTTTGATTTTTGATTTGCATTATGTATTTTGATAGGGAGGTTGTTCCTTTGTTTTCTTATTGGCTTGTATTGAATCGCATGCTAACTATTTTGTAGACTAGTTGGTTTTGTTTTATCTCTTGTGCAGATTCCCTGCTTGTTCCTCTAAGGCAACTTTTCTGTTTTGCCGTAAATTGGGCTGCTTGATTTTCCTGGTGTAGCTTTGCTGGTAGTTATGCTAGTTTGTAAGCTGGTTGGGTGGTTTGGTTTTGTGCATTTTCTTCTGTTTGTGCCTGCTGCTGCTATTAGTGGTTTGTTCTGCTGGCTGGCCAGTTTGATTTTGTGAAACATTGCTAATTGGTTCCTGAGTCTGATTTTCCTTGTTCCTGAGCACAAGTAGAGCTTCTATTGCAGGTAGGTGATTTGCACATATACTTTCTCGTTAAATTCCATGATTTAATATGTTACTGATGTGAAATGTGAATTACCGAATGTTGGACATTCGGTGAAAGGAGGAAAGTTTGTGTAATGATGTCGATATTTTGGATAGTATTCTAAATGTATGGTGTAATGATGTCGATATTTTGGATAGTATTCTAAATGTATGTGTATGTAAAGTGAAAGGTTGTTGTGTGAATTGCCAAGTGATGAAATTATCGCTAACAAAGGAAATATGAGAAGTGTGATTTGGGGCGTGAGCTAGCATACATTTAGTGTATGTTAGGATCCTAGGTAAGGGGAACACTTAACATCGATTCCTACAGGGAGATGATGATACCAGTGAAATTGGTATTAGTAATGTGTTAAGAGGAAATAATCATGATTTATCTTATAAAAAATCTAGAATGGAATAATGGGAGAGGAAACGGTTTTTAGTAGTTGAACAAGAAAGAGTTTCTAATGAAAACCAGAAGGGAGAAGTGAACAAATTATGAATGCATGTTGCCCTTTTTAAATTGTTAGATATTTGTGTTATTATATTTATTGTGATATTCATGTTTCAATAATAAGTATTTTGTTTCAGGACCATCGCATGCACGACAGGAATAGATCTTAGCTTATGTTTACCTTTTGTAATCTAGTTTTTAGGGAATATACCCTTGTATTTTGTAAACATGGAAATGTTTGTATAACTTAACTTGTATAATTAATGTTAAACTTGTTTAGATGAACTTAACTCTGTAGTTCATATAACCACGTTCCAAGTATGCGTATTTATATTTTTATCCATCCATAATGATAATTGTTATACAATGTATATCATAAATATTGTGGTTGATATGTATGATGATGTTTGTGGGATTGAGACCCAGGATGATTGGGTCGGAATTGAGTTAGGAGATGTGGGTTATTAGAAGTGTAAATAGGTTAAATGTCGATAACTTGGGATCTCCTAGTATAGGGAAGACTCCGTCGAAATTTTGGTAGACTTTAATACGAACACCATGAATATATATAGAAAAAAATATTAATTACTCTGTTTTGCGGTTAACATCAATTGTTGTTTTATCCCAGATATTCTTGGTATCAGAGCCCAGGTTGCTATGCCGGGGACAAGAAAATTATATGGTTTTGAAATGTGTTTCAGGATGGTAAGAACAAGGCAAGGAGCCAGGACTGATCCATCCCCAGTTAGGAAAAATGATCAGAGTCGTCATTATGAAAGTGATCCGGACTGGGATCCCTTGGCAGACACCTCATCTCATGTACTTGCAACATAAGTACACTCTGAAAGGGGCGAGTTAGTGAGACTTCAAAGTGATTCGGTGTCTCGTCAGTTAGAGGTATCAATGCCTGAGGTATTAGACAGACAAGGGGGAGATAATAGACCCCTACCAGTGGCACTGGCAGCTGTGTCAAACCCATTTTTAGATCCTACTTTTATGGATCATATAGTGAGAGTTGTAGCAGTAGGAATGATGGTAGGAGCCTCCAGTACAACCCCTAGATCAGGGGGAGTAGTCACCATAGTGTAGTGGGTAAAGGGTATGAGAGAGATGAGTTGTATGACTTACCATGGTAAAGAGGATGCTGAGGTTGCTGGGTATTGGTTGAGGAAAGTGGAAAGAGTTATAAATCAGATGCAGGTGCCAGAGGAGCTACGGGTGGATTGTGTGACTCAACTATTGATTGAAAGTGCCCACTCTTGGTGGGAGACCATAAGAGAGAGGAATCGGAGGAGGTATTGAGATGGAAGGACTTTCATGAAGAGTTTGAGCAGAGGTACTATTCTTGGGAGCATAGGAGGGAGAAAGAATAAGAGTTTTTGGATTCGAGGCAGGGAGATTTGACGGTTCTAGAGTATGAGAGGAGATTCCAGGACTTAGCAGCTTTTGCCTCCACTTACCTTCCCACAAAGCACCATATGGTAGAGAGGTTCCGTGATGGACTGAGGCAGGAGTTGAGGATGATATTGATAGCCATGCAGTTTTAGTCTGTTCGGGAATTGGTACGAGTTGCTCAGGGTATGGAGAGGGTGATGAGGGATGCCCCGAAGCCAGTGGTTGAGTAAAGTCAAATGTCTGGAGGTAAAATGAGAGATTTTAGGTTTTCGACTGGGAGACCTCCTCTTCCAAAAAAGGGAAGAGTTGGCAATCATCAGAACAGTTCCAAAGGAGAGATGAGAGTTTCACTCCAGGAGGTAGCTCAGGAGGATTTAGACAGGTTGGCGGGAGAGGATCCTGGGGAGGACAAGCTAGACAGGGAGGGTCTACAAAGCAGAAGGGACCCGTGTATCCATACTGTCAGAGGTGTGAACAATGGTACCCTAAAGATTGCTCTGCAATGTCGGGGAGATGCTATATTTGTAAAGGAGAGGGCATCGATGGAGAGAGTGCCCACATGTAGGCAGAGGTTGTTACTATTGTGGGGACACTAGTCACAAGAAGAAGGATTGTCCTCGTAGAACTACTAAGGGAGCCCATGGTCAAAAGACTGAGGTTCAGAGCCAGCAACAATCAGTTACAGTCAATCATCCTATCAGGCTTAACCAGTTAGGGACGAGTGCTACTTGAGGGAGGCCTAGAATTCAAGAGGGGAGGACTCATGGTCGGATATATCACATGACCCACAAGGATGTTGGAGTTGTACCTGATGTGGTGGCATGTACTTTTACAGTTAGATACAATGCAAGTTTATGCTTTAATTGATCTTGGAGGTAGTCTTTCCTTTGTAGCTTATAGAATTGTGAATAACTTGCATGTGTTATCTAGTAAGTTGGGTGTAGGAGTGACGGTTAGTAAGTATAGGTTCGCTTTAGGGCCTAGGACGGCTCCCCCGTAATTGATAAAGGAAGTGGATCAGCACCTCTAGGAGAGAATATACACATTGATGATATTTATAGAGGGTTAAAACTATATATTGGAGGGTTAGAATTAAAGGTACCTTATGTTGTTAGAGTTATATGATTTTGACTTGATTCTATGCATGGATTGGCTAAGTAAACATAAGGCACATGTGGATTGTTTCACCAAAACGGTGACAATCCAAGGAATAGGTGATAAAAGAGTAGTGTTTAAAGGGGAAAGAAAAGTAATTCCAAGTTATGTAATCTCAGTCTTGTTGGAAAGTTAATGAGAAAGGGTTGTTCTACTTGGTTAGCCCATGTAAGAGAGCTGGAAAAGGGTAGCACAGATTTGGCTAGTATTCCTGTTGTGAGGGAATTTCGAGATGTATTCCCAGAAGAGTTGTCTGGATTACCTCCAGTTAGAGAAATTGAAGTTTTCATAGAAACTATTCTAGGAATTTCTCCTATAGCCCAGTCACCTTATAGGATGGCACCTATAGAATTGGCTGAATTGAAGGTCCAGCTTCAAGAATTATTAGATAAAGGCTTTATCCAGCCTAGTAACTCGCCTTGGGGAGCTCCAGTATTGTTTGTAAAGAAGAAGGATGGCACACTTCATTTGTGCATCGATTATCGTCAATTAAATAAAGTGACGATGAAGAACAAATATCCACTTCCACGAATAGATGATTTGTTTTATCAGTTAAAGGGTGCTAGGGTGTTTTCTAAGATAAATTTGAGGTCTGGGTACCACCAGTTGAGAATCAAGGAGCAAGACATACAAAAGACTGCTTTCAAAACCCGTTATGGGCATTACGAGTTTTTGGTGATGCTGTTTGGATTAACCAACGCTCCGGCCATATTTATGGACTTGATGAATCAGGTGTTTCGGCCTTACTTGGGCCAATATGTGGTGGTATTTTATTGATGATATCTTGGTGTATTAAAACTCTTACTTGGAGCATGAACAACATCTACGGGTTGTGCTACAGTCTTTGAGGGAGAATCGATTATATGCAAAGCTGGATAAGTGTGAGTTCTGGCTCAAGGACGTAGTATTTTTAGGCCATGTAATTTCCACAGAAGGAATATTTGTGGATCCAAGAAAGGTTGAGGTCGTGTTAAAATGGGAAAGGCCTACCAACGTGATAGAAATCCGGAGTTTCTTGGGTCTTGCTAGGTATTACAGGAGGTTTATTGAGGGGTTCTCCACCATAGCATCACCGTTAACTAAGCTGACCCGTGTTGCGATGTCGCGGTCGCACAAATTAATTACCCTAGCTTAAAACACACAAGATAGTATAGAGTAAGCAAGGGATCAATCCCACGAGGAAGTTTCAAGTCAAATTTTTATGTTGTACGTTATGTAATTGAGGGGGTTTGGTTTGTGATTATCTAAACTATGGCAGCAATTAAACTAGCAAACAAAAGCAATTAAAACCGAAACTTATCAAGAAAACAAATCTTGGTCGCAAGCACACATCCACTTATGGAAATTAGAAACGATCCTTGAAATGAAAATTGCAGTTTATGTTCTGAAATTTTATCTTTTCTTAACGTTGATGAATTAACGGATCCACCGTATAACTAATCATAACCAACAAACAATCAAAGTGTCCGCACTAATGATTCAATTTAATGGCAGCTTTAAGAAATAGATAATTTCATCAAGATGAACATACAAGCTGTCCGCAGCTTGTGTCACTTTGTTCAAATGTTCTCCCTAAGTTCAATAACGTAGTTCCGCCACAATTATCAAGCTTAGTTGCTTCACAAGTTCTATATTACAACTCCGGTTTTGATATTAAACTTAGCAATAGATTGTTCACAACAATAACTTAGAGTCCGCTCTAGCAATCATCAACAACAATTATAGGAAATATGCATAGGAAAACAATCATACTCATTCATAACATAAACTGAAAATAAAAGGAAGAATAAATCTCACGGTTCTTGAAATCCAAAGGTTTGTTGTGTCCTTGCAACCAAGAAAAGAGCTTAGCCTTGCATAACTATTGAACAACTACTTCTAAAGATTGAAGAGAGCATGATTTTTTGGGTTTGTAGAGGAGAGAATTTGTGTTTATTCTCTGCTGGCTGCTGCCTCCTTCTGCTCTCCCTCTTTTCTGCTGGCTACCAGCCCCTTCTCTCTTTCTTTTTATATGCTAAGAAACCCTAGTCTCTATTTTATAAAATAGTCCTTCCTTAAGTTGGCAGTTTACATTTAAGTACTTCAATAACTATTTTCCCTAAAAAGAAGAAATAGCCTTGCATGAAATCTTCAAGCTCTGACTTAGAGGACCTAAATTGCTGATATAATAACTTGGATGTCGGTTTAGATGCTTCAAAATGTAATTTGGACTCGTTTCTTCACGAAACCTGTTTGCTGGTAGAATTCAGTTGTCATCTTTGAAAAATCATATCTCCCTCATATGACATCATTTGTGGCTGACATTTGGAGCGTTGATAGGTCTTTGAGTTAGGCATCCAACAAAATTGAGTTTGCATCAATTGGACTTCTGTAGCTCCAGATATTAAATTTTGAATGGCCAAAGGTCAACACTATTAAAATGCGAGATTTGACTTTGCAGGATGTGATTTCCACGATCTTTCTCTTTTTATTTTTCTTGCATTAAATTTCCAGAAAGGTATGGATGTTAGCTTTTTAGTGCCACTAGAATCACTTCATTTTGATCTCTAGAACTCACGCTCTACACAAAACATTGACTGAACGTCAAATTTGTCAATTACCTCTAATTTACTCCTTTTTGCATCTTTCATCCAAAAGTGCCTTCAAAACATAAAACAAAGAATATCAATGAATTTTATATATAAAACATGGACAAAACATTAGGTAGATGTGGGTGAAACTATCGAATAATATAGTTACATCAAATACCCCCACACTTAGCTCTTGCTCGTCCTCGAGAAAGGATAAATAAAATTAAATTAAAAATAACTATGATCAATCTCTTAATCTCCCATCAATGTCCAAGAGTATAAGCATTATAAATAAGAATATAATAAAAAAGGATATAAAAAAAAACATGAATTTTCATGAATTTGTTTACATGCAAACTTCAAAACTCAATCAATCATCGAGATTTAAATGAAATCTATGCCATGCCAAACTGATAGGTCCTCTCATTGATATACACTCCAACACTCATGTATTTAGGGTTTATGTGTTTAAATCTCTCAAATTCAATCAAAGAGTATGTTCTACCATAAGCTTGCTTTTCAATCTCATCTCCATTAGCAACTTATTACAAGTACTACATGAATCAAAAGGTCTTATTTTCCGGTTGTAATGGGGCTAAGGTTAAGGTGAGGTAAAAGAAAGTAAAAGGAAAGGTTCAAACCAAAGAAAGTAGAGCATTCTGAAAAATGATACTTCAAACAAGATATTCCATCAAAGCTCATAAATTTTTCATCTTTAATCACCAATGCTTAACTCCTTTTGATTTCAAGCTCTTTCAACATAAAATCTTAAGAATATAAAGGAACATTTTTTTTTCTTTTTTTTTTTCATTGTTTTTTTTCATTTTTAATAACTTTGCCCATATTCTCATCAAGCATCACTTCTTTCTTTTCACATAATTTCCAACCATAATTTCATGAGATATCACAAGTATATGCTCTATTAATCCTTGGCCAGGGGAAAAGAAAAACATATATAAAGTTAAGGCTTATACACGGATAAAGCAAAGAAAAGATAAACAAGCTCAAAAGGGGCTCACTAAGGATAATATGCTTTAGGTTGACTTTTTGGTTCAAGTGATTAAAATTTCTAATGCCTTTATCATCTTCATGTATATTTGTAATGGAATATAATCTTAACAAGATATGAAGCAAGTTCTAGAGATACATATCATTGAAAGAATGCACACTGAAAGAATATAATGTTGAAGGCTCAAAAGCTTGCATTTGGAGCTATAAAACTCCATTTATGGGTCACCAACCGAGACTGAGTCCTGATTGACTCTGTAGGGCAGTAGGATTGATTAGTTGATAAGCGATTGTGACTATCTTGGAGGCAGAACTAGGTTCTCCTTCCTTCAGAGCATTTGTAGCCTCGTGTCTTAGCTTTCCAATGAGACCAATCTCGCTTGAAACAGAGTTCTAGAACTCTGGATATAGTTACAAATCTGAGAAGTGTTCGGACAGTAACGGTTAGATAATAACAGTTCAATGTCTAGACAGTAACGGTTAGACAGTAATAGTTCAATATCTAGACAATAACAATTCAATGTCTAGACAGTAACAGTTGGACAATAACAGTTCAATGTTGGATAGTAATAGTTGGACAGTAACAGATCAAACAGTAACGGTTCACATCTAAGACAGTAACAGATCAAACAGTAACAGTTGAGATTTAAGATAGTAACAGTTAGACTTTCACATGAATACTATATGTAAGTATATAAAAGAACTGAGCCATGCAGACACTTGCACGTTGAGATACTAACTCTGAAAATATACATTATATATGTATATATGTTATGATGAGGAAATGAACATGCGTAGAAAGTAACATATGTGTAATGAATGAATATGGATTCTCTATAACATTCGGCTTGAAGGAATCATGACCAAAAACTTCCTTGTGATTCAGGAGGAGCGACTAGGATTGGATCTTCTGTTAGGGGAGGTCACGAGACAAGCGGAGCAGGTGCGTGATTTTCCCTTCTATTTTCACTTATACAATTTAAAGTTCTTTTGGTGAATGCAATTACAATAAATACCATGTTCAATGTAAATAAAGTCTAGTGTATTTACAAGATTAGCTTCGGCTAATGGCATCCATGATAGGATTGTCGGGAGATGAATTACAAGATTAGCTTCGGCTAATGGCATCCATGATAGGATTGTCGGGAGATGAATTTGGCTAATGGCATCCGTGATAGGATTGCCGAGAGATGAATTACAAGATTAGATACGGCTAATGACATCCGTGATAGGATTGCCGGGAGATGAATTACAAGATTAGCTTCGGCTAATGGCATCCGTGATAGGATTGGATTGCTGGGAAATAAATACCATGTTCAATGTAAATAAAGTCTAGTGTATTTACAAGATTAGCTTTGGCTAATGGCATCCGTGATAGGATTGTCGAGAAATGAATTACAAGAGTAGCTTGGGCTAATGATGTCCACATTGGGACACCCGGGAACGATTGATAAGACTCGATTTGTAAAGGGAATCCGTGTTCAAATAACTTGGAGAAATTGATAAATATAATTGCCTAAAAATATCTAGGTTGGACTATGCAAAGTCATCCGATTCATGCAAGTAAATAAGAGTATTCAAATTAAGGATATGCAAATGAGTGTTAATTGGGTTTAGATGATTTACAAGCAAAATTACAAGTTAATTGTTAGAATTCCTATAGATCCAATAAAAAAATTATACTTCATTCGTATACATTACATGAGTACACACACACACACACACACACACATATATATATATATATATATATATATATTTCTTTTATCAACATAATGGTATGTTTATTTATGTAACAGGTCCATCAAATATCCAGGGAGATCATTACTTAAGGACTCCACTTTGTTAAGCTTATGTAAATATTTAACTTAAGCATAATGGAATTAACGCAATTATGCAGTATGCTTTTGTGTAAACCTTGATGTATTTATAAAAGTCTAACTCAGCATGTAGTACATTACTTATCTATAATTAACCATTTTGAAATGTTTAAGAATACTTATTATGTTTTAAATGCTCTCTTTACATGTGAGTATCTCCTTTTCTTTTAAATTTTATAAGATGATATCTAGGCTATGTTCATAATGAATTTATTCGTAAGATATATTTATAAGTATATATATGTTGTGTGGATTGTATGAGGTGTTGAATATTGATGATTGAAATAAGATCCGGAATTATGGGACCATGTGATGATAGATTTATTGAGTAAATTAATAGTAGTCAATAACTTGGGATGTCCTAAATACAAACGAAACTATGCCAAAATTTTGGTAGATTTCAAAAAGAAAAAAAAATTACCCTCAAATTAAGAGCATATGTTGGGATCTTTTAGCGTTGATCAAATCATACAGTCGGGTCTGTTACAGTTGGTAACAGAGCCCTGGTATGGATTCTGGGAAGAATTCAAAAAAGGTTGTTGATGTTTATTAATTTATTGCAGGATGGTACATACCCGCCAAGAGATTATAACAGAGCTATCCTTTGCAAGGAGGGGGAATAGAGATATAAACTTTTTCGAGGGGCAAGAAGAGAGTCCTTTGAAAGATACTGCTTCACATGCACCATTAGTATCGACTGAAACAGGGCATGAAGAATCGATGGGGCCTCAAGTCAGACATACACTAAGGCAAACTGGGGATGTCTGGCCGACCGTGTCAGCCCCACGGGAACGAGTAGAGGAGCCCCCTCAGATTGCACCTGCAGGGCCATCTATTTCTTATGTTGATCTGATGCTTCTAGCCCAGCTAGTTAAAGCAGTAATGGAAGGTATGGCTAATGCTGCCACTCCTATGCCAGCACCCCCACCTGCACCGTGCCCATTATACAAACCGTTTTAGAAGCAGCTACAACTACTAATAATGTAGTACATCTAGTTCTATCGTGCTCAAGTGAACAAGATGCTAAAGTGGCGGGGAGGTGGATTAGAAAGGTAGAAAAAACAATGATTCAAATTAAGATACCAAATGATTTACGGGTAGATCGTGCTACACAATTAGTATCAGATGGTGCTATGACTTAGTGGGAGACAGTTCAGTTGAGGAGGGCTACAGAAACCCTATCTTGGGATGATTTGAAGACGGAGTTTGAGAATTAATATTACTCCAAGTATCATCGAAAGATGAAGGAACATGAATTCCTAGCCTTGAGACAGGAGGGGATGTTAGTACTCGAGTACGAGAGGCGATTCCATGACCTCTCACTATTTGCACCATACTATGTCCTATCAGAACAACACATGATAGAAAGGCTTAGGGACGACTTCAGACAAGATTTGAAGTAGGGGTTGATTGCTTTACAATTCAAAACAGTAAGGGAACTTATTGAAGCAGCACAAGCCTTGGAGGCTTGTATGGAAGAGGGCTAGCAAAGCTATGAGGATGCAGGAAAACAAAAAGACATGGAGTTTTCAGGTAGGCCACCATTTTCGAAGAAAGGTAGAGGCAGACAGTTCCTTCAGTTTCAAAAAGAAAGGGGGAATATCAACTAACTCTCGGTAGGATATCAGTGGGAAGTTGGGAAGTGGTCAAATCCGCTCCTGGGTTGTAGCTGTAGGGGGGCTAATGATCAGAAAGACATTGTCTACCCTCGTTGTGCACAATGTGAACAAAGAAACCCTGGAAATTGCTTGGTTTCTCCTGGCTGATGCTATATATGTCAAGGAGAAATTCATAGGTTGAGAGCCTGCCAGTACTTTGGAAGGAGATGTCATCATTGTGGTGAGAAGGGTCACTTTAAAAAAGAATGCCCCCGGTTAAATATTGAACAACCTCAGAATCAAAGGCAGCAAAGTCAAATTCACCAACAGTCCATCACAGTGAATAGACCAGGAAAGTCAATTCAGTCAGGAGTTGACTCTAATAGGGGATAACCTAGAATGCAAAATGAAAGGGGTCAAGGAAGAGATTTCCATACAACCTAGGAGGATGTAAGAGCAATATCAGATGTGGTGGCAAGTATATTGCTAATGAATACCTATCAAATGCATGTTTTGTTTGATTCTGGTGCCACCAATTCCTTTATAGCAAATAAAAATGTAGCCAAGCTGAATAAGGGAACAAAAATGGGAACAAAAATGGCAGAAAAAGGATTTATTATTGGGACACCTTTAGGTAAAACTATCTGTATGTTGTATTCGAAGGGGTGGGAATTAACATTAATGAGTGTGAACTAGAAGCAGATTTAATACCCCTAGAATTAAGTGATTTTGATATAATCTTAGGTATGAAGTGATTGGGTAAAAATAAGGCTCGTCTAGACTGTTTTACAAAAACAGTAACCTTCTAAGGGGTTAAGGGTGAAACAATTGTCCTTAAGAGGAGAGAGTTTCCAACCCTATAAATATAATCTCGATTATGGCTGCGAGAAAACTAGTAAAGAAAGGTTGTACATCATACCTTGTCTATGTGATAAATTTGAAAAAGGGTAAAATAGGATTGTCTGACATTCCAATTGTGAGGGAATTTTTTGTTGTATTTCCAGAAAAATTGTCGGGACTACCCCTAGAAAGAGAAGTTGAAGTCACCATCGACATATTGCCTGGGGTGTCTCCTATAGCCCAACCGCCGTATAGAATGACCCCTAAGGAATTGGATGAGTTGAAGATTCAATTGCAGGAGCTTTTAGACAAAGGTTTCATACGACCAAGCAACTCACCTTGGGGGGCACCTGTATTATTTGTGAAGAAGAAAGATGGAACGTTAAGGCTTTGCATAGATTACTGTCAATGAATAAAGTGACGATGAAGAATAAATATCCGCTTCCGCAGATAGATGATTTATTTGATTAGTTTACGGGTGCTAAAGTGTTCTCAAAGATTGATTTAAGATCAGGATACTACCAGATGCAAATCAAAGGACAAGATGTGCTAAAAACTGCCTTCAGAACTCGCTACGGACACTTTGAGTTCTTGGTGCTACCATTTGGATTAACTAATGCTCCAACACTTTTTATGGATTTAATGAACCGAGTATTCCAATCGTACCTTGATAAGTTTCTTGTCGTATTCATCGATGACATCTTGGTTTACTCCAAATCTTATGAGGAGCATGAACAGCACCTGAGACAGACACTACAGACTCTAAGGAGCTGCCAGTTGTATGCCAAGTTGGATAAATGTGACTTCTAGTTAAAAGAAGTTACCTTTTTAGGGCATGTAGTGTCTTCAGAAGGCATTTTTATATACCCTCAAAAGGTGGAAGCAGTTCTGAGATGGGAAAGGCATACTACGGTAACTAAAATCTGTAATTTTCTTGGATTGGAAGGGTATTATAGAAGGTTTATCGAAGGGTTTTCAACAATAGCAACGTCATTGACACGACTCATTAGGAAGAACATAAGATGTGAGTGGTCAAAAGAATTGTGATGAGAGCTTTCAAGAATTGAAGAGAAGGCTTGCTACTACCCCTGTACTAATCCTTCCATCCGGAACAAAAGGTTTTGTAGTCTACAATGATGCCTCAAGAAAAGGACTGGGTTTTGTCCTAATGCAGCATGGAAGAGTAGTTACCTATGCATCGAGACAATTGAAGACTCATGAAGTCAACTACCCAGTTCATGACTTAGAATTGACAGCAGTAGTTTTTGTCTTATGAGTATGGAGGCACTACTTATACGGATCCTGGGTTCAAATTTTCACAGATTATAAGAGCCTTAAATATCTGATGTCACAGAAGGAGTTGAACATGCGACAACAGAGATGGGTATAATTAATTAAAGACTACGGCTGCATTATAGATTATCATCCAGGAAAAGCGAATGTAGTCGCGAATGCTCTCAGTTGTAAAGACAAGGCAATTATGGGTGGACCAATAACTTGGGATGAGAAAACTATGATTAAGCTGAAGAGATTGGGGGCAGTATTGAATGTGAGTCCGGAAGGATCTTTAATGGCTAAACTAAGGGTGAAGTCAGGAAATTGAGAGCAAATATTAGAAGCACAACAACTTGATGATGAAGTGTCAAAAGTAAGAATCAAACTGAAAACGGGGGGTGAAACTCATTTTTGAATGGGAGATGATGGAATAGTGACACAACCAAAGAGTTGATGTCTTCTCCCAAGTGTAGGAGTGTCGAAGTAATAAATAACCCGGCAAGACCAGGGTCGAACCACACGGAAGTTAACTGTATAAACTACAAATAAAGAAATAGATAATAACAGAAAAGGAGTTGAAGAGAGCTTTGAGATGTGATATTGATATAAGGATTAAACAATGATAAAATAATTGTCAAGGTTAGAGGATCCACTAATGGTATTTTAAACAAGTATAGTATAAACTCTTTTTATTACTCAACTGGAAACCACACATAAAGGAGGTTTCAATCGGATTATAAATTGTTAACATGATTACATTAGTTATCTTATTTGAATAATGCTAATACTTGTAAATGTTGTCAGGTATTCATGATTATAACTTATGTTAACAACAAATCAAGTTCCTTTCATAGCACAGGTGTCGGTTATACCATACGGTTGGGCTATGAAAGTGCCAAGTATTTGTTGTACCAAGGGTTATACAACATAAATCTAGATTAACCATTTAACAAGCAAAGTATTAAAAGTGAACAAGATAACAAATACAAAACATGTTAGTATCAAACATTAAAGTCCATGTTGAGTTTACACTATACTTATTCTTACACCTTAGTGTAACCTTTTCACCTTGACATAATAAACTTAACTAAACATAATGAAAGAGAGAAACATAAATAAACAAGATAAGAACATAAATAAGATATAAGTTAACTAAGTAAAGGAAAGGAAATGAAAAGCATAAACAAGAGATTAATATAAACAAAACTTACGCATTACAAAAATATAAAGAGAGAGCAAGAACATGATCTTGATCTGAAAACCAAGATGCCAAAATGCATGGCAAATGCCTCCTTTTATAGGCCAAAATTTGGACCTATTGATTTTGATGACTAATTGTTGAGTGGGTGGCCACATCTTGACTTGGTGACAATCCTTATCTTCTTGTCTGAACAAAACATCATTGCTAACGTCAGAATTTGAATCGATTGTCCCCATGAAAGTTCTAGGAAATTGTCTCATCTTTCCAACAAAAAACTAATCGGTGCATTTGGACTTCTAGAACTCGAGATATGTGCTAAACACTGAACAATGTCCAGGCTGCAGGATAGATTCCGACTTCTTCGTTGTTGCTAAGATTTGGACTTCCAAACAGCAGAATTGAGTCTTAGACTCCTCATGAATGTTTTAGGTCTATGTCTTAGCTTTCTAGCCATATAAACCAAATTGAAATCCAAGATCTACAGCTCCAGATATGACCCAATGACTGAACAGTGTTCTAGTTTGGACTGAACCAGAATCTCTTTTCTAAGCTTAACCCTCTCTTTGTCTTCTCAATTTCAGTAGTTGAACTCATCAATCAATCCTTTGATTTATGTGATAGACCTGCATTTAAGATGAACATTTACCATAAATTAAATGTATCTTATATTATTAGACATGTTATTATAAAACATGCTCTAGTTAAGGAGTTATTGATACTTCAAGTGCAAAATGATGATATAAAACCTTGATAAAAATGCACTTTTAAGTACTAATCAAATAGTGATGTTGGGGCAACGCATATATGTACCTGACAACAAAGTTCTTAAACAAAAGTTACTACGAGAGGCCCACAAGTCTAATTTCACTATACATCCAGGTAGTACTAAGATGTACCAAGATCTGAAACAGTACTACTGGTGGCCAAATATGAGAAAAGAAGTGGTTGACTACGTGATAAAATGTAGTATTTGCCAACAAATAAAAGTAGAGCACGGGAAGCCGGCAGGGCTGTTACAACCATTAGCAATCCCTGAGTGGAAGTGAGAGATGATCATAGTGGACTTTGTGTTGGGACTACCTAGGGGGAAGAAAGGAAATGATGCAATCTGGGTCATTGTGGATCGACTAATTAAGTCTGTCGTTTTCCTACCAGTAAAAATGATGAATCCAGTTAACAAGTTGGCTAAGATTTATGTGAACAAAGTTGTGAGGCTTCATGGAGTCCTAGTATCAATTGTTCCAAACCGAGACCTAAGGTTTACTTCACGTCTCTGCCCAAGCATACAACGTGCCTTGGGAACAAATTTGAATATCAGTATTTACCTTTCATCCGCAGACTGATGGCCAATCTGAGAGAGTTATTCAGATCTTAGAGGATTTACTAAGGGCATGTACTTTGGAATTTAGTGGAAACTAAGAGGAGCACCTGTCGCTAGTAGAATTCACATATAACAACAGTTATCAGGAAATAATTGGAATGGCCCCATTTGAAGCTCTTTTATGGTAGAAAGTGTAGGACACCCTTGTGTTAGGAAGAAGTTGGGGACAGAAAGTTGTATGGGGCAGAATTAGTACACATCACTATTGAAAAAGTGAGGATTATTAAGGATCGAATGAAGGTGGCTCAAGATAGACAGAAGAAGTATGCAGATATTCGAAGAAGACCCCTTGAATTTTTTCCTAGAGATAAAGTATTTCTAAAGGTAGCTCCATGGAAGCACATGCTGAGATTCGGCATGAAGGGGAAGTTAGCTCCGAGGTTCATTGGACCATTTGAAATCCAGAAACGTATCGGACCTGTAGCATATGAAATAAACTTGCCCTCATAATTGGCCAAGGTTCACAATGTATTCCATGTTTCTTTGTTGTAAGAAGCTAATGTAAACCCTTTGAGAGTGTTACCTCAAGTGCCAGTGGAGGTGAAAGAAGACTTAACACTTGAGGTAAGACTGATAAAGATACTCGATTGGGGTGAGAAAGAACTTCATAATAAGAAACTTCCCATCATCAGAGTCTTATGGCGAAGCTCTCAGATCGAGGAAGAAACATGGGAGAGAATTAGAAATGCGACGAAAATTTCCCAACTTGTTTATAAACTCAGGTACATCACTCAAATTTCGAGGATGAAATTTCTATTAGGAGGGCAGAATGTAAACCCCGGGAAAAAAATAAAGGTTGCTTAAATTGCAAACTAACTACATAAAAAATAAAAGTGAAGAAATTCATGCATATGGTTAAATAAAAAACAGGAATTCAGAAATTTTTGAATATAAATTTTTAGGCGAAATAATTGGAGACATTATAAATAAACCCGGTAATGTTGAGAGTTAGGTTTAATTGAAGAGAATAATACACTTAAAGGAAATGGGGCCTAAGTGCAAATAAGAGAAATTATAGAGTATAAATACTCTTCTCATCACCAAAAAACTACGGCAACCATAAGGAAAGAAAAGAGGGAGTTTTGTGTCCATTCTTGCAAAATCAAGAGAGAAACACAAAAATTTGAAGAACCCATCTAAGATTAAGGGTTTATAGATGGAATAAACACTTGTGGGCAAATGATTAACAAGAAAATTGAACAAGAAGAGAAGAAAGAGGGCCGACTATCATTAGGAAAGAAAGGACGGGAGTTGAAAATCTTCAACTGGTTGAAGATCAAAACCTTAATTCGTACCAGGCAAGGTGTTCTAAACATGATCTTAAAATTCATTTCAAATTTGATAATAAATTGATGCTTTAATATTGAATTATAGGATAGGGTTCTTAGACTTGAATTGGGGAAAAAGTATTTGTTGTTAAAATTAAGTTAATTCATGGGTGGTATGTGATGGAGGACGTGAAACCATGATAGTTTACCTAGAAAATGTAGTTTGTGAAAGTATTGGGTGAAGGTAAGGGCGTGACGAATCTAAACATATTTGTCTCCTAACATTCGGTGAGCTTTCGGGTAGGAGGACGAGGGAATTAGGATCTGGTTCCTTCAAAGAAATTGTAGGTTTGGATGTTAGCTAACCAATGAAATTGTTCTTGCTCAATTTGGAGCTGTAGAACTCCAGTTATGGGTCACCAACCGAGACTGAGTCGTGAATGATTCTGTAGGGCAGTAGGACTGATTAGTTGATGAGCAATTTTGACTATCTTGGAGGCCAAACTAGGTTCTACTTCCTTCAAAGATTTTGTAGCCTCGTGTCTTAGCTTTCCAACGAGACCAATCTCGCTTGAAACGAAGTTCTAGAACTCTAGATATAGTTACAAATATGAGGAGTGTTCAGACAGTAACGGTTGGACAATAACAGTTCAATATCTAGGCAGTAACAGTTGGATAGTAATAGTTCAATGTGTAGACAGTAATGGTTGGACAGTAAAAGTTCAATGTCTAGACAGTAACCGTTGGACAGTAACAGTTCAATGTCTAGATAGTAACAGATCAAACAGTAATGGTTGAGGTTTAAGACAATAACAGTTAGACTTTCACATGAATACTATATGTAAGTATATAAAAGAACTGAGTCATGCGAACACTTGCACGTAGAGATACTAACTTTGAAAATATATTTATATGATATATGTATGTATGTTATGATGAGGAAATGAACATGCGTATAAAGTAACATATGTGTAATGAATGAATATGGAATCTATATAACATTCGGCTTGAAGGAATCATGACCAAAAACTTCCTTGTGATTCAGGAGGAGCGACCAGGATTGGATCTTCTGTTATAGGAGGTCACGAGAGAGGCGAAACAGGTGCATGATTTTCCCTCCTATTTGCACTTATACAATTTAAAGTTCTTTTGGTGAATGCAATTACAATCAATACCATGTTCAATGTAAATAAAGTCTAGTGTATTTACAAGATTAGCTTCAGCTAATGGCATCCATGATAGGATTGTCGGGAGATGAATTACAAGATGAGCTTCGGCTCATGGCATCCGTGATAGGATTGCCGAGAAATAAATTACAAGAGTAGCTTGGGCTAATGATGTCCGCATTGGGACGCCTAGGAACGATTGATAAGACTCGATTTGTAAAGGGAATCCATGTTCGAATGATTGGGGGAAATTGATAAATATAATTACCTAAAAATATCTAGGTTGGACTATGCAAAGTCACTCGGTTCATGCAAGTAAATAAGAGTATTCAAATTAAGGATATGCAAATGAGTGTTAATTGGGTTTAGATGATTTACAAGCAAAATTACAAGTTGATTGTTAGAATTCCTATTGATCCGATAGAAAATTTATACTTCATTCGTATACATTACATGAGCATATATATATTTCTTTTATCAACATAATGGTATGTTTATTTATGAAACAGGTCCATCAAATATCCAGGGAGATCATTAGTTTAGGACTCCACTTTGTCAAGCTTACGTAATTATTTAACTCAAGCATAATGGAATTAACATGATTATGCATTATGCTTTTGTGTAAACCTTAATGTATTTATAAAAGTCTAACTCAACATGTAGTACGTTAGTTATCTGTAATTAACCCTTTTGAAATGTTTAAGAACACTTATTATGTTTTAAATGCTCTCTTTGCATGTGAGTATCCCTTTTTCTTTTAAATTTTATAGCATGATATGTGGGCTATGTTCATATTGAATTTATTCGTAAGATATATTTATAAGTATATATATGTTGTGTGGATTGTATGAGGTGTTGAATATTGATGATTGAAATAAGGTTCAGAATTATGAGACCATGTGATGATGGATTGATTGAGTAAATTAATAGTAGTCAATAACTTGAAATATCCTAAATACAAACGAAACTCTGCCAAAATTTTGGTATATTTTAAAAAGAAAAAAAAATTTACCCTCAAATTAAGAGCATATGTTGGGATCTTTTGGCGTTGATCAAATCGTACAATCGGGTTTGTTACAAATCGGGATCTAAGGTTCACATCAAAATTATGTCCTAGCTTACAACGGGCATTGGGGACAAAGTTGAATCTGAGCACGACATTTCATCCTCAAACGGATGGTCAATTTGAAAGGACCATTCAAACTCTTGAGGATCTTCTAAGATCCTATGTGCTGGAGTTTAGAGGGAACTGGAAGGATCTCCTGCCATTGGTGGAGTTTACTTATAATAATAGTCATCAAGCTACTATTGGTATGGCTCCATATGAAGCATTGTATGGGAGAAAATGTCGTACCCTAATTTGTTGGGATGAAATAGGAGAAAGGAAACTTTTAGGACCTAAAATGATACAACTGACAACTAACAAGGTGAGGGTGATTAGAAAAAGGATCTCCTGCCCTGAAGATTTCAGCGTCCCCTGTAGAACTTGTTTCCCGTTATGATTTCTGAGTGTGTAGCGACATAGTTTTCGTGTATGAATTGTGATTCTTCAATAGTCTATGTGTGCTAAATTTTTTTGCATCAGCCATAGAACTTGGATCCTAAAATTTTTTGCATCAGCCGTAGAACTTGGCTCCCGTGACTATTTTGAGGTCTGCAACGGTGACGATTTTGAGGTCTGCAACGACTTAGTTTCGTTAATGATTTTTGATTCTGCAGTAGACTATTGGCGATGAAGATTTCATTGTCAGCCGTGGAACTAGGTTCCGGTGAAGATTTCTGGGTCGGCAGCGACACAGTTATCATGAATGATTTTTGATTATGCAGTAGTCTATGCACGCTGAAGATTTCATTGTCAGCCGTAGAACTGGGTTCCGGTGATTATTTCAGTGTCTGCAGCGACATAGTTTTCGTCAAACTTTCTGATTCTCCAGTAGTCTATGTGTAGTGATGATTTCAGCATCAGCCGCAGAAATGGTTTCCGGTGAGGATTTCTGATGCAGCGGCTGAGTTTTTGTCAATAATTTTTTATTCTATAGTAGTCTGTGTGCCCTGAAGATTTCAGTGTCACCTATAGAACTTGTTTCCTGCCATGATTTATGGGTGTACAGTGACATAGTTTTCATGTATGAATTGTGATTCTTCAATAGTCTATGTGCGCTAATTTTTTTGCATCAGCCGTAGAACTTGGCTCTGGTAACGATTTCGAGGTCTCCAGCGACTCAGTTTTCGTCAATGATTTCTGATTCTGCAGTAGTATATGGGCGGTGAAGATTTCAGCGTCAGCCGTGGAACTGGGTTCCGGTGAAGATTTATGGATCGGCAGCGACACAGTTATCGTGAATGATTTTTGATTATACAGCAGTCTACGCACGCTGAAGATTTCATCGTCAGCCATAGAACTGGGTTCCAGTGATTATTTGTGTCTGCATCGACACAATTTTCGTCAATGTTTTTTGATTCTGCAGTAGTCTATGTGTAGTGATGATTTCAGCGTCAGCCGCAGAACTGGTTTCCGGTCAGGATTTCTGGTTATGTAGCGACTCAGTTTTCGTCAATGATTTCTGATTCTATAGTAGTCTATGTGCCCTGAAGATTTTAGCGTCCCTGTCGAACTTGTTTCCCGTCATGATTTCTGCCTGTGCAGCGATATAGTTTTTGTGTATGAATTGTGATTCTTCAATAGTCTATGTGCGCTAAAATTTTTTGCATCAGCCGTAGAACTTGTCTCTAGTAACGATTTCGAGGTCTCTAGCGACTCAGTTTTTGTCAATCATTTCTGATTCTAGAGTAGTCTATCTACCCTGAAGATTTCAGCATCACCTGTAGAACTTGTTTCCCGTCATGATTTATGGGTGTGCAGCGACATAGTTTTCATGAATGAATTATGATTCTTCAATAGTCTATGTGCTCTCAAATGTTTTGCATAAGCCGGAAAAACTTGGTTTCGGTGACGATTTCGAGGTCTGTAGCGACTCAGTTTTCGTCAATGATTTCTGATTCTACAGTAGTCTATGTGCGGTGAAGATTTCAGCGTCAGCCGTCGAATTGGGTTTCGGTCACAATTTCTGGGTCGGCAGCGACACAGTTATCGTGAATGATTTTTTATTGTGCAGTAGTCTAAGCAAGCTGAAGATTTCATCGTCAGCCGTAGAACTGGGTTCTGGTGATTATTTCTGTGTCTGCAGCGACACTGTTTTCATCAACGATTTTTGATTCTGCAGTAGTCTATGTGTAGTGAAGATTTCAGCGTCAGTCGTAGAACTTGTTTTCCCTCATGATTTTTGGGTATGCAGCGATATAGTTTTCGTGTATAAATTCTGATTCTTCAATAGTCTATGTGCGCTAAATTTTTTTACATCTGAAGATTTCAGCGTCAACCATGGAACTGGGTTTCGGTGAAGATTTCTGGGTCGGCAGCGACATAGTTATCGTAAATGATTTTTGATTATACAGTAGTAGTCTACGCATGCTGAAGATTTCATCGTCAGCCGTAGAACTGGGTTCCGGTGATTATTATTGTGTCTGCAGCGACATAGTTTTCGTCAATGATTTCTGATTCTACAGTAGTCTATGTGCAGTGAAGATTTCATCATCAACCGTAGAACTGGTTTCTGGTGAGGATTTCTGGTTATGCAGCGGCTCAGCTTTCGTCAATGATTTCTGATTCTATTGTAGTTTGTGTGCTCCGAAGATTTCAACGTTAGCTGTGGAACTGGGTTCCAGTGAAGATTTTTGGGTCGGTAGTGACACCGTTCTCGTGAATGATTTTTGATTATGTAGTAGTCTATGCATGCTGAAGATTTCATTGTCAGCCATAGAACTGGGTTCGGGTGATTATTTTTTATGTCTGCAGCGACATAGTTTTCGTCAATGATTTCTGATTCTATCTGTGTGCCATGAAGATTTCAGCGTCACCTGTAGAACTTGTTTCCCGTCATGATTTCTGGGTGTACAGCGACACAGTTTTCGTGTATGAATTGTGATTCTTCAATAGTCTATGTTCGCTAAATTGTAAAACCGGTGATGATTTTGTGGTGTGCAACGACTCAGTTTTCGTCAATGATTTCTGATTCTACAGTAGTCTATTTGCGGTGAAGATTTTTGCGTCAGCCGTCGAACTTGGTTCTGGTGACCATTTTTGGGTCGACAGCGACTCAGTTTTCGTGCATCAATTTTTATTCTACAATAGTCTATGGGCGCTGAACATTTCAGCGTCGACCGTAGAACTGTGTTTCGGTGAAGATTTATGGGTCAAAACCAACTAAGTTTTCGTTAATGATTTCTGATTCTGTAGTTGTCTATGGGGTTGAAGATTTCAGCGTCAGCCGTGGAACTGGGTTCCGGTGAAGATTTCTAGGTCGGTAGCGACACAGTTATCGTGAATGATTTTTTATTATACAGTAGTCTATGCACGCTGAAGATTTCATCGTCAGCCGTAGAACTGGGTTCCGGTGATTATTTTTGTGTCTGCAGCGACACAGTTTTCATCAATGTTTTCTGATTCTGTAGTAGTCTATATGTAGTGAAGATTTCAGCGTCAGTTCCACAACTGGTTTCCGGTGAGGATTTCAGGTTATGCAGCGGCTCGGTTTTCATCAATGATTTCTGATTCTATAGTATTCTGTATGCCCTGAAGATTTCAGCGTCACCTGTAGAACTTGTTTCGCTTCATGATTACTGCGTGTGCAGCGACATAGTATTCGTGTATGAATTCTGATTCTTCAATAGTCTATGTGCGCTAAAATGTTTTGCATCAGCCGCAGAACTTGGCTCCGGTGATGATTTTGTGGTGTGCAGCAACTCAGTTTTTGTCAATGATTTCTGATTCAGCAGTAGTCTATTTGCGGTGAAGATTTCAGCGTCAGCAGTGGAACTGGGTTCCGGTGAAGATTTCTGGGTCGGTAGCAACACAGTTATCATGAATGATTTTTTATTATACAGTAGTCTACGCACGCTGAAGATTTCATCGTGCTGTAGAACTGGGTTCTGGTGATTATTTCTGTGTCTACAGCGACATAGTTTTCGTCAATGTTTTCTGATTATGCAGTAGTCTATGTGTAGTGAAGATTTCATCGTCAGTCGTAGAACTGGTTTCCGGTGAGGATTTCTGGTTATGCAGCGGCTCAGCTTTCGTCAATGATTTCTGATTCTATTGTAGTCTGTGTGCTCTGAAGATTTCAGCGTCAGCTGTGGAACTAGGTTCCGGTGAAGATTTTTGGGTCGGTAGCGACACAGTTATCGTGCATCAATTTTTATTCTACAGTAGTCTATAGGCGCGGAACATTTCAGCGTCGGCCGTAGAACTGGGTTCCGGTGAAGATTTCTGGGTTGGCAGCGACATAGTTGTCATAAATGATTTTTTATTATACAATAGTCTACGCATGCTGAAAATTTCATTGCCAGCCGTAGAACTGGGTTCCGGTGATTATTTCTGTGTCTGCAGTGGCACAGTTTTCGTCAATGTTTTCTGATTCTGTAGTAGTCTATGTGTAGTGAAGATTTCATCGTCAGTGGTAGAACTGGTTTCCGGTGAGGATTTCTCGTTATGCAGCGGCTCGGTTTTCGTCAATGATTTCTGATTCTATTGTAGTATGTGTGCTCCGAAGATTTCAGTGTCAGCTGTGGAACTGGGTTCTGGTGAAGATTTTTGGGTCGGTAGTGACACCGTTCCGGTGAAGATTTTCATGGTCTGTAGCGACTCAGTTTTTTTCAATGATTTATGATTCAACAAAAGTCTATGCACCCTGAAGATTTCAGCGTCACCCATAGAAATGGGTTCTGGTGATGATTTCTGGGTTGGCAACGACGAAGTTTTCATCAATGATTTTGATTCTGCAGTAGTTTATGCGCCCTGCTGATTTCAGCGTCAGCTGTAGAACTGGGTTCCAGTGATGATTTCTGGATCTGCAACATTGAAGTTTTCGTCAATGTTTTCTGATTTGCAGTAGTTTATAGGCGCTGAAGATTCCAGCGTGAGCCGCGAAACTGTGTTCTTGTGATGATTTCCGCGTCTGCACTAACTTAGTTTTCGTCAATGAGTTCTGATTCTCCAGTATTCTGTGTGCCCTTAAGATTTCAGCGTCAGCAGTTGACCTGGGTTCCGGTGATGATTTCTGTGTCGGCAGTGAGTAAGCTTTCGTCAACGATTTCTGATTTTGCAGTATTCTATGCTCGTTGAAGATTTAAGCTACTACCGTAGAACTGGGTTCCCTTAACCGTTCCTGGTCTCTAGCGACCCAGTTTTTTCCAAAGATTTCTAATCCTCAGTAGTCTATGCGCCCTGAAGATTTCAGCGTCAGCCGTAGAAATGGGTTCCGGTGATGATTTCTGGGTCGGCAACGACGGAGTTTTCATCAATGATTTCTGATTCTGCAGTAGTCTATGCGCCCTGATGATTTCAGCGTCAGGTGTAGAACTGGGTTCCAGTGATGATTTCTGGATCGGCAACAGTGGAGTTTTCGTCAATGATTTCTGATTCTGCAGTAGTCTATAGGCGCTGAAGATTCCAGCGTGAGCCGCGAAACTGTGTTCTTGTGATGATTTCTGCGTCTGCACTGACTTAGTTTTCGTCAATGAGTTCTGATTCTCCAGTATTCTATGTGCCCTTAAGATTTCAGCGTCAGCAGTTGAACTGGGTTCCGGTGATGATTTCTGTGTCGGCAGTGAGTAAGCTTTCGTCAACGATTTCTGATTCTGCAGTAGTCTATGCTCGTTGAAGATTTCAGCTACTACCGTAGAACTGGGTTCCCTTGACGGTTCATGGTCTCTAGCGACCCAGTTTTTTCCAAAGATTTCTGATCCTCCAGTAGTCTATGCGCCCTGAAGATTTCAGCGTCAGCCGTAGAAATGGGTTCCGGTGATGATTTCTGGGTCGGCAACGACGGAGTTTTCATCAATGATTTCTGATTCTGCAGTAGTCTATGCGCCCTGATGATTTTAGCGTCAGGTGTAGAACTGGGTTCCAGTGATGATTTCTGGATCGACAACAGTGAAGTTTTCGTCAATGATTCCGATGATGATTTCTGTGTCGGCAGTGAGTAAGCTTTCGTCAACGATTTCTAATTCTGCAGTAGTCTATCCTCGTTGAAGATTTCAGCTACTACCGTTGAACTGGGTTCCGGTGATGATTTCTGGGTCGGCAACGTCGGAGTTTTCATCAATGATTTCTAATTCTGCAGTAGTCTATAGGCGCTGAAGATTCCAGTGTGAGTGATTAGTACTTAAAAGTGCACTTTTATCAAGGTTTTATATCATCATTTTGCACTTGAAGTATCAATAACTCCTTAACTAAAGCATGTTTTATAATAACATATCTAATTATATAAGATACCTTTAATTTATGGTAAAATGTTCATCTTAAATGCAGGCCTATCACATAAATGAAAGAATTGATTGATGAATTGAAGTACTGAAATTGAAAGGACAAAGAGATGGGCAAACTTAGAAAAGAGATGCTGGTGCAGTCCAAACTGGAACACTTTTCGGTAATTGGGTCATATCTGGAGCTGTAGATCTTGGATTTAGGTCCATTTTATATGGATGGAAAGATAAGACATAGGCCTACAACTTTCATGTGGAGCCCAAGATTTAACAAGGCCGTTTTCAAGTCCAAATTGTAGCAACAAAGAAGAAGTCCGAATCTGTCCTGCAGCCCAGACACTGTTCAGTGTTCAGCCCATATCTCGAGTTCTAGAAGTCCAAATGATCTCAAATTTTTACCCTGGAAAGATGAGACAATGCCTAGAACTTTCATGATTAAGTCTGTTCAAATTATGACGTTATCAATGACGTTTTTGGCAGACAAGAAATAAGAATTGTCACCAAGTCAAGATGTGGCCACCCACTCATCAATTAGTCAACAAATCAATAGTTCCAAATTTTGGCCTATAAAAGGAGGCATTTGCCATGTATTTAGGCATCTTGGTGTTCAGATCAAGATCATGCTCTTGCTTTCTCTCTTTGTATTGCTTATGCTTTGCTTTCATTAATATCAAGTTTATGCCTTTCATTTCCTTTCCTTTACTTAGTTAACTTTTATCTTACTTATGTTCTTATCTTGTTTATTTATGTTTCTTTTTCATTATGTCTAGCTAAGTTAATTATGTCAAGGTGAAAAGGTTACACTAATGGTGTAAGGATAAGTATAATATAAACTCAATGGACTTTAATGTTGGATACTAACATGCTTTATATTTGTTATCTTGTTCACTTTTAATACTTTGCTTGTTAAATGGTTAATCTAGATTTATGTTGTATAACACTTGGTACAACAAATACTTGGCACTTTCATAGCCCATACTGTATGGTATAACCGACACCTGAGCTATGAAAGGAACTTGATTTGTTGTTAACATAAGTTATAATCATGAATGCCTGAAAACATTTACAAGTATTAGCATTATTCGAATAAGATAACTAATGTAATCATGTTAACAATTTATAACCCGATTGGAACCTCCTTTGTGTGTGGTTTCCAGTTGAGTAATAAGAGTTTATACTATACTTGTTTGAAATACCATTAGTGGATCCTATAACCTTGACATTTGTTTTATCATTGTTTAATCCTTAAATCAATATCACATCTCAAAGCTCTCTTTAACTTATTATTATTGTTGTTGTTGTTATTGTTATTGTATTATTTTGTTATAATTTATACAATTAACCTCCCTGTGGTTCGACCCCGGTCTTGCCGGGTTATTTATTACTTCGACACTCCTGCACTTGGGAAAAGACATCAATCTTTTGGTCGTGTCAAGTTTTTGGCGCCGTTGCCGGGGAGGTAAATTCTTGTACAAATTATAGTATTATTTTATTTTCTCTTTTCACTTTTTTGTATCTAATTTTGTTTTTTTTTTGTTTTGTTTTCTTCTTCTTTTCTTCTCTTTTACACGTGCATGAGAGTTTGGTCACGTACATTAAGTGGTAGACTTTGTAGGGTATCCTCATCATTTTCAGAAAATATGGCCGAAGAAGATAACCAATCACTTCATAATGAAATAATGAGAATATTCGGGTTAGAACACTTAGAGACCACATGAATCCCACAAGAACAAGTGCACCCTCATGCATAGTTTTTCCACCTGATGCATCTCATTTTAATTTTAAGACAGGCATTATTCAACTTTTACCATCTTTTCATGGCTTAGATTTAGAAAATCCATACTTGCATTTAAGGGAATTTGAGGAGGTTTGCAACACGTATAATGACTCAAATTGTAGCATGAACACGATTAGATTGAAAGCTTTTTCCTTTTTCATTAAAAGATAAAGCTAAAACATGGCTACAAAATTTGAGACCTGGATCCATTCGTGCTTGGGATGAAATGCAACAACAATTTTTAAAGAAGTTTTTCCGTCCCACAGAACAAACTCTTTCAAAAGACAAATCATTACTTTCTCTCAAAAACCAGGAGAAACATTTTATCAATGTTGGGATAGGTATCGAGACTTGCTTAATACTTGCCCACATCATGGTTTTGAAACATGGAGATTAGTTTCACATTTTATGAAGGATTAACACCTAGAGATAGGCAAATGGTTGAATTGATGTGCAATGGAACTTTGAAGATAAAGACCCTAATGAAGCAATGGAGTACTTAGATTTGCTAGCTGAAAATGCACAAAATTGGGACACCACAGGTACTTATGAGGCACCAAGTAAAACCCAACCTCATACATCTAGTGGGGGTATGTACAACCTTAGGGAAGATCATGACCTCCAAGCCAAGTTCGCATCTTTAGCTAGAAAAGTTGAGGCACTAGAATTAAAAAAGAGTGGTCAATTAAAATCTGTTCAAGACATTGCGTGTCAAATTTGTGAAACCAACGAACATTCAACCAATGACTGTCCAACCTTGCCTTCTTTTAAAGAATGTCTCCATGAACAAGCCCATGCATTAAACAGTTTTCAAAGGCCCAACCATAACCCATATTCGCAAACATACAACCCTGGTTGGAGAAATCACCCAAATTTCAATTGGAAGAGTGATAACAATAATGCACAAACTTCACAGCCACCGTTTCAAGCACACCATAATTTCCAAAATTCTCATGGATATGCACCTCCTTATGCTCCCCCTCCTAGAAGAAATCTTGAGGAAACATTGCATGCATTTATGGAAAAGCAAGAGGCAATTAACACTCAACTTGCTCAAAGCATGACAGATTTTAAAGATACTCTTGCAAAGTTCACATCTGCTCTCAGTTTCCAAGAGAAAGGTAAGTTTCCATCTCAACCGCAACAAAATCCAAAGGGGCAATACAACACGAGTGCAAGTAGTTCGGGAAGCCAACACATGGATCACGTAAAATCAGTCATCACTCTTCGCAGTGGTAAGGTTATTGAAAAACCCATTCTTGAACCTTGTGAGAATGATGATGAGTCAATCTCTGAGGGTAAGGAAAGGATTGAATCTGATCATTGTGAAGAAAAGACTGATTCCCCGCCAGCACTTCCATTTCCTCATGCCATGACCAAACAAAGGAAAGTCAATCACAACTCTGAAATCTTTGAAACTTTCAAACAGGTAAGGATCAATATACCTTTGTTGGATGCTATTAAACAGGTTCCTTCTTATGCTAAATTTTTGAAAGATCTGTGCACTGTGAAGAGAAAACTGAATGTGAAAAAGAAAGCCTTTTAGCCGAACAAGTAAGTGCCATTCTTCAGAACAATAATGCATTGAAATATAAAGACCCTGGTTGTCCTACAATTTCTTGCTTTATTGGAGAACATAAAATTGAAAGAGCCTTACTTGATCTTGGAGCTAGTGTGAATTTACTCCCATATTCAGTTTTTCAAAGTCTCAATCTAGGTGAGTTAAAACCAACTTCTGTGACTCTTTTACTTGCCGATAGATCTGTAAAAGTGCCTAGAGGAATAGTTGAAGATGTGTTAGTACAAGTCGATAAATTCATTTATCCTGTGGATTTTATTGTCTTGGATACACAACCTGTTGAAGCATGTAATTCATTTCCTGTTATTTTAGGACGTCCATTTCTTGCAACTTCTAATGCATTGATTAATTGTAGGAATGGACTGATGAAGCTATCTTTTGGGAACATGACATTGGAGATGAATATTTTCAACATTTGCAAACAACCTAGAGATGATAATGATTTACAGGAAGTGGACTTTACTGAAAAATTAGTTCATGACCAATTTCAAACCACTTCCAGTGAAACTGAGATTGATGAATCTGATGATTTGCAAATGGTCTATTTTCAGGAAGAATCAAAGGCAAGTAATTGGAGACCACAAATTGAGGAATTGCCGCCACGATCAATTGAGCCTATACCTTCAAGTGTTCAACCACCAAAACCTGATTTGAAGCCGTTACCCCTCAATCTCAAATACTCATTTTTGGAGAAAATGAAACTTTTCCGGTAATAATCTCTTCCAAACTTAATGCACAGCAAGAAGGTAAGTTATTACAAACTCTGAAAATGCACAAAAATGCATTAGGATGGACCATAGCTGACATAAAAGGAATTAGTCCTTTGATTTGCACTCACAGGATTTATTTGGAGGAAAATGCTAAACCCTCTAGAGAAATGCAACGAAGGCTCAATCCTAATATGAAAGAAGTAGTGAAAAATGAAGTCATTAAGCTTCTAGATAATGGAATCATTTATCCTATTTCTGACAGCAAATGGGTAAGTCCTACCCAAGTGGTACCGAAGAAGTCTGGAGTCACTGTGATAACAAATGAAAAAAATGAGTTAATTCCAACTAGGACTATTACTGGTTGGCGCATGTGCATTGATTATAGGAAACTTAATTCAATGACTAGAAAAGATCATTTTCCTTTACCTTTCATGGATCAAATTCTAGAAAGAGTTGCAGGTCATGAATTTTATTGTTTCCTAGATGGCTATTCAGGCTACAACCAAATTGAAATTGCATTGGAAGATCAAGAGAAAACTACTTTCACATGTCCATTTGGTACTTTTGCATATCGAAGGATGCCTTTTGGATTATGTAATGCACCGGCCACGTTTCAAAGATGCATGCTTAGTATATTCAGTGATATGGTTGAACGTTTTCTTGAGATTTTTATGGATGATTTTTCTGTTTTTGGTGATTCCTTTGATGATTGTTTGACTAACTTAGAAAAGGTTTTGAGCAGGTGTGAAGAGAAGAATCTTGTACTGAATTGGGAAAAATGTCACTTTATGGTAACAGACGGCATTGTACTTGGTCACATTGTTTCATCAAAAGGAATTGAGGTTGACAAATCTAAAATCGAGTTAATTGCTAACTTGCCAACACCAAAATCTATTAAAGATGTTAGATCATTCTTAGGACATGCTGGTTTTTATAGAAGGTTCATCAAAGATTTTAGTGTGATATCTAAGCCCTTGAGTAACCTTCTAACAAAGGATAATATTTTTGAATGGACTGAACATTGTGAAGAAGCCTTTGTTAAACTTAAAAACCTGCTTACTTCTGCTCCTGTCATTCAACCTCCTGATTGGTCATTACCTTTTGAAATAATGTGTGACGCTAGTGACTATGCCGTGGGTGCTGTCTTGGGACAAAGAAAAGATAAGAAACCTTATGTGATTTACTATGCAAGTAAAACTTTAAATAGTGCTCAAATGAATTACACCACCACTGAAAAAGAATTACTTGCAGTAGTATTTGCATGTGAAAAATTCAGGTCTTATCTTGTTGGCTCACCTGTTGTTGTTTTTAGTGATCATGCAGCATTGAAATATCTTCTTTCTAAGAAGATTCTAAGGCTAGATTGGTTCGGTGGATTTTGTTACTTCAAGAATTTGATATCACAATCAAAGACAAGAAAGGCACCGAAAATGTTGTCGCAGATCACTTGTCAAGATTGACAACAGAATCGAGATCTGACATCACACCAATCGATGACTACTTTCCTGACGAATCTTTATTTTCTGTCTCTACAATGCCTTGGTATGCTAATATTGTTAATTTTCTTGTTTCAGGACAATTGCCAGCTCATTGGAGTACCCAAGACAAAAGAAAGTTCTTGAACGAAGTGAAGAACTTTTATTGGGATGACCCTTATTTATTCAAATATTGTCCTGATCAAATATTTCGAAGATGCATTCCTGACAATGAGGTAAGTAGTGTTATTAAATTTTGTCATTCTGAGGCATGTGGGGGTCATTTCTCATCAAGAAAGACCACTGCAAAAATCTTACAAAGTGGATTTTACTGGCCCAGCATGTTCAAGGATTCACATGCATTCTGCAAGACTTGTGAAAATTGTCAAAAGTTGGGATCTATTTCAAAACGTCACATGATGCCTTTAAATCCTATTCTTGTCATTGAGATCTTTGACTGTTGGGGTATAGATTTCATGGGTCCATTTCCTCCATCATTTGGTTTCTTGTACATATTAGTCGCAGTAGATTATGTTTCAAAATGGATAGAGGCAATTCCAAGTCGAAACAATGACCACAAAACAGTGATAAAGTTCTTGAAAGAAAATATTTTGAGTCGATTTGGAATCCCTCGAGCCATGATAAGTGATGGTGGAACACATTTCTGCAACAAGCCATTTGAGTCTTTAATGAAGAAATATGGAATCACACACAAAGTTGCCACCCCTTATCATCCTCAGACAAGTGGACAAGTAGAGCTTGCTAATAGGGAGATCAAACAGATCTTAGAAAAAACAGTGAACCCTAATAGGAAAGACTGGTCTTTAAGACTTAATGATGCACTTTGGGCTTATCGAACTGCTTATAAAACATCATTAGGTATGTCACCTTATAGACTAGTCTATGGAAAACCTTGTCACTTGCCTGTGGAACTTGAACATAAAGCTTATTGGGCTATTAAAGCTTTCAATTCAAACCTTGATGATGCTAGTCAGCTGCGTAAGTTACAAATAAATGAGCTTGAGGAAATAAGAAATGATGCATATGAGAATTCAAAAATTCATAAAGCAAGAATCAAAGAATTTCATGACAAGAGAATCTTGAGAAAAACATTTGATGTTGGTCAAAAAGTCTTGCTTTATAATTCTCGACTCCATTTATTTCCTGGAAAACTAAGATCAAGATGGAGTGGTCCTTTCATTGTGAAACATGTGTATCCATATGGGGCCTGTGATATCGAGAATCCAAAGAATGGCAATGTTTTCAAGGTAAATGGACATCGTTTGAAAGTCTACTTTGACAATTTTTCAGTTGAAAATGACTCTATTGAATTGAGTGATCCTGTATATAAAGATTGATTTGTTTTCTCACATTGTTTTGTGCTTTGTTTTGCTAGTCTCTCTCACCCCGGTCAAATGGCGGATAACGGTACTCCGTGACTTCAGTCGGTTCTTTCAGTTTCCTATAATAACTGATATCTGTATATATTTGTGCAATACTTTGCTATTTCTCCCTTCTTTGACTCTCTTCTCCAATTCTCATTTGAAAATGGACACCACTCTTGAAAAATTGAAAAAGTACTTTCCCGCTCTGCCTCAGAATGCGATTACAAAAATTTACCGTGCTAGGTGTGCAAGATTGAAGTTGTTAATGAATCATGGAATTCCTGAAGATATTCGCTGGCTGATTGAAGCAAAGGTCCGATTATTAGGTGAGTCCTCCAATTCTTTCATTTCACACATGCCTGGAACAGGTAAAAGCACTTTTGCAAAGAAACGTCGTGCAAAACGACTGAAAGTCTGTCACCGATGTGCCAGATGGACTTGTAATGCAACATGTCGTTCTTTAGGAATGGTATCTATAAACCGTGAAGATAAAATACAATTCATTAAGGATGGCCTGAGTAAGGGGTCTTTAGATAATCTTTTGTTGACCCTTGAGACGCATCCTAGTGGAGATGTGCATCGTGCAATTCATGATTTATGGCCCCATTTTCATAAAGAACATGATAGACTTAGTCTTGGGAATTTGACTAAAAAAGACCCTGTTTGCCAGTTTTTAAGAAAACTGGATGGGAAGCCTATCCCCGACCCATAGAGGGCGTTTAAGCCGTTCTTAGACGTAAAACCAAGGGAAGATGTGAGCCACAATCACAACTACCTATACATACATATGCTTTTTCCAAATAAATAAATAAATAAATAAAGAGAGAAAGAGAGAGAGTGTGTGAGACTCCAGCTGGCCTACATATAGGTGATATGATTGCATTTTCAATTCCGCATCTATAAAATCTTCTCTTCCTTCCCCTCATTTCTACTCAATCCTTACATTAGACAGATATAGAAGTGTGTAGAAATGGCAGGTCCCTCAAGTTATCACATAAAAAATATTTGTGTTTTCGGTGGATCCAGTCCTGGGAAGGAAATAGCTTTTTTAGAAGCAGCAAATCATCTTGGTCAGGTACTAGCTGAGAGAAAGATTCATTTAGTGTATGGGGGAGGCAGCCTTGGGTTAATGGGGGGTGTGGCAATAGCTGCATTTTTAGGAGGTAGTCAAGTTTTGGGGGTCGTCCCCGAAGCTTTAACAAAAGGGGACATCATTGGAAGAACAATTGGAGAGGAATTACAGGTCTCCACAATGTTTGATTGAATGAATACAATGTTTAACCATGTTGATGCCTTCATTGCCTTACCAGGTGGTCTGGGCACATTGGAAGAGATCTTTCATATTTCCTCTTGGGCCCAACTTCACATTCACCATAAACCTATCGGTTTGCTCAATGTTAATGGTTTTTATGATAATTTGTTGTCTTTTCTTGATCAAGCTGTGGAACAGGAATTTCTAACATCTTCAGCATGACAAATCATAATCTCTGCTGCTACTGCTGAACAGTTGATCGACAAACTACAATCTTTCACCCCTGTAATTGATCCTTCCATGAGTCGCATAAATTGGTCAACTACAGAAAGCCGTAAAAAGCTTAGATTGGATTTGAGCCTTCGTTTGTGAATCCTTGTGTCTTTTGGTTTCAGGTAATGTCTTCTATACTCTATCTTTCTACCTTAGGACATTGAGGACAATGTCTCGTTTTGGTTGGGGGGAAAGGGTAGTAGTTTAAAAAAAAAAAAAAAAACTAACCAACTAACTGTTTTTGTTTTTAAAAACCATTTGGCAAAACTGTTATTACTAGGATGGCAGAGTAATGGGGAATTTTATTGACTCTTGAGACGCATCTTAGTAAACATTTTCTAATGGTTATTTGCAATATTCATAACAAGGCCTATTAGAATACTTCTTGAAATATTCAGGTTTACAAACTCTCGCATTGTTATCACTTAATTCTGCTCATATACTCATTTAACAAGTATTCTTAAACCTTCATTTTCACACACACACTTTAACATATGATTGTGGGTTGCGTATTGGATTATTACATTATTTATATTCTTTTGTTAAAGGTAACAACTAAGGGATAGGGATAGTATACAATTCTCAAAAAAAAAATAAAAAAAAATGAATGATGATAATAAAAACGTAGATAAGTTTGGTTTCGTAGCCTCCTTAACCTAAGCAATTAAGCCCGAAGGGGTGTTTTAACACCTAATACCCTAAAGTCAACTGACTTGGGAGCTATTGGCCCAAAGCTTGTTACATGGGTTAAGGAGAAAAGCTTAAGGGAATCAAACATTGCACTATCTACATATCAGTATCTGCAACCCGAGTTACTAAGCTCGTAGGGGTGTCTCAACACTTAATGCCCTAAGACCAACTGGTCTGGGAGTCATTAGCCGAAAGCTCGTTACATGGGTTAAAGATGCATTGTGTATATATATATATATTAAAAAAAAAGAGAAAAGAAATAATAATAATAATAATAATAATAATAATCCTAACCCAAGGAAGTTAACCTTAAACATTAGAACAGAATATTGTTTTCTTCCAAGTAAAGCCCCATAACTATATGTTGATATTTTGAGCACAAGAGAAAGGTTTATTAATATCTTGTTTAAAAGGTATTGAGCAGATATATAAATTTAATGAGAGTTTGTTTATCTGGATAGAGTGATGGAAGTTGAATGATGAATGCCTTGCTTTGTGGAATTTGCAAATTGTTTTTCTATTTTAACGCTTTAATTACTAGGGACTAGTAATAAGCTGGTTGGGGAGTGTGATTAGTACTTAAAAGTGCATTTTTATCAAGGTTTTATATCATCATTTTGCACTTGAAGTATCAATAACTCCTTAACTAAAGCATGTTTTATAATAACATATCTAATTATATAAGATACCTTTAATTTATGGTAAATGTTCATCTTAAATGCAGGCCTATCACATAAATGAAAGAATTGATTGATGAGTTGAAGTACTGAAATTGAAAGGACAAAGAGATGGGCAAACTTAGAAAAGAGATGCTGGTGCAGTCCAAACTGGAACACTTTTCGGTAATTGGGTCATATCTGGAGCTGTAGATCTTGGATTTAGGTCCATTTTATATGGATGGAAAGATAAGACATAGGCCTACAACTTTTATGTGGAGCCCAAGATTTAACAAGGCCGTTTTCAAGTCCAAATTGTAGCAACAAAGAAGAAGTCCGAATCTGTCCTACAGCCCAGACACTGTTCAGTGTTCAGTCCATATCTCGAGTTCTAGAAGTCCAAATGATCTCAAATTTTTACCCTGGAAAGATGAGACAATTTCCTAGAACTTTCATGATTGAAGTCTGTTCAAATTATGACGTTATCAATGAAGTTTTTGGCAGACAAGAAGATAAGAATTGTCACCAAGTCAAGATGTGGCCACCCACTCATCAATTAGTCAACAAATCAATAGTTCCAAATTTTGGCCTATAAAAGGAGGCATTTGCCATGTATTTAGGCATCTTGGTGTTCAGATCAAGATCATGCCCTTGCTTTCTCTCTTTGTATTGCTTATGCTTTGCTTTCATTAATATCAAGTTTATGCCTTTCATTTCCTTTCCTTTACTTAGTTAACTTTTATCTTACTTATGTTCTTATCTTGTTTATTTATGTTTCTTTATTTCATTATGTCTAGCTAAGTTAATTATGTCAAGGTGAAAAGGTTACACTAATGGTGTAAGGATAAGTATAATATAAACTCAACATGGACTTTAATGTTGGATACTAACATGCTTTATATTTGTTATCTTGTTCACTTTTAATACTTTGCTTGTTAAATGGTTAATCTAGATTTATGTTGTATAACACTTGGTACAACAAATACTTGGCACTTTCATAGCCCATACTGTATGGTATAACCGACACCTGAGCTATGAAAGGAACTTGATTTGTTGTTAACATAAGTTATAATCATGAATGCCTGAAAACATTTACAAGTATTAGCATTATTCGAATAAGATAACTAATGTAATCATGTTAACAATTTATAATCTGATTGGAACCTCCTTTGTGTGTGGTTTCCAATTGAATAATAAGAGTTTATACTATACTTGTTTGAAATACCATTAGTGGATCCTCTAACCTTGACATTTGTTTTTATCCTTGTTTAATCCTTAAATCAATATCACATCTCAAAGCTCTCTTTAACTTATTATTATTGTTGTTGTTGTTATTGTTATTGTATTATTGTAAACACCCAAAGGAAAACATATATATATATATATATATAGAGAGAGAGAGGGATGATGATGAATGCAGTTTTCGCTGCTGATGCAGAAATCGGCAGCGACGCA
The DNA here is from genome assembly GCA_007827005.2 of Populus simonii. Lineage (NCBI taxonomy): Eukaryota > Viridiplantae > Streptophyta > Magnoliopsida > Malpighiales > Salicaceae > Populus > Populus simonii. The sequence goes on from CM017476.2 coordinate 8,990,334, forward strand.
GTTCCGCTGCCGATTCTGAATCGGCAGCGACGCAGTTCCGCCGCCGATTCTGGATCGGCAGCGACACCGTGTTCGCTGCCGATACAGAAATCGACAGCGACCTAGTTTCCACTGCCGATGCAGAAATCGGCAGCGACGCAGTTTTTGCTGCCGATGCAGAAATCGGCAGCGATGCAGTTTTCGCTGCCGATTCTGGACTGGGCAGCGATGCAGTTTTCGCTGCCGATGCTGGACTGGGCAGCGATGCAGTTTTCGCTGCCGATTCTGGACTTGGCAGCGACACAGCCTTCACTACCGATACAGAAATCGGTAGCGACACAGTTTTCGCTGCCCATTTCTTGATCGGCAACGACGCAGTTTTCGCTGCCGACGCAGAAATCGACAGCGATGCAGTTTTCGCTGCCGATTTCTCAATGAACAGTGACGCAGAGCTGGGAGGGAGGGGTAAAACTGGTTTTAGATAAACCAAACAAGGATAAGGACACACCTAAACCAACCCCCAAACAACCCATTTCATTGGATGGGTAGTATAAATACAAAGAGGGGAGAGAGAATGACCCATCTTCTTCCAAATCCAGCAGCTGCATGCCGTTCTTCCCTTCCCCTTTCACAACAGAAACGTAAATCAGACCAGTAGAGATTACTTTGTGAACTTGTGAGGGAGAGATGAGACCTTGAGAGAGGAGTGGGCAGCTGCATAGAGGAGAGGAAAAAGAGAGCCGGAAAAACGTGAGAGGAAAAAGAAGGAGGAGAACCAGCAGCTGAATAGTGTCAAACCTTCCTCAAACTTAGTTAAATTCAGAAGGTATGGGTCATGAAACTCTCTTCCTCTCCCCCGTAAGATCAAAAACGAAAATGAAGAAGAAAAACCCTAAGAAAAGAATTGATCTAAGACCTAAACCAGCTGTGAAGGAAGCTGAAATTAACCAAGAGAACAAGCAAACAAAATTGAAATAAAGTCAATTTCAGAACATCTAACAAATCATGGTAGAGGGCCGGCTTTAACTAGGGGGAATTAATGTGTTCTGCTGTGATGTTGTTGCTGGAATTAATGTGTTCTGCTGTGATGTTTGTTGCTGGAATTAATGTGTTCTGCTGTGATGATTGTGCTGAAATTGATGCTCCCGATTGTGTGTTGCGCAGCGAAATTCTGTTTCGCTGCCGCAACTGAACCTGCTGCAGCGAATTAATATTCGCTGCCGATTTGTGTGTTGCGCAGCGAAATTCTGTTTCGCTGCCGCAGCTGAACCTCCTGCAGCGAAGTGATATTCGCTGCCGAGTTGTGCGTTGTGCAGCGAAACTGTGGCGCCAACAGCGGTGCAGTTCTCGCTGCCGAACTGGCAGCCCGCAGCGAACCAGTTCTCGCTGCCGAATTGGGCAGCCCGCAGCGAACCGGTTCTCGCTGCCGATTCCTACAATAAGCCTCCTAGGCAGGAATGACTTAAATGCTAATAACAATTTCATGATATGATGGTGTAAAATAGGGAACACTTTAATGTGAACATGTGAACTATTGAAATAAGTGTGATGATGAATGTGATTCAAAAATAAAATAAATACAACTGTGCTGATTTGTGACCATTGATGTCTCAGGTGGTGCAGTCGGGATTGGACCATCATCAAGACAGGAACGACCCACAGGTGGAACAGGTAGGTGACTTGCACCTTTCTTTTTCATACGTTGAATCTTGGAATATTTTAACTTGAGTACTACCATATTGTTAGAACCGATATTAAATTGTCGAACGCTTAATTGTTGATAAAAGAGTGATACGCTTCGGCTAATGGCATCCAAACGGATGGCCGGGACAAAGAGTGATTAGCTTCGGCTAATGGCATCCGAATGGATGGCCGGGACAAAAGAGTGATTAGGATGGCCGGGACAAAGAGTGATTAGCTTCGGCTAATGGCATCCGAATGGATGGCCGGGACAAAAGAGTGATTAGCTTCGGCTAATGGCATCCAAACGGATGGCCGGGACAAAAGAGTGATTCGCTTCGGCTAATGGCATCCAAATGGATGGCCGGGACAAAGAATGATTAGCTTTGGCTAATGGCGTCCGAATGGATGGCCGGGTTAAAAAGGGATGATTTCGCTGCCGATTGTGGATCGGCAGCGACGCAGTTCCGCTGCCGATTCTGGATCGGCAGCGACACAGTATTCGCTGCCGATACAGAAATCGGCAGCGACCTAGTTTCCGCTGCCGATACAGAAATCGGCAGCGACGCAGTTTCCGCTGCCGATTTTGGATCGGCAGCGATGCAGTCTTCGCTGCCGATTCCTTGATCGGCAGCGATGTAGTTTCGGCTGCCGATTTTAGGATTGGCAGCGACGCAGCTATCGCTATGGAATCCGGATGGATAGCCGGGACAAATAAACGACTAGTTTCGACGAATGGCATTTGAAAACTTGTGTATCTATATGTACTACTAATTGTTACATCAAATACATGAAGAAATTATAAATGTTAATGCTTATTTAATTGCTAGGCCGTTAGTTACCATTATTATTATTATTATTAAGTATTTGTTTTCTCTTAAATGTTTTGTACTGCTGCAGGGACGTCACACCAACAAGATCTAGGATACCCGATACATGGGAACCTACTTTTGCAAAGAATTAAGTAGATGCATTCTAACTCACAATGTACTTTGTAGGGATCAATGTACTGAATGTATAACTTTTATTAGATCCTTTTTGTTTAAAATTTGTGATGGCTATTAGTAGTATAAGAATGCAAACTCATGTCCATGTATATATATTTTTAATATGAATTTCAAATCATGCAACATTAATATTATGTGTTTGTGTAAGATTCGCTTTTGAATGAACTGTTGATTGTATGGGTTGTATTTTGATGATGTAAGGATTCAAGTTCTTTGATTACCGGCACCAGGTGTATTAAATATATATATATATATATATATATATATATATATATATATATATATAAATTTACTATTGTTGGGCTTAGAAATCCGGGTCGTTACACGAGAGTACCAGCTCCACAGGTCCATAACTCTTGATCCGACCTTTGGATCGTGCTTAAAATTTACAGGAGTTTGCGGACACTATTTTCCCTGATGTGACAACATATCGCTATTCGATGCCCCCAACGTATGGTCGGGCCAAACCACCGACTAGACCATAGTACCGCTCAAATGATCCCTAACTCTTGATCCAACCATTTGATCGTGCTCTAATTTTTACAGGAGTTTGCGAATGCTGTTTTCCCTAGCGCGACAACATATCGCTACTCGACGCCCCAGCGTTTGATTGGGCCAGACCAACGACCAGACCAGAGTACCAGCTCAAAAGGTTCAGAACTCTTCATCTGCCCGTTGGATCGTGCTCAATTTTTTACAGGAGTTTGCGGAGGATGTTTTCCTTGGCTTTGACAAGATATCGCTATGCGAAGCCGACAACGTCTAGTCGGGCCAAACCACCGACTAGACTAGAGTACCGACTCAAAAGGTCTATATAACTCTTGATCCAACCGTTGGATCGTGCTCTAATTTTTACAGGAGTTTTCGAAGGGTGTTTTCCTAGGCATCGCAATGAATTCGCTACTCGACACCCAAGCGTCAGGTCCGGCCACACTACCTATCAAACGAGAGTAACAGCTCGACAGGTCCATTACACTTGATCCGACCGTTGGATTGCGCTCAAATTTTATAGGAGTTTACGAAGGCTATTTTCCTTGGCGTGGAAATGAAATCGCTACGCGACGCCCCTAGTGTCTGGTCGGGGCAGACCACCGACAAGACCAGAATAACAAGTCAAAAGGTCCATAACCCTTGATCCGACAGTTGGATCGTTCTCAATTTTTTACAGGAGTTTGCGAAGGTTGTTTTCCCTTACATAAAAAAGATATCGCTACTCGAGGACGGCAGCGTCTTGTCCGCCAGCCCACCGACCAGACGAGCATACCGACTCAACAGGTCTTTAACTCTTGTTCCAACCGTTGGATCGTGCTCAAATTTTTACAGGAGTTTCCGGAGGCTGTTTTCCATGGAGTTGATAATATATCGCTATGCGAAGCCAACGACATCTCGTCCGCAAGACCACCGACCACACTAGAGTATCGGCGTAAAAGCTCCATAACTCTTGATTTGACCATTAGATCATGCTCAAATTTTCACAGGAGTTTGCCGAGGCTATTTTCCCTAGCATCTAAAAGATATCGCTACTCGAAGCCCCTATCGTCTGGTCAGGCCAGACCACCAACCAGACCAATATACCAACTCAATAGGTCCTTAACTGATATTCCGACCATTGGATCGTGGCCAAATTTTTACAGGAGTTTTCAGAAGCTATTTTCCTAGCGTTAACAAGATATCGCTAATCGACACCGACGACGTCTAGTCGGGCCAGACCAGCGCGCCTACAAGAGTATCGGCTCACCAGGTCCACAACACATGATCCGGCTATTGGATCATGCTCAAATTTTTACAAGAGTTTCCGGAAGCTGTTTTCCCTGGCATCGAGAAGATATCGCTACTCGAGGCCAACAGAATGTCGTCCGCTAGACCACTGACCAGACCAGAGTACCGGCTCAAAAGGTCCTTAACTCTTGATCCGACCGTTGTATCGTGCACTAATTTTTATAAGAGTTTTCTGAGGCTGTTTTCCTAGGCGTCGTAATGAAATCGCTACTCGACACCCCTAGCGTCTGGTCCGGCCAGACCACCGACCAAATGAGAGTACCGGCTCAATAGGTCCTTAACTCTTGATCTGACCATTAGATCGTGGTCTAATTTTTACTAGAGTTTTCAAAGGCTGATTTCCTTGGCATCGTAAATAAATCGCTACTCCAAGCCTACGACGTCTAGTGGGCCAGACCACCGACAAGACTAGAGTACCGGCTCAACAGGTCCATAACTCTTATCTTGTGCTCAAAGTTCTACAGGAGTTTCTAGAGGATGTTTTCCATGCCGTTGCAATGAAATGGCTACTCGACGCCCTCAACATCTGGTCGGGCCATACCACCAAATAAACTAGAGTACCAGGTCAAAAGGTCCATAACTCTTGATCCGACCGTTGAAACGTGCTAAACTTTTTACAGAATTTTTGGAAGCTGTTTTCCCTAGCGTCGCCATCAAATCGCTACTCGACGCCCAAAACGTCTTGTCGGGCCTAACCACCGACCAGACCAAAGTACCGGCTCAAAAGGTCCATAACTCTTGATCTGACCGTTGGATCGCGCTCAAAGTTTTACAGCATCTAGTCAGGCCAGACCACCGACCAGACTAGAGTACCGACTCAAAAGGTCTATACCTCTTGATCCGACTGTTGTATTGTGCTCTAATTTTTAAAGGAGTTTTCGAAGTGTGTTTTTCTAGGCGTCACAATGAATTCACAACTCGACACCACAAGCGTCTGGTCTGGCCAGACCACCTACCAGACGAGAGTAATAGCTCAATAAGTCCGTAACTCTTGATCCGACCGTTGGATCGTGCTCAAATTTTTACAGAAGCTTAAGGAGGCTATTTTCCTTGGCGTGGCAATGAAATCGCAACGCGTCGCCCTCAGCATTTGGTCGGGCCAGACCACCGACTTGTCTAGTGTATCGGCTCAAAAGGTCCATAACCCTTGATCCGACCGTTGGATTGTGCTCAAATTTTTACTAGAGTTTTCAGAGGCGGATTTCCTTTGCATCGCAAAGAAATCGGTACTCGATGCGAACGATGTTTGGTCGGGCGAGACCACTAACCAAACCAGAATACCGGCTTAACAGGTCTCTAACTCTTGATCCTACCGTTGGATCATGCTTTAGAGTTTATAGGAGTTTGTCGAGGCTGTTTTTCTCGAGGTCGCAATGAAATTGCTACTCCACTCCAATGGCGTCTTGTCGGGCCAGACCACCGATCGGACCACAGTACCGGCTCAACAGGTCCTTAACTCTTGATCTGACTTTTAGATCGTGGTCAAATTTTTACAGGACTTTGCGGAGGCTGTTTTCCCTAGAGTCAAAAAGATATTGCTACTCGACTCCCCTAGCATTATGTCGAGCCAGAACACCGACGAGACCAGAATAACGGGTCAAAAGGTCCATAACTCTTGATTCGACCATTGGATCGTTCAAAAATATATTGCTAATTGAGGCCATTAGCGTCTCGTCCGCCAGAACACTGACTCGACAAGCTACCGGCTCAACAGGTCCATAACTCTTGATTTGACCGTTGGATCGTGCTCAAAAATTTACAGGACTTTCATGAGGCTGTTCTCCATGGAGTTGATAAGATATCGCTACGCGAAGACGACGATGTCTCGTACGCAAGACCAATGACCAAACTAGAGTACCGGCTTAAAAGGTCTATAAGTTTTGATTCGACTGTTGGATCAGGCTAGAGTTTTTACAGGAGTTTCCGGAGGCTGTTTTTCTAGGCGTCGCAATGAAATTGCTACTCAACACCCTTAGCGTCTGGTCCGGCAAGACCACCGACCAAACGAGAGTACCAGCTCAACAGGTCCTTAACTCTTGATTCGACCATTGTATCGTGGTCAAATTTTTACAGGAGTTTCCAAAAGCTGTTTTCATTGGTGTGGCAAGGAAATCGCTACGCGACGCCCCTAACGTCTGGTCGGGCCAGACCACTGACCTGTCTAGAGTACCAACTCAAAAGGTCCATAACTCTTATTCCGACCATTGGATCGTGCTCAACTTTTTACTGGAGTTTGCGGAGGCTGTTTTCCCTGGAGTAGAAAAGATATTGCTAGTCAACATAGACGACGTCTCGCCCGCAAGAGCCTTGACCAGACCCGAGTTTCAGGTCAAAAGGTCCATACTCTTGATACGATCATGGGATCGTACTCAAATTTCCACCGGAGTTTGCCGAGGCTGTTTTCCCTAGCATTTAAAAAATATCACAACCCGACACCGATGATGTTTCGTCTGGCCAATCCACCGACCAAACTAGAGTACCGGGTCAAAAGGTCTATAACTCTTGATCCCACCTTTGGATCGTGCTCAAACTTCTACAGGAGTTTTCGAAGGCTGTTTTCCTTGGAGTCGCAATGAAATCGCTACTCGATGCTGACAGTGTCTAGTCGGGCCCGACCACTAACCAGACCAGAGTACCAGCTCAACAGGTCCTTAACTCTTGATCCGACTGTTGGATCGTTCTCAAATTTTTGCAAGAGTTTGCGAAGTCTATTTTCCCTGTAATCGAAAAGATATCGCAACTCGACTCCATTAGCATCTTGTCGGGCCAGACCACCGACGAGACCAGAATAACGGGTCAAAAGGTCCGTAACTCTTGATCCGACCGTTGGATCGTGCTCAAATTTTATAAAAGTTTGTGGAGGCTATTTTCCCTAGCATCAAAAACATATCGCTACTCGATACCGACAACGTCTCGTCCGTCAGACCATTGACCATACCAGAGTACCGGGTCAAAAGGTCCATAACTCATGATCCGACCGTGGGATCGTGCTTAAATTTTCACAGGAGTTTGTCGAGGCTGTTTTCCCTGGTGTCGAAAAGATATTGCTAGTTGAACTCCCTAGTGTCTAGTTGGTCTAGACCACCAACCAGACTAGAGTTCCGGTTCAACAGGTCCATAACTGATATTCCGACTGTTGGATCGTGCCCAAATTTTTACAGGAGTTTCCGGAAGCTTTTTCCTTAAGTGTCAACAAGATATCGCTAATCGACACTGACGGTGTCTGGTCGGGCCAGACCAGCGCCCAGACTAAAGTATCGGCTCAACAGGTCGACAATACATGATCTGACTGTTGGATCATGCTCAAATGTTTACAAGAGTTTTCAGAGGCTGTTTTCCCTTGCATCAAGAAGATATTGCTACTTGAGGCTGATAGAATCTCGTCCGGTAGACCACTGACTAGATGAGAGTACCGGCTCAAAAGGTCCTTAACTCTTGATCCGACTATTGCATCGTGCTCAAATTTTTATAGGAGTTTCCGTAGGCTGTTTTCCATGGCGTCGATAAGATATCACTACGCGAAGCTGATGACGTCTCGTCCGCCAGACCACCGACCAGACCAGAGTACCGGCTCAATAGGTTTATAACTTTTGATCCGACCGTTGCATCGTGCTCTAATTTTTCTAAGAATTTTCTCAGGTTGTCTTCCTAGGCGTCGCAATGAAATCGCTACTCGACACCCCCAGTGTAACGTCCCCTATTTCAGGATAAAATAAAAATCTCATGTCAACCGAAAAACAGAGTAATTAATTTTATATATATATATATATTCATGGTTTTTGTATTAAAATCTACCGAAATTTTGACGGAGTCCCCCCTATACCAGTCCCAAGTTATCGACATGTAACCTTTTTACACTTCTAATAACTCGCATCTCATAACTTAATCTCGACCCAATCATCTTGGGTTTCAATTCCACAAATATTCTCACACCTATCAACCATAATATTTATGATATACATTATATAACAAAATATCATTATGGATGGATAAAAAATATATAAATACATAGACATGAAATATGGTTATATGAATTACAGAGTTAAGTTCATTCAATCAAGTTTAAACATTAATTATACAAATTAAGTTATAAAAACATTTTCATGTTTACAAAATACAAAGGTATACTCCCTAGAACTTAAATTACAAGAAGGGAACATAAGCTAGGATCTACTCCTGTCGTGCATGCGATGATCCTGAAACAAAATACATATTACTAAAAGGTGAATATCACATAAATATAACAACACGAATATCTAACAATTTTAATAGGGTAACATGCATTCATATTTTGTTCACTTCTCCTTTCTGGTTTTCATTAGAATCTCTTCCTTATTCAACTATTAATAACTGTTCCCTCTTCCACTATTAACCTCCATTCCAAACTTCATAAGATCAAACATGATTATTTTTGTTGAACACATTACCGATACCACTTTCACCGGTATCATCATTGTCACCCCGTAAGAGTCGATGCAAGGTGATCCCCTTTTCCGGGATCCTAACATACACTAAATGTATGCTAGCCAATACATGGTGATCCCTTTACCTGGGATCTTAACATACACTAAATGTATGCTAGCCAATACATGGTGATCCCTTTACCCAGGATCCTAACATACTCTAAATGTATGCTAGTCAATACATGCTTGATCCCTTTACCCGGGATCCTAACATACACTAAATGTATGCTAGCCAATACATGGTGATCCCGCGCTCTCTAGAGTACCGACTCAAAAGGTCCATAACCCTTGATTCGACCGTTGGATCGTGCTAAAATATGTACTAGAGTTTACGAAGGCTGATTTCCTTGGCATCGCAAAGAAATCACTACTTGAAGCCTACAATGTCGGGTCGAGCCAGAACACCGACCAGATGAGAGTACCAGCTCAACAGTTCCATAACTCTTGATTCGATCGTTGGATCGTGCTAAAATTATTATAGGTGTTTCCGGAGGGTGTTTTTCTAGGCGTCGCAATGAATTCGCTTCTCGACACTCCAAGCGTCTGGTCCGGCCAGACCACCTACAACACGAGAGTAACGGCTCAACATGTCCATAACTCTTAATCCGACCATTGGTCCTGCTCAAATTTTTACAGGAGTTTAAGGAGGTTGTTATCCTTGGCGTGGCAATGAAATCGCAACGTGACGCCCTCAGCGTCTGGTCGGGCCAGACCACCGACCTATCTAGTGTATCGGCTTAAAAGGTCCATAACCCTTGATCCGACTGTTGGATCATGCTCCAATTTTTACAGGAGCTTTCAGAGGGTGTTTTCCTAGCCGTTGCAATGAATTCGCTACTCGACACCTCAAGCATCTGGTCCGGCCATACCACCTATCAGATAAGAGTAACCGCTCAACAGGTCCATAACACTTGATTCGACCGTTGGATTGTGCTCCAAAGTTTACAGGAGTTTGTCGAGGCTATTTTCCTTAGCGTTGCCATGAAATCACACCTCCACGCCAATGGCTTTGGTCGGGCCAGACAACCGACCGGATCAGAGTACCAGCTCCATAGGTCCATAACTGATATTCCGACCGTTGGATCGTGCTCCAAAGTTTATAGGAGTTTGTCGAGGCTGTTTTCCTTGGCGTCGCCATGAAATCGCACCTCCACGCCAATGGCGTCTGGTCGGGCCAGACAACCAACCAGATCAGAGTACCGGCTCCACAGGTCCATAACTGATATTCCGACCGTTGGATCGTGCTCAAATTTTTACAGGAATTTTTGGAAGCTATTTTCCTAGGCGTCGACAAGATATCGCTAATCAACACCCCTAGCATCATGTCAAGCTAGAACATCGATGAGACCACAATAACGGGTCAAAATATCGTGCCAAAATTTTTAATATAGTTTTCGGAGGTTGATTTCCTTGGCATCGCTACTAGACGCCAAAGGCATCTGGTCGGGCCAGACCACCGACCAGACCAGAGTACTAGATCAACAGGTTCATAACTCTTGATCCGACCGTTGGATCGTGCTCAAATTTTTACAAGAGTTTGCGGAGGCTGTTTTCCTTGGCATCGCAATGAAATTGCTACTCAACGCCAACGACGTCTTGTCAGGCCAAACCACCGATTAGACGAGGGTACCGGCTTCACATGTCCTTAACTCTTGATCCGACCGTTGGATCGTGCCTAAACTTTTACAGGAGTTTGCGGAGGCTGTTCTCCCTAGTGCGATAAAATATCGCTGCTCGACTCCCCGAGCATCTTGTTATGCCAGACCACGGACGAGACTAGAATAATGGGTCAAAAGCTTCTTAACTCTTGATCCGACTGTGGGATCGTACCCAAATTTTTGCAGGAGTTTCCCGAGGCAATGAAATCGTTACTCGACGCATATGAAGTCTTGTTGGGCCAGACCACGGACCAGACCAGAGTACCGGCTCAACAAGTCCATAACTCTTATTCCGATCATTGGATCGTGCTCAACCTTTTATTGGAGTTTGCGGAGGCTCTTTTCCTTGGGGTTGAAAAAATATTGCTAGTCAACATTGACAGCGTCTCGCCCGCGAGACCACCGACCATACCCGAGTTGCGGGTCAAAAGGTCCATAACTCTTGATCCGATCGTAGGATCGTGCTCAAATTTCCACCGAAGTTTGCCGAGGCTGTATTCCCTAAGGTTGAAAACATATCACAACTCGACGCCGACAACGTCTTGTCTGGCCAAACCACCGACCAGACTAGAGTACCGGGTCAAAAGGTCCATAACTCTTGATCCAACCTTTGGATCGTGCTCAAACTTCTACAAGAGTTTTCAAAGATTGTTTTCCTTAGAGTCGCAACGAAATTGCTACTCGAAGCTAATGGTGTCTGGTGGGGCCCACCCACTGACCAGACCAAAGTACCGGCTCAACAGGTCCTTAACTCTTGATCCGACCATTGCATCGTGATAAAATTCTTACTGGTGTTTCCGGAGGCTGTTTTCCTTGGCGTCGTAATGAGATCGGTACTCGACGCTCACGGTGTCTGGTCGAGCCTGACCACTGACCAAACCAGAGCAACGGCTCAACAGGTCTTTAACTCTTGATCCGACCGTTGCATCTTGCTCTAATTTTTACAAGAGTTTTCTAAGGCTGTTTTCCTAGGTGTCGCAATGAAATCGTTACTCGACACCTCCAGCGTCTAGATCGTGCTCAAGTTTTTAAAAGATTTTGCGGAGGCTATTTGCAGCTCGATTTGAGATGAAATCTGGCAATAGCTCTAGGGTAGGTTCTGCCCCAGATAAGAGAGTTGGGATTGAGCTTTCACTTTTCTCAAGGTAGCGAGTGATCTTATATACGATACCGCCAAACGCTTCGTAAGCAAGAGAGACGCTATTATGTCAACTATCTGGGACCTTGCCAATTATCAGCTTGATTCAGTCTAGCTATCGGATAACAAAAAAAATGCTGGACCTTCTTTTTGAAGCGGGGAGGGGGTGAGTCGCCAATGATCTAGCCACCCCACCAACTATGGTCTACCCTTGCAGTTCTTAGTGGTGTCGCAATGAAATCGCTACCCGACGCCAACGACGTCTTGTTGGGCCAGACCACCGATTAGACGAGGGTACCGACTCAACAGGTCCTTAACTATTTATCCGACTGTTGGATCATGCCCAAATTTTTACAGGAGTTTGCGGAGGCTGTTCTCCGTGTCGCGACAACATATCGCTGATCGACTCCCCGAGCGTCTTGTCGGGCCAGACCACGAACGAGACTAGAATAATGGGTCAAAAGCTTCTTAACTCTTGATGCGATCGTTGGATCGTGCCCAAATTTTTACAGGAGTTTCCCGAGGCTATTTTCCTACGCGTCACAATGAATCGTTACTCGACGCAGATGAAGTCTCGTCGGGCCAGACCACAGACCAGACCAGAGTACCGGCTCAACAAGTCCATAACTCTTATTTTGACTGTTGGATCGTGCTCAACTTTTTACTGAAGTTTGCAGAGGTTGTTTTCCTTGGAGTCAAAGATATCGTTAGTCACCACCGACGCCGTCTTGCCCGCCAGACAACCGACAAGACCTGAGTTCCAGGTTCAAAGGTTCATAACTCTTGATCTGACCGTTGGATCGTGCTCAAATTTCAACTGGAGTTTGCCGAGGCCGTTTTCCTTGGAGTCGCAATGAAATTGCTACTTGATGACAATGATGTCTTGTCGGGCTAGACCACCTACCAGAGCAGAGTAAGGATCAAAAGGTCCATAACTCTTAATCCGACTGTTGGATTGTTCTCAAATTTTTGCAGGAGTTTGCAGAGGCTGTTTTCCTTGGAGTCGAAAAAATATCGCTACTCGACTCCCCTAGCGTTTTGTTGGGCCAGACCACCTACGAGACCAGAATAATGGATCAAAAGGTCCATAACTCTTGATCCGACCGTTGGACCGTTCTCAAATTTTAGAGTAGTTTGTGGAAGCTGTTTTCCCTAGCATCGAAAAGATATCGCTACTTGACACCACGACTTGTCGTCCGCCATACCACCGACCAGACCAGAATACCGGGTCAAAAGGTACATAACTTATGCTCCGACCGTGGGATCGTGCTTAAATTTTCACAAGAGTTTGCCGAGGCTGATTTCCTTGGCGTCGAAAAGATATCGCTAGTCGAAGCCCCTAGCGTGTGGTCGGGCCAGACCACTAACTAGACCAGAGTATCGGCTCAACAGGTCCATAACTGATATTTCGATCGTTGGATCATGCTCAAAATTTTACAGGAGTGTCCAGAAGCTATTTTCCTAGGCGTTGACAAGATATTGCTAATCGACACCGATGATGTCTAGTCGGGCCAGACCAGCACCCAGACTAGAGTGTCGGCTCAATAAGTCTGCAACATATGATCCGGTCATTGGATCATGCTCAAATTTTTACAGGAGTTTTCGGAGATTGTATTCCCTTGCATCGAGAAGATATCGCTACTCGAGGCCGACAGAATCTTGTCCGCCAAACTAGCTACCAGACGAGAGTACCAGCTCAACAAGTCTTTAACTCTTGATCTGACCGTTGAATCGTTCTCAAATTTTTACAGGAGTTTCCGGAGGCTAATTTCATTGGCATCGCGAAGAAATCACTACTCGAAGCCTACGGCGTCTGGTCGGGTCAGACCACCGACCAGACTAGAGTACTGGTTGAACAAGTCTATAACTCTTGATCCGACCGTTGGATCGTTCTCAAATTGTTAGAGGTGTTTCCAAAGGATATTTTCTTCAACGTTGTAAAGAAATCGTTACTCGACGCTCCGAGTGTCTGGTTGGGCCAGACCACCGACCAGAACAGAGTACCGGCTCAAAAGTTACATTACTCCTGATCCGACCGTTGGATCGTGCTCCAATTTTTACAGGAGTTTTTGAAGGCTGTTTTTCTAGGCTTTATAATGAAATGGCTACTCGACACCCCTAGTGTCTGGTCCAGCGTAACCACCAACTAGATGAGAGTATCAGCTCAACAGATCCCTAACACTTGATCCGACTGTTGGATCGTGGTCAATTTTTTAGAAATAATTCTGAAAGCTGTTTTCCTTGGCGTGGCAATGAAATTGCTACTCAATGCCCCCATCGTCTGGTTGGGCCAGACCTCCGACCAGTCTAGAGTACCAGATCAAAAGGTCTATAACTCTTGATCCGACCGTTGGATCGCGTTAAAAATTTAACAGGAGTTTGCGGAAGTTGTTTTCCCTAGCCTAAAAAAGAAATCGCTACTCAACATCGACGACTTCTCGTCCGACCGGACCACCGACCATACCAGAGTACCGCGTCAAAACGTCCATAACTCTTGGTCTGTTCATTGGATCGTGCACAAAATTTACAGGATTTTACGAAGGCTATTTTCCTTGGCATCGAAAAGTTATCACTACTCGACGCCAAAACAAAGACCAAACGAGAGTGGCTGCTCAACAGGTCCTTAACTCTTGATTCGGTATCGTGCTCAAATTTTTACAGGAGTTTCTAGAGGTTGTTTTCCTTGGCATGGCAATGAAATCGCTACTCGACGCCACCAGCGTCTTGTCAGGTAGATCACTGACCAGACTAGAGTACCGGCTCAACAGGTCCTTAACTCTTGATCAGACCATTAGATCGTGCTCAAAGTTTTACAGGAGTTTACGGAGGCGGTTTTCCTACGCGCCACCGTCCAATCGCTACTCGACTCCGACGCAGTCTAGTCACGCCATACCACGGACCAGACTAGAGTACCAGCTCAAAAGGTCTATAACTCTTGATCCGACCGTTGGATCGGACTCAAATTTTTACAGGAGTTTGTGGAGGTTGTTTTCCTTGGCGTCGCAATGAATTGGATACATGACACCCAAGCGTCTGGTCCAGCCAGACCACCTACCAGACGAGAGTAACAGCTTAAGAGGTCCATAACTCTTGATCCGACCGTTGGATCATGCTCAAATTGTTACAGGAGTTTAAGAAGGCTTTTTTCCTTGGCGTGGCAATGAAATCGCTACGCGACGCCCTCAACGTCTGGTCGGGCCAGACCACCGACCTGTCTAGTGTACTGGCTCAAAAGGTCCATAACCCTTGATTCGACTGTTGGATCGTGCTCAAATTTTTACTAGAGTTTTCGGAGGCTGATTTCCTTTACGTTGTAAAGAAATCGTTACTCGACTCCAACGGCGTCTGGTCAGGCCATACCACCGCCTAGACCAGATTACCGGCTCAACGAGTCTATAACTTTTGATCCGACCATTGGATCATACTCTAAATTTTACAGGAGTTTGCGTCGCCATGAAATCGCTACTCCACGCCACTAGCGTCTGGTCTGGCCAAACCACCGACCGGACCAGAGTACTGGCCAACAGGTCCTTAACTCTTCATCCGACTTTTGGATCGTGGTCAAATTTTTACAGGAGTTTACGAAGGTTTTTTTCCCTTGCGTCAAAAAGATATCGCACAAAAGGTCCATAAGTCTTGATCCGAATGTGGGATCGTTAACAAATTTCTACAGGAGTTTCCGGAGGATTTTTTCTTGGCTTCATAATGAAATCGCTACTCGACGACTAAAGCGTCTTGTCGGGCCTGACCACTGACTAGACGAGAGTACCGGCTCATCAGGTCCCTAACTCTTGGTTCGAACGTTGGATCTTGCTCATATTTTTACTGTAGTTTTCGAAGGCTATTTTCCATGGCGTTGCTATGAAATCACTACACGACGCCCCCAATGTCTAGTCGGGCAAACCACTGACCAGCTTAGAGTACCAGGTCAAAAGGTCCATAACTGTTGATCCAACCTTTGGATCGTGCTCAAATTTTTACAGGAATTTACGGACATTGTTTTCCCTAGCGTCAAAAAGATATCGCTACTGGACACCGACGACGTCTCGTCCGCTAGACCCCTGACCAGACTAGAGTAGCGACTCAACAGGTCCATAACTCTTGATCCGATCGTTGGATCGTGCATAAATTTTTAAAAGAGTTTGCGGAGGATGTTTTCTTTAGCGTGGCAATGAAATCGCTACTCGACATCCCTAATGTCTTGTCGCACTAGACCACCATCGAGACTAGAGTTCCGGCTCAACAGGTCCATAACTCTTGATGCCACCATTGGATCGTGCTCAAATTTTTACATGACTTTTCTGGAGGCTGTTTTCCTAGACGTGGTAATGAAATCGCTACTCAACGCCACAAATTTCTTGTCGGGCCGAACCATTGACCAGACAAGAGTAGCAGCTTAACAGGTTCATAACTCTTGATCCAACCGTTAGATCGTGCTTAAATGTTTACAGCATCTTGTTGTGCCAAACCACCGACCAAACCAAAGTACCGGCTCAACAGGTTCGCAACTCGATGCCAAACCCCCGACCAGATTAGAGTACCGGGTCAAAAGGTCCATAACTGTTGATCCGACCGTTGGATAGTGGTCAAATATTTACACAAGTTTCTGGAGGTTGTTTTCCTAGGAGTTGCAATGTAATCGCTACTTGACAAACCTAACGTCTAGTTAGGCCAAACCACCGACTATACTAGAGTACCGGCTCAAAAGGTCCATAACTCTTGATCGAACTGTTGGTTCATGCTAAAATTTTTACAGGAGTTTCCGGAGGTTGTTTTCCTTGGCGTTGTAATGAAATCGCTACTCGTTGCCGACGGAATCTGGTCGCACCAGACCAGAGTACCAGCTCAAAAGGTCCCTAACTCTAGATCCGACCATTGGATCATGCTCAAATTTTTACAGGAGTTTCCAGAGTCTTTTTTCCTACGCGTTAGAATGAAATCGCTTCTCGATGCTGACGAAGTCTGGTTGTGTCAGACCACCAACCTAGCGGCTCAACAGGTCCATAACTCTTGATTCGACTGTTGAATCGTGCTGAAATTTTTACAAGAGTTTTTGGAGGTTGTTTTCCTGGTCGTCGACAAGATATCGTTTATCAACACCGATGGTGTTTGGTCGAGCCAAACCACCGCCCAAACTAGAGTGTCGGCTCAACTGATCCATAACTCTTGATCCGGCTGTTGGATCGTGTTCAAATTTTTACGAGTTTTTGGAGGCTGTTTTCCTTGGCATCAGAATGAAATAGCTACTCGACGATGATAGCGTCTGGTCAGGCCAGACTACAAACCAGACTAGAGTACAGGCTCAACAGGTCCTTAACTCTTGATCCGACCGTTGGATCGTGTTGAAAATTTTACAAGAGTTTCTAGAGGCTGTTTTCCTAGTCGTCGCAATGAAATTGCTACTCAACACCTCCAATGTTTGGTTTGGCCAAACCACCGACCAAAAGAGAGTACCATCTCAACAAGTCGATAACTTTTGATCCGAGCATTGGATCATGCTCAAATTTTTACAGGAATTCTCAGAGGCTTTTTTCGTTGGCGTTGCAATGTAATCGCTACTCGACGCCCCCAGTGTCTGGTCATGCCTGACCACTGACCAGACCAGAGTACCGGCTCTGATGCGATCCAACCATCAAAGGATCCATTGGAGGTTCTAGGTTGTCCAGTTACTAGGCTTAGGGCTAAGAAGTTCAAATAAGCTTTCAATGGACTTCTTCAAGATACATGGGCTAAGGTGGACTTCAATAGGATTTGTAATAATAAAGAGCATGCCTTGATTAATCTGATTCATGTTCAAGAGGGGCTTATTGGTGGAACTAAGACCATTACACAAGGATTGCGAGAAGAAGACTAGATTCGGACAGTTTGACCTTTTTTTTACTTTTTGGGTCTTAACTACAACTACAGATAGAATTTTGATGTGATTCTAGTTGGGCTGGAAACTAGACTTCCATACCTTTCCAATGGTATATGGCATGCATTCTAATTCATTAATACGAGATAGAATCATCTGTTTTAAGTTGGGCTTTTGTTGTTGCCAGAATGCAGAAACAACGAACTTGTCTTATTTAATTAGTTGGACAATCAAACTTTATTTATTTTAAGAGGAGACATTTTATTTGGGTTTTAGACTTGTTTATTTTGTTTATTTTAATTAGTTTGGGCTAGTTTTAGCTAGGGTTGATTATTATTTAAATTGGGCTTATGTGAGACTCATTAGGGAAACTAGGGTTTTGGCATGGAGTTTAAAAACACTTTAGGAATAATTTTAGGGAGACTTTTGATGATATTTTCAGCACTGTAGCCGACTTTTGGTTGCTTAATCTTGGTTCTTGATTGAACTTTCAACTCTTCAAAGAATTGACCATTATTTGTTGTGAATTTATACTTCTTTTGCTCGTCTCTAGGTGTAAGTGTTGTGATGTAGTTGGTTTATAGTCTTGTTGCCTTGGAGCAAGTATTCCATTGTGATAAGCTCATTTAAATCTCAACAAACTTGGATTATATTGATCTTGGGGTCATGAATTCCATTAAATTCCACTAGGATTCGCATCAAGCTCAAAAGCTCCATAAATCTGGATTCGACCGTTGGATCGTGCTTAAATTTTTATAGGAGTTTGTGGAGGTTGTTTTCCTTGGCGTTGCAATGAAATCTCTACTCGACGTTGAACTCGTCCACCAGACCACCGACTAGACGAGAGTACCGGCTCAATAGGTCCGTAACTCTTGATCTGACCGTTGGATCGTGCTTAAATTTCTACAAGAGTTTTTGGAGGATTTTTTCTTAGCGTTGCAACGACATCGCTACTCAACGCCCTTAGCGTCTGATCGGGCCATACCACCGACTAGACTAGAGTATCAGGTCAAAAGGTTCATAACTCTTCATCCGACCGTTGGATCGTGCTCAAATTTTTACAGGAGTTTTTGGAGGCTCTTTTCCCTAGCGTCGCAATGAAATCGCTACTCAACGCCGACGAAGACGATGTTTGTTCTGGCCAAACCACCGACCATAGTAGTGTACTGACTCAATAGGTCCATAACTCTTGATCCGACCGTTGGATCGCGCTTAAATTTTTCCAAGAGTTTGCAGAGGATATTTTCCTTGGTGTTGATAAGATATCGCTACGCGACGCCGACAATGTTTGGTCATGCCAAACTAACGACCAGACTAGAATACCAGGTCAAAAGGTCCATAACTCTTGATCCGACCGTTGGATCGTGCTCGATTTGTTTCATGAGTTTACGGAGGCTGTTTTCCTTGGCGTCCAAAAGATATCGCTACTCGACTCCTCTAACGTCTTATCGGGATAGACAACCGATGAGACAAGAGTATCGGCTCAATAGGCCCTTAACTCTTGATCCGACCGTTGGATCGTGCTCAAATTTTTATAGGAGTTTGCAGAGGCTGCTTTCCTTGGCATTGCAATAAAACAGCTGCTCGACTCCGACAGCGTCTGGTCGGGCCAAACCACCAACCAGACCAGAGAACCGACTCAATAGGTCCCTAACTCTTGATCCAACCATTGGATTGTGCTCAAATTTTTACAGGAGTTTGAGGACGCTGTTATCCTTGGCGTCAAAAATATATCGCTACTCGACGACGACGACGTCTCGTCTGCCAGACCAACGACCAGTCAAGAGTACCGGCTCAACAGGTCCTTAACTCTTGTTCCGACCGTTGGATCGTGCTCAAATTTTTACAGGACTTTCCAAAAGCTGTTTCCCTTAGTGTCATAATGAAATCGCCACTCGACGCCGACGGAGTCTGGTCGGGCCAAACCATTGACAAGACTAGAGTACCGACTCAACAGGTCCATAACTCTTGATCCTACCTTTGGATCGTGCTCAAAGATTTACTGGACTTTCCGGAGGCTGTTTTCCTTGGTGTCGCAATGAAATCGCTACTCGACGCTGACGAAGTCTGGTCGGGCCAGACCACCGACAAGGCAATAGTACCGACTCAACAGGTCCATAACTCTTTATTCGGCCTTTGGATCGTGATCAAATTTTTATAGAAGTTTCCGGAGGCTGATTTCCTTGGTGTCACAATGAAATCGAAACTCGACACCCCAATGTTTGGTTGGGCCAGACCACCGTCGAGACTAGAGTACCGGCTTAAAAGGTCCATAACTCTTGATCCGACTGTTGGATCATGCACAAATTTCTAAAGGACTATCCAGAGGATGATTTCCTTGGCTTCGCAATGAAATCGCTACTCGATGACCAAAGCATCTTGTAGGGCCTGACCACTAACCAGACAAGAGTATCGGCTCATCAGGTCCCTAACTCTTGGTCCGAACGTTGGATCGTGCTGATATTTTTACTGGAGTTTTTGGAGGCTCTTTTCCCTCGCGTCGCGATGAAATCGCTACTCGATGCCGCCGCAGACGACATTTGGCCTGGCCAGACAACCGACCATAGTAGTGTACCGGCTCAAAAGGTCCATAACTTTTGATCCGACCATTGGATCGCGCTTAAAGTTTTCCAGGAGTTTGCAGAGGATGTTTTCCTTGGTGTTGATATGATATCGCTACGCGACGCCGACAACGTTTGGTGGTGCCAGACCACCGTTGAGAGCAGAGTACCGGGTCAAAAAGTCTATAACTCTTGATTTGACCGTTGGATCGTGCTCGATTTGTTTCATGAGTTTGCGGAGGCTGTTTTCCTTGGCGTCTAAAAGATGTCGCTACTCGACTCCTCTAGCGTCTTATCGGGCCAGACCACCGACCAGACAATAGTACCGACTCAACAGGTCCATAGCTCTTTATTTGGCCTTTGGATTGTGCTCAAATTTTTATAGGAGTTTCTGGAGGCCGTTTTCCTTGGCGTCGCAATGAAATCGCTACTCGACACCCCAACGTTTGGTTGGGCCAGACCACCGTTGAGACCAAAGTACCAGCTTAAAAGGTCCATAACTCTTGATTTGACCGTTGGATCGTGCTCGATTTGTTTCATGAGTTTGCGGAGGCTGTTTTCCTTGGCGTCCAAAAGATGTCACTACTCGACTCCTCTAGCGTCTTATCGGGCCTGACCACCGACCAGACAATAGTACCGACTCAACAGGTCCATAGCTCTTTATTCGGCCTTTGGATTGTGCTCAAATTTTTATAGGAGTTTCTGGAGGCTGTTTTCCTTGGCGTCGCAATGAAATCGCTACTCGACACCCCAATGTTTGGTTGGGCCGGACCACCATTGAGACCAGAGTACCGGCTCAAAAGGTCCATAACTCTTGATCCGACTGTTGGATCATGCATAAATTTCTACAGGACTATCCAGAGGATGATTTCCTTGTCTTCGTAATGAAATTGCTACTCGACGACCAAAGCATCTTGTAGGGCCTGACCACTAACCAGACGAGAGTATCCGCTCATCATGTCCCTAACTCTTGGTACGAACGTTGGATCGTGCTGATATTTTTACTGGAGTTTCCGGAGGCTATTTTTCGTGGCGTTGCAATGAAATCGCTACTCGACTCGCCCAATGTTTGGTCGGGCAAGACCACAAACCAGTCCAGAGTACCAACTCAACAAGTCCATAACTCTTGATCCGACCATTAGATCGTGCTCAATGTTTTACAGGAGTTTGCAGAGGTATTCCTTGGCGTCAAAAAGATATCGCTACTCGACGCCGACGACAACTCGTCCACCAGACCACCGACCATACCAGTGTACCGGGTCAACAGGTCCACAACTCTTGATCCGACAGTTTGATCATTCTCAAATTTTTATAGGAGTTTGAGAAGGTTGTTTTCCCTGGCGTTGAAAAGATGTTGTGACTCGACGGTGACAATGTTTGGTCCGCCATACCACCGACCAAACGAGAGTACCGGCTCAATAAGCCCATAATCTTGATCCGATCGTTGGATCGTGCTCAAATATTTAAAGGAGTTTGCGGAGGTTGTTTTCCCTGGCATCATAAAGATATCGCTACTCGACGCCGCCAACATCTTGTCGAGTCAGACCGCCGACCAGACTAGAGTACAGGCTCAACAAATCCATAACACTTGATCTGATTGTTGAATTGTGGTCAAATTGTTAGAGGAGTTTCCGGAGGCAGTTTTCCTTGGCGTTGCAATGGAATCGCTACTCGACGCCCCCAGCATCTCGTCCGGCCATACCACTGACCAGACTAGAGTAACGGGTCAAAAGGTCAATAACTCTTGATCCGACTGTTGGATCGTGCTCAAATTTTTATAAGAGTTTCTAGAGGCGGTTTTTCATGGCGTTGTAATGAAGTCGTTAATTGACACCCCCAACATCAGGTCGGGCTAGACCACCGACCAGACTAGAGTACCGGCTCAAAAGGTCAATAACTCTTGATCCGACCATTGGATCATGCTTTAATTTTTATAGGAGTTTTCAGAGGCTGTTTTCCTAGGCGTCGCAATGAAATCCCTACTCGACACCCCTAACGTCAAGTCGGGCCAGACCACCAACCGAACGATAGTACTGGCTCAACAGTTCCCTAACTCTTGATCTGACCATTGGATCATGGTCAAATTTTTACAGGAGTTTTCGTAGGCTATTTTCCTTGGTGTGGAAATGAAATCGCTACTGGATGCCCCCAGCATCTTGTCGTGCCAAACCACCGACCATACCAAAGTATCGGCTCAACAGGTCCGCAACTCTTAATCTAACTGTTGGATCGTGCTCAAATGTTTACAGGAGTTTGCAAAGGCTCTTTTCCTGGAGTCGACAAGATATCGCAACTCGATGCCAACGACGTCTGGTCGTGCCAGACCCGCGACCAGACTAGAGTGTCGGGTCAACAAGTCCATAACTCTTTATCCAACCGTTGGATCATGCTCAAAGTTTTATAGGAGTTTTCGGAGGCTGTTTTCCTTGGCATCACATTGAAATCGCTTCTCGATGCCCCAACATCTTGTCGTGCCAGACCACCGACCAGACTAGAGTACTGGCTCAAGAAGTACTTAACTATTGATTCGACCACTGGATCATGCTCAAATTTTTACTAGAGTTTCAGAATGTTGTTTTCTTTGGCATCGCAATGAAATCATTACTCAACGTCGACAGCGTCTTGTCGGGCCTTACCACCGACTAGACTAGAGTTCCAGCTCAACAGGTCCTTAACTTTTGATTCGTTCGTTGGATCGTGCTCAAATTTTTACAGGAGTTTCTGGAGGCTGTTTTCCATGGCGTCACAAAGAAATCACTACTCAATACCGACAATGTCTGGTTGGGACAAACCACCGACTAGACCAGAGTGCTGGCTCAATATGTCCATAACTCTTGATCCGACCGTTGGATCGTGCTCAAACATTTATAGGAGTTTCCGGAGGCTAATTTCCTTGGTTTGGCTATGAAATCCCTACCTGATGCACCTAGTGTCTGGCTGGGCTAAACCACCGACCAAACCAAAGTACATGCTTAACAGGTCCTTAACTCTTGATCTGACTTGTAAATCCTGAGATAATCAAGGCTGGATTAAATTAAAGAAAATAAACCAAACTAAAAAGAAGTGGGGGCAAACAAATACACTTAAAGAAAATAGGGCCTAATTACAAATAAGAATAATTATAGAACATAAATACTACTCTTCTTACCAAAAACAAATCTGCAACTATCATGAAGAAAGAAAAGAGGGAGTTTTGGTATCTATTTTTATAGATCAAGAGAGAAACACCAAATTTCAAGAACCCATCCAAGATTAAGGGTTATAAGTAAAAATAAACACTAGTGAGCAAGGGATTAACAAGAAAAATTGTACAAGAAGAGAAGAGGGGAGGGTCGGCTGTCATTAGAAAGAAAAGGAGGGATCGAGACCTTGATTCGTATTGGGAGGGACCACAGGCGTGGTGCAACAGCAGCAACAGGGGAGCACGAGTAGAGCTTCTATTACAGGTAGGTGAATCACACCTTTACCTTCTAGGTAAATTCCATGTTTTAATATATATTACTGATGTGAAATGTGAATTACTGAATGTATGTGTACTCAAGGGGAAAGGTTGTTGTGTGAATTGCTAAGTGATGAAATTATCACTGATAAATGAAATATGTGAAATGTGAATTACTAAATGTATGTGTACTCAAGGGGAAAGGTGAGAAGTGTGATTTGAGGCGTAAACTAGCATACATTTAGTGTATGTTAGGATCCCGGGTAAGGGGATCAACATGTTTTTGACTATCATACATTTAGTGTATGTTAGGATCCCGGGTAAGGGGATCACCATGTTTTGGCTAGCATACATTTAGTGTATGTTAGAATCCCGGCAAAAGGGATCACCTTGCATCGACTCCTATGGGATGATGATGATGATACCAGTGAAAGGGGTATCGGTAATGAGTTAAACAAAGATAATCGTGTTTGATCTTATAAAGTCTGGAATGGAGGTTAATAGTGAAAGAGGGAATGGTTATTAATAGTTTGAATAAGGAAGAGATTCTAATGAAAATCCGAAAGGAGAAGTGAACAAAATATGAATGCATGTTACCCTGTGAAATTGTTTGATATTCATGTTGTTATTTTTATGTAATATTCACCTTTCAATAATATGTATTTGTTTCAGGAACATTACATGCACGACAGGAGTAGATCCTAACTCACGTTCCCTTCTTGTAATGTAGGTTATAGGGGGTATACCTTTATATTTTGTAAACATGAAAATGTTTGTATAACTTAATTTGTATAATTAATGCTTAAACTTGATTGAATGAACTTAATCTTTGTAGTTCATGTAACCATTTTTCATGTCTAAGTATTTACTTTTTATCCATCCATAATGATATTTTGTTAAATAATGTATATCATGAATATTGTGGGTAATGGGTGTGAGAATATTGTGGAAATTGAAACCCAAGATGATTGGGTCGTGATTAAGTTATGAGATGCGAGTTATTAAAAGTGTAAACAGGTTACTTAATAGTGCATTGTTATTAAGGCTTTATATCATCATATTGTACTTTTAGTATCATTAATGTAAATCCCGAGATAATCAAGGCTGGATTAAATTAAAGAAAATAAACTAAATTAAAAGGAAGTGGGGGCAAAACAAATACATTTAAAGAAAATAGGGTCTAAATGCAAATAAGAATAATTATAGAGCATAAATACTATTCTTCTTACCAAAAAATAGATCTGTAACTATCGTAAAGAAAGAAGAGAAGGAGTTTTGGTATCTATTTTTACAGATCAAGAGAGAAACGCCAAATTTCAAGAACCCACCCAAGATTTAGGGTTATAGGTAAAAAAAAAATAAACACGGGTAGGCAAGGGATTAACAAGAAAAAAATTGAACAAGAAGAGAAGAGGGGAGGGTCGGCTGTCATTAGAAAGAAAAGGAGGGATCGAGACCTTGATTCGTATCGGGTAAGATATTCTAAACATGGTCTTATAAGTTGTTTTAAAGTTGATTATGAATTGATGCCTGGATGTTAAATTATAGATTTGAGTTCTACAACTCCAGATATAGTTAAAAATCTGAGGAGAGGTCAGACAGTAACAGTTCAAAAATGGACAGTAACAGTCCAAGTGTTTGTTGATGAGGGATTTTGACTATATTAGAGGCAGAACTGGGTTCCTCTCAAAACATAGAACTTGTAGCCTCATGTCTTACCTTTCCAACACCATAAATTTTGATTGAATCGGAGTTCTATAACTCCAGATATAGTTAAAAATCTGAGGAGAGGTCAGACAGTAACAGTTCAAAAAAGGACAGTAACAGTTGGACAGTAACAGTCCAAGTGTTTGTTGATGAGCGATTTTGACTATATTAGAGGCAGAACCGGGTTCTTCTCAAATATAGAACTTGTAGCCTCATGTCTTACCTTTCCAACGACATAAATTTCGCTTGAATCGGACTTCTATAACTCCAGATATAGTTAAAAATCTGAGGAGAGGTCAGACAGTAACAGTTCAAAAACGGACAGTAACAGTTGGACAGTAACAGTCCAAGTGTTTGTTGATGAGCAATTTTGACTATATTAGAGGCAGAACTGGGTTCTTCTCAAAACATAGAACTTGTAGTCTCATGTCTTACCTTTCCAACGCCATAAATTTTGTTTGAATCGGAGTTCTATAACTCCAGATATAGTTAAAAATCTGAGGAGAGGTCAGACAGTAATAGTTCAAAAAAGGACAGTAACAGTTGGACAGTAACAATCCAAGTGTTTGTTGATGAGCAATTTTGACTATATTATAGGCAGAACTGGGTTCTTCTCAAAACATAGAACTTGTAGCCTCATGTCTTACCTTTCCAACGACACAAACTTCGCTTGAATCGGAGTTCTATAACTCCAGATATAGTTAAAAATCTAAGGAGAGGTCAGACAGTAACAGTTGGACAGTAACAGTCCAAATGTTTGTGGATGAGCGATTTTGACTATATTAGAGGCAGAACTGGGTTCTTCTCAAAACATAGAACTTGTATCCTCATGTCTTACCTTTCCAACGACACAAATTGTGCTTGAATCGGAGTTCTATAACTCCAGATATAGTTAAAAATCTAAAGAGAGGTCAGATAGTAACAGTTGGTCAGTAATAGTCCAAGTGTTTGTTGATGAGTGATTTTGACTATCTTAGAGGTAGAACTGGGTTCTCCTCAAAACATAGAACTTGTAGCCTCATGTCTTATCTTTCCAACAACATAAATTTCGCTTGAATCGGAGTTCTATAACTCCAGATATAGTTAAAAAGTTGAGGAGAGGTCAGACAGTAACAGTTCAAAAACAAGACAGTAACAGTTGGACAGTGATAGTCCAAATATAAAGAAAGGAATGATAACTAGGATTGGAAAAAGAACGACAGTAATAATGAGTGAAATGAGAAAAACATAAAGTACTAAGAAATGACTGAAAGAAAGACTTATTGGTTGTTGATATGGTTATTATAAAACATATCCTTGAGTGAGGAAAATTTATGAGATAAACATGTGATTTGCAGGAGGGACCACAGGCGTGGTGCAACAGCAGCAACAGGGGAGCACGAGTAGAGCTTCTATTGCAGGTAGGTGAATCACACATTTACCTTCTATGTAAATTCCATGTTTTAATATATATTACTGATGTGAAATGTGATTTACCGAATATATGTGTACTCAAGGGGAAAGGTTGTTGTGTGAATTGCTAAGTTATGAAATTATCACTGACAAATGAAATATGAGAAGTGTGATTGGAGGTGTAAACTAGCATACATTTAGTGTATGTTAGGATCCCGGATAAGGGGATCGCCATGGTTGGACTAGCATACATTAAGTGTATGTTAGGATCCCGGGTAAGGGGATCGCCATGTTTTGGGCTAGCATACATTCAGTGTTGGGCTAGCATACATTCAGTGTATGTTAGGATCCTGGGTAAGGGGATCGCCATGTTTCGGCTAGCATACATTCAGTGTATGTTAGGATCCCGGGTAAGGGGATCGCCCTACATCGACTCCTATGGGATGATGATACCAGTGAAAGGGGTATGGGAAATGGGTTAAACGAAGATAAACATATTTGATCTCATAAAGTCTGGAATGGAGGTTAATAGTGAAAGAGGGAACGATTATTAATAGTTTGAATAAGGAAGAGATTTTAATGAAAACCAGAAAGGAGAAGGGAACAAAATATGAATGCATGTTACCCTTTTAAAATTGCTTGGTTTCATGTTGTTATTTCTTTTTATGTGATAGTCACCTTTCAATAATATGTATTTTGTTTCAGGAACATCACATGCATGACAGGAGTAGATCCTAGCTTATGTTTCCCTTCTTGTAATTTAGGTTATAGGGGTTATACCCTTATATTTTGTAAACATGAAAATGTTTGTATAACTTAATTTGTATAATTAATGTTTAAACTTGATTGAATGAACTTAATCTCTGTAGTTCATGTAACCATCTTTCATGTCTAAGTATTTACTTTTATTTTCATCCATAATGATATTGTGTTATATAATGCATATCATGAATATCGTGGGAAAGAGGTGTGAGAATATTGTGGAAATTGAAACCCAAGACAATTGGGTCGGGATTAAGTTATGAAATGCGAGTTATTAGAAATTTAACAGGCTGCATATCAATAACTTGGGACCTCTCGATATAGGGGGGACTCCATTGAAATTTCGGTAAATTTTAATATGAAAACCATGAATATATATATATATATATATATATATATATATATATATATATAAAGAAAAGAAAAATTCTCTGTTTTCGGTTGACATAAGAGTGTTCTTTTTATCTTCAAGTAGGGGGTGTTACAGTTAAATTCCCTAATTTAAATATGTTTTATAATAACAAGTCTGATAGTATAGGATAACTTTAATTTATGGTAAATGCTCATTTTAAATGCAGGAAAATCTCACAATTCAAAGGATTGATTGATGTGATTAACTATTGAAAATAAAGGGACAAATGAAGAGCTAGGCTTGGAGAAGAGATGCTGGTTCAATTCAAACTGGAACACCATTCAGTCATTGGGTCATATTTGGAGCTGTAGATCTTGGATTTGAGTTTGGTTTATATGGATAGAATGCTAAGACATAGGCCTAAAACATTCATGAAGAGTCCAAGACTCAATTTTGCCGTTTTGAAGTTCACATCTTAGCAACAAAAGAGAAGTCTGAATCTATCCTGCAGCCCAGATAATATTTAGTGTTCAGTCCATATCTCGAATTCTAGAAGTCCAAATGAGCTCATTCTCTCTTGGTGGAAAGCTGAGATAGATTCCTACAACTTTCATGAAGATCACTTTGCCAAATTCTGATTATAGAAATGTCATTTCCTCTAAAAAACAAATCCATACCTAAACCACCAAGTCCACCAAGTCATTAGTTGGCCACTAATTCAATAGTTAATTACCAAATGAATAGTTCTTTTTGGCCTATAAAAGGAGGCATTTGACATTCATTTAAGCATCTTGGTTTTCAGATCAAGATCATTTTCTTGCTTTATCTCTTTGTAATGTTCAAGTTTTCTTTCATGTTTCATTTTCATTAATCTCTTGTTTATGCTTTTCATTTCCTTTACTACTCTTAGTTAACTAATATAATAATTATGTTCTTATCTTATTTATTTATGTTCTTCATGATGTTTAGCTAAGTTTAATTTGTCAAGGTGAAAAGGTTTCACTAATGGTGTAAGACTATGTATAATATAAACTCAACATGGATTTCAATGTTTATATCCAAGAAAGTCTGTTATTAATATCTTATCATTTTTATGTTATGATTTCTTAATACCTTGCTTGCTAAATGGTTAATCTAGATTTGTTTTGTATAACACTTGGTACATCAAATGATTGATCCTTCATAGTCTTCGGCTGACATCGTTGTTATGAGAGGAACTTGATTTGTTGTTAATATAAGTTAGCAACATGAATGCCTGATGATATTTATAAATATGGTGTTACAAAAATAAGATAATTAATATGATCATGTTAATAATTTATAATGAGTTTATACTTTACTTATTTCTAATACTATTAGTGGATCCTCTAACCTTGACAATTGTTTTATCTTTGTTTTTATCCTTACATTAATATCACATCTCATAATTCTATTTAGGGTTATATGTAGAATAAACACTGGTGGGTAAGGGATTAACAAGAAAATTTGAACAAGAAGAGAAGAGGGGAGGGCCAGCTGTCATTAGAAAGAAAAGGAGAGAGTTGAAGATCGAAACCTTGATTCGTACCGAGTAAGGTGTTCTAAACATGGTCTTATGAGTCGTTTCAAAGTCGATTATAAATTGATGCCTAGATGTTGAATTATAGTTTAGAGTTCTTAGACTTGAATTGAGGAAAAAAGTATGAGTTGCTAAACTAAATAACTTCATGTGTTGTGTGTAAATGGAAAGGTTGACGAATCTAGACAGTTTCGTCTCTTGACTTTCAGAGGGATTTCGGGTAGGAGGATGAAGAAATTAGGATTAGGTTCCTTCATAGAAATTGTAGTTTTAGATATTGACTAACTAAATAAATTGGTCTTGCTCAATTTGGAGTTATAGAACTCCAGCTATAGGTCACCAACCGAGATTGGGTCATGACAGACCTGATGCAACCATATTATTCAATAGTTTCACCCATATTTAACTAGTGTTTTGCCTATGTTTTATATATAAAATGCCTTGATATTCTTTGTTTTATGTTTTGAAGGCACTTTTGGATGAAAGATGCAAAAAGGAGTAAATTGGAGATAATTGGCAGATTTGACCTTCAGTCGATGTTTTGTGCAGAGCGTGAGCTCTAGAGGTTGAAATGAAGTGATTCCAGTGGCATTAAAAAGGTAACATCCATACCTTTCTGGACATCTAAGGCAAGAAAATAAAATAAGGAAGAGCATGGAAATCGCAGCCTTCAAAGTCAAATCTCACAATCTGCCAGTGTTGACCTTCGGTCATTCCAACTTGAATATCTGGAGCTACAGAAGTCCAATTGATGCAAAATCAATTTTTTTGGATTCATGACTCAAATTTCTATAAACATTCCAAATTTCAGCCAAAAAAGATGTCATATGAGGGAGATATGATTTTTCAAAGATGACATCTGAATTCTGCCAGCAAACAGGTTTCGTGAAGAAACGAGTCCAAATTACGTTCCGAAGCATCTAAACCAATATCCAAGTTTTTATTTCAGCAATTTAGCTCCTCTAAGTCAAAGCTTGAAGATTTCATGCAAGGCTATTTCTCCTTTTTTAGGAAAATAGTTATTGAAGTACTTAAATGTAAACAGTCTACTTAATAGAGGACTATTTTGTAAAATAGAGACCTAGGGTTTCCTAAGATATAAAAAGAATGAGAGAAGAGAAGGGGGGCAGCCAGCCAAGAAGAGAAAAACACCCCCTTCCTCTAAGAAACCCTAAATTATGCATTCTTCCTTATTTTTGTTTAGTTGTTCAACAAACATGCAAGGCTAAACACTTTTTCTTGGTTGCAAGGACACGGAAACCTTCGGATTTCAAGAACTGTGAGATTTATGTTACCTTTTCTTTTCAGTTTATATGATGAATATGTTTGTTCTCCTATGCTTATTTTTCCTATGATTGCTTATTTTAATTGCTAGAGCGGACTCTAAGTTATTATTGTAGACAATCTATTGCTAAGTTTGATATCAAAACCGGAGTTGTGGTATATGAACTTGTGAAGCAACTGAGTTTACTAATTGTGGCGGATCTACGTTATTAATCTTAGGGAGAACATTCAATCAAATCAAACATAGACTGCGGACAGTTATGTTTTCTTGATTAATCAACTTATCTAGTTCTTAAGGCTGCCATTAAATTAAATTACTAGTGCGGACACTGTGGTTGTTTGATGGTTAGGGTTAGTTATACGGCGGATCCGTTAACTAACCAATGTTAAGAAGAGATAAATATTCAGAATATAAATTGATGTTTCGTTTCCATGATCAGTTCTGATTTCTGTAGGTGGATGTGTGCTTGTGACCAGGGTTTGTTCTCTTGATAATTTTCTAATTTTATTAAATTTCGTTTGATAGTTTTCTGTTTTCTTTTGCTTTAGCCTAGATAACTTCCAAACCCCCCCCAAATTGCATATCATCTAGCATAAAAATCTGACTTGAAACTTCCTCGTGGGATCGACCCCTTGCTTGCTCTATACTATCTTGTGTGTTGTGTTTGAAGCTACAGTAATTAATTTGTGCGACCGCGATATCGCAACAAATTTTGGCGCCGTTGTCGGGGAAGTAATTTTAGTTGATTCTTGTGCTATTATTTTTATTTGCTGTGATTGTTATTTCTTTTTCTGAAAAAAAAAGAAACAGAATTTTTGCTTGCGACGGTACTGTTCACTTGCGGCGGCAGTACTGTTCAAAACATATTTTTTGGTAGAATTAGGTATCGGCCTTTTGTTTCCTGAAGGGAAACGACGTTCTAAACAGGACTTGTGTTAAACCACTAACCCCACCCTATCAAGGCCAAATTCCACTGTTTTCTAGGGTTTTTAGGCAGTTTTAGTTTTCTAGTGTAGGATTTTCGTACAATTTGCATTGTTTTCGATCTCTTGTGTGGTTGGTTTCTTTTGAGTTTTCTTGATGATTTATGTCAGTAACCCGTTCTACTAATCAAAGTCAAGTGCAGTTGGATCTCGAAATAGAAAAAACTTTACGCAGGTTACGAAAGGAAGCTCACCTTAACACCATGGCTATTGCACGACAACAAACACTTAAGGAGCTTGCTGCTCCTAACGTGGAAAATCAGCCATTATGCATAAACATCGACAATAATGTAAACTTTGAGCTCAAATCTGGTTTTATACATTTGCTACCAACTTTCAATGGTCTTGCAGGAGAAGATCCTCATACTCATCTCAAGGAATTCCATATGGTTTGCGTTGGCATGAAACCGAATGGAGTTGACGAAGAACAGGTTAAGTTGAAAGCTTTCCCTTTCTCTTTAAAAGGGGCAGCAAAGGCATGGTTTTTCTCTATTCTCCCAAGTTCCAATGGAACTTGGAATGCCATGAAGAAGATTTTCCTTGAAAAATATTTCCCAGCATCTCGAGTTGCCAACATAAGGAAAGAAATATGTGGGATTCGACAATCTCATGGAGAGACACTTTCCGAGTATTGGGAAAGATTTGAGCAATTGTGCATTCAATGCTCTCATCATCAAATACCCGATCAGCTGCTCATTCAATATTTCTATGAAGGATTGATGCCTACTGACCGTAGTATCATTGATGCTGCAAGTGGAGGGGCATTGGTAGATAAGACACCTGAGGCTGCACGCCAACTGATCTCAAACATGGCAGCCAACTCGAAACGGTTTGGCACTCGTGGAGACTTCGCAAATAAACGAGTAAATGAGGTAAGTATTTCTAACCTTGAGAATAAAGTTAATGATCTTACTTCTCTTGTGCGTTCTTTGGCTTGTGGCAATGTACAGCAGGTGAAAGTTTGTAGCATATGCTCCTTACAAGGACATGCTTCAGATATATGCCCAACAATGCAAGAAGATTACATTGAACAAGCTAATGCAGTTGATGGAGCATTCAATGGACAGTCCCAGCGTAAATATGATCCCTTTTCCAACATGTACAATCTTGCATGGAGAGATCATCCCAACTTATGCTATGGGAACCCACCTCAACAAGGCAATCAAGGCCGACAGTTCCATCCCCATGGATTTCAATCCCATCATTGGATGATGGGGTCATCATCCAATGATGATCTTCGTGAGATGATAAAAACTTTGGCTTCTAACACTGTGACCTTGCAACAAAATGTCATGTCTTTTCAATAGGAAACAAGGTCAAGTATTCACAACTTGGAGAAGCAAATGGGGCAAGTAACTTCAAGTGTGGGGAAATTGGAAGCACAAATGAATGGAAAATTGCCCTCCCAAGCATTGAATCCAATAGAGAATGTTAGTGTGATCATGCTACGAAGTGGGAAAGAACTTGAAGAGAAAAGGTCAAAACAAATTGAGATAGAGGAAGAAGAAGAGATAGAAACTGAATTGAGTACAAAGAAGGAACATCCTCTTCCTCTACAAACTGAAATATTGACCAACACTCCAAAGGTAACTCCTCACTCAATGAATTCCAGTTTTAAAATAATTCCACCCTTTCCTGTGAGTTCTTCTAGGTCAAAGAAAGAGGACAAAGAAAAAGAGATTTTAGAGGTTTTCAAGAAAGTAGAACTCAACATTCCTTTGCTTGATGTTATCAAGCAAATTCCCAAGTTTGCCAAATTCTTGAAGGAGTTGTGTACTACCAAGAGAGCTTTCAAACTAAAAGGTCATGAAATGGTAACTATGGGTGAAGTTGTATCTGCTATTGTTCAAAAGAATATGCCTTTGAAGCAAAAAGACCCAGGTGCGTTTACTATCCCATGTGTTATTGGTAATGCTAGTTTCAAAAGGGCCTTGTGCGATTTAGGTGCATCCATTAGTGTTATGCCTAAACATGTTTGTGATTCTCTTAGTCTTGAGCCTTTGAATAAAACTAGCATTGTAATACAACTTGCGGATCGTAGTTTTGTTTACCCACTTGGTGTGATAGAAGATGTCCTAGTCAAGATTGACAGTTTGGTCATTCCATACGACTTTTATATTCTTGATATGGAACATGATTCTTGTGATTCATCAAACAGCACTCCTATATTGTTTGGGAGACCATTCTTGAAAACTGCCAATACAAAAATTGATTGTGGTAAGGATACTTTGTCTATGGAGGTAGGAGATGAAAAAATTGAATTTAATTTTCATGATGCAATGACATATCCTTATAGCAATGTTTATTCTATCACATGTTATGACCAAGTTGATAAGTGTATGCAGCAAGTTTGTGATTTTGATAGTGAGGATGGATTAAGCGTAGCTTTGAGCTATGGCTATGATTTTACCAAGATAAAAGAGATGGAGAGGCATATATGTGTTCTCCGAAATGTGCATGATCTCAGCATTGGATTTACAAGCTTTGCAAATTGTACTCCATGATACAGGAGTCATTTACCTCATCATGGACAGTGAATGGGTGGCGCCTATCCTTTTGGTGCCTAAAAAGATTGGAATTACGTTGGAAGAGATTCGAAATGATGCTTACGAGAATGCAAGGATTTATAAAGAAAAGACTAAGAGTCTCCATGACCAAATGATTACAAGAAAAGAGTTTAATGTTGGAGACAAAGTCCTCTTTTATCATTCGCGTTTGAAACTTTTTCCTGGAAAGTTGCGCTCTCGTTGGATTGGACCCTTTGTTGTTTCTAATGTTTTTCCTTATGGTGCAGTTGAAATTACAAGTTTAGAAACCAACAAAGTACTCAAGGTCAATAGGCATCGCTTGAAACCTT
This sequence comes from Populus simonii, assembly GCA_007827005.2. Taxonomy (NCBI): domain Eukaryota; kingdom Viridiplantae; phylum Streptophyta; class Magnoliopsida; order Malpighiales; family Salicaceae; genus Populus; species Populus simonii. The sequence goes on from CM017476.2 coordinate 9,024,788, forward strand.
TCTATGAAGGTTGGACGACAGAACTCACCGCTTTTGTGGAGTTAGCTAAACCAATCTATGAAGAATGAGCATGCAACATGTCGAGCCAATGATATAAAACAAAAGCGCTTACTGGGAGGCAACCCAGGACAAAAAGAAAAAAAAACATATTTGCTTTCTTTTCCCTTATCTTTTATTTTTCGCATTTTACTTTATTTTTGTCATTCTCCTATATTCCTTTTCTTTTATTTCAACATTGAGGACAATGTTGTGTTTTAAGTGTGGGGGTATTGGGAGAATGTTGGTTTTCTAATTTTGGTTTTCTTTGTTATTTTTCAAAATAAAAAAAAATTATGTTTGATCTTTTGAACTCCCATTGGTTTTTGAGAATATGAGTATTATGTATGAGAATTAGTTGAGATAGATGAAGATATAAATCAAATGAATGAGTGTGCATGCAAGTTTTAATGTTTAATTGGTTTAGGGATTGACTTTGAGAATATGTCATGTTGACTTTATAGTGTCATACCAATGCAAGCTTTTGAGCCTTCAACATTATATTATTTGATTATGCCTTCTTTCAATGATATGTATCTTTAGAACTTGCTTCATATCTTGTTGAGATTACATTCATATTACATATATACATGAAGATGATAAAGGTATTAGGAATTTTAACCACTTGAGCCAAAAAGCCAACCTAAAGCATATTATCCTTAGTGAGCCCCTTTTGAGCTTGTTTATCTTTTATTTGCTTTATCCATGTATAAGCCTTAACTTTTTATATGTTTTCCTTTTCCCCTGGCCATGGATTAGTACAGCATATACTTATGATATCTCATGGAATTATGGTTGGAAATTATGTGAAAAGAAAGAAGAAATGATGTTTGATGAAAAGATGGGCAAAGTTGCCAAAGGTAAAAAAAAAAAGAAAAAAGTGTTCCTTTATGTTCTTAAGATTTTATATTGAAAAAGCTTGAAATCAAAAGAAGTTAAGCATTGGTGATTAAAGACGAAAAATTTATGTGCTTTGATGGAATATCTTGTTTGAAATATCATTTTTCAGAATGCTCTACTTTCTTTGGTTTGAACCTTTTCTTTTACTCTATTTTACCTCACCTTTACCTTAGCCCCATTACAACCAGAAAATAAGACCTTTTGATTCATGCATTGTTTGTAATATGTTATTAATGGAGATAAGATTGAAGAGCAAGTTTGTGGTAGAACATATTCATTGATTGAATTTGAGAGATTTAAACACATAAGCCCTAAACACATGAGTGTTGGAGTGTATATCAATGAGAGGACCTATCACTTTGGCATGGCATAGATTTCATTTAAATCTCGACGATTAATTGAATTTTGAAGTTTGCATGTAAATAAATTCATGAAAATTTATACTCTTTATCCTTCTTAATTGTGTCCTTGTTTATAATGCATATATTCTTGGATATTGATGGGAGATTAGAAGATTAGTCATAGTGATTTCATTTAATTTAACTTCAATTTGGTTTTACCTATCCTTTCTCGAGGACGAGCAAGAGCTAAGTGTGGGGGTATTTGATGCAACCATATTATTCAATAGTTTCACCCACATTTAACTAGTTTTTTGCCCATGTTTTATATATAAAATGCCTTGATATTCTTTGTTTTATGTTTTGAAGGCACTTTTGGATGAAAGATGCAAAAGGAGTAAATTGGAGATAATTGGCAGATTTGACCTTCAGTTGATGTTTTGTGCAGAGCGTGAGCTCTAGAGGTTGAAATGAAGTGATGCAGTGGCATTAAAAAGGTAACATCCATACCTTTCTGGACATCTAAGGCAAGAAAATAAAATAAGGAAGAGCATGGAAATCGCAGCCTTCAAAGTCAAATCTCACAATCTGCCAGTGTTGACCTTCGGCCATTCCAACTTGAATATCTGGAGCTACAGAAGTCCAATTGATGCAAAATCAATTTTTTTGGATTCATGACTCAAATTTCTATAAACATTCCAAATTTCAGCCAAAAAAGATGTCATATGAGGGAGATATGATTTTTCAAAGATGACATCTGAATTCTGCCAGCAAACAGGTTTCGTGAAGAAACGAGTCCAAATTACGTTCCGAAGCATCTAAACCAATATCCAAGTTTTTATTTCAGCAATTTAGCTCCTCTAAGTCAAAGCATGAAGATTTCATGCAAGGCTATTTCTCCTTTTTTAGGAAAATAGTTATTGAAGTACTTAAATGTAAACAGTCTACTTAATGGAGGACTATTTTGTAAAATAGAGACCTAGGGTTTCCTAAGATATAAAAAGAATGAGAGAAGAGAAGGGGGGCAGCCAGCCAAGAAGAGAAAAACACCCCTTTCCTCTAAGAAACCCTAAATTATGCATTCTTCCTTATTTTTGTTTAGTTGTTCAACAAACATGCAAGGCTAAACACTTTTTCTTGGTTGCAAGGACACGGAAACCTTCGGATTTCAAGAACTGTGAGATTTATGTTACCTTTTCTTTTCAGTTTATATGATGAATATGTTTGTTCTCCTATGCTTATTTTTCCTATGATTGTTTATTTTAATTGCTAGAGCGGACTCTAAGTTATTATTGTAGACAATCTATTGCTAAGTTTGATATCAAAACCGGAGTTGTGGTATATGAACTTGTGAAGCAACTAAGTTTACTAATTGTGGCGGATCTACGTTATTAATCTTAGGGAGAACATTCAATCAAATCAAACATAGACTGCGGACAGTTATATTTTCTTGATTAATCAACTTATCTAGTTCTTAAGGCTGCCATTAAATTAAATTACTAGTGCGGACACTGTGGTTGTTTGATGGTTAGGGTTAGTTATACGGCGGATCCGTTAACTAACCAATGTTAAGAAGAGATAAATATTCAAAATATAAATTGATGTTTCGTTTCCATGATCAGTTCTGATTTCTGTAGGTGGATGTGTGCTTGTGACCAAGGTTTGTTCTCTTGATAATTTTCTAATTTTATTAAATTTCGTTTGATAGTTTTCTGTTTTCTTTTGCTTTAGCCTAGATAACTTCCAAACCCCCCCAGATTGCATATCATCTAGCATAAAAATCTGACTTGAATCTTCCTCGTGGGATCGACCCCTTGCTTGCTCTATACTATCTTGTGTGTTGTGTTTGAAGCTAGGGTAATTAATTTGTGCGACCGCGACATCGCAACAAATTTTGTATAAGGTAATAGGTTTGGTTCGTTAATAAGCAATTTTGACTGCCTTGGAGGCAGAACTGGGTTCTCCTTCCTTCAGAGAACTTGTAGCCTCATGTCTTAGCTTTCCAATGAGACTAATCTCGCTTGAAACAGAGTTCTATAACTCTAGATATAGTTAAAAATTTGAGGAGAGGCCAGACAGTAACGGTTAAAAAACAAGACAGTAATAGTTGGACAGTAACAGTCCAAGTGTTTGTTGATGAGCAATTTTGACTATCTTAGAGGCAGAACTAGGTTCTCTTATAGCCTCATGTCTTAGCTTTCCAACAACACAAATTTTGCTTGAATCGGAGTTCTATAACTCTAGATATAGTTAAAAATCCGAGGAGAGGTCAGATAGTAACAGTTCAAAAACAAGACAGTAACAGTCTAAATGTTTGTTGATGAGCAATTTTGAATGTCTTGGAGGCAGAACTGGGTTCTCCTTCCTCATAAAACTTGTAACCTCATGTCTTAGCTTTCCAACGAGACTAATCTAGCTTGAAATGGAGTTCTATAACTCTAAATATAGTTAAAAATCTGAGAAGAGGTTAGACTACTAACGGTTCAAAAACAAGACAGTAACGGTTCAAAAACAAGACAGTAACAATCCAAATATTTGTTGATGAGCAATTTTGACTATCTTGGAGTCAGAATTGGGTTCTCCTTCCTCATAGAGCTTGTAACCTCATGTCTTAGCTTTCCAATGAGACTAATCTCGCTTGAAACAGAGTTCTATAACTCTAGATATAGTTAAAAATTTGAGGAGCGGTCAGACAGTAACGGTTCAAAATAAGACAGTAACAGTTGGACAGTAACAGTCCAAATGTTTATTGATGAGCAATTTTGACTGTCTTGGAGGCAGAAGTGGGTTCTCCTTCCTTCAAAGAACTTGTAGCCTCATGTCTTAGCTTTCCAACGAGACCAATCTCGCTTGAAACGGAGTTTTATAACTCTAGATATAGTTAAACATCTGAGTAGAGGTCGGACAGTAACAGTTCAATTTCTAGACAGTAACAGTTCAATTTCTAGAGTTATAAAACTATGGTTTGGGATTTAAACAGAAACAATTTAAATATAAAGAAAGGAATGATAACTATGGTTGGACAAATAACGACAATATTAATGGGTGAAATGAGAAAAACATAAAATATTAAGAAATGACTAAAAGAAAGACTTATTGGTTGTTGATATGGTTACTATAAAACATATCCTTGAGTGAAGAAAATTTTATGAGATAAACCTGTGATTTGCAGGAGGGACCACAGACGTGGTGCACCAGCAGCAGTAGGGGAGGACGAGTAGAGTTTCTATTGTAGGTAGGTGAATCGAACCTATACTTTCTAGTTAAATTCCATGATTTAATATATTACCGATGTGAAATGTGAATTACTGATTGTATATGTGTTCAAGGTGAAAGGTTGTTGTGTGAATTGCCGAGTGATGAAATTATCGCTGACAAAGGAAATATAAGAAGTGTGATTTGAGGCATGAACTAGCATACATATAGTGTATGTTAGGATCCTGGGTAAGGGGATCGTCACGTTTGGACTAACATACATTTAGTGTATGTTAGGATCCCAGGTAAGGGGATCGAGCATGTTTTGACTAGCATAAATTTAGTGTATGTTAGGATCTCAAGTAAAGGGATCACCTTGTATTGACTAGCATACATTTAGTGTATGTTAGGATCCCGGGTAAGGGGATCACCATGTATTGGCTAGCATACATTTAGTGTATGTTAGGATCCCGGGTAAGGGAATCAAGCATGTATTGACTAGCATACATTTAGAGTATGTTAAGATCTCGGGTAAGGGGATCACCATGTATTGGCTAGCATACATTTAGTGTATGTTAAGATCCCGGGCAAGGGGATCACCTTGCATCGACTCCTACGGGGTGATGATGATGATACCAGTGAAATTGGTATTGGTAATGTGTTAAGCAAAAATAATCATGTTTGATCTTATAAAGTTTGGAATGGAGGTTAATAGTGGAAGAGGGAACAATTATTAATAGTTGAACAAGGAAGAGATTCTAATGAAAACTAGAAGGGAGAAGTGAACAAAATATGAATGCATGTTACCCTTTTTGAAATTGTTATATTTATTGTGATATTCATGTTTCAATAATATGTATTTTGTTTCAGGATCATCGCATGCACGACAGGAGTAGATTCTAGCTTATGTTCCCATCTTGTAATCTAGGTTCTAGGGAGTATACCCTTGTATTTTGTAAACATGAATATGTTTGTATAACTTAATTTGTATAATTAATGTTTAAACTTGATTGAATGAACTTAACTCTGTAGTTCATATAACCATATTTCATGTCTATGTATTTATATTTATCCATCCATAATAATATTTTGTTATATAATGTATATCATAAATATTGTGGTTGATAGGTGTGATAATATTTATGGAATTGAAACCCAGGATGATTGGGTCGGGATTGAGTTATGAAATACGAGTTATTAGAAGTGTAAACAGGTTACATGTCGATAACTTGGGACCTTCCGCAATAGGGGGGACTTCGTCGAAATTTCGGTAGATTTTAATACGAAGACCATGAATATATATATATATATATATATATATATAATTACTCTGTTTTTCGGTTGACATGAGATTATTGTTTTTATTCCGATATAGGGGGATGTTACATAATGGGTCTTGAAGTACTATTTCTGCGTCTCCCTGACCAAATCCGCTCATATTAAGATTACTTGTTGATGATTGATCGAGTTTGATGGATTCACCTTCTGAAACAAGAAGTTCTGGTCCTAGGGGGATACTATCAATCACTTGATGCCCCTCTAGCGCATCTATTATAATTATTTCGTACCCCCCGTTTTCTTTTCGTATGATTTTGCTTATTATACCCGCTGCTATAGCATTAGAAACTGTATTATTACTCTTGCTCCCGTCGGGATAAATCTGACCCCTTCCCCTGTTCCCGCCTACGTATATGGGATATTTTAAGAAGTGAGCATCCTTCTTAGTAGTAGGGTCCGGAGAAAGAATAGGAAAGGTGATTTCACTATATTTTTTACCAGGAACGGTAGTCTGGATGGTGGTTTGGCCGGACGAGACGTCGTCTGCATCGAGAAGTGATATCTTGTCAACCGTAGGGAAAATAGCCCCCGCAAACTCCTGTAAAAATTTGAGCTTGATCCAACGGTTGGATCAAGAGTTATGGACCTCTTAAACGGGTACTCTGGTTTGGTCGGTTGTCTGGCCTGACGAGACGCTGTCGACATCTCATAGGGATTTCATTGTGACACCAAGGAAAACAACCTCCAAAAACTCCTGTAAAAATTTAAGCACGATCCAACGGTCGGATCATGAGTTAGAGACATTTTGAGCCAGTACTCTTGTCAAGTCATGGGTCTGTCCCGACAAGACCCTGGGTGGGTTGAGTAGCACTTTTATGGTGACGCCAAGGAAAACAGCCTCCGGAAAGTCCTGTAAAAAGTTGAGCACGAGCTGGTACTCTAGTCTGGTTGGTTGTCTGGCCCGACCAGACACTAGCGGCGTCTCATGGCAATTTCATTGCGACGCCAAGGAAATAAGCCTTCGCAAATTCATGTAAAGATTCGAGTTTGATGTGGCCCGACCAGACGCTGGGGTCGTCGTGTACCGATTTCATTGGGATGCCTAGGAAAACAACCTCCGGAAACTCCTGTAAATATTTGAGCACGATCCAATGGTTGAATCAAAAGTTTTAGACCACTAGAGCCGGTACTCTTGTCTGGTCGGTGGTCTAGCCTATCCAGACCCTGGGTGTGTCGAGCAACAATTTCATTGCGACGCCAAGGAAAACAGCCTTCAGAAACTCTTGTAAAAATTGAGCATGATCCAACGATCAGATCAAGAGTTAAGGACCTATTAAGCCAGTATTCTAGACTGGTCGGTGGTCTGGCCCGACCAGACATTGGGGTTGTCGAGTAGCAATTTCATTTTGACGCCAAGGAAAACAGTCTCTGAAAACTTGTGTTGAAATTTGAGCACGATCCAACGATTGAATCAAGAGTTATGGACCTCTTGACTTGGTACTTTGGTCGGGTCGGTGGTGTGGCCGGACGAGATGTCGTCGGCGTTATGGACCTGTGGAGCCGGTACTCTAGTCTGGGTGGTGGTTTGTCCCGATCAGATGATGGGGTTTTCGAGTAGCGATTTCGTAGCGACGCCAATGAAAACTGCCTCGGAAACTCCTGTAAAAAATTAAGCACGATCAAACGGTTAGATCAAAAGTTATGGGCGTCTTGAGCCAGTACTCTCGTCCAGTCGGTGGTCTGGCCCGACCAAACACCACCAACATTTTATGGCGATTTCATTGCGACGCCAAGGAAATAAGCCATTTGAAACTCCTGTAAAAATTTGAGCCCGATCCAACAGTCGGATCAAGAGTTATGAACTTTTTGAGTTGTTAGTCTTGTCTGGTCCTTGGTGTGGCCCGACAAGACGTTGGGGGTGTCGAGTAGCAATTTTATTACAATGGCAAGGAAAACAGCCTTCGAAAATGCTTGTAAAAAATTAAACACGATCCAACAGTCGAATCAAGAGTTAAAGACCTTTTGAGCTAGTACTTTAGTTTTGTCGATGGTCTGGCCCAACCAGATGTTGGGGCGTCGAGTAGCGATTTAATTGTGATGCCAACAAAAAGAGCCTCTGGAAACTCCTGTAAAATTTTGAGCACGGTCCAACGGTCGGATCAAGAGTTATAGACATTTTGAGCCAGTACTCTTGTTTGGTTGGTGGTCTGGCGCAACAAGACCCTGGGTGCATCGAGTAGCAATTTCATTGCGAAGCCAAGGAAAACAACCTCCAAAAACTCCTGTAAAGAATTGAGCACGATCCAACGGTCATAGAAAAAGTGATGGACCTCTTGAGCCGATAATCTGGTCAGGTGGCGATCTGGCCCGACTAGACATCGTAGGTTTCCTGTAGCGAGTACAGGGCGACACTAAGAGAACAACCTCCAAAAAGTCCTGTAACAAAATTGAGCACGAGCCGGTACCCTGGTCGGGTCGATGGTCTGGCCCGACCAGACACCAGCAGCGTCTCATGGTGATTTCATTGCGACGCCAAGGAAACAAACCTCTTGAAACTCTTGTAAAAATTTGAGCACGATCCAACGGTCGGATCAAGAGTTATGCACCTCTTGAGCCGGTACTCTTGTATGGTCCTTGGTGTGGCTCGACAAGATGCTGGGGGTGTCGAGTAGCATTTTTAGTAGAACGCCAAGGAAAAAGCCTCCAGAAACTCATGTAAAAAATTAAGCACGATCCAACGGTTAGTTAAAGAACTTTTGAGCCAGTACTATAGTCTGGTCGGTGGTCTGGCCCGCCTAGACATTAGGGGCGTCGAGTAGCGATTTCATTGCGACGCTAAGGAAAGGAGCCTTAGGAAACTCCTGTAAAAATTTAAGCACGATCGGCATCAAGTAGCGATATCTTGTCGATGCTAAGGAAAATAGCCTCCGCAATCTCATGTAAAAATTCGAGCTTGATCCAACGGTCGGACCAAGAATTATGGACCTTTTGATACGATACTCTGGTATGGTCGGTGGTGTGGCCGGACGAGAAGTCGTAGGCATGATGGACCTGTGGAGCCGGTACTCTGGTCTGGGTGGTGGTCTGTCCCGATCAAATGCTGGGGTTTTCGAGTAGTGATTTCATAGCGACGCCTAGGAAAACAGTCTCCATAAACTCCTATAAAAATTTGAGCTCGATCCCACGGTCGGATCAAGAGTTATGGACCTCTTAATCCGGTACTCTAGTCTGGTCGATTGTCTGGGCCGACCAAACACCATCGGCGTCTCACAACGATTTCATTATGACACCAAGGAAAACAGCGTCCGGAAACTCCTGTAAAAAATGGAGCACGATCCCACGGTCGGATCAAGAGTTACAGACCTTTTAAGTCGGTACTCTGGTCTGGTCGGTGGTCTTGCCATCGGTATCGAGAAGCGATTTCATGGTGACGCCCAGGAAAATAGCCTTTGGAAACTCCTGTAAAATATTGAGTTATGCACCTCTTCAACTGGTACTTGACACGTCCAAAAGATTGATGTCTTCTCCCAAGTGTAGGAGTGTTGAAGTAATAAACAACCTGGCAAGACCGGGGTCGAACCACAGGGAGGTTAACTGTATAAACTACAAATAAAGAAATAGATAATAACAGTAAAGGAGTTGAAGAGAGCTTTGAGATGTGATATTGATGTAAGGATTAAACAAGGATAAAATCATTGTCAAGGTTAGAGGATCCACTAATGGTATTTCAAACAAGTATAGTATAAACTCTTTTTATTACTCAACTGGAAACCACACACAAAGGAGGTTCCAATCGGATTATAAATTGTTAACATGATTACATTAGTTATCTTATTTGAATAATGTTAATTTTTGTAAATGCTGTCAGGCATTCATGATTGTAACTTATGTTAACAACAAATTAAGTTCCTTTCATAGCACAGGTGTTGGTTATACCATACGGTTGGGCTATGAAAGTGCCAAGTATTTGTTATACCAAGGGTTATACAACATAAATCTAGATTAAACATTTAACAAGCAAAGTATTAAAAGTGAATAAGATAACAAATACAAAACATGTTAGTATCAAACATTAGAGTTCATGTTGAGTTTATATTATACTTATTCTTACACCATTAGTGTACCCTTTTCACCTTGACATGATAAACTTAGCTAAACATGATTAAGAAGAGAAACATAAACAAACTAGATAAGAACATAGTTATGATGAAAAGCATAAACAAGAGATTAACGAAAGCAAAACTTAAGTATTACAAAAATACAAAGAAAGAGAGCAAGAACATAATCTTGATCTGAAAACCAAGATGCCAAAATACATGACAAATGCCTCTTTTTATAGGCCAAAATTTGGAACTATTGATTTGATGACTAATTGTTGACTTTGTGACAATCCTTATCTTCTTGTCTAAACAAAACGTCTTATAGTATCTTATTGTATCAGACTTATTATTATAAAACATGCTTTAGTTAAGGAGTTATTGATACTTTAAGTGCAAAATGGTGATATAAAACCTTGATAGAAGTGCACTTTTAAATACTAATCAGTACTCTGGTCTAGTTGGTTGTTTGGCTCGACAAGACACTTTCAGCGTCTCGTAGTGATATTATTGCGATGCCAAGGAAAATAGCTCCGGAAACTCCTGTAAAAATTTAAGCACGATCCAAGGGTCGGATAAATAGTTATGGACATATTGGGCCAGTACTCTTGTCTGGTCGGTGATCTGGCCTGACCAGACCCTGGGTGCATTGAGTAGTAATTTCATTACGATGCCAAGGAAAACAACCTTCAGAAACTCCTATAAAAAATTGAGCATGATCCAATGGTCGGATAAAAAGTTATGGACCTTTTGTGCCGGTACTCTGGTCTGGTCGGTGGTCTGGCCCCACCAAACACCGTCTGCATCGAGTAGCGAGTACATGACGACGCTAAGGAAAACAACCTCCAAAAATTCCTATAAAAAATTAAGCACGAGCGAACGGTCGAATCAAAAGTTATGGACCATTTAAGTCGGTACTCTTGTCTAGTCAGTGGTCTGGCGCGACTAGATCCTAGGTGTTTCGAGTAGCAATTTCATTGCAACGCCAAGGCAAACAGCCTCTGGAAACTCTTGTAAAAAATTGAGCATGATCCAACGGTCAGATAAAAAGTTATGGACCTCTAGTGCCGGTACTCTTGTTTGGTCGGTGGTCGGGCCCGACCAGAAACCAGCGGTGTCTCATGGCAATTTCATTGCGACGCCAAGGAAACAAGCCTCTTGAAACTCCTGTAAAAATTTGAGCACGATCTAACAGTCGGATCAAGAGTTATGGACTTCTGAGCCGGTACTCTTGTTTGGTCCTTGGTGTGGCCGGACCAAACATTAAGGGTGTCGAGTAGCAATTGTATTGCGATACCAAGGAAAACAGCCTCTGGAAACTCCTGTAAAAAATTGAGCATGATCCAACGATTGGATCAAGAGTTAAGGACCTATTGAGCCAGTACTCTAGTCTAGTCGGTGGTTTGGCCCGACCAGACATTGGGGGTGTCGAGTAGAGACTTCATTGCGACGCTAAGGAAAAGAGTCTTTGAAAACTCGTGTAAAAATTTGAGCACGATCCAACGGTCGGATCAAGAGTTATGGACCTTTTGACCAGGTACTCTAGTTTGGTCGGTGGTTTGGCCGGATGAGACTTGAGCCGATACTCTTGTGTGGTTCTTGGTGTGGCCTGACAAGATGCTAGTGGTGTCGAGTAGCAATTTTATGGTGACCCTAAGAAAAACAGCCTCCGAAAACTCTAAAAAATTAAGCATGATCCAACGGTTGGATAAACAGTTATGGACCTCTTTTGCCGGTACTCTGGACTGGCCCGACCAGACATCGTTGGCGTCGAGTAGCGAATACATGGCGACGCTAAGGAAAATAGCCTCCGAAAAGTCCTGTAAAAAATTAAGCACGAGCCAATACTCTAGTCTGGTTTGTGGTCTGGCCCGACCAGACACCAATGGCGTCTCATGGCGATTTCATTGCGACGCCAACAAAACAAGCCTCTTGAAACTCTTGTAAAAATTTGAGCATGATCCAATGATCGGTTCAAGAGTTACGGACCTCTTGAGCCGTTACTCTTGTCTGATCCTTAGTGTGGCCCTACAAGACGCTGGGGGTGTTGAGTAGCAATTTTATGGTGACGCTAAGGAAAACAGCCTTTGAAAACTCCTTTAAAAAATTAAGCACGATACAATGATTGGATAAACAGTTATGGAACTCTTGAGCCAGTACTCTAGTCTGGTCAGTGGTTTGGCCCGACCATACATCGTTGGCGTCGAGTAGCAAATACATGGCAACGCTAAGGAAAACAGCCTCCGAAAAGTCCTGTTAAAAATTAAGCACAAGCCTGTACTCTAGACTGGTCGGTGGTCTGGCCCGATGACACACCACCAGCGTCTCATGGAGATTTCATTGCGACGCCAAGGTAACAGGCCTCTTGAAACTCCTGTTAAAATTTGAGTATGATCTAACGGTCGAATCAATTGTTACGAACCTCTTGAGTCGGTACTCTTGTTCGGTTCTAGGTGCAGCCCGACAAGATGCTAGGGGTGTCGAGTAGCAATATTTTTGCGACGCCAAGGAAAACAACCTCCGTAAACTCCTGTAAAAATTTTAGCACGATCCAACGGCCGGATCAAGAGTTCTGGGCCTCTTGAGCCGGTATTCTAGTCTGGCCCGACGAGACACTACCGCCAAGAAAAACAAGCCTCTTGAAACTCCTGTAAAAATTTGAGCATTATCCAACGTTCGGATCAAGAGTTATGTACCTCTTAAGCTAGTATTCTTGTCTGGTTCTTGGTTTGGCCGACCAGACGCTAGGGGTGTCGAGTAGCAGTACTAGTGTGACGCGAAGGAAAACAGCCTCCAGAAACTCATGTAAAAATTTAAGCATGATCCCACGGTCGGATCAAGAGTTATGGACCACTTAAGCCGGCACTCTAGTGTGGACCGACGAGACACCACCGGCGTCTCATTGCGACACCAAGGAAACAAGCCTCTTGAAACTCCTGTAAAAATTTGAACACGATCTAACGGTCGGAACAAGAGTTACGCACCTCTTGAGCCGGTGCTCTTGTCTCATTCTTGGTGTGGCCGACCAGACGCTGGGGGTGTCGAGTAGCAATATTAGTGCGACGCTAAGGAAAACAGCCTCCGTAAACTCCTCAAAAAAATTGAGCACGATACAACGGTCAGATGAAGAGTTATGGACCTCCTGAGCCGGCACTCTCGTTTGGCCCATCAAGACACCACCGACGTCTAATGGCGATTTCATTGCGACGCCTAGGAAATAAGCCTCTTGAAACTCTTGTAAAAATTCAAGGACGATCCAACGGTCGGATAAAGAGTTACGAACCTCTTAAACCGGTACTCTTGTTTGGTTCTTGGTGTGGCCTGACCAAACACAGGGGGTGTCGAGTAGCAATATTATTGCGATGCCCTAGAAAACATCCTACGAAAACTCCTGTCAAAATTTGAGCACGATCCAACGGTCGGATCAAGAGTTACGTACCTCTTGAGCGGGTACTCTTGTGTGCTCCTTGGTCTTGGCCGACTAGACACTGGGGGTATCGAGTAGCAATACTAGTGCGACGCAAAGGAAAACAACCTCCGTAAACTCCTCAAAAAATTTGAGCACGATCCAACTGTCGGATCAAGAGTAATGGACCTATTAAGCTGGTGCTCTAATCTGGCCCAACGAGACACTACCGGCATGTCATGGCGATTTCATTGCGACGCCAAGGAAACAAGCCTCTTAAAACTCTTGTCAAAATTTGATCACGATCCAACGGTTGGATCGAGAGTTACGTAACTCTTGTGTCGTCCATTGTCTTGCCCGACCTGACGTTGTGGGTGTCGAGTAGCAATTTTAGTGCGACGCCAAGAAAAAGTCTCCGAAAACTCCTGTAAAAATTTGAGCATGATCTAATGGTTGGATCAAGAGTTATGGACCATTTGAGCAGGTACTCTAGTCTGGCCCGACGAGACACCACCGGCGTCTCATTGCGACGCCAAGGAAACAAGCCTCTTGACACTCCTGTCAACATTTGAGCACGATCCAACGGTCGGATCAAGAGTTATGGAAAAATTGCGCCGGTACTCTAGTCTCGCGCGATGAGACACAACCGGCGTCTCACTGCGATTTCATTATGACGCCTATGAAACAAGCCTTTTGAAACTCCTGTAAAAATTTGAACACGATCCAACGGTTGAATCAAGAGTTATGTACCTCTTGAACCAGTACTCTTGTGTGGTCCTTGGTCTTGCCCGACCAGATGTTGTGGGTGTCGAGTAACAATTTTAGTGCGACACCAAGGAAAACAGCCTCTAGAAACTCATGTAAAAATTTGAGCATGATGCAACGGTCGGATGAAGAGTTATGGACCTCCTGAGCCGGTACTCTAGTTTGGCCCGACAAGACACCACCAGCGTATATTGGCGATTTCAACGCGACGCCTAGGAAATAAGCCTCTTGAAACTCCTGTAAAAATTCAAGGACGATCCAACGGTCGAATCAAGAGTTACGAACCTCTTGAAGCGGTACTCTTGTTTGGTTCTTGGTGTGGCCCGACCAAACACTAGGGGTGTCGAGTAGCAATACTAGTGCGACGCAAAGGAAAACAGCCTCCGTAAACTCAAAAGATTTGAACACAATCCAAAGGTCGGATGAAGAGTTATGGACTTATTGAGCCGGTACTCTAGTGTGGACCGACGAGACACCACCAGCGTCTCATTGCGACGCCAAGGAAACAAGCCTCTTGAAACTCCTATTAAAATTTGAGCACGATCCAACGGGCGGATCAAGAGTTGTGGACCTATTTGAGCACGATCCAACAGTCTGATCAAGAGTTACGTACCTCTTGAGCAGATACTCTTGTGTGCTCCTTCGTCTTGCCCGACCAGATGCTGTGGGTGTCGAGTAGCAATTTTAGTGCGACGCCAAAGAAAGCAGACTCTAGAAAAAACTCCTGTCAAAATTTGAGCACTATCCAACGGTCGGATCAAGAGTTACGTACCTCTTAAGCGGGTAATCTTGTGTGCTCCTTGGTCTTGCCCGACCAGACACTGGGGGTGTCGAGTAGCAATACTAGTGCGACGCAAAAGAAAACAGCCTCTGTAAACTCCTTAAAAAATTTGAGCACGATCCAACGACCGGATCAAGAGTTATAGACCTTTTGAACCGGTACACTAGTGTGGACCAACGAGACACCACCGGCGTCTCATTGCGACGCCAAGGAAACAAGCCTCTTGAAACTTGTAACAACCCGGCTTTTCAAGCCCAAAATAACAGTAATTGTTTTTTAATATATATATATATATACTTAACACCCATGGTGCCGGAAATCGGCGAACCTGATCCCTCACATCATCAAAATACAATCCATACAATCAACATTTCATTTAAAAGTGAATCTTACATAAACACATAATATTATGGTTGCATGATTAGAAGTTCATATTAGAAATATACATACATAGACGTGAGTTTGCATTCCTATCCTACTAACAGCCATTACAATTTAAACAAAAGGATCTAATAAAAGTTATACGTTCAGTACATTGATTCATACAAAATACATTGTGATTTAGAATGCATCTACATGATTCCTCGCAAAAGTAGGTTCCTGTGTATCGGGTTTCCTAGACATCTCGTTGGTGTGACGTCCCTATTGTAGTACAAAACATTTAAGAGAATGCAATTACTCAATAATAATAATAATGATAATTAAATGGTCTGGCAGTTAAATGAAGCATTAACATTTATAATTTCTTCATGTACTTGGTATAAACAACTTGTAGTACATATAGATGCACCAATTCTTGCAATCAACCATATTCTTAAACCCGGCTATCCTCTTAAGGCATCATTTGCTGAGGTTAACCATTCACTCACCCCGGTCATCCACTTTGGATGCCATTAGCCAAAGCTAATCATTCTTTCGTCCCGGTCATCCATTCGGATGCCATTAGCCGAAGCTAATCATTCATTTGCCTCGGCCATCCATTCGGATGCCATTAGCCAAAGCAAATCAATCGTTCGTCCCGGGCATCCATTCGGATGCCATTAGCCGAAGCTAATCATTCATTTGTCCCGGGCATCCATTCGGATGCCATTAGCCCAAGCAAATCAATCGTTCGTCCTGGTCATCCATTCTGATGCCATTTAAGCGTTCGACGATCAATATCTGTTCTAACGCAATATGGTAACATTCATGATAAAATATTTTATTATTCAACGTATAAAAAAAAAAGGTGCAAGTCACCTACCTGCTCCACCTGTGGGTTGTTCTTGTCTTGACGATGGTCCAATCCCGACCGCACCATCTTAGACATCAATGGTCACAAATCAGTACATTTTGTATTTTTGAATCACATTCGTCACCACACTTATTTCAAGAGTTCATATGTTCACATTCAAGTATTCCACATTTTACACCATCATACCATGACATTGTTACTAGCATTTAAGTCATTTCTGCCTAGAAGGCTTGTTGTAGAAATCGGCAGCGAGAACTGGTTCGCTGTAGGCAGCCAATTCGGCAGCGAAAACTCCTTCGCTGCTAGTAGCCAATTCGGCAGCAAATGCTAACTCGTAGCAGACAGCTCAGTTTCGGCAGCGAATCATAATTTCGCTGTAGCCAACTCAACTTCGGCAGCGATTCGCTGCAGACAACTCCACTTTGACAGCGAATCGCAAGTTCGCTGCAGAACACGCCACTCGGCAGGGAATTGTTAATTCGCTGCAGACGCCACAGTTTCGGCAGCGAATCACAAATTCGCTGCAGAACACACAATTCGGCAATGAATGCTAATTCGCTGTAGAAGACTCAGTTTCGGCAGCGAATGCCAATCCGCTGCAGCCAACACAGTTTCGGCAGCGAATCACACTTTCGCTGCACAACACACAATTCGGCAACGAATGCTAATCCGCTGCAGAAGACTCAGTTTCGGCAGCGAATGCTAATTCGCTGCAGCCAACACAGTTTCGGCAGTGAATCACAATTTCGCTGCACAACACACAACTCGGCAGCGAATGCTAATTCGCTGCAGAAGACTCAGTTTCGACAGCGAATCACAATTTCGGTGCACAACACACAATTCGACAGCGAATGCTAATTCGCTGCAGAAGACTCAGTTTAGACAGCGAATCACAATTTCGCTGCACAACACACAATTCGGCAGCGAATGCTAATTCACTGCAAAGACTCAGTTTCGGCAGCGAATGCTAATTCGCTGCAGTCGACACAGTTTCGACAGTGAAACACAATTTCGCTGCACAACACACAATTTGGCATGAACACACACCACACATGTTGTAACAACTCCAGCATATAAACTGTCACTAAGTTCTAGCAGAACACACACATTCAAACCATCAATTTCAGCACATAATCCTTCAACAAATCTCAGCAGAACACACATATTGAAAACCATCAATTACAACATATAATCTTTCAATAAATTCCAGCAGAACACACACATTGAATGTTGGCCAACCCCATAGTTAAAGCCAGCCCTTTACCATGATTTGTTATTTCCATTTTATTCATTTTTCTTTGTTAGATGTTCTGAAATTGGCCTCATTTCATTTCTTTTTCCTTTTCCTCCTAGTTAATTTCAGTTTCCTTCACAGCTAGCTTAGGTCTTAGGTCAATTTTCTTAGGGTTTTCTTCTTCATTTTCGTTTCTGGTTTTAAGGAGAAGAGGAAGGGAGTTTCATGACCCATACCTTTCGAATCTAACTAAGTTTGAGGAAGGTTTGACACTATTCTTTCTCTTCTCCTGCTGGTTCTCCTCCTTCTTCTTCCTCTCACGTTTTCCAGCCTTCTTTTTCCTTTCCCTCTAGGCAGGTGTCCACTCTTCTCTCAAGGTCTTATCTTTCCCTCACACATTCACAAATCACTCTCTACTGGTTTGGTTTAGGTTTCTGTTGGGAAAGAGGAAGGGAAGAACGACATGCAGCTGCTGGAGACAACTTTGGGAAGAGGATGGATCATCCTCTCTCTCCTCCTTGTATTTATACTCCCAATTAAATGAGGTGGGTTGTTTGGGGTTGGTTTAGATGTGTTCTTATCCTTGTTTTGGTCTATCTAAAACTAGTTTAGATGTGTTCTTTTTTTAAAAAAACAAAAATTGCGTCGCTGCCGATGCAGAAATCGGCAGCGAAAACTTCGTCGCTGACGATCAAGAAATCGGCAGCGAAAACTGCTTCGCTACCGATCAAGAAATCGACAGCAAAAACTGCTTCGCTGCCGATCAAGAAATCGACAGCGAAAATTGAGTCATCAATTCTATCTATCTTTATTTTATTTTTTTGGGTGTTTACATTGAAACTCCTGTAAAAATTTAAGCATGATCCAACGGTCGGAACAATAGTTATGTACCTCTTGAGCCGGTACTCTTGTGTGCTCATTGGTCTTGCTCGACCAGACGTTGCGGGTGTCGAGTAGCAATTTTAGTGCAACGCCAAGGAAAACAGCCTCCAGAAACTCAGGTAAAAATTTGAGCACGATCTAACAATCGAATCAAGAGTTATGGACCTCTTTAGCCGGTACCCTAGTGTGGCCCGACGAGACACCACCGGCGTCTCATGACGATTTCATTGCGACGCCAAGGAAACAAGCATCTTGAAACTCCTGTAAAATTTTGAGCACGATCCAATGAACAGATCAAGTATTCTATACCTCTTAAGCTGGTAGTCTAGTCTGGTCCTTGGTGTAGCCGGACCTGATGCTGACAATGTCGAGTAGCAATTTTAGTGCGACGCGAAAGAAAACAGCCTACGGAAACTCCTGTAAAAATTTGAGCATGATCCAACGGTCGGAACAATAGTTATAGACCTATTGAGCCGGTACCTTAGTCTGGTTCGACGAGACACCACCGACATCTCATGGCGATTTCATTGCGACGCCAAGGAAACAAACCTCTTCAAACTCTTGTCAAAATTTGAGCACAATCCAACGGTCGGATCAAGAGTTCTGGACCTCTTGAGCCGACAGTCTAGTCTGGTCCTTGGTGTTGCCAGACCAGACATTGATAATGTTGAGTAGCAATTTTTGTGCGACACAAAAGAAATCAGCCTCCGAAAACTCCTGTAAAATTTTGAGCACAATCCAACGGTCGGATCAAGAGTTATGGACAATTTGAACCAGTATTCTAGTATGGCCCGAAGAGACACCACAAGCGCCTCATGGCGATTTCATTGCGACGCCAAGGAAACAACCTCTTGAAACTCTTGTAAAAATTTGAGCACAATCAAACGGTCGGATCAGTTGGTACGAACCTCTTGAACCGACACTCTTGTTTTGTTCTTAGTGTGGCCCGACCAAACATTGGGGGTGTCGAGTAGCAATATTATTACGACGCCAAGTCAAATAGCCTACGGAAACTCCTGTAAAAATTTGAGCACGATCCAACGGTCGGAACAAGAGTTATGGACCTATTGAGTCGGTACTATAGTCTGGCCCGACGAGACACCACCGGCATCTCTTGGCAATTTCATTATGATGCCAAGGAAAAAAGCCTCTTGAAACTCCTGTAAAAGTTTGAGCACGATCCAACGGTCAGATCAAGAGTAACGTACATCTTGAGCCAGTACTCTTATCCGGTTCCTAGTGTGGCTGACCAGACGCTAGGGGTGTCGAGTAGCAATATTAGTGCGACACCAAGGAAAAAAGCCTCCTGAAACTTATGTAAAAATTTGAGCATGATTCAATGGTCGGATCAAGAGTTATGGAGCTCTTGAACCGGTACACTAGTTTGGCCCAGTGAGACACCACCGGCGTCTCATGGCGATTTCATTTCGACGCATAGGAAATAAGCCTATTTAAACTCCTGTAAAAATTTGAGGACAATCAAACGGTCGGATCAAGAGTTCTGGACCTCTTGAGCTGGTACTCTAGTCTGGCCCGATGAGACCCCACCGGCGTTTCATGGCGATTTCATTGCGACGTAAAGAAAACAAACCTCTTGAAACTCTTGTAAAAATTTGAGCACGATCCAACTGTCAGATCAAGAGTTACGTACATTTTGAGCCTGTACTCTTGTTTGGATTTTGGTGTGGCCGACCAGACGTTATGGGTGTCTAGTAGCAATATTAGTGCGATGCCAAGGAAAACAGCCTCCAGAAACTCATGTAAAAATTTGAGCATGATCCAATGGTCGGATCAAGAGTTATGGATCTCTTAAGCCGCTACACTAGTTTGGCCCGGCTAGACACCATCGGCATCTCTTGGCGATTTCATTGCGACGCCAAAGAAATAAGCCTCTTTAAACTCATGTAAAAATTTGAGCACGATCCAACGGTCGGATCAAGAATTATGGACCTATTGAGCCGGTAATCTAGTCTGGCCTGACGAGACACCAACGGCTTATCATACCGATTTCTTTGCGAGGCCAATGAAACAAGCCTCTTGAAACTCCTGTCAAAATTTGATCACGATCCAACGGTCGGATCAAGAGTTACGAACCTCTTGAGCAGGTACTCTTGTCTTGCTCTTGGTGTGGCACGACCAAACGTTGGGGGTGTCGATTAGCAATATTATTGTGACTCCAAGGAAAACAACCTACGAAAATGCCTTTAAAAATTTGAGCACAATCCAACGGTCGGATCAATAGTTACGAACCTCATGAGCCGGTACTCTAGTCAGGCCCGACGAGAAACCACCGGCGTCTCATGACGATTTCATTGCGACGCCAAGGAAACAATCCTCTTGAAACTCCTGTAAAAATTTGAGCACGATCCAACGGTCGGATCAAGAGTTACGAACCTCTTGAGCCGGTACTCTTGTGTGGTCCTCGGTCTTGCACGCCTAGACGCTGGCAGTGTCGAGTAGCAATACTAGTACGACACCAAGGAAAACAGCCTCCAAAAATTCATGTAAAAATTTGAGCACGATCCAAAGGTCGGATCAAGAGTTATGGACCATTTGAGCCGGTACTCTAGTCTGCCCGACGAGACACCACTAGCGTCTCATTGCGACGCCAAGGAAACAAGCCTCTTGAAACTCCTGTCAAAATTTGAGCACGATCCAACGGTCGGATCAAGAGTTACGAACCAATTAAGCCGATACTCTCATGTGGTCCTTGGTCTTGCCAGACCAGATGCTGGGGGTGTCGAGTAGAAATACTAGTGTGACACCAAGGAAAACATCCTCCGTAAACTCCTGTAAAAATTTGAGCACCATCCGACCGTTGGATCAAGAGTTAGGGACTTGTTGAGCCGGTACTCTAGTATGGCCAACGAGACACCACCGGCATCTCACGGTGATTTCATTGCGACACCAAGGAAACAAGCCTTTTGAAAGACATGTAAATATTTGAGCATTATCCAACGGTTGGATGAAGAGTTACGTACCTCTAGAGCCGAAACTCTGGTGTGGTCCTTGGTCTTGCCCGACCAGACGCTGGGGGTGTCGAATAGCAATATTAGTGCAACACCAAGGAAACAATCCTCTTGAAACTCCTGTAAAAATTTGAGCACGATTCAACGGTCGGATCAAGAGTTACGAACCTCTTGAACCGGTACTCTTGTGTGGTCCTCGGTCTTGCCCGCCTAGACGCTGGCGGTGTCGAGTAGCAATACTAGTGCGAGGCCAAGGAAAACAGGCTCCGAAAACTCCTGTAAAAATTTGAGCACGATCCAACGGTCGGATCAAGAGTTATGGACCATTTGAGCCGGTACTCTAGTCTGCCCGACGAAACACCAGCAGCGTCTCATTGCGACGCCAAGGAAACAAGCCTCTTGCAACTCCTGTCAAAATTTGAGCACGATCCAACGGTCGGATCAAGAGTTACGAACCAATTAAGCCGATACTCTTGTGTGGTCCTCGGTCTTGCTAGACCAGACGCTGGGGGTGTTGAGTAGAAATATTAGTGTGACACCAAGGATAACATCCTCCGTAAATTCCTGTAAAAATTTGAACACGATCCAACGGTCGGATCAAAAGTTAAAGACCTGTTGAGCCGGTACTCTAGTATGGCCGACGAGACACCACAGACGTCTCACGACGATTTCATTGCGACGCCCAGGAAACAAGCCTTTTGAAACACATGTAAATATTTGAGCACTATCCAACGGTCGGATGAAGAGTTGCGTACCTCTAGAGCCGAAACTCTGGTGTGGTCCTTGGTCTTGCCCGACCAAACGCTGGGGGTGTCGAGTAGTAATATTAATGCGACACCAAGGAAAACAGCCTCCGTAAATTCCTGTAAATATTTAAGCACGATCCAACGATCGGATCAAGAGTTAAGAACCTTTTGAGCTGGTACTCTTGTGTGGTCCTCGGTCTTGCCGCCTAAATGCTGGCGGTGTCGAGTAGCAATACTAGTGCAACGCTAAGGAAAACAGCCTCCAAAAACTCCTATAAAAATTTGAGCACGATCTAACGGTCAAATCAAGAGTTATGGACCATTTGAGCCGGTACTCTAGTTTGCTCGACGAGACACCACCGGCGTCTCATTGCGACGCTAAGGAAACAAGCCTCTCGAAACTCCTGTCAAAATTTGAGCACGATACAACGGTCGGATCAAGAGTTATAGACCTCTTGAGTCGGTACACTAGTTTGGCCCGACGAGACACCACCGGCGTTTCATGTCGAGTTCATTGCGATGCCTAGGAAACAAGCCTCTTGAAACTCCTGTAAAAATTTGAGCACGATCCAACAGTCGGATCAAGAGTTACGAACCTCTTGAGCCGTTACTCTTGTGTGGTCCCTCGGTCTTCCTCGACTAGACGCTGGCGGTGATGAGAAGCAATACTAGAGCGACGCCATGGAAAACAGCCTCCATAAACTCCTGTAAAAATTTGAGCACGAACCAACGATCAGATCAATAGTTATGGACCATTTGAGCTGCTACTCTAATTTAGCACGACAAGACACCACTAGCGTCTCATGGTGATTTCATTGCGACGCTAAGCAAACAAGCCTCTTGAAACTACTTTAAAAATTTGAGCACGATTGAACGGTTGGATCAAGAGTTACGTACCTCTTAAGCCGGTACTCTTGTGTGGTCCTCGGTCTTGCCCGACAGACGCTGGCGGTGTCGAATAGCAATACTAGAGCGCGCCATGGAAAACAGCGTCCGTAAACTCCTGTAAAAATTTGAGCACGATCCAACGGTCGGATCAATAGTTATGGACCATTTGAGCCGGTACTCTAGTCTGGCCTGACGAGACACCAACGGCGTGTCAAAGCGATTTCTTTGCGAGGCCAAGGAAACAAGCCTCTTGAAACTCTTGTCAAAATTTGATAATGATCCAACGGTCGGATCAAGAGTTACGAACCTCTTGAGCCGGAACTCTTGTCTTGTTCTTGGTGTGTCATGACCAAACGTTGGGGGTGTCGATTAGCAATATTATTGTGACGCCAAGGAAAACAACCTACGGAAACGCCTTTAAAAATTTGAGCACGATCCAACGGTCGGATCAACAGTTACGAACCTCTTGAGCCGGTACTCTAATCAGGCCCGACGAGACACCACTGGCGTCTCATGATGATTTCATTGCGACGCCAAGGAAACAAGCCTCTTGAAACTCCAGTAAAAATTTGAGCACGATCTAACAGTCAGATCAAGAGTTACGAACCTCTAAACCCGGTAAACTCGTGTGGTCCTCGGTCTTGTCCGACCAGACGCTGGCGGTGTCGAGTAGCAATACTAGTGTGACACCAAGGAAAACAACCTTCGTAAACTCCTGTAAAAATTTGAGCACGATCCAACAGTTGGATCAAGAGTTATGGACCATTTGAGTAGGTACTCTATTCTGGCCTGACGAGACACCACCGGTGTCTCCTGATGATTTCATTGCGACGCCAAGGAAACAATCCTCTTGAAACTCCTGTAAAAATTTGAGCACGATCCAACGGTCGGATCAAGAGTTACGAACCTTTTGTGCCGGTACTCTTGTGTGATCCTTGGTCTTGCCCGACTAGACGCTGTCGGTGTTGAGTAGCAAACTAGCGCGACACCTAGGAAAACAACCTCCGTAAACTTCTGTAAAAATTTGAGCACGATCCAACGGGCGAATCAAGAGTTGAGGACCATTTAAGTCAGTCCTCTAATCTGGCCCGAGGAGACACCACAGGCGTCTCCTGGCGATTTCATTACGACGCCACGAAGACAAGCCTCTTGAAACTCCTGTCAAAATTTGATCACGATCCAACGGTCGGATCAAGAGTTATGTTCCTCTTGAGACGGTACTCTTGTGTTGTTCGTGGTCTTGCCCGACCAGACGCTGTTGGCGTCGAGTAGCAATCTTAGTGCGACGCCAAGGAAAACTGCCTCCAGAAACTCATGTAAAAGTTTGAGCAAGATCCAACAGTTTGGATAAAGAGTTATGGACCTCTTGAGCCGATACGCTAGTCTGGCCGGACGAGACACCACTGCCGTCTCATGGCGATTTCATTACGACGCCAAGGAAACAAGCCTCTTGAAACTCCTATCAAATTTTGAGCACGATCCAACGGTGGGATCAAGAGTTACGAACCTCTTGAGCCGGTACTCTTGTGTGGTCCTCGGTCTTGCCCGCCTAGACGTTGGCGATGTCGAGTAGCAATACTAGTGCGACGGTAAGAAAAACAGCCTCCAGAAACTCACGTAAAAATTTGAGCACGATCCAACGGTCGGATCAAGAGTTATGTACCTCTTGAGTCGGTACACTAGTCGGGCCCAATGAGACACCATAGGCGTCTCATGACGAATACATTGCGACGCCAAGCAAACAAGCCTCTTGAAACTACTATAAAAATTTGAGCACGATCGAACGGTCGGATCAAGAGTTACGTACCTCTTGAGCCGGTACTCTTGTTTGGTCCTTAGTCTTGCCCGATAAGATGTTATGGCTGTCGAGTAGCAATACTAGTGCGACACCATGGAAAACAGCCTCCGTAAACTCCTGTAAAAATTTGAGCACGATCCAACGGTTGGATCAATAGTTATGGACCATTTGAGCTGGTACTCTAATCTAGCCTGATGAGGCAACACTAGCGTCTCATAGTGATTTCATTGCGACGCCAAGCAAACAAGCCTCTTGAAACTACTGTAAAAATTTGAGCACGATCGAACGGTCGGATCAAGAGTTACGTACCTCTTGAGTCGGTACTCTTGTTTGGTCCTTAGTCTTGCCCGATAAGATGTTATGGGTGTCGAGTAGCAATACTAGTGCGACGCCATGGAAAACAGCCTTCGTAAACTCCTGTAAAAATTTGAGCACGATCCAACGGTCGAATCAAGAGTTACGAACCTCTTGAACCGGTACTCTTGTGTGGTCCTTCGTCTTGCCCGACCAGAAGTTATGGGTGCTAGCAATTGTAGTGCGACGCCAAGAAAAATAGCCTCCAGAAACTCACGTAAAAATTTGAACACGATCCAACGGTCGGATCAAGAGTTATATACCTCTTGAGCCGGTACACTAGTCTGGCCCGACGAGACACCACCGGCTTCTCCTGACGATCTCATTGCGACGCTAAGGAAAGAAGCCTGTTGAAACTCTTGTAAAATTTTGAGCAGGATCCAACGGTCGGATCAAGAGTTATGGACCATTTGAGCCGGTACTCTTGTGTGGTCCGTAGTCTTGCACGACCAGACGCCGTGGTTGTCAAGTTGCAATTTTAGTGAGACGCCAAGAAAAACAGCCTCGAGAGACTCACGTAAAAATTTGAGCACGATCCAACGATCGGATCAAGAGTTATGGACCACTTGAGCCGGTACTCTAATCTGGCCCGAAGAGACAACACTGGCGTCTCATGGCGATTTCATTGCGACGCCAAAGAAACAAGCCTCTTGAAACTGCAGTAAAAATTTCAGCACAATCCAACGGTGGGATCAAAAGTTACGAATCTTTTGAGCCGGTACTCTTGTGTGGTCCTTGGTATTGCCTAACAGACGATGTAGGTGTCGAGTAGCAATTTTAGTGCGACACCAAGAAAAATAGCCTCCAGAAATTCACGTCAAATTTTGAGCACGATCCAACGGTCGGATCAAGAGTTATGTACCTCTAACCGGTACACTAGTCTGGGTAGAGGAGACACCGCCGACGTGTCATGACGATTTCATTGCGACGCCAAGGAAACAATCCACATGAAACTCCTGTAAAAATTTAAACACGATCCAACGGTCGGATCAAGAGTTACGAACCTCTTAAGCCAGTACTCTAGTGTGGTCCTTGTTCTTGCCCGACTAGACGCTGGCGGTGTCGAGTAGCAATACTACTGCGACGCCATGGAAAACAGCCTCTGTAAAGTTGTGTCAAAATTTCAGATCGATCCAACGGTCAGATAAAGTGTTAAGTACCATTTGAGTAGGTATTCTAATCTGGCCCGACAAGACGACAGTGGAGTCTCATGGCAATGTCATTGCAACTCCAAGGAAACAATCCTCTTGAACCTCCTGTAAAAACTTTCAGCACGATCCCACGGTCGGATCAAGAGTTTTGAACCTCCTGAGCCGGTACTCTTGTGTGGTCCTCGGTCTTGCCCGACTAGACGCTGGCAGAGTCGAGTAGCAATACTAGTGCGACGGCAAGAAAAACAGCCTCCAAAAACTCACGTAAAAATTTGAGCACAATCCAACGGTCGGATTAAGAGTTATGTACCTCTTGAGCCGGTACACTAGTCGGGCCCAATGAGACACCACAGGCGTCTCATGACGAATACATTGCGACGCCAAGGAAACAAGCCTCTTGAAACTCCTGTAAACATTTGAGCAGGATCCAACGGTAGGATCAAGAGTTACGAACCTCTTGAGTCGGTACTCTTATGTGGTCCTTCGTCTTGCCCGACCAGACATTGTGGGTGTCGAGTACCAATACTAGTGCGACGCCTTGAAAAACAGCCTCCGTAAACTCCTGTAAAAATTTAAGCACGATTCAATGGTCGAATTAAGAGTTACGGACCATGTGAGCCGGTACTCTATTCTGGCCCAACGAAACACCACTAGCGTGTCCTGAAAATTTTATTGCGACGCTAAGGAAACCTGTCTCTTGAAACTCCTGTAAAAATTTAAGCACGATCAAACATTCGGATCAAGAGCTACGTACCTCTTAAGCCGGTACTCTTGTGTGGTACGTATTCTTGCACGACCAGACGATGTGGGTGTCCAGTTGCAATATTAGTGCGACGCCAAGAAAAACAGCCTCGAGAAACTCACGTAAAAATTTAAGCACGATCCAACGGTCGGATCAAGAGTTATGGACCATTTGAGCCGGTACTCTAATCTGGCCCGAAGAGACAACACAGGCATCTCATGGCGATTTGATTGCGACGCCAAGGAAACCTATCTCTTGAAACTCCAGTAAAAATTTCAGCACGATCCAACGGTTGGATCAAGAGCTACGTACCTCTTAAGCCGGTACTCTTGTGTGGTACGTAGTCTTGCACGACCAGACGCTGTGGGTGTCGAGTAGCAATTTTAGTGCGACCCTAAGAAAAACAGCCTCCAGAAATTCACATAAAAATTTGAGAACGATCCAATGGTCTGATCAAGAGTTATGTACCTCTTGAGCCTATACACTAGTCTGGCTAGACGAGACACCACCGGCGTCTCATGATGATTTCATTGCGACGCCAAGGAAACAAGCCTCGTGGAACTCCTGTAAAAATTTAAGCAAGATCCAACGGTTGGATCAAGAGTTACGAACCTCTTGAGCCAGTACTCTAGTGTGGTCCTCAGTCTTGCCCGACTAGATGCTGGCGGTGTCGAGTAGCAATTCTAGTGCGACGCCATGGAAAACAGCGTCCGTAAACTCCTGTAAAAATTTGAGCATGATCCAACGGTCAGATCAAGAGTTAAGAACCTCTTAAGCCGGTACTCTTGTGTGGTCCGTACTCTTGCACGACCAGACACTGTGGGTGTCCAGTTGCAATTTTAGTGCGACACCAAGAAAAACAGCCTCGAGAAAATCACGTAAAAATTTGAGTACGATAACGGTCGGATCAAGAGTTATGTACTTTCTGAGCAGGTACACTAGTCTGGGCTGACGAGACGCCATCGGCGTCTCATGACGATTTCATTACGACGCCCAGGAAACAAGCCTCTTCAAACTCCTGTAAAAATTTAGGCACGATCCAACGGTCGGATCAAGAGTTACATACCTCTTGAGCCGGTACTCTTGTGTGGTCCTTAGTCTTGCCCGACAAGACGTTGTGGGTGTCGAGTAGCAATACTTGTGGGACGCCAAGGAAGACAGCCTCTATCTCAAGTAAAAATTTGAGCACGATCCACGGTCGGATCAAGAGTTTTGTGCCTCTTGAGCCGGTACACTAGTCTAGCGTCTCATGACGATTTCATTGCGACGCCATGGAAAACAACCTCCGTAAACTCCTGTAAAAATTTGAGCACGTTTCAATGGTTGGATTAAGAGTTACGGACCATGTGAGCCGGTAATCTATTATGGCCCGACGAGACGCCACTAGCGTCTCCTGGCAATTTCATTGCAACGCCGAGGAAACATGTCTCTTGAAACTCCTGTAAATATTTGAGCACGATCAAACATTTGGAGCAAGAGTCACATTCCTCATAAGCCGGTACTCTTGTGTGGTCCGTAGTCTTGCACGACCAGACGCTGTGGGTGTCCATTTGCAATTTTAGTGCGACGCTAATAAAAACAGCCTCGAGAAACTCACGTAAAAATTTGAGCGCGATCCAATGGTCGGATCAAGAGTTATGTACCTCTTGAGCAAGTACACTAGTTTTGTCCAACGAGACACCACCGGCATCTCATGACGATTTCATTACGACGCCTAGGAAACAAGCCTCTTCAAACCCCTGTAAAAATTTGAGCACGATCCAACGGTCGGATCAACAGTTACATACCTCTTGAGCCGGTACTCTTGTGTGGTCCTTCGTCTTGCCCGATAAGATGTTGTGGGTGTCGAGTAGCAATTTTAGTGCGACGCCAAGAAAAACAACCTCCAGAAACTCATATATAAATTTGAGCACCATCCAACGGTCGGATAAAAAGTTATGGACCTCTTGATCCGGTACACTAGTCTAGCGCGACAAGACACCACCGGCGTTTCATGACGATTTCATTGTGACGCCAAGGAAACAAGCCTCTTGAAATTCCTGTACCGATCAAGAGTTACGAACCTCTAGAATCGTTACTCTTGTGTGGTCCTTGGTCTTGCCCGACAAGACATTGGTGATGTCGAGTAGAAATACTAGTGCGACGCCAAGGCAAACAACCTCTGAAAAGTCTTGTAAAAATTTGAGCACGATCCAACGGTCGGATCAAGAGTTATGGATCATTTGAGTCGGCACTCTTGTGTGGTCATTGGTCTTGCCCGAGCAGACGTTGGGGGTGTCGAGTAGCAATACTAGCGCAATGCCAAGGAAAACAGCCTCCGTAAACTCCTGTAAAAATTTGAGCCGGTACTCTAATCTGGCCCGAAGAGACAACACTGGCGTCTCTTGGTGATTTCATTGCGACGCCAAGGAAACAAGCCCTCTTCAAACTCCTGTAAAAATTTCAACACGATCCAACGGTCGGATCAAGAGTTTCAAACCTCTTGAATCGGTAATATTGTGTGGTCCTGGGTCTTGCCCGACCATACGGTGTGGGTGTCGAGTAGCAATTTTAGAGCGACGCAATGGAAAACAACCTTCGTGAACACCTGTAAAACTTTGAGCACGATCCAACGGTCTGATCAAGAGTTATGGACCATTTGAGCCGATATTCTAATCTGGCCTAATGAGACAACGCTGGCGTCTCATGATGATTTCATTGCGACGCCAAAGAAACTTTCCGCTTAAAACTGTTTTAAAAATTTGACCACGATCAAACGGTCGGATCAAGAGTTACGAACCTCTTAAGCCGGTACTCTTGTGTGGTCCTCGGTCTTGCTCGACTAGATGCTGGCGGTGTCGAGTAGCAATACTAGTGCGACGCCATGGAAAACATCCACCGTAAACTCCTGTAAAAATTTAAGCATGATTCAACGATCGGATCAAGAGTTATGGACCATTTGAGCGGTTACTCTAATATGGCCCGAAGAGACCACATTAGCGTCTCATGGCGATTTCATTTCGACGCCAAGTAAACAAGCCTCTTTAAACTATTGTAAAATTTTGAGCACGATCCAAGAGTCGGATCAAGAGTTACGAACCTCTTGAGCCGGTACTCTTGTGTGGTCCTCGGTCTTGCCCAAGTAGACGTTGGTGATGTCGAGTAGCAATACTAGTGCGACGCCAAGGCAAACAACCTCTGAAAAGTCTTGTAAAAATTTGAGCACGATCCAACGATCGGATCAAGAGTTATGGACCATTTGAGTCGGCACTCTTGTGTGGTCATTGGTCTTGCCCGAGCAGACGTTGGGGGTGTCGAGTAGCAATACTAGCGCAACGCCAAGGAAAACAGCCTCCGTAAACTCCTGTAAAAATTTGAGCACGATCAAACGGTCGGATCAAGAATTATAAACCCTTTAAGCCGGTAACCTAATCTAGCCCGAAGAGACAACAATAGTGTCTCATGGCGATTTCATTGCGACGCCAAGGAAACAAGCCTCTTGAAACTCCTGTAAAAATTTCAACACGATCCCACGGTCGGATTAAAAGTTTCGAACCTCTTGAGCCGGTACTCTTATGCGGTCCTTATTCTTGCCCGACCAGACGATATGGGTGTCGAGTAGCAATTTTAGAGCGATGCCAAGGAAAACAGCCTCCGTAAACTCCTCTAAAAATTTGAGCTCGATCCAAAAGGTCAGATCAAGAGTTACGAACCTCTTGAGCCGGTAATCTTGTGTGGTCCTCGATCTTGCCCGACTAGACGCTGGTGGTGTCGAGTAGCAATACTAGTGCGACGCCATGGAAAACATCCTCTGTAAACTCTTGTAAAAATTTGAGCACGATCCAACGGTCGGATCAAGAGTTAAGGACCATTTGAGCCGATACTCTAATTTGGTCCGACGAGACAACACCGGCGTCTCATGACGATTTCATTGCGACATCAAGGAAACAAGCCTCTTGAAACTACTGTAAAAATATGAGCACGATCCAACGGTCGGATCAAGAGTTACGAACCTCTTGAACCGGTACTCTTGTGTGGTCCTTGGTCTTGCCCAACTAGACGCTGGAGGTGTCGAGTATCAATACTAGTACGACGCCAAGGAAAACAGCCTCTGAAAACTCATGTAAAAATTTGAGCGCGATCCAATGATCGGATCAAGAGTTATGGACCAATTGAGCCGGTACTCTAATTTGGCCCGAAGAGACACCACCAGCGTCTCCTGACGATTTCATTGCGACACCAAGGAAACAAGCCTCTTGAAACTCCTGTAAATATTTGATTACGATCCAATGATCGGATCAAGAGTTATGGACCTCTAGAGCCGGTACTCTTGTCTGGCCCTTTGTTTTGCCCGACTAGACAATAGCAGCGTTGAGTAGTAATGCTAGTGCGACGCCAAGGAAAACAGCCTCTGAAAACTGTTGTAAAATTTTGAGCATGATCCAACAGTCTGATCAAGAGTTACGAACCTCTTGAGCCTGTAGTCTTGTGTCGTCCTCGGTCTTTCCCGACTAGACACTGGCAGTGTCGAGTAGCAATACTAGTGCGACGCCTTGGAAAACATTCTCTGTAAACTCCTGTAAAAATTTGAGCACGATCCAATGGTCGGATCAAGAGTTAGGGACCTTTTGAGCCGGTACTCTAATCTGTCCCGGTGAGATACCACTGGTGTCTCCTAACGATTTCATTGCGATGCCAAGGAAACAAGCCTCTTGAAACTCCTTTAAATATTTGAGCACGATCCAACGATGGGATCAAGAGTTATGGACCTCTAGAGCCGGTACTCTTGTCTGGTCCTTTGTCTTGCCCGCCCAGACACTGCCGGTGTCAAGTAACATTAATAGGGTGACGCCAAGGAAAAAAGCCTCCGTAAACTCCTGTAAAAATTTGAGCACGATGCAATAGTCGGATCAAGAGTTATGGACCATTTGAGCCGGTACTCTTGTGTGGTCATTGGTCTTGCCCGACCAGACGTTGTGGGTGTCGAGTAGCAATTTTAGAGCGACGCCAAGGAAAACAGCCTTCGTAAACTCCTGTGAAAGTTTGAGCACGATCTAACGGTCGGATCAAGAGTTTCGAACCTTTGAGCTAGTACTCTTGTGTGGTCCTTGGTCATGCCCGACCAGACATTGTGGGTGTCGAGTAACATTTTTAGAGCGACGCCATGGAAAATAGTAGTCGGATCAAGAGTTATGAACCATTTGAGCTGGTACTCTAATCTGGCCCAACGAGACCCCACTAGCGTCTCATGATGATTTCATTGCGACGCCAAGGAAACTAGCCTCTTGAAACTCCTGTAAAAATTTGAGCAGGATCCAATGGTCAGATCAAGAGTTTCGAATATCTTGAGTCGGTACTCTTGTGTGGTCCTTGGTCTTGCCCAACCAGACGTTGTTGGTGTCAAGTAGCAATTTCAGAGCGACGCCAAGGAAAACAGGCTCCGTGAACTCCTGTAAAAAGTTGAGCACGATCCAACGGTCGGATCAAGAGTTATGAACCATTTGAGCCGATACTCTAATCTGGCCCGACGAGACCCCACTGGCATCTCATGATGATTTCATTGTGATGCCAAGGAAACAAGCCTCTTGGAACTCCTGAAAAAATTTTAGCATGATCCAACGGTCGAATCAAGAGTTACGAACCTTTTGAGCCGGTGCTTTTGTCTAGTTCTGGGTTGGCCCGACATGACGCTGGGGGTGTCGAGTAGTAATACTAGTGCGACGCCAAGGAAAAGAGCCTACGAAAACTTCTGTATAAATTTCAGCACGATCCAACGGTTTGACAAACAGTTATGGACCTTTTGAGCCGGTACACGAGTCCGGCCCGATGAGACGCCACTGGTGTCTCCTAACGATTTCATTGCGATGCCCAGGAAACAAGCCTCTTAAAACTCTTGTAAAAATTTAAGCACGATCCAACGGTCGGATCAAGTGTTAAAGACCTCTAGAGCGTGTATTCTTGTCTGGTCCTTCTTCTTACCCGACCAAATGCTGCGGGTGTCGAGTAGCAATACTAGTGCTACGCCAAGGAAAACAGCCTCCGTAAACTTGTGTACAAATTTGAGCACGATCCAACGGTCGGATCAAGAGTTATGGACCATTTGAGCCGGTATTCTAATCTGGCCTGACAAGACAACACTGCGTCTCGTGGCGATTTCATTGCGACGCTAAGGAAACAAACAGTCGGATCAAGAATTTTGAACCTCTTGAGCCGGTACTCTTGTGTGTTCTTTGGTCTTGTCCTACCAGACATTGTGGGTTTCGTGTAGCAATTTTAGAGCGACGCCAAGGAAAACAGCCTCTGTAAACTCCTGTAAAAATTTAAGGAGGATCCAACGGTCGGATAAAGAGTTTCGAACCTCTTAAGTCGGTACTCTTGTGTGGTCCTTTATCTTGCCCTACTAGACATTGTGGGTGTCGTGTAGCAATTTTACAGCGACGCCAAGGAAAACAGCCTCCGTCAACTCCTGTAAAAATTTGAGGAGGATCCAACGGTCCGATCAAGAGTTTTGAACCTCTTGAGTCTGTACTCTTTTGTGGTCCTTGGTCTTGCCCGACCAGACATTGTGGGTGTCGAGTAGCAATTTTAAAGCGACGCTAAGGAAAACAGGCTCCGTGAAGTCCTGTAAAAATTTGAGCACAATTGAACGAAAGGATCAAGAGTTATGGACCATTTGGGCCGGTACTCTACTCTGGCCCGACAAGACGACACTAGCGTCTCGTGGTGATTTCATTGCGACGCCAAGGAAACAAGCCTCTTGAAACTCCTATAAAACTTTCAGCACGATCAAACGGTCGGATCAAGAGTTTCGAACCTCTTGAGCTAGTACTTTTGTGTGGTCCTTGGTCTTGCCCGACTAGACGTTGTGGGTGTCGAGTAGCAATTTTAGAGCGACGCTAAGGAGAACAACCTCCGTAAAATCCTATAAAAATTTAAGCACGATCCAATAGTCGAATCAAGAGTTATGGACCTCTTAAGCCGTTATACTAGTCTGGCCCAACAAGACATCATCGGCATCTTCTGACAATTTCATTGCGACGCCAAGGAAACAAGCCTCTTGAAACTCCTGTAAAAGTTTGAGCACAATCAAACAGTCCAATCAAGAGTTATGGACCATTTGAGCCGGTACTCTACTTTGGCCCGACAAGACGACACTGGAGTCTCGAGGCGATTTCATCGCGACGCCAAGGAAACAAGCCTCTTGAAACTCCTGTAAAAATTTCAACACGATCCAACAGTCAGATCAAGAGTTTCGAACCTTTTGAGCCGCTTCTCTTGTGTGGTCCTTCGTCTTACCCGACTACACACTGTTGGTGTTGAGTAGCAATACTAGTGTGACGCCAAGGAAAACAGCCTCCGTAAACTACTGTAAAAATTTGAGTATGATCCAACGGTCGGATCAAGAGTTTCGAACCTCTTGAGCCGGTACTCTTGTGAGGTTGTTGGTCTTGCCCGACTAGACGTTGTGGGTGTCGAGTAGCAATTTTAGAGCGACGCCAAGGAAAAGAGGCTCCGTGAACTCCTGTACAAATTTGAGCACGATCCAACGGTCGGATCAAGAGTTATGGACCATTTGCACTGGTACTCTAATCTAGCCCGACGAGACCCACTATCGTCTCATGATGATTTCATTGCGAGGTCAAGGAAACTAGCCTTTTGAAACTCCTGTAAAAATTTAAGCACGATCCATCGGTCGGATCAAGAGATACGAACCTCTTGAGTCGCTACTCTTGTGTGGTGCTCGGTCTTGCCCGACTAAATGCTGGCGGTGTTGAATAGCAATACTAGTGTGACGCCATGGAAAACAACCTCTGTAAACTCCTGTAAAAATTTGAGTAGGATCCAACTGTCAGATCAAGAGTTTCGAGCCTCTTGAGCCGGTACTCTTGTGTGTTCCTTGGTCTTGGCCAACCAGACGCTGTGGGGGTTTAGTAGCAATTTTAGAGCGACGCCAAGGAAAACAACCTCCGTGAACTAGTGTAAAAATTTAAGCACGATCCAACAGTCGGATCAAGAGTTATGGACCTCTTCAGCCGTTACTCATGTGTGGTCCTTTGCCTTGCCCGACCAGACGATGTGGGTGTCGAGTAGCAATACTAGTGCGACGCCAAGGCAAACAGCCTCCATAAACTCCTATAAATATTTTAGCACGATCCAACAGTCGGATCAAGAGTTATGGACCATTTGAGCTGGTAGACTAATATGGCCAGACGAGACCCCACAGTCGTCTCATGGCGATTTCATTGTGACGCCAAGGAAACAAGTGTCTTGAAACTTTTTAAAAAATTTAAGCATGATCCAACGGTCGAATCAAGAGTTATGGACCTCTAGAGCCGGTACTCTTGTGTGGCCCTTCGTCTTGCCCAACCAAACAATGTGGGTGTCGAGTAGCTATTTTAGTGCGACGCCATGGAAAACAACCTCCAGCAACTCATGTATAAATTTGAGCACGATCCAATGGTCGGATAAGAGTTATGGACCTCTTGAGCCGGTACACTAGTGTGGCCTGATGAGACACCATCGGCGTCTCCTGACGATTTCATTACGACGCCAAGGAAACAAGCCTCTTGAAACTCCTGTAAGAATTTGAGCATGATCCAATGGTCTCATCAAGAGTTATGGACCTCTAGAGCTGGTACTCTTGTCTGGTCCTTCGGTTTGCCCAACCAGACGCTGTGGGTGTCGAGTAGCAATACTAGTAGGACGCCAAGGAAAACAGCCTCCGTCAACTCCTGTAAAAATTTGGGCACGATCCAACGGTCGGATCAAGAGTTATGGACCATTTGAGCCAGTACTCTAATCTACCCCAATGAGACACGACTAGCGTCTCATGATGATTTCATTGCAACGCCAAGGAAACTATCCGCTTGAAACTCCTATAAAAATTTGAGGACGATCCAACGGTCGGATCAAGAGTTACGAACCTCTTGAGCCGGTACTCTTGTGTGGTTCTCGGTTTTGCCAGACTAGACACTGGCGGTGTCGAGTAGCAATACTAGTGTGACGTCATGGAAAACAGACTCTGTAAACTCCTGTAAAAATTTGAGCACGATCCAACAGTCGAATGAAGAGTTACGAACCTCTCAAGCCAGTTCTCTTTTCTGGTTCTTGTTGCGGCCCGACCTGACACTGGGGGTGTCGAGTAGCAATACTAGTGTGACGCCAAGGAAAACAGCCTATGAAAACTCTTGTATAAATTTGAGCACGACCCAATGGTCGGATAAAGAGTTATGGACCTCTTGAGCCAGTACATGAGTCTTGCTCGATGAGACACCATCGACGTCTCCTAATGATTTCATTGCGATGCCAACGAAACAAGCCTCTTGAAACTCCTGTAAAAATTTGACCACGATCCAACGGTCGGATCAAGAGTTACGTACCTCTTGAGCCGGTACACTTGTGTGGTCCTCGGACTTGCCCGACGAGATGCTGGCGGTGTCGAGTAGAAATACTAGTGCGACACCAAGGAAAACAGCCTCCATAAACTCCTGTAAAAATTGAGGAAGATCCAACTGTCGAATCAAGAGTTATGACCATTTAAGCCGGTACTCTAATCTGGCCCGACGAGACCCCCATGGCGTATCGTGGCGATTTCATTTCGACGCCAAAGAAAACAAGCCTCTTGAAACTCCTGTAAAAATTTGAGCAGGATCTAACAGTCGGATCAATAGTTACGAACCTCTTGAGCCAGTACTCTTGTGTGGTTCTCAGTCTTGCACGACTAGACGCTGGTGGTGTCGAGTAGCAATACTAGTGCGATGCCATGGAAACAGCTTTCGAGAACTCCTGTAAAAATTTGAGCACGATCCAACGGTCGGATCAAAAGTTATGGACCATTTGAGTAGAGAAATACTAGGGCGACGCCAAAGAAAATAACCTTCGTAAACTCCTTTGAAAATTTGAGCACGATCCAACGGTCGGATCAAGAGTTATGGACCTCTTGAGGCAGTACACGAGTCTGGCCTGACGAACACCACCGGTGTCTCGTGATGATTTCATTGCAATTTTAGTAGCAACGCAAAGGAAAACAGCCTCCAGAAACTCATATATAAATTTGAGCACGATCCAACGGTCGGATAACGAGTTATGTCTTGAGCCGGTAATCTAATCTGGCTAGGCGAGACACCACTAGCGTCTCATGATGATTTCATTGCGACGCCAAGAAAACTAGCCTCTTGAAACTCCTATAAAAATTTGAGCATGATCTAACAGTCGGATCAATAGTTACGAACCTCTTGAGCCAGTACTCTTGTGTGGTTCTCGGTCTTGCCCGACTAGACGCTGGTG
Source organism: Populus simonii (assembly GCA_007827005.2). Taxonomy (NCBI): domain Eukaryota; kingdom Viridiplantae; phylum Streptophyta; class Magnoliopsida; order Malpighiales; family Salicaceae; genus Populus; species Populus simonii. Next base: position 9,061,848 of record CM017476.2, read on the forward strand.
GTGTCGAGGCAATACTAGTGCGACGCCATGGAAACAGCCTCTGAGAACTCCTGTAAAAATTTGAGCACGATCCAACGGTCGGATCAAGAGTTATGGACCATTTGAACCGAGAAATACTAATGCGACGCCAAGGAAAATAGCCTCCGTAAACTCCTTTGAAAATTTGAGCACGAGCCAACGGTCGGATTAAGAGTTATGGACCTCTTGAGGCAGTACACGAGTCTGGCCTGACGACACACCACCGGCGTCTCGTGATGATTTCATCGCAATTTTAGTAGCAACGCAAAGGAAAACAGCCTCAAGAAACTCAAATATATATTTGAGCACAATCCAAAGGTCGGATAAAGAGTTATGGACCTCTTGAGCCGGTAATCTAATCTGACCCTGCGAGACACCACTAGCGTCTCATGATGATTTCATTGCGACGCCAAGAAAACTAGCCGCTTGAAACTCCTGTTAAAATTTGAGCATGATCCAATAGTCGGATCAAGAGTTACGTACCTCTTGAGTCGGTACTCTTGTGTGGTCCTTAATCTTTCCCGACCACATTATATGTGTGTCGCCTAGCAATTTTCATGCGACGCCAAGGAAAACAGCCTCCAGAAAGTCATCTATAAATTTGAGCACGATCCAACTATCGCATCAAGAGTTATGGACCATTTAAGCCGGTACTCTAATCTGGCCCAACGAGACATGACTAGCGTCTCATGACGATTTCATTGCGATGCCAAGGAAACTAGCCTCTTGAAACTCCTATAAAAATTTGAGCACGATCCAACAGTCAGATCAAAAGTTACGTACCTCTTGAGCCGGTACTCTTGTATGGTCCTTAGACTTGCCCGACCAAACAATATGTGTGTCGCGTAGCAATTTTCGTGTGACGCCAAGGAAAACAGCCTCTAGAAACTCATATATAAATTTGAGCACGATCCAACGATCGGATGAAGAGTTATTGACCTCTTGAGCCAGTAATCTAATCTGGCCCGACGAGACACCACTAGCGTCTCATGACGATTTCATTGCGACGCCAAGGAAACTAGCCTCTTAAAACTGCTGTAAAAATTTGAGCACGATCCAACGGTCGTATCAGGAGTTATGGACCTCTTAAGCCGGTACTCTTGTGTGGTCCTTCGCCTTGCCCGACCAGACGATGTGGGTGTCGAGTAGCAATACTAGTGCGACGCCAAGGCAAACAGCCTCCGTAAAATCCTGTAAATATTTGAGTACGATCCAAAGATCGGATCAAGAGTTAGGGACCATTTGAGCCGGTACACTAATATGGCCAGATGAGACCCCACAAGCGTCTCAAGGGGAGTTCATTGCGACGCCAAGGAAACAAGCCTCTTGAAACTCCTGTAAAAATTTGAGTACGATCCAACGGTCGGATTAAGAGTTACGAACCTCTTGAGCCGATACTCTTGTGTGGTCCTCGGTCTTGCCCGAGCAGACGTTTGCGGTGTCAAGTAGCAATACTAGTGTGATGCCATTGAAAACAGCCTTTGTAAACTTCGGTGAAAATTTTAGCACGATCCAAATGTCGGATCAAGAATTACGAACCTTTAGAGCCGGTACTCTTGTCTGGTTCTTGGTGTGGCCTGACCTGATGCTGGGGGTGTCGAGTAGCAATACTAGTGCGACGCCAAGGAAAACAGACTACGAAAACTCCTATAAAAATTTGAGCAGGATCCAACGGTCGAATCAAGAATAACGAACCTTTTAAGCCGGTACTCTTGTGTGGTCCTCGGTCTTGCCCGACGAGACGCTGGCGGTGTCGAGTAGAAATACTAGTGCGTCGCCAAGGAAAAAGCCTTCGTAAACTCCTGTAAAAATTTGAGGACGATCCAAGGGTCGGATCAAGAGTTATGGACCATTTGAGCCGACACTTTAATCTGGCCCGACGAGACCCCCAAAGCATCTCGTGGCGATTTCATTGTGACACTAAGCAAACAAGCCTCTTGAAACTCCTGTAAAAATTTGAGCACGATCCAAAGGTCGGATCAAGAGTTACGAACCTATTGAGCCGGTACTCTTGTGTGGTTTTCGGTCTTGCCCGACTAGACACTGGAGGTATCGAGTAGCAATACTAGTGTGACGCCATGGAAAACAGCCTTCGTAAACTACTATAAAAATTTAATCACGATCCAACGGTCGGATGAAGAGTTAGGAACCTCTTGAGCCGGTTCTCTTGTCTGGTTCTTGGTGTGGCCCGACCTGACGTTGGGGTTGTCGAGTAGCAATACTAGTGCGACGCCAAGGAGAATAGCCTACGAACACTCCTGTATAAATTTGAGCACGTCCAAACGGTCAGATCAAGAGTTATGGACCTCTTGAGCCAGTACATGAGTCTTGCCCGACAAGACAGAACTGGCGTCTCCTGATTCTTTCATTGCGACGCCAAGGAAACAAGCCTCTTGAAACTCCTGCAAAAATTTGAGCAGGATCCAAAGGTCGGATCAAGAGTTACGAACCTCTTGAGCTGGTACTCTTGTGTGGTCCTCGGTCTTGCCCGACTAGACATTGGCGGTGTCGAGTAGAAATACTAGTGCGACGCTAAGGAAAAAGCCTCCGTAAACTCCTGTAAAATTTTAAGCACGATCCAATGGTCGGATCAAGAGTTATGGACCATTTGAGCTGGTACTCTAATCTGGCCCGACGAGACCCCTAGGGTCTCGTGGTGATTTCATTGCGACACTAAGGAAACAAGCCTCTTGAAACTCCTGTAAACATTTGAGCACGATCCAACGGTCTGATCAAGAGTTGTGGACCTCTAGAGCCGGTACTCTTGTCTGGTCCTTCGGCTTGCCCGACTAGATGTTGTGGGTGTCGAGTAGCAATACTAGTAGGACGGCAAGGAAAACAGCCTCCGTAAACTCCTGTAAAAATTTGAGCACGATCCAATGGTAGCATCAAGAGTTATGGACCATTTGAGCCGGTACTCTATTCTAGCCCAACGAGACACGACTAGCGTCTTATGATGATTTCATTGTGATGCCAATGAAACTATCCACTTAAAACTCCCGTAAAAATTTGATCACGATCCAACGGTCAGATCAAGAGTTACGAACCTCTTGAGCCGGTACTCTTGTGTGGTCCTCGGTCTTGCCCGAGCAGACGCTGACAGTGTCGAGTAGCAATACTAGTGCGATGCCATGGAAAACAACCTCTGTAAACTTCGGTGAAAATTTAAGCACGATCCAAATATCGTATCAAGAGTTACGAACATCTGGAGCCGGTACTCTTGTCGGGTTCTTGGTTTGGCCTGACCTGACGCTGGGGGTGTCGAGTAGCAATACTAGTGTGATGCCAAGAAAAATAGCCTACGAAAACTCCTGTAAAAATTTGAGCAGGATCCAACGGTCGGATCAAGAGTTACGAACCTCTTGAGCCGGTACTCTTCTGTGGTCCTCGGTCTTGCCTGAGCAGACGCTGGCAGTGTCGAGTAGCAATACTAGTGCGATGCCATGGAAAACAACCTCTGTAAACTTCGGTGAAAATTTAAGCACGATCCAAATATCGTATCAAGAGTTACGAACATCTGGAGCCGGTACTCTTGTCTGGTTCTTGGTTTGGCCTGACCTGACGCTGGGGGTGTCGAGTAGCAATACTAGTGTGACGCCAAGGAAAATAGCCTACGAAAACTCCTGTAAAAATTTGAGCAGGATCCAACGGTCGGATTAAGAGTTTCGAACCTCTTGAGCCGGTACTCTTCTATGGTTCTCAGTCTTGCCCGACGAGATGCTGGAGGTATCGAGTAGAAATACTAGTGCGACGCCAAGGAAAAAACCTCTGTAAACTCCTGTAAAAATTTGAGCACGATCCAACAGTCTGAGCAAGAGTTACGAACCAATTGAGCCGGTACTCTAGTGCGGTTCTCAGTCTTGCCCGACTAGACACTAGCGGTATCGAGTAGCAATACTAGTGTGACGCCATGAAAAACTGCCTTCATAAACTACTGTAAAAATTTCAGCATGATCCAGCGGTCGGATGAAGAGTTACGAAGCTCTTGAGCTGATACTCTTGTGTGGTCCTTCGTCTTGCCCAACCAGATGATGTGGGTGTTGAGTAGCAATTTTAGTGCGACACCAAGGAAAACAACCTCCAGAAACTCATGTATAAAATTAAGCACGATCCAACGGTCGGATAAGAGTTATGGACCTCTAGAGCCGGTACACTAGTGTGGCCCGACGAGACACCACCAGCATCTCCTAACGATTTCATTGTGACGGCAAGGAAACAAGCCTCTTGAAACTCCTGTAAAAATTTGAGCACGATCCAACGGTCTGATCAAGAGTTATGGACCTCTAGAGCCGGTACTCTTGTCTGGTCCTTCGGCTTGCACGACTAGACGTTGTGGGTGTCGAGTAGCAATACTAGTAGGACGCCAAGGAAAACAGCCTCCGTAAACTCCTGTAAAAATTTGAGCATGATCCAATGGTCGGATCAAGAGTTGGGGACCATTTGAGCTGGTACTCTAATCTGGCCTGACGAGACCCCCCTAGCGTCTCGTGGCGATTTCATTGCGACGCCACAGAAAACAACCTACAAAAACTCCTGTATAAATTTGAGCAGGATCCAACGGTCGAATAAAGAGTCATGGATCTCTTGAGCCGGTACATATGTCTGGCCTGACGACACACCACCGGCGTCTCCTGATGATTTCACTGCAACGCCAAGGAAACAAGCCTCTTGAAACTCCTGTAAAAATTTGAGCATGATCCAACAGTCGTATCAAGAGTTACGTACCTCTTGAGCCGGTACACTTGTGTGGTCCTCGGTCTTGCCCGACAAGATGCTGGCGGTGTCAAGTAGAAATACTAGTGCGACATCAAGGAAAACAACCTCCGTAAACTCCTGTAAAAATTTGAGCACTATCCAACGGTCAGATAAGAGTTATGGACCTCTTGAGCCGATACACTAGTGTGGTCCTTAATCTTGGCCGACCAGAGGCTATGGGTGTCAAAAAGCAATTTTAGTGCGACGCCAAGGAAAACTGCCTCCAGAAACTCATGTAAAAATTTGAGTAAGATCCAACACTCGAAAAAAGAGTTACGAACATGTTGAGCCGGTACAATTGTCCGGCCCGAAGAGACACCACCGGCGTCTCATGACGATTTCACTGCGACGCCAAGGAAACAATCCTCTTGAAACTCCTGTAAAAATTTGAGCATGATCCCACGGTCGGATCAAGAGTTACGTACCTCTTGAGCCGGTACTCTAGTGTGGTCCTTTGTCTTGCCCGACCAGACATTGTGGGTGTCGAGTAGTAATTTTAGTTTGACGCCAAGGAAAACTTCCTCCAGAAACTCATGTAAAAGTTTGATCAAGATCAACGGTCGGATCAAGAGTTACGAACCTCTTGAGCCGGTACTCTTGTCCGGCCCGAAGAGACACCACTGGCGTCTCATGACGATTTCACTGCGACGCCAAGGAAACAAGCCTCTTGAAACTCCTGTAAAAATTTGAGCACGATCCCACAGTCGAATCAAGAGTTCCGTAACTCTTGAGCTGGTACTCTAGTGTGCTCCTTAGTCTTGCCCGACCAAACGCTGTGGGTGTCGAGTAGCAATTTTAGTGCGACGCAAAGGAAAACTGCCTCCAGAAACTCATGTAAAAATTTGAGCAAGATCCAACAGTTGAATCAAGAGTTACGAACCTCTTGAGCCGGTACTCTTGTGTGGTCATCGATTTTGCCCGACTACACTCTAGGAGTGTCGAGTAGAAATACTAGTGCGACGCTAAGAAAACAGCCTTCGTAAACTACTATAAAAATTTGAGCAAGATCCAATGGTCAGATCAAGAGTTATGGACCTTTTGAGTCGGTACTCTAGTCTGGCCCAACGAGACGACACAAGCGTCTCATAACAATTTCATTCCGACGCCAAGGAAATAAGCCTCTTGAAACTCCTGTAAAAATTTAAGCAAGATCCAACGGTCGGATCAAGAGTTACGAACATGTTGAGCCGGTACTCCTGTCCGGCCCCAAGAGACACCACCGGCGTCTCATGACGATTTCACTGCGACGCCAAGGAAACAATCCTCTTGAAACTCCTGTAAAAATTTGAGCACGATCCCACGGTCGGATCAAGAGTTACGTACCTCTTGAGTCGGTACTCTGGTGTGGTCCTTTGTCTTGCCCGACCAGACATTGTGGGTGTCGAGTAGTAATTTTAGTTCGACGCCAAGGAAAACTTCCTCCAGAAACTCATGTAAAAGTTTGATCAAGATCAACGGTCGGATCAAGAGTTACGAACCTCTTGAGCCGGTACTCTTGTCCGGCCCGAAGAGACACCACTGGCGTCTCATGACGATTTCACTGCGACGCCAAGGAAACAAGCCTCTTGAAACTCCTGTAAAAATTTGAGCATGATCCCACGGTCGAATCAAGAGTTACGTACCTCTTGAGTCGGTACTTTGGTGTGGTCCTTAGTCTTGCCCGACCAGACGCTGTGGGTGTCGAGTAGCAATTTTATGCGACGCAAAGGAAAACTGCCTCCAGAAACTCATGTAAAAATTTGAGCAAGATCCAACAGTTGAATCAAGAGTTACGAACCTCTTGAGCCGGTACTCTTGTGTGGTCCTCGGTCTTGCCCGACTACACTCTGGGGGTGTCGAGTAGAAATACTAGTGCGACGCTAAGAAAACAGCCTTCGTAAACTGCTATAAAAATTTGAGCACGATCCAATGGTCAGATCAAGAGTTAAGGACCTTTTGAGCCGGTACTCTAGTCTGGCCCAACGGGATGACACAAGCGTCTCATAATGATTTCATTGCGACGCCAAGGAAACAAGCCTCTTGAAACTCCTGTAAAAATTTAAGCAAGATCCAACGGTCGGATCAAGAGTTACGAACCTGTTGAGCCGGTACTCTTGTCCGACCCAAAGAGACACCACCGGCATCTCGTGACGATTTCACTGCGACGCCAAGGAAACAATCCTCTTGAAACTCCTGTAAAAATTTGAGCACGATTCCACGGTCGGATCAAGAGTTACGTACCTCTTGAGCCGGTACTCTGGTGTGGTCCTTAGTCTTGCCTGACCAGACGTTGTGGGTGTCGAGTAGAAATTATAGTGCGACGCAAAGGAAAACTGCCTCCAGAAACTCATGTAAAAATTTGAGCAAGATCCAACAGTTGAATCAAGAGTTACGAACCTCTTGAGCCGGTACTCTTGTGTTGTCCCCGGTCTTGCCCGACTACACTCTAGGGGTGTCGAGTAGAAATACTAGTGCGATGCTAAGAAAACAGCCTTTGTAAACTGCTATAAAAATTTGAGCACGATCCAATGGTCAGATCAAGAGTTATGGACCTTTTGAGCCGGTACTCTAGTCTGGCCCAACGGGACGACACAAGCGTCTCATAACGATTTCATTGCGACGCCAAGGAAACAACCTCTTGAAACTCCTGTAAAAATTTGAGCAAGATCCAACGGTCGGATCAAGAGTTACAAACCTGTTGAGCCGGTACTCTTGTCCGGCCCAAAGAGACACCACTAGCGTCTCATGACAATTTCACTACGACGCCAAGGAAACAATCCTCTTGAAACTCCTGTAAAAATTTGAGCACGATCCCATGGTCGGATCAAGAGTTACGTAACTCTTGAGCCGGTACTCTGGTGTGGTCCTTAGTCTTGCCGGACCAGACGCTGTGGGTGTCGAGTAGAAATTATAGTGGGACACAAAGGAAAACTGCCTCCAGAAACTCATGTAAAAATTTGAGCAAGATCCAACGGTTGAATCAAGAGTTACGAACCTCTTAAGCCGGTACTGTTGTCCGGCCCGAAGAGACACCACCGGTGTCTTATGGCGATTTCATTGCGACGCCAAGGAAACAAGCCTCTTGAAGCTTCTGTAAAAATTTTAGCACGATCCAACGGTCGGATCAAGAGTTACGAACCTCTTAAGCCGGTACTCTTATCTGATTCTTGGTGTGGCCCGACAAGACGCTGGCGGTGTCGAGTAGCAATACTAATTCGATGCCAAGGAAAACAGCCTCCGTAAACTCTTGTAAAAATTTGAGCACGATCCAACGGTCGGATCAAGAGTTATGAACCATTTGAGCCGGTACTCTAATCTGGCCCGACAAGACACCATTAGAGTCTCAAGGCGATTTTATTACGACGCTAAGGAAACAAGCCTCTTGAAACTCCTGTAAAAATTTAAGCATGATCCAACGGTCGGAACAATAGTTATGTACCTCTTGAGCCGGTACTCTAGTGTGGTCCTTAGTCTTGCCCGATAAGACGCTGCGGGTATCGTGTAGAAATTTTAGTGCGATGCCAAGGAAAACAGCCTCCAGAAACTCTTGCACAAATTTGAGCATGATCCAATGGTCGGATAAAGATTTATAGACCTCTTAAGCCGGGACAGTTGGCTGCCCCAACGAGACACCATCAACGTCTCATAACGATTTCATTGCGACGCCAAGGAAACAATCCTCTTGAAACTCCTGTAAAACTTTGAGCACGACCTAACGGTCGGATCAAGAGTTACGAACCTCTTGAGCCAGTACTCTTGTGTGGTCCTCGGTCTTGCCCGGCTAGACGCTGGCAGTGTCGAGTAGCAATACTAGTGCGACGCCATGGAAACAAGCCTACGTATACTCCTATAAAAATTAGAGCACGATCCAACAGTTGGATCAAGAGTTATGGACCTTTTGAGCCGGTAGTCTAGTCTGGCCCAACGTGACAACACCGGTATCTTTTGGCGATTTCATTGTGGGTACCTTTTCCTCCTGATGCATCTCATTTTAATTTTAAGCTAGGCATTATTCAACTTTTACCTTCTTTTCATGGCTTAGATTTAGAAAATCCATACTTGCATTTAAGGGAATTTGAGGAGGTCTGTAACACCTATAATGACTCAAATTGTAGTATGAACACCATCAGGTTAAAGCTTTTTCCTTTTTCATTAAAAGATAAAGGTAAAACATGGCTATAAAATTTGAGACCAGTATCTATTTGTGCTTAGGATGAAATGCAACAATAATTTTTAAACAAGTTTTTTCCGTCCTACAGAACAAACTCTTTCAAAAGACAAATCATCACTTTCACTCAAAAACCAGGAGAAACATTTTACCAATGTTGGGATAGGTATTGAAACATGGAGATTGGTTTCGAAACATGGAGATTGGTTTCACATTTTTATGAAGGGTTAACTCCTAGAGATACACAAATGGTTGAATTGATGTGCAATGGAACTTTTGAGGATAAAGACCCTAATGAAGCAATGGAGTACCTAGACTTGCTAGCTGAAAATGCTCAAAATTGGGACACTACAGGCACTTATGAGGCACCAAGTAAAACCCAACCTCATACATCTAGTGGAGGTATGTACAACCTTAGGGAAGATCATGACCTCCAAGCCAAGTTTGCATCTTTAGCTAGAAAAGTCGAGGCACTAGAATAAAAAAAGAGTGGTCAACTAAAATCTGTTCAAGACATTGTGTGTTAAATCTGTGAAACCAATGAACATTCAACCAATGACTGTCCAACTTTGCCTTCTTTTAAGGAATGTCTCCATGAAGAAGCCCATGCTTGAAACAGTTTCCAAAGGCCCAATCATAACCCATACTCGCAAACATACAACCTTGGTTGGAGAAATCACCCAAATTTCAATTGGAAGAGTGATAATAATAATGCACAAACTTCACAACCACCATTTCAAGCACACCATAATTTCTAAAATTCTTATGGATATGCACCTCCTTATGCTCCACCTCCTAGAAGAAATCTTGAGGAAACATTACATGCATTCATTGAAAAGCAAGAGACAATCAACACTCAACTTGCTCAAAGCATGACAAATTTAAAAGATACTCTTGCAAAATTGACATCTGCTCTCAGTTTTCAAGAGAAAGGTAAGTTTCCATCTCAATCACAACAAAATCCAAAAGGGCTATTCAATGTGAATGCAAGTAGTTCTGGAAGCCAACACATGGATCAAGCCAAATCAGTCATCACTCTTCGTAGTGGTAAGGTTATTGAAAAACCTATTCTTGAACCTTGTGAGAAAGATGATGAGTCAATCTCTGAGGGTAAGGAAGCGGTTGAATCTGAACATTGCAAAGAAAAGACTGATTCCCCGTCAGCACTTCCATTTCCTCATGCCATGACCAAACAAAGGAAAGTCAATCACAACTTTGAAATCTTTGAAACTTTCAAGCAGGTAAGGATCAATATACCTTTGCTGGATGCCATTAAACAGGTTCCTTCTTATGCTAAATTTTTGAAAGATCTGTGCACTGTGAAGAGAAAACTGAATGTGAAAAAGAAAGCCTTTTTAGCTGAACAAGTAAGTGTTATTCTTCAAAACAATAATGCTTTAAAATATAAAGACCCTGGTTGTCCTACAATTTCATGCTTTATTGGAGAACATAAAATTGAAAGAGCTTTACTTGATCTTGGAGCTAGTGTGAATTTACTTCCATATTCAGTTTTTCAAAGTCTCAATCTAGGTGAGTTAAAACCAACTTCTGTAACTCTTTTACTTGCTGATAGATCTGTAAAAATGCCTAGAGGAATATTAAAGATGTGTGAGTACAAGTCGATAAATTCATTTATCCTATGGATTTTATTGTCTTGAACACACAACCTATTGAAGCATGTAATTCATTTCCTGTTATTTTAGGACGTTCGTTTCTTACAACTTCTAATGCATTGATTAATTGTAGGAATGGACTGATGAAGCTATCATTTGGAAACATGACATTGGAGATGAATATTTTCAACATTTGCAAGCAACCTGGAGATGATAATGATTTATAGGAAGTGGACTTTACTGAAAAATTAGTTCATGATCAATTTCAAACCACTTCCAGTGAAACTGAGATTGATGAATCTGACGATTTGCAAATGGTTTATTTTCAGGAAGAATCAAAGGCAAATAGTTGGAGACCGAAAATTGAAGAATTGCCACCACTATCAATTGAGTCCATACCTTCAAGTGTTCAACCACCAAAACTTGATTTGAAGTCGTTACCATTCAATCTCAAATACTCATTTTTGGGAGAAAATGAAACTTTTCCGGTAATAATCTCTTCCAAAGTTAATGCACATCAAGAAGGTAAGTTATTACAAACTCTGAAAATGCACAAAAATGCATTAGGATGGACCATAGCTGATATAAAAGGAATTAGTCCTTTGATTTGCACACACAGGATTTATTTGGAGGAAAATGCTAAACCCTCTAGAAAAATGCAACGAAGGCTTAATCCTAATATGAAAGAAGTAGTGAAAAATGAAGTCATTAAGCTTCTAGATAATGGAATCATTTATCTTATTTCTGAAAGCAAATGGGTAAGTCCTACCCATGAAGTCCGGAGTCACTATGATAACAAATGAGAAAAATGAGTTAATTCCAACTAGAACTATTACTGGTTGGCGCATGTGCATTGACTATAGGAAACTTAATTCAATGACTAGAAAAGATCATTTTCCTTTACCTTTCATGGATCAAATCCTAGAAAGAGTTGCAGGTCATGAATTTTATTGTTTCCTAGATGGCTATTCAGGTTACAACCAAATTGAAATTGCATTGGAAGATCAAGAAAAGACTACTTTTACTTGTCCATTTGGTACTTTTGCATATCGAAGGATGCCTTTTGGATTATGTAATGCACCAGCCACGTTTCAAAGATGCATGCTCAGTATATTTAGTGATATGGTTGAACATTTTCTTGAAATTTTTATGGATATTTTTTCTGTTTTTGGCGATTCATTTGATGATTGGTTGACTAACTTAGAAAAGGTTTTGAGCAGGTGTGAAGAGAAGAATCTTGTACTGAATTGAGAAAAATATCACTTTATGGTAAGAAACGGCATTGTACTTGGTCACATTGTTTCATCGAAAGGAATTGAGGTTGACAAATAAAATCGAGTTAATTGCTAACTTGCCAACACCAAAATCTATTAAAGATGTTAGATCATTCTTAGGACATGCTGGTTTTTATAGAAGGTTCATAAAAGATTTTAGTGTAATATCTAAGCCCTTGAGTAACCTTTTAACAAAGGATAATATTTTTGAATGGACTGAACATTGTGAAGAAGCCTTTGTTAAACTTAAAAACTTGCTTACTTCTGCTCCTGTCATTCAACCTCCTGATTGGTCATTACCTTTTGAAATAATGTGTGACGCTAGTGATTATATCGTGGGTGCTGTCTTGGGACAAAGAAAAGATAAGAAACCTTATGTGATTTACTATGCAAGAAAACTTTAAATAGTGCTCAAATGAATTACACCACCACCGAAAAAGAATTACTTAGTAGTATTTGCATGTGAAAAATTCAGGTCTTATCTTGTTGGCTCACCTGTTATTCTTTTTAGTGATCATGCAGCATTGAAATATCTTCTTTCTAAGAAAGATTCTAAGGCTAGATTGGTGTGGTGGATTTTGTTACTTCAAGAATTTGATATAACAATCAAAGACAAGAAAGGCACATAAAATGTTGTCACAGACCATTTATCAAGATTGACAACAGATTCGAGATCTGACATCACATCAATCGATGACTACTTTCTTGATGAATCTTTATTTTCTGTCTCTACAATGCCTTGGTTTACTAATATTGTTAATTTTCTTGTTTCAGGACAATTACCAGCTTATTGGAGTACCCAAGATAAAAGAAAGTTCTTGAACGAAGTGAAGAACTTTTATTAGGATGACCCTTATTTATTCAAATATTGTCCTGATCAAATATTTCAAAGATGCATTCCAGACAATGAGGTAAGTAGTGTCATTAAATTTTGTCATTCTAAGGCATTGTGGGGGTCATTTCTCATCAAGAAAGACAACTGCAAAAATCTTACAAAGTGGATTTTACTGGCCCACCATGTTAAAGGACTCATATGCATTTTGCAAGACTTGTGAAAATTATCAAAAGTTGGGATCTATTTCAAAACGTCACATGATGCCTTTAAATCCTATTCTTGTCATTGAGATCTTTGACTGTTGGGGTATAGATTTCATGGGTCCATTTCCTCCATCATTTGGTTTCTTATACATATTAGTCGCAGTAGATTATGTTTCAAAATGGATAAAGGCAATTCCAAGTCGAAACAATGACCACAAAACAGTGATAAAGTTCTTGAAAAAAAATATTTTGAGTCGATTTGGAATCCCTCGAGCCATGATAAGTGATGGTGGAATACATTTATGCAACAAGCCATTTGAGTTTTTAATGAAGAAATATGGAATCACACACAAAGTTGCCACCCCTTATCACCCTCAAACAAGTGGACAAGTAGAGCTTGCTAATAAGGAGATCAAATAGATCTTGGAGAAAACAGTGAACCCTAATAGGAAAGACTAGTCTTTAAGACTTAATGATGCACTTTGGGCTTATCGAACTGCTTATAAAACATCATTAGGTATGTCACCTTATAGATTAGTCTATGGAAAACCTTGTCACTTGCTTGTGGAACTTGAACATAAAGCTTATTGGGCTATTAAAGCTTTCAATTCTAACCTTGATGATGCTAGTCAGTTGCAAAAATTACAAATAAATGAGCTTGAGGAAATAAGAAATGATGCATATAAGAATTCAAAAATTCATAAAGCAAGAATCAAAGAGTTTCATGACAAGAGAATGTTGAGAAAAACATTTGATGTTAGTCAAAAAGTTTTGCTTTACAATCCTCGACTCCATTTATTTCCTGGAAAACTAAGATCAAGATGGAGCGGTCCATTTATTGTGAAACATGTGTATCCATATGGGGCCTATGATATCGAGAATCCAAAGAATGACAATGTTTTCAAGGTAAATGGACATTGTGTGAAAGTTTACTTTGACAATTTTTCAGTTGAAAATGACTCTATTGAATTGAGTGATCTTGTATATAAAGATTGATTCTTTTTCTCACATTGTTTTGTGTTTCAGTGTGAATTTTATTTTGCAAGTCTTTCTTACCTTGGTCAAATGGCGGATAACGGTACTCCGTGACTTAAGTCGGTTCTTTTAGTTTCCCATAATAACTGATATCTATATATATTTGTGAATCTCTTCTCCAATTCTCATTTGAAAATGGACACCACTCTTGAAAAATTGAAAAAGTACTTTCCTACTTTGCCTCAGAATGCGATTACAAAAATTTACCATGCTAGGTGTGCAAGATTGAGGTTGTGAATGAATCATGGAATTCCTGAAGATATTCGCTGGCTAATTGAAGCAAATGTCCGATTATCAGGTGAGTCCTCCAATTATTTCATTTCACACATGCCTGGAACAGGTAAAAGCACTTTTGCAAAGAAACATAGTGCAAAACGACTGAAAGTCTGTCATCGATGTGCCAGATGGACTTGTAATGCAACATGTCGTTCTTTAGGAATGGTATTTATAAACCACGAAGATAAAATATAATTCATTAAGGATAGCTTGAGTAAGGGGTCTTTAGATAATCTTCTATTGACTCTTGAGATGCATCCTAGTGGAGATGTGCATCGTGCAATTCATGATTTATGGCCACAATTCATGACACTGTTTGCCAGTTTTTAAGAAAACTGGATGGGAAGCCAATCCCTGACCCATAGAGGGCGTTTAAGCCGTTCTTGGACGTAAAACCAAGGGAAGATGTGAGCCACAATCACAACTACCTGTACATACACATGTTTTTTTCTAAATAAATAAATAAATACAGAGAGAGAGAGTGAGACTCCAGCTGGCCTACATATAGGTGGTATGATTGCATTTTCAATTTCTCATCTATAAAATCTTCTCTTCCTTCCCTTCTTTTCTACTCAACCCATACATTCAACAAATATAGAAGTGTGTAGAAATGGCAGGTTCCTCAAGTCATCACATAAGAAATATTTGTGTTTTTGGTGGATCCAGTCCTAGGAAAGAAAAAGAGTTTTTAGAATCAGCAAATCATCTTGGTCAGGTTTAGTTTTTAGAATGCCTTGCTTTGTGGAATTTGCAAATTGTTTTTCTATTTTAACGCTTTGATTACTAGGGACTAGTAATAAGCTGGTTGGGGGGTGTGATTAGTACTTAAAAGTGCATTTTTATCATGGTTTTATATCATCATTTTGCACTTGAAGTATCAATAACTCCTTAACTAAAAGCATGTTTTATAATAACAAGTCTGATACCATAAGATACCTTTAATTTATAATAAATGTTCATCTTAAATGCAGGCCTATCACATAAATGAAAGGATTGATTGATGAGTTTAAGTACGGAAATTGAAAGGACAAAGAAAGGGCCAAACTTAGAAAAGAGATGTTGGTTCAGTCCAAACTAGAACACTGTTCGGTCATTGGGTCATATCTAGAGCTGTAGATCTTGGATTTAGGTCTGCCTTATATGGATGGAAAGCTAATACATAGGCCTAAAACTTTCATGTGGAGTCCAAGATTTAAAAAGGCTATTTTCAATTCCAAATTGTAGAAACAACGGAGAAGTCTGAATCTGTCCTGCAGCCCAGACACTGTTCAGTGTTCAACCCATATCTTGAGTTCTAGAAGTCCGAATGACCTCAACTTTATTTTTCCTGGAAAGCTGAGACAATTTCCTAGAACTTTCATGATTTAAGTCTGTTCAAATTATGACGTTATCAATAATGTTTTTAGCAGACAAGAAGATAAGGATTGTTACCAAGTCAAGATGTGGCCACCCACTCAACAATTAGTCAACAAATCAATAGTTTTGAATTTTGATCTATAAAAGGAGGCATTTGCCATGTATTTAGGCATCTTGGTTTGCAGATCAAGATCATGCTCTTGCTCTCTCTTTATATTTTGTAATGCTTAAGTTTTGCTTATATTAATCTTTTGCTTATGCTTTTCATTTCATTTCCTTGTTTATTTATATTTCTCTCTTTCATTATGTTTAGCTAAGTTTATCATGTCAAGGTGAAAAGGTTACACTAATGGTGTAAGAATAAGTATAATATAAACTTAACATGGACTTTAATGTTTGATACTAACATGTTTTATATTTGTTATCTTGTTCACTTTTAATACTTTGCTTGTTAAATGGTTAATCTAGATTTATGTTGTATAACCCTTGGTACAACAAATACTTGGCACTTTCATAGCCCAACCGTATGGTATAACCAACACCTGTGCTATGAAAGGAACTTAATTTGTTGTTAACATAAGTTACAATCATGAATGCCTGACAACATTTACAAAAATTAACATTATTCAAATAAGATAACTAATGTAATCATGTTAACAATTTATAATCCGATTGGAACCTCCTTTGTGTGTGGTTTCCAGTTGAGTAATAAAAAGAGTTTATACTATACTTGTTTGAAATACCATTAGTGGATCCTCTAACCTTGACAATGATTTTATCCTTGTTTAATCCTTACATCAATATCACATCTCAAAGCTCTCTTTAACTTATTGTTGTTGTTGTTGTTGTTGTTGTTGTTGTTACTATTTATAATTTATATAGTTAACCTCCCTGTGGTTCGACCCCGGTCTTACCGGGTTATTTATTACTTCGACACTCCTACACTTGGGAGAACTCTCGTCGGGCCGGACGAGACACCACCGGCATCGCTTGGCGATTTCATTGCGACTCCAAGGAAACAAGCCTCGTGAAACTCCTGTAAATATTTGAGCGCGATTCAACAGTCGAATCAAGAGTTACGAACGTCATGAGCCGGTATTCTTGTCAGGTTCTTGGAGTGGCCCGACCAGACGCTAGCGGTGTCGAGTAGCAATATTGGTGCGACGCCAAGGAAAACAGCCTCCGGAAACTCCTGTAAAAATTTGAGCACGATCGAACAGTCGGGTCAAGAGTTATGGACCTTTTGAGCCGGTACTCTGGTCTGGCCCGACAAGACACCACCGGTGTCCTATGGAGATTTCATTGCGATGCCAAGCAAATAAGCCTCTTGAAACTCCAGTAAAAATTTAAGTACGATCCAACGGTCGGATCAAGAGTTAGGAACCTCTTGAGCTGGTACACTCGTCTGGTCCTTGGTTTGGCCCGACCAGACGCTGGGGGTGTCGAGTAGCAATTTAAGTGCGACGACAAGCAAAAGAGCCTCCAGAAACTCATGTAAAAATTTGAGCACGATCCAACGGTCAGATTAAGAGTTACGAACCGCTAGAGCCGGTACTTTTGTTTGGCCTGAAAGGACAACAACGATGTCGCATGCCAATTTCATTGCGACGCCAAGGAAACAAGCCTATTAAAACTCCTGTAAAAATTTAATAAACGATCAAACGTTCGGATCAAGAGTTAAGAACCTCTTGAGCCGGTACTCTTGTCTAGTCCCTAGTCTGCCCCGACCAGACACTGGGCTCTCAAGTAGCAATTTTAGTGCAAATCCAAGGAAAACAGCTTCCGGAAACTCCTGTAAAAATTTAAGCACGATCCAATGGTCGGATCAAGAGTTACGACCATCTTGAGCTGGTACTCTTGTCCGGTTCTTGGAGTGGCCCGACCAGACGCTGGCGGTGTCTAGTAGCAATAGTAGTGCGACGCCAAGGAAAACAGCCTCCGGAAACTCCTGTAAAATTTTTAGCACAATCCAACAATCGGATCAAGAGTTATGGACCATTTGAGCCGGTACTCTAGTATGGCCCGACGAGACACCACCGGCGTCTCTTGGCGATTTCATTGCGATGCCAGGGAAACAAGCCTCTTGAAACTCCTGTAAAAATTTAAGCATGATCTAACGGTCAGTTCAAGAGTAAAGAACCTCTTGAGCCGGTACTCTTGTCTAGTTCTTAGAGTGGCCCGACCAGACGCTGGCTGTGTCAAGAAGCAATAGTAGTGCGACGCCAAGGAAAACAACCTCTGTAAACTCCTGCAAACATTTGAGCATGATCCAACGGTCAGATCAAGAGTTATGGACCTCTTGACCCGGTACTCTTGTCTGGCCCGACCAGACACCACCAGCGTCTCCTGGCCATTTTATTACGACACCACGGAAACAAGCCTCTTGAAACTTCTGTAAAAATTTAAGGATGTTCCAACCGCGGATTGGGATTTACGAACCTCTTGAGCCGGTACTCTTGTCTGGTCCTTGGTGTGGCCCGACCTGACACTTGCGGTGTCGAGTAGCAATTTCAGTTCGACGCCAAGGAAAACAGCCTCCGGAAACTCCTGTAAAAATTTGAGCACGATACAATGGTCGTACGAAGAGTTATAGACCTCTTGAGCCGGTACTCTGGTCTGGCCCGACGAGACGCTATTGGCATCTCTTGGCGATTTCATTGCGATGCCAAGGAAACAAGCCTCTTGAAACTCCTGTAAAAATTTAAGCACAATCCAACGGTCGATTCAAGAGTTAAGAACCTCTTGAGCCGGTACTCTTGTCTAGTTCTTGGAGTGGCCCAACCAGACGCTGGCGGTGTCGAGTAGCAATAGTAGTGCGACGCCAAGGAAAACAGCCTCCGGAAACTCCTGTAAAATTTTGAGCACGATCCAACGTTCGGATCAACAATTATGGACCATTTGAGCCGGTACTCTAATATGACCCGAAGAGACACAACCGGCATCTCTTGGCGATTTCATTGCGATGCCAAGGAAACAAGCCTCTTGAAACTCCTGTAAAAATTTAAGCACGATCCAGCAGTCGGATCAACAGTTACCTACCTTTTGAGCCGGTACTCTTGTGTGGTCCTTGGTCTTGCCCGACCAGACGTTGCAGGTGTCGAGTAGCAATTTTAGTGTGATGCCAAGGAAAATAGCCTTTGGAAACTCCTGTAAAAATTTGAGCACGATCCAATGGTCGGATCAAGAGTTATAGACCATTTGAGCCGGTACTCTGGTCTATCCTAATGAGACACCACTCGCATCTCATGGCGATTTCATTGCAACGCCAAGGAAACAATTCTCTTGAAACTCCTGTAAAAATTTGAGCATGATCCGATGGTCGGATCAAGAGTTATGAACCTCTTGAGCCGGTACTCTTGTCTGGTCCTTAGTCTGGCCCGACCAGACGCTGAGGGTGTCGATTAGTAATTTTAGTGTGAAGCCAAGGAAAACAGCCTCTGGAAACTCATGTAAAAATTTGAGGACGATCCAACGATCGGATCAAGAGTTATGGACCTCTTGGGCCGGTACTCTTGTTTGGCCTGACCAGACGCTGAGGGTGTCGATTAGTAATTTTAGTGTGAAGCCAAGGAAAACAGCCTCTGGAAACTCATGTAAAAATTTGAGGACGATCCAACGATCGGATCAAGAGTTATGGACCTCTTGAGCCGGTACTCTTGTTTGACCTGACCAGACACCACCGACGACTCTTGGCGATTTCATTGAGACTAGCAAGGAAACAAGCCTTTTGAAACTCCTGTAAAAATTTAAGCACGATCCAGCAGTCGGATCAACAGTTATGTACCTTTTGAGCTGGTACTCTTGTGTCGTCCTTGGTCTTGCCCGACCAGACGTTGCGAGTGTCGAGTAGCAATTTTAGTGTGATGCCAAGGAAAATAGCCTCTGGAAACTCCTGTAAAAATTTGAGAACGATCCAACCATCGGATCAAGAGTTATGGACCATTTGAGCCGGTACTGTAGTCTGTCCTAATGAGACACCACCGGCGTCTCATGGCGATTGCATTGCGACGCCAAGGAAACAATTCTCTTGAAACTCTTGTAAAAATTTGAGCACGATCCAACAGCGGATCAAGATTTACGAACCTCTTGAGTTGGTACTCTTGTCTGGTCCTTAGTATGGCCCCACCTGACACTGGCAGTGTCGAGTAGCAATTTTAGTGCGACGCCAAGGAAAAAAGCCTCTGGAAACTCCTGTAAAAATTTGAGCACGATCCAAAAGTTGAATCAAGAGTTATAGACCTCTTGAGCCAGAACTCTGGTCTGGCCCGACGAGACACCACCGGCGTCTCTTTGCAATTTCATTGCGACTCCAAGGAAACAAGCCTCTTGAAACTCCTATAAAAATTTGAGCACGATCCAGCGGTCGGGTCAAGAGTTACGAACCTCTTGAGCCAGTACTCTTGTCTGGTCCTTGGTGTGGCCCGATCAAACGCTAGCAGTTTCAAGTAGCAATATTAGTGCGATGCCAAGGAAAACAACCTCCGGAAACTCCTGTAAAAATTTAAGCATGATCCAACGGTCGGATCAGGATTTATGGACCTATTGAGCCAGCACTCTAGTTTGGCCCGACGAGACTTCATCGACGTCTCATGGTGATTTCATTGCAGCGCAAAGGAAACAAGCCTCTTGAAAATCCTGTAAAAATTTAAGCACGGTCTAACAGTCGAATCAAGAGTTACAAACTTCATAGCCTAAACTCTTGTTTGGTCCAACTAGACGCTAGGGGTGTCGAGTAGCCATTTAAGTGCGACACCAAGAAAAACAGCCTCCAGAAACTCATGTTAGAACTTGAGGACGATCCAACGGTCGGACCAAGAGTTATCGACCTCTATAGCCCGTACTCTTGTCTGGCCTGACTAGACACCACCGGTGTCTAATGGAGATTTCATTGCGACTCCAAAGAAACAAGCCTCTTGAAACTCCTGTAAAAAAATAAGGACGATCCAACAGTCAGATCAAGAGCTACGAACCACTTGAGCTGGTAGTCTTGTCTGATTCTTGGTGTGGCCCGACCAAACGTTGGGGGTGTCGAGTAGCAACTTTAGTGGGACGGAAAGGAAAACAGCCTCCAGAAACTCCTATAAAAATTTGAGCACGATCCAACTCTCGGATCAAGAGTTATGGACCATTTGACTGGGTACTCTAGTCTGGCCCGACGAGACAACACCGGCGTCTCATGGAGATTTCATTGCAACGCCAACGAAACAAGCCTCTTGAAACTCCTGTAAAAATTTGAGCACAATCCAACGGTCGGATCAAGAGTTACGTACCTCTTAAGCCGGTATTTTTATGTGGCCTTGATCTTGCCCAACTAGACACTGTGGGTGTCGAGTAGCAATTTTAGTGCGATGCCAAGGAGAACAACCTCCAGAAACACATGTAAAAATTTGAGCACGATCCAACGGTCAGATCAAGAGTTACAAACCTCTTGAGCTGGTACTCTTGTGTCGTCCTTGGTCTTGCCCGACCAGACGTTGCGGGTGTCGAGTAGCAATTTTAGTGTGATGCCAAGGAAAATAGCCTCCGGAAACTCCTGTAAAAATTTGAGAACGATCCAACCATTGGATCAAGAGTTATGGACCATTTGAGCTGGTACTCTAGTCTGTCCTAATAAGACACCACCGGCGTCTCATGGCGATTGCATTGCGATGCCAAGGAGACAATTCTCTTGAAACTCTTGTAAAAATTTGAGCACGATCCAACAGCGGATCAAGATTTACGAACCTCTTGAGCCGGTACTCTTGTCTGGTCCTTAGTATGACCCAACCTGACACTGGCAGTGTCGAGTAGTAATTTTAGTGCGACGCCAAGGAAAACAGCCTCTGGAAACTCCTGTAAAAATTTGAGCACGATCCAAAAGTCGAATCAAGAGTTATAGACCTCTTGAGCCAGTACTCTTGTGTCGTCCTTGGTCTTGCCCGACCAGACGTTGCGGGTGTCGAGTAGCAATTTTAGTGTGATGCCAAGGAAAATAGCCTCCGGAAACTCCTGTAAAAATTTGAGAACGATCGGATCAAGAGTTATGGACCATTTGAGCCGGTACTCGTAGTCTGTCCTAATGAGACACCACCGGCGTCTCATGGTGATTGCATTGTGACGCCAAGGAAACAATTCTCTTGAAACTCTTGTAAAAATTTGAGCATGATCCAACAGTCGGATCAAGAGTTACGTACCTCTTGAGCACGTACTCTTGTCTGGTCCTTGATCTTGTTTGACCAGACACTGGCGGTGTCACGTAGCAATAGTACTACGACGCCAACAAAAAGAGCCTCCGGAAACTCCTGTAAAAATTTGAGCACAATCCAACGGTCAGAACAAGATTACGAACCTTTGGAGCCGGTACTCTTGCTGGCCCGAAGAGACACCACCGGTGTCTCGTGGCGATTTCATGGCGACGCAAAGGAAACAGGCCTCTTGAAACTCCTGTAAAAATTTAAGCACGATCCACCGGTCGGATCAAGAGTTACAAACCTCTTGAGCCGGTGCTCTTGTCAGGTTCTTGGAGTGGCCCGATCAGACGCAGGGGGTGTCGAGTAGCAAAAGTAGTGCGACGCAAAGGAAAAAAGCCTCCGGAAACTCCTGTAAAAATTTGAGCACGCTCTAAAAGTCGGATCAAGAGTTATAGACCTCTTGAGCTAGTACTCTGGTCTGGCCCGACGAGACACCACCGGCGTCTCTTTGCAATTTCATTGCGACTCCAAGGAAACAAGCCTCTTGAAGCTCCTATAAAAATTTGAGCACGATCCAGCGGTCGGGTCAAGAGTTACGAACCTCTTGAGCCAGTACTCTTGTCTGGTCCTTGGTGTGGCCCGATCAAACGCTAGCAGTTTCAAGTAGCAATATTAGTGCGATTCCAAGGAAAACAGCCTCCGCAAACTCCTGTAAAAATTTAAGCATGATCCAACGGTCGGATCAGGAGTTATGGACCTATTGAGCCAGCACTCTAGTTTGGCCCGACGAGACTTCATCGACGTCTCATGGCGATTTCATTGCAGCGCAAAGGAAACAAGCCTCTTGAAAATCCTGTAAAAATTTAAGCACGGTCTAACAGTCGGATCAAGAGTTACAAACTTCTGAGCCTAGACTCTTGTTTGGTCCGACTAGACGCTAGGGGTGTCGAGTAGCCATTTAAGTGCGACACCAAGAAAAACAGCCTCCAGAAACTCATGTTAGAACTTGAGGACGATCCAACGGTCGGACCAAGAGTTATCGACCTCTATAGCCCGTACTCTTGTCTGGCCTGACTAGACACCACCGGTGTCTAATGGAGATTTCATTAGGACTCCAAAGAAACAAGCCTCTTGAAACTCCTGTAAAAAAATAAGGACGATCCAACAGTCAGATCAAGAGCTACGAACCACTTGAGCTGGTAGTCTTGTCTGATTCTTGGTGTGGCCCGACCAGACGTTGGGGGTGTCGAGTAGCAACTTTAGTGGGACGGAAAAGAAAACAGCCTCCAGAAACTCCTATAAAAATTTGAGCACGATCCAACTCTAGGATCAAGATGTTATGGACCATTTGACCGGGTGATCTAGTCTGGCCCGACGAGACAACACCGGCGTCTCATGGAGATTTCGTTGCAACGCCAAAGAAACAAGCCTCTTGAAACTCCTGTAAAAATTTGAGCACGATCCAACGGTCGGATCAAGAGTTACGTACCTCTTAAGCCGATATTTTTATGTGGCCCTTGATCTTGCCCAACCAGATGCTGTGGGTGTCGAGTAGCAATTTTAGTGCGATGCCAAGGAGAACAGCCTTCAGAAACTCATGTAAAAATTTGAGCACGATCCAACGGTCGGATCAAGAGTTACAAACCTCTTGAACCGGTAGTCTTGTCTAGCCTGACCACACACCACCCGCGTCTCATGGCAATTTCATTACAACGCCTAGGAAACAAGCCTCTTGAAACTCTTGTAAAAATATAAGGACGTTCCAACGACGGATCAAGATTTACAAACCTCTTGAGCCGGTACTCTTGTCTGGTCCTTGGAGTGGCCCGACCTGACATTGGCGGTGTAGAGTAGCAATTTTAGTGCGACGCTAAGGAAAATGGCCTCCGGAAACTCCTGTAAAAATTTAAGCACGATCCAATGGTCGGATCAAGAGTTAGGGACCTCTTGAGCTGGTACTCTGGTCGGACCTGATGAGACACCACTGCGTCTCTTGGCGATCTCATTGTGACGCCAAGGACACAAGCCTCTTGAAACTCCTGTAAAAAAACAAGGACGATCCAACGGTCGGATCAAGAGCTACGAACCTCTTGAGCCGGTACTCTTGTCTGGTTCTTGGTGTGGCCCGACCATACACTGGGGGTGTCCAGTAGCAACTTCAGTGGGACGCAAAGGAAAACAGCCTCTGGAAACTCCTCTAAAAATTTGAGCACGATCCAACTGTCGGATCAATAGTTATGGAACATTTGAGCCGGTACTCTATTCTGGCCCGATAAGACAGCACTGGTGTCTCATGGCAATTTCATTACTACGCCAAGGAAACAAGCCTCTTGAAACTCCTGTAAAAATTTGAGCACGATCCAACGGTCGGATCAAGAGTTACGTACCTCTTGAGCAGGTACTCCTGTGTGGTCCTTGGTCTTGCTTGACCAGACACTGGCGGTGTCGTGTAGCAATAGTAGTGCGACGCCAAGGAAAAGAGCCTCTAGAAACTCCTGTAAAAATTTGAGCACGATCCAACGGTCGAATCAAGAGTTAGGAACCTCTTGAGCCAATACTCTTGTGTGGCCCGACGAGACACCACCGGCGTCTCATGCCGATTTCATTACGACACCAAGGAAACAAGCCACTTGAAACTCCTGTAAAAATCTGAGCACGATCCAGCGGTCAGTCAAGAGTTAAGAACCTCTTGAGCCGGTACTCTTGTAAGGTTCTTGGAGTGGCCCGAACAGACGCTGCCGGTGTCGAGTAGCAATAGTAATGCGATGCCAAGGAAAACAAGCCTCTGAAAACTCTTGTAAAAATTTGAGCATGATCCAACGGTCAGAACAAGATTACAAACCTTTGGAGCCGGTACTCTTGCTGGCCCGACGAGACACCACCAGTGTCTCATGGCGATTTCATGGCGACGCAAAGGAAACAGGCCTCTTGAAACTCCTGTAAAAATTTAAGCACGATCCACCGGTCAGATCAAGAGTTACAAACCTCTTGAGCCGGTGCTCTTGTCAGGTTCTTGGAGTGGCCCGATCAGACGCTGGGGGTGTCGAGTAGCAAAAGTAGTGCGACGCAAAGGAAAAAAGCCTCCGGAAACTCCTGTAAAAATTTGAGCACGATCAACGGTCAAATCAAGAGTTAGGAACCTCTTGAGCCGGCACTCTTGTCAGGTTCTTGG
The DNA here is from genome assembly GCA_007827005.2 of Populus simonii. NCBI lineage: Eukaryota > Viridiplantae > Streptophyta > Magnoliopsida > Malpighiales > Salicaceae > Populus > Populus simonii. Next base: position 9,086,702 of record CM017476.2, read on the forward strand.
AGTGGCCCGACCGGACGCTGACGGTGTCGAGTAGCCATAGTAGTGTGATGCCAAGGGAAACAGCCTCCGAAAAGTCCTGTAAAAATATGACCACGATCCAACGGTCGGATCAAGAGTTACAAACATCTTGAGCCGGTACTCTTTTCTACCCCAAAGAGACACCACCGGCGTCTCATGGCCATTTCATTGTGATGCCAAATAGACAAGACTCTTGAAACTCCTATAAAAATTTGAGCACGATCCAACGGTCGGATCAAGAGTTACATACCTCTTGAGCAGGTACTCTTGTGTGGTATTTGGTCTTGCTTGACTAGACACTGGCGGTGTCGCGTAGCAATAGTAGTGCGATGCCAAGGAAAAGAGCCTCCGGAAACTCCTGTAAAAATTTAAGCACAATCCAACAGTCAGATCAAGAGTTACGTACCTCTTGAGTAGGTACTATTGTGTGGTCCTTGGTCTTGCTTGACCAGACACCGGCGGTGTCGCGTAGCAATAGTAGTGCGACACCAAGGAAAAGAGCCACCATAAACTCCTTTAAAAATTTGAGCATGATCCAACGGTCGGATCAAGAGTTACGAACCTATTGAGCCGGTACTCTTGTCTGGCCCAATGAGACACCACCGGTGTTTCCTGGCGATTTCATTGCGACGCCAAGGAAACAAGCCTCGTGAAACTCCTGTAAAAATTTGAGCACGATCCAACGGTCAGATCAAGTGTTACGAACCTCTTGAGCCGGTACTCTTATCTGGTCCTTGGTGTGGCCTGACCAGACGCTGAGGGTGTCGAGTAGCAATTTTAGTGGGACGCCAAGGAAAACAGCCTCCGGAAATTCCTGTAAAAATTTGAGCACGATCCAATGGTCGGACCAAGAGTTACGAAGCTCTTGAGCCGGTACTCTTGTCTGGCCCGACGAGACACCACCGACGTCTACTGGTGATTTCATTGCGACGCCAAGGAAACAAGCTTTGTGAAACTCCTCTAAAAATTTAAGGACAATCCAAAGATCGCATCAAGAGTTACGAACCTCTTGAGCATAGGAAACAAGCCTCTTGAAACTCCTGTAAAAAATTGAGCACGATCCAATGGTCTGATCAAGAGTTATGAACCTCTTGAGCCGATAGTCTTCTCTGGCCCGACGATACACCAACGACGTCTCATGATGATTTCATTGCAACGCCAAGGAAAAGGCTTCTTGACACTCTTGTAAAAATTTGAGCAAGATCCAACGGTCGGATCAAGTGTTACGAACCTCTTGAGCCGGTACTCTTTTCTGGCCCGACGAGACCCCGCGGTCAGATCAAGTGTTACGAACCTCTTGAGCCGGTACTCTTGTTTGGCCCGAGGGGACAACACCGGCGTCTCATGGCGATTTCACTACGATGCTCAGGAAACAAGCCTCTTGAAACTCCTGTAAAAATTTTAAGCACGATCCCACGGTCGGATAAAGAGTTCGAAACCTCTTGTGCTGGTACTCTTGTTTGGCCCGACAAGACACATCTGGCGTCTCCTGGCGATTTCATTGCGACGCGAAGGAAACAAGCCTCTTGAAACTCCTCTAAATATTTGAGCATGATCCAATGGTCGGATAAAGAGTTATGAACCTCTTGAGCCGGTACTCTTGTGAGGTTTTTACAGTGGCCTACCAGACGCTGGCATTGTCGATTTGCAATGGTAGTGCGACCCCAAGGAAAATAGCCTTCAGAAAATCCTGTAAAAATTTTGACCAGGATCCCACAGGCGGATCAAGAGTTACGAACCTCTAGAGCCGGTACTCTTGTCTGGCTCGACGAGACACCACCGGCGTCTCCTGGCGATTTTATTGTGATGCCAAAGAAACAAGCCTCTTGAAACTCCTGTAAAAATTTGAGCACGATCCTACGGTCGGATCAAGAGTTACGAACCTCTTGTGCCGGTACTCTTGTGAGGTTCTTGTAGTGGCCTGACCAAATGCTTGGGGTGTCGAGTTGCAATAGTAGTGCGACGCCAAGGAAAACAATCTCCGGAAACTCTTGTAAAAATTTGAGCACGATCCAACGGTCGGATCAAGAGTTACGAACCTCATGAAGTGGTACTCTTGTGTGGCCCGATGAGACACCACCAGCGTCTCACGACGATTTCATTGCGACGCCAATGAAACAAGCCTCTTCAAACTCCAGTAAAAATTTGAGCACGATCTAACGGTCGAATCAAGAGCTACGAACCTCTTGAGCCGGCACTCTTTTCTGGCACGACAAGACACCACCAGCGTCTCATGGCGATTTCATTGCGACGCCAAGGAAACAAGCCTCTTGAAACTCCTGTAAAAATTTGAACACGATCCAATGGTCGGATCAAGAGTTACGAACCTCTTAAGCCGGTACTCTTGTCTGGTCCTGGGTATGGATCCAGCAGACGCTGGGGGTGTCGAGTACCAATTTTAGTGCGACGCCAAGGAAATTAACCTCCGCAAACTGCTGTAACAATTTGAGCATGATCCACCAGTCAGATCAAGAGTTACGAACCTCTTGAGCCGATACTCTTGTCTGGCCCGACGAGATACCACCTGCGTCTCTTGGCGATTTCATTGCAACACCAAGAAACCAATCCTCTTGAAACTCTTGTAAAAATTTGAGCACGATCCAACGGTCGGATCAAGAGTTACGAACCTCTTGAGCCGGTACTCTTGTCTCGTCCTTGGTGTGGCCCAACCAGATGCTGGGGCTGTCGAGTATCAATTTTAGTGCGACGCTAAGGAAAAGAACCTCTGCAAACTCCTCTAACAATTTGAGCACGATCCAACGGTCAGATCAAGAGTTACGAACCTCTTGAGTCGGTACTCTTGTCTAGGCCCGACGAGACACCAGCGACGTCTCATGGCGATTTCTTTGCGACGCTAAGCAAACTAGCCTCTTGGAACTCCTATAAAAATTTAAGGACGATCTAGCGGTCAGATCAAGAGTTACAAACCTCTTGAGCCGGTACTCTTGTCTCGTCCTTGGTGTGGCCAGACCAGATGCTGGGGGTGTTGAGTTCCAATTTTAGTGCGACGCCAAGGAAAACAGCCTCCACAAACTCCTGTAATAATTTGAGCAAGATCCAACGGTCAGATCAAGAGTTACGAACCTCTTGAGCCGTTACTCTTGTCTAGCTCGACATGACGACACCGGCGTCTCATGGCGATTTCATTGCGAAGCCAAGGAAACAAGCCTCTTGAAACTCCTGTAAAAATTTGAACACGATCCAACGGTCGGATCAACAGTTACGAACCTCTTAAGCCTGTACTCTTGTCTGGCCCAACGAGACACCACCGGCGTCTCATGGCGATTTCATTGCGACGCCAAGGAAACAAGCCTCTTGGAACTCATGCAAAAATTTAAGCACGATCCAACGGTCGAATCAAGAGTTACGAACCTCTTAAGCCGGTACTCTTGTCTGGTCCTCGATGTGGCCCGACCAGAAGCTGGGGGTGTCCAGTACCAATTTTAGTGCGACGCCAAGGAAAACAGCCTCCGCAAACTCCTGTAACAATTTGAGCACGATCCAACGGTCAAATCAAGAGTTACGAACCTCTGGAGCCGTTACTCTTGTCTGGCCTGACAAGACGCCACCGGCCGTCTCATGGAAATTTCATTACGTAGCCAAGGAAACAAGCCTCTTGAAACTCCTGTAAAAATTTTAGCACGATCCAACGGTTGGATCAAGAGTTACGAACCTCATGAGCCGGTACTCTTGTGTGGTCCTTGATGTGGCCCGACCAGACGCTGGGGATGTCGAGTTGTAATTTTAGTGGGACTGCCAAGGAAAACAGCCTCCGGAAACTCTTGTGAAAATTTGAGCACGATCCAACGGTCAGATCAAGAGTTACGTACCTCTTGAGTAGGTGTTCTTGTGCGGTCTTTGGTCTTGCCCGACCAGACGCTGTGGATGTCGAGTAGCAATTTTAGTGTGACGCTAAGGAAAACAGCCTCTCAAAACTCATGTAAAAATTAGAGCACGATCCAACGATCGGATCAAGAGTTATTAACCTCTTTAGCTGGTACTCTTGTCTGGCCCGATGGGACACCATCGGCGTCTCATGGCGATTTCGTTGCGACGCCAAGCAAAGAAGCCTCTTGGAACTCAAATAAAAATTTAAGCACGATCCAACAGTCGGATCAATAGTTACAAACCTGTTGAGCCGGTACTCTTGTCTGGTCCTTGATGTGACCTAACCAGATGCTAGGGTGTCGAGTACCAATTTTAGTGCGACGCCAAGGAAAACAGCCTTCGCAAACTCTTGTTAAAATTTGAGCACGATCCAACGGTCGGATCAAGAGTTATGAACCGCTTGAGCCGGTACTCGTGTCTGGCCCGACGAGACACCACCGGCGTCTCCTGGCGATTTCATTGCGACGCCACGGAAACAAGCCTATTGAAACTCCTGTAAAAATTTAAGCACGATCCAACGGTCGGATCAAGAGTTATGAATCTCTTGAGCCGATACTCTTGTCTGGTCCTTGATGTGGCCCGACCAGATGCGGGGGATGTCGAGTTGCAATTATAGTGGGACGCCAAGGAAAACAGCCTCCGGAAACTCCTGTAAAAATTTAATCACGATCCAACGGTCGGATCAAGAGTTACGAACCTCATGAGCCGGTACTCTTGTGTGGTCCTTGATGTGGCCCGACCAGACGTTGGGGATGTCGAGTTGCAATTTTAGTGGGACGCCAAGGAAAATAGCCTCCGGAAACTCCTGTAAAAATTTGAGCACGATCCAACGGTCGGATCAACAGTTACGTACCTCTTGAGCAGGTATTCTTGTGCGGTCCTTGGTCTTGTCCGACCAGGCCTGTGGATGTCGAGTAGCAATTTTAGTGTGACGCCAAGGAAAACAGCCTCCAGAAACTCATGTAAAAATTTGAGCACGATCCAACGATCGGATCAAAAGTAACGCATCATTTGAGCCGGTACTCTAGTCTGGCCCTACGAGACAGTACCAGCGTCTCAAGGAAAATTATGACGCTAAGGAAACAAGCCGATTGAAACTCCTGTAAAATTTGAGCACGATCCAACGGTCGGATCAAGAGTTACGTACCTCTTGAGTAGGTGTTCTTGTGCGGTCCTTGGTCTTGCCCGACCAAACGCTGTGGATGTCGAGTAGCAATTTTAGTGTGACACCAAGGAAACAGCTTCTCAAAACTCATGTAAAAATTGGAGCACGATCCAACAGTTGGATCAAGAGTTATGAACCCCTTTAGCCGGAACTCTTGTCTGGCCCGATGAGACACCAGCGGCTTCTCATGGCGATTTCATTGCGACACCAAGCAAACAAGCCTCTTGGAACTCATGTAAAAATTTAAGCACGATCCAACGGTCGGATCAAAAGTTACGAACCTTTTAAGCCGGTACTCTTGTCTGGTCCTTGCTGTGGCCCGACCAGATGCTGAGGGTGTCGAGTACCAATTTTAGTGCGACGCCGAGGAAAACAGCCTCCGGAAACTCCTGTAACAATTTGAGCAAGATCCAACGGTCAGATCAAGAGTTACGAACCACTTGAGCCATTACTCTTGTCTGGCCCGACGAGACGCCACCGGCGTTTCATGGTGATTTCATTGCGAAGCCAAGGAAACAAGCCTATTGAAACTCCTGTAAAAATTTAAGCACGATTCAACGGTCGGATCAAGAGTTACGAACCTCTTGAGCCGGTACTCTTGTTTGGCCCGACGAGACACCCCCAGCGTCTCATGGCGATTTCACTGTGATGCCAAGGAAACAAGCCGCTTGAAACTCCTGTAAAAATTTAGCACGATCCAACGGTCGGATCAAGAGTTACGAACCTCATGAGCTGGTACTCTTGTCTGGTCCTTGATGTGGCCCGACCAGACACTAGGGATGTCGAGTTGCAATTTTAGTTGGACGCCAAGGAAAACAACCTCCGGAAACTCCTGTAAAAATTAGAGCATGATCCAACGGTCGGATCAAGAGTTACGTACCTCTTGAGCCATTACTCTTGTGTGGACCTTGGTCTGGCCCCACCAGACGCTGGGGGTGTCGAGTAGCTATTTTAGTGCGACGCCAAGGAAAATAGCCTCCAGAAACTCATGTAAAAATTGGAGCACGATCCAACGGTTGGATCAAGAGTTATGAACCTCTTTAGCCGGTACTCTTGTCTGGCCCGATGAGACACCATCGGCGTCTCATGGCGATTTCATTGCGACGCCAAGCAAACAAGCCTCTTGGAACTCCTGTAAAAATTTAAGCACAATCAAACGGTCGGATCAAGAATTACGAACCTCTTGAGCCGGTAGTCTTGTCTTGCCCAACGAGACACCACCAGCGTCTCATGGTGATTTCATTGCGACGCCAAGGAAAACAGCCTCTGGAAACTCCTGTAAAAATTTGAGCACAATCCAACGATCGGATCAAGAGTTACGTACCTCTTGAGAAGGTGTTCTTGTGCGGTCCTTGGTCTTGCTCGACCACACGCTGTGGATGTCGAGTAGCAATTTTAGTGTGACGCCAAGGAAAACAGCCTCTAGAAACCCATGTAAAAATTAGAGCACGATCCAACGATCAGATCAAGAGTTATGAACCTCTTTAGCCGGTACTCTTGTCTGGCCCGATGAGACACTAGCGGCGTCTCATGGCGATTTTGTTGCGATGCCAAGGAAACAAGCCTCTTGGAACTCATGTAAAAATTTAAGCACGATCCAACGGTCGGATCAAGAGTTACGAACCTCTTGAGCCGGTACTCTTGTCTGGTCCTTGATGTGGCCCGACCAGATGCTAGGGTGTCGAGTACCAATTTTAGTGCGACGCCAAGGAAAACAGCCTCCGCAAACTGCTGTAAAAATTTGAGCACTATCCAACGGTGGATCAAGAGTTACGAACCTCTTGAGCCGGTACTCTTGTCTGGCCCGACGAGACACCACCAACGTCTCATGACGATTTCATTGCGACGCAAATGAAACAAGCCGCTTGAAACACCTGTAAAAATTTGAGCACGATCCAACGGTCGAATCAAGAGTTACGAACCTCTTGAGCCGGTACTCTTGTTTGGTCCTTGATGTGGCCCGACCAGACGCTGGGGATGTCGAGTTGCAATTTTAATGGGACGCCAAGGAAAACAGCCTCCGAAAACTCCTATTAAAATTTAAGCATGATCTAACGGTCGGATCAACAGTTACGTACCTCTTGAGCAGGTATTCTTGTGCGGTCCTTGGTCTTGCCAGACCAGATGCTGTGGATGTCGAGTATAAATTTTAGTGTGACGCCAAGGAAAACAACCTCCAGAAACTCATGTAAAAATTTAAGCACGATCCAACAATCGGATCAAGAGTAAGGCATCATTTGAGCCAGTACTCTAGTCTGGCCCTATGAGACAGCACCAGCGTCTCAAGGCGATTTTATTATGACGCCAAGGAAACAAGCCGATTGAAACTCCTGTAAAAATTTGAGCATGATCCAATGATCGGATCAAAAGTTGCGTACCTCTTGAGCCATTACTCTTGTTTGGTCCTTGGTCTAGCCCAACCAGATGCTGGGGATGTCGAGTACCAATTTTAGTGTGACGCCAAGGAAAATAACCTCCGCAAACTCCTGTAACAATTTAAGCATGATCCAACGGTTAGATCAAGAGTTATGAACCTCTTGAGCCGGTACTCTTGTCTGGCCCGAGGAGACACCACCGGCGTCTTATAGCGATTTCATTGCGACGCCAAGGAAACAAGGCTCTTGAAACTCCTATAAAAATTGTAGCACGATCCAACGGTCGTATCAAGAGTTACGTACCTGTTGAGAAGGTACTCTTGTGTGGTCCTTGGTCTTGCCCGACCAGACGTTGTGGGTGTCGAGTAGCAATTTTAGGGCGATGGCAAGGAAAATAGACTCCAGAAACTTGATGCAACCATATTATTCAATAGTTTCACCCATATTTAACTAGTGTTTTGCCTATGTTTTATATATAAAATGCCTTGATATTCTTTGGTTTATTTTTTGAAGGCATTTTTGGATGAAAGATGCAAAAAGGAGTAAATTGGAGATAATTGACAGATTTGACCTTCAGTCGATGTTTTGTGCAAAGCGTGAGCTCTAAAGGTTGAAATGAAGTGATTCTAGTGGCATTAAAAAGCTAACATCCATACCTTTCTGGACATCTAAGGCAAGAAAATAAAATAAGGAAGAGCATGGAAATCGCAGCCTTCAAAGTCAAATCTCGCAATCTGCCAATGTTGACCTTCGGCCATTCCAACTTGAATATCTGGAGCTACAAACGTCCAATTGATGCAAACTCAATTGTTTTGGATTCATGACTCAAAGGTCTATAAACACTCCAAATTTAAGCCAAAAAAGATGTCATATGAGGGAGATATGATTTTTCAAAGATGACATCTGAATTCTGCCAGCAAACAGGCTTTGTGAAGAAACGAGTCCAAATTACGTTCCGAAGCATCTAAATCGATATCCAAGTTTTTATTTTAGCAATTTAGCTCCTCTAAGTCAAAGCTTGAAGATTTCATGCAAGGATATTTCTCCTTTTTTAGGAAAATAGTTATTGAAGTACTTAAATGTAAACAATCTACTTAATGGAGGACTATTTTGTAAAATAGAAAACTAGGGTTTCCTAAGATATAAAAAGAATGAGAGAAGAGAAGGGAGGCAGCCAGCCAAGAAGGGAAAAATGCCCCCTTCCTCTAAGAAACCCTAAATTATGCATTCTTCCTTCTTTTTTATTAGTTGTTCAACAAACATGCAAGGTTAAACACTTTTTCTTGGTTGCAAGGACATGGAAACCTTCGGATTTCAAGAACTGTGAGATTTATTTTACCTTTTCTTTTCAGTTTATATGATGGATATGTTTGTTCTCCTATGCTTATTTTTCCTATGATTGTTTATATTAATTGTCAGACCGGACTCTAAGTTATTATTGTAGACAATCTATTGCTAAGTTTGATATCAAAACTGGAGTTGTGGTATATGAACTTGTGAAGCAACTGAGTTTAATAATTATGGCAGATCTACGTTATTAATCTTAGGGAGAACATCAATCAAATCAAACATAGACTGCGGACAGTTATGTTTTCTTGATTAATCAACTTATCTAGTTCTTAAGGCTGCCATTGAATTAAATTACTAGTGCGGACACTGTGGTTGTTTGATGGTTAGGGTTAGTTATACGGCGGATCCATTAACTAACCAATGTTAAGAAGAGATAAATATTCAGAATATAAATTGATGTTTCGTTTCCATGATCAGTTCTGATTTCTGTAGGTGGATGTGTGCTTGTGACCAAGGTTTGTTCTCTTGATAATTTTCTGATTTTATTAAATTTTGTTTGATAGTTTTCTGTTTTCTTTTGCTTTAGTCTAGATAACGTCCAAAACCCCCCAAATTGCATATCATCTAGCATAAAAATCTGACTTGAATCTTCCTCGTGGGATCGACCCCTTGCTTGCTCTATACTATCTTGTGTATTGTGATTGAAGCTAAGGTAATTAATTTGTGCGACCGCGACATCGCAACAAATTTTGGCGCCGTTGCCGGGGAAGTAATTTTAGTTGATTCTTGTGCTATTATTTTTATTTGCTGTGATTGTTATTTCTTTTTCTGAAAAAAAACAGAATTTTTGCTTGCTGCGGTACTGTTCATTACGGCAGCGGTACTGTTCAAAACAGATTTTTTGGTGGAATTAGATATTGGCCTTTTGTTTCCTGAAGGGAAATGATGTTCTAAACAGGACTAGTGGACCACTAGCCTCACCTTATCGAGGCCAAATTCCGCTGTTTTCTAGGGTTTTTAGGCAGTTTTAGTTTTCTAGCGTAGGATTTTCGTACAATTTGCATTGTTTTCGATCTTTTGTGTGGTTGGTTTCTTTTGAGTTTTCTTGATGATTTATGCCAGTAACCCGTTCTACTAATCAAAGTCAAGTGCATTTGGATCTCGAAATAGAAAAAACTTTACGCAAGTTACGAAAGGAAGCTCGCCTCAACACCATGGTTGTTGCACGACAACAAACACTCAAGGAGCTTGCTGCTCCTAACGTGAAAAATCAGCCATTGTGCATAAACATCGACAATAATGTAAACTTTGAGCTCAAATCTGGTTTTATATATTTGCTACCAACATTTAATGGTCTTGCAGGAGAAGATCCTCATACTCATCTCAAGGAGTTCCATATGGTTTGTGTTGGCATGAAACCGAACGGAGTTGACGAAGAACAAGTTAAGTTGAAAGCTTTTCCTTTCTCTTTAAAAAGGGCAGCAAAGACATGGTTTTTCTCTATTCTCCCAGGTTCCATTGGAACTTGGAATGCCATGAAGAAGATTTCCCTTGAAAAGTATTTCCCAGCATCTCGAGTTGCCAACATAAGGAAAGAAATATGTGGGATTCGACAATCTCATGGAGAGACACTTTCCAAGTATTGGGAAAGATTTGAGCAACTGTGCATTCAATGCCCTCATCATCAAATACCCGATCAGCTGCTCATTCAATATTTTTATGAAGGATTGATGCCTACTGACCGTAGTATCATTGATGCTGCAAGTGGAGGGGCATTGGTAGATAAGACACCTGAAGTTGCACGCCAACTGATCTCAAACATGGCAGCCAACTCAAAACAATTTGGCACGCGTGGAGACTTCGCAAACAAACAAGTAAATGAGGTAAGTATTTCTAACCTTGAAAATAAAGTTAATGATCTTACTTCTCTTGTGCGTTCTTTGGCTTGTGGAAATGTACAGCAAGTGAAAGTTTGTAGCATATGTTCCTTACAAGGACATACCTCAGATATGTGCCCAACAATGCAAAAAGATTACATTGAACAGGTTCATGCAGTTGATGGAGCATTCAATGTACAGTCCCAGCGTAAATATGATCCCTTTTCCAACACTTACAATCCTGCATGGAGAGATCATCCCAACTTATGCTATGGGAACCCACCTCAACAAGGCAATCAAGGCCGACAGTTCCATCCCCATGGATTTCAATCCCAACAGAAATTATCAAGCGAGACAGCCCCCTCTATTCACAAACTCCAATGTTATGGGGTCATCATCCAATGATGATCTTTGTGAGATGATGAAAACTTTGGCTTCTAACACTGTGACCTTGCAACAAAATGTCATGTCTTTTCAACAGGAAACAAAGTCAAGTATTCACAACTTGGAGAAGCAAATGGGGCAAGTAGCTTCAAGTGTGGGGAAATGGGAAGCACAAATGAATGGAAAATTCCCTCCTAAGCATTGAATCCAATAGAGAATGTTAGTGTGATCATGCTACGAAGTGGTAAAGAACTTGAAGAGAAAAGGTCGAAACAAATTGAGATGGAGGAAGAAGAAGAGATAGAAACCAAATTGAGTACAAAGAAGGAACATCCTCCTCCTCCACAAACTAAAACATCGACCAACACTCCAAAGGTAACTCCTCACTCAATGAATTCCAGTTTTAAAACAATTCCACCCTTTCCTGTGAGTTCTTCTAGGTCAAAGAAAGAGGACCTTTAAAAAGAGATTTTAGAGGTTTTCAAGAAAGTAGAACTCAACATTCCTTTGCTTGATGTTATCAAGCAAATTCCCAAGTATGCCAAATTTTTGAAGGAGTTGTGTACTACCAAGAGAGCTTTCAAACTGAAAGGTCATCAAATGGTAAGTATGGGTGAAATTGTATCTGCTGTTGTTCAAAAGAATAAGCCTTTGAAGCAAAAAGACCCAGGTGCGTTTACTATCCCATGTGTTATTGGTAATGCTAGTTTTAAAAGGGCCTTGTGCGATTTAGGTGCATCCATTAGTGTTATGCCTAAACATGTTTATGATTCTCTTAGTCTTGAGCCTTTGAATAAAACTAGCATTATAATACAACTTGCGGATCGTAGTTTTGTTTACCCACTTGGTGTGATAGAAGATGTCCTAGTCAAGATTGATAGTTTGGTCATTCCATGCGACTTTTATATTCTTGATATGGAACATGATTCTTGTGATTCATCAAACAGCACTCCTATATTGTTTGGGAGACCATTCTTGAAAACTGCCAATACAAAGATTAATTGTGGTAAGGATACTTTGTCTATGGAAGTAGGAGATGAAAAGATTGAATTTAATTTTCATGATGCAATGAAATATCCTTATAGCAATGTTTTTTCTATCACATGCTATGACCAAGTTGATAAGTGTGTGCAGCAAGTTTTTGATTTTGATTGTGAGGATGGATTAAGCGTAGCTTTGAGCTATGGCTATGATTTTACCAAGATAGAAAAGATGGAGAGGCATGTATGTGTTCCCTGAAACGTGCATGACTCAGCATTGGATTTGCAAGCTTTGCAAATTGTCCTCCATGATGCAGGAGTCATTTACCTCATCACGGACAATGAATGGGTGGCACCTATCCTTTTGGTGCCTAAAAAGATTGGAATTACGTTGGAAGAAATACAAAATGATGCTTATGAGAATGCAAGGATTTACAAAGAAAAGACTAAGAGTCTCCATGACCGAATGATTACAATTGAAATTACAAGTTTAGAAACCAACAAAGCACTTAAGGTCAATGGGCATCGCTTGAAACCTTTCTATAAAGGTTGGACGACAAAACTCACCGCTTTTGTGGAGTTAGCTGAACCAATCTATGAAGAATGAGCATGCAAAATGTCGAGCCAATGACATAAAACAAAAGCGCTTACTGGGAGACAACCTAGTATAAAAAAAAAACAGATTTGCTTTCTTTTTCCCTTATCTTTTATTTTTCGCATTTTACTTTATTTTTGTCATTCTCCAATATTCCTTTTCTTTTATTTCAACATTGAGGACAATGTTGTGTTTTAAGTGTGGGGGTATTGAGAGAATGTTGGTTTTCTAATTTTGGTTTTCTTTGTTATTTTTCAAAATAAAAAAAAATTATGTTTGATCTTTTGAACTCCCATTGGTTTTTGAGAATATGAGTATTATGTATGAGAATTAATTGAGATAGATGAATATATAAATCGAATGAAGGAGTGTGCATGCAAGTTTTAGGTTTAATTGGTTTAGGGATTGACTTTGAGAATATGCCATGTTGACTTTATAGTGTTATACCAATGCAAGCTTTCGAGCCTTCAACATTATATTCTTTGATTGTGCCTTCTTTCAATGATATGTATCTCTAGAACTTGCTTCATATCTTGTTGAGATTACATTCACATTACATATATACATGAAGATGATAAAGGCATTAGGAATTTTAACCACTTGAGCCAAAAAGCCAACCTAAAGCAAATTATCCTTAGTAAACCCCTTTTGAGCTTGTTTATCTTTTCTTTGCTTTATCTATGTATAAGCCTTAACTTTATTTATGTTTTCCTTTTCCCTTGGCTAAGGATTAGTAAAGCATATACTAGTGATATTTCATGGAATTATGGTTGGAAATTATGTGAAAAGAAAGAAGAAGAAGTGATGCTTGATGAAAAGATGGGCAAAGTTGCCAAAGGTTAAAAAAAAAAGAATAAGAAAAAGGAAAAAAAATAAAATAAAAAAAAAGTGTTCCTTTGTGTTCTTAAGATTTTACGTTGAAAAAGCTTGAAATCAAAAGAAGTTAAGCATTGGTGATTAAAGATGGAAAATTTATGTGCTTTGATGGAATATCTTGTTTGAAATATGATTTTTCAGAATGCTCTACTTTCTTTGGTTTGAACCTTTTCTTTTACTCTCTTTTACCTCACCTTAACCTTAGCCCCATTACAACAAGAAAATAAGACCTTTTGATTCATGCATTGTTTGTAATATGTTAGTAATGGAGATGAGATTGAAGAGCAAGCTTATGGTAGAACATATTCATTGATTGAATTTGAGAGATTTAAACACATAAGCCCTAAACACATGAGTGTTGGAGTGTATATAAATGAGAGGACCTATCACTTTGGCATGGCATAGATTTCATTTAAATCTCGACGATTAATTGAAGTTTGCATGTAAATAAATTCATGAAAATTTATACTCTTTATCCTTCTTAATTGTGTTCTTGTTTATAATGCATATATTCTTGGATATTGATGGGAGGTTAGAAGATTAGTCATAGTGATTTCATTTAATTTAACTTCAATTTGATTTTACCTATCCTTTCTCGAGGACGAGCAAGAGCTAAGTGTGGAGGTATTTGATGCAACCATATTATTCAATAGTTTCACCCACATTTAACTAGTGTTTTGCCTATGTTTTATATATAAAATGCCTTGATATTCTTTGTTTTATGTTTTGAAGGCATTTTTGGATGAAAGATGCAAAAAGGAGTAAATTGGAGATAATTGACAGATTTGACCTTCAGTCGATGTTTTGTGCAGAGCGTGAGCTCTAAAGGTTGAAATGAAGTGATTCTGGTGGAATTAAAAAGCTAACATCCATACCTTTCTGAAAATCTAAGGTAAGAAAATAAAATAAGAAAGAGCATGGAAATCACAGCCTTTAAAGTCAAATCTCGCAATTTGCCAGTGTTGACCTTCGGCCATTCCAACTTGAATATCTGGAGCTACAAACGTCCAATTGATGCAAACTCAATTGTTTTGGATTCATGACTCAAAGGTCTATACACGCTCCAAATTGCAGCCAAAAACTATGTCATATGAGGGAGATATGAGTTTTCAAAGATGACATCTGAATTCTGCCAGCAAACAGTCTTCGTGAAGAAACGAGTCCAAATTACGTTCCGAAGCATCTAAACCGATATCCAAGTTTTTATTTCAGCAATTTAGCTCCTCTAAGTCAAAGCTTGAAGATTTCATGCAAGGATATTTCTCCTTTTTTAGGAAAATAGTTATTGAAGTACTTAAATGTAAACAGTCTACTTAATGGAGGACTATTTTGTAAAATAGAGAACTAGGGTTTCCTAAGATATAAAAAGAATGAGAGAAGAGAAGGAGGGTAGCCAGCCAAGAAGGGAAAAATGCCCCCTTCCTCTAAGAAACCCTAAATTATGCATTCTTCCTTCTTTTTGATTAGTTGTTTAACAAACATGCAAGGCTAAACACTTTTTCTTGGTTGCAAGGACATGGAAACCTTCGGATTTCAAGAACTGTGAGATTTATTTTACCTTTTCTTTTTAGTAAAAATTTAAGCACGATCCAACGGTCGGATTAATAGTTACGAACCTCTTGAACCGGTACTCTTGTCTGGTCCTTGGTGTGGCCCGACCAAACGCTGCGAGTGTCGGGTCCCAATTTTAATGGGACGCAAAGGAACATAACCTCCGCAAACTCTTGTGACAATTTGAGCGCGATCCAAGGATCGGATCAAGAGTTATGAACCTCTTGAGCCGGTACTCTAGTACGGCCTGACCAGACACCACCAGTGTCTAATGGCGATTTCATTGTGACGCTAAGCAAACAAGCCTCTTGGAACTCCTGTAAAAATTTAGGGACGATCCAGCGGTCGGATCAAGAGGTATGAATCTCTTGAGCGGGTACTCTTGTCTGGTCCTTGTTGTGGCCCGACCAGACGCTGGGGGTGTCGAGTACCAATTTTAGTGCGACGCCAAGGAAAATAACCTCCGCAAAATCCAGTAATAATTTGAGCAAGATCCAATAGTCAGATCAAGAGTGACGAACCTCTTGAGCCGTTACTCTTGTCTGGCCCGACGAGACGCCACCGGTGTCTCATGGCGATTTGATTGCGAAGCCAAGGAAACAAGCCTCGTGAAACTCCTGTAAAAATTTGAGCACGATCCAACAGTTGGATCAAGAGTTACAAACCTCTTGAGCTGGTACTCTTGTCTGGCCCGACGAGACACCACCGGCGTCTCATGGCGATTTCATTGCGACGCCAAGGAAACAAGCCTCTTGAAACTGCTGTAAAATTTTGAGAACGATCCAACAGTCGGATCAAGAGTTACGAACCTCTTGAGCCGGTAGTCTTGTCGGGCCTGATGAGACACCACCGGCGTCTCTTGGCGATTTCATTGCGACGCCAAGCAAACAAGCTTCTTGGAACTCCTGTAAAAATTTAAGGTCGATCCAACGGTCAGATCAAAAGTTACGAACCTCTTGAGCCGGTACTCTTGTCTGGCCCGACGAGACACCACCGGCGTCTTATAGCGATTTCATTGCGACGCCAAGGAAACAAGGCTCTTGAAACTCCTGTAAAAATTTGAGCACGATCCAACAGTCGGATCAAGGGTTACGTACCTTTTGAGAAGGTACTCTTGTGTGGTCCTTGGTCTTGACCGACCAGACGTTGTGGGTGCCGAGTAGCAATTTTAGTGCGACGCCAAGGAAAACAGCCTCCAGAAACTAATGTAAAAACTTAAGCACAATCCAACAGTCGGATCAAGAATGAGGAACCTCTTGAGCCAATACTCTTGTCTGGCCCAACGAGACACCACCGGCGTCTCATGGCGATTTTTTTTCGACGCTGAG
Organism: Populus simonii; assembly: GCA_007827005.2. Taxonomy (NCBI): domain Eukaryota; kingdom Viridiplantae; phylum Streptophyta; class Magnoliopsida; order Malpighiales; family Salicaceae; genus Populus; species Populus simonii. Next base: position 9,103,029 of record CM017476.2, read on the forward strand.
CAAACTAGCCTCTTGGAACTCCTGTAAAAATTTAGGGACAATCCAGCGGTCGAATCAACAGTTATGAATCTCTTGAGCGGGTACTCTTGTCTAGTCCTTGTTGTGGCCCGACCATACGCTGGGGGTGTCGAGTACCAATTTTAGTACGACGCCAAGGAAAACAACCTCCGCAAACTCCTGTAACAATTTGAGCACGATCCAACGATTGGATCAAGAGTTTCGAACCTCTTGAGCCAGTACTTTGGTATGGCCCGACCAAATACCACTAGGGTCTAATGGCGATTTCATTGCGACGCCAAGCAAACAAGCCTCTTGGAACTCCTGTAAAAATTTGAGGATGATCCAACAGTCGGATCAAGAGTTACGTACCTCTTGAGCAGGTACTCTTGTGTGGTCCTTGGTCTTGCCCGACCACACGCTGTGGGTGTCGAGTAGCAATTTTATTGTGACGCCAAGGAAAACAGCCTCTAGAAACTCATGTAAAAATTTGAGCACGATCCAACGGGCGGATCAAGAGTTCAGAACCTCTTGAGCCGGTACTCTCTGGCCCGATGAGACACCACCAGCGTCTTAAGGCGATTTCATTATAATGCCAAGGAAACAAGCCTCTTAAAACAACTGTAAAAATTTAAGGACGATCCAATAGTCAGATCAAGAGTTACGAACCTCTTGAGCCAATACTCTTATGTGGTCCTTGGCGTGGCCCGACCAGACGCTGGGGATGTCGAGTAGCAATTTTAGTGGGACACCAAGGAAAACAGCCTTCGGAAACTCCTGTAAAAATTTGAGCACGATCCAACTGTTGGATCAAGAGTAATGGATCATTTGAGCTGGTGCTCTAGTCTGGCCTGACGAGACAACACCGGCGTCTCATGGCAATAGTAGTGCGATGCTGGAGGTGTCGAGTAGCAATAATAGTGCGACGCCAAGGAAACAAGCCTCTTGAAACTCCTATAAAAATTTGAGCACAATCCAACGGTCGGATCAAGAGTTACGAACCTCTTGAGCCAGTACTCTTGTCTGGTCCTTGATGTGGCCCGACCAGACGCTGGGGATGTCGAGTTGCAATTTTAGTGCGACGCCAAGGAAAACAGCCTCCGTAAACTCCTGTAAAAATTTGAGCACAATCCAACGGTCGGATGAAGAGTTACGTACCTCTTGAGCAGGTACTATTGTGCGGTCATTGGTCTTGCCCGACCAGACGCTTTGGATGTCGAGTAGCAATTTTAGTGGGACGCCAAGGAAAACAGCCTCCCGAAACTCATGTAAAAATTTAAGCACGATCCAACGAGCGGATCAAGAGTAATGGATCATTTGAGCCGGTACTCTAGTTTGGCCCGATGAGACACCATCGGCATCTCATGGCGATTTCATTGCGACGCCAAGCAAACAAACCTCTTGGAACTCCTGTAAAAATTTAAGCACGATCCAACGGTCAGATCAAGAGTTACGAACCTCTTGAGCCGATCTATTGTCTAGTCTTTGGTATGGCCCGACCAGATGTTGGGGGTGTCGAGTACCAATTTTAGTGCGATGCCAAGGAAAATAGCCTCCGCAAACTCCTGTAACAATTTAAGCACGATCCAATGAGCGGATCAAGAGTTATGAACCTCTTGATCCGGTACTCTTGTTCGGCCAGACCACACACCACCGGCGTCTCATGGCCATTTCATTGTGATGCCAAGGAAATAAACCTTTTGAAACTCCTGTAAAAATTTAAAGACGTTCCAATGGCGGATCAAGATTGACGAACCTCTTGAGCTGGAACTCTTGTCAGGTTCTTGGGATGGCCCAAATAGACGTTGGGGGTGTCGAGTACCAATTTTAGTGCGATGCCAAGGAAAATGGCCTCCGCAAACTCCTGTAACAATTTGAGCACGATCCAACGATCGGATCAAGAGTTATGAACCTCTTGATCCAGTACTCTTGTCCGACCCGACCACATACCACCGGCGTCTCATGGCCATTTCATTGCGACGCCAAGGAAATAAACGTTTTGAAACTCCTGTAAAAATTTAAGGACGTTCCAACGACGGATCAAGATTTACGAACCTCTTAAGCCGATACTCTTGTCAGGTTCTTGGGGTGGCCCGACCAGACACTGGAGTGTTGAGTAGCAATAGTAGTGCGATACCAAGGAAAACAGCCTCCGGAAACTCCTATAAAAATTTGAGCACGATCCAAAGGTCGGATCAAGAGTTACGAACCTCTTGAGCCGGTACTCTTGTCTGGCCTGACGAGACACCACTAGTGTCTCTTGGCGATTTCATTGTGACACCAAGAAAACAAGCCTCTTGAAACTCCTGTAAAAATTTGAGCATGATCCAACGATTGGATCAAGAGTTACATACCTTTTGAGCCGGTTCTCTTGTGTCGTCCTTGGTTTTGCCCGATCAGACGCTGTGGGTTTCGAGTAGCAATTTTAGTGCGACGCCAAGGAAAACAACCTCCAGAAACTTATGTAAAAATTTAAGCACAATCCAATGGTCGGATCAAGAGTTATGAACCTCTTGAGCCGGTACTCTAGTCTGGCCCGACGAGACACCACTAGCGTCTCATGGCAATTTCATTACGACACCAAGGAAACAAGCTTCTTGAAACTCTTGTAAAAACTTAAGCACGATCCAACGGTCGGATCAAAATTATGAACCTCTTAAGCCATTACTCTTGTTTGGTCCTTGATCTGGCCCGACCAGACGCTGGGGGTGTCAAGTAGCCATTTTAGTGCGACGCCAAGGAAAATAGCCTCCAGAAACTCATGTAAAACTTTAAGCACGATCCAAGGGTCGGATCAAGAGTTACGAATGTAAATCCAGAGATAATTAAGGCTGGATTAAATTAAAGAAAATAAACTAAATTAAAAATAAGTGGGGGCAAAACAAATACATTTAAAGAAAATAGGGTCTAAATGCAAATAAGAATAATTATAGAGCATAAATACTACTCTTCTTATCAAAAACAGATCTGTAACTATCGTAAAGAAAGAAGAGAGGGAGTTTTGGTATCTATTTTTACAAATCAAGAGAGAAACACCAAATTTCAAGAACCCATCCAAGATTTAGGGTTATAGGTAAAAAAAAAAAACACTGGTAGGCAAGGGATTAACAAGAAAAAAATTGAACAAGAAGAGAAGAGGGGAGGGCCGGCTGTCATTAGAAAGAAAAGGAGCGATCGAGACCTTGATTCGTATCAGGTAAGATATTCTGAACATGGTCTTATGAGTTGTTTTAAAGTTGATTATGAATTGATGCCTGGATGTTAAATTATAGATTTGAGTTCTATAACTCCAGATATAGTTAAAAATCTGAGGAGAGGTCAGACAATAACAGTTCAAAAACGGACAGTAACAGTCCAAGTGTTTATTGATGAGTGATTTTGACTATCTTAGAGGCAGAACTAGGTTCTCCTTAAAACATAGAACTTGTAGCCTCATGTTTGACCTTTCCAACGACATAAATTTTGCTTGAATCGGAGTTCTATAACTCCAAATATAGTTAAACATCTGAGGAGAGGTCAGACAGTAACAGTTGGACAGTAATAGTCCAAGTGTTTGTTGATGAGCGATTTTGACTATCTTAGAGGCAGAACTGGGTTCTCCTCTAAACATAGAACTTGTAGCCTCATGTCTTACCTTTCCAACGACACAAATTTTGCTTGAATCGGAGTTCTATAACTCCAGATATAGAAGGTTAGACAGTAATAGTTCAAAAACGGACAGTAACAGTCCAAGTGTTTGTTGATGAGCGATTTTGACTATCTTAGAGGCAGAACTGTGTTCTCCTCAAACATAGAAGTTGTAGCGTCATGTCTTATCTTTCCAACAACAAAAATTTTGCTTAAATCCGAGTTCTATAACTCCAGATATAGTTAAAAATCTGAGGAGAGGTGAGACAGTAACAGTTCAAAAACGAGGCAGTAACAGTTAGACAGTGACAGTCCAAATATAAAGAAAGGAATGATAACTAGAATTGGACAAAGAACTACAGTAATAATGAGTGAAATAGAAAAACATAAAGTACTAAGAAATGACTGAAAGAAAGACTTATTGGTTGTTGATACGGTTATTATAAAACATATCCTTGAGTGAGGAAAATTTATGAGATAAACCTGGGATTTGCAGGAGGGACTACAGGCATGGTGCAACAGCAGCAGCAGGGGAGCACGAGTAAAGCTTCTATTGCAGGTAGGTGAATCACACCTTTACCTTTTACGTAAATTCCATGTTTGAATATATATTACTGATGTGAAATGTGAATTACCGAATGTATGTGTACTCAAGGGGAAAGGTTGTTATGTGAATTGCTAAGTGATGAAATTATCACTGACAAATGAAATATGAGAAGTGTGAATTGAGGAGTAAACTAGCATCATTTAGTGTATGTTAGGATCCCGGATAAGGGGATCATCATGTTTGGACAGCATACATTTAGTGTATGTTAGGATCCCGGGTAAGGGGATCGCCATGTTTTGGGCTACCATACATTCAGTGTATGTTAGGATCCCGGGTAAGGGGATCGCCATGTTTTGGGCTAGCATACATTCAGTGTATGTTAGGATCCCGAGTAAGGGGATCACCATGTTTCGGCTAGCATACATTCAGCATACATTCAGTGTATGTTAGGATCCCGGGTACGGTGATCGCCATGTTTCAGCTAGCATACATTTAGTGTATGTTAGGATCCTGGGTAAGGGGATCACCTTACATCGACTCCAATGGGATGATGATGATGATACTAGTGAAAGGGGTATCGAAAATGGGTTAAACGAAGATAAACATGTTTGATTTTATAAAATCTTGAATGGAGGTTAATAGTGAAAGAGGGAACAATTATTAATAGTTTGAATAAGGAAGATATTCTAATGAAAACCATAAAGGAGAAGGGAACAAAATATGAATGCATGTTACCCTTTTAAAATTGCTTGATTTCATGTTGTTATTTCTTTTTATGTGATAGTCACCTTTCAATAATATGTATTTTGTTTCAGGAACATCACATGCACGACAGGAGTAGATCCTAGCTTATGTTTTCCTTCTTGTAATTTAGGTTATAGGGGGTATACCCTTATATTTTGTAAACATGAAAATGTTTGTATAACTTAATTTGTATAATTAATGTTTAAACTTGATTGAATGAACTTAATCTCTATAGTTCATGTAACCATCTTTCGTGTCTAAGTATTTACTTTTATTTTCATCCATAATGATATTGTGTTATATAATGCATATCCTGAATATCGTGGGTAATAGGTGTGAGAATATTGTGGAAATTGAAACCCAAGACGATTGGGTCGGGATTACGTTATGAAATGCGAGTTATTATAAATGTAAACAGGTTGCATATCAATAACTTGGGACCTCCCGGTATAGGGGGGACTCCGTCGAAATTTTGGTAAATTTTAATATGAAAACCATGAATATATATATATATTCTCTGTTTTCGGTTGACATAAGAGTGTTGTCTTTTTATCTTCAAGTAGGGGGTGTTACAGTTGGTATCAGAGCCCTGGTTGCTATTCCGGGGATAGGAATGATTATATGGTTTTGAAATGTGTTTCAGGATGGTGAGAACAAGGCAAGGAGCCAGGACTGATCCATCCCCAGTTCGAGGAAGTGACCAGAGTTTTTGAAATGAAAGTGATCCAGACTGGGATCCCTTGGCAGACACCTCCTCTCATATACCTGCAACGTCAGTGAGACTTCGAGATGATTCATTGTCCCGTCAGGCAGATATGTCCATGCCCAAGGTATCAGACAGATGGGGGGAAGATAATATACCCCCACCAGTGGAACCGGTAGCTGGATCAAATCCATTTTCAGATCCTGCTTTTATGGAACATATAGAGCTGTAGCAGCAAGAATGGTAGCGGGAGCCTCGGGTACAGCTCCTAGAACAGGGGGAGTAGTCACTATAGTGCATTGGGTGAAGGGAATGAGAGAGATGGGTTGTATGACTTATGGTGGTGAAGAGGATGCTGAAGTTGCTGGACATTGGCTGAGGAAAGTGGAGAGAGTTATAAATCAGATGCAAGTGCCTGAGGAGCTACGAGTGGATTGCGTGACTCAACTATTGGTTGATAGTGCCCACTCTTGGTGGGAGACCATTAGAGAGAGGAGATTAGGGGAGGTATTGCGATGGAGGGACTTTCGTGAAGAATTTGAGGAGAGGTACTATTCTTGAGAACATAAAAGGGAGAAAGAACAGGAGTTCTTGGATTTGAGGCAGGGAGATTTGACAGTTCTAAAGTATGAGAGGAGATTTAAGGACTTAGCAGCTTTTGCCTCCACCTACCTTCCCACAGAGCGCCACAGGGTGGAGAGGTTCCGTGATGGACTGAGGCGGGAACTGAGAATGATATTGATAGCCATGCAGTTTCAGTTGTGCGGGAATTGGTACGGGCAGCTTAGGGTATGGAGAGGGTAATAAGGGATACCCCAAAACCAAGGGTCGAGCAGAGTCAGGTAATTGGAGCTAAGAGGAGAGATTTTGAGTTTTTAACTGGGAGACCTCCTCTCCCAAAGTAAGAGAAGAGTGGGCAATCATCAAGTCAGTTCCAGAAAAGGGGTGGGAGTTTCATCCTAGGAGGGAGCTCAGGAGGATCTAGACGGGTCAATGGAAGAGGAGCTTGGGGAGGACAGTCTAGACAGGGAGTCAAAATTACTGGAGTGTCTACAGAGCAAAAGGGACCAGTAAATCCATTTTATCAGAGTTGTGAGCATCGACACCCTGGAGATTGCTCTGCAACGCCGGGGAGATGTTATATTTGTAGAGGTGAGGGGCATCGATGGAAAGAGTGCCCGCATATAGGAAGAGGTTGTTACTATTATGGGGACACGAGTCACAGGAAGAAGGATTGTCCTCGTAGAACTACTGAGGGAGCCCATGGTTAGAGGATTGAGGTTCAGAGCCAGCAGCAATCAGTGACAGTCAATCGTCCTATCAGGCCTACCCAGTCAGGGACGAGTGCTACTTGTGGGAGGCCTAAAAATCAGGAGGGGAGGACTCAGGGTCGGGTATACCATATGACCTACGAGGATGTGGGAGTTGTACCAGATGTGGTGGCAAGTACCTTACAGTTAGATACAATGCACGTTTATGCTTTAATTGACCCTGGAGCTAGTCATTCCTTTGTATCTTATAGAATTGTGAATGACTTACATATGTTATCTAGAAACTTGGGTGTAGGAGTGATAGTTAGTACACCTCTAGGGGAGAATATACATATTGATGATATTTATAGAGGGGTAAAACTATATATTGGGGGGTTAGAACTGAGGGTAGATCTTATGCCGTTAGAGCTATATGATTTTGATGTAATTCTGGGTATGGATTGGCTAAGTAAACATAAGGCACAAGTGGATTGTTTCACCAAGACGGTGACAATCCAAGGAATAGGTGATAAAAGAGTAATGTTTAAAGGGGAAAGAAAAATAATTCCAAGTTGTGTAATCTCAGTCTTGGTGGCTAGAAAATTACTGAGGAAGGGTTGTTCTGCTTGGTTAGCCCATGTAAGAGAGCTGGAAAAGGGAAGCATAGATTTGACTAGTATTCCTGTTGTAAGAGAGTTTCGTGATGTATTCCCAAAAGAGTTGCCGGGATTACCTCTAGTTAGAGAAATTGAAGTTTCCATAGAAACTATTCCAGGAGTTTCTCCTATCGTCCAGTCTCCTTATAGGATGGCACCTATGGAATTGGCGAAATTGAAGGTCCAGCTTTAGGAATTGTTAGATAAAGGCTTCATCCGGCCTAGTAACTCACCCTGGGGGGCTCTGGTATTGTTTGTAAAGAAGAAGAATGGCACCCTTCGTCTGTGCATCGATTATCGTCAATTGAATAAAGTGACGGTGAAGAACAGGTACCCACTTCCACAAATAGATGACTTGTTTGATCAGTTGAAGGGTGCTAGGGTGTTCTCTAAGATAGATCTGAGATCTGGATACCACCAGTTGAGAATCAAGGAACAAGAGATACAAAAGACTGCATTACGAACCCGTTATAGGCATTACGAGCTTTTAGTGATGCCTTTCAGGTTAACCAATGCTCCGACCATGTTTATGGAGTTGATGAATCGGGTGTTTCGGCCTTACCTGGACCAATATGTGGATTGTATTTATTGACGATATCTTGGTGTTTTCAAAATCTCACTTGGAACATGAACAACATCTAAGGGTTGTGCTACAGACCTTAAGGGAGAATCAATTATATGCCAAGCTGGATAAGTGTGAGTTTTGGCTTCAGGAAGTGATATTTTTAGGCCATGTAATATCCGCTGAAGGAATACTAGTGGATCCAAGAAAGGTTGAGGCTGTATTAAAATGGGAAAGGCCTACTAATGTGAGTGAAATCCGGAGTTTCTTGGGCCTTGTGGGATATTACCGGAGGTTTATTGAGGGGTTCTCCACCATAGCATCACCTTTAACAAAGCTGACCCGCAAGGAAGTCAGGTTTGTTTGGTCGGAAGAGTGTGATGCGAGCTTTCGAGAACTGAAGGAGAGGCTCACTTCTACTCCTGTGTTGGCCCTTCCATCGGGGACAGAAGGGTTTGTGGTATATAGTGATGCCTCAAAAGGGGGCCTAGGATGTGTATTAATGCAACACGGGCATGTGATTGCTTATGCATCAAGACAGCTAAAGTCGCATGAGGTGAATTACCCAGTTCATGACCTAGAATTTGCAGCGGTGGTGTTTGCCTTAAGAGTATGGAGACATTACTTGTATGGGACACAAGTTCAAATCTTCACAAACCATAAAAGTTTGAAGTATTTGATGTCACAAAAAGAGTTGAACATGCGACAGAGAAGATGGGTAAAGTTAATAAAAGATTACGATTGCATTATTGACTACCATCCTGGTAAGGCTAATGTAGTAGCCGATGCCTTGAGTAGGAAGGGAAAAACGATGATGAATGATATGGAGCTGAAGGAACAGGAAAGTATAGTGGAATTAAAAAAAATAGGCTTGCAGCTAAGTGTAGGGCCCAAGGGGTCACTGTTAGCTCAGTTAAAGATCCGGTCTGTGTTTCGAGACAAGGTCTTGGTGGCTCAACAAGCAGATGGGAAAGTAAAAGAGATCAAGGGGAGGATAAACAAGGGTATAGAGACATCATTTCAAATGCTATCCGATGGGCTAATAGCTATGGGAAGGCAAATTTATTTGCCTGAGGATAAGACTTTGAAAGATGAAGTATTAAGAGAAGCGCATGAATCTCGATTTGCTACTCATCCTAGGAGTACAAAGATGTATAGGGATTTAAAGGAATACTACTGGTGGCCAAATATGAAGAGGGAAATAGCAGAATTTGTGTCAAACTGTGGGATCCGTCAACAAGTAAAGATAGAACATCAGAAACCTGCAGGGGAATTACTGTAACATCCCCCATTTCTGGGATAAAACCACAATCTCATGTCAATAGAAAAACAGAGTAATTTTTTTTTATATATACATATTCCCGGTCTTCGTGTTAACATCTACCGGAAATTTCGACGGAGTTCCCCCTATACCAGAAGGTCCCAAATTACTGACATGTAACCTGTTTACACTTCTAACAGTTCGCATCTCATAACTTAATTCCCGACCCAATCAACCTGGGTTTCAATTCCACAATTATACTCACACCTATCAACCATAATATTTATGATATGCATGATATAACAAAAATATCATTATGGATGGATAATTTAAATAAATATAAATTCATAGACATGAAATATGGTTATATAAACTACAACGTTAAATTCATCCAATCAAGTTTAAACATTTATTATACAAATTAAGTTATACAACCATTTTCATGTTTACAAAATACAAGGGTATACTCCCTAGCACCTAGACTTCAAAAAGGGAACATAAGCTAGGATCTACTCCTGTCGTGCATGCGATGATCCTGAAACAAAATACATATTATTGCAAGGTGAATATTTCCATAAATATAACAATATGAATATCTAATAATTTCAACAGGGTAACATGCATTTATATTTCATTTACTTCTCCCTTCTAGTTTTTTTTTATTTAAAATCTCTTCCTTATTCAAACTATTAATAACTGTTCCCTCTACCACTATCAACCTTCATTCCAGACCTTATAAGATCTACGTGGTTACTTTTGCTTATCACATTACCGATACCAATTTCACTGGTATCGTCATCACCACCCCATAGGAGTCGATATAAGGCGATCCCTTTACCCGAAATCTTTACATACACTAAATGTATGATGGGCATTCCATGGTGATCCCCTTACCCGGGATCCTAACATACACTGAATGTATGTTAGCCAATACGTGAAGATCCCCTTACCCAGGATCCTAACATACACTAAATGTATGTTAGTCCATTCGTGACGATCCCCTTACCCGGGATCCTAACATACACTAAATGTATGCTAGTTTATGCCTCAAATCACACTTCTCATATTTTCCTTTTTCAGTGATAATTTCATCACTTGGCAATTCACATAACAACTTTTCACCTTGAATACACATACATTCAGTAATTCGCATTTCACATCAAAATATATTAAATCATGGAATTTAACTAGGAAGCATAGGTGTGAATCACCTACCTGCAATAGAAGCTCTACTCGTGCTCCCCTGCTGCTGCTGTTGCACCACGTTTGTGGTCCCTCCTGCAAATCACAGGTTTATCTCATAAATTTTCCTCACTCAAGGATATGTTTTATAATAACCATATCAACAACCAATAAGTCTTTCTTTCCGTCATTTCTTAGTACTTTATGTTTCTCTCATTTCACTCATTATTACTGTCGTTCTTTGTCCAATCCTAGTTATCATTCCTTTCTTTATATTTGGACTGTTACTGTCCAACTGTTACTGTCCATTTTTGAATTGTTACTGTCTGACCTCTCCTCAGAGTTTTAACTATATCTGGAGTTATAGAACTCCGATTCAAGTGAAATTTGAGGCGTTGGAAAGGTAAGACATGAGGCTACAAGTTCTATGTTTTGGGAAGAACCCAGTTCTACCTCTAAGGTAGTGAAAATTGCTCATTAACAAATGCTTGGACTGTTACAGTCCATTTTTGAACTGTTACTGTCTGACCTCTCCTCAGATGCTTAACTATATCTGGAGTTATAGAACTCCGATTCAAGTGAAATTTGTGGTGTTGGAAAGGTAAGACATGAGGCTACAAGTTATATGTTTTGGGAAGAACCCAGTTCTGCCTCTAAGGTAGTGAAAATCGCTCATATACAAACGCTTGGACTGTTACTGTCCAACTGTTACAGTCCATTTTTGAACTGTTACTGTCTGACCTCTCCTCAGATTTTTAACTATATCTGGAGTTATAGAACTCCGATTCAAGTGAAATTTGTGGCGTTGGAAAGGTAAGACATGAGGCTACAAGTTCTATGTTTGGGAAGAACCCAGTTCTGCCTCTAAGGTAGTCAAAATCGCTCATTAACAAACATCCAAAACTACAATTTCTATGAAGTAACTTGATCCTAATTCCTTCATTCTCCTACCCAAAATCTCTTTGAGGGTCAAGAGACGGAATTGTCCAGATTCATCAACCTTTCCATTTACACACAACACATGAAGTTCTTTACTTTAGCAACTCTTACTTTTTCCTCAATTCAAGTCTAATAACTCAATATATAAATTAACATCCAGGCATCAATTCATAATCGACTTGAAATGACTCATAAGACCAGGTTTAGAATATCTTACCTGATGCGAATCAAGGCTTCAAACCCTCCTTCTCTTTCTAATGACAGCCGACCCTCCCCTCTTCTCTTCTTGTTAATCCCTTTCCCACCAGGGTTTATTTTACCTATAACCCTCAATCTGGGATGGGTTCTTGAAATTTTGGTGTTTCTCTCTTGATTTGTAAAAATAGATATAAAAACTCCCTCTTTTCTTTCTTTACTTAGCTGCAGATCTGTTTTTGGTGAGAATAGGAGTATTTATGCTCTATAATTATTTTTATTTGCATTTAGGCCCCATTTTCTTCAAGTGTATTCGTTCTTGCCCCCACTTCTTTTTATTTTAATTTATTTTCTTTAATTTAATCCAGCTTTGTTTTTTGTTTCTCGGGATTTACAATTACAGTCATTATCAATCCCGGAATGGAAATGGGAGGATATTTCTATGGATTTTGTGACGGGATTACCCAAGGGAAAGAAGGGGAATGATGACATATGGGTGGTCGTGGATCGACTAACAAAATCTGCTTTGTTTTTACCTATGAAGATGACTGATTCGGTGGATAAACTGACAAAATTGTATGTAAATGAAGTAATCAGACTTCATGGAGTGCCAGTTTCAATTATATCGGATTGGGATCCAAGGTTCACATCGAGGTTGTGGCCTAGCTTACAACAGGCAATGGGGAAAAAGTTGAATCTCAGCACAGCATTTCATCCTTAGACGGATGGTCAATCTAAAAGGACCATTCAAACTCTGGAGGATCTCCTGAAGTCCTGTGTGCTGGAGTTTGGAGGGAATTGGGAGGATCTTCTGCCCTTAGTGGAGTTTACTTATAATAATAGCCACCAAACTACTATTGGTATGGCTCCATATGAAGCATTGTATGGGAGGAAATGTCGTACCCCAATTTGTTGGGAGGAAGTAGGAGAAAGGAAGCTTTTGGGACCTGAAATGGTGCAACTGACAATTGACAAGGTGAGGGTGATCAAAAAGAGGATGAAGGAAGCATAGGATAGACAAAAAGGTTACGTAGATCGTCGAAGAAGGCCGTTGGAATTCCAAGTGGGGGATAAAGTATTTTTGAAGGTGGCTCCTTGGAAAGGCATCATTCGATTTGGAGTAAAAGAGAAATTAGCCCTGAGATATATTGGCCCTTTTGAGATTAAGGAAAGAATCGGGCCCGTTGCTTATCAATTACAATTGCCTGTATATTTGGATAAGATTCACAATGTGTTCCATGTGTCATTATTGCGAAAGGCCAAGATAGACCCCTCAAGGGTATTGCCACAGGTTCCTTTGAAGATTAAAGGGGATTTAACCATGAAAACTAAACCTGTCAAGATCTTAGATCGATATGAGAAGTTGTTGAGGAATAAGAGAGTTCCCTTGGTGAGAGTATTATGGAGAAGCTCTCAAATAGAAGAAGAAACATGGGAAAGAGAATTCGAGATGAAGGAGAAGTTTCTACACTTATTCTCTGACATAGGTACGTAACTTGAATTTCGAGGAAGAAATTTTGTTATTAAAAGGGGAGAATGTAAATCCCGATATAATCAAGGCTGGATTAAATTAAAGAAAATAAACTAAATTAAAAAGAAGTGGGGGCAAAACGAATACATTTAAAGAAAATGGGGTCTAAATGAAAATAAGAATAATTATAGAGTATAAATACTACTCTTCTTACCAAAAACAGATCTGTAACTATTGTAAAGAAAGAAGAAAGGGAGTTTTGGTATCTATTTTTATAGATCAAGAGAGAAACACCAAATTTCAAGAACCCATCCAAGATTTAGGGTTATAGGTAAAAAAAAAAAACACTGGTAGGCAAGGGATTAACAAGAAAAAAATTGAACAAGAAGAGAAGAAGGGAGGGTCGGCTGTCTTTAGAAAGAAAAGGAGGGATCGAGACCTTGATTCGTATCGGGTAAGATATTCTGAACATTGTCTTATGAGTTATTTTAAAGTTGATTATGAATTGATGCGTGGATGTTAAATTATAGATTTGAGTTCTATAACTCTAGATATAGTTCAAAATCTGAGGAGAGGTCAGACAATAACAATTTAAAAACGGACAGTAACAGTTGGACAGTAATAGTCCAAGTATTTTTTGATGAGTGATTTTGACTATTTTAGAGGAAGAACTGGGTTCTCCTCAAAACATAGAACTTGTACCCTCCTGTCTTACCTTTCCAATGACATAAATTTTGATTGAATCGGAGTTCTATAACTCCAGATATAGTTAAAAATCTGAGGAGAGGTCAGACAGTAATAGTTCAAAATCGGACAGTAACAGTTGGACAGTAACAATCCAAGTGTTTGTTGATGAGCGATTTTGACTATCTTAGAGGCAGAACTGGATACTCCTCAAAACATAAAACTTGTAGCCTCATGTCTTAACTTTCCAAAAACACAAGTTTTGCTTGAATCGGAGTTCTATAACTCTAGATATAGTTAAAAATATAAGGAGAGGTCAGACAGTAAAAGTTCAAAAACGGACAGTAATAATTTGACAGTAACAGTCCAAGTGTTTGTTGATGAGTGATTTTGACTATCTTAAAGGCAAAACTGGGTTCTCCTTAAAACATCGAACTTGTAGCCTCATGTCTTACCTTTCCAACACACAAATTTTGTTGGAATTAGAGTTCTATAACTCTAGATATATTTAAAAATCTGAGGAGAGGTCAGACAGTAACAGTTTAAAAACGGACAGTAACAGTTGGACAATAACAGTCCAAGTGTTTGTTGATGAGCAATTTTGACTATCTTAGAGGCAGAACTGGGTTCTCCTCAAAACATAGAACTTGTAGCCTCATTTCTTACCTTTCCAACAAAATAAATTTTTCTTGAATCATAGTTCTATAACTCCAGATATAATTAAAAATCTGAGGAGAGGTCAGACAGTAACAGTTCAAAAACGGACAGTAACAGTTGGACAGTAACAATCCAAGTGTTTGTTAATGAGCGATTTTGACTATCTTAGAGGCAAAACTGGGTTCTCCTCAATACATCAAACTTGTAGCCTCATGTCTTACCTTTCCAACACACAAATTTTGTTTGAATTAGAGTTCTATAACTCCAGATATAGTTAAAAATCTGAGGAGAGGTCATACAGTAACAGTTGGACAATAACAGTCCAAGTGTTTGTTGATGAGTAATTTTGACTATCTTAGAGGCAGAACTGGGTTCTCCTCAAAACATAGAACTTGTAGCCTCATTTCTTACCTTTCCAACAACATAAATTTTACTTGAATCGGAGTTCTATAACTCTAGATATAGTAAAAAAACTGAGGAGAGGTCAGACAGTAAAAGTTAAAAAACGGACAGTAATAATTGGACAGTAACAGTCCAAGTGTTTGTTGATGAGCGATTTTGACTATCTTAGAAGGCAGAACTGGGTTCTCCTCAAAACATGGAACTTGTAGCCTCATGTCTTACCTTTCCAACAACACAAATTTTGTTTGAATCAGAGTTCTATAACTCTAGATATAGTTAAAAATATGAGGAGAGGGCAGACAGTAAAAATTCAAAAACAGACAGTAACAGTTGGACAGTAACAGTCCAAGTGTTTGTTGATGAACAATTTTGACTATCTTAGAGGTAGAACTGGGTTATCCTCAAAACATGGAACTTGTAGCCTCATGTCTTACCTTTCCAACGACATAAATTTTGCTTGAATCGGAGTTCTATAACTCCAAATATAGTTAAAAATCTGAGGAGAGATCAGATAGTAACAGTTCAAAAATGGACAGTAATAGTTGGACTGTAACAGTCCAAGTGTTTGTTGATGAGCGATTTTGACTATCTTAGAGGTAGAACTGGGTTATCCTCAAAAAATAGAACTTTTAGCCTCATGTCTTACCTTTTCAACGACATAAACTTCACTTGAATCAGAGTTCTATAACTCCATATATAGTTAAAAATCTAAGGAGAGATCAGACAGTAACAGTTCAAAAACGGACAGTAACAGTTGGATAGTAACAGTCCATTAATATATATATATATATACATATATATATAATTCTCTGTTTTCGGTTGACATAAGAGTGTTGTCGTTTTATCTCCAAGTAGGGGGTGTTACAACGAACCTCTTGAGCCGATACTCTTGTCTGGCCCGACGAGACACCACTGGCATCTAATGGCGATTTCATTGCAATGCCAAGGAAACAAGCCTCTTGAAACTCCTGTAAAAATTTAAGCACGATCCAACGGTTGGATCAAGAGTTACGAACCTCTTGAATCGATACTCTTGTCTGGTCCTTGGTCTGGCTACGAAACCAAACTTATCTACGTTTTTATTATCATCAATAATTTTTTTTTGCAAACTATATACTATCCCTTTCTCTTAGTTGTTACCTTTAACAAAAGAATATAAATAATGTAATAATCCAATATGCAACCCACAATCATTTGTTAATGTGTGTGTGTGTGTGTGTGAAAATGAAGGTTTAAAAATACTTGTTAAATGAGTATATGAGCAGAATCAAGTGATAACAATGCGAGAGTTTGTAAACCTGAATATTTCAAGAAGTATTCGGATAGACCATGATAAGAATATTTACTAAGATGCGTCTCAAGAGTCAATAAAATTCCTCCTTACTCTGTCATCCTAATAACAGTTAGTAAGTTAGTTTTTTTAATGTCAACTACTAACCCCCCAACCAAAACGAGACGTTGTCCTCAATGTCATAAGGTAGAAAGATAGAGTATAGAAGATATCACCTGAAATAGCGAACACTGACAAACCTAAAACACACTTAAACAAATATAAGAAATAACAACTCAAACTAATATGCAATTAATAAAACCAAAAGACACAAGGTTTCTCAAATGAAGGCTCAAATTCAATCTAAGCTTTTTACGGCTTTCCATAGTTGATCAATTTATGCGACTCATTGAGGGATCAATTACAGGGATGAAAGATTGTAGTTGGTCAATCAATTGTTCAGTAGCAGCAGCAGAGATTATGATTTATCATGCAGAAGATGTTAGAAATTCCTGTTCCACAGCTTGATCAAGAAAAGACAACAAATTATCATAAAAACCGTTAACATTTAACAAACCTATGGGTTTATAGTGAATGTGCAGTTGGGCCCAGGAGGAAATATGAAAGATCTCTTCCAATGTGCCCAGACCACCTGGTAAGGTAATGGAGGCGTCAGCATGGTTAAACATTGTATTCATTCGATCAGACATTGTGGAGACCTGTAGTTCCTCTCCAATTGTTTTTCCAATGATGTCCCCTTTTGCTAAAGCTTTGGGGATGACCCCCAAAACTTGACTGCCTCCTAAAAATGCAGCTATTGACATACCCCCCATTAACCCAAGGCTGCCTCCCCCATACACTAAATGAATCTTTCTCTCAGCTAGTACCTGACCAAGATGATTTGCTGATTCTAAAAAATCCTTTTCTTTCTCAGAACAGGATCCACCAAAAACACAAATATTTCTTATGTGATGACTTAAGGAACCTGCCATTTCTACACACTTCTATATTTGTTGAATGTATGGGTTGAGTAGAAATGAAGGGAAGGAAGAGAAGATTGTATAGATGAGAAATTGAAAATGCAATCATACCACCTCTATGTAGGCCAGGTGGAGTCTCACTCTCTCTTTTCATTCATTCATTTATTTATTTTTTATTTTTTAACATGTGTATGTACAAGTAGTTATGATTGTGGCTCACATCTTCCCTTGGTTTTACATCCAAGAACGGCTTAAACGCCCTCTATGGGTCAGGGATAGGCTTCCCATCCAGTTTCTTAAAAGCTGGCAAACATGGTCTTTTTAGTCAGATTCTCAAGACTAAGTCGATCATGTTCTTTATGAAAATGGGGCCATAAATCATGAATTGCACGATGCACATCTCCACTAGGGTGCATCTCAAGAGTCAATAGAAGATTATCTAAGGACCCCTTACTCAGGCCATCCTTAATGAATTGCATTTTATCTTCACGGTTTACAGATACCATTCCTAAAGAATGACATTGTGCATTACAAGTCCATCTAGCACATCGGTGACAGACTTTCAATCGTTTTGCACGATGTTTCTTTGCAAAAGTGCTTTTACCTGTTCCAGGCATGTATGAAATGAAAGAATTTGAGGAATCACCTAATAATCGGACCTTTGCTTCAATCATCCAATGAATATCTTCAGGAATTCCATGGTTCATTAACAACCTCAATCTTTCACACCTAGCAAGGTAAAGTTTTGCAATCGTATTTGGAGGCAAAGCGGGAAAATACTTTTTTCAATTTCTCAAGAGTGGTGTCCATTTTTTAGATGAGAAGTGGAAAAGAGATGCAAAAAAAAGAGAAGGAACAAGGAATTGAACAAATGTATACACAGATATCAGTTATCATGGGAAACTGAAAGAACCGACTTAAGAGTCACGGAGTGCCGTTATCTTCCATTTGACCGAAGTCGGAGAAAGACTAGCAAAAAAAAAGAGTCACACCAAAAAGAAACACAAAAACAATGTGAGAAAAACAAAATAATCAACCTTTATATACAAGATCATTCAAACCAATGGATTCATTTTCACTAGGAAAATTATCAAAGTAAGCTTTCAAACAATGTCCATTTACCTTAAAAACATTGACATTCTTTGGATTCTCAATATCAAAGGCCCCATAAGGATACACATGTTTCATAATAAATGGACCGCTCCATCTTGATCTTAGCTTTCCAGGAAATAAATGGAGTCGAGAATTATAAAGCAAAACTTTTTGACCAACATCAAATGTTTTTCTCAAGATTCTCTTGTCATGAAACTCTTTGATTCTTGCTTTATGAATTTTTGAATTCTCATATGCATCATTTCTTATTTCCTCAAGCTCATTTATTTGTAACTTACGCAGCTGACTAGCATCATCAAGGTTTGAATTGAAAGTTTTGATAGCCCAATAAGCTTCATGTTCAAGTTCCACAGGCAAGTGACAAGATTTTCCATAGACCAACCTATAAGGTGACATACCTAATGATGTTTTAAAAGCAGTACGATAAGCCCAAAGTGCATCATTAAGTCTTAAAGACCAATCCTTCCTATTAGGGTTCACTATTTTTTCCAAGATTTGTTTGATCTCCCTATTAGCAAGTTCTACCTATCCACTTGTCAGAGGGTGATTGTAAACCCCGGGGAAAAATAAAGGTTGCTTAGATTGCAAACTAACTACATGAGAAATAAAAGTTAAGAAATTCATGTCTATGGTTAAATAAAAAACAGGAATTCAGAAATTTTTGGATATAAGTTTCTAGACAAAATATTTCGAGACATTATAAATCAACTCGAAAATGTTGAGGGTTGGATTAAATTAATGAAAATAAACTAAACTAAAAATTGTGGGGTGAAATATAAGAAATGAAAAGAGGTATAACTTAATTATAAGAAGAAAAAAAGATTGGGGGCTAAATGCAAATAAGAAAAATTATAAAGCATAAATACTCCTATTCTCACAAAAAATCTGCAGCAATCGTAAGGAAAGAAAAGAGAGTTTTTGTATCCATTCCTGCAAAATCAAGAGAGAAACACCATGTCTTAGCTTTCCAACAAGACTAATCTCGCTTAAATTGGAGTTCTCTAACTCCAGATATTGTTAAAATTCTGAGGAGAGGTGAGATAGTAATAGTTCAAAAACGAGACAGTAACAGTTGGACAGTAACAATCCACATGTTTGTTGATGAGCGACTTTAATTATCTTAGAGGCAGAACTGGGTTCTCCTTTCTTCAGAGAACTTGTAGTGATGCGAACCCTAGCGGAATTTAATGGTATTCGCGACTCCAAGATCAATCTAACCCAAGTTTGTTGAGATATGAATGAGCTTATCACAATGGAAGACTTGCTCCAAGGCAACAAGACTATAAACCAACTCGATCACAACGCCTACACCTGGAGACGAGCAAAAGAAGTATAAATTCACAACAAAGAATGGTCAATTCTTTAAAGAGTTGAAAGTTCAATCAAGAACCAAGATTGAGCAACCAAGATTGGGCAACCAAAAGTCGGCTACAATGCTGAAAATATTATCAAAAGTCCCCCTAAAATTATTCCTAAAGAGTATTTATACTCCAAGCCAAAACCCTAGTTTCCCTAATGGGTCTCACATAAACCCAATTTAAATAATAATCAACCCAAGCTAAAACTAGCCCAAACTAATTAAAATAAATAAAATAAACAAGTATAAAACCCAAACAAATTATCTCCTCTCAAAATAATTAAAGTTTGATAGCCCAACTAATTAAATAAGACAAGTTCGTTGTTTCCGCATTCTGTCTGGCAGCAGTAAGGACCAACTTAAAATGGATGGTTCTCTCTCGTCTTAATGAATTAGAAGGCGTGCCATATGCCGTTAGAAAGGTATGGAAGTCTAGTTTCCTGCCCAACTAGAATCACATCAAAATTCGATCTATAACTCCAGTTATGAATAAAAGAGTAATGAAAGGTCAAACTGTCCGAATCTAGTCTTCTTCTCCCAATCCTTGTGTAATGGTCTTAGTTCCACCAACAAGCCCCTCTTGAACATGAATCAGATTAATCAAGGCTTGCTCTTTATTATTACAAATTCTCTTGAAGTCCACCTTAGCCCATGTATCTTAAAGAAGTCCATTGAAGGCTTCTTTGAACTTCTTAGCCCTAAGCCTAGTAACTGGACCAACTGGAACCTCTAATGGATCCTTTGATGGTTGGATCGCATCATCCCCTCGCTCCTCAAAAGGATTCGACCTCGAATCATCACCTACATCAAACGAAGAAAGATCAGAAACATTGAATGTTGCACTAACACCATACTCACCTGGTAGATCCACTTTGTAGGCATTATCATTAATCCTTTCTATGATCTGATAAGGACCATCTCCTCGAGGCATCAACTTTGATCTTCTTTGTTCAGGAAACCTTTCCTTTCTCATATGCACCCAAACCCAATCACCTGGTTCAAATCTCACTGATTTTCATCCCCTATTGGCTTTGTTTGCATATTGTTCATTCTTCTTTTCTATTTGTTGCTGAATTTTTGCATGGAGATCTTTCACCACCTATGCTTTTTTATTACCATCAAGACTAAACCTTTCATCAACAGGCAAAGGAATCAAATCTAATGGTGTCAAAGGGTTAAAACCATAAACAATCTCAAATGGGGAATAATCAGTAGTAGAATGCACACTACGATTATATGCAAATTCAATGAATGGCAAACAATCTTCCCAATTTTTAAGATTCTTTTGAATGATAGCCCTTAACAATTGAATCAAAGTCCAGTTAACAACTTCAGTTTGGCCATTTGTTTGTGGATGACAAGTAGTAGAATATAAAAGTTTTGTTCCTAACTTACCCCACAAAACCTTCCAAAAGTAACTCAAAAACTTAACGTCTCGATCGAATACAATGCTCCTAGGAAGACCACGTAGCCGAATGACCTCTCTAAAGAATAGGTCAGCTATATTTATTGCATCATCAGTTTTATGGCAAGCAATGAAATGTGCCATCTTAGAAAATCTATCCACAACAACAAATATAGAATCTCTCCCTTTCCTAGACCTAGGTAGACCCAAAATGAAATCCATAGAAATATCAACCCAAGGTTCCTTAGGAACAGGCAAAGGTGTGTATAGTCCATGAGGCATTACCCTAGACTTAGCTTGTCTACATGTTATGCACCTATCACATATTCTTTGCACATCTTGTTGCGATGTCGCGGTCGCACAAATTAATTACCCTAGCTTCAAACACAACACATAAGATAGTATAGAGCAAGCAAGGGGTCGATCCCACGAGGAAGATTCAAGTCAGATTTTTATGCTAGATGATATGCAATTTGGGGGGATTTGGACGTTATCTAGGCTAAAGCAAAAGAAAACATAAAACTATCAAACGAAATTTATAGAATCAGAAAATTATCAAGAGAACAAACCTTGGTCACAAGCACACATCCACCTATAGAAATCAGAATTGATCATGGAAACAAAACATCAATTTATATTCTGAATATTTATCTCTTCTTAACATTGGTTAGTTAACGGATCCGCCGTATAACTAACCCTAACCATCAAACAACCACAGTGTCCGCACTAGTAATTTAATTCAATGACAGCCTTAAGAACTAGATAAGTTGATTAATCAAGAAAACATAACTGTCCGCAGTCTATGTTTGATTTAATTGAATGTTCTCCCTAAGATTAATAACGTAGATCCGCCACAATTATTAAACTCAATTGCTTCACAAGTTCATATACCACAACTCCGATTTTGATATCAAACTTAGCAATAGATTGTCTAAAATAATAACTTAGAGTCCGCTCTAACAATTAAAATAAACAATCATAGGAAAAATAAGCATAGGAGAACAAATATATTCATCATATAAACTGAAAAGAAAAGGTAAAATAAATCTCACAGTTCTTGAAATCCGAAGGTTTCCGTGTCCTTGCAACCAAGAAAAGAGCTTAGCCTTGCATAACTATTGAAGAACTACTTCTAAAGAATGAAAAGAGCATGATTTTTGGGTTTGTAGAGGAAAGAATTTGTGTTTATTCTCTGCTGGCTGCTGCCTCCTTCTGCTCTCCCTCTTTTCTGCTAGCTGCTGCCTCTTCTCTCTTTCTTTTTATATGCTAAGAAACCCTAGTCTCTATTTTACAAAAATAGTCCTTCCTTAAGTTGGCAGTTTACATTCAAGTACTTCAATAACTATTTTCCCTAAAAAGAAGATATAGCCTTGCATGAAATCTTCAAGCTCTGACTTAGAGGAGCTAAATTGCTGATATAAAAACTTGGATGTCGGTTAAGATGCTTCGGAATGTAATTTGGACTCGTTTCTTCACGAAACCTGTTTGCTGGCAGAATTCAGTTGTCATCTTTGGAAGATCATATCTCCCTCATATGACATCTTTTTTGGCTGATATTTGGAGCGTGGATAGGTATTTGAATTAGGAATCTAAGAAAATTGAGTTTACATCAATTGGACTTCTGTAGCTCCAGATATTAAATTTTGAATGGCCAAAGGTCAACACTGGCAGAATGCGAGATTTGACTTTGTAGGATGTGATTTCCATGATCTTTCTCTTTTTATTTTTGTTGCATTACATTTCCAGAAAGGTATGGATGTTAGCTTTTTAGTGCCACTAGAATCACTTCATTTCGATCTCTAGAACTCACACTCTGCACAAAGCATCGACTGAACGTCAAATCTGCCAATTACCACCAATTTACTCCTTTTTGCATCTTTCATCCAAAAGTACCTTCAAAACATAAAACAAAGAATATCAAGACATTTTATATGTAAAACATGGACAAAACATTAGGTAGATGTGGGTAAAACTATCGAATAATATGGTTACATCACATCTCTTTTCATATTAGGCCAATAAAAATGCTCATGCAGAACCTCCAAAGTTTTAGTAATTCCAAAATGCCCCATTAAACCTCCCCCATGTGCTTCCCTCACAAGTAATTCACATAAAGAACAATTAGGCACACATAACTTATTTTCCTTAAACAAAAATCCATCATGCCTAAAATATTTATCCATGGCCAAAACCTTGCATGTGTCATATATAGCACCGAAATCATGATCATCAAGATACAATTTCTTAATATACTCAAATCCTAGCAATTTAGTATTAAGAGTATTAAGAAGAACATACCTTCGTGACAAGGCATCGACGACCGTATTTTCTTGACCTTGCTTGTATTTAATCACATATGGAAAAGTTTCAATAAATTTAACCCACTTAGCATGTCTCCTACTTAACTTACCTTGACCCTTCAAATGTTTCAACGATTGGCGATTAGTATGTATGACAAACTCGCGGGGCCACAGATAATGTTGCCAAGTCTCCAAAGCCTGCACAACTGCATACAACTCTTTATCATAAGTGGGATTGTTAAGAGTTGCACCATTGAGTTTCTCACTAAAATAAGCGATGGGCTGTTTTTCTTGCATTAAAACAGCTCCAATACCTATTCTTGAAGCATCACATTCAATCTCAAAAGCTTTATTAAAATCAGGTAAAGATAGTAAAGGTGTCGAAATCAACTTTGATTTTAACAAGCTAAAAGCATTTTCTTGTTCTTCTCCCCATTTGAAACCCACGGCTTTCTTAACAATTTCAGTCAATGGAGAGGCTATCGTACTAAAGTCTTTAACAAATCTCCTATAAAAACTAGCCAAACCATGAAAACTCCTAACGTTTGTTATGGATTTTGGTGTAGGCCATTCTTGAATAGCCTTAACCTTAGCCTCATCCATTTCTATACCTTTTGCACTAACCACATATCCAAGAAAAACAATCATATCCATGCAAAAGTCACACTTTTTCAAATTAGCATATAAGGACTCTTTTCTAAGCACATCAAGAACTTGTCTCAAATGACTTATATGCTCATCAATCTCCTTACTATAAATCAAGATATCATCAAAGTAAACGACTACAAACTTACCAATAAAAGCACGCAACACATGATTCATCAATCTCATAAAAGTACTAGATGCATTAGTAAGTCCAAAAGGCATAACCAACCACTCATACAAACCATATTTAGTTTTAAAAGCAATTTTCCATTCATCCCCTTCTTTCATCCTAATTTGATGATAACCACTTTTCAAATCAATTTTTGAAAATAATTTAGAACCATGTAATTCATCCAACATATCATCTAATCTAGGAATGGGATGTCGATTCTTTATAGTAATGTTATTGATAGCTCGACAATCCACACACATTCATTAAGTTTTGTCCTTTTTTGGAACAAGAAGCACGGGAACTGCACAAGGACTCATGCTCTCTCGAATGTATCCTTTCGACATCAACTCCCCCACTTGCCTTTGAAGCTCCTTAGTCTCTTCAGGATTGCTCCTATAAGCCGGCCTATTTGGTATAGATGCTCCTAGAACAAAGTCAATTTGATGCTCAATACCTCTAATTGGCGGCAAACCACTGGGAATGTCATCCAGAAAGACATCCTTAAATTCCTACAAAAGAACTTTAATAACACTAGGAACACAAGAATCTAAATCATCTGAGTTAAAGAATGCCTCCTTATACACAAGTAAAATCATAGGCAAGTCAGAAAGATAGGCATGTTTAAGATCATTAGATTTTGCAAAAAAATTAAGGTGTTTCCCCACTTCTCTCCACTCTCGGCCTTCTTTTCATCCTTTTGTTTTTGGCCATGACCCTCCCCTAATGTCCTAAGGGCCGAAACTTTGTTCCCTTTTGTTTTCAACTCATGGCTCACTTTCTTTTCTCTCTTCCTCACATCCTCACCATGTTGTTCAACTTGTTTTTCCATTTTAGCAAAATCTTTTTGTTCCTCCACTTTGGCCGAAACATGTTGCTCTTCCTCATAACCCTTCTTCAATTGAATTTGATCTTCATACATTTGCTTTGGTGAGAGTGGGGCAAGTGTATAAATCCTTCCATCCTTTTCTAATGAATACCTGTTCTTAAACCCATCGTGCTTGGCTTTTCTATCAAATTGCCAAGGCCTCCCTAGTAACAGATGAGTAGCATGCATAGGCACAACATCACATATCACTTCATCCTTATATTTGCCTACTGAAAAAGAAATCATCACCTGTCTATTCACCCTAACAACACCACGTTCATTCAACCATTGAAGTCGATAAGGCTTCTCATGCTTTATGGTATTCAATCCCAACTTTCTAACCAAAGTAACACTAGCAACATTAGTACAACTACCACTATCAATGATCATATTACATACCTTATCGTTGATTAGGTATTTAGTATGGAAGATGTTCTCCCTTTTTGCTCCACATCATCCTCCTTAGTCTGAACACTAAGTGACCTTCTAATCACCAAAACTTTATTACCAACAGCATACTCTAAATCACTAGCATCCTCAAGTGGGGGCATGTCATCACAATCAGACTCCTCACTAGTGGACACAATCTCTCCATCATCCCTTAGAATCATAATTCGATGATTTGCACATTCTGATGCATAGTGTCCCAATCCTTGACACTTGAAACACTTTATATCACGATTACGCTTCGGTTGAACTTCTTCCTTAAGTTTTTGATCATTGGTCGAAACCTGCTTCTTCATGGAGTTAGGTTTGGCAACTTTAGAAGTCACCAAATGCTTCGATGACGCATTATCCTCTCTTCTATAATTCATCTTACAACCCGAAGAAGACCCCGTATAAGCTCTAGATCGTGTATTACCCTTCCTTTTCAACTGTCCTTCAACCTTAATGACTAAGTGTCTAACTCCTCCAAATCAACATATGATTGCAACTCCACAACATTAGTTATGTCTTTATTCAAGCCATTCAAAAACCTAAACATCGTAACTTCCTCATCTTCATTAACATTAGCTCTAATCATAGCCACCTCTAATTCTTTTTTATACTCCTCCACAGTCTTATTACCCTGTGTAATCATTTGTAAATGATTAAACAACTCCCGATAATAATGTTTAGGAACATACCTCTTCTTCATTATTGTCTTCAACTCCTCCCATGTGCTAACTGGTCTTTCTCTATTCCTTCTTCTTTCTACCACCGATCTCTCCCACCAAACCATGGTATAGTCAGTAAACTCCACTACAACTAACTTAACCTTCTTTTCTTCAGAGTACCTATAGATGTCAAAAATCATCTCCTCCTTTTTTTCCCAATCTAAATAAGCTTCCGGATTATTTTTTCCCTTAAAGGCTGGGATTTTTAACTTAATACTACCCAAATTTCGGTCTATATCTCCCAAATCATCAAAATCCCCTCTGTGCTCAAAATCCTTATCTGGTCGAATATGTCCCCTCCTTAACCGATTCTCATACCTCTCTCCCCTATGTGTACGGAACCCTCCACCACGGTTAAGATTATCCTCGACTTCATCTACAAAGTTTCCAGCAACACTCTCCTCCTTCCTAGCTTCTCTACCCATTTTACTACGCCCTCTATCAGACCTAGTCTCTAATTTTTCAATCCTAGTCATCAACTCACCAAACATAAATTTCATCTGTTGTTGTATTCTCGAAAGCTCATCTTCTTGGATTTCACCGTTCTTCTGTGGCACACTATTAGAAGACATTTTTTTTTAAACCTGCACGAAAATCATCAGCAATAAAAATAACACCTCACACACTCATGTTTCACATAAATTTATAGGCTTTTCACTCGAATATGCTCCCTATGCCTTTTTCCACTCAATTGCCTTTCATTAGTTCTTGAAATCACTTAGCAACAATTCAAAAAAAAAACCAACTATGCAGTAAATTTATAAATTTGATATAGACTCTAGAAGCAAGAAATTACGAAACTAACAAAACAAAACTCGATGACAAATTCACGAATAGCAATGCAAATTTGTACGAATAATATGACAATTTGAAGACACGAAAAAAAAATCAGAAAAGAGCTAAACAATTACGAATTATCAAGAACTAAGGATTTAATTCGAAAAAATTCCAGAAACTCAAGAAAATCAACTAAACTACCCAAATTTTCAAGAAACACAAACAAGACTACTAAAAGATTCGGCCAAAACAAAAAAAAAGTGATTTTTTTTTATGCGGCAACAATCAAGATTTCAAGATCAAGCCTCCTTTTATATATATATATATATATATATATATATATATATATATATATATTTCGGCAAGAACAAAACAAAATCAAGAACTTAGGTGTGTATGCCGATTTTGATTAAGGAAGCATAAAAAAAAGAACACTAATTTATGATTAAGTGTTCAACAAAGCAATAAAAAGTAAGATCCTTATTTTTTTATTTTTTTTATATATAGGTGGCCAAATCTATCAATAATCAAACAAGAAACAATAAAGACTCAAATTGAAGGATATAACATGTGATTAGATCAGCTCTAATACCAACTGATGCGAACCCTAGCGGAATTTAATGGTATTCGCGACCCCAAGATCAATCTAACCCAAGTTTGTTGAGATATGAATGAGCTTATCACAATGGAAGACTTGCTCCAAGGCAACAAGACTATAAACCAACTTGATCACAACGCCTACACTTGAAGACGAGCAAAAGAAGTATAAATTCACAACAAAGAATGGTCAATTCTTTGAAGAGTTGAAAGTTCAATCAAGAACCAAGATTGAGCAACCAAAAGTCGGCTACAATGCTGAAAATATTATCAAAAGTCCCCCTAAAATTATTCCTAAAGAGTATTTATACTCCAAGCCAAAACCCTAGTTTCCCTAAGGGTCTCACATAAACCCAATTTAAATAATAATCAACCCAAGCTAAAACTAGCCCAAACTAATTAAAATAAACAAAATAAACAAGTATAAAACCCAAACAAATTATCTCCTCTCAAAATAATTAAAGTTTGATAGCCCAACTAATTAAATAAGACAAGTTCGTTGTTTCCACATTCTGTCTGACAGCAGTAAGGACCAACTTAAAATGGATGGTTCTCTCTCGTCTTAATGAATTAGAAGGCATGCCATATGCCGTTGGAAAGGTATGAAGTCTAGTTTCCAGCCCAACTAGAATCACATCAAAATTCGATCTGTAACTCCAGTTATGAATAAAAGAGTAACGAAAGGTCAAACTATCCGAATCCAGTCTTCTTCTCCCAATCCTTGTGTAATGGTCTTGGTTCCACCAACAAACCCTCTTGAACATGAATTAGATTAATCAAGGCTTGCTCTTTATTATTACAAATCCTCTTGAAGTCCACCTTAGCCCATGTATCTTGAATAAGTCCATTGAAAGCTTCTTTGAAGTTCTTAGCCCTAAGCTAGTAAGTGGACCAACTGGAACCTCCAATGGATCCTTTGATGATGGGATCCCATCATATAGCCTCATGTCTTAGCTATCCAACAAGACTAATCTCGCTTGAATCAGAGTTCTCTAACTCTAGATATTGTTAAAAATATAAGGAGAGGTCAGACAGTAACACTTCAAAAACGAGACAGTAACAGTTGGACAGTAACAGTCTAAATGTTTGTTGATGAGTGATTTTGACTGTTTTAGAGGTAGAACTGAGTTTTCTTTTCTTCGGAGAACTTGTAAGATCAAGTCTTAGCTTCCAAGGAGACTAATCTCGCTTGAATCAGAGTTCTATAACTTCAGATAATGTTAAAATCTGAGTAGAGAACAGACAGTAATAGTTCGAAAATGAGACAGTAACAGTTGGACGGTAACAGTTCAAATGTTTGTTGATGAGCGATTTTGACTGCCTTAGAGGCAGAACTGGGTTCTCCTTTCTTCAGAGAATTTGTAGCCTCATGTCTTAGCATTCTAACGAGACTGATCTCACTTAAAACTGTTTTAGAGGTATAACTTGGTTCTCCTTTCTAAAAGAACTTATAGCCTCATGTCTTAGCTTTCCAACGAGACTAATCTCGCTTGAATTAGAGTTCTATAACTCCATATATGGTTAAAAATCTAAGGAGAGGTCAGACAGTAACAGTTCAAAACCGAGACATGTTTGTTGATGAGCGATTTTGACTTTCTTAGAGGCAGAACTGGGTTCTCCTTTCTAGTAGAACTTGTAGCCTCATGTCTTAGCTTTCCAACGAGACTAACCTTGCTTGAATTAGAGTTCTATAACTCCAGATATAATTAAAAATCTAAGGAGAGGTCAGACAGTAACAGTTCAAAAACGAGACAGTAACAGGTGGACAGTAACAGTCCACATGTTTGTTGATGAGCGATTTTAAGTGTCTTAGAAGCAGAACTGGGTTCTCCGTTCTACAGAGAACTTGTAGCCTCATGTCTTAGCTTTCCAACGAGACTAATCTCGCTTGAATCAAAGTTCTCTAACTCCAGATATTGTTAAAAATATGAGGAGAGGTCAGACAGTAACAGTTCAAAAACGAGACAGTAAAAGGCGGACAGTAACAGTCCACATGTTTGTTGATGAGCGATTTTGAGTGTCTTAGAGGCAGAACTAGGTTCTCCGTTCTACAGAGAACTTGTAGCCTCATGTCTTAACTTTCCAACGAGACTAATCTCGCTTGAATTAGAGTTCTCTAACTCCAGATATTGTTAAAAATATGAGGAGAGGTCAGACAGTAACAGTTCAAAAACGAGACAGTAAAAGGCGGACAGTAACAGTCCACATGTTTGTTGATGAGCGATTTTGAGTGTCTTAGAGGCAGAACTAGGTTCTCCGTTCTACAGAGAACTTGTAGCCTCATGTCTTAACTTTCCAACGAGACTAATCTCGCTTGAATTAGAGTTCTCTAACTCCAGATATTGTTAAAAATATGAGGAGAGGTCAGACAGTAACAGTTCAAAAACGAGACAGTAACAGTTGGACAGTAACAGTCCACGTGTTTATTGATGAGCGATTTTGACTTTCTTAGAGGCAAAACTGGGTTCTCCTTTCTTCAGAGAACTTGTAAGCTCATGTCTTAGCTTTCCAAGGACACTAACCTCGCTTGAATCAGAGTTCTACAACTCTAAATAGAATTAAAAATCTGAGGAGAGGTCAGACAGTAACAGTTCAAAAACGATACAATAACAGTCCACATGTTTGTTGATGAGCGATTTTGAGTGTCTTAGAGGCAGAACTGAGTTCTCCTTTCTTAAAGAACTTGTAGCCTCATGTCTTAGCTTTCCAACGAGACTAACCTTGCTTGAATCAGAGTTCTATAACTCCATATATAATTAAAAATCTAAGGAGAGGTCAAACAGTAACAGTTCAAAAACGAGACAGTAACAGGTGGACAGTAACAGTCCACATGTTTGTTGATGAGCGATTTTGAGTGTCTTAGAGGCAGAACAGGGTTCTCCCTTTTTTAGAAAACTTGTACCCTCATATCTTAACTTTCCAACGAGACTAATCTCGTTTGAATCGGAGTTCTCTAACTCCGGATGTTTTTAAAAATATAAGGAGAGGTCAGACAGTAACAACTAAAAAACGAGACAGTAACAGTTGAACAATAACAGTCCAAATGTTTGTTGAAGAGCGATTTTGACTGTCTTAGAGGCAGAACTAGGTTCTCCTTTCTTCAGAGAACTTGTAGCCTCATGTCTTAGCTTTTCAACGAGACTAATTTCGCTTGAATCGGAGTTCTATAACTCCAGATATTGTTAAAAATATAAGGAGAGGTCAGACAGTAACACTTCAAAAACGAGACAGTAACAGTTGGACAGTAACAGTCTAAATGTTTGTTGATGAGTGATTTTGACTGTTTTAGAGGTAGAACTGAGTTTTCTTTTCTTCGGAGAACTTGTAAGATCAAGTCTTAGCTTCCAAGGAGACTAATCTCGCTTGAATCAGAGTTCTATAACTTCAGATAATGTTAAAATCTGAGTAGAGAACAGACAGTAATAGTTCGAAAATGAGACAGTAACAGTTGGACGGTAACAGTTCAAATGTTTGTTGATGAGCGATTTTGACTGCCTTAGAGGCAGAACTGGGTTCTCCTTTCTTCAGAGAATTTGTAGCCTCATGTCTTAGCTTTCTAACGAGGACTGATCTCACTTAAAACTGTTTAGAGGTTATAACTTGGTTCTCC